>OY856412.1:1423175893-1424635893 GCA_963693085.1 Alisma plantago-aquatica
TCTGCTATATTTTAGACGTGTGATTTAGGCCGGTCAACTTTTTGGCACCATTGCTGGGGACAAGGCAAAACAATACTATTAAGAATTTGAGTCTACTCACTATACATCTGTTCCTCAAGCTTAGTAATAAGCTTGACTACACAAACTAATTCTGCCATATCTAGATTGGTTATAATACTTCATTTTATATGTCCAACTTTCTAACTTGACTTTACGAACTATTTAGATAGCTTGAAGAGAAGCAGATTTGATCAAAACCTCACTCCCTTTTTACGACAACATGCTACCTTGTAGTCTTACCGGGGAAGATCAGAATACATGAGTCCAACATAATCACCCACCTCCAAAAACTGAAGAAGAACGCGAGGAAAGTCACTCAGACGATCATCACCATGATGATGAAGATCGTGAGGAGTGACATGAAAACAATCACAAGGATTGGTACCATCACGAGCACTGCCACCACCACAACAGAAGACACAAAAGGAACTATCACGAATGCAAACACGACAACCATGACAACAAGGAAGAAGATGATGAACAAGATAAAACACTTAGAGAGTTGGCTGCAACTAGAGCCAATGAATAGAGATGCTCAATCATTATCCCATGGTTTGATTCAACTAAATTTAAGCTGAAACCTTCAATCATCTCAATGATCCAGAACAAGCATTTCTGAGGGAATTCAAAGAATGAGAATCCTTACCATCATCTTGACACCTTCAATATATATGCAACACTATCAAGATGAGGGGAGTGCATCAAGGAGTTATATCCTGTAAAGGATTCATCTTCTCTATAGTGGACAAAGCTCTATCCTGGTATCTTAACCTATCTCACCAATCCTTTGATGGATGAAGACCTCTTATTGAGGCGTTCATCACTAAGTTCTATCCCGCTGAGAAACTATTCAGAATAGGCAAAAGATCACTTCCTTCATGCAAAAACTTGGAAAATTTTTTCACAAAGCATGAGAATGATTCCAAGAGTATCAAAGGGATTGTCCTCATCACAACCACCATAAGGGTTTTCTCGTGACAACATTCTATAATGGGCTAACTCCCATGAAGCAAACTTCGTTGAATGCTACTGTTGGGAGTGATTTTCTTAGAAAGAAGCTAAGAAGAACTATGATGATCATCAATAACATGGATTCACTACAAGTGGGCATGGATTACGAGAGAAACGATAGGGGCTCCACCAAGAAATCTAACTCCGAAGGACCATCTTTCGATGCCAAGGCTCTTTAGACAATAACTGTGTAGATTCAGAAGATTGCCACATATGCCAAATAACTAAAAGACACTGGGGTAAGGGAAAGAAACCTATTGAGAAGGTGGTGAAATGTGTCACATGTGGTGGAGGAGGTCGCGAGATTGATAACTGAATTTACACGCAACATGAAGATAGTGAAGAAAGTAAAAGCAAGGAAGATACAAAGAACATATCTTATGCAAATTTTAAAAGGCCAAACCACCCTAACTTCAATTATGGAAACAAAGATGTTGTCGAGAATTCCCATCAATAGGGCAGTTCATTGAAGCCACCACCAGGATTTGAGAAAAGAGGTGGACAAGCTTAGTACACCAAAACTACCACTTACCAGCAGAATATACACAATTATTAGGGCCAAGGACAAGGTCAAGGCCAATATTAAAACAAGAATACAAACAGACAGAACCAAGACCAAGGACAATGAAAGAATAATAGCAACAACCAGCCCGACATGATGGCTCAGCTATTCAATTTTTTAAAAAGGCAAGCTTCAATGAATGACCAACTTACCCAAAGTGCCATCACCAACTCATGAGTGTTAATCACGATGCAAACCCAGATGGTGGATATGCAAACACATCAAAGACATATTGTTTAACAGCTAGCACAAGTCTTTGAGCTCATGAAGAATTCCCCTGGAAAGATCCCCTCCAACATGGAGATGACAAAGATAGCTACTCTCTAGTTGGGAAAAGTTGTAGGGAAACAACAAGAAGATATCCACCATGAAGAAGAAAATGTCACAAAGCCACATACTAACTCCACTATAGTAGAGGAGGAGTCTGAAAGGGAAGAGCGAGTAAATGAAGACAAGCCTGAAGAAAGAAACAAAGAGAAGAAAAGTGCAAAGACCAAGAAACCAGATGCCACTGAAGATGTCTTTACATAAAGGAATCCCTACACTGCAAGAGTCCCATTTTCCTACAAACTGATTAAAGCTCATTTTAAGAAAAGATATGAGAAGTTCATGGAGGCAATAAAGAAATTACATATGGATATTCCATTTTTAGATGCAATCAAAGAGATACCTACCTATGCTAATTTCTTCAAAGATCTTATTACAAAGACAAGGAGAGGGGACCACATAGAGGTTGTGCAGTTAGCCAAATTGTTGAATGCTTTTATCCAAGCTGAGTTACCTACAAAGAAAAAGGACCCGAGAGAATTCCATATTCCTCTTTATGTCGGGGAAAATGTAGAAAGAAAGGGATTAAAAGATGTGGGAGCAAGCATAAGTCTGATGCCTCTATCCTTAGATAAGAGTCCAAGATGTCGTCCCTGTACACTCAGGTCTTCAGGGGTGTTTTCAAAGTGTTTTGTGGATATGATATCGATATGAGGTTTTTGGGCATGTGTGCCGTGGATGTATAGATATGGCATGCATATATGTATATATGTGATACAACTATATCATGTAATAGCTCAATGAATAAGAATGTAAACATCTTAAGATATGTTATGCTGGCGGCTTGGTAATGGACTCAAATGCAATAAGTTTATGCTTTTTGTGTTTAGGATAAATTAGTTTTAATTTCCTGTGTTTTATGATAATCTGCATGTTTAGTGATAATTATGTGTTTTGGTTTGAGTAATCACACTTTGTGGGGCATAAAAAAATGATCATGGATTCTCCTATTGCAATACACATGACCCTCAGTGCCACCAATAGGGGCGTCTGTGGTACCAACTTTTCTACTTCCTGCACACCAAACAAAAGATGATCATGATACCTTTTTTAATATCAAGAGATTTCTAATAAATTTTATATGAAATTTAAACAAATAAAATTTCTAAAAAGAATGTAAGAAAATAAAGAAAAACAAAATTGGGTTGCTTCCCAACAAGTACCCTTGTTTTATGTCCTAGGCTCGATGATGTGATCTTGTAGACTCTTAATGAAGCTCAAGGAGTTTCAAATCCTCTTTCTCATGGACTAACTCTCCCCCATAGTAATATTTCAAATGCTACCCATTTTATAGAAATGACTCATCCCCATCACTAATTTCCACTGCTCCATGAAGAAAAGTTTTAACCACCACATAAGAGCCACTCCATCTAGATCTTAATTTTCCATGATGCAACTTCATCCTAGAATTGAACAAAAGCACCCTTTGTCCTAGAGTAAACACTCTATGAATTATGTGGTGTCTTGCACTTTCTTAGTCATCTCCTTGTATATCCTAGATCTTTCACACACATCTAGCCTAAGCTTATCCAATTTATTTAGTTCCAACATGAGCTTCTTCCCTGCATTATCAAGATTAACATTCAAATTTTCAATGCCCACTTGGCTTTGTGTTCCAAATCCATTGGTAAATGACAAGCCCTCCCATAGAACAACCTAAATAGGGTTGTTCCTATCGATGTCTTATAGGCTGTCCTGTATGCCTAGAGAGCATCATTCAACTACATGCTCCAATTGGTCTGACATGTTTAGATTGTCCTTTCTAAGATTTTCTTAATTTCTCCATAAGACACCTCAACTTGACCAAGGTTTTGGGGTTCCTACCCTCTGCCTCACTCCATACTTGCTCGACAAGGCTTCAAATTTCCTATTTATGAAGTGAGACCCCCATCACTAATCATAACTCTCAGCACCCCAAACCTATAGAAGATGTGGTCTTTCACAAATTTTCAAACTACATGTGCATAATTAGTGGGGGTTGTAATTGCTTCCACCCACTTGCACACATAGTCCACTGCAAGCAATATATATATATATATTAGAATTGGAAGACATAAGGGGTCCCATAAATCACTCCCCCATAAATCAAAAACTTCTATCTCCTGAAAGGTATTCAAGGGCATTTCATGTCTCCTAGATATATTACCTGCTCGCTGGCATGCATCACACTTTCTCATAGAATTATAATCATCTTTAAATAGCAACGACCAACAAAAACTTTAGCCGCCATCTTTGAGCTAGCATGGTGTCCCCTAATAGGTAGGTAGTGAATAATGTGCCAAAATGCTCTCAAACTCACATTCAGACACACTTCCTCAGAATGCCATCCCTACATTGCTTCATTAATGTTGGGTCATCCCACACATAAATTCTCAAAGAGTGAAAAAATCATGTTATCGTAATACCCTCAATCTTCTGGTAACTCAACACATGACAAGTAGTTCACTATGTTTGCAAACTATGGGTCTTTATTTTGCAAAATCAACAGTTGTTCACCAGGGAACTCTTCTACAATGGGTATCTCTAAATCTGTCTCATCCACTCTTTCCAACCTAGACAAATGATCAACTACCACATTTTCTATCCCAACTTAACTTCTGTATTGAATTCGTGTCAACAAAATCCACTTTATCAATCTAGGTTTGACATCTTTCTTCTATATCAAATGTCTTATAACCGCATGTTCATTCCAAACTACCACCTTGGCCCCTATTAAATATTGAGGAGATTTTTCAAAAGCAAACACTACAACCAACAATTCCTATTCAGTTGTAGTGTAATTAGGTTGGGCATCGTTAAGGTTTTGATGCATAACAAATGGCAACATGGGATTTATCTTTGTGTTGCCCAAAAATAGCCCCTACCTCATAGTCTAATGAGTCACACATTAGTTCAAATGGTTGGCTCCAATATGGATCCTGTATCACTGGTGCGGAGATGAATTTCTCCTTCAACACCTCAAAGGCCTTTAAAAAATGCTCGTCAAAATTAAACTCATCATCTTTCTCTAGAAGTTAACAAAGCAGTATGGAGATCTTTGAGAATTCTTTTATAAATCATCAATAAAAGTCATTGTGTCCTATGGATCTCCTAACCCCCTTCACTGATGTTGGTGGAGAAAGCTTAGAGATCACCTCTATCTTAACTGGATTAACTTCAATTCCTTTATTGAACACCTTGTGTCCCAAAACTATCCCTTCACTCACCATCGTGTGACATGTTTTCAAATTCAAAATGATGTGAGTGTCCTCACACATTTGTAAATCTTTATCTAGACTACAAGAGTCCTCAGAATATTCTACATACACCAAAAAAATCATCCATAAAAACCTATAGACAACACTCTACCATGTATGAAGAAATGGCGAGCATACATCTCCAAAATGTAGTCGGTGCATTACAAAGGCCAAAAGGCACTGGACATTACACGAAAGTTCCATAGGGGCAAGTGAAGGTGGACTTCTCTTGCTCCTGTGGTTAAATGGAAAATCTATTGTACCCAGAATATCCATCTAAAAAACAAAAACGAGAGCGGCCAACAAGCCTCTCAAGGATTTGGTCAATAAAAGTAAGCAAAAAATGATCTTTTAGTGTGGTGGTATTCAATCTACGATAATCGATACACACATGCCAACTGATCATTGTCCTAGTTGAAATTAACTCTCTTATTGAATTTGTGGTGACTGTTATCCCCCCTTCTTAGGAACAACCTGAGTTGGGCTAACCCAATTAGAATTATATATACAATAAATTATACCTACTGATAGAAGTTTCACTACCTCTTTCTTTACTACCTCAGCCATGATGGTTGATACGTCATTGAGGTTGTACTATTAGTTTAGCTCCTTCCTTGATCCTAATCTTATGCTTGAAAAAGATAGGGGGTATCCCCTTAATGTCTACAATAGACCACCTGATTGCTATCCAGTGGTTCTTGAGCACAACCAAAAATTTCTCCTCCTCATGCATGCTCAATGAAGATGAAATGATGATGGGGAGCTTATTTTCAACATGCTTCAAATGTGGAGGAAGCGGTTTCATATCAAGCTCCGAGGGGAGGGGGGTGCAGACGGGATCAACGGTGGTGGAGGCGATCCCAAATCTTCATAGTGCTTGGAGTACAAGCATGGAAATGCTTTCATAAAAAGGGCACACTCCTCAAGTTATTTACAACAAGTGTAATAATCCACCAAGTTCATGATGCACACATATAATGGTAGTTGTGGATATGCTTGTGTGAGAGTAGAAGATGCTGCCTCTTCAATTGTCATGTGGCATGCTTCTTCTTTCAAGTCACAAGAATATTTTATAGTATTTATCAAGGAAACTTGCTTAGTATGGTCCATGATATCTTTGGCCTTTGTGCCTTTTTATGCTTTTGTTATGATGTGAGACATATCCATAAATGTCTTTCCCAGGAATAAGGACACCTCCCTATTCTATTGTTGCAACATTTGCCACTATGCCTTCTCACCCACCTTTGATTGATAGTGCAACATCTTTATTTCAAATCGGTCATCTTGAATGCCCAATATCACTCTTCCTTTTGCCATTTCTAGGATCATATTTTCTTTATCTTGTAATGTTATCCCTAAAAGTAGCTCATTGTCATGGTCTTCTTGCATTTCCATAACTACAAAATTTGTTGGAAAAATGATTTTGTCAACCTTTACTAACACATCCTCGCAGAGTCCTATGGGTCTCACCACAGAATTTTCTATCAATTGTATGGTCATATTTTTCTTTCAAAATTCCTTCGACTCCAATTTCTCGAATGTTGTCAAGGGCATGAGATTTATGCTTACCCAAAGTCACATAATCTTCACCAAATTTAAGTTTGTCGATGTAGCATGGTATGTTAAAGCACCCAATCTTGCCTCTTTTGTGGAAGTTTCTTATGTATAGTGCGCTGACCTCTTCCTTTAATGCCACTACATTGGAATCAACTATCCTCCTTTTCTTGTTGATTATGTCCTTCAAAAATGTGCCATATGATGAAATTTGTTCTATTGAATCTATAAGAGCTATATTGACATGAAGTTTTTACATGTGTCTAGAAACTGCTTGAACTCTTAGTCAACCTTCTTTGACTTCAAACTGTTGGGGAATGGTATTAGAGACACCATCTTTCTCTGGTAAGGTGGAATATGAGATTCCTTCCTATCTTCAGTTGGCTCTTCAACTTCTTAGGCTAGTTCCTCTTACGGTGTGGTGTCTGGCTCAATGGAATCACTAGCTGACACTGCTCCCATGTCACATATCTTGTCATTATTTTCTGGGATTTTCTTCTATTCTTTCAACAACACCTTGCCACTATAGAGTAACACTGCCTTCACCTGCTGGTTAGTAGATAGAATATCAATATTTTTTGGGAATCCTTGTTGTTTAGGCTTCTTCAGAGATTCTACTTCTACTGCTACCTGAGAAAATCTACCTTTTTATGTTGCATATCTATGGCCCTTGATTCTACAGGTCCCTTTGTGTTTGTCCTATGATTGTCTTGTTCTGACTGACCAATTTGCCTAGCATGTCCTCTATGCAATCTATCTTGCTGGGACCCCTATCTTGTTGATACTACTATTTTGCACTGCCTTGCTGTGGCTTGGACTGTTAATTTGAGATGGATCATTCTAAAATTTGTTGGGATCCTTCCATGAGAATTTATCCTTCCTCCATGCATATTCATTTCCACCCTTGTAGTTATGTTGTCACACATACATGCATTCTTCTTCCACACCTCAAGATGAGCTTCCTGATTTCTGATCTAATTTCTTGTAAAGGTTGTCCATCTTATCTTTTACTATTTTGATTTATTTGGATTCTCCTACACTTTAGCAGTTGTTGGAGTTTCTCTTTCTTCTTCCCATGATTGAATTTTAGCCATGTTTTTAAGATTGCATGACACTTGGACACCTTGTTGTTGAGGAAGAATCTTGATCCTATGCTATCAAGTGTGGTCCTTTCCCCTATATGCAATCCATAATAGAATGTCTTTTCTTGTCCATAAGAGTCAATCCCATGATGAGGGACTTTCCTCAACATATTTTGAAATCTCTACCAAGCATCTAAATAATCTCCTCTACATGTTTCTTAAAGTTGTGGATCCGCCCAACTAGGCCCCATGTCTTCTATGGATAGAAATATCTTTTGAAGAATGAATCTGTCATTCCCTTCCAGGTGGATATGCATTCTAAGGGAAGGCTTAAGAACCAAGCTTTTGTCTTACCTTGCGGTGAGTATGAAAATAACTTCACGTATAATACTATCATTGGTACCCTATCAATCTTCATCATGTCACAACTTTCCAAGAAATTCTTGTTGGCAACATAGGACCCTTCATGTTGTGCCCATGAAATGGTTATGATTTTATGAGTGTCACCGACCTTGGATCTATTTTATAGATATCCACATTTACTGCCTACTTTACAATTGGCCCTAACTGTGTTATAGCTAATAAAGCTTTGATCTTCTCCTAGACAGTTTGCACCTCATATTCTACATTGGCATCTTCAATATCTACTTCTTCTGGTTGTGTTGTCTTTGGTGGTGGGCTTCAGAAAAGTCTTTCTATAGAGTTGCCATACTCCTTTGCTCTATGCAAGATTCCTCTTGGTCTATACTCTTTGGATTTGATTCTCAGTAGTCAGTGGTCCTAGTCAGAACCATATACCTACAAATAATAGAAAAATGTGAGAACTGGATACTAGTGATTTTGATGGAAATTTGTATTTTCAAAGTAAAAATGATGAATCAAATAAAAATAAAAATATACTTTAAAAATGTGGCTTAGAGTGGCCAGTCACAAATAGTGTTGGATTTTACTTTCCCCAAGAACAATGCCAAAAACTTGATGTGTGTAAACTACACGTGTAAAATGCAAGTTCACGTATCGCATAATATATACCTGTGAGGCCCGATGTCAAAATCAAGGAAACATTATCCAGATACTATTACTAACTGTGACTCGAGAAACTATACCTAGTGAAGAAGTGATTGATTGATTAATTAACTAATTGCAACAATAAAAACTAAATTGATTGGTTTGTGATCACAATTTGGATGGAATCCTTAGGAATATGGTTTTACCATGGTTCACACCACAATTAACATCATTTACTTAATATTTATCTCTCATAGCCCTAGACCAAGGGACCTTTAGAAAGAATTACCCACTCTCGTAGTGTAATTCACTACATACTCTAATATAAACCCCACCTTCATAACGATTTGATTATCATCTAGGTGCTTTAACAAATCCTATGAGCTATACCCTTCATAGTTGTAAGTCCTCTCTCGAGGCATGATATAAACTATGTAATGATGTTATTTATCTAACCCTTAGTCCCTCCCTCGAAGAAATTAAAGATATGAGAAATTACCTATGTTGATCATGCTTAGCCAATTCATTATGCAATCATAGAATTATGTTTAGAAATTAGGGAAAACATATATATTATTTCACAACATCAATTATAGTTCAAACTTGGGCTACACTCAAATTTTAAGGAACTATGGGTTAGCCTCGCATGATTTCTATTATCACATACATAGGTGGAAGATGAGAAAATAAGGGATACATTAAAGAACTAATGAAAACCTCTAGTGAAGATGATTCAGATGACTCCCTCTGATGAACATGACAATCTGTTGCATTTTGGCTGCAAATATGCTTTCTGAAGGTGCCCAAGTTGTCCGGGAAGAAGTTGTCTCCTTCTCTTTCTCCTCTATTTCCGTGCTCTCATGCAATGGATAGAACGACAACAATAGGTCTGGATGAACTCATCTTAGGTCATAAGAGGGTCTCCAACCGTCATTAAGTCATGATAGTCTAATTAATTAAGATCTTTAATCTCGCCTAGATGTGTAAAGTTATTACCATCGACACCAAGTCTGTAGAACCAAGACATCTCTTGGATTCACGACTCCTTATAAGTGTCAGTACTACCGACAAAGATGTCGATAGCACTGAGTTGATTTCTAACCTTTTTGAAAAATTCTTCATATAAAACTTGGTACCATGGACACCTAGTCTATGGCACCGAGCTACTTTGGTGTGGGTGTGTTCTTTTTCTCCAAAAGTCAGTACCACTGACATGGCTGTCAGTAGCATTGAGATGACTTAGAACTATTCAAATTGCCTAAAATTTAGAAATATAGAACATAAGTCCAATTAAATGATAAATATATATAATACAATGAGAATAGATAATATTTGATGCAATACTATGTCACAACCTAATGATGATAAACAATGCACACGTAATATCAAAATGAGTAGATATACATGAATTACATAGAAAAATAGCATGTGAAATGCGGATAATATTCAATGTATCATATATAATCTTGTAAATGTGATGAAAACATTTAAGTGTAGGTGTTATTACTAAAATTAAAGGTGATAATTATGATTAAGATCATCTAAGCCTAATGAATCCATTATAGTGTAATGCATGGAATGATGAGTAAACTTCATATGAATGCAAGTGTTTTCATTAAAAAACATAATAATGAGTTGAGAACATAAGTAGACATTAAGGAGTAAGAAGAAGTAACCTTGATACATTCTATTTTCCTAAAGTTAGTAATCTTACAAGGAATATAAGGATTTTTTTTAATCGCCAAAATATGACTAGAAGTCAAACAACATGGAACATGTATCTAAATGTAAGGAAGGAAATGAACAAGTGTGAATTGGGTTATGAAGATAAAATATGGAAGAAACATTTACAAAATGACTATTATGAAGTCTATAATCCATTTGTTTTTAATTACATTTGGGTTGACCTAAGTTAAAAGAAATACACTAGAATTAGGCTATCAATGAAAGAGAAGCATTTTATATTAAGTGAATTAAGAATAATGATTCCAATAGTGTAATGAACATGAAAGGAAAAAGTTAATAGTAAATAATCTAAAATGAATAGAAAACCAAATAGTTGTCATGGTGGATCTAAGAACCTAATCCTAAACCTTAAGTGATAATAATAAATAATATTATTTAACTAGGGAATTTGGAATGTATGTAAGTATGGTACAATTCAATTAAAAGATGAAGTTCATGGATGTGACTTGATTCATAAATGTACATTCTTGTATTTTAATTGTATACTCGAATACTTGTGTAATGAGAATGGTCTATTTTGTTGGATATTGAATAAAATAATATATTGTCCAAGAATAAACCGAAGAGAAGCATGAAAAGAGTAAAAGATGAGGAATACGTGTTTTATGTACATTTATGCGTTTCAACTTCTTTGTATCTATGAAACATAAATGGAATAAGTATATGTTAAATGGTATACCTAATCTGATCATGATAAGTAATAAACAAAGCTTGCTTGATGATCGTGTTGTGAATGTTGGTGTATCTATGAAAGTGTAATAAGGAACAAAAAGATATGAGATATATTGAGACTAAATAGTATGTATAAATTTGCAACTGAGAAACCCTAGTTAGGGTGAATACCTGATAATGAGATCATATTTATAGTTGATATCCCATTGATGTTGAAATGGAAAGAACATACAAATTAAAGGCTATTTTGCATCTTGAAATAATTATTATCTTGCTTTTTACCATGCTATCTAGTTGCATGAGAATACAAATTCATGATAAATGAAATTTTGGATTCTCTTTAAGATGAGTAAGGAGTATTAATATCAAGTGAAATAATACACATCTAGTTAGGTGCGTTGAATATCATAAATTCTTGATGACTACATATTCAACCTAGTTTTAATGGCAGTTTAAGTCCAATTTAGCATTCAAATTTCTTAGACTTTAGTAGAAATATCTTTGTTTTGATATGCTTAGGTTCGTATGATAATTTGTAAGAATTTGATACTTTTCTTGGCTCCTCTTGTAGATTTAGAGTCTTATCACTCTACATCAAGAATGTCAATCAACCTTCAAAATTGATCAATATTTATGGAAAGGGTATCGACCGCAACAAAGAATATTGACTCATTGAAGTCTTATGATGACCTACGAACTTTAATCAAGAGATCGATAGATCAATCCATCAAGATGAAAGAATCATGAAAGACTTATACCAACGAGGTTGATGAATCCAAGCTTGACACAAACACATCAATGTTGGAGCTCGACCAAGTTCTATTGAGAAACACATCCATAATATGTCATCGAGCTGATAATAGCAAAACTATCCATCAATCTTTACATTGACAGTTCATTAAAGTCAGCCTATTAATGTCCAATAGATTGACCTCCTCAAGATCGACAAAGATTTAACTGAAGCAAAGACTCATTGACCTCCCAAGTCAATGGTTGGAAGCCCAAGGGTCAACGCCACATGGACCAATCATAGACTAACAAGGAGCAAGTCAAACCCTATAGACACGTCCTAGGGGCATCACTTCAAGCCATCTCAGATTTGTGGGGACAAACGAGCTAGAATGATATCACTGAGGTCAAATCCAAGCTTGGAGACCATCAACCTAGCTCTAGCGTCATCGTCATAGCGAGACCATCGACTCATGACTTGACGACCAACTACTTCCATCGATAGGTCGATAGACCTACATCAAATGCTTATGTGAGAGAGAGTGGAAACCATCAACCCCTTCCTTCAAAAACTAAACAACCATATACCTCTTTCTTTAGGGAAATTGATCTCTTCATTGAGTTGTTGTTGATCTACCTACTTCAACCGCAAGTCATGGTTAATACCAGAAGAGAGAAAAGTAAGAAAGTCTCATATCACATACCACACTGAGATACTTTTGCTACATTCATGACCATGATCGTGGCCCTCTTTCTGTATCATTGATATTCATCTCACCATGTCAAGGGATTAGTCATTTCACTAGGGTGTGGGGATCAACCCCACTACCCATTTCTTGCAATTTCATTTTTATTCCAACTCTTGTTTGAACCCATTTAATTCATTCCTAATAGTTTAACACATGTCTCATGGATTGATCCCTACTTTACATGACCTATTAGAATCTTATACTGTGAGAACTTCAACGTTTAAAATTTAAATATTTATTGGTTTTGGTTGATGTCCTAATGAAAACTTATGATGGGAAGTCTTCAGATTAGTGTATATGTAAAGATCTGATATTTATGGTCAAACATTTACAAAATAATATCAGAAAATATAAACAAATCTTTTATAATAATGCTTTACAGTCACATAAGCTTACATGTATGTGAGAGAGAGTGGAATCCATCGACCCCTTCCTTCAACAACTCAACAATCATAGACCTTCTCTAGGGAAATTGACCTCTTCATCGAGTTGTTGGTGATCCACCTACTTCAACCACAAGTCAAAGTTAGTACCTAGAAGAGAGAAGTAAGGAAGTCTGCCATCACATATCACACTGAGCTACTTTTTCTACATTCATGACCATGATCATGTCCCTCTTTCTCTACCACCGATATTCATCTCACCATGTCGATGGAGTAGTACTTTCACTGAGGGTGTGGGGATCGACCCCACTACCTGTTTCTTGCAATTTCATTTTTTCCCAACTCTTGTATGAACCCATTTAATTCATTCCTAATTGTTTAACACAAGTCTCATAGATTGATAACCCACTTTATGTGACTTATTATAATATTATACTATGAGAACTTCAATGTTTAAAATTTGGATATTGATTTATTTTGGTTTATGCCCTCATGGGAACTTCTGATGGGAGGTCTTCTGATGGGTGTATATGTAAAGATCTAATCTTTATGATTGAATATTTACAAAATAATATCAGAAAATATAAACAAATCTTTTAGAATCATGCTTTATAGTCGGAGAAGCTTACAAGTATGACTACAAATTTAAGCATACATATTGATTCCTATCTAGTCCTCAATATGGGACAACTCCTATACATGTCTTATAGTTTTCCTTTGTATCACATGTTCATGAGTTTCCAGAGGAAAAAAAACCACTCATGGACCCAATAGAAGAAAAAATGAGCCAGCAAGGCTGATAATAAATTCAATCATTGAGCTATTAATTTTTTTATGAGATCAAATCTAAATAAGTTTGTTTGGTGGACTATGATAATACCGAGGGTATTCTAACCATATAAATTTCAAAAGAGTACAACAATATAAAGTGGTAACTAAAGTCAAAAAGAGAATTTTCAAGACTAATATCAATATATTAAATTATATAAAATGAAATGATTTATCCATTAGCACAATTAATCTAATATATTGTCTTTTCTAGTGGCTATGTGTGTAACATTTTCCCATCTATTAGTGAAAAACACTTTCTCCTGGGTTGGGAAATATGACCCGATAAATCTAGTGAGCCAAAACTCTTAGCCAATATTTTCAATTTTTGTGATAATATCAGAATCAACTAATATTTAATTGCTCAACAATGTTCAACCTTCAATTTAGTCGTAGTGACCTTAAGTAAAGACTAATAAAAAAATTGATTCATCACCTTTGCAAAACTATGTAGATGAAACTCAAGAGGAAAATAAACAATTCAATGATAGAATCAAAAATTTAGTACCTTTTCTAAAAGCAAGATTGCAAGATGTTTCATACTCATGGTTCAGTGAGCTCCAAATATTAGAGATCTAATAAGAGAAGGAATCTCTATGTCATCATAGAATTAATGGATTGGAATCAAATGTTCAATTTCTACTATTCACAATTATTACTTCATTTTACAAGTTGTTATCTCCATTTAGGGTTTGACTTCCTTCTCTACATTGTTATGTTATACACACACACACACACACACACACACACACACACACACACACACTTATTATCAGATTGTAAACATGTACGTTGTCAATATACGTATGTATCTAGACCAAAAGGAACTTGAGTACTTTCGTATATAGTTCAACTCATATAAATGCATAATGTATCGAGTAGTATAGTATAGATGGTAGTAATAGTCAAGTTGTACGGTTTATTTCTACATCCAAATACTCTTAGTATCTTATAATTTGTTATCTATGATATCTTCACCAATACATTTTCCAAGATTAACAATTACAAAACCCACTCTCCATAAATATGAACACTCTCATATACATCTACCAAAATATGATACATGGTAGTAATAGTCAAGCTATACGGTTTATTTCTATATCCAAATACTCTTGAGTATCTTATAATTTGTTATCTATGATATCTTCACCAATACATTTTTCAAGATTAGCAATTAGAAAACCCACTCTCCATAAATATGAACACTCTCATATACATCTACCAAAATATGATACTTTGTCTAGGTATCGTAACGCCTACTTTGCTTGCATGTTAATTCATGCTATGTTAGGAGTAATCTAAATTATTCTTATCTAGAGACCTATAAACTACTACTATGTGAGACGTAAGTACCCATATGAAATGCCTCCTTATAGGACTATTACTATACTTAGTGTCTTTACGAATATGATATATTTGTGGGTGTTAGACCATAATTATGTTTTTTATGCCCTTAGATCTTCAGATTTCCATTCACTTATTAATGGGTTTCCCTTTCTAGATGAGTCGTAGAAGGAAAAGGCTGACTTACCGTTTGATTGGGCTGAAGCAGTCCCAATTTCTCCACATTCACGATGGATGAACTCTATTTATTGCAGTACTTATTCAACTTGGTCGGAGATCTACCCAGTGTCAATGTGTCTAGCGGTCGGAGTCTCTATCGTCGTCCTCCACGTTTAGCGAACCGCTGGAGTCGAAGCTGGCCGTGGTTTGCGGGTGAGGAGGTCTAGCCTCAGCAACAGCACAGCAGCGGGTAGTGAGTGATCTGAAGCAGTGGGTGATCCGCGACTGAGGAGAGTTCAATTTTGGTGGTGGTTTAATGCCGGTTGCAAGCCGCGGTGGCGCAGTAGACCTGCACCAGACCGACGGCCTTGGATTTACAGACGGTGGAGACTAGTTGGTTCTGCAAGTCATGTCTTTGCGCAACAGAGAGCGACCGATGAGAAGGTTGGGTTGGGTCGGGGCAATGTTTGGTGGTGGGATCGTCAGGGTCCCTCGTTGGCTGGCGGCTTGGAGCCCGACTTTAGAAGTGGTGAGGTTCTGAAGCTCTGCGGCAGTGAGTTTATGGTGTAGCAGGTCTGTGGTGCGAGTTCATGGCTGAGGGAGTCGGATGGCTAGGCTGGGAGGTCAAGAACGAGAAGCTGGCTCTCAGCAGCGGCGGTTGTTCTGCAGGTTTGCATAGGCGAAATAGTGAGAAGGCAGAGGAGAGGCTGAGGCAAGGTGTGCGATGAGGCTTGCAGGTTCTGATTTTCCGGTCTCCTGTTTCTTTGTTGCCGAGGGCTATATAGGGCGAGGGGTAATGCTAGGGTTTGGGTTGCTTGGTTCCGGGGAGGGGAGGCGTCGGGTGTGTTAACTGGTGATGAGGAGTAGGCGTGTCTTGGTTGGCGGTGAGGAGTAACGGACGTCAACGTTACCGATTTCTGGAGGACAATGATGAGGCAGCGCCAGGGTTCATTTTTTGAATAGCCGTTTGGGTAGGGAGCCGATGGCTGCTTGAACACAGCAGAATCGTCGAAACGGCAGGGGAGAGACTTGCCTTCATCTTCTGTAACGGTAGCTGCTGATTCGGGGGTAGGGTTGGTGGGTTAGGGATGGTAAAGCTGGTTGTTTAACTTTAACTAACACACTAAAATGATTTTTTTGTTCATTTTGATACTATATACCTCCTCACTTTGGGAATTTATATTTCCTGACTTACACCAGTTTTTACTGAAATTTTCACCATGTGTTTAATTAGCATTAACTCATTCATTTAAGATTTCAAGATGGCCCATAAATTTACTCTCCTAATTAATTTATATATAGTTATCTAATAATTAATAATGTATTTTTGGGTGATTCTAACACCAATAGTCTATAACTAGGTTCAGCTCTTCAATTGTGGGTCCCAAGTGGTATGACTAAATCAAATTGAGAAAAAGTTGCATTATTATGCTCATATTTTAAGACAACTTAATGAATGTAATCATGAATGGAAATATAGCAAATAGGATTTTTTATTTTAGAGGATTATGCATAATAGCTCAATATTAAAGTTAGTATCAAAATTGAGTATAATAAAATATATATGATATAGTAACTACACATTGAGCTTATGGAGATCTATGCTCATGCAAGTTTCTGACACCGAAAGGAGAAACTTGTATTATTCCAATTATATCTTGATACGAGTTTGGATTTCAATGAAAGCGCATATTTGGGTAATGGTGGTGAAATCCAATTCCACCATAGTGTTTCGATCCATTTATAACTACTTAATCTAGTTTTTTCATTCTTACAATCTTATTAATTAAATCAACTAAATCTTGTGACAAACCTAATTATGTTTGGTCACCTTTGTCAGTTGATTCTTAAAGATGTTGTCATTTGGGTTCGATTCTAAATTGTACTACAATAAGATCCATACATGTATGAGTAGTGATTATTGCATGTAGTTTAAGTAAACTCTAGAGATTTCACCCCTAATTAATTTTTCTATGCAATATTGATAGCACGTCATTTTGTGATTTTTTTACACCTATTTTATTTCCATATTGACACCCCTAGGATGGATCTTCAATGTCTATTTTAATGCTTTTGAGAAAAAAAAAAGTTGATTTATCTTAATATCTTTTCTTGCTCCATGCAGACTCATAATAGGTCGCGACCGTAATGGTCCATGAATGTCTCACCTAAGACAAATCCAATGATTAGCGGTTCGTAGCCACAACCTCAGCATTTGCCAACTGCGACATCAGTCGCGACCGGGATGATACGTCACGACCACGATGCATGGTCTCAGAGAAGAGACGTCACGACCATGACACATGATTTTGACGAAGAAGAGATGTCACGACCGTTACGAAGGCCGCGACAGAAGAAGTAACAACAACACAGTCACGACCGAGACAGTCGTCGCGACCAAAACATCATCTCGACTGTGACACGGAGACATGGTCACGACCACGACAAAGAGTTAAGTCGGTGGGCAACGCCTATAAATAGGCCTTGACCTCACACAAACTAGGAGGTCAGATCATCAAGAGCGACGAAGTGCTGCCCAACTCCTGAGCCATCCTTGCTCATCTCCATTGGTCTTGGATCTCCAAAGAAGAAAGTTGGAGGATAGAGAAGATCCATCATCCTCTTTTAAAAAAAATGATTTGTCATCATCATCACCCACACCTACACCAAATCTGGATCTGAAGAAGTAGTCGTTGGTCTATCTCCTCCTTCCTTCTTTAGATCCCTCCTCTCCTTCACGCTGTACCTTCCCCCTGTTCATTTTTCTTGATGTATCTACACTCTTGTAACGTCGTTATGCTGCCCATTAATATGAGTGGCTAAACACCTTGATTGTGTAGGGAGTAGCCACTAAGGCTCTCCCAACATGTATATACTTACATCCATTTGAATATACATATACATATACATACATACATATATAAATATATATGTATATATATATATTCTGAGCAATGGTCATCTCCGTACTCTTCTTCTTAAATGCTTCACTTGCATGATTAGCTACCATCTTGTGATGTACGATTGTTAATCCCTCAAAACAATAGTATTAATCTTATATAAGCGTTATGGGGTTGCATGCATGTATGAACATGTTGGAATGCTAAAGCTAATGATCATATGGTTTGCGTTGTGGTTGTTTTTTTACCATCTCGAGAGAGAGAGACAACCTTATGATCTAGATCTATCGTAAGCTCGAGTGAGGAGGGAATATACATATATGATGATTTCTTATAATCTTGTTAAGGGTATACAAAAGGGTGTAAGTATTGTCGGTTGGTGAGAGATCTTAGTAGGTGAAACCCAATGCAAGTTTCCTTCCATACTTTGGTTACATCCTTCTTGTTTGATCTCATTCTCTTATTTTGTTTTCTTACCTTTGTTTTTATTGCTTTGCTTGGCGTAACATCATTCCGTGAGGAACACCATCTTTATTCTACCCCTTTGTTTGATGTGTTTGAGTCTAAGGCCCTACGTCCTTAACACATACCAACTTTGTCCTGTGGTTCGATCCTAATTCACTACATCAGACCTCGTATAATAGCTATGGGGGCCTGAGTGTCGGGTTATAAATCTAAGAGTCTGAGTACTCTAGATTTTCTCTATTTTAGACGTGTGATTTAGGCCGGTCAACTTTTTGGCACCATTGCTGGGGACAAGGCTAAACAATACTATTAAGAATTTGAGTCTACTCACTATACACCTGTTCCTCAAGCTTAGTAATAAGCTTGACTACACAAACTAATTCTTCCATATCTAGATTGGTTATAATACTTCATTTTATATGTTCAACTTTCTAACTTGACTTTATGAACTATTTAAATAGCTTGAAGAGAAGCAGATTTGATCAAAACCTCACTCCCTTTTTACGACAACATGCCTCCTCGTAGAGAAGGTAGTCTTACCGGGGAAGATCAGAATACATGAGTCCAACATAATCACCCACCTCCAAAAACTGAAGAAGAACGCGAGGAAAGTCACTCAGACGATCATCACCATGATGATGAAGATCGTGAGGAGTGACATGAAAACAATCACAAGGATTGGTACCATCACGAGCACTGCCACCACCACAACAGAAGACACAAAAGGAACTATCACGAATGCAAACACGACAACCATGACAACGAGGAAGAAGATGATGAACAAGATAAAACACTTAGACAGTTGGCTGCAACTAGAGCCAATGAATAGAGATGCTCAATCATTATCCCATGGTTTGATTCAACTAAATTTGAGCTGAAACCTTCAATCATCTCAATGATCCAGAACAAGCATTTCTGAGGGAATTCAAAGAATGAGAATCCTTACCATCATCTTGACACCTTCAAGATATATGCAACACTATCAAGATGAGGGGAGTGCGTCAAGGAGTTATATCCTGTAAAGGATTCATCTTCTCTGTAGTGGACAAAGCTCTATCCTGGTATCTTAACCTATCTCACCAATCCTTTGATGGATGAAGACCTCTTATTGAGGCGTTCATCACTAAGTTCTATCCCACTGAGAAACTATTCAGAATAGGCAAAAGATCACTTCCTTCATGCAAAAACTTGGAAAAAAATTTCACAAAGCATGAGAATGATTCCAAGTGTATCAAAGGGATTGTCCTCATCACAGCCACCATAAGGGTTTTCTCGTGACAACATTCTATAATGGGCTAACTCCCATGAAGCAAACTTCGTTGAATGCTACTGTTGGGAGTGATTTTCTTAGAAAGAAGCTAAGCAGAACTATGATGATCATCAATAACATGGCTTCACTACAAGTGGGCATGGATTACGAGAGAAACGATAGGGGCTCCACCAAGAAATCTAACTCCGAAGGACCATCTTTCGATGCCAAGGCTCTTTAGACAATAACTGTGTAGATTCAGAAGATTGCCACATATGCCAAATAACTAAAAGACACTGGGGTAAGGGAAAGAAACCTGTTGAGAAGGTGGTGAAATGTGTCACATGTGGTGGAGGAGGTCGCGAGATTGATAACTGAATTTACACGCAACATGAAGATAGTGAAGAAAGTAAAAGCAAGGAAGATACAAAGAACATATCTTATGCAAATTTCAAAAGGCCAAACCACCCTGACTTCAATTATGGAAACAAAGATGTTGTTGAGAATTCCCATCAATAGGGCAGTTTACTGAAGCCACCACCAGGATTTGAGAAAAGAGGTGGACAAGCTTAGTACACTAAAACTACCACTTACCAGCAGAATATACACAATTATTAGGGCCAAGGACAAGGTCAAGGCCAATATTAAAACAAGAATACAAACAGGCATAACCAAGACCAAGGACAATGAAAGAATAATAGTAACAACCAGCCCGACATGATGGCTCAGCTGTTCATTTTTTTAAAAAGGCAAGCTTCAATGAATGACCAACTTACCCAAAGCGCCATCACCAACTCATGAGTGTTAATCACGATGCAAACCCAGATGGTGGATATGCAAACACATCAAATACATATTGTTTAACAGCTAGCACAAGTCTTTGAGCTCATGAAGAATTCCCCTGGAAAGATCCCCTCCAACATGGAGATGACAAAGATAGCTACTCTCCAGTCGAGAAAAGTTGTAGGGAAACAACAAGAAGATATCCACCATGAAGAACAAAATGTCACAAAGCCACATACTAAATCCACTATAGTAGAGGAGGAGTCTGAAAGGGAAGAGCGAGTAAATGAAGACAAGCCTGAAGAAAGAAACAAAGAGAAGAAAAGTGCAAAGACCAAGAAACCAGATGCCACTGAAGATGTCTTTACATAAAGGAATCCCTACACTGCAAGAGTCCCATTTTCCTACAAACTGATTAAAGCTCATTTTAAGAAAAGATATGAGAAGTTCATGGAGGCAATAAAGAAATTACATATGGATATTCCATTTTTAGATGCAATCAAAGAGATACCTACCTATGCTAATTTCTTCAAAAATCTTATTACAAAGACAAGGAGAGGGGACCACATAGAGGTTGTGCAGTTAGCCAAAATGTTGAATGCTTTTATCCAAGCTGAGTTACCTACAAAGAAAAAGGACCCGAGAGAATTCCATATTCCTCTCTATGTTGGGGAAAATGTAGAAAGAAATGGATTAAAAGATGTGGGAGCAAGCATAAGTCTGATGCCTCTATCCTTAGCACAAACGCTCAGACTAATGAATATGGTAAAAATTGGAATGAGAATTGAGTTGGCTGATCACACTTTTACCAAGCCAATGGGGATAGTGGAAGACGTCCCAATTCATGTTGGGAAGTTCTTTTTACCATGTGACATAGTAGTAATTGACACCAAAGAGGACCCCACATGTCCAATGATATTTGGAAGACCCTTCCATGCCATAGGAAGAAGACCCTTCCACGCCACAGGAAGATCACTTATAGACGTTGTAGAAGGAACCATTACTCTTAGAGTTGGAAATGATCATATTGAATTGCGTGTCCAAGACACCATGAGAGGATCCTATCTATTTGAGTTAGTCTACTTTATGGACAACTATAACCAATACTGTGAGGAAGTGCAAGAGGATAAACCAATTATGGACCCTCTCATGCGGGCCTTAAATAGTCCTGATCCTAGTCTAGAAGACCCTGAGGTGGTGGATATTCTAGACTACTTGAATCAACCTGAGGAAGAGTTTAGTGGTGAAGAGGACATCACCTTTGAAACAGTAAAGTATGCATCTTTAGAACAAACTCCTGAAGAAAAAGAAGCACCCAAATTGAAGCTAGAATTAAAACTGCTACCTGAAGGCTTAAGGTATGAATTCCTAGATGATGAAGAAAGAAGCCATGTTATCATAAACTCTTCTCTGAGAGAAGATCAAGAGGAAAAACGCATGAAGGAACTCAAACTATGAAGAAAAGATATAGGATACTCTGTGGAAGATATCAAAGGCATTAGTCCAGTTCTGTACATGCACATGATCAATCTTGAGGAAACTACTAAACCACTAGCTCAACTGCTAAGAAAATTGAATCAAATGCTGAAAGAAGTTGTAAAGAAAGAAGTAATAAAGCTATGCGATGTATGGATCATCTAACCCATTAGTGATAGCAACAAGGTCAGCCCGATCCACATTGTACCAAAGAAAGGAGGGATGGTTGTAGTGAAGAAAAGCAATGGCGATGAAGTAGCCACTCAAATAATTACCATGTGGAGAATGTGTATCGATGACGGCAAGCTTAATGCCGCAACGAGAAAAGACCATTTCTCTTTACATTTCATCAACCAAGTTCTAAAAAGTCTTGTAGGAAAATCCTACTTTTATTTTCTTGATGGGTACTTGGGTTTCTATCAAGTCCCTATCCACCGTGATGAACAGGAAAAGACTATTTTCACCTGTGTCTATGAGATGTATGCCTTTAGAAGAATGCCTTTCGGGTTATGTAATGCGCCTTCTACCTTTCAAAGGTGCATGATATCCATATTCTCAGACTTTTTGAAAGACATAATGGAGGTGTTTATGGACAACTTATCGATATATGGACTTTACTTTGTCATATGTCTTGAAAACTTGTCGAAGGTCTTATGAAGATGTGAGGATAAGAACCTTGTGTTGAATTGGGAAAAATATCATTTTGTGGTCAGAGAAGGCGTAGAGCTCATGCAATTTTTTTTTTGATAAGAGCATGGAAGTATACAAAAGAAAGATCGAAGCTATATCAAATCTACCTCCAAAATCTATGACAGAAGCGAGGAGTTTCCTTAGGCATACTGGATACTACTAGAGATTTATCAAAGAGTCTCAAAGGTTGAAAAACCATTATTAAACCTCCTTGCTAAATATGTAGAATTTGATTTCTCTGATAAGTGCCTTGAAGCATTTGAAGTTCTAAAAAGTGCCTTGACATCGTATCTGATTCTACAAGCACCTGATTTGGATTTGCCTTTTGAAATCATGTGTGATGTCAATGATTATGCCATTGGGGCTGTCCTTGGACAAAGAAGAGAGAAGAAGCATTACCCAATCTACTATGCCAGTAGAACCCTTAACGAAGCTCTGATAAACTACACCACTACCGAGAAAGAAATGTTAGTGGTAGTATTTGCTTTTGACAAGTTCAGGTCCTATTTGATAGGATCAAAGGTTAAGGTGTACACAGACCACAGAGCCATCAAGTATCGCATGCATAAAAAGGACACAAAGTCGAGACTACTGTGATGGGCTTTGTTGCTACCAGAGTTCAATCGTGAAATTGTTGAGAAGAAAGGAATGGAGAACGTAGTTGCATACCACCTGTCAAGAATAGTTTTCATTCAAGAAAAGCAAGTACTAGTAAATGACAACTGCATGAATGAGGCCTTGATGTTGGCCAAGTCAGTCAAACCAAATCTTCCTTGGTTCACTAACATTTGTAACTATTTGTCCTACAAATAATTACCTCTTGAGATAACTTACAATCAAAAGAAGAAACTATTCTCTGATCTGAGTATTATTACTGGGATGACCCTCTTCTTTTTAAGAGATCTTATAGAAAGTTATACCAGTATTGTGTGCCAGAAGAAGAGGTTCCTAAAATCCTCAAGGAATGCCATTCCTCACCTTATGGAGGTCACCATAAAGGCATAAGCACCCCAACCAAGGTTTTGTAGTTAGGCTTTTATTGGCCGACGCTCTTTAAAGACACCATGTCTTTTGTCAAGTCTTGTAAAGAATGCCAGCTTATGGGAAACATAACTAGAAGAAATAGATGTCTATGTCTGACTGGGTGGAGGTAGAGATATTTAATGTCTAGGGAGTAGATTATATGGTACCCTTCCCCTCCACCAGAGGAAATAAGTACATTCTAGTCTCAGTAGATTCTATCTCCAAGTAGGTAGAAGCTATAGAAACTCCCATTTGTAACTCTAAGGCAGTTCTGAGACTATTTGAGAAGACCATTTCCCCTAGATTTGGGGTTCCCTGCACCTTCATTAGTGATAGGGGGTCCCATTTTGCATAAAAATAGTTTGAAGAATTGCTGAAGAAGTACAGGGTCAAGCATAAGGTCGCCACACCATACCACCCCTAGACGTTAGGACAGGTCCAAGTATCAAACTGACAGATTAAGCATAAATTGGAAAAGACCATTGGCAGGACCCACAAGGATTGGTCCATGAAACTAGATGATGCCCTATGGGCATATAGAACCTCTTAGAAAACACTGATAGGGACTACCCCCTACAGAATCATCTATGGAATGTCGTGCCATCTTCTTGTAGAACTAGACCATAAAGCCCTTTGGGCCATCATGTTCTTAAATATGGAGTTGTACAAGGTAGAAAGAAAAGGTATCTACAATTTTATAAGCTTGAGGAAATGAGGCTACATGCCTATGAGAATTCCCCCATGTATAAGCAAAGAACAAAGGTGTGGCATGATGCCTACATCAAGCATAAAGATGTTTCAGAAGGAGACAATGTTTTATCATTCAACTCAAGAATTAGGATATTTCCTAGAAAACTAAGATCTAGATGGTCATACCCATTCTCTATTTTCAAGACCTACCTATCTGGGGTAATGGAGATCACCAATGAAAAGACTGGTATCTTTAAGGTGAATGGGAAGAAATTCAAAAGATATTATGAAGATGAAGCTTTTATTTGAAGATCAGAACTGGACTTAGAAGAACCACAACTAGTACCACCTGCAGAGCCATGCAGATTCTTATCAAGAAAGTCAAGCTAATGACAATAAGTAAGAGCTGTTTTGGAGGCAACCCAAGGATTTACAACCTTGTCTAATTGTGCAATGATTTCTTCTTTTTCCACTAAGCTTAAACTGTGTACATGTTGGTTAGTCTAATTTTGAACTTCTCTATTTTACGAAATTTTGAATTTCCCTAAAATGGATAGTCAATTTTGAAACTTCATCTCTATTTTTATGATTTCATTTGCTTTAAATATGAGTACATACGTTGTTTAATTCAAAACCTGAATAATTTCTCTAAAAAATCCTAGTATCGATTAAAACACTTTACTTGTGTCTCAGTCACGACACTAGTCACGGTCGAGACAATCACTATCATTGGTGCCTCGATTGTGACACCCATCGTAGTTGAGATAGTCGCTTTGATAAGTGTCACAGTCATGACACTCATCGCGGTCGTGACACTATCAGGTATAAAAGAGGATAGTTTTTGTAATAGCAAATCCCTTTACTTTCTCTCTTTCTCTCATGTCTTCACTCTGAAGAACCCTAGCAGAGGAGCACTGTGGAATCGTGGAGTGATCGATGATGAGGTAGAGCACTAGATGAAGACTGTGGAGACACACCTCAATGACGAGCACCAACGATCCCCTCCACCATCTTCGCCGTTCTCCCCTTCCTCCTTCGTTCTCTTCCTCTTTAATTCTGCGAAGATACCCATGCTCGTTTCTCTCTCTCTAATCCATGTTTTATCTAATTCATGCCATTACACTTTCTTCTTGTCGATGCACATATCGTTCTATTCTGATCCCTACTTTTGACCGTTGTCTTTCCCTCTGTTTTACACCCAAAACCTTAGTTTTAACCTTTTGACTTCCCGCAATTTGGCTGCGGTCACGATCACTATACACCATTTCGATCACCATGGTTTTATCCCCAATGATTACCCACCATCTACAATACCTTTTCCTACGTCCCCCCTCTACCTCTCACGTCGGTGTCTCAGTCGCAACATTTGTCACTATCGGGACACTCGTCGTGATCGAGATAGACATTTTGGACAAACCACCATCTCGATCGCAACACACTAGCATAGTTGGTTTTAGCTACCATTGTTCCAACCAAATGATCACACACCAATTCACCCTTTCTATCTTTCATTTCCCCTCTGCATCTTCCACCTATAGTTCAAGCCTCTTTATTTTCCCCTCTAAATTGGGCTCCCAATGTCCACATTTCAATCACAATAGTTGTTTTGGTTGCGACACTCGTCGCGGTCGTGACTTTGGTCGTGGTCGAGATAGTCATCTAGGTCACTATTCACCCGTGTTTCCTTCTCAGCTTCTGACTGGTCTCGATCTCTTCACGATTGAAACATTTTTCTCAGTCATGATATTCAGTACAAGTAGGGTTTATACTTGTAACTAACCCTATCTCAATTATGACACCCATCCTGGTCACGATGCTTGTCTCAACTACGACACCTCAAGATCAATGAAAATCTCTGACATTATAATCAACATGTCATTATATTGATAAGCAATGCCTGATAACTTATTATTTACCAAAATTGCAAAACATCTTCCTCTACCACATACACCCTAGCTAAGAAGTTGACCTCCCTTGCAGGAGTCTAAGAGACAATCAGGAAGTTTATGAAGAGGCTTTCAAAGATGTTAAATTGTCATAGGAGGACAGAGCTTTCCTGGAGCTAATCAAGGAGAAATATGAAAACATCTTGAACCACGAGACGTCAGAAGAGACTGAGAAGCATGAAAAGACTGCTGAAATAGAAACCTCTGAATACATGCCTTCTGAGGAAGGACCCAAAGCAAAGGGAAAATGCAAGATGCAAGTCAAAGATGCTAAGGAAATAAAAAAGATAAAGCTGGCAGTGAAGGCTGACTCAAAGGCCCCATGACAAGAGGCTGACTCTGGTATGACAAAGAAGGAACTGTAGGAAACACCAATAAAATAATTGGTGACATTCACACCAAGGGACCAGGTGCATCCTGATCATGAAAACCAAGAGTTTTAAGCCAACACAATACTTATATATTAAAGACTTCAAGAAGATCGGGATCTACGATAGAGTCATCAAATTTTTGGACAAAGCTAACTTATGAACTTTGTTTACAACTCAGGTCCTATCTCTTATAGAGCTTACCACCGAGTTCATGTCATCGCTTGAGAAATATCAGGTCAGCGATATCAAATGCAAGAAGTCTGGGGGTGAGTTCAAACTAGAGATGAGGATAGGAGGAAAAGATCACATGATCACTGAAGTTATTCAGAACACAATCTTCATCAAAATGATGGAAGAAGCTCAAGTATGCTCATCTGTGCCCGGTGAAAAACAAATAGTGGGATATAGCAACCATAAGATGTGGGATAAATTCATAGGAGAACCCGAGCATAGTGCGAAGAACTCCAAATCTACACTCGTCACTTCTTACTTTATCAGGGTGATGCAGAAGATAACAACAAACACAATCTTCACTAGATCTGAAACCAGAGGGTTCTCTAAGGGAGACCTATTCCTACTACGGTCTATCCTGAATAAGAAACTAGTGAATATTACAAACTATTGATAGATTGATTTTCAACTGCAGTAGGATCAAAGGCAAAGAAGACTAAAGAATTTTGCATGGGAAGACACATAACACTCATTGCATATCATTTCTTAGGTATTGAGAAAATGCAAAAAATATAAGACCACCAAGGGACATTCTAAGATTGACATCAAGTCCTTGGTGAACACTATTATTCTGGCACAGAAGGGCAAAAAATTATTCTATAAACAAAGCTTCTCCAAGCTTCTACTACCCCTATCAGAAATGGTGTATTGAGACACCTACAAGCTATGACCTATCGAAGAGGAAATAAACAAGATGCACTTAAGTGAAATTCGAAGGGCTGCATGCCCAACCTCACCAACCAACATTGAACATGGACCAGAACTAGAGCCAGAAATAGAGAAGCAAAAGCCAGAGAAGAGAAAGAAAATGACAATCTGGCAATGCAAGGCTACATGATCAGAAATTCAACCTCCTCAAGGCCATCAAAGAAAGATAGAAGTTGAAAAGTAGCCATCCTTGGAAGACTAAGTAGGTCACAATAATGAAGGGTTCTTCAATGCACCTCACTCTCCCATTGTTACAACAAAGACATTAGAGGCAACTATAACTGATACAACTAACAAGACAAGTGTCCTTGCAATTGTGCCAGAAAATGTCACAAAAACTAATCAAGGCCAGCCCACCCCTGCAATCAACCCAGAGCATCCTGAAGCATCAAAAGCTAAATGAGGAGCAAAAGATGCACACGAAGAACATGTACAATAGACACCAAAAAGGAGACTAAAAAGCATCCCCGAACCAACAGCAACAACATCGACAACCAAATGACAACAACCATCGACATTCAGTGAAGTTTTAGTGCATCGATTTGATGCCATTTGGGCACAAGTGCAAAACTATTCTGAAGCCAATTTACATATAAATTCTAGCCTGTATGTGTTAACCACACAGATACAAGGATTAGATGCAAGAACGACTCCTCTCCCTAATTTCATGCATGAAGTCATCAACAATCAAGCAAAGATGATGGAAGCCATCAAGGCGATAACAGAAGAGATGGTCAATTTTTGAAAAGAAAGGGAGACAATACACACTGAAAAGGAAATGATGTGCAGGGGATGTGATGAAGCATTGTGAGATTTGAAAAACAAAAGCTAACATTTAGTGGAAGAGCGAAAGGATATGGAAAAAGAACATCAGGAGCTAGAACATTAGTGAAATAGAAAGAGGTCAAGATGTATGACCAGTCCCTCCCCATCTCACACTACCTCAAACCCTTCCAGCCCTGATGACCATGAAGATGAAGTAGTAAGTGCATCACAATCCCAAAAAGAAGGAAGTGCTAATGTACACAGAGATCGACTAGAGGGTTCCGCCAAGGAGAATAAATAACCATCCTCTGAGGAGCCAGAAGCAGCCAAAGGCATCAACAACAACAATGTCATGCAGGAGCTTGACTTAAATGTTCAACCCACTAAGACTGGAGAGAATATCATAGAAAAACCCACAGGAGACATAGTTGGTTAGGAGGAAGTAGGCGTAAAGATATCATCCTCCTTCAACACAACAACAATCACCAAGTTCCTAGAAGGTATGAACACCAATTTGAATATTGATGACTACCTCCTACAGGAGCCCATCCAGAATGAGCTCAACGACACTGTATATGATGGTAAAATGGCAACCACACTGGCAAAATTCAACAAAGCAGTGCTTGAGTCACCCTCAATGGCAAATCATCTCATTGAAGAGTCTGTTAAAGAAATTACCGCTAACAAAAAATGCAGGCAAAGCCATATGAGAAGAATATTACCGAAGAGCTTGCCCCAACTTCTACTGCACCAGCCACAAATGAACATCAGGCTAATGAAGGGACATCTGATGATGATGAAGGTGAACTGTCCTCCTTCTTTGTTGATGCATCTGCAAGAGAATAGATTCCACTTATATAACGAACCAAATTGGTTGTAACACCCCCTCTACCATGCAAGTTGATAGGTATGAAAAACACTAGAAGGGGGGGGTGAATAGAGTTTTTAAATATTTTAGCAATTATTTAACTCAAACAACCACAAATGAAGAATGGAAGAAGGAGACATGTGTTTAGAGTGGTTCCAACTTTAGCAAATACTAAAGTTGTAAGTCCACTACCCAGTTGCTTACCCAACCGGGATTTTGAAAGTATTAATTTTATTACCTTCACAAGGATTTACACAAAATACAATACTTTCTTTACACCCCTTGAACAGCCTTCACTTGAAGTAGATGCACCAACTTGAGGTAGCCTTCTTGAAGTAACTCCAAGCTCCCCCTTGAAGTAGCCTTCCTCTCTAGAAGTAACCTCCTGTTGCACCAGCCTTCTTGAAGTAGCTCAAGGTCCCCTTCTTCACCAAGAAGATCTTCAACCTCTCCAACCCGCAGCCTCCAACCTAGGAGTAGCAAGGAGAGTACAAACAACAATAGAGAACAAGAAAGAAAATAGAAATTACAACTTATCCTTTTGTAGCACAAGGCTTGATTTGCCTAGATCAAGCGTGTAGATCTCCTAACCAAAGTGTATGAAAATGTAATTGCAGTGGATAGGAGATGATAGCCTATAGGACACGAAATTTGAGCTAAGAGAAGAAGTAGCCAATTGTCACTATGCTCAATTTTCTCACAAACAGGTTTCTCAAAGTATGCTCAAAGATTTCTCAAGTGTAACAAGTAAGTTTAGGTGTCCTAAGGCATGTCCTATTTATAGGAATGTCCTACAAGTGCTTAAGGATGTTCTAGACACCTTCTAGGGGTTTCTAAGTGCTTAACTAGCCGTTAGGTACAAGTTTGTTGCTTTAGCAACGACTAATTAATTAATTCTGCAGTTGCTGTCAGAGTCCATCTCGGTCGAGAAATGGTCGACCGAGACACCTACTCGGTCGAACTTTTATCGACCGACAGGCTCTCTGGATCAAGTGTATGCAACGTTTATCTCCAACTGCCAACCACCTTGTCAGCTGTGTCTAACGGCTACTTGGGTCTTTCTCGGTCGAGAAGATTGTCGACTGAGAGTGTCTCGGTCGAGGAGTTAGTCGACCGAGATTGACTCTGTTTCAATTTTTCAATTAAGGCACTAAGTGTGTGTATGAGTGTGCATATGTGACACTTATTTGAAGGGGATGACCTATCTAAATGTGATGTTTAGCTAGGGAGAATCTAACGCTTGATTTACATGAAATCTAAGTACTTGTACATTATATATTTGTACAAGTTTTTACAAAGTGATTACATTTCATGAAAATATAAATATGTAAGCATATGGATTTCCCTAATTGCTTTTTCATCCACCTTATTCCTGCAACACTCAAGTAGCACGTTAGATTAACAAGAATGAAATGTTTGTCATTATCAAAACAAAGGGATTTACAAATGTCCATTTAGCCAACAAGGTATGGACATTGCAACACTTTCCAGAATAACCTGCATGGATGTCCATGTCCTGGCTGACATTTTAGATGAAAATCTACTAGGCATGAACATTCTGCACAACAACAATGGGAAAACTCTGAAAAGAGACCAGATCAGGGGGTTATTTAAAAAGAGAGTGAGAGTGCACAAAAGCATTTTCAAAGTGCTTTGTGCAACACTGCTTGAAGAATTCCTACATCATTACAAAGTACAACCAACTTTCAACGGGACAACACATCTTGCAAGGATGTTGTGTGAGGACAAGTTTAAATCTAAAGTTGTGATGGAACTCCAAGAAGATGTGGAAAGGGCTGAGACCCGCTTTGTCACCTTACTAATAAGAGTTGCAAAGCACTGGGGGTTAATTGTGGTGAATCTATTTGATAGACAGTCAACTGTCTACAACTGATGTGCCTCCGAGCTACATACCAATTCACTGATTTACAAAGACAAAGATGTGCTTAACATTTTTAAGGTACCCATTCATCTCCAACATGCCATCTAGTTGGCAGGAAATCGCCACAAGTCTATTTGAAAATACTTCTCCATCTCTACCAATGTCCCTCAAAAGGAGTCAGGCATAGGCAATTGTGCCTTTGTAGTGCTAAGAATGATGAAAGCCATCAACACAAGTATCCCATCAGAAGACCATTTTATGGAGGATCTGCATGTCTTGCGGGGTACCTATGCTATGGAAGTAATATATGACAGGAGGTTTTAGTCTAAACCCACAATTCCTCCTGATGCTATACCACACAGGCTATATACAGGAGCCTCCTTACCAAAATAGAAGCCATGGTGGAAGCAACTACAGAACTTGTGGATTGACCTTACTGAACCGGTGATGTAGCCCTATTTTAGGGCTACATCCTGTGCCATTTTGTACTTAAGTTGCATCTAAACATGTTAGATTACAAGTCTTTTTCCCTAATATGGTTATCATTGCAAATATGCTTATGGATGTTCTTTGAACTATTTTTCAGGTACTTGACCCATGCTTAGATGGAAGAGAGAGAAAGAAGGAGTTCTAGGGTTCCCCCACTCATGGAGGGACCCAAAGAAGGACCCAAAGTCTCCCTCAACCTACCTCCAATGGTCAAAAATCATCCCCAAGCAAAGACATCCGAGAATGACGAAGATTGAAGTGTAATAAAGTGATGCAAGCCTCACCATGGCCGTGGCCACAACGCCACAGTCGTGCGTTTATTAGCAATGATGTTCCCTTTCCAACAGGGTTTTTCCACAGAATCCCACGGCCATGGCCACCTGCCACGACCGTGGCCACTGAAGACACCACGGTCGTGGCCATCAGCACGGTCGTGGTACGAAGAAGAGAAAATGATCGTGGGCAACCACCACGGTCGTGGGAATTATTGCACCAATTTGGCCAGAGTTACAGGTTGTCACCCCCAGAACGCCACGACCATGGCCACCTACCACGACTGTGGCTGAAGAAGCTCAAGACGACCGTGGTGATTCCCCACGGTCACCTCCTCCTCCTCCAAAACGGTCATGTTACCCAACACGGCCGTGGTGCCCCTAACCCACCACGACCGTGGCATCCCGCCACGGCCGTGGCTACCACCATACTTGACCTTTTTCCAAATTCCTTCACACCACGACCATTTTACCACTCTATGACCGTTCTCCACCACCCTCACCATGGTCGTGGCACACCACCACGGCCGTGGTGGTCCACCAACCCTACCCTACTTTTCACTGCTTTTCCTAAACTGCCCCTACTTACCCTAGTTCTTCCACCACCACCTATATATACATGGGTGGCGGCCATAGCACTAGGTTAGATGCCCCTACAACTTCTCCAAGCTCCACTCTCCATCCTTGAGCTCTTTGTGCAATCCCCTTGCATTTTGGGCTCATCATCCACCATTTTCACCCTCATTCCACCATGGAAACCTAGTTCCCTAGGTTTTCATCCATAATCCCCTACCATTTCATGCACCCCTACACCCTTGGAAGAGGGAGGACGTCTAAAGCAAGCTTGGAGGTGAAGAAGGAGGCTTCTACATCAAGCTTCATGGAGTCCCTACTTCTTCTACCCCTCTCTTTTGTGGTTTCTTTGACTATGTGTAGCTAAGCCCCTAGTGGTGGGCTGTTTGGGGTTAAAATGTGACTTTGATACCATGTCGGGGGAAATTTTCTTATAATGAATTTAATTCATATCTATGATGATTGACTCTTGCTTCTATCTCATTTCCCATTTTATTGCATGTGGTTTGTGCTTATAACATGGATTGCTTGCTTTGAGATGCTTGATGACACTTAGCTTCTAGGAGGAATTGGAGTGTATGTGGCAATCTTAGGATTGGCTCCTAGGTCCAATTAGTGGATCCCTAGCTAGCCCCCTTTGTTCCTACATACACATCCTCCCTCCTACCAATGAGTGTGAGATTTAAGTGGCTAGTGTAAGTGAGAGTGATGCAATTGCCTAGGGCCTTCTAAAGGCTAGAGTGGCTAGTGAAATGAGGTCAAATGCCCTCATCTCTACTCCCATCTCTACCCTCAACCCTCAACCCTCAATTTCTCACTATCACTTACCCTAGAAACCTAGATTTGGCTAATCCCATTAGAATTACACCTAACCCTAGTCTTCTACTAGTAGTATAGGGTATATTCTAATGGCATTGTCCTTCTTGTTTGGTTTGGTAATCTAGATATGAAATGAGAACCTTGCATGTTTAATGATCTCCCCAAACTAATATCAAAGTTACATCCCCCAAACAGCCCACCTATACTAATCAACTGCTTAAATCCCATCTTGCTTTGCTTGCTTGTTCATGCTAGTCTAGTTTAGTCACTTTTTCTTAATCTAGTTAATTTCTTAGTTTTGCTCTTTAGTGTTAACTTAGGCTCTTGCTCTTGTTAGTGATTAGTTTAGTTCTTAATTGCTTCTTGCCTTGCTAGAGTAGCGTAGCTCTTCTTACTCTTACTTAGTTAACTTAGTTTACTAATTTGCTTGCTCTTCCATAACTTAGTTTCCATCTCACATTTCTTACTTGCTCATTAGCGTAATCAAACAACCAAACCTTTTAAAACCCTAAAACCTTAAGCTCTGCAAAAGGAACATAGCCCACTCTGTCTAACTCTAGCTCCCCCTCTATCTCTGTGGTTCGACCCCTTATCTTGCCAATCACCTATACTACAATAGTACCCCATACGCTTGCGAGCGACCTATTTTAGTCTTAGTGATTGAATCGGTTAGGGATAACATAAATTTCGAAAGCATAAGATCCCATATCACGTGCGCTCTGACCTCGTGGGGTGTAAAAGCACCACTAGTGGGGACGCACCAAGCTTTCTGGCACCATTGTTGGGGATAGAGGCGATGGGCTTAATTAGATAGTGTATCTTAGCCTTTCCTTTTGCCCTCACCATTGCTATTATTTATTCTTTGTGTTACTTTTGCATCTTGGTTTTCTAACTTGTCCTCTTTTGTTTGGTTGTGCCTTGTGCATGTGACAAGTAACCCTTTAGAGTCAAGATGGTAGACCGAGATGTGCGAGCCCATTCGATCCCTCAACTGCCTTACATGATGAAGATGTTGGGAGACATGGTAGATCTCATGAAAATTCATGTGGGAGGTTCTTATAATTACACTGCCAACTCCATGGTGGCTCTTTGTGGAGACATGGTACTACAATCCTATGGCATCCAGAACAACCAAGGCCCCATGTCAAGCTCATACACTTCAGAATGGAGAAATGGCCCAAACTTTTCATGGGAGGAACAAGGAGTCCAAGAGAAAGAAGAAATATCCATGTTTGAAGAAGAAGTTCTAGAAAGGTTAAGAAGCCTTGATGAAGTGAAGAAAGAGGTGTCCTTTCATGGACAAACCATTGAGCGGCTTGAGCAAAGGTTGGATGAGATTCCCTTTCACTTGCCCTTTGTGAGGAGGGAAGACCCCTTTTTCAACCCATGCCCAACCCCAACAATGCTAGTGGAACCATGGGTGCTCCTTAAGGTTCTTATGTCCCACCACATGGCTAAGAACCCACTCTCCAACAACACCAAGGCCCCCTAACCCCTATGATACTCCGCAACCACGACCACCATTCAACTTCCAACACACCTCACAACCACCACCATAATATCAAATACAAAAACCATCCCCATGCCAACCACCTCCACAACAACCAACCTACATCCATCAAAATCCTAATCCACTACACCAAAAACCACCACCACCACCACAACCATCACATGCTTCCCCTCCTCCCTATGAGCAAGTGAAGAAGGTTTCAATGTTGAGGTGTGACAAGGTTGTTGAGGAGCTCAACAAGGGAGGGAAGCAATTAGACGAAGATCATGATGGAGAACCCCTGCCGCAAAGTCCTTGTGAGAGTGCCAAGTGCACTAAAAATGCTGCAGTCCTGGCAGATTTTGAGAGGATAATATCTTGTGTCCCATCTTCCTTTGATATGACACCACCAACTTCTCCCATTGCTGATCCAAGACATCCCAATGTGAGATTTTTAGGATTACAAGTGTCCAACAGGATGGAAACCCCTCTCTTTTATGCCTATGAAGACCCATTCCTCAAGGGAAGGCAAAACTGTGGCATGAAAGGTTCGAAGGTCTTAAGATTGACTAAGGAAAACACCTCATTGCTTTCCATCATCAAGAAAAGTCCAACTTATGTAAGGTTCCATAAGGGTGTTTCCACCTTCAAGAATAAGATGAAAGGGAAGATGCCTAAGGAGTCCATCTTAAATGAGCTAAAATGTTTTGTTGATGAGGATTCTTACTTTGGGACCTATGATGATGACCCCAGAGGAGAGACAAATGAAGAAAGACACTTGAGAAACTCACATAACCCTTGGGAGACAATGAAGGCATTTGAGAGGATTGCCTATGATGAGGAAGAAAATATTTTGCTTTTGGTCAATGGTTGATTGATGAAAAAGATCAATAAGCCCGGCTGAAGGCGTAAAATTGAGTGCTAGTGGGAGGCAACCCACGTGGTTTGATATTCTCAAACCTTGCTTTTTAATACTTTTGTTTTTCTTTACACAAACACACACACACACTTATGCTTGATAGTTTTCTTTTGAGTTTTGATGCTATGGTAGGTGATAGACAAGAAAGAGAGAGAGTATAGAAGTTAATCATGGCCCTTAAGTCAAATTTGTGGCCAAATAACAAATGAAGTTGAAGTTCAAGTTTTGAATTTGGAAAACTGAAGGAACAACAACACCACGACCGTGGCTCATGTGGCCAAACACGATCGTGGAACATGGCCACGACCGTGGTAATTAATGCATCTAATTGGCCGAAGTTACAGGTTGTTTGCAAGAATCACCACGACCGTGAGCTCCAACCACAACCATGTTGAAGAGTAATGATCACGACCGTGGCATCCTGCCACGACCGTGGCGAGGTCAAACTGGGGAGTTCTTCATCGACAACATGACTTTGGCACCCACCACGGCCATGCTACCCGACCCTGGCCACAATCGTGGCCACCTGGAACGACCATGGCATCCTGCCACGAATGTGGCGAGGTCAAACCGGGGAGTTCTTCATCGACAACATGACTGTGGCACCCACCATGGCCATGCTACCCGACCCTGGCCACGGTCGTTCACGATCGTGGCCACCTGGAACGACCGTGGCCGAGCCCGATTCAGCAAAAAAAAATATAACTTTTAAACGTCTAAACCTGACCCCCTCCTCATTCTATCATCTCCCACCTCCAGAAAATGATCGTGGCAGCGGAAGACGACCCCGTGGTCCTCCAATCTCCACCTCCAGCCCCCAAAAACACCTCCCTTCGGCCTCCAATCAATCCCAAATCAATCCCCAACCATCCCTCCACCATTTCCACCACCTATTCTTCCCAAATCGCTCCTCCATTTCCACATCCATCTCCATATCCGCTCAACAGCCACCTCCACCAAAACCCACAAAAACCCTTCACTTTTCACCCACATCCACCACAAATCACATTTCCACCATCTATACATCACTATCCTTCCATTCCACCCACAAAACCACATCCATACCACTCTCCACATAAAATCTGAAAATCACCTCACCTCCACCATGAAAAAGATTGGAAAGGCCATAACCAAGGGAACCAACATCCTCACTGGAGGGAGGCGGCGTTCCAAAAATGCCTCCTCCGATGTATCTGTGCCATCCCACACACCTTCACCTACCACCTCCACCCACCATTCCCTTCGCTGTTCACAATCGGTGAGCGGATCACACTCTCGCTCATCCGATAGCCACCACATCACCGACGCCACCTACGAGGGTGAAGATGATGAAGATGAGGAATCAATGGGGGTCGATTTGGACCACCTTATTGATGAGATCGAGCCGGCGGCTGTAAAAAGAAGCCAGAGATCTAAAGTGGCACCATACTTATCCAGGCTCTCGCCGAAGCCTACACCAGCCTGCCACTCGACGTCTCAGGTGACAGCGAGGCGTGGTGTGCAGCCGCGACCCTCGCAGCAACTGCAGCAAGAAGAAGAGTAGGTGGCCCACTGGTACAATCTTGACACCAGCTCGGGGTCACAATCCTACATGATGGAGGAAGAAGAAGACAACGAGGAGGAAGAGGTAGAGCTTAAGCATGAAGGAGATGATGTTCTAGCACAACTAGAGGTAGATAGAGAAAAGACCTTGGGCAAAGCACCGATAGGAGTGTCCTATGGTAAAGGACACAGGCAAAAGAAGGTTGATCTTATCTATCCCGAGTGCATGACAAGGTGAGTCGTCACCACCAAATATGGGTCTGAGAAGGTAATTGAAGATCTAGGGATCAAAGCAGCAGTGGAAGAAAACTTGAAGGCAATAGGGTTGTGGAACATCCTTTTCACACCCCAGCCAGCCTATGTAGCTTTGACCCGAGAGTTCTTTGCCACTCTCGAGAGGACTAAAGTGAGGGGTTGTGATGCACTCAAATTTGCCATGATGGGCAATATGCAGACCCTAACTTCCACAGAGCTGAATCCTATCTTTGTTGCAAGTCCTGAAGAGGTCGTCAAGTTGGATGACGGCTTGTTAGAGAGGGAAGAAGATATCGACTATGCTTATTTCTGGAGGAGGATAATAGGAAACAAGGTGTATGATGCAGGTAAATAAAAAACCGCTGCTATAAGCAACCCGATGGTACACTATGTGCAAAAGGTCTTGGCGAATACAATTGTGGGGAGATATGATAATCAAGGCTCCATATCCCAAAAGGATAGGCTCCATATCCCAAAAGGATATGTTTGTCTTGTCGTTGATGAACCTCAAAAAACACATAGACCTTGGAGTTTTATTGATTGATCATATGAAGTCCATACCCTATAAGAGCTCAAAGCCATTTATCATGGGTGGGTTTGTGACTTCGATTGCACTAGCACTGAGATACGATCTCTCGGGGTTACAAGACGCACTTGAGGCAGAGTTTGTTGACGTCAACTACTTGGTGCGCTCGCACACTATAAAGATGAAGGAAAAGAAGATGATCTATCTTACTACTAGTGTGCCAGACTTTGAGTTGGAGCTGTCATACCATGTCGTGCCACTCCTATCCGTGATGGGGGTTCTTTTCAGATTGAAGGAAAAACTTTTGAAATGGCAGGAAGAACACCCGAGAGATACGTATACAAGGGAAGCCGCTCCCGTACATGAAGACGTTGCTGAATCTAATGTGCAAGGGCAGGAGCAAGAAGATGCAGAATAAAGGCAACCTCGAAGAACAAGGAGGGATGAGGGGACATCCCAACTGCAACCACCCTCAGGGAATGCCTATGATATGGCCACAATCTAGGCACACCTTGAGAATATTCAGAAGACTCAAGGTGACATGCAGCTTGTCCAGCAGTACATGTGGCAAGATAAATAGTAGATGCACTATCAGATCAACCACTTGTACCAGTACCAACATGCCCAGGCAGCAAGAAACCCCGAATGGGGTGCAGATTTTTGGGGTGGTTTAGCTGGGTATCCACAGACTTACCCTCCACCCTAGGATGACTACTGGGGGCACTATTACCAGCATCCCCCATCAGGATCAACTCCATCCTCAGCTCCCCCTCCAGATCCTCCGCAGATGCCAGACCAACCACCACAGCCATGACACTTCCCCTATCTCCCCTAAGCTATAGTTTCATGCTGAGGACAACATGATTCTAAAGTTTGGGGTGGGTAGGGTGGTATGCACCACTCTATCTCTCATTTTGTCATTTTGTTATCACCTCTTCCATCTAGTTTAGTTTTATTGTTTTTGTTCTTTTCATTGCTTCTTTGCATGGCATGTAGTTGACTTCTTACATTTTTGTGTAATTTTTCAAAAATTTTTCTTTTCCATATCATGCATTGCATCTTCATGTAGTTTTTGTAGTTTCTTGTGATTTTTAAGTAGGATTTGCTGTTTTATGTCTTTAAATTCCCTAAACTAGGTTTAGATGTGATTTAGTGCAAATTGGCACCATTTTGGCCAATTTTTCCCAAATTTGAGATTTCTTGTCTAAAAAGTATGTTTTGACCCAATCTCTACTGTTTTGAGTAAAAATGACGACCTTTGACTAATGCAAGTGAAATTTTATGCTTTATTGCTAAGTGGTATTAATGTTTGACTTTTTAGATGTGCATCACCTCTCTTATGATTGTGATTGATTTGGTTGAATTGTGAACTTGAGCAAGCTTTGAACGCTTAGTGTTTGTGGAATCACTTGTTTGATATATCAAATTTCATCTTGTTCATTCATGTGGTGTGATATCTAGGATGAAGTATTGGATTAACCTTCATGCAAGATGTCTTATGTGGAAAATCATACCAATGACCCCTCTTTGACCCGATTCTTCTTCCACCATATTCATACCCCTCTGCCTCATAAAAAGATGCCCAATGCACATAATCAGCCTTGGCCACCTCTAAAAGTTTGGGGTGGCCATATCTTTATCTCCCCGCTTCACTCTATCCACCATTTACCCTATCTACACCAAGGGCAAGAAAGAAAAGAAAATAAAAGAAAAAGAAAAGCAAAAACAAAATAAAAGGATGCTCCTATTTAAGAGCATTCAAATAAAGAAAAGATGAGTGTGTAAAAACACTCCAAAAATCTTACCGCAACCCTTTCTTCCACTTTCATACCCATTGAGCTAAGAAGCATTAAACTTAGCTCATTTTGCCTTTTTCCGCAACCGCGTGGGTCATCTGGTATGATTTGAAATATAAGACTGAATGCATGAATGTGAAACAACACTCCCAGTCATCCTCGATTAACACTATCATGAAACGGTTTACCCGGAACTTTATGGAAGAAGTATGGATAACCTGTGTATTCTACACGCTATATGTGAAGTTCATGTGCTTTGTGCTCTTTTCATGATTGGATTGTGAAAGTAAGAGAGGAGAGAGGTGAAATGCATGCACTCAGTCATCTTTGATCCCATTTAGCTATAATCATCTTTTACATTGCATATGTCATTTATTTTTGTGGAACTTTTGTAGAGAGATTGAGTTAGAGCATACTTGAGGACAAGTATGTTTTAAGTTTGGGGTGGTGATGTAGCCCTATTTTAGGGCTCCATCCTATGCCATTTTGTACTTAAGTTGTGTCTAAACATGTTAGATTACAAGTCTTTTCCCCTAATATGGTTATCATTGCAAATATGCTTATGGATGTTCTTTGCACTATTTTTCAGGTACTTGACCCATGCTTAGATGGAAGAGAGAGAAAGAAGGAGTTCTAGGGTTCCCTCACTCATTGAGGGTCCCAAAGAAGGCCCCAAAGTCTCCCTCAATCTGCCTCTAATGGTCAAGAATCGTCCCCAAGCAAAGACATCTGAGAATGATGAAGATTGAAGTGTAATAAAGTGATGCAAGCCTCACCATGGCCGTGGCCACAACGCCACGGTCGTGCGTTTATTAGCAATGACGTGCCCTTTCCAATAGGGTTTTCCACAAAATCCCACGACCGTGGCCACTGAAGACACCACGGCTGTGGCCATCAGCATGGTCGTGGTATGAAGAAGAGAAAATGACCGTGGGCAACCACCACGGTCGTGGGAATTATTGCACCAATTTGGCTAGAGTTACAGGTTGTCACCCCCAGAACGCCAGGATCGTGGCTGAAGAATCTCAAGACGACCATGGTGATTCCCCACAGTCACCTCTTGCTCCTCCAAAACGGTCGTGTTACCCAACACGGCCGTGGCTACCACCATACTTGACCTTTTTCCAAATTCCTTCACACCACGACCGTTCTACACCATCCTCACCACGGTCGTGGCACACCACCACGGCCGTGGTGGTCCACCAACCCTACCCTACTTTTCACTACTTTTCCTAAACTGCCCCTACTTACCCTAGTGCTTCCACCACCACCTATACATACATGGGTGGCGGCCATAGCACTAGGTTAGATGCCCCTACAGCTGCTCCAAGCTCCACTGTCCATCCTTGAGCTCTTTGTGCAATCCCCTTGCATTTTGGGCTCATCATCCACCATTTTCACCCTCATTCCACCATGGAAACCTAGTTCCCTAGGTTTTCATCCATAATCCCCTACCATTTCATGCACCCCTGCACCCTTGGAGGAGGGAGGACATCTACAAAAAGCTTGGAGGTGAAGAAGGAGGCTTCTACATCAAGCTTCATGGAGTCCCTACTTCTTCTACCCCTCTCTTTTGTGGTTTCTTTGACTATGTGTAGCTACGCCCCTAGTGGTGGGCTGTTTGGGGTTAAAATGTGACTTTGATACCATGTTGGGGGAAATTTGCTTGTAATGAACTTAATTCATATCTATGATGATTGCGTCTTACTTCTATCTCATTTCCCATTTTATTGCATGTGGTTTGTGCTTATAACATGGATTGCTTGCTTTGAGATGCTTGATGACACTTAGCTTCTAGGAGGGATTGGAGTGTATGTGGCAATCTTAGGATTGGCTCCTAGGTCCAATTAGTGGATCCCTAGCTAGCCCCCTTTGTTCCTACATACACATCCTCCCTCCTACAAGTGAGTGTGAGATTTAAGTGGCTAGTGTAAGTGAGAGTGATGCAATTGCCTATGGCCTTCTAAAGGCTAGACTGGCTAGTGGCATGAGGTCAAATACCCTCATCTCTACTCCCATCTCTACCCTAAACCCTCAATTGTTCACTATCACTTACCCTAGAAATCTAGATTTGGCTAATCCCATTAGAATTACACCTAACCCTAGTCTTCTACTAGTAGTATAGAGTATATTCTAATGGCATTGTCCTTGTTGTTTGCTTTAGTAATCTAGATATGAAATGAGAACCTTGCATGTTTAATGATCTCCCCAACTAATATCAAAGTTACATCCTCCAAACGGCCCACCTACCCTAATCAACTTCTTAAAACCCATCTTGCTCTGCTTGCTTGTTCATGCTAGTCTGGTTTAGTCACTTTTGCTTAATCAAGTTAATTTTTTAGTTTTGCTCTTTAGTGTTAACTTAGGCTCTTGCTCTTGCTAGTGATTAGTTTAGTTCTTAATTGCTTCTTGCCTTGCTAGAGTAGCGTAGCTCTTCTTGCTCTTGCTTAGTTAGTTTGTTAACTTAGTTTACTAATTTGCCTGCTCTTCCATAACTTAGTTTCCATCTCGCATTTCTTACTTGCTCATTAGCGTAATCAAACAACCAAACCTATTAAAACCCTAAAACATTAAGCTTTGCAAAAGGAGCATAGCCCACTCTGTCTAACTCTAGCGCCCCCTCTATCTCTGTGGTTTGACCCCTTATCTTGCCAATCACCTATACTACAACAGTACCACGTACGCTTGCGGGTGACCTATTTTAGTCTTAGTGATCGACTCGGTTAGGGATAACATAAATTTCGAAAGCATAAGATCCCATATCACCTGCGCTCCGACCTCGTGGGGTGTAAAAGCACCACTAGCGGGGATGCACCAACTGGCTAGGGCACTTGCTTGGAAGGAAGGGTGGCCTGCAAACAAGCACCAAGCTGAAGACAAATAGGAGGAACAACAACGTCCAGAGGTTGCTGAAAAAGTGATAAAATGTAATTTGATAGTCAGTGTTGAAGACACAGAATTTAATGCACCTTCCCTCCATCCATCCCCATGCTCAGGTGCATAAAACCTCCAGTGAGGCTAAGAACTCATAGGTGGTATCTGAGTAGGTGGGCCTATCACCAAATAAAGGGTGATCACCCACCAACCCCAGATCTTTATAGACTCCATGGATAATGTCGGTGAAGCCCATGGATGCAAGGAATGCAATATCTCCATACCATGTTGAGGTGATCTCTCTTCTCATCACCTTGTTATAGATATTCCTCATATCAGAGTTGACATGAATGATGTGCGTTAGTTTGGGTACCAACGCGATATTCCCTTCTATCGAGGAAGTTTCTTGCCTAGATTCTATCCATCCGATAAAAGAAGGGGATGGAGAAGAAATAGCTCGGTGAAGACTTTGATCGCCCAAAAGTACTTACACAATCTTGCTTGAAAGGGGTGTGGTGGATGTGTGAATGAAACAATACTCACACCCCTCCTTATATAGTCATCGTACTTCCTGCTACCGCTATGTCGGTAGTACTAATAAGGTCATCAGTAGTATCAAATTCTTCTCCATGATGTGTGTAAACCAGTACCATTCATTAATATCGACGATCCTCATTGGTTGATGTTGGTAGTTACGATCACAAGCATTGGTAGTACCAATAGAAGTCGATAGTATTGAATTTAAAAGGTGCACAATAGATCAGTACTACCGACTGTCATGTGGAAAGTTGTGATCATTGATGACACTCCCGTGGATTCAATGTCTTTTGGTGTTGGTACTACCGACATAGGTGTCGGTAGTATCGAGTCTTTAAAATTTCTCAATACTTTTGAGCATTATCTCGGTATCTTAAACTTGGAGCATCGCTCGGTGTAGGTATTACCGAGTTGGATGTCAGTAATACTTACTCATGTTCAATAATCTCCCCATGTTTCTCTTAATATATTTAATATACATGTTTCTCTTAATTTTTGGACATAAATCTATGAGAGAATCATGACTTATTTGTACTTGATCACCATATGTAGTTGTTTAGATTGTTAATTGCTTCAAGAGAGGGATTAAGGGTCAGAAAACTCATAGATTTACACATTTTATATCACACCTCGAGAGAGGGATTACAAATGTGAAGAGAATAACCCAGATATTTCCATAAAGCACCTAACTAATAATGTAATTGGTACGAGAGTTGGAATGGTATTAGGATAGGTAGTGAATTTCGCTTTTGAGAGTGGGTAATTCTTGTTACAAGTCTCTTTTTCTTGGGTTCGGAGAGATTAATATTAATGAAATGATGTTAATTGAAATGTGATCCACGGTGAAACCACAATCCTAAGGAATTCATTCCGTTTGTGATCACAACCAGTAATCATAGTTTCAATTCTTGCAAATTAGTCATTAAATCAACCAAATCACTATTTTTCTCAGGCCTAGCTGATAGGGTAATTGTAAACTATAGAGAGGCAGATGGTAGGGTTTGAGAGACGAGGCGGCCGAGGCCAACTTTCATCTCCGAGGACCTGCTACAACAAAAGGACAACAGAAGAAGCAATCCATGCTAACGAGGAGGATGGTGTAACTGATCAGGCAACTGTTTCAGATGCCATGGATGCTATTGATATTGTGCTGAAGGAAGCAACAACCAAAAAGTCATATAGGGATGCTCCCGTTGGGAAGGACATATGCCTTCTTTCGTACATCAATCTAACTCCCCCAGATATCCTAACCACAGATGATATCCATGTCGACCTGAGTGGCATCTTCCCAACATTCTCTGTCAAATAGGATTCCATTCAGCCCCTGCTCGAACCTTGGAAGTATGTCGTAATTGTCAAAGCGATTGGAACTACACTAGGGTTTCAAATTTTAGTCAACAAGATAATGATCCTTTGGAGCCCTACAACGCAATACCAGATTGTCGATCTTGAAAATGGCTACTACATCATCCAATTAGGGAACCAACACAACTACGAGAAAGCAATGACTGTTGGCCCATGGACCAGTCTTCAACAGCTACTTGTCGGTGTAGTCTTGGTCACCATCTTTTCGGCCCACCGAACCAATCCCTCATAAACTAGTAGTCTGGGCGAGAGTTGCAGAGCTCCCCATATTCCTTTATCAGAATCAACTATTAGAATAGATTGGTAACTCGATCGGTAAAACTATCAAGATTGATGCCAACACACTAATGGGTAATAGATGCAAATTTTCCCGTATCGTGGTGGAGGTTGATACTAGCAAGCCCCTCCTACCGGCGATCTTCATCAATGGCGAATACTTTTGATTGGAGTATGACAACCTCCCCCAATTCTACCTTAACTATGGTCGTTTGGGTCATGTTGAGGTGGAGTGTAAACATGGCTCAGAGACTAGACATAGACTCTACGTCTATCCCTATCCATGTACCCACGGTCAATTACACATCGGCCATCCATGCTAGGATGCCTGAGCGCTGTAAAGTGGCAACACAGGAGAAAGTTACCAAAACTATACCTACTTGTCAGCAAGCTATTAATAAGCATTGTACTGATGAGCAGGAAGAGACACAACATCAATCCAATACTACCGACAAGCCTGAGACTGAGGGAGATGGGGAGGATTGGCAGACGTTCATTAGCAAGAAGGCAAAACAAAGGCAGCGTAGGAAGCAGGTAGCTGATAACCAACTACCTCTTTCAACTACGGAGAATGTGGAGCCTGACCCTCCCAAGACGAACACAATTGTTCAGTTGAAGGAGAATGAAGTCCTTACTGGTCACCCACATCATCCCCCTAATGATGGGGCATTCGAATTTGCATCCAATCATACAAGGATTCCCTGCATCCCAACTCATTCCATCCTAAGAAAAAAGGATGCCTCAGGGTTTGTGATGCTGGGGAATTGAAAGATCATCTACCAAATAGTCCAAATCCCAGACAGAGTCTGGAAGAAAGGACGAACGGATGAGTAGACTCAGGAAGGAAGCCATACAAATCCAAATGTGCAACGTGCCCTAGAGTTTTAGGAACACCTCAATGCTGCAGGCTCTGGAACCCTAGATAACATGAACACTGAGGAAGAAGACCGGTCTGCTGGACTTTATGCCACCCTCCAATAACTCTTGCTTTATGAACATCCTATGTTGGAACATTCAAGGAGTAGGCCTTGACAAGAAAATCTTTCTTATCAGAACTAAAGACCATTCATAAAATCCAAATTGTTGCTATCTTAGAACCTCACTATTCTGGAACCAAAGCAAGTAATATTATCAAGAACTTGGGATTCTCCTCATCTCATAGGGTTGAAGCTTCTGGCTTCTCTGGCGGCATATGGCTTGCTTGGAACCATCACCATTGTGAAGTAGAAATTCTCCTCAATCACAGGCAGTTCATCCATTGCCACATCAACAATTCGTGGTATCTCACCTTTATCTATGCGAGCCCAAACCCATCAAGGTGGAGTGTTCTATGGGAGCATCTTGAAACCATAAGTGCATCCATGAATGAGGCCTGGGTAGTTATGGGTGATTTTAACACCATTCTCCATGTTGATGAAAAGCGAGGAAGCATGTATTTTGACAAACGAGCAAGTGACCAGTTTCAATAAGCACTGGTTAACACTGGTCTAGCAGATTTGAAAACCCAGGGCCATTTCTTCACCTTTAAAAAACTCAACCTTCTCTAGCACCTCGATAGAGTGATTGCAAACTATGAATGGATCCACAAATTTGACAATGCCTTTGTCACTGTATTGCCTAGAACGTTCTCCAATCACAATCCTCTCCTCCTTTCTTGTGGTCGTAGGGTCCAAAGAGCCTTCCATTGCCGCACTAAAGCAAGTTGGAATCTGCAACATGGCTTCCGATCGGAGATTCTCAGCCAATGGACTACCCACTCTTGCTTCCAAGATGCCATCAAGACCTTCAAGGAGGCTACCAGCAAATGGGAATCCAAACACAATATGTTAAAATGTAGGGAGAAAACACGTCTCCTAGATAGAATCAACAAGTGCCCGATACGACTTCAGAACCTCACGCCCATACCTAACCTTGATCCTTCCACCCCCTCCACGAGAAGCTACATCACATACTCCTCTTGGAAGAAGTGGATTGGCGATAATGAGCACATATAGATTGGTTAAAACTTGGTGATCTCAACACCAAGTTCTTCCAATTATATGTTATGGCTCGACGACACTGTAATAGAATCACCTGACTCAAAGACAACTCCAATGTCGACAATTGGATCACTGAACATGCTAAACTCAAAGCCTGCCTATGAGCTTGGTTTGAAGACTTGATGACATAGAAATCTACACAAGATTCTGACCATGTCCGCTTCTATCCTAGCATCTTCCCTAGCATTGATGATCAAACTAGGAAATCCTTGGGCACGATCCCAAAAACTTTAGAAATCAAGCGGGTCCTCTTCTCCATGGCACCTCTCAAGGCACCGAGTCTGGATGGAATCTACACATATTTCAACTAAAAGAACTGGGACATAGTGGGAAATTCCATCACCGCCACAGTCCGTAATGTTTTTCAGTCTGAACATATACAAGGTTCCATTGCATACTCATACATGGTCCTCATTCTGAAGGTGGACTCTCCACAGAGATGTTGTGACTTCAGACTCATTTCCTTAAACAATAGGTGCTTCAAGCTCATTTCCAAAATCATAGCGGAATGCCTGAAACCCCTGCTGAGCAACTAGATCGCACCTACACAATCCAGTTTTATCCCTGGGCATCGCATCAGTGACAACATTCTCTTGGTGTAGGAAGTTATCCATACAATGAAAGCCCGCTCTACAAAGAAGAAGCTCATGTGTATCAAACTAGATTTAGCCAAGGTGTTTGACAAAATGAACTAGCATTTCATCCATGACACGCTATCCAGAACTGATCTGCCTCTAAAGCTCATCAATATCATCATGCAAATTATAACACATGTATCAACCTCGATCCTCTAGGAAGGAGAACCCCTACATATGTTTAAAGCATCTTAGGGTGTTAGACAGGGTGACCTCATCAGCCCGTATGTTTTTTTCATGTGTATGGAAAGGCTAAGCCAGGGCATCTCCAACTCAGTTCACACTGGAGACTGGAAACCCATCTCCCTTACACGAGGTGGTACCCCGCTCTCTCATGTTTTATTTGCAGGCAACATCCTACTTTTGGGGGAAGCATCCATGGAACAAGATAGTACCATTAATAAAATTCTTTGCGCCTTCTCTAAGGCCTCAGGACAAACAGTCTCAAAGTAGAAATCCAAGTGCTTCTTTAGTTTGAACACTCCCATGTCTGAGATCCATTCCATCAGCAAATGGCTGGTAATTGGATGGACTATGGATCTGGGAAAGTATTTGGGAGTACCAATCTTGCACCACAGAGTTAACAAAGACACCCATGGTAGCATCATTTTGTCTATCCCAAGAAGATTAAACAGCTGGTCACTACACCATCTCTCTCTTACAGGGAGAATTACTCTAGCCAAATCCACACTCCAAAGCATTACAACTTACACAATGCAAACCATCAAGTTGTCTCCACAACTTTGTGATGATATCAACAGGCATATTAGAAGGTTCATCTAGTCCGAAACCTCCTCTCAAGAAAAAATCTCCCTAGTATCATGGAAGAAAATAAGCTCAAACAAGGACACAGGCGGCCTTAGCATCAGTGATGTGTGTGACCAGAACAATGCACTTATGCTCAAGAACACATGGTCCTTCATCTCTGGCCCAAGCAAGATGTGGGTCCAAGTTATGAAAGAGAAGTACATGAAGAACGACAAACATGCTTCTAAGTCATGCTCTTCAGCCTGGAGCTTCATCAAACGTAGTCTTGATCTTGTCAAACTGCTCTGCCTCAAATCCACCAATAATGGTTGTAGTACAAATGTTTGGCGAGAAAAATGGCTCACATGACACACAATTATAGACATCTCTCCAAATTGGCCAATCCCTGAAGATCTTTTAGATCTTACGGTTAGCTGCATGTCGAATGCAGAAGGTGGGTGGGACTGGAGTTTTATTAACTCCTACCTATCGCCGGAGGTAGAAAACATCATCAAGCACATCCCGTTGCCCTCAAATAACATCTTCAACGATGAGTGGATATGGTCCTTAGAGCAAGACGGTGGCTTCTCTTCTCAATTCTCTTACAGATGGCTTCATCAAGAAAAAGAAATCAATCTTCCTGGAAATTGGCAGCAGATATGGCACTCCACATTACCTACTCGAATAAAAACTTTTCTCTGGCTCCTACAACATCAGGCTCTCCTCACCAATGTAGAAAAGCATCGTCGACACATTGACGTCTCTGAGCTTTGTCCATTGTGTAACAATGAAAGGGATACTATCCTTCATGCTCTGAGGGACTGCCCCTCCAATGCTGAAGTCTGGCAGCTAGTATCACCTGGGCTCAGTCACTTCTCTCTGAACGAGAAGGAATGAATTGACAATGGGATGAATTTTCATCACCCGTATCACGATCAATGGGCAATTACCTGCTGGCACCTATGGCAATGTCGCAATAGCTTCATTTTAAGAGAGAAAACCTCATCAACCTAGATCATGGGAAGGTGTACGTGTGTTGTACAATCGATGACCAGTACCAAGAGAGGGATCTCCCTAATCCTATCTTGAACTTGCAATGAGTGTATTACATGAGGTGGCCTATATAGGATGCCATGGAGGGAGATGACAAAGAAGACAATGATGCTAATCAATGGAAACAATAGGAGCAAATGAAGACAAAGAGGAGGAGGAAGTCACCATCCTAATCATGAGGAGGCAGGTCTACCACAAGCATGCTAGATCACATGGAGCCTCTAGTTCTTCTGCTCCACCACCTACCTAGGAGGATGACCCATACTCGATGGAATGCTACAAGAGATCCAGTAGGGGAAATAACATCAGATGGCCACACTGGTAGGAATCTTGGATGTCCAAGGATGACTTTATCAGAACTAGCAGGCCATCTTTAAAAATGAGCGACTTCTCCTGGATAACTAAGAGAACATGCATACTCATTTGTAGAGGATGGAGAACTACAAACAACTATTCTTTTACAACTATTGGAGTCAAGGTTATTTTAGTGTCTATCCACAACCTCCAGAAATGCCACAGCAACTTCCGACATTTCATGGGACTTTCTATCCCCATGACCCAACCATGCCACTGCCACCGCCACCTCTATATTGATCAGTACCACTATTACACTTCTATGATTACATTTTGACTATGAGTATAGATTCAAGTTCAAGATAAGGAGGGTGATGGAACAAATTTATCTTTTATATGCTTTTTAGTTTGATCTTTTCATTTTTTAGGATCCACAATCTATCTATTGTAATTGTGGAGTAGTAAAAAGCATGATTTATATCTCTATCATCATAGAGTATGTCTTCCATGTCAGTGTAGTGAATTTTAAAATGAAAAAATTGGCTTAGTTGCAATTTCTTGATTGTCATCACCTAGAGGAAGTGTATGGGCTAGTAATTTTAAGGACAATTAATATGAATGGAAGTCTTAATTATCCATGTAAAGTGGATGAAGATGGGGTTTGAGCCTGAGTTGATAAAACAACTAACGAGACCTTAAATTGAAATCTTAGTAAGAAATCCTAAGGTTACCCTGTACACAAGTCTATAGCAGAGGGACATATCATAGTTTAAGAAAGGCATTGTCTCTTAATTATGTGATTCCATCCATTTTCCATCCATTTTGATCCACCACCTTAAGATGATCAAGTAACCTAAATTATTTTCTTTTGATTGCATTGCATGACATAATAGGTGACTTGATAGTTAGTTTCTCTTTTGATGCATTAGCTACAAAATGAAATAAAAATGTACATCAACAACTTTTATGCATATCATCTCGTTGCATGACAACTACATGTAGAATTTCATACCTTTTACATCGTTCATTTTACATCATGTGATTATATTGTTTTATTCTAAAATTAGAGTGTAGGGTTACACATCCATACCCTCACAAAAATCAAGAGAGAAAAAGAAAGTTGAGTGGGATATGTTAGTGAAGCCCAAGCATAACTTTATACCATGATAGAATAGTGGGCCAATGAAAAAAAGAGAAAAAAAATTAAGGTTCTGAAATAAAGAGGGAGAAAGGATGCCGTAAACTGGGGTTGGAATTTTACTTCACAAAGAAGTGGAAACATTCACATGATGCATTTTCCTCTTTACTTCACTCTCATTGATTTGATGAGATTTTCAATACATGCATCATTCCGCCTATAATAATAGGCATTATGATTCATACATTTCTCATCATCATTCAGATAGGTTCATCATGTTTTACTTTCTCATAAATGATTCAGATTTTACTTGTAATTTTTCATAAGACACCTATTTCATTCCATCCATTGCTCTTATTGGTAGGCCACACATATGATTGATCTCCTCATTCATTCTTAAAAGGAGAACTACTTCCAAGTAGTCTATATTTAGGAAAAGAGAAATGTAGATAAGGAATCACATGATGCATCAAGGGAATGTCTTATTGACTATGATAGTAACTTCTCCACTGATAGTGTTTCACTAATCTAAGGGTGAAAATATTTTATGGATATTTTTGGTCGCCTGATAGTAATTGATTGTTTAGTGATAAGTAAAGGCCAGTCTGAGACCACCAGGTGGGGTAGTTGAGAATAGAAATTCATATCTGGTGTCCTTTTGCTAACTTGTCTCAAATAGATCTAATGGTGTGTTGCTCAGGGATGAGTAACATTGGAGTTTGATGCACTAAATAATTGTCATTCTCACAGGTTTTTTATTATGGATCTTGGTGCACTTATTATTCATTCTAATATCATTTGTGCATTATTAAACATCATTATCTTATGACACTTAATTGCATAAAATAGATGTATTTTTAATGTTCTTGATAGATTCATTATTATTTGTGAGCTTATGTTCATTTTTGTAGAATTCAAGTGAATCTACAAGAAACTACATATCTTAGTACTACCGACTTTCCTGTCGGTGGTATCGACACTTGATGAAATAAGAACAAGTGAAATTAAGAAAACTTGGTAGCACCATAGTAGGAAGTCAATTCTATCGAAAACCTTACAGAAAGGACCTAGAAATTTCCATAAATATCAGTACTACTGACATCAACTCTATAGTACTGACAACCACATAGAGGGTCATGACTTATTGAGGGCACCAATACTTCCAACACCCAGTCGGTAGAACCGACTTAGTGGGATCATGTCAGATCTGATATTGTATTTAATTAGACGGTTTGGAATTAATTTCACCCTAAGTCACTTTTGTGACTTAAGGGGAGTGTGTCCAAGCCTAATTATTGCACCATATTCAGTTGTACGACAGAGATCAAGCTTCTCATTCAATGTTGTGATAACTTTAGACTCTCCAACACTTTTAATAGTTACCAGACACTCTCTTTCTTCTCCTCATGACTGATTCTTAGCCATATTCTTCAAAATTTCATGACACCTGGATGACTTGTTATTGAGGAAGAATCCCATTCTTGCACTGTCAAGTGTTGTCCTCTTTCCTTGGTGCACCCCATAATTGAAGATCTTTGCTTGGCCACAAAGATCAATCCCATGATGAGGAACCTTCCTCAACATATTTTGAAGTCTCTCCCATGCTTCATAATATGACTCTTTTTCTTGCTGCTTGAAGTTGTAAATCTTTCTAACCAACTCATTCGTCTTTTAAGGTGGGAAATAACGCTCAAAGAAAATGTCTATCATCCCCTCCCATGTTTCTATTAACTCAGGCGGGAGGTTAAGGAACTAGAACTTTGCATCGTCTGCCAAAGAAGATAGAAATAATTTGAGATAGATGACAGTTGTTGGGACCCTATCAATTTTCACCATGTCATAGCTCTTGCCAAAATTGTTGATGTGTATCATTGGATCCTATGTGATGTGGCCATGGAACGCTTGTGACTTAACCAATGCCACCTAGATCGAGTCTATCTTGTAGCTGCTCACATTGATAGTCTGTCTTTTTATCGGGCCCAACTGAGTTGTTGCAGATGAAGCCTTAATTTTCTCCCAAATGGTCTGTTCTTCTACTTCTGTGTCACCCATGTATGCTGGTTCAGGTTGAGTTGTATGCAATGGTGGAGTTGGAACAAAGTCATCCACATAATTGATGTACTCATGTGCTCTGCACCGACGATCTTCTATGCTAAAGCTGGAGCTCACCGAAGTCAACTCTCCGTAATCAGTGCTTCTCATCTGCACCATGCACTAGTACCTAAAAAATAAAAAAAATCTATTTGAGAACACGGTAGTAGTGAATGAATACATATTTAGAATTAGTTATGAAATGGTATAATAAAAATAAAAAATTGTGGCCTAGAGTGGTCGGTCACATCACTTGTAGTGCTAGACACATTGCTTTTCCCCATCAATAGTGCCACAAACTTTATACACTTATACTACACGTCAAAAATGCAAGTTCACGTATCAATGTAATATAGGACTAAAGAGGCCTAAATATTGTACACCAGGAAAACGTGATCCAGAAACTACTACTAACAATGAACCAATCGACTAGGCCTGAGAAAAAGAGTGATTTGGTTGATTTAATGACTAATTTGCAAGAATCAAAACTGCAAATACTGGTTGTTATCACAAGTGAAATAAATTCATTAGGATTGTGGTTTCACAATGGCTCACATTGCAATTAACATCATTTCATTACTATTAATCTCTCCTAACTCTGGACAAAGAGACATGTAGCAAGAATTACCCACTCTCATATCGTAATTCAATACCTATCCTAATACCAATCCCACTCTTATAGAAATTGTGTTATCAATTAGGTGCTTTACCAAAATATCTAGGTTAAATTCTTCACATTCTTAAGCCTTCTCTTAAGGTACGATATAAAAAGTGTAAATCTATGAGTTTTCCAACCCTTAATCCCTCTCTTGAAGCCACTAACAGTCTAAAAAACTACATATAGTGATCAATCACAGATAATCCGTGATGCTCTCATAGATGTATGTCTAGAAATTGAGAGAAACATGCATACCAAATCATAATCATCAATTACAATGCAAAATTGGGCTACTCTCTGATCTTAAGGAACAAGGGGATTAACCCCAAATGATTTCAGTTGGTTTACTCATAGGAGAGGAAGAAAATAATGATTAAAACATCAATAACTATGAAGAATCCCGGGAGAAAGATGGTATGGATGGTTACTCCCAATGAACACGGTGATTTTTCATCTTCTGACTACAAATCGGGCTACAGGAAGTGTAAGAACCATCCAAAACGTTGCTTTCTTCTCCACTCTCCTCTATTGTACAACTAAATATGGTGTGATAATTAGGTCTATCTGCACTCTCCTTAAGTCATAGAAGTGACTTAGAGCGAAATTAATTCCCAACCATAAGATTAACTGTGATTTTAGATCTAGCCTAATGTCGTTGAGTCGGTACTACCGACTGGGTGTCAATAGTATCGACACCCTCAGTAAGTCAGGGACCTGTGTGTGGTTTTCAGTACTACTGAGTTGATGTCGGTAGTATTGAGATTTCCCAAGAATTTCTAAGTCCTCTCTATAAGGTTGTCAATAGTGTCGACTTCCTTCGTCGGTGCTATCGAGTTTTCTTGATTTCACTTGTTCCTTTGTCATCAAGTGTGGATACCACCGACAGGCATGTCGGTAGTACCTACCTATGTAGTTTCTTGTAGATTCAATTTAAATTCCACAAAAATGAACATAAGCGCCCAAATAATAATGAATCTATCAGGATTATTAAAAAGATATATTTGATGAAATCAAGTGTCACATGATAATGATGATAAATAATGCACAAATGATATCAAAATAAATACTAAGTGCACAAAAATCCATAATAAATAGCCTGTGAAAACAATAATTATTCAATGCATCAATGATGAAAACAACAGTTTCGTAGGGGAGCCTATAAAGAATCCACATGATCATCACCAAAAGTTCATAAATCTATGTGGAATAAGAAAGCAGACTGGTGTCTCTAGTGAAGAAATGAAGCCCAAACTATTCTATTATTCCCTCACTAAGAAAGCTATAATGTGGTACAATTATTTTTGACTGCACCATTAGGACTTGGGTGGAATTTCAGAACAAGTTCCTGAAGAAGTTCTTCCCACCCTCACTCACTTATTAGATCCAAGGGGAAATTACTCAGTTCAAGCAGCCACCACAAAAGACTCTATTTGAATCCTGGGATCGATTCAAGGAGCTTGTACACAACTTACCCCACCATGAAATCCCTTCATGTCAACTAATTGAGGAATTCCATAGGGGTGCAGATGATGATGTAAAATGGTTTCTTGATGTTTCCTCCAGTGGAAACTTCATGCGTCAAAGATTTGATGAGGCATGTAATGTTGTGAGTAAGGGAAATGAGAACCAAGCTAATTGGGACTCATCTTGCAAAGGATGCGTTCTGAATGTGTCCATGATAAAAGATAGATTTCCGCTCAAGGCCATTGTTGAATCCCTAAAGGCATTTACTCTCAAGCAAGACAATCTCAAGGACACCCTCTTGAGGAATTCTTAGAGAGGGGTTTATCCTCTTTCCCATCTAGAGCATCCCAAGAGGTATGCCATGTCATTAGTGTAGAGAGGGAGGTACAACACTAGATGCAATCGCCTCTATCAGGCAACAATAAACATGTAAAGAAGTGAAAACACCTCCTTACTAAACATTTGAACAATAAAACCTCCAGTCCAAACACACTCAGAAGGTATGATGGAGTGGGTGTAAAATTTTCAAATCTTTATGTAATGGTAATCAAAAGACCAAAGTATAGTAGCGGAATAAAAACATGACTATATTCAATTATAAAATAAAGGGTTACAAACTTACATCATAAGGATCCATGTAGAGGAAATATAAACCACCTCAAGATTGTCTCCAAGCTTTAACTTCTCAATCTAAGTCTGGGTCCACATGTCAAGCCAACCATGTCCTCCACCTAGGGTTGGAAGCATACCCCAGCAAAAGAGATACAATAGGAAACATCAGCAAAGGCTGGTATGTGCATACTAAAAAGCATATTGAGCAATATATATAGAATAAAGGACATCAATGGTAAAAAGGCTTCCCATGCAAGAGATAAGAACCAGCCAAACGGGTATCAAGAGAAAAGTAACATGACAAAAGGGATACTTGCCATAAAATATATAAAAGGATTGTGCCATAAATAAATCCACTACCATGGTGGGTAACAAAGCACAAGTAGGGCACACACCCCACAATCAATATCCTGCATGTATGTGAGATAAGCATAGCCCTAGAACAATATAAACACAATTGGCGGCCAAGGCTTCACATCCTTGCAAACCTGATAGAGAATGACTCACCGCCAAACTCCCAAATATATAAAATGGGTCAAGACACACATCTTGCCCTGGGTACGAGGTTCCTTTCCGTCCCAAAAAGAGCAGGAAATATCACATCTGCTATAAACAAAACCAATGCACTTACACTACTCTAGTGCTACTGAATCACATAGCATGTTTAATGTAAAGGCAAGTAGAGAAGTATAATCAGATTTATACAATGTTGCCATCACACAATGGACAACACAAGCATATAAACAAATCCACTTCAAAGTGGGAAAGAGACATCACATGTCAACTAGTAACTTCCACATCATAGTGGGCACATCAACAAGTAAACTTCCACATCACAGTGGGCATATAATATCAAAAGTACAAATTGCACCAAGAAAACAAGATAAGATTCCAAGAGAATATCCATGATCATGAGATCAATAATAAATATGATACTTCACATGAAGCATGATTTCAAAAGAACAAGACAATGTGTAGGCTAATGTCCATAGGACCAAGAGTAAGACAAAAATAGGCTAATTGTTCAAAAAGAATAATTGGGGATGCAAGCATACCTCAACTTCAGAGTCAAACAATCCAAAGTCACTTCTAGGTCCAAGCTTAGGTTTCCAAAGCACCTATTAAGCATATATGTGGAATTAGGGTTAGGTTTCCATTAATATAAAAAACCCTAAAAACTACCTTTTATTATTATGTGAATTAGGTCATCAAAACCTTTCCATATTTTAGTATATATCATTAGGAGTCCAAAACATATTTTATTGTATTTTTATGACTTATAGATAATTAGTTATAATTTTTACAAGTTAATTCATTATTAATTAGGTCCATTGAAAACACATGCTATTAAACATTAGATTTAACTATCAAAACTTATACCATTAGAAAGACCTTCTTTTTATAAATCCAACGAGTACCTATTTGTAATTTTTGGCTCAACAGACAAATAGTTATGATTTTTCAAAGTTAAACCAATCACGAAAATCGAAATATCCAAATAATCAAAATCAGTTGCGCGGAGAGGAGAGAGAGAAGATGGGATCTGCTGACTTGGCCCAACCAGAGGTAGCTAAGTCACGCGGTAAAAGTTGGTTCGACTCACGACAACCAGAGAAACAAGAAGTGTGAAAAGACTATTATACCCCTTGGGAAATAAACACAAGGAAAAGAAAGGCGCAGGGGTAAAGAGGGGAAATCATAGAGAGGATTCCTCCCCCTACCTGGCTCATGCCATGGCTGGGATGAGAAGCTCATGTGCTTCGACCCAAAATTGGGGGAAAAGGGAAACTAAGTCCTGAGCAAGAACCAAATACACCCAACGATCGACAACACCGCAACGAACTCGTTGGCGGGGATCCAAGACATCTGGGTGTCAAAATGCAGGCGATTGCACAAAATCCCAAGGTCAGTGAAGAAGATGACTAGAAAAGGGAAAACGAGCTAGGTACCTGATCGTTGAAATTGATGCTATGGAAAGCATCTTGGAGGCACCGAGAACACCCTCAGGGACAAAACGGACCTCGCGAAGGTATGCGGAAGAGAGTCGGGCAAGGACAGGCTAAGGAGGCGGCGCGGAGTAGGGGAGGCATGCCCAAAGCCTAATGGGGCCAAACCGAGGCAATAAAGATGGAGTTGGGATCCTAACGGAGGTGAGGGAACCGATGTCTCGTGGTTCGATGGTCCAAGGCGACGAGGAGATGAGAAGGAGGGGGAAACAGGGGAGGAAATAGAGTACAAGGTCGGTGCCAGCAGTTTGGGTAACTCGGGGTATAAATACCCAAGTATCTGGGATCAAAGGATGGGGAAAATAGAAAGGAAGGTGTGGGAGAAAGAATCGAAGAAGAAAATAGAGAGATGAGGGAGAAATCAGAGAAAGAAAATCGGTCAGAACTGGTTTCCCAGTTCGCGTGGAACCCAACAAAAAAGGAGGTAGAAGAAAAGATAGTAATCACGCGATCTTGATCCAATGGACACAAAAGCACCCGAAATTGGAAAGGAAAATCAAAACTAGCGTGACAAAAATCGAGTTTATTTAATAAAGTGACATTGTATTATTATCCTTTTTCTCTTTCCTCTTTTGAGGGCACAAAAAAGACCCAAATTAGAAGAAACTTGACCCACAACTTATAATTAATGTGTTGGATATGAATTTGCCATCAATTTTGCATATTGGAGTTGCTTGAATATTTATTTAATATTTTGAAGGTTCTACATACTTTCTCTCTCCTGATTATACCTTTTAAGCAAACTTTCTCCAAATTGGATAAAAATTTACCCAAAGGCTATATTTATTATGTAGATTACAAATCTAACATTATTTTTCTATTTTGGAGTCAATTATTATATTTATTTATTAATTACACCTTTTTCCTAACTTACCATATTATTTCAAGGTAGTCCAAATTAAATGAAAATTGACATGTAAACTTATTTTTATGTATAGATTATGAATTTGGAGTTTATTTCCACTTTTAAGAATTTATTACATGGGTTTTGTCATCTGGCCGATCAGAGGCCCATTAACATCATTATGCATCCAATTAAGTTATTTATCATCTTATTATCACCAAATGAATTATTTGACGTATTATATTACATTATTCACGCATTAGATTATTAGGATCACTCTAACCTTAACCTTGTTTGGTCAAACCTAAAATATCAAAGTTCTAGGGTAGGGTTATAGATCTGGTATGTTACAACACTTCACCCCTTAAAAGGATTTTGACCTCGAAATCTATAGATCCAAACATCAAAACTAACTACTCTCCACCCCTTCAAAGGTTTCAACCTAACAAGTCAAACTAAACAACTTTTTAGAGCTACCCACATCTCTTAGTTATGAAAGATTTTAGAGATTTATATTCCTCATGTATCCAACTATTCAGTCACCATCTAGGGTTGAGTTTTAGGTCCTTGTGTCTCTAACCTATCAACCCTACATGAACTTCCAAAAGTCATAGGGTAGGTCAACTACACCATTATAAGAATCCTAGTCATAAAACTAGGGTTAACTTCTAATCAAACTACAGTTTCTCTTCATTGTGACTTAGTTCAAGAAAACTTCGGGAAAATCCAGAGAAAACATTTTGTTTTGTACATATAGTATTATATGGAAAATAATTTGTTGTGAAAAACTTTTATGATCAAAAACTAAAATTTAGGGCCCAAAATAAAAGCGAGAAACCAAGTCACAATATTTCCATATTTAGATCTCCTAACATATTCTCATCCTCAAACCAAACCTTGTTGCACAAAAGATCATCGTTGATCAAATCTAGGGTCAACATCTCACTTAAAGGTAACTAACTAAGTCAAGGGTTCTTAAAGGGAGACAAAATTGAAATAGTTGATTCTGACTACCATGGGCTCTGATAGCATGTTGTAAACAAGTGAAAACACCTCCTTACTAAAAATTTGAACAATAAAACCTCCAGTCCAAACACACTCAGAAGGTATGATGGAGTGGGTGTAAAATTTTCAAATCTTTATATAATGGTAATCAAAAGACCAAAGTATAGCAGCGGAATAAAAACATGACTATATTCAATTATAAAACAAAGGGTTACAAACTTACATCATAAGGATCCATGTAGAGGAAATCTAAACCACCTCAAGATTGTCTCCAAGCTTTAACTTCTCAATCTAAGTTCGGGTCCACATGTCAAGCCAACCATGTCCTCCACCTAGGGTTGGAAGCATACCCCAGCAAAAGAGATACAATAGGAAACATTAGCAAAGGCTGTTATGTGCATACTAAAAAGCAAATTGAACAATATATATAGAATAAAGGACATCAATTGTAAAAAGGCTTCCCATGCAAGAGATAAGAACCAGCCAAACGGGTATCAAGAGAAAAGTAACATGACAAAAGGGATACTTGCCATAAAATATATAAAAGGATTGTGCCATAAATAAATCCACTACCATGGTGGGTAACAAAGCACAAGTAGGGCACACACCCCACAATAAATATCCTGCATGTATGTGAGATAAGCATAGCCCTAGAACAATATAAACACAATTGGCGGCCAAGGCTTCACATCCTTGCAAATCTGATAGAGAACGACTCACCGTGAAACTCCCAAATATATAAAATGGGTCAAGACACACATCTTGCCCTGGGTACGAGGTTCCTTGCCATCCCAAAAAGAGCAGGAAATGTCACATCTTCTATAAACAAAACCAATGCACTTACACTACTCTAGTGCTACTGAATCACATAGCATGTTTAATGTAAAGGCAAGTAGAGAAGTATAGTCAGATTTATACAATGTTACCATCACACAATGGACAACACAAGCATATAAACAAATCCACTTCAAAGTGGGAAAGAGACATCACATGTCAACTAGTAACTTCCACATCACAGTGGGCATATCAACAAGTAAACTTCCACATCACAATGGGCATATAATATCAAAAGTACAAATTGCACCAAGGCAACAAGATAAGATTCCAAGAGAATATCCATGATCATGAGATCAATAATAAATATGATACTTCACATGAAGCATGATTTCAAAAGAATAAGACAATGTGTAGGCTATTGTCCATAGGACCAAGAGTAAGACAAAAATAGGCTAATTGCTCAACAAGAATAATCGGGGATGCAAACATACCTCAACTTCAGAGTCAAATGATCCAAAGTCACTTCTAGGTCCAAGCTTAGGTTTCCAAAGCACCTATTAAGCATATATGTGGAATTAGGGCTAGGTTTCCATTAATATACAAAACCCTAAAAACTACCTTTTTATTATTATGTGAATTAGGTCATAAAAACCTTTCCATATTTTAGTATATATCATTAGGAGTCCAAAACATATTTTATTGTATTTTTCTGACTTATAGATAGTTAGTTATAATTTTTACAAGTTAATTCATTATTAATTAGGTCCATTGAAAACACATGCTATTAAACATTATATTTAACCATCAAAACTTATACCATTAGAAAGACCTTTTTATGAATCCAACGAGTATCTATTTGTAATTTTTGGCTCAACAGACAAATAGTTATGATTCTTCAAAGTTAAGCCAATCAGGAAAATCGAAAAATCCAAATAATCAAAATCAGTTGCGCGGAGAGGAGACAGAGAAGATGGGATCCGCTGACTTGGCCCAACCAGAGGTGGCCAAGTCACGCGGTAAAAGCTGGTTCGACTCACGACAACCAGAGAAATAAGAAGCGTGAAAAGATTGTTATACCCCTCGGGAAATAAACACAAGGAAAAGAAAGGCACAGGGGTAAAGAGGGGAAATCACATAGAGGATTCCCCCCCCACCTAGCTCATGCCATGGTTGGGACGAGAAGCTCCTGTGCTTCGACCTGAAATTGGGGGAAAGGGAAACTGAGGCCCGAGCAAGAACCAAATACACCCAATGATCGGCAACACCGCAACGAACTCGCTGGGGGGGAGCCAAGACATCTCGGGGTCAAAACGTAGGCGATTGTACAAAATCCCAAGGTCAGCAAAGAAGATGACCAGAAGAGGGAAAACGAGGTAGGTACCTGATCGTTGAAATTGATGCTATGGAAAGCATCTCGGAGGCACCGAGAACACCCTCAGGGACAAAACGGACCTCACGAAGGTCTGCGGAAGAGAGTCGGGCAAGGACAGGCTAAGGAGGCGGCGTGGAGTAGGGTAGGCATGCCCAAAGCCTAATGGGGCCAAACCGAGGCAAGAAAGATGGAGTTGGGATCCTAACGGAGGTGAGGGAACCGATCCCTCGTGCTCCGATGGTCCAAGGCGACGAGGAGATGAGAAGGAGGGGGAAACAGGGGAGGAAACAGAGCACAAGGTCGGTGCCAGTGGTTTGGGTAACTCAGGGTATAAATACCCAAGTATCTGGGATCAAAGGATGGGGAAAACAGAAAGGAAGGTGTGGGATAAAGTATCGAAGAAGAAGATAGAGAGATGAGGGAGAAATCGGAGAAAGAAAATCGGTCAGAACTGGTTTCCCAGTTCGCGTGGAACCCATAAAAAATGGAGGTAGAAGAAAAGATAGTAACCACGCGATCTTGATCCAATGGACACAAAAGCACCCGAAATTGGAAAGGAAAATCAAAACCAGCGTGACAAAAATTGAGTTTATTTAATAAAGTGACATTGCATTATTATCCTTTTTCTCTTTCCTCTTTTGAGGGCACAAATAAGACCCAAATTAGATGAAACTTGACCCACAAGTTATAATTAATGTGATGGATACGAATTTTCCATCAATTTTGCATATTGGAGTTGTTTGAAAATTTATTTAATATTTTGAAGGTTCTACATACTTTCTCTCTCTTGATTATACCTTTTAAGCAAACTTTCTCCAAATTGGATAAAAATTTACTTAAAGGCTATATTTATTATTTAGATTACGAATCTAACATTATTTTCCTATTTTGGAGTCAATTTTTATATTTATTTAGTAATTACACCTTTTTCCTAACTTACCATATTATTTCAAGGTAGTCCAAATTAAATGAAAATTGACATGTAAACTTATTTTTATGTATAGATTACGAATTTGGAGTTTATATTCACTTTTAAGAATTTCTTACATGGGTTTTGTCATCTGGCCCATTAGAGGCCCATTAACATCATTATGCATCCAATTAAGTTATTTATCATCTTATTATCACCAAATGAGATATTTGACGTATTATATTACATTATTCACGCATTAGATTATTAGGATCACTCTAACCTTAACCTTGTTTGGTAAAACCTAAAAGATCAAAGTTCTAGGGTAGGGTTATATATCTGGTATGTTACCTCTTGAGAAATTCTTAGAGAGGGGTTTATCCTTAACCTTAACCACCCTCTTGAGGAATTTTAGAGAGGGGTTTATCCTCTTTCCCATCTAGAGCATCCCAAGAGGTATGCCATGTCTTTAGTGTAGAGAGGGAGGTACAACACTAGATGCAATCACCTCTATCAGGAAATAATAAACATGCACCAGCCCTAGTTCAACATCAACCCCTTCACTAAAAGAGTGAATGCAATCAACTCTATTTCACGAAAAGAGTACTATAACCCCAATAGGGCAATGAATTATATAGGTTTCTGGTATGGAAACCTAGACAGAGCGACAAATGCCCACCAGCTCAAGCCAGATCACAACCACAACTAAGCTTGGGGTCCTCCCAGTTTCCATCAGAGCAACAAATGTCCACCAGCTCAAGTCAGATCACAACCCAATTCCACTCTAGTGTTTCCATCCATCGATAATTAAAATCTAATCTAGCTCATTTCCTTCTTGCAACCTTAGTTAATTAAACCAACCCTATCTTGTGATAAATACTAATTTTTGGTTGGTTGTATTGGTCAGTTGATTCTTAAATACTTTGTCCTCTGGGTTTGATCCTAAATTGTATTGTAATAAAATTTGTCCACTTTTGGGTTGTGATTGTTGCACATAGTTTAGGTAAATTTAGGGATTTCACCCCTACCAATTTTTCCTGTACAATATCACACATGTTAGTTCCCTTGAGTTTGTTACTAGGGAAATGAAACAAAACTCCTTGTAGTAATTAGATAATTATGAGAACCATTCCTCAACATGGATCAAGACCATAAAGGTTAGACCATCATGTTTAGGAGTGAGTCATTTTTTATGATTCTAGCCTTAAATCCTCTGTTGTGGAAGTCTATGTCCATGAGGAATAGACTGTGATAAAATCTAGAGTGTAAAATATGAGAAATTTCTGATATGTGATATTTTTTTAAGTTTGATCCTATCTCATGTACCCAAGATGAGGGCATGAGCCTCTATAAGAAACCATAGAATGGAATAAGGTCTATTGTTGATATCTAAGGGTTGTCATCTAAGCCCTAAGATAATGTCAATCAGTCATCTACATGGGAATCAGGCGTGGCAAATTCTACTTTGTGAGGTACGAGCCAATTAGTTTTAGGAGAAATGAATAAAAGATGATAAGTGGTGTAGAATATAATTTGAATGTTTGTATATTCCTTTTTATTCTAGTTGATATATATACTATTGTTGAATATGTTTCTTTTTGTGGAAGTTAATCATTCTAGGTAAAGATAATATGTTGCATTATTCTTATATGTCTTGAATGGAATATGATATTAAACATTGACAACAAGTTTATGCTAGGATTTTATTTCCACTTTTATTGTGATTAGGGTTTAGTTGTCATTTGAATAGTTACATTTGGTAGACATGTGTTATGTGGACTTTTTCTTTAGGAGTGTAGGATATGTTCCTTGTTTGGAAGGTTGGGTGTCACAAAGATGATTATTGTTATATCTTGACTTTAGATATTTAGATCTTGACTTGTTACCCATGTAATGAGATTTTAATAATGAAATGAATATTATATGTCAATATTTTCATGGATATGCTCTCAGTGATGGTTAAAAAGGTTGGGGCTTGAATAAATGAATGCCTTTATACTAATTTACATCATTTTCATAGTTCTAGATTAGTAAATTCTAGAAATATTTGTTAGACTTTTAATATTTAAAAGTTTCTTAGAATTCAATATACTTTACATGATGCAAATGCATATACTTAGCTTGAGTGAAAAAAAACCCACTCATTGGGGATCTATATGAATTTCATGAGGTTGTTTCAAAAAATTTTAAGGTATAATATTGTCCATCAAAGAAGTCATGACAAGGAAGATGCAATAGAATAATCTATAGTAGAATGTCCCTATACTCTCCCTTTCTTGAGATGGGTTGTAGTTCAAATTATTTTCTTACATATATATGTAAATTTTATATCAAAGTACATGTAAGTATGAAGACCTAGTTTGAATTTAAGGATGTGAATGAGATTTGTGACATGTGGATGTTCTGATGGATTTTGTTTCTTTGGTTTATGAAGAAAAATAAAATTTCACATGTGTTTCTTGTATACTATGCTAATCGTGTTTTTTGAGAATTAGGTGTTTTGTTTCTTAATCAAGGTTTAGGTTTAGGGTTTCTCTCGAGTGGTTGGCAATTATATTAATAAAAAGAGAGGTCTCAACATCAATCTCCTAAAATAAATAAACATACCATTAATTAAAGTTCTTAGACGATCATATATAGATATCTAATAAGAAATTTTAATTAGATATAATCCTTATATGTTAATCAATAGTATTATATTTTTATATTGATGTCCTAGTTAATTTAGACTTTATCGTACAAATCACAACTGATTGCAAAGTATCTAATCCCATCATAAAGGATTTCAGAAGTATCCAATCTCACTAAGATCCTAACACACATTAATAGGCAAGGGTATAAAGTAGGGGTTCATCAGGATGTGACCTACATAAACACCAGCATAACCCTATGTACACACTTCATGACATCTTCATATCACAAACTTGGTACAAACTTTTATACATGTCGTATTTATATCCATAGTTCACATTGGAATATTTCTCTTATAGAAACAGAGGTCTATAGTCAGACATGCTCATGTAGTGGGTGATTTCAAGGCATTGAGGAGTCCATACTTCATACTATTCTCTATCACATTTGTATGTACAACAATATACAACTCTAAGAACATTTTTAGGATCCTAGATTGCAACTAGAACACTCATTTCCCTACCCCTATTTATGATACTAGGAATGTTCTACGCTGCCATAACATACATGTCCTATGTGGCTTGAACGTACAATACATTAGTAGGGTTTCACTCATCACTCAATCCATTTACTCATCTTTTAGGTCCATTTTACAAAAAGGAATATCATCTTGCTTACTCTTGTTCAATAAGAGATCTTTTTATTATCATTTTTAGGAAGAGATAATATAATAAGTCGATAAAGACTAAGAAGTAAGCAATATGGACTAGTAATAGTAAGAGTCACATATGATATTTGAGTAAGAAATAGTTCTTAATAGGTTTCTACATTACCATCCATGCATATCTTCTTCATGACGACCCATTTGCACCCTTTAGGTTTTACCCCTAGATGCATCCACCAAAGTCCATACTTTGGTGGCACACATGGAGTCCATCTCAGATGTCATGGCCTCAATCTATTTACTAGAATTTGGTCCCTCAATAGCCCCATTGTTGGTTGTTGTCTCATCATTATTCATGACCAAAAAAACATATGATCAAGTCATGGGAAATCTATCTCTTTGGCTCGAGAAGCATCCTACTAGACCTTTGAGGTTCTTATGCTACATGAGGAACGTGATGTTCCATGATGTCTTGTCATTCCCTTTTTTCCTCATCTACCTTCATAGGATCAATATTTTCATGTTGATCTTGAACTTGTTTACGGTCTATTTTCCTCCCACATGTTCCGTTGGATGTGAATTCCTTTTCAAAGAATACAATAGCTATGGGAACAAACACTATGTTTTTAGATGGAATATAGAAGTAATATTCCTTAGTTTCCTTAAAAAATTTAGTAGCAAAATATTTATCTAATTTGAATCCATGTTTTCATAGAATTGTTTCTTGACATAAGCTGCACATCTCTAAACTTTTATAAAAGACATATTGGGACATTACCCATTTCATATCACATATGATGTATTTTGAACTAATTTAGAAGGTACACAATTAAGTTTAATACAACATTTTCAAGAGCATCTCTCCACACGGAGGCCAGAAGATTAGCCAAACCTCACTGTCCATTGTACCATGTCTAACATGGTGTGATTCCTTCTTTATGAAATACTATTGTGTTATGGTCATCCAGGTGGAGAAAATTATGTTACAATACCACAATCTATTACAAGGGCCTCAAATTCTTGGCTTAGATATTCTCCACCTCAATCAAATCAAATTTCTTTAATATTCTTTCCAACTTGGTTATGTACTTATTCATTAATTCCTTAAACTTTTCAAGAGATTCTTATTTGTGTTTTATAAGATACACATATTATATCTACTAAAGTCATTAGTTCATGTGATTACATGCTAATATCTACCCCTAGAACTTGGTATAAAAGGTCCACACACATTAGTATGTATGAGTCATAAATAATTACTAGCTCTCTCACTATTACCAGTCAATTGTGCTTTTGTAATCTTGCCCGAAAAACAAGATTCACATGTCTCAATTAATTCAAAATCAAACTAGTATAGATAACCATCTATATGGAGTCTACAAAATTATATCTCATTTATGTTACCTATACGCAAGTGCCGATGATAAGTTTTTTTAGTCATTGAGTTTTGACTTCTTGGTATTTATGTTATATAAACTTGTATCTGTATCTGATAAATAAAGATCATACGACATTGGGACAATGTTACATAATATCTTTTATCTTGGAATAAAAATTCAACCATTCTTTATTCAAAATTCAAAATTTTTCTTGTCTAAATAAGATAAAGAATATATATATATATATATATATATATATATATATATATATATTAACATGGGATGGGATTATAAAGAGATATTTTGAATCTCTACATATCAACCAGAATATGGCCCATGATAGAGCTGAACGGAAACAAAGGTTCCATGTAGCCGACCCCAACACAAATGGGACTGAGGCTTAGATGATGATGATGATATATATATATATATATATATATATATATATATATCACATATACATAATAACAATTCTCTAACCCTATTATAAGCCCACTTTATAGAGATATAGGTTCCTATATCTATGGAAACAACTCTTGCTCCACAATGTACTCATAGATCTTCCTTTCCCTTCAATAAGGGTATACTTCTTTTCATATCTTGTATATCAGAGCATATGTGAGATTCACATCCAGTATCCAATACAGAAGATGAAGAAGTAGATAAGATTAGATATATGACATATACTACTTAAAGTGGAGATCTATATCCCCTCATCCTTCTTCTTTACTTCCTCTAGATAATGAAGGAAATTTCTTTCCCAATGTCAAGTGGTAATGGTAACAATTAACTTCCTTACTTACTCCTCCTATACCTCAAAGTGCAAAAGGCATAGGCTTTTGGCTAGCTTTAGAATTCTTCTTATCTTTGAAATTTTCATTTAACTTTCTCTTTTTTTTATCGACCATTAACATGAACATGGTCTTGCCTTTCTTCATCTGAGTCTCTACAGTTCTCAACTTACCAAGCTACGCTATTAACAGTTAAACAAAATTGTTCATGTTGTAGTTCATGACAAACTGACTATAAGATTTTGCAACAATTGAAAGATTACATCCGTGCCCAACTATTATAATAAGGGAAATCTCAATATCTATAGGTTTTCTACATACTCAGTCGACTTGAGTATATGGGCCCCACTAGGTCACCTTCAGTCATGTTGCACTTAAACATGGCCTTGGGGGCTTTATACTTCTCTTTCCTTGCTGGTTCTTGGAACATATTCCTGAGATGTGTGCACATCTCTAGAACTCTCATGTTCTCATGTTGCTTCTGAATCTCATGATTCATGACGCATAACATGAGACATTTGATATCAATGGTCATCATTGTGCTTACGATAACCTTCTCTTTTCACTCTAGGCACATCTGGAGATGGTTCTTTTTAATTCTAGTATTCTAGAACATAGGGCTTACGTTCATGAGTGAGAAAAATTCTCAATGTCCTATACCAATTATGATATTTATTTTCATTCAACTTTTCTTTCTCAAGGATTGATCACAATGAGAAATTGTTATGTGTATTTTTCATTAGATCTACAAAGAAAATATTTGTGCAAGTCAATAATTTGATTTGAAAACTACTTTGATTTTATAACAAACCAGGATCTAGAATCCTACTCTATTCCATGATTATAAATCTATTGAGGTTTGTTATTTATATGTGACAAAACAAGGATAAAAATTAAAACAAATGTACATACTGACTTAACTATGTGCCAACATGTAATATAAATCATGAAATATGTTACATATATTTTCTTTACTAACATAATGGCTAAATAAAAATAAATAATATGCTTTGGAGTAACAATTGGTAATTCCACATCCATAAATATTAATAATGTTCTATTATTTAAATAAATACGAAATTAATTGATTAAATATGTTAAATGTGTAAAATGTGAATTTCATGCATAATAACAATACATAACTCTTTTCAAAATGTATTGAAGATAATAAGACTTAATTGAGTGGATGTTTTGTTTTGATAAACATAATGGTAATAAGCTAAACACTCTAATGGTACCATAACTCATAAAAGAGAATTTCAAAAGTAAAATATAATGATAAAATGTGTTCCTTGGATCCCAATTGCCTTGGGTTCCAAGTTTCACATTGTTTACACAATGACAACTATTTTAATTCTAATTGTAAAATAAAATAAGAATAGGATCTAAAAGTGTTAAATAAATTACGAAATAACTTCAATGGTAGATATAAATCCCAATTTCGAAATCTACATGCAACAATAACTTTATGTGTAAATTTCCACAATATTTGGACAATCTTATCAATCCTAGTGAAATTTAGGAGAGAGAATGTATATTAAAGTCGAACATATTAAATAAAATGCTAAAAAACCAAAACAGGAAGAATGAATTGTAAAATAATTTTCCTCAAGTTCAAGTTTGCTTGTAGGCTATGTTTCTTATATTTTAGGAGTTTCTAGATGCCTCAAATTCCTTAAGAAAAGAAAATGAAAGATAAGGCGAAAAATATGGAATTTATTATTAAAAAGAAAGCATCTAATATGTTAAATGAATAATGCAAACCAACTTGTATGAATTGTTATAAATAAAATTGTTGTGTAACATAATGGGAAACAATATTGTACGCATGAAAAATATTATCATGAAATAAAGAAAATCCGAAATTTATTTTAGAAACATACTAGTTAGTACATATGTAAAGAATATCATCGCACTTGTATGTACTAAATAATAAGATTTAAAATTTTCGTAGTAAAAAGTAGTAAGAGAATACAATTTCCCCTCTTTCATTATTTTTAGAGGATGGTATTAATATTGTGGATACAATTAACATGTATTGGGAAACTAGGTTACTATTATCTGAAAGAAATTAGAAATAAACATAGTTAAGGATAGTGAAGAGAGATTGAGGAATTTAAGAAAATATAAGCTATTCTTTACTTCTCTTGTGAGTGGAAAATTTTGAAAGTATCATAAATACGCAACATAGTAACTAAGACGTTCATGTATATGAAATAATCCATTATATAATTTTTAAACAAGAAAATAATGTCAAATTTATTTATCATGTATTAATTGGTCCAATTGCCAAAAAAAAAATTTAGTTGGATAATACTAGTACCCATAAAAAATTCTAAAATAAATTAGAAAAATAATGGTAAAAGGATTCAAGTAAAATAAATGACATATTGAGCATTCTAAAAATGAAAACCAATGTACAATTCGAATTGTTCATGTCTTAACTAACATATGTGTCAACATTTACTATATTTTAACTTTGTTTGGACCCTCAAATAAATTTAGAAAGAGAATATACGGTTGTAAACATTAATTGTTAATTGTTTAATTTAAAAGATTTTGTTTGATATGATTTTTAATTTTCTTACCTATCATTTGTTAACAAATTCTTGACTTTTTTCCATTTACAATATATGTTGTATATTTTCCTTAGTAGACAAAAATAGGCAAGTTTCTTTCTACCCAAGTCAAGGAGTCCTATATATAGACTCCTCCCCATAGGCTTCACACACATAGAAATCACTTGACCAATAGGACCCTATCCTTCTCTCTTATCCTCCTATTCAAGTCCCTTGCATGAGCCATCAAAGATTTGTAATTTCATGGTGATCTTTTCTCAACCATTGGAGTTATGAACCTTGGAACATTTTCTAACCCTGACACGGATCTCAGATTTAGATTTAAACAAGTTGACTAACACCTTGGGATATGATTGCATTCCCTATTATTCTACATTGAGAAATTAAGCTAATTTATCCTCTTTTAATGTATACTTGCATCCCTACTATTCAAATTTAGCAATTAATCTTATTTCTCTCTTTTGTGTATGTTTGCATTCCATATTATTCATGTTGACAAATCACCTATGTTTCCATCTTTTTATCTATTTGAAGACCCAAAATCATAATTTTATTGATATATGCATATCCTTTGAGATTTCTCTTGAAAGTCATCTTTTGATTATTTCTCTCACATCATCGACATTGTTGAATCTTCTTTAAAGGGTCATTTGACCCCACTTATATTGATTGGATGTTCTCATCCCTCATATTTTGATTTAGACTTGCTTACTCTTTTGTATGCATCTTGTGGTGACAACTAGTATAATGTGACATATTTTATTTTATGTGGATGTGTAAATTCCCACACTTGATAATGCAGAGGTGATAATTCCTGCAAGTGATATTATTAGAGCATATGTGTATCTTGTCCTACTTAGAGTAGATGTGTATGTTACTACTCAAACCACATTTATGGTAGATGTGTTATTTCATACCAACATGTTTATATTGGTCTAGTATTGCCACATGTAAAACACATGGATGCCTTTCTCTTATTTATCATTTTATTGAATTCATATTCTTTTATGCCCAGTTGGATAGTCCTTTCCTTTTTCCATGGGAAGCCTTGTTTATTTGATGACATTTATTTCTCATATTTTTCAATACTCCATTTAGTATGCACATACCATCATTTTATTGATCCAGCTACTTTTCTCTTCTTTGTGGGGTACGCTTCCAACCCCAGGTGTAGGTCAAGGAGAAGATAACCAAGTTGGACCAGGACCACATCAAGTTTAGCACAACCTTTTGGGAGACTTTCTTGAGGTGGTTATATGATACTCAGATTATCCTTTAGTATAGTAGTTTTCATATGTATCGCTCTGTGTGGTGAATTATAGTGAAAGTATCAAGCTTTAAAATAGTTAAATATTTTTATTCTACTGCTACATTTAGTATCATGATACACACATTTTGAATAAATTGGTTATCATCCCTTTTTTGAAAATTTGTAGTGGTGTTTGATTTATGGGATATTTCCTTTTTATTTGATTTAGTGGGGAGTGGATCCCCTCTCGGATCTCACTCCTTACAGATTTGATGATATCAATTTGGCCTTTTTTGGGTAATATCAATTTGGCCTTTAATTAATAATTCTCCCAGTATTTGATAAATTCTTGCTATTAATTCAGAAGAGCATAATGAGCAATATTCTAGTGAGACAATTTTAATATGAGATAAGTTAATAGTTGTCATTGTCTAACCACTCTTAATTTAACTATTTGGTAAATAACAATCACCAATTGCATCCAATACAACTCTTAGATAGATGTTTGAACAACTCCTTTTAAAAAATCATATCAGGAACTATATGAAATATTTATTCCTCAAGTAGTTTTATCTTATTAAGATCACCTATTCAAGTCCAACCTAAAGGGCAATACAATGAGCTATGCACCCTGCTTTGGCAGACCAACATAATTATTATCACAATCCTCAAGATAAATGGTACACCATGTTTTTTCATTTCGACACATAGTTGATTGAGATTTTCATGTGTATTTCACAAGGGAAGGCATCTTACAATGTCATATTATATTGAGGGATTTGATATAATAGTCATATATATCCAATCAGTTTTACATATATTGTATTGCATGTATGATAAAGTACAACAATCACCACAAGTAATAATACACCACAAATCAACTAGTACACCATCTTAAGCCATCAAGAGTTGTAAACACACGACCAGAAGATTGAATTCTCAATGTAACCATAAATATGCTTTTATAAGGTTTTCTAGCTGGCTGACTAGAAAGCTAATTACCCGATTGGATTTCCTATTTGTGTAGTCCTTTGGTTGTTGATAAAGTCATCGATTTGTCTTCATCACAAACCCTTCAAGGACCTTCTTTCTGGTGTGGGATTATGATCATCTCCTTCTCTCCAACATCATCTATTGGTAAAGTCAATACATCATCATATTCTAATTATAAGAATTAAATCTAACATTGAGAATGTAGAGAGAGGGGGTGCATGACATGTAAACATCCTATTGGTGCATATGCCTAGAGAGCCAATCAATGATGATTGTAATGACATAACTTCTAAATGGTTTGATTAATAATAAATGAAATCTTCCAATTTATTTTGTTTTGTTTAGTTATGAGATAATGATGTAACATAATAAATGTATAAAGAATGATATTACTCAATGACGTATTTCTTCAGGTTGATGACCTGAATAATGAGATCAAATGAAAGCCAAGAGTATATATATTATTGTTATGTCCCTAGTCAGATGTTATTATGGAAGGCTAATAGACAACAATAACACATAAACTAGAGTGTGTCTGGTTGATGAAAAAATCTCATCACTCATAATATGTGATATAAAACCAAACACATAGATACATTTTAGAGAATAGTGTATTAGACAGACCCATCATGACAGTGACACATGGAAACCATTACATGGTAGTTAGAATCATCTCTCATAGTGTTGGTGGTGATTGTGGTTCTTAGACTAGAAATCACTACACTCATCACAAGTTGTTCAGTGTATTTTGACATCATCTACCATGACCTTGAATAAGGGTTGCCATAAAGGTGATGACTGGGTGCACTATGACACGTGAGGATGACTGTGAGTGATGTACATGGGATTTTTCCCTCCTATAGGAGTATGATACCAGGCCACTTGATTAGCAAGATTGAGAAAAGAATGGACATGCACATATGACTCAACATGTGATATTGAACTTACATTTATCTTAGACAATCTGCTTTAGTTTAAGGAATAGAGATTGAATGTTGAAGATGATGACTATTCCATGTCTCGAGTTCAATTTAGATATCAGTGATAAAGGAACTATGCAAACACCATGTCACCAATCACATATTGTAGGTTGAAATTGTTCTCTAACTTTCCATTTACTTGGGTAGAAATGGTGTGTTGCTAGATACAACTCTTTGCTTGTGATGTTTGAAACTAGTTATGGACATTCACTGCCAATGTAAATTTGAACCTATAGGGTCACACACATAGGAAACACTTAGAATAGGAGTTTGTTCATAAATGATGTTTAACTTTATTACTAAAGTGTTTAGGTATTTAATGTAAACAAAAATTGACCGACTAAACTCCAAACTGACTGGTTGAAGTGTTGAACCGATCAGTTGGAGTGCCATATTGATTGGAAATTGCACTGGATGAATTCTGGATGATCTAGGGCATGAATCAATTGGTTCACTAAGTGATTTGATTGACTCAAGGTCATCAAACGACCGGTTCATGTGATTAATTGCCATTTCATGGATCACTTTGATTGCATCATAGATTAATGTTGAAGTCATGTTGTGCATTAATCAAATTATAATTTCCAATACAATTGTGATTGGGAAACATGATGAAATGATTAGTTCAAGGGTTGAACCGATCATCTTGCATGTCAACTGATTGATTCACCTATGAACTGATTGTTTTGTTGCTCACAGGTTGCAAAAATTTGTGAAATTCCAATCCCTTCCACTCCTACACAGAATGGGAATCCTGACCCTAACCCTCCTATAGATAGAGAGTCTGTGGTGGTATGTGTGGACTACCATAGAGGCGAGGATTCCATTACCTGCCTCTAGGAGGATAACATCAAGCTATTGTTTGTGGTGATCAACCAGGAGATGCTATAGATGTCATTCGAATGTGAATTTAAGAAAGGCACATGCTACGATGATGAGATTTCCTATAACACATGGGCCCACTATCCAAGGCTCTAGCAGGGTTTTAGGAATGACGACTGGCTTCAAAGATCACCGTTAATCCAGGATCAACTTCTTGACTGGTCACCCATCCTAGTACTACTCTAAGATGACCATGCTTAACTATGAAGTTCTTTAGTGAGGGGCTCCCTGAAAAGGAGGTTCACCTTGGCGACATGGTTAGTTCAATCATTCCTTTTAAGATCATTTTATCTGAGGCATCAAACCCTGGGACATTAAAATCTCCCCCACTTAGACTGGCATGCCACAAACCCAAGTGGTCCCCATCTACTAGAGGGGAATTAGCTCTGATACCATTTGTAACACCTGGGCCCACTGTCTAAGGCTCTAGCAAGGTTTCAGGAATGATGACTGGCCCTACAGATCACCACTAGCCTTAACTGTGTGCTTTTTCCTCACTCACACGCAAGTCTAGATCAACTTCCTGATTGGTCACTCATCCTAGAACTACTCCTAGCTGAACACACTTAACTATGGAGTTCTTTAGTGATGGGTTCCCTAAAAAGGAGGTGCACCTTGGTGATATGAGTAGTCCAATCATTCCTTTTAAGATCTTTTTATCTGAGGCCTCAAATCTTGAGACATTACATTTCCACTAGACTTACTCTAGGACTAGGTATATTCTCAAAACCATCCTTCCATTTATAATATAGTTGTTGATGAGATCTACTATTGCAAGGGAAATATGGTAGTTACATTTTTTTTTTGCTGCTTGCTCTGTCGCCATATTTCCCTATAGTTTTTAGATAAGAGTCCATGCATTAATGAAAATAAAACTAGGTTACAAAACTTGCTAACACATGACATCTGCAAGTTTATGAAGGTAGAGAAGTCCATCCGGTGTGAGGAGGCTTGATAAATACAGGAGCAAACTAGTGATGAAAATAAAACTGGGTGAAGAGATCTAAAGATATTATTTTTGGGGGAGGAACCCCTCAAACATTGCCTATAATGGCACACACTTTTGAGTGTCTAAAACACCCTAAAGTTGCAAACTGTCACTCATAAATTCTAGGATTATATTCAAGAAATAATACAGAATAGTAAACAATTTCCATTAATGATCAAATATTTACATGTTTACATAAAAAGCTCCTCTGAGGAGTTACATAACTTTTAAACAGAATAACTATTACATGTGTGAAGATAAATCATTAAGACTAAACCTTCATGATTAAACTATGGTATCTTCAACATCTTTATCTATACCCTCATGTCCACAAATCAAGTATATCTGATACCTAAAATGCCGACAAACAAATACACAGTTAGAATATTGCTATACTGGTATGTGGGTTCAACCCATCGCTACCTCCTCTTTTAAGACTTCTCTAGGTGACATCGTGCATGTCTTCTTTTATTCGTCTTCTATTGATCTAGTACCTCTAGGAAGTGGGGCAAATCAAGAGGGGCAGATCACTACATCAAAGATCCTGAGACATTCTCATTCCCAAGGGATAATCACAAGTACACATATAAGCAAACATCTTTATCTTATATATAAGAACATAAACTTGTTTTCATATTCTAACCCATATCTGGTCTACTACCTCAGGTGTTATCACTATCCCTCCGGGGCTTGTGTGCATTACCCTTAAGATCAATTTAACACATGGTTCAGAATATTGTTATTACTTTACATGATACTCATAGGAGCTTTATAGTTTGCAAGAACTAAATAAACAAGCAAGCAGTTTATTTATCATTCAATCTCATCGAGAAACCTCAGCAATCTCATAATTTGATACAAGTATTCATAAGCGTAACCACGTACCTTATGCCATCACAAAAACCATGTAGAACATCATATACTTTAAAAGTGTATCCAAACATCCAATCAATAAGGCATTTCAATCTGAAATATACATACTACATATGTGTCACCATGTATTCAAATTACATTAATTAGATCTAGACGCACTCCTGAACTAGGGTTTAGGGTTATCTAGTGTTTGGACTAGGGATTAGGATTACGACCCTAATTCCATCATATCATGGTTTCTAAGATTACAAACTCAGTTAAGCATATTAGGTGAAACCCTAATCATCAACCTAAGAATATTAGACTATTCATGTTATTTAGATCACATTATCAACATTAGATCATATCAAGATGTTGACATTAGTTTTAAAACCCTAAATCAACATATATATAAGTTTACTATTCTGGCATCATCAATTATTCATCATTATTAGGGATTTCTTCATTACATCAGGCATTAATTCAACATGAATGAATATATTCAATTAAGCAATCCGATTAAGGCAAATCTAGGTTTTCTCTTTATTCTAATCAAACCATGTACACTTTTAGAACAAGAAACATTATCTGGTTCTGATAGTATTTTATTTAGATTCCTCTCATTTTTATGATCATTTTGATATATAGTTTTGATATATTCTGAGTTACTAATAATTAACTACATATTTGCAAGCTAATTGGATTTGGACCAATACCATGTTGACACGTCAGTTCTCGCCACCACCTAATGCGCCATGCAGGCCCAGGCACTGACTTATGGCCTCACACCCTATCAGCGGCCCATCCACGCTGGCTTATTCTTCAAAACATAACCAAATTACCATAATACCCTTACTAATCCTGTAGAGACCCAGGGGCACGCAAGTCTTTATCCCCTTTCTTTTCTTCCTTGTCTGAACTCCCGACGCCGTCTACCGAGCGCATGCTGTGGGCGGTGGCTTCTACCCCCTTCCTGACTCCACCGTCCTCCTCCTTGGGCGCGACTCTTCCACACGCTTCAGGATGAGACATCGCGGTAGGAGACAAGGGTTCCGGATGCCGCCTCAAGTTGCTCCCTCCTCCACCCTCGCTCCCCCGCAGTGTAGGGCATACTACAACCATCATGGATGGGATTTGTTCCCTAGTGATGCCTCCGCTCACGTATGTATGCACGGAGCTAGTAAGATCGCCTCACGCTGGCCAAGCTTCTAGGCACCTCCAGTGAGGCAGACGAGGTTCATTCCCTTGGCAAGACCTCTTGTCGGTCTAGGTATGATGCCCTAATGTAGGGTCATCCTAGCTGTCATCAAGGAGAGTCTGGTGCATGATCCTAGGAGAGCCGTCACTATAGGAGGTGGAGGGAAGAGCCTACCACAGGGCATCTTCCCATGATGATGGGCTAAAGTAGCCCAACGGCCTTCGGTCAAAATCTTAGTAAGACACCTATACGTCCTCGGGTAGCTATGGCCAAAGGAGCAATTCTCCTTGAGGAAGCCAGGGAGTTGCGCCACGGGAAGCGGTCGAGAAGTGCTTATAATGTGAGTAGGAGTCAAGGTTTTGTGATTGCGATGAGGATTACCGATGGCCTCTACACACACACAGATAGATATATATATATATATATATATATATATATATATATATATATATATATATATATATATATATATATATATATATATATATGCCTCCCAGGGGAAATACTAAAGGAGTTTGTACCCTAACTACCAACCTAGCCTCCTTTCCAAAGTCATTATCGTATCCCTAATACAAGTCTCACGATAACACTTCTTCTCCTATGGGTATCCGATGCTTATAATCTATTATTAAAGAGTTATCTTGTTGATTATCATGGATGTCCACGAAAGCCCACCAAATAAACTCCCTATCTTTCTCTCTCTTCGTCATCCTTTAAATCATGTTTCCTATTTCTTATAGGAAACTAACATATTGTTCCTTTATTTTACATCCAAGAAAAAGGTGGATAATCTTTTAATTACTTATCTAATCCACCTATTATCTTGGATTATCCTAGAAATCCTCTCATTATCTTATACTCAGATTATCCACAAATATCTTGGATATTTAACATAATCAAGAATCTTCTCAATATCCAAAACCCAACCCAGGGACCCATATGTAAAGTCTGATTATCCAATTGGGATGAAAAGTGACCCTAAGGCCCATGAACCACGTCGTGGGCCTCCCAAAGGCTCCATGAGCTTAGTCACATTCCTAATTACCAAATTACGAATTTGATAATCATTTCTTCTTATATTAGCCTCATATAAATGCATATTCTCAAAAGCACATTATTAACTTAAATTGAACGTTTATTATGATCTATGGTTTGGATTCAACAACCAAGACTCCTCAAAACTATTCATTATTATAGGTTCCCTAATTTCAATTAGGCTTCAAATCTACGAATTTCAAGGATGTAACATTCACCCCTCCTTAAAAGGAATTTTGTCCTCAAAATTCAGGCCTACTAAGCCGAGATGAATGATACTCATCATTTTTAAAACTTAGGGTTACCACCCCACTTAGATATCTTTAACAACTTTTCTTTAGTATATCACTTTTCATTTTATTACTAAATTCAAGTATATCCACATCTATAGTATACACATATTACCATCACTTGATGATTTCATTCTCTTTGGTGATTTCATTATTACTTGGTGATTTCTCTTTTCACCTATGTTTCCAACCTATGATTCATTATTTTCACACAAGGGTGAGGTGACACCTCTAACCCTAGGTCATGTCATTACCCATTAAATGTAGAATATTGATCCTCATTATATTAATTTTAAGCACAATGTGTGTCTATCCAATCTCCCTCCCTCATAATGAGATGAAATAAGAATTTTGTTGCAGCCCAAATACAAAGTTCATTCCATTCTAAAAGTGGAGAGAGTACATCCACACATTACCTTTCCATTTCAAATTTTAAGTTTAATCATACCTGATATGACCCTAAACATACTTGTTCTTAATTTCATAGCATTCTTATATTCCATGAAGTCAAGTGTCTCGTTTCTTACTCTTAAGTTAGGGTACATCTTCTCTTAAGTTTCTATGACTTCCTTATATCTTTTATTTTTACATCTCATGTATCATTATGAGTCTTAGCCAAATCCTTTAGGTCTTTATGGGAATAGGTACTCTTGGAGTGATATAATCCTTATGCATCAAGGGAGTGTCTTTACATTCACCCTACTGGTCCACACGAACATCAGGTAGGTGGCCAACCTCTTGAGACATGGGCCTAGGGAAAACTAACTATTACCTCCCGACCACTTGGTTTCGTGCATTCAGGGTGTATCAACTCCCAATCCATCAGTCCTATGTACCTCTAATACACCCTACTTTACCCTAGGATTGCATTAGGTCTCTACCATCCCTAAGGGTTTCTTTTGAGATGTCACATATTTTAAGCACATTATTCTCTTATTTAATTCCTTAACCCAGATTGCCTTCACCTCTCACTTTTGAGTAGACATTATGCAGTGTTGTCCCAACATTGGGCACGTGCCACCTTCCCTCCAGGGCTTGGTGCCATGTCGGTCTTCCCTCTTGGGCTTGACCTCTGTGATCTCCCCTCCAGGGGCTTGATCCTAACAACTGCATTGTAGACTTGGGTCACCTTCCCTCCTAGGATTGGTGCCTCTCTGGACTTCCCTCCTGGGCTTGGTCGTCCACTTAGGCCACCTTCCCTCTTGGGCTTGGTACCTTATTAGTCTTCCCTCTTGGTCTTGGTCGTGTACTCAGGACACCTTCCCTCCTGGGCTTGGTCGTCTACTCAGGCTGCCTTCCCTCCTGGGCTTGGTGCCTTCCTAGTCTTCCCAATCGTAGGCTTGACCAGTTGTTATACAGAGATGGCATCCTTGGGTTCAAAGAATGTAAGTGATTTCATTTTTATATCTTTAACTCTTCACCCCTCTAGGTGAGGATTAAGGTTATCTCAATACTTAAATACATTTATTCACTTACCTTTTAAGGGAAAGTCCTAACCTAGGGTGCCTTCTTGGCTCATAGGAGGGGGTTAGGCTCTCTAGCCACAACCTGATCCCAAGATCTAGGTTTTGCCTCCCTCATAGGTCATCTTCCAACTCTTTTGGTTGACCCACCCCAGGTTGGCACACTAATCCTAAAGGTTTCATAGATACCTTTTTTTCATTAGACATAACTTTTATCATTATATCACCCCATGTATGCTCAATTTCTAGAATACCCCCTCATGATCCATGTCCATTCAATGAACTTGGGTCACCCTTCCCCTCCAGGGGCTTGGTGCTACCTTGGCCTTCCCTTCCAGGGCTTGGCCACCATCACTAAACTTCTAGATACAACATAAGGGGTTTGAGCAAGCTATATAACTTTCATTTTCATATATATATATATATATATATATATATATATATATATATATATATATATATATATATATATATATATATATATATATATATATATATATATATATATATATATATATATATATATATATATATATATATATATATAGTTACTTTTAGTTGCCCGCGTGGGTAACTTAATTACCCTACCCGGAAGCAATACTCCCGCAACTCAGAACCTGTTATAGCAGAAAAAAGCGGAAAAAAAAACATTCGAGCGGAAGCAGCGAGAAAATAGCAGAAAGAGCAGCTAGCGAGCGAAGCAAAACCCCAATTCCTCTACTCAATTCGTTGCCCTCCCCAATGATTTCTCTCATTGTTGCGCAATCTCACTGGCGAAGACATCACCCAACCACTCCATCACCACCTCCTCTGTCATCACCTCCTCCAGTCACTCCTTCATCGACTCGTCAGTTACTCAGAGATGCCGAGGACGAAGAAAGCCTCGCAGAAATTGTCAATTATGCCTCCGTGGAGAAAGAATAGATTGACAGTGGTCGAAATAGGCGACAATGAATTTGAAACGCACTAGTTTCAAGCCGATGAGAAGATGGCAAAATAGGCAGAAGAAGCGGGAAAAGCAGCATCGGCTGCGGAAAGGGAATTACAAGAGCAGACTACTCCGACAACTCCGAAAGGAGATAAGAAAGAGGCTACCAAGGCCACAAAAGCATAAGAAGAGGGGAAAGAAGAAGCTATGGAAATGGAGAAGGGGTTTGCTGCTGAGACTCCTCAGACAATACAAAAATATGTCAAAATAGGGGTTGTGATGGCTACTGAAGGAGATAAGCAAGCTACTTCTTCGACACCTCAGACACAAAAGAAAGGGGAAAAAAGGGGTTACAACTCCCCCATGGATCAAACCTCCATCAAAAAGTGCAAAGCATAGTAAGGTTGCTACTTCTAGTCGTGGAGGCAACAGAGCTATTGAGAAGAAAGAAGTTGCATGCAACAAAGTGGGAAAAGAAGAACAACAAGGTAATTTGTGTTTGCATGCAGGCTACTACTGTTGTGTCTTTGACCTTCTCTGCATCCTGCCCCTCCTGCTATGCAGGCTACTACTGATGTGTCAATGTATGATAGTTACTACATTAAAACTAGACGATGTAGATAGAGTAACTACACCAACAGATCCGAGTAACTATGAGATAGTATCGAGTAACTGTTATAATAGGAAGAGTAATGCTCGAGTAATTGAGAGTAATGCTTGAGTAACTGAGAGTAATGCTTGAGTAACTGAATTTAATGCTTGAGTAAATGAAATTAATGCTTGAGTAACTATTACATAATACTTGAGTAACTAAAAGTAATGTTTGAGTAATTAAAATTTATGCTTGAGTAACTATTACAGAATGCTTGAGTAACTGAGATTAATTCTTGAGTAACCAAAAATAAAGTTTGAGTAACTATTACAGAATACTTGAGTAACTGAAATTAATTCTTGAGTAACTATTACAGAATGCTTGAGTAATCGAAAGTAATGTTTGAGTATTTATTTCTGAAAGTAATGCTTGAGTAACAAATAGTGTCTCACACACTAGACATATCAATTAAACTAGAAAACAATATTGTTAAGCTAAATACTACATTCTTGGAGTAACTCTGTTCATATGTAGGAGAAGAAAGCAAAGGGGATGAGGAGAGTACAAATGCAAATCATAAACAGATTGAGACAGAAAAGGCTAGCAAAGAAGAAGGTGATGTAAAAAGAAGAAAAATGAAAACTAAGGGGAATGGGAAGGAACAAGCAACTGAAGAGAAAGGGAAGGCTGATGGTGATACAGAAGCAGAGGAAAGAAGAAGAAGGAAACAGAAAGGAAAAGAAAATGCTACAAATGAGGGGGGAAAAGAAGAAAGAAATAAGAGAACACAAAAGGGAAAAGGAAAAGCAACTGAAGAGAAAGGTAAGATTGTATGGAATTGTAATTGTTTTAATTTTTAGTTACTTGTAGTTTATTAAATTGCTTTTACAAAATAAACAATGATATCTAACAATAAATTTTGATATGTTTGCAGTGGGAGTAAATAGACTACTATACCACAGGTGATCCTTAAAGAGCTACATCAACACCAGCAAGAGCATGGTGTATACAAAAGAACAACTTATGATGTTGAGCTCAACAACCTTTGCAAACCGCGTAAAGATGCCAAATCTTATGGTTGACATAGGCTTGTTAGAGGATTTAATAGATAGATATGTCGATGAAGACATATTTCTGCTGGCCAACGGGGAGGAGAGAAGGATGACAGTAGATGACATGGGGATAATTCTAGGTATCCTCAACAAAGGTATAGAAATAAAACAAAGGAAGGATTCTGACATAGTAAATTCGATATGGCAAGAGTTTGCCAATGCGACTTGTAAAAATAGAAATGAAGGTGAGACCTCAAAGAGGTTGAGAGAAAAGGATGTCCTGCATAAGGAAAACTTAACAAAACTTTGGCAAGAATATGCCAAGACCAAAAATCCAGCGGACAATAAAAATATGTATTGTGCATGGATGTTGCACTTGTTGGCAACATTCCTAATCCCAGACACCAGCTATTGCACACTAATCTACATTATCTACTACCTAGATGATGTCACTGCCACTGGGTAGATGAATTGGGCAAAGCTGGTGCATGGGAGTATCTTCAAGAATATGAAGATGCTAAAGGAGAATGTCCAGCTAAGAAGGAAAGGAGAGAAAGGGGCTAAGAACACCCTGTACACAATAGGTTGTGTCATGTGCCTATGCATAAGTGAAGAAAATCATATTCATCTACATTGATACAATATTGACTATGGGGGGGCAGTTACATATGCATTATATTTTCTATATGTTACATGCAGGTTTGGGCATATGAGATGACAAAGATGGCAAAGCCAACATTCCTTGACTCGAAGCCAAGGATAAAGAAGTGGGCTGCGCCGATCGAAAAATTGATGGAATTAGGGGCAGTGGACCCTAAGGATGTAAGATTATCTAATCTTTGTTACAAAATCTAATATACAACATAATCATACATGTTTCATTTTGTGACACATTATTTTTATTTATATGTTGGATAGGTTTATCAAAGGATAGTGGTAGACCAGAGAGATGATTGGTAGGCTACAAAATCATCGAAGGACATGCCAGCAAAATGTAAGCCAACAACCAATAAGGCACCAGCAAAGCCAATCGTTGAAGAGGAAGACACTCCTGACACCTCCACCCTGGAGACAAGAATCCAAATGTTGGAGGAGGAGCTCAAAATGCATAAGGAGATCTGCACAAGAATAAGTGTTGAGAAATTCACTAAGCTGTAGATGGAGAATAAAAGGCTAGAAGAAAGAATAGCCAAGTTAGAAGAAGAAAATAAAAATCTAAAAAGAAAGTGGAAAGATGAGGGTGACAAATCATAGTCACCTGAAAGTGGATTCAAAGAATTTGTAGAGGGTTTTGCCTCGGTGAATGTAGATGAAACGAAAGACACACTGACAAAGGATGTCGACCCACCGACGAAGTGAAGAAGACTGACCCTTAGAAGAAAATATGTGGAATAAGAAGATCATAGTGAGGACATGAAAAATGTTGATGAAGAGGAGAAGAAATAAACAAAAGACGACAGTTCTGAACAACCAAAGTCTGCAGAAGATGCAAAACAAAAGAAACAAGAAGAAGGAAGCGAACAACAGGAGAAGATAGTAGAAGAAGAAGAAGGGCAGAAGGAGCCCAGAAAAAGATTGAAGAAGAAGAAGAAGATGGAAGAACTAAAGATAGGAAGCATAGAGAAAAATGTGAAGAAAAGAAGGGAGGAAAAGGTAAGTTTTATCCCCTTTCAAGTATATCATAAATGCAAGTAATGCCTGAGTAGCTGAACCTAAAGCTTGAGTAACTGAACCTAATGCTTGAGTAACTACAAGTAAGGCTTGAGTAACTGAATCTAATGCTTGAGTAACTGAACGTAATGATTGAGTAACTGAATGTAATGCTTGAGTAACTAAAAGTAATGCTTGAGTAACTGAGAGTAATGATTGAGTAACTGATAGTAATGCTTAACTTGTGCAAAATGAAGATTGATTCTAACATGGATTGCTCTATTGTTGTTGACAACACAAGATGTCAAATTTCATAGATTTTGAACATTTCAAAACAAAAGAAACCAAAGAAATTGTCCATCACTTCATGGACAACATAGAAGAAATGTAAGAGAATTGGTTATTGTCAAGTGTAAAATGATAAAACATTATTGTTTCAATATCCAACTCGTATGTATAACATCTATAAAAATATTTGGCAGGTCAAAACAAGAATGGAAATTTAGTGAAGACACTTGGTGCACGGGGAAGGACCTCTCCACCCTCCTATACAAGGATCAAATGATGTAATCACCTATAAGAAACAAGAATGTAGTGTAACTCTTTGAAATAGATAATTTGGATTGCTAAACTAAGAAAGCTTTTGGTTTTTTTAGGTTCTCAACTGCTTTGTACATATGCTCAAGGAGAGCACAAGCAAGCAGAGGAAGAAGGGGTTGACGTGGCACTGCATGAGCACTTATGCTCCTGTATACAAATTTACATGAAATTACAATATAGAAACACAAACTAAAACTTATAGATGTGAATTTTAAACTCTACATTTGCAGCAAAAGCTATCATTTGATGTTGAGAACATTACCATGGAGAAGATTGACATGATATCTCCACAATTCAACATTCCAATGAAAGATTGGGATGCAATGGACTCAGTGTTCGTAATACTAAACAACGACAACCACTGACACTTGTATGAAGCAAGTTTTAGGGATGGAGCACACCGATCTTATAATTCAATGAGTTAGAGTAGCAACTCAAGAAAAGAATTCAATAGATGGGCAAGTGATCTATAAAAATTAACTCTATTAGTAGTGGATTGAAAGGATTAATGTTCTTTAATTGATGATGAATAAACGTTTTGTTTTTTTAATGCAGGTAGGTATAGTGCATGAATTCTTTAGGGGTGCACCAGAAAAGGGGAGCCAGTTGTCATAGTGGGAACAGGAGTACCCGATATGCCCATAGCAGGAAGAAGACTCACTTGACTGTGGGATCTTCGTCATGAAGTACCTAAACTGCCTAGTCAATGAAAAAACTATGGACTTCACCTGCAAAGACATACAGGCAGTAAGGGATGATGTTTTTTAGCGAATGATGGCAAGGGGGCAGCTGCGACCTCTAAAAGAGAATGAAAAAGATGAAAGCAAAGACATCAAAGAAGGTAAATCTGATGAGAACAAGGGAGGAGAAGATGAAGTTGAGAAACAATAAGAAACAGAGAAGAATAAAGAAACAACAACAAAAATGCATGAAGAACAGATCCCAGAGGTAGAAATAGTTACAACCCTTGATAAATGGCTAAAATCTAGCTGAAAAACTAGATTACTGATTTGATTGTAAAATAAGAACAATAGCCTTCTGTTATTCTATTGTATAAGCTCTGTTAAAGCCTGAATGTATAGCTACTCTTGAATGTACAACTATGAAAAGCCTGAATTTACAGTTGATCTTGATGTACAACTCATCTGGAACAATATTGATTTGCCCTTGAATTTTGGCTGAATGTAGAATAGGCTTCTGTAATTCGGATGTATAACCACTGTGAAAAGCTTGAACAATAGGCTTTTATTATTCTGATGTATAAAGTCTATGAAAAGACAGAATGTACAACTGATCTTGAATGTACAGTTGTGAAAAGTCTGAATGTACAACTGATCTTGATGTACAACTCATCTTGAACAATATTGATTTTTCCCTTATATTTTGGCTAAATGTACAACTGATTAAAATGGATTATTTATTAGTGTGCTGCAAAAAGACTGAATGTACAGTTGATCTTGAATGCTTCGAATACATTTATGGTTTGAATGCTTATGTTCTTGAATGCTTTAGATACCTTTATGCTTTGAATGTTGTAAGAGTAACTCTGAAACCACTATGAGTAACTGGTACAACCATGTGAGTAACTAAACTGAAAGTAACAAAATGCTTGAGTAATTGAAAAGTAATGCTTGAGTAACTGAAATTAATTCTTGAGTAACTGAGAGTAATGCTTGAGTAACTAAGAGTAATGCTTGAGTAACTGAGAGTAATGGTTGAGTAACTGAAAAGACCCTATGAGTAACTGTCACAACCCTGGAGTAACTGAAAAAACACTGCGAGTAACTGAAAAAGGACTACGAGTAACTGAAAAAACATTGTGAGTAAATGTGACAATACTGCGAGTAACTATGACAATAATGCGAGTAACTGAAAAAACCCTGTGAGTAAGTGTAATAGTAGTTAGAGTAATTGTGAAAACATTGTGAGTAACTGTCACAACCCTACGAGTAACTGAACAAACAATGCGAGTAACTAAAAAAAGCCTACGAGTAACTGAAACAAGCCTGTGAGTAACTAAACACTACAAGTAATGGTTGAGTAACTGAACAAACACTACAAGTAATTGTCACAAACCTACGAGTAATTGTGAAAACAATGCGAGTAACTGTCACAACCCTGTGAGTAACTGAACAAAAACTGTGAGTAACTGAAAAAACCATGTGTGTAACTGAAAAACCCATGCGAGTAACCAAAAAACCCTGCAAGTAACTAAAGAAAGCCTGTGAGTAACTGTGAAACACTACGAGTAACTATGAAAACAATGCGAGTAACTGAACGAGCACTACGAGTAACTCAAATAGCAGTTAGAGTAACTGTGAAAACTATATGAGTAACTGAAAAAGCACTATGAGTAAATGTGACAACCCTGTGAGTAACTGAACGAGAACTACGAGTAACTCTAACAACAATAAGAGTAACTATGATAGCCTAGAAAAGAAACACTATGATTGAAACTCAGTTACTCTTATACTTTGTAAGAGTAAATGTGACAACACTAAGAGTATCCATTGCACACAAAGACAAACACATATTCTTTAAAAAGAATAACAACTGATCAGAACATATTCTTTGTAACATATTCAGAGTATACATACAGCTGCTGGAGCACAAGGTAACACAAAGATAGATTACAAACACAAGTGAAGTACATAGAAGGTTACAAAATCACTTTCACAAAACTACACAAAAAGAACAACCCATTATAGATTTGAACATGCCTCACTGACGCACTAATCAACTACAAACTCCACTAAAAAAGATAGAACCACATATACATCTATAGCAGTAGCAACAACACCAGAACACAAGCAGTAGAAATAGTAGCAGCAACTCCCAATCAGCAAAACAAGAACAATCTTAACAGTAGTAGCAGCAGCAACTCATCACACTAGAAGTAGCAGTAGCACATAACCATCAACAACAGTAGCAGCAGCAGCACATCACAAGATAATTAGTAGTAGCACATATCCATGAATTGCAGTAGCAACAACAACTCCCAATCGCGTGATAAAAGAACAAACAAAACCACAATAAGCAGCACCAGGATGCTCCCCACAATCAATAGCAGCAGCAGAAAATAAAGCTTAGCGAGCAGCACCAGGAGCTGGAAGAGAAGAACATAATAGATCAGCAGCAGGATAAGATAACAAATATAAACATCAAACACAAACAAACAATACAAGCAGCACCAGATATAGTCGTTGAGCAGTAAATAGCAACAATAGATAGTCCAGAAAGAGCATCACTGTAGAATGGACTACTTCTTAGGACAGTTCCTTCTGTCATGGTTAACACCAAACTCTAAGCAATTCTTGTACTGCCTCTCTCTTTTAGACTGGGCAATCTCAAATCCAGATTTAAACCTCACATCTGTGGATTTGGGTCTCCCCTTAGTTTTGCAAACATTGGGGATATGAACCTTGACAACGGAAGAAGAAGTTGTATTTGAAGCAGTTACACCAACACCTGCATCTGCACCAGTATCAATGAGATCCAATTCTAACAACTCCTTTTGCAAGGCTAGTATTTTTTCATGGCAAAGATCTACATCGTTATTTGACACGCTTTTAGTGTGCGTCGAACGCAAGTGTACGCGTCAATGTAGTATCGGCCCTTGTGAGGCCCGAGTCGAACTCAGGGACACTGAACTATCAGTAGACTACTACTAACTATTTACGATCAGCTAAACTGATTAAAATAGTTTGAGAGTTTTTGTAAAATTAAAAAGAAAACAAAATAAAATAAAGCAATCGATTAAGTGTTTAGTTTAATCAATTCAAGTGGAGATGTTTAGGACTGTGGTTTCACCGCGGGTTATCATTGAATGAATTTCCATATAATAATTCAGGTTCATCTCTCGATCTGGGTAGTGGCCTGTAGTCAGAATTGCCCACTGTCGTGGTACAATTCACTACCTATGTCTAGGTCGGTTCCACCGTCGTAGTAACCTATACCCTAAACTAGGTGCATTAGAAATGACATCTGGGTTTCCACCATTAACCGTACATCGCCTTGTTCAAGGGATTTGTTAATTAATGTGAATTTCATCTCTTTTCAACCGTTAATTCTTCTTTCAAAGAAATTAAGGGCATTAGATTATCATTATGGTGATCAAGCATAACAATATAATTGAGAAAATGAAATCATACCACAGATTTAAGAGATAAATGATGAATTACTATGATAAAAATGTCATACAATGCTTCCCCAGGCTACTCCTGATCCTAAAGACAAAGGGGATTAGCCTCGTATGTTCATCTCAGAGCAAAACATGGTAGAGAAAAGGGGAAACATGGAGAAAAACGTGAATAAGTAAAGAAACCCATGAACGGAGAAGATCTAAGCATTCCTCGGCGTGGAATGCGCGTTCTACATCCTTTCGGCGGTAGAAAACGTCTTCTTCGGCTTCTGGGATGGCTGGGGCGTGCTTCTGGGCTCCGTTCTTCTCTCCACACCTTCTCGGGACGTGTGCAGTGGCTAATGACGTGATGGATTGCTCCTGGCCACTGTCATTGGGTATAATCACTGAGTTAGGTTGCAAAAATATCACAGCCATCGGATTTAGATCAATCTGAAGCAAACTTGTATCTAACGGTGTCGATACCATCGACGCGAGTTGATGGTATCGACTCTATGCAATATCGACAAATCTTCTTCTCTTTTCTTCATTGCGCCTGATGCTGACTCGATACGCGTTGATGGTATCGACTTTGCACGATATCGACAAATCTTCTTTCCTTTTCTTCATTGCGCCTGATGCTGACTCGATACCATCAACGCGGGTCAATGGTATCGACACTCTTAGGCGTCGCTTTTTGTCCTTTTCTGTCACTGAATCTTCTGGGGTCGATAGTATCGACTCTCTTCTCGCTAGCAACCTGATGGTAAGTCGCTACCATCGAATTCCGTGTCGATGGTATCGACTATGTGCGGCTCCTTGCGGCTGACAACCTGTGGTCGTATCGATGGTATCGACAGATGTCGATAGTATCGACACCTGCAGATATTCGTTTTTCCTGAAATTGCAACACAAAACCACATCAGCCAAAATAAAACATATTATCGTAATCATTTATGCTCAAAACACTAAAATAAGGGAGAATTGATGTTGAGAAGGCTCACAGACCAAAGTAAATGAATTATGCAATATTAACCACCAAAATGACCAATAAATGCATAAAACACAAGTAAAACAAGTCTATAAATGCGACTCAAAATCATTGCATCAAACTCCCCTAAGCTTGAACATTGCTCGCCCTCGAGCAACTAAACTTTAGAATAGAATTGTGAGGATCAACTAAAGAACAGATCATCACAACAAACTTCACTATATGATTCCCACCAGACATTCACAAACCGGCCCTTATTAATCACGGAATGATAATTACCTTAAAGGTGACATTAATCATCCATAAAAGATATCTACCTCAAAATCGATGAACATTATCATATAAGGCAGTTAACATAATAAAATTCGCCGGTTCAGACTAGGTGCATCTTGTGATCTCCTATTCTACGTTGCTCGCCCTAACTACCATCTACATGGAAGCAGCTCTCCTGATATTCATAAATGAGGAGAAAATCACGGTGGCCTACCAATTCGAGCAACGGGTGGATGGAATGGGTGGCTCATGGAAGAAATGGAAGCATTATATGATTCTAACATGCACAAAGCAAAAATGGCCTAAATGATGCATATGCAAATGAAAATGCCCTAATGCCTACATTTGGGTGGAATGATGCATGCACTATTACTCTGTCTCAAGGTGAGATGGAATATCTAAGAAAACTACATCATGTACTTATTCTTCTTAATATGCAGTGAGAACATGTTCCTTTCTCCCTCACATTCCTATTTATTTCTCAATTCTCTCTCTCTTTTTTCTTTCTTCTTTTTTTCTAATTTAATTTTTTTTACGGCTTATATCCATAAATGACAATGAATTATTTGTTGGGCTCACTTTGTGTTGCACACCTATATACTTGAAGCATTCAGAAGGTATGGAACAAGTTTATCACCTTTCATGTTTCAAAATAAATAAGATACATGATATACTGTATATGCATAAAAATGTGAATGAAGCTACAAGATGATGATTATGCGACTAAATGACACGCACCTAAGGATAATGTGCTTGTATAACTTATCTATTTTTTTTATTTCATGCAAAAAATATGAAAATAGTTGCAATGCAAGTCCTATCTACATGAGATGCAATCAAAGGTATTAAAACCGTAATGTACTTCCAATTCTTATGGTGGAGTATGAAAATAATGAGATGGATAGATCACAAGACTAATTGACTGAACCTTCGTAAATTATTATGTGTCCCTCCTATTGACCTGTGTAGTAATTAAGAGGTTTTTCTCTCTTACTTCAAATTAGAGTTTCATTATCATTTGATCAGTTTAGGCTCAAACAACCAATTCCATCCACTTTTCATGAATCATGAGAATGTACAGTTGTGATTTTCTATTTTAGAGTTGACAAACCCAATCATTTCCTTAAGTTATGTGCTCAAAGTTGAACAACACAAGTTTGCAAAACACTAAAAATTTTAAGTTTTTCCCCTAATTCCCATGTACAAGCAACAAGATGACATAAGACTTAAGACATCCACAATTACACTAGATAGAGTGTGGATCCTACAAACAGACTAAAAATTGCAAGAACTAAAAGACAAAAGAAAAACAAGAAAAACTAAAAATGAAAGGATAGAGTTGTTCCAACAAGCCCCCAAGCTTGAATTCGACTATGGCCTCATAGTCAAAAACAAACTTAAAAGGTGGAACAGAGATACCGATCATTCTTCTGGAGTAGGTGGGTACTGCGGGGCCGAGGGATCCCAAGACGGGTACTACCCCTAAAAACTCAGATCATACTGAGGCATTGGTGGAGGTTGTGGATACCCCCCAAAGTAATTCTAGTTCCAGTAATGATCATAGAAGGGCTGCTGTTGCATCTCCATCCTATGCAACCTGTCGTGGATGTGTTGTTGGTTGTCGAGTAGGAGGTGCTCATTTTCAAAAATTGCCCTCTGATTATCTAGCAGCCGGTTTGTCATGTCCTGAATACCGCCGTATGATGTTGTATGTTGTTGCTGCGTCTGATGAATATCCTGCAGCATGGCATACATCCCTTGCATGGAGTAGACATCCTCACTTTGCTGCGAGGGTTGTGGTGGCGGAGGCTACGAAGATGAAGATGCACCCGGATGCATACGGGGACGCTTCCGGGGTGCCACTCGTGCGTGAAGAGGGGTGAAAGCCTCCTCTTCCTCTTCATGCTCGTCACTGTCATTGTCGATGTCGTCATTGCCGCCATCTTCATCAGAGGTATCGATGGTGATGACTGGCCATTGAAAATGTTGAGCGCTCTCGATGTCGAAGACAGGGTCTGGAAGTGAACACTCTTGATAGGCGTGATTAACATGGAAATGTGCATATGCCAGTCCATCATGCAGCAAGATGAGCCTGGAGTGATGCAGATGTTGCAGGTTGACTTTTCTCCAGTTGGAGAGGGGAGTAAGTTGGGAGAAATTCAACCCAAGATAATGGGCTAACGGTGTGATGAGCCCTCCAAAATGGATTGAAGCCTTCCGCGTACTCCTCCTTACATCCAACACGCGCGTCAAGAAAAACGTGCCCCAATTACATTCTTCTCGCTTCAGCAACTTGTGTAAGAAAAACAAGTCTGTCTCTTGAAACTTGCTGAGAGATAGATCACCACGAGCAAACAAGGTAGTACAGAGAATGCGGTGAAGAATCCGCACGAACGGATGCTCGAAATCTGCCACCGTCGCGTTGTGGTAGCTCACAGATTTGCCACACCGTGCAGTCACTAACTCAGCGAAGATAGCATCATAGTCTGTCTTGTTGTTTGGCCGTCGGTACTGCTCTCGCCCATGATTCTAGTTGTAGATGGAATTGAACTACCGTAGGGTGAGAGTGTAGTCGTTGTTATACAGTCAGAAAGAAACCCGGCCTTTGATCCATTCCCGATCAGTGGTGATGATGTCATTTGGTACGACACATATATCAAGCGACGCCATGAACTCCGCCACTAGCTCCTTGTATGTGGGCCATTCCCCGAAAAAGGGCTGGCTGTCGATGTGGAATTCCAACTCATCGGGCTTCCTACCTGTCTGTCTCGCTTGCCCCTTGAGAACGTAGGCAAGGTTGGCCTCAAACCCGAGATTGTGGATCATGTCCCGGTCGACGTAGCGAGTCGGCTCTATCTTGAGCTTCATCAGTTCCTTGTAAACCTTCTTGACCTCTGCAGAAGGATGGACAATCCGCGGCCGCAGAATAGATGCATTCGGTGGAGGAATGAACACTGGGATTTCCATTGGTGTCGCGCGTGAAGAAGATGCGCCGGCAGTATGCACCATTATCGAAGAAGAAAGGATAGAAGACAGAGCTTGGTGAAGGTCAGAGAAGACGATCTCCGCTCGGTGAAGGCTCATGGAAGAACACGCTCCTTGGATGCTCGTAGCCGGGCTCCGATCGCTCAACACGACGCTCGGTGCAAGTGGAGGAAGAAAGCTTTGAAGGTGTGACGTCATATGACGACAATCTATCCCTTTTATAACTGTGGCCAGCGCTACTGTATGACCATCGATACCATCGATGTGAATCGATTGTATCGACTCCTGTAGCACAATCTAGCTTGCGCTAGTATCGATGGTTGTCGATAGCCTGATTTGGGGGCCCAGATCGATGACGCGTCGATACTATCGACGGGTGTCGATGGTATCGACCCATCCCACGGATCGACTCTCTCGTTGCAGTGATCACTGTTGATTCCCTCTCGCGGATCGGTGATGTGTCGCGTTGATACTATCGACGCAAGTTGATAGTATTGACTTCTGATTAGGGCAACACCCTCACGAGGCCCGACCACCGCCTTCTGCCTGTAGTCGGGTCGATACCATCGACAGGCCTGTCGATGGTATCGACTTCACTGAGACAATTTGCGTCTGAATATCTCCAGAGATCTCGATAGTATCGACATGCATGTCGATACTATCAACCTCATTCTCGTGATCAGCCTGTTCGTGTGTCGATACTATCGACGAGGCCGTCGATAGTATCGATGCAGTGAAATTTCTGTAGCCGCCAACCTGTACCCATGTCGATACTATCGACACAAGGGTCGATAGTATCGACCCTGCCTCAATCCTGCACATTGAACAAACGATCAAGGTACCTTGTTTACACTAAAAAACAAAATCACATCAAACCAAAGTACAAATGTGAACGAAACTAACTACGCTACCGATGGCTGGGTTGCCTCCCAAAAAGTGCCCTTATTTAACATCTTAGGCTAGACAACATCAAGCTTCATCAACTTGGAGCTTTTGAGAGTGTGCCCAGGGAATCGCGTAGCAGTTTGAACTTGACTCGATCCTGGCCAATTCCCAACATCAAAGTGCCTCTCCCAATGGCAGTAACAACATCAGCCATTGCTTGAAACAGCCTACCTAATAGCATCTCGCAACTTATAAGCTGTGGCATGTCCATGACGATGAAATCCACCAGAAAGATGAACCTGTCTACCTTGACGAGTACATCCTCACATACTTTGTATGGCTTTACAATGGACCCATCCTCCAACTCAATCGTTGCCGCTGATTTCTTTATTTCCTTCAACCCAAGCTTTTGAAATGTAGACAGTGGCATAAGATTAATGTTGGCACCCGAATCACACTGTGCTTGTGGAAAATGTTGAACGCCTATAGAACATGGGATATAGAAGCCTCCTGGGTATTTCCTCTTCTGTGGTAAACTCCCGTGGATAATTGAGCTCACCATCTCATTCACTGGTAAATGTCTGCGTCTTTGATCTGCCTTTTCTTGGTGATGATTTCTTTGATAAACCTCCCATATGCGGGAATCTGCTCTATCATTTCCACATACGGAATATTGATATGGAGTTTTCTGAACATCTCCAAGAACTTCCTATAATGTCTATGTACTTTCTTCGATCTCGGACTGTCCGAACAAGACACAACTGCCTCTTTTAGATGCTTATGAGGTGGCACATATGGGCTTTTTGGGGCAAGCTCCCCTAAGCTTGTTTCAATGATTCCCTCTGGCATAGACTTTGGTAGATCATCTTCGATTGGTGTAACTTGTAGTAGCACCTCTCTCGCAGTGGACGTAACCTCACCTTGACACATGGCCTTCACCTGCTCTTCTTGCCTAGGTGTGGGCGCGACCATGATGGGCTATTGGCTGGCTTTTCTGAATGGATGATATCCGCCTGGTAGTCCATTATGACTGCGATGATACAGTATTTTTGGGGTAGCCTCCGTATCAAAAATCATTTTGCCTTTATCTTGGACCTCTACCATCGGGGGTTCTGCTTCATTAATCACATATATATATTTCACTTGATGATGTGCTTGAGCAACTTCTGCATTCCCTGCCTGTCTCTGTTGATTGGCATGCTTTAGGGCCGCCACTTCATTGGAAATTTGGGTCACGGTCGTCTCTAGTGCCCTCATTTTTGCTCCATGACTTTGCAGTGTTTGTCCAAACTTGGTCAAAATATCACCCTTGGACTGCAGCTGCTTACTAAACATGCTCATCATCTCCTGATTTTGCTGCATGACTTGACTAAGCAACTCGGTGCTTTTATCTTTGGCTCTTGGTTGTGGCTTTGCATCTGGATCTTGTAGGAAGGTGTTTGGATACTTCCAAGAGAACTTCCTATCCTTCCTCCAAGCATAATCATTATTTCTATAGCCCTGTTGTTGCATAAATTTGACCTGGGCTTCCTCGTCAGATTCTGCATCCTCTTTGGCAAGCAATTTCTTAGCTAGAAGGTCTAATTTATCATTAAGCTCCTTGATGGCCCTAGACTCACTTGCAACTTTGACTTGTTCTGGTCCATCCCTATCACCCTAAGACTGCTTCTTTGCCATATTTTTCAAGATCTCCCAACACCTTGTGCCTGTGTTGTTCAAGAAAAATCCTAAACCTGTTGAATCTAAGTTACTTCTATCATGCTCAGAAAGAGAAAAATAGAATATTTTAACCTATTTTTCCTTATCCAAACCATGGTGTGGGCACCTCCTAAGCATTATCTAAAATCGCTCCCAGGTTTCAGAATATGTCTCCCCTGCCTTCTAGCTGAAATTGTGAATTTTTCTGATCAGATCATTTGTTTTCTCAGGTGGGAAGAATCTTTCAAACAACACTTCGACCATGTGGTTCCATGATTCCACATATTCATCGTCAAGATTGTGCAACCACTCTCATGCATTTCCTGCCAGAAAACTCAGGAACAGCTTTAGGTAGAGCGTCTCTTGTGGAAATCTGTCAATTTTAATCATGTCACAATTCTTCACGAATTGACTTATATGAGTCACCGGGTCTTCGTTCTTTAGCCCATGGAATGCATTTGACTTGACCAAGTTGATTAATTCAGGATCGATCTTATAAGTCGGGATATTGATGGCCTGCTTCTTGATTGGCCCCTTTGAAGCGGATGAGGAAGAAGCTTTGATCTTCTCCCATATCGTCTGCTCTTCGGCCATGGTTTCTTGTTCTGAGTCAGAATCTATATCTTCCAGTTGGTCTTGATTGTAATCCTCCTCGTCGTCAGGTCCTGGTAGTGGAACCTCTGGTGCTCGTTGCGTGTAGTCGGTGCTACGCATCTGCACCATGCACAGTACCTGCAAAAATGGTAATCTCAATTCAGTACCGCGATAGACGATTGCTAAATATAAATGGTAAACTATGAATTTCAAAAATGATTATTGAATAATAAAAATTAAAATTAATTGGTGGCCTAGAATGGCTGCTTGCAGCACTCGTAGTGCCGACAGTTGTCGTGTCCCCGACAACGGTGCCAAAAACTTGACATAATTTTACCGTGCGTCAGACGCAAGTGTACGCGTCAATGTAGTATAGGCCCTTGTGAGGCCCGAGTCGAACTCAGGGACACTGAACTATTAGTAGACTACTACTAACTGTTTGTGATCAGTTAAACTGATTAAAAGAGTTTGAGAGTTTTTGTAAAATTAAAAAGAAAACAAAATAAAATAAAGCAATCGATTAAGTGTTTAGTTTAATCAATTCAAGTGGAGATCTTTAGGATTGCGGTTTCACCGCGGGTTATCATTGCATGAATTTCCATATAATAATTCAGGTTCATCTCTCGATCCGGGTAGTGGCCTGTACTCAGAATTTCCCACTGTCGTGGTACAATTCATTACCTATGTCTAGGTCGGTTCCACCATCGTAGTAACTTATACCCTAAACTAGGTGCATTAGAAACGACCTCTGGGTTTCCACCATTAACCGTACATCGCCTTGTTCAAGGGATTTGTTAATTAATGTGAATTCCGTCTCTTTTCAACCGTTAATTCTTCTTTCAAAACAATTAAGAGCATTAGATTATCATTATGGTGATCAAGCATAACAATATAATTGAGAAAACGAAATCATACCACGAATTTAAGAGATAAATGATGAATTACTATGATAAAAATGTCATACAATGCTTCCCCGGGCTACTCCCGGTCCTAAAGACAAAAGGGATTAGCCCCGCATGTTCATCTCAGAGAAAAACATGGTAGAGAAAAGGGGAAATATGGAGAAAAATGTGAATAAGTAAAGAAACCCCTGAACGGAGAAGATCCAAGCATTCCTCAGAGTGGAATGCGCGTTCTACAGCCTTTCGGTGGTAGAAAACATCTTCTTCGGCTTCCGGGATGGCTGGGGCATGCTTCTGGGCTTCGTTCTTCTCTCCACACCTTCTCGGGACGTGTGCAACAGCTAATGACATGATGGATTGCTCCTAGCCGCCGTCATTAGGTATAATCACTGAGTTAGGTTGCAAAAATATCACAGCCGTCGGATTTAGACCGATCTGAAGCAAACTTGTATCTGACGGTGTCGATACCATCGACATGAGTTGATAGTATCGACTCTGTGCGATATCGACAAATCTTCTTTCCTTTTCTTCATTGTGTCTGATGCTGACTCGATACCATCGATGCAGGTCAATGGTATCGACACTCTTAAGCATCGCTTTTTGTCCTTATCTGTCACTGAATCTTCTGGGGTCGATAGTATCGACTTTGGAGTCGATAGTATCGACTCTCTTCTCACCAGCAACCTGATGGTAAGTTGCTACCATCGACTTTTGTGTCGATGGTATCGACTATGTGCGGCTCCTTGTGGCTGACAACCTGTGGTCGTGTCGATGGTATCGACAACTGTCGATAGTATCGACACCTGCAGATATTCGTTTTTCCTGAAATTGCAACACAAACCTACATAAGCCGAAATAAAACATATTATCGTCATCATTTATGCTCAAAACACTAAAATAAGGGAGAATTGATGTTGAGAAGGCTCACAGACCAAAGTAAATGAATTATGCAATATTAACCACCAAAATGACCAATAAATGCATAAAACACAAGTAAAACAAGTCTATAAATGCGACTCAAAATCATCGCATCATTGTTCCTACACACTATGTTCACAATCGAATTGTAGGCAGAAACAAGCTTAAGAGTCCTCCCAGTGGATGGATGACTAAATGACGCTTTTCCAAAAATCAAAGGATGTTCTCTGTACCATTTGGTCCACCTCTTAAGTATGTATGGCTCGGGAAGAGTGCAAAAGTCACAACTCTTCAAATAAGACAGGATGTGCCTGCAAGGGATACCTTTGAATTCCAACATGCAACAGTTGCAAGAAACAATCTCACTCGACGACTTTTTCTTCAAGATGCAGGCAGATCCAAGGCCGCCGACACAATACACTTCAAACACACCTTCTTCTGAAGCTTCCTTTAAATTGTAGATCATGCTTTGATGAACCTCACTCTAAAAAATCTTAAAGATTGACTTGGTGTATATACCTCTCATCTGCTCCTCTAGAGGCCATAGTGATGACAAAGGGAGATTACTATACTCATCTTCAAAGTCTTTGAAATTTTCAATCTCCCATACATGAGAGTAAGTAGTCTCCAATGAACATACAAGTTCAAAGAGAGTCTTCCTACTATTCACATGATTTCTAATGAACGCATTTAAGCTCTCACTCCTCTATGTTGTCCTCATGCTTGCAAAGAAGGAAGACTACATATAGCACAGAACCCACTCTGAACGCATCACATACATGTCAGACAACCAAGTAATGGAGGACAAACCATACTCCTCAACAATAGAATCTCACCTCTCTTCAAATATACCGACATCATCCACATTCCACACACAATCATTCAAGGAGCTTATGATCTGGTCCTTGTTAGGAAGACCACCAAGCTTAGAGGGAAACTTTTGTAGGATGTGCCAGCTGTAGAAGCGATGCTTGCAATTTGGAAAAACAGTAAGGATAGCAACATTCATAGCCGGGTCTTGAGCGGTTATGATGGACACCAGCTCTTTGCCAAAATAAAGTAGATACTGCTTGAAAACCCATACAAATGACTCGTACTTCTTGTCAAACATAAGAGATGAAGCAAACAAGACCGTCTTACGATGGTGATCAACACCACCAAACATTCCAAAAACCATCAAATACTTATTGGTGCGGTAGGTGGTGTCAAAAACAATCGCATCGCCAAACAACCCGCAGTCTTCAACAGAAATAGGATCAACCCAAAACAGATGAGTCAAACAACAATCAGGATCGTTTTGGTATGTATAGAAGAATTTTTTATCGAGTACCTTAAACTTGGCAAACCGATCCAAGACCATGTCGATTTCATACTTGGCTGACTCTTTCCTCTTTCTACTGATGTGTCCATGAGCTTGTCTGCTGGTAAATGTCAGATTTTCATAGCCGCTAGACTCGGATGCCATCAATGCAATTTGTCTCGATACATGTATGTTAGCTTGGCTCATAGAAGAAAGGATATCTTTTTGAGTTTCATCAAGGTAACGGAGATGTGCATCATCAACAAGATCGTGGTTGTATTCCTCAACAAAGGTAGTCACAACCCACATGGATGAGGACTTATCTAGTGTGAATCAGATCATGGCTCCACAACCACACCTCTTCACATATCGCTTGTGCTTCTTAGACAGATTTTCCTGCAACTTACCCACTTTATCACAAACGGGGCTCAGAAGCCCTCTTGACCTCTTAGAATGGCCCATTGTACCCTGCTTGTCACAAACTAGATCTTTGGCAATGAGAATCTTAGTTCCCCGTTCATACCTATTGTCATCTTTCCTGATATTAAAACCAATCATGCCAGCGTAGCTAGAATAGAATGAGATAGCTTCATCTAAACTTCCAAAGTGGAGACCAATTTTAGGAACTGCAACTGGGGGCACAGTGGAAGCACCAACAGAAGGATAAGAATTAGCATTATCATTATCAAGGCCGACATTTGAATTAACAACATCTGTATCAAGGTTGGGATCCATTACAGCATCTGGGAGTAACTCAGTAGGACAGAAGAGTAACCCTGAAACATCAGAGAGTAACTCTATCTGGCCGAAGAGTAACCCAACATAACAAATGAGTAATTGCAAGAAGATTTGTATTCCAAATTACAAATCAGAATAAAATAGATTTCCAAGTTGGACATAAACACTTGAATTGAAGAAGAAAATACAGAAAGGTAACTTGGAGAAATAAGGTTATATGTAGATTTCCAAGTGAGCTTCACAACAACAGAAAAAAGAGCATGGATTTGAAACTGATGACTATAGATATGTTCACCTGATAATCGGACGACCTCTAAATAAGGTTCAGATTTGTTTAAATACACTAGAGTAACTCAGCAGGATAGAGGAGTAACCCTGAAACAAAAGTTAGTAACTCCGTCAGGTAGAAGAGTAACCCAACATAACAAATGAGTAACTGCTTCGAAAACAAAAAATGCAAACACAAAATTGGGTTTATTTCAAACACAAAAGTCAAAGAAATGTATACACATTGTGAATACAAACGTCAGAGAGATGAAAACACATTGTGAATAAAAAAGTCAGAGTGATGAATAGAGATAAATAAGTGAGACGACGATGAATCAATCAGGATCATCATGGAATATAGACGAATGACCTACTGCAGAATCAATTTTTTAGTTTGTTTGTCATGGATAGACACAATAACTAAATACAGAAACAATGTGTCATCAAGGTTTGACTATTAGATAAGATAGCATGGTCCTTGTTCAATTTCCCTTGGTTACTAAAAATCTGAAGTAGGCATAATTTGGTAGATTGTAGGGTCCCCGTTAAACTTCTCTGCCATCTCCCCTGTAACCTGCTACCTACAATGCTTTCCTTGCCCTCCGACAATCCACACAATGCACAACTGGAAATAACAAATTTTACAGAATCAAACCTCTAGAGGAAACACTCGATGCTGACACCAAGAACAAAAGCCCACCCATAAAATCCGCCAGGACACAGTTCTTCAGTTTCCACCCCACGCCCAATTCGGTCACCCTCGCATTAGAAAATACGCATTTGCTATCGCGGTTGAGGGTGGGGGCACAAATCTTGGTGAGGATGACGATGAGGGCTAGCAAGTTGAGGAGTTTGATGTATAGGTCAACAGACTCACCGGGGAAATCACTGTCGAGCACCGCGGCATCACCCACAAGAACTAGTCAAGCTATTCTTCATCCCAACATATATAGGAAGGCATCTGAGATCGACAATGAATGCACATTGTTTTGTGTTCTCTTCTTAAATTCAATCACTATAGATAGATTATTATTCCAAATTACAAATCAGAATAGAACAGATTACCAAGTTGGACAGACACATTTGAATAGAACAAATTTTGAAGTTGGACAGACACACTTGAATAGCAACGATTTCAACTGATGATTATTAATATGTTCACCTGATACTCGAACGACCACCAAATAGGGTTCAGATGAGTTCAAAAACACCTTCGTCATCCTCCTCTAGGAAAACTGAGAACTGGAAAACCCTTCTTGCAGTTCAGGGATTAATGAACAATGTCATTATCCTTCTAGGTCGGGCGCCGCTTTCAGATCGGGGCACTGCTCTAGGGGAAGGATGGGCAAGATGCAGACACACTTGGAGCACTTGATCAATACAGAAGGAGACCTTGTCACCGTCAATGTAGCTTAGGAAGCAATAGCCGCGCCATCAATTGGAGCTCCTGGATCGAAGAGGGGTGGAGGAGAGGGAGAAGCCGGAATAGCGAATAGAAACCCCAATACTCTGTGGCGGATGGATGGTAGCATCCCATCCAGTGGCGGATGCTTTCCAGTGGCGGAGGAGATCAGAGGAGAATCATTGAACAATCGAGATTTGTAGACGCTTCGATCTTTGGTCGTGCGCAGGGAAAGAGGTGGACAACGCAACCGTGCTGGGTAGCGAGATTAAGTTACCCACGTGGGCAACAAATATTTAGCCTATATATACACATATATTGGGTTCATGGGTTTCTTAAGATCTCTTACATAAATTTTATGCTCCTCGTGCACACATGCATGGGAGAATGGGTCACCTAAACCCATCCCTTTATCTTTCTTATTCCTATTTTCAAGTTTCACAGGGGTGGTGTCCCATACCACCACGCCATGTTAATTATTTAAGGTTAAGGTTTTATGGTTAGGATTAGGGACTATACTCTACCTCTTAGAGTTTCCCTATCCCTAGACACTCTAGAGTTTTCATACCCTAATCCAAGTCCTTCCTATATGAAAGGTCTTACCCCTACATGTATCTTTCTAGTGTCTACCCTCGCTAGAGGGACCTACACAAACAGTTACATCTTTTCATCTTTTACTTCTCTCATTAACATTTTCTTTTCAAAGCTTTTAAGCAAGGAGATGAGAAGTAGACAAAAATGTGAGATGAGGAACTTAATTTTTCTCTTAAATTTTCTAAGTATTAGTTGATGAATCTGTACTCAGATACCAAATGTAACGACCCGCACTTTTGAGTGTCTAAAAGACCTTAAACTCACGAATCGTCACTCATAAATTCCTAGATCAGATTCAAGAAATAATACAGAATAGTAAACAATTTCCATTAATGATCAAATATTTACATGTTTACATAAAAAGATCCTCTAAGGAGTTACATAACTTTTAAACAGAACTAACTATTACATGAGTGAAGATAAACCATTAAGACTAAACCTTCATGATTAAACTATGGTGTCTTCAACATCTTTATCTGCACCCTCATGTCCACGAATCAAGTATATCTGATACCTAAAATGCCGACAAACAAATATGCGGTCACTATATTGCTATACTGGTACGTGGGTTCAACCAATAATTGCAAGTACACATATAAGCAAACATATTTATCTTGTATTAAGAACATAAACTTGTTTTCATATTCTAACCCATATCTGGTCTACTATCTCATGTGTAATCATTGTCCCTCTGGGGCTCGTGTGCATTACCCTTAAGATCAGTTTAACCCAGGGTTCAGAATATTGTTATTACTTTACATGATACTCATAGGAACTTTATAGTTTTCAAGAACTAAATAAACAAGCAAGCAGTTTATTTATTGTTCAATCTCATCTAGAAACCTCAGCAATCTCAGAATTTGATACAGGTATTCATAAGCATAACCACGTACCTTATGCCATTGCAGAAACCATGCAGAACATCATATACTTTAAAAGTGTATCCAAACATCCAATCAATAAGACATTCAATCTGAAATATACATACTACATATGTGTCACCATGTATTCACATTACATTAATCAGATCTAGATGCGCTCCTAAACTAGGGTTTAGGGTTATCTTGTGTTTGGACTAGGGATTAGGGTTACAACCCTAATTCCATCATATCATGGTTTCAAAGATTACAAACTCAATTAAGCATATTAGGTGAAACCCTAATAATCAACATAAGCATATTAGACTATTCATTTCATTTAGATCACATTATCAATATTAGATCATAGCAAGATGTTGACATTAGTTTTAAAACCCTAAATCGACATATATATAAGATTACTAATCTAGCATCATCAATTATTCATCATTATTAGGGATTTCTTAATTGGATCAGGCATTAACTCAACATGAATGAATCTATTCAATTAAGCAATCAAATTAAGGCAAATCTAGGTTTTCCCTTTATTCTAATCAAACCATGTACACTTTTAGAACAGGAAGCATTATCAGGTTCTGATTGTATTTTATTTGGATTCCTCTCATTTTTCTGATCAATTTGATATGTAGTTTTGATATATTCTGAGTTACCAATAATTAACTACATATTTTGCAAGCTAATTGGATTTGGAGCAATACCATGCTGACACGTCAGCGCTCACCACCACCTAATGCGCCCCGTGGGCCCAGGAGCTGGCCAATGGCCTCGTGCCCTGTCAACGGCCCATCTACGCTGACTTATTCTTAAAAACATAACCAAATTACCATAATACCCTTACCTATCCTGTAGAGACCCAGGGGCACGTGGGTCTTTATCCCCTTTCTTTTCTTCCTCGTCCGAACTCCCGACACCGTCCGCCGAGCGCACGCTGAGCGCGGTGGCTTCTCCCCCCTTCCTGACTCTGCCGTTCTCCTCCTTGGGTGCGGCGCTTCCACACGCTTCAGGCTGAGACATCATGGCAGGAGAGACAATGGTCCCGGACCCTGCCTCAAGCTGCTCTATCCTCACTCCCCCGCGGTGCAGGGCGTACTGCAGCCATCGTAGAGGGGCTTTGTTCCCCGATGATGCCTCTGCTCGTGTGTGTACACACGGCGCTGGCAAATCACCTCCCGCTGGCCAAGCTTCTGGGCGCCGCCAGCGAGGTAGACAGGGTTCATGCCCTTGGCAAGACCTCTAGCCGGTCCAGGTCCGATGCCCCGACGTAGGGTCATCCTAGCAGTCACCGAGGAGAGTCCGGTGCATGCTCCTAGAAGAGCTGTCACTGTAGGAGGTGGAGGGAAGAGCCTGCCACAGGGCATTCTCCCATGATGATGGGCTAAAGCAGCCCAGTGGCCTTCGGTCAAAATCTTAGTAAGACGCCTATACGTCCTCGGGTAGCTGTGACGAGAGGAGCGATTCTCCTTGAGGAAGCTAGGGAGTTGCGCAGTGGGAAGCGGACGAGAAGCGCTTAGAATGTGAGTAGGAGTCAAGGTTTTGTGATTACGATGAGGATTACCGATGGCCTCTCTCTCTCTCTCTCTCTCTCTCTCTCTCTCTCTATATATATATATATATATATATATATATATATATATATATATATATATATATATATATATATATATATATATATATATATATATATATATATATATATATATATATAGCCTCCCAGGGGAAAGACTAAAGGAGCCTGTACCCTAACTACCAACCTCGCCTCCTTTCCAAAGCCATTATCGTATCCCTAATACAGGTTTCACAATAACACTTCTTCTCCTATGGATATCCGATCCTTTTAATCTTATTATAAAGAGTTATCTTGTTGATTATCATGGATGTCCACGAAACCCCAACAAATAAACTCCCCATCTTTCTCTCTCTTCATCATCCTTTAAACCATGTTTCCAATTTCTTTTAGGAAACTAACATATTGTTCCTTTATTTGACTTCTATAAAAAAGGTAGATAATCTGTTAGTTAATTATCTAGTCCACCTATTATCTTGGATTATCCTAGAAATCCTCTCATTATCTTATATTCAGATTATCCACAAATATCTTAGATATTTAACATAATCATGAATATTCTCAATATCCAAAACCCAACCCAGGGACCCATATGTAAAGTCTGATTATCTTATTGGGCTGAAAAGTGACCCTAAGGCCCATGAACCACGTCATGGGCCTCCCAAAGGCTCCATGAGCTTAGTCACATTCCTAATTACCAAATTAAGACTTTGATAATCATTGCTTCTTATATTAGCCTCATATAAATGCATATGCTCAAAAGCACATTATGAACTTAAATTGAAAGTTTATTATGATCTAGGGTTTGGACCTCAAAACTATTCATTGTTATAGATTCCCTAATTTCAATTATGCTTGAAATCTACGAATTTCAAGGATGTAACATTGCCTCTAAAAAAGAGCATATAGAAGATGAAAGTAAAGGCTGTGTGATACGCCTCAACTTCTTCAAGAGAAGATCTTCAGAACCCCGTATTGTCTGCAATGATGTCTTCCAGAGAGCAGCATTCACCACCAGCTTGATCTAATAAAAAGTGCCCAGGATCATCTTCAGTAGGAATTACCTGTGTTGAAGTAGAGGCATGTCCTGCAAAGTTTTTTGTAAAGCTAAAGTGTGGTTAATGTCATTTATCAAGATTTGAATGTGTTTTTGGTTCGTGTTGGAATTCCTATTATTTCTTTCAATCCAAATGGTCCATAGGGTAAAGATAATTAAGTCTTCATGATGAAAACTTGAGTGTTGAAGAAGAGGTTTTAATCTAGTTATGGCCATTGATTCAAGGAAATTTTTGAGGATTTCTGAAAGTGGGAAGAAGTTTAGAAGGATTTGTGTTGTGACTGAGCAAAGAGTGAAGAGGTGGAGAGAAGTTTCTTCTTTTTTTTATATAGAGATAGCACCTAGTTGGTCCCTTGAAACCCCTACGGGTAAGGTTGTGATCAGTGAGAATTTTGTTGCTAGTGAGCAGCCATATTTTTTTTAAGTTTCTGAGGCCATTTTTTTTCTAGAAATGCACCGTGTTTGAAATGTGGCCTCTAAAAGAGAGGTGATTATATGCTGCTTTGGGGGTCTAGACTAGTCCCCAACTCCAGAAGATTTTATTTTTTATGTTGTATTCAAGTTCTTGAATGATCTCGTCAATGGTGTTGCCATCCATTTGGTTTAGAAGAAATCTTTTGAGTGAGTTTTGCCTGGTACTGGTAAGATATTTGAGAACTTTGGCAATGCTAATGTTTTTCAGGGGTGGAGGCAATTTCATGTGAAGTCTAAGGTTTTTGATGGTGTTGTGATGGAACCATGGATCCTCCCAGAAGTTGATCTTCAAGTGTGCATGTAGGGGGTACAAATGAGATTTTTTATGGTATCCAGATTTTCGTTGATGAATTTCCAGAGAGGGGAAGAAATGTTTTCTGATTTTTTATGCCAAGGTGGTTTGTTTATGTAATATTTTTGAATGATAAGATTTCTCCAAATTTTATTTGTGTTGTTGATCAGGGTACAAATAATTTTTGTGACAAGGCAGATGGCATGTGCTTTGATGTTGATGATGATCCATCCCCCATATTTTATAGTTGCTTCTTTTCACCTTATTGACCAAATGGATATGTCTGTGGGAGGCCTCACTGTTATGGTTGTTCTAGAGAAAGTTTCTTCTGATTTTGTCAATCATGTTGTCGATTTGGTGGGCAGAGGGATGCAGCTGAGAAAATGAGTTGTAATGGGTGTGATAACACTGTTGATGAGAGTAAGTCTCCCTACGAGGTTTAGGAAATTATTTGTCCAGAAGTTTAGTTTGTTTTATATTTTTTCAATGATGGGGTTCCAAATTGAATGGGTTATAGGGTGTGGTGTAATGGGAAGCCCAAGGTAATTGAAGGGAAAATTTTCTATTTTGATTTGAGAAGGTCTTTGTATCTGTGGAGTGTGTTTTGATGAGTGTTAACACCAATGATAGATGATTTGTGGAGATTTATTTTGAGCCATGAGATGTATGAGAAGAGTCCAATAATGCGGATGGTGTTGATTATAGTGATGTCATCTAGTTTGACAAGGATAATAGTGTCATCAGCAAATTAAATTATATTTTCCTGACATTCTTGTGGGGAGACTATGAGGCCATGAGAGATGGCAAGGTTTATCATGTTTGTGAGTATGGATGTTACAATGATGAATAGATAAGGAGAGAGGGGGTCACCTTGTCTAGTCCATTTGTGTTGTGGAAGAATCCAAAAGGAGATCCATTGATAATGGTGGAAAAGTAATTTTTTGAAATACATGCATAGATCCAGTTAATCCAAATCTTAGGAAAGCCATATACAACTATGGCTTTGATGAGGCAGTCCCAGTTGGTGTAGTCAAAGATTTTTTCAAAATCTAGTTTTATAGCTAGAAGAGGTATTTTATTCTTATGGAAAAGATGCAAAGTTTCATTCACCATGATAAAGGCATCATGGATGCTTCTATTTTTGAGGAAAGAATTTTGGTTTTGTGGGATGATGTTGTCTAAGTGAGGTTTTATGCGGTTTGCAAGGACTTTTGCCAAGATTTTGCAAGAAGTGTTAATGAGACTGATAGGTCTGAATTAAGAAATCTAGTCTGGGTGGGTAAATTTTTTGATGAGAGCAATGTTGGTGTGATTGAGGTGTTTGATGATGTCATGGGTGTTAGTATTGTGATGAATGTAAGAAGCTTCATAAAATCTCCCTTGATGTGGCTCTAATTTGCAAGGTAGAATTCAGTGTTGAAGCCATCATGTCCTGGTGATTTGTTTTTCCCAAGGGATTAGACCGCCAAGTCAAGTTCTTCAGAGGTGAAGGGGCTAGTGATGGTATGTGGGGCCGTAATGTTTTTGCCACACAAGTATTTCCATTGAATGTGATTATGGATGGAAGGCTTGTGGTTGATATTAAAGATTTTGTAAATGTGGAGAACAATATGTGTTGTAATCAGATGTTTGTTTGAGGTGGTAGAACCATTTATGTTGAGCTTTGCTATAATATTTTTTTGACCATTGTTTTTGCAAGTTTTGTGGAAATATTTAGTATTTTTATCTCCTTCCTATGCACATTTAATTTTTTCTTGTTGTCTCCATAAAGTATCAAGGCAATGTTTGATGTGGTCTAACTCAACTTTAACTATGAGAACTAGGGTTGGGTCTACTGAGGGGTCACTATCTATAAAAAGATGTTCCTGTTAAAGGTCAGAAAGTTTTTGTTTGAGGTTTCCCACTGTTTCCTTTTGCCATATATTTAGTTTGTTTCTGACTGACTTGGTATTGTTGTGTATGTGATGGCCAATGTTTTTGGTATACGTGTTAGTAATGTTCCAGTTCAAATAGAAGAGATTTAGACAAGTAGGGCCAAGGTCCATAAGTTTTCAAAATGGAAAGGTTTGTGTCCCCATTTATCTGGTTTTGTGCTTATAATGATGGGGAAGTGGTCCGAGATAGGCCGATGGGATACATAAACAAAGGAGTATGGGTATTGACCTTCCCACTTGTTGGAGCAGATGAAGTGGTCAAGTCTAGCCCAAGATTGTTGGCGTGTCCAAGTGTAGCAGGTGTTAGTAGGTGGTAAATCAATCAGGTTACAGTTTTATAGTCGCATTTGAAAAGTTTTATCCGAGGGAGTCATATAGCCAGAAGAAGTTGTATTGTTGATTCTGTCATAATTTTTGGTCGTGATGTGTAGATCTCCTTATTGTGTGTATTTCATATCAACTTTTTGCACATTCTCACACACAAATTCAGCTCATTTAGCCTCCATTTAGCCTCTATTCATATTCATTTTGCCACACTTTTTAGTTACTTTGCTTATCACATGATGTTGATTGCAGATATGTATTAAAAAGGTCAAATTGGAGATAGCCCAACTCAAATCCGACCTCAATGGGACTTCTTCATCTTTTTCAGCTAATTTAGGGCCATTTCCTGAAGAAACTATAAGGAGTGGGATCCCAGAGGGGAACCACTACCTACTAGAAAAATAAAGGCAACATCCCTTGAACCAAACACCACATAATTTTTTTTACTAAAGGGATGTAGACCAATTCATTCAACATGAATGGGTAGTAGCGGAAAGGATCATTATCTAACAATTTACAAAGCTTGATAACATAATACATCACTTCACCACATATGGGTGTCCAAAAGGAAAACTAAATGTATAAGCCAAAGATCAAGCCGAGGGTCATCTAACCACCTCTTCAAGTCTCCCGAAAGATCAACTACAAAGGTTGATGTTGAAGTTCACCTCTCTTTGATCTAACCTGGGGTCGAAAGCATACCCCACAAATGAAGAGAAGAAAGAGAAACATCAGCAAAAAGGCTGGTATGTGCATACAAAAGAAAACTTGAGCAATATTTTGAAAAAAAAGGACAACAATATAATGGCTTCCCATAGAAAAGACAAGGACTACCCAAAGAGGGCATAAAATAAAAGAACAACAACAAAAGAGATACTTGCCATAACCAAAACAATAAAGATTATGCAATACTGGCACAAAAGTAAAGTAAGACACACACCCGACAATAATCAACCTGCATGCATGTTAGATAAACATAGCCCTAGAACAATATAAATAACAATGGCAGCCAAGGCTTCACATCCTTGAAACCTGATAGAGAATGACACACTGCCAAACTCCCAACATATAAAGTTGAGCCAAGGCTTCACATCCTTGAAACTCAGATATGGGGCACCACCACCACCATCCCAAAATAGTAGGGGCACACGCCCAAAAACCAATGCAATAACACTACTCTAGTGCTACTAAATCACATAGCATGTTAATAAAGAGGCAAGTAAAAAGTATAGTCAGAATTACACAATGTTTCCATCACACAATGGACAACACAAATATATAAACATTCACTTAAAAGTGGGCGTATATCATTATATAAGACCAACATGTACCAAGGCACAAGATAGATATCAAGAGAATATCCAAGTCCATAACAAGCAAGATAGTTCACATGAACCATGATATCAAGAGAATAGACATATGTGTAGGCCAAAGTCAAAAGAATGATAAGATAGGTGAATTTCTCATCATAGAGGAATATGGGATAAAAAATACCTCAACTTCAGAGTCTTCTCTATCCAAAACCAAGCCTATAACTAAGCCTAGGCCTCCAAAGAACCTATGAGGCATTTAGGTGGAATTAGGGTTAGGTTTCCATTAATTATTCAAAACCCTAAAAATTTCCTTTTTGTTATTAATGAATTAGGTTATCAAAACCATGCCATGTTTTAGGTTATATCTTCCTGATTTTAAAATATATTTTATTATATCTTTCTGACTTATAAATATTTAGTTATGAATTATACAATTTATTATCTTATTTAATTAGATCCATTAAAATCTCCTCTTTAAAATGTGAGATTCAAGAAACAAAACCAATACCATTAGAAAGCCCTTATTTTTATAAATCCAATGAGTATTTATTTGTATTTTTTTTATTAGTAAATAATTAGTTATCAATTTTTGAAGATCACCCAATAGGAAAAATCCAAAAATCATTTGGAACAGAGAGAGAACGAGAGTGGGTGGGTCTGGGATGACTTGGCCCAATAGGGATAGGTCATGTCACCAGTCAACCTCGCAGTTGACCTCGTCCGAAGTAAAGGAAAACCAAATGTGAAAGGACGGATTTGCCCCTCAGTGAAAAGTAAAAGCACAAAAAGGAAATAGAGGGCAGATGAGGGATTGCATACCGAGGCTTCTTCCCCCGATCAATCACTCACACCATGGCAATGAGCACCTCAGGGAAATTATTAGTGGGGTGTGCAAACATCCATTAAACGATCAAGAAACAACACCATCATCAACAACAAAGCATCCCAAACTCAACGAGTCCAAGAACACCCAATTCTCACCACCAGAGTCCCAAAACTACTCTCCACCATGACTGCAATAGAGACCATCACAGACCACTCAAAAGCTCAAGTTCTCAGTGAAGGAAGACCCTAGGAACTAATGCCAAAGGCACATAAAGACAAGTGCAAGATCTACAGGTCCGAAAGTCACTGGATGACCAAAGAAAGAGATCGCCGATGAGGTGCAAAGCATGGCTATAGGACCCATTGAATAAAGGCACATCGAGTCAAAATGAAAAGGGAAACACACTCATGGTGGTAAAGGGAAGGTTATTGAGGCTTCAATTGGACCGAAGATGGCTAAGAAGGTCGCGATGGTAGCGAGGTCATTGGAGAAGAAGGTTGAATAGGTCCAGACATCTCGGGCTAGCCACAGTTCAATTGAGATCGGAGGATAAGAAGAGGAAATTTGGGGGTTCTGTTTTTGCGGTTGCATGAGAAGGAGAAGCACAAAGCAAGTTGTTGCATAACACACTGAAGAAGAGAAATTTGGGGGTTTTCTATTTATAGGGTTCTAGGGGTCAAGCAAGAGATCGTTGGGATCAAAATTGAAAAAGAAAGTGTTTAGGAAAGAAATAAGAAGATTCCATCGAGAGACAAGAGAGAACGAAGAAAAAGGAAAAACACATCCACTGTTTAAAACTGGGCAGACTCCTACCCAAGGTAGGAAATGACCCACAGCCGTCAGATCGCACATCTAACGGTCAGAAATCATCAAATAATTGCAAAAAGTGTGTGACAATGACATTGGTGAGAAAATAGGAAATTAAATGTGATAGATATAGAAATCAAATAACCAAAGTGAAATCCAATTAATGCATGTATCTTCTCTTTCCTCATTTAGGGGTTCTAGGCTTATCCAAATTAAACCAAATTTTGTACGAGTTGAGTTAAACATGTAGATTCCTGATTCATCCCTATTTTAGGACATCATCTTTTGTCATTTCACATTTCAATCACATCTATACCTATTAGATTACATGTTATTTCTCCTAATATGCATATTTGTGTAAAATGCACTTATGGACATTATTTACATGCTTTTTAGGCATTTGGACCATGCTTGATGGAAGAGAGAGAGAAGGAGTGATCCTAGGGTTTCTCTACCCTTGGAGAGACCCAAAGTGAAGCCCTATGCTCCCTCAACCTACCCCTAGTGGCCAAAGATCCATTGAAGCAAGGATTTCCAAGAAAATCCAAAGAACAAAGTCAAAGTGTTGATCCAGAACCCAGCACGACCGTTGTATCACAGAACGGCCATGCTAGCTCACTTACAAATCAATAGAGTCATCTTCAAGTGAAGCGAGAATCACCAAGGCCATGCAACCCAGAACGACCGTGGTGAACCAACCCATAACGGTCGAGCTACCCAGCACGGTCATGCTACAACAGAGGTAGAATGACCGTGGAGCAGAGAACGACCTCAACATTTTGAGCCACCCCATCCATGGTGACCACCACGGCTGTTCTACCCTCACTCCACCTTGGTCGTTCCAGCCTCAATACAGAATAGACCATCAACCTGTGATTTAAACATTTTAATTGACACGACCTGTGGTGACCACCACAACCGTGCTCACCCCTACCCACCACGCGTCTTACTCACAAAACCCAGCTACGTTTTCCACTATATTTTCCATACTACCCCCACTTGACCGAGTGCTTCCCCCACACCTATATATACCTAGGTGGTGGCTCTAGCATGAGGGTGGCCACCCCTAGCTCACTCCTACCACTCCATTTTCACCCCTTAGCCATTCCACTCCATTTCCACCTCCATTTCACTCCATTTCACTATTTCCGACATCAAAACCTTAGTTTCCTTCCATTTCCACCCATTTCCACCATCATTCCATGCCCCTACACCTTGAAGGAGAGAGGAGGAGCCCTAAAGTAGTTGAAGTGGAGGATTTCTTCATCTACACCTAGCTCCATGGCTTCTTTTATCCCCTTCTCCTTTCTTTTTGTATTTTCCATTTCCATGAGTAGCTAAGCCCCTTTCGGTGGACTGTTTGGGATGTAAAATGTTACTTTGATACCATGTTGGGGGAAAATGACATGTTAACTTTGTAATTCCATTTGTTAATGATTATGTTCTATTTCTATCTCATTCTCCATGAATTTCTTGTTGGTTTGTGTGTCAAATCACTTAGGAATTTAGGAAAATTGCTTATATGTGTGAATTTTGGGATTCGCCCCGAGGCCCAATTCATGGATCCCTAGGTTGCCTCCCATCTTCCTAAATACTAATCAATCTCCCTAAGACTAAGTGAGATATCTAAGTATCTAGATTAGGTGACTCTAGCGCAATTAGCATGGAGTGTTCTCAAGACTAGAATGTGGGGGAATTGGGGTCCAAAACCCTACTTTCACCTCCCCATTACTACCCTCGACCCCTAATTGCCCTAGGAAGGTCTAATATAGAAACCTAGACTTGATTAGACTCTAATTTAACTAAATCTAATCCCTAATCCAATTGAGCCTCGCAAGGGTAGTAGGGAGTGTTAGGGACTTGTTCCCCTATACACAACCTAACATATCCATGGCAAGTTAGTAGCTTAGGTTAATTCATTAGACTCTAACTTGTTGTTTGGTTTAGATAATCTAAATGGAATCATAATGCTCATATGTCACCCCCAACTTAAGTGACAAGTGCATCCCCTAAACAGCCCACACCTCTCTTAATTGCTTTAAAACCCTACTTTTCAACCTGCTTAGCTAGTATTAGCTTAGTTAACTCTTTTCTTACTTAGTTAGCTTCTTGCCCTATTTTTTCCTTGTTCAAGCTAGTTTTTCTCTTTACTTGATCTTTTTCTTCTCTCTTACTTGCCTTAGTGTAAATTGCATTTTCATACCTAACTTAGTCTTTTCATGCTTGCTTAATCTTAATCTAATCTAGGGTTAACTTAGATTTCATTCTCACCTTTAATTGATTTCTTGCTCACCTAGTTTAACAATCAAATCACCTTTAAACCCTTAGCCCTAGTCTCCACAGTAGGAACCTAGTAAAACTAACCTAGCTCTAGTGCCCCCTTTTCTCCCTGTGGATCGACCCTATACTTACCGCCCTCCTATACTATGACACGACCCTGTGCGCTTATGGGTGTAGTTGTTTTAGTAGAAGTAGAGGTGTTAGTTAGGTTTATAAATTTTGAAAGTGAATCCACTGTGTGTTCTGATCTCATGGGTTGCATCTAGTCAAGTCTAATCGGCTTTGTGTGCGTAATTTTGGCAGACCCACCAAGCTTTCTGGCGTCGTTGCCGGGGACAAAGGCGCTCGACCTAGCTAGTTATTTTTTCTTTTACTTTTCCTATTGCCCTCATCATTGATATTCTTTATTCATTATTCTTTGCATTCTTTGTGTATATTTGTTTACTAACTTGCTTTCTTTTGTTTGATTGTGTTTTGTGCATGTGACAAGCCACTCTGGAGGAAACAAGATGGAAGGCCAAAATGCACCCCACAAGCCACTTCAAGACTACTTCATGCCTAGCAACTACAAATCGCCAATTGCTAGTAGGGTTGATCAAATGCCAGGGGAGCAATTCTCTATTCCTAGAGGTCTTCTTGGGCTCCTTCCCATCTTCTATGGCTTGGAGAGTGAGAACCCCTACAAGCACTTGGACTCCTTTCTTGAAGTATGCTCCACCTTCAAGACACCGACGGCTAGTGATGATGCAATCTGGTTGACCTTGTTCTCTTTCTCCCTCAAAAGATAGATACAAAGATTAGTATGGCTCAAGAAGGGACATCATGAGTTGGGAAACAATGAAGAATGCCTTCTTGAGACAACTCTACTCTATATCAATGTTAACACAAATGTGGCGTGCTTTGACAAGTTTTAGTCAAATGGGCATTGAGCAGTTTCATAATGAATGAGAGAGACGTAAGAAGCTTTTGAGAGAGTGCCCGCACCATGATATCCCTTTGTGGTAGCTAGATCAATCATTTTACTCTGGTTTGTCTCTAAAGGACCAAGACACACTGGATTCCTCTTGTGGAGGAGTTTTCATGGCTAGGCCACCTGAGGAGATATGGCCTTTGTTTGAGCAGTTGGATGAAGGATCACGAATTCAAGCTTCTAGCATGATGAATGATGGGATATATGCCTTTGGTGTGACAACCCCTACTCATAATGACTCAAGCCCACAAGTGATGAAGATTCTTGGTGACATGGTGAGCTTCATGAAGAACCAAGTGACAAATGTTACTTGCCACCCAGTCAATTCTATTGAGTTCTACAGTGAGGAAAAGAAGACACCTCACTCCTATAGCTATCAAGAGCCACAAAGTCCAAAATATAGCTCAAGGTTTGAGGAAGAGGTTCTCTCTAGATTGAAAATATTTGATGATGTTCAAAAAGATGTTGCAAGGCTAGAAGAGAAAGTAGAGCATCTATCTTCCATAATTTCTCTCTAAGAAGAAAAATTGTCTTCAAAGCCCGTCATGAGCTACCATGAAGAAAGTGGACCCATGCCCTCTTCTCAACATTTCTACAATACACCTCCCATGCAAGTGCAGTCCATCTACCATTTTCAAGGCAATCCCAAGCCTTATACTCCACCTCCCCCACCATCACCACCATCTTCCCAACAATTTACTTTCCAACCTCAATTCCTCCCTCCACTTCAATATCAACCCCAAGTGTCACCTCCACCTCCTCCACATACACAACTAGACCCCACTCTCCACCATGAGAAAGGAAGTGTTGTAACAACTCTAATGAGTGGGAAATCTCTTGAGCAACATGCAAATCAAAGAAAGGTTGACAAAGCAAAGCAAAGGTAGACAAGTGGTAATATTGTGATTGAAATTGTTGAAGATGATTCAATGATACATCTTGTTGATTTTGGGATACCATATGGTCCACTTCATGCTCCATTTGCAAGCACTACTATCCCTAGTGTTCTGCCTCACATTGATGCAAACAACACAAAAGGTAATGATCCTCCATTCATTGAAGCACTAGATGAGCCACCAGAAATAAGGAGGAGATAAAAGTACAATGTGGACATTCTTGAGGTGTTTCACCAAGTGAAGGTGAACATTCCAATCTTGGATGCTATCAAACAAATTCCATCATATGCCAAGTTCCTCAAGGACCTATGCACTGTGAAGAGAAGGTCAATGGGGAGGATACCAAAGAAAGCGAAGTTGACTGAACAATTGAGCTCCATCATACAACATTCACTTCCCATGAAGAGAAAAGACCCAGGAGCCCCACTCATACCTAGTTATATAGGGGGACATTGCATAGACAAGTCCTTACTTGATTTGGGATATAATGTGAATTTGATGTCATACAATGTCTATGTTGAGCTGGGCTTAAGCAAGTTGAAGCTGGCACATTACACTCTCTAGTTGGCAGATAGATCTATAAAAGTGTCTAGGGGTAGAGTGGATGATGTTTTGGTGATGATAGATAAAAAGAAAGGTATAGTGTTCCTGGAAGATTTCATTGTACTTGATATGGACCCAAAGGATAGGAAGATCCCCATCATCTTGGGAAGATTGTTCTTATCTACAGCTGATGTCGAGATTCATGTATGTAGTGGTACCATGACAGTTGCATTAATGGACATGAAGATCAAAATCAACATGTACAAAACCCCAACTCGACGGGTTTGAGATAGGGATATTGGACATGATCACTTCACAAGTCCGCAAGATCATTTGAGAAAAGAAGATCAAAATGGAACAATTACTGATGATTATTATGATCAAAGGGATGAGGAAAATACATTGAGTGCAAATGAGGGATGCATGTTTTGTAAGAATGGGCACATGAGGATGCCAAATGGATGATTTACTGAAGAATCTCCAAGAAGCCAAGCTGAAGGCAAGAAACTCAGCACTTGTGGGAGGCAACCCACCTAGGTTTGGGGAAATTTTCACCCGACCTCTCATTTTTGATAATTTTGCTTTATTTTTGCACAAACCTAAAAACACACACACGCACACTTGTGTTTGATAGTTTTTACTTTAGTTTTGATGAAATGATAGGTGAAATAGGTGCAAGTTGAGAAATGAGACACATTCAGTGAAAAATGGTTGATACAATATCAAATTGGTCATTCAAGATGACTAGGCTATGAATGATGAAATGATTTGATGATTCATTAAGATCTTTAAACTGACAGAGCCCAGCACGACCATGCTGGTGTAGAATGGCCGTGTTGGCAAAGGTGGATTTCAACATTAAAAATGCAAGATTTTGGCCTCACTCAACACAACCATGTTGGACAGAATGACTGTGCTGGCATCTAGCCAAAACGGCCGTGGTGGCTTGAAATGGTTGTGTTAATTAAGTTGGTTTCAATAGGGAAAACTCAAATTTTTGATGTGGGAAGCATGACTGTGCTGGCCAAAATGGCCGTGCTGGCATCCCGCCAGAACGGCCGTGCTAGACAGAATGGTCGTGCTGGCCCAAATCCAGTGCATAAGTCGCCCGACTCCACCCGAGCCAGCACGACCCAACAATATTTTTTTCAACCCCAAACAATCATTCTGCGCACGCAAGCGATTAGGGAGACCTTCCTTCACCCCCAAATCGACTCCTCTTTATCCTAAACTCTAGATTTGAGTTCCCCTTGGTCCCCAATCATCTTCCCTAACCTCAAGCATCAATTTCCACCCTCCAACACCACTGATTTCTCCACTTCCAAGAAAAATATGCCCCTACAGCCAGAGCGTTTGGTTCTTGTTGTCCTAGTTTGTTTTCCACCAAAAACCCTTGTAAAAATGAAGATCATGGGCAAGACAATCATGAGGGGAGTAGAGAAGATGATGGACATGCTCATTGGGGGGAAAAGTCGATGCAAACAGGCTTCCCGTTCAAAACATTCCGACAGTGGATCTTCACCATCCAACTCCATTTCCCAATCCTTCGGACGCTTGACATCGATGATCGCATCTCGAAACCATTCCTCCTACAGCGGCCACACCACCGATCCAAGCTACCACAACCCCGAAGAGGAAGAGGAGGGGGAAGAAGAAGAGTTGGAAAATATTGTGGATTCTGTCCATGTTGATGCACCACCTCGAGAAAGGAGGGCCAAGAAGTCAAATGATGCATCCTCATCACACTTACTGCCATGACCAACTCTAGCAAGGAATTCCGCTTCCTCGGCTCAACCTAGTGCAAGCTACGAGAGGGTTCCCTTAAACTTAGACACAATTTTAGGGTCACACACCTATGCAAAAGAAGAGGAAGATGACTCTAAAAGTGAAGAGATAGAAGATGAATCGATGGATGTGGTATCCAAGCTAGAGGAGGACAAATTGAAATGGGTGGGAAAGCAACCCAAAGGAGCCACCTATAGAAGGGGAATGGCAATAAAATCCATAATGAGGCCTCTCCACCCCGAGTGCTTCACAAGGAGGGTGATCCCTACTAGATATGCATGCATGACTACCGTGTAGGATCCAAGGATCAACTACACATTCAAGGGGAAAATGCAACATTGTGGGTTGTACAAGATCTTGACTAAGGTTGAATAAACTTACTTAGAGTTGACTCATGAGTTCTTTGCAACCTTAGAGAAGGTACATTACCAAGGAAAGAATGCAATCAGGTTCAATCTGCATAGCCTACTCATTTACTTAAAGCTTCCCAAATTAATAATATCATTGCCCCCAATTAAAAAATGGTAGAGAAGTTCAATGAAGGAAGACTTGACAAGAGTGGTAGAGCAGACTACTCAAAGACGTGGAAAACAATCACTGGTCAATTCTTTTTCTATAGGAAACTCAAAGACCAGTAAGATTTACAACCCCTTCATGAGATACCTACATAAGGTTTTAGCAAACACCTTGTTTGGCCATTATGACAATCAAGGGTGTTTCTCACAAAATGATTTGTTTGTTATGGCCACAATTGCAAGTAGGGGGTTTGTAAACATAGGTGCCATGGTGATTGACCATTTGAAGGCTACCCCCTCCAAGAGTAAAAATCCATTCATTATGGGAGGACTTGTCACCACAATGGTAAAGGTAGTGGGCTGCAGTTTAGATGGACTTACCAAGGTAAATGGAAGGAAATATGTTGATCTAACTACCTTGATAGGTCCCAAATGATCTCTCTCAAGGAAAGCAAAATCATCTATCTTCTAAACCCCGGGTACACTAGATTCACTTTAAAGCTTCCATACCATGCCACCCCCACTCATGGATGTGGGGCCACCAGAAAATTTTCTGAGGTGATAGCAAAGTATGAGGAGGAGCACCCAAGAGAGGGATTCACTGCACAAAATGTGGAATTACAAGAAGAAGGAGGAGAGACAAATGTGCTAGAGCAACAACACATTTTTGACCATCCACAATGCACATGACAGAGAGGGGATGATTTTGGTGTGCAGCCACCTCCAAAAAATGCATATGACATGTCAATCATTCATGCACAGTTGGAGGCAATTCAACAGACACAATAGTCCATGTGGTTAGATCAGTAGCAGATTCATCATCAGATTAACCACATGTACCACTACCAGCATGCGTAGGCACAGAGGAACCCCAATGGGGGGAGGATTTTTGGGGATCACTTTCTGGCTACCAGGAGACATACCCGCCTCCATAGGTGTACTACTGGCCATTACTACCAGCACTCCAACCACAGGGAGGACCACCTCCACCACAACCATGACTTCTACCCTATCATTCCTAAGCTTTAGTTTCATGTTGACGACAACATGATTCAAAAGTTTGGGGTGATAGGGCGGTAAGCCCTATGTTCTCATCTTGTCATGTTGATTACATGTCTCATCTGATTACTTTTTTTTGTTTCTGCTATCTAGATTATATTTTACTTGCTTTGCATACTTGCATGCCATGTAGTTTGCTTTCTTGTCATTTTTTTGTAATTTTCAAAAATTTTGCTCTTTTGCCATGCATTGCATATCATGTAGGGTTTTTATAATTTTTGCATGTTTAAACTAGGATTTGCTTGTTTACTGCTTGAAGTTCAATAATATAAGCTTAGATGTGATTGAAGGCAACTTGGCACCATTTTGGCCAATTTTGCCCAAATTTGAGATTTCTTGCCTAAAAGTGTGTTTCAACCCAATCTCTACTTTTTGGATTAAAAATGATGATCTTTGACAAATGCAAGTGAATTATCATTGTTTATTGCTAAATGGTATCAATTCTTGACTTCTTACATGTGCATCACCTCTCTTTTGTTTGTGAATGATTTGGTTGAATTGTGATTTAAGCAAGCTATGAGAGCTTAGTGCCTATGAAATCACCTGATTGAAGTATCAATTTTAGGTTGTTCATTTAAGTGGTGTGACATTGTTGGATGAAGTGTTGGATTAATTTTCATGCAGGATACCTTATGTTGAGAATCACGCCAATGACCCCTCTTTGACCCGACTCTTCACTCACCATCTTCTTACCCCTCTGCCTCATGAAAGGATGCCAAAGTGTACATTTCAGCCGTGGCCAGCTCCAAAATTTTGGGGTGGCCACATCTACATCTCACCGCATCACTCTCATCACCATATTCCCTATCTACTCCAATGACAAAGAAAAAAAAGGAAAATACAAAAAAATAAAACGATGCTTCTGTTTAAGAGGATTCAAATAAAGAAAAGATGAGTGCTCTATGTAATAGCACTCGAAAAATCTTACCGCAACCTTTTCTTCCATTTTTATACCCATTAAGCTAGGAAACATCAAACCTAGCTCATTTTGCCCTTTTCTGCAGCCACATGGGTCATTTGGTGTGATTTGAAACATAAGGTTGAAAGCATGAAGGTGAAACAACACTCCTGGTCATCCTTGATTAACACCATCATGAAACGATTTACCCAAAACTACATGAAAGAAATATGGATAGCTTGTGTGTTTTATGTACTATATTTGAAGTTCATATGCTTTATTCTCTTTTCATGTTTGATTTGTGAAAGCAGGAGTGGAGAGAGGTGGAATGCATGTACCTAGTCACTATTGATCCTATTCATCAATAATCATCCTTTACATTGCATTTGTCATTTCCTGCTTGTGAAAATTTTGTAGAGAGATTGAGTTGGAGCATACTTGAGGACAAGTATGTTTCAAGTTTGGGGCTGTGATTCAACCCTATTTTATGGCTTCGTCTTGTGTCATTTCACATTTCAAACACATCTATACCTATTAGATTACTGTTATTTCTCCCAATATGCATATTTGTGTAAAATTCACTTATGGATATTATCTGCATGCTTCTCAGGCATTTGGACCATGCTTGATGGAAGAGAGAGATAATGAGTGATCCTAAGGTTTCTCTACCCTTAGAGAGACCCATAGTGAATCCCTATTCTCCCTCAACCTACCCCTAGTGGCCAAAGATCCATTGAAGCAAAGATGTCCAAGAAAATCCAAAAATCAAAGTCAAAGTGTTGATCTAGAACCCAGCACGGCCGTGGTACCACAGAACGACCGTGCTATCTCACTTGCAAATCAATAGAGTCATCTTCAAGTGAAGCAAGAATCATCACGACCGTGCCACCTAGAACGGCCATGGTGAACCGACCCAGAACGACCGTGCTATAGAAGAGACAGAACGACCATGGAGCAGAGAATGACCTCAACATTTTGAGCCACCACGGTCATTCTACCCTCACTCCACCACAGCCATGCCAGCCTCAATACAGAATTGTCCATCAACCTGTGATTTTGACATTTTAATTGACACGACCTATGGTGACCACCACGACCATGCTGACCCCTACCCACCACGGCCGTGGTGAAGCACCACGGCCGTACTACTCACAAAACCCAACTACGTTTTCCACTATTATTCCCATCCTACCCCCACTTGACCTAGTGCTTCCCCCACACCTATATATACCTAGGTGGCAGATCTAACACTAGGGTGGCCACCCCTAGCTCACTCCTACCACTCCATTTTCACCCCTTATCCATTCCACTCCATTTCCACCTCCAATTCACTACATTTCACCATTTCCACCATCAAAACCCTAGTTTCCTTTATTTCCACCCATTTCCACCATCATTCCATTCCCCTACACCTTAGAGGAAAGAGGAGGACACCTTGCAATAGCTAAAGTGGAAGATTTCTTCATCTACACTGAGCTCTATGGCTTCTTCTATCCCCTTCTCCTTTCTTTTTGTATTTTCCATTTCCATGAGTAGCTAGGCCCCTTTTGGTGGGCTGTTTGGGGTGTAAAATGTTACTTTGATACCATGTTGGGGGAAAATGACATGTAAACTTTGTAATTCTATATGTTAATGATTATGTTCTATTTCTATCTCATTCTCTATGAATTTCTTGTTGGTTTGTGTGTGAAATCACTTAGGAATTTAGGAAAATTGCTTGTATGTGTGAATTTTGGGATTTGCCCCTAGGTCCAATTCGTGGATCCCTAGGTTGCCTCCCATCTTCCTACATCCTAATAAATCTCCCTAAGCCTAAGTGAGAGATCTAAGTAGCTATATTAGGTGACTCTAGTGCAATTAGCATGGAGCCTTCTCAAGGCTAGAATGTGGGGGAATTGGGGTCCAAAACCCTAATTTCACCTCCCCATTACTACCCTCGGACCCTAATTTCCCTAGGAAGGTCTAATATAGAAACCTAGACTTTATTAGACTATAATTGAATTTAACCTAATCCATAACCCAATTGAGCCTCGCAAGGGTAGTTGGCAGTGTTTCGAGACTGGTTCCCCTATACACAACCTAGCATATCCATGGCCAGTTAGTAGCTCAAGTTAATTTATTAGACTCTAACTTGTTGTTTGGTTTGGATAATCTAAATGGAATCATAATGTTCATATGTCACCCCCCAACTTAAGTGATATGTACATCCCCTAAACAGCCCACACCTCTCTTAATTGCTTCAAAACCCTAGTTTTCAACATGCTTAGCTAGTGTTAGCGTAGTTAGCTATTTTCTTACTTAGTTAGCTTCTTGCCCTATTTTTGCCTTGTCCGTGCTAGTTTAGATCTTTACTTGCACTTTTGCTTCTCTCTTGCTTGCATTAGTGTAAATTTCCTTTTCATACCTAACTTACTCTTTTCCTGCTTGCTTAGTCTTAATCTAGTCTAGGGTTAAATTTGATTTCATTCTCGCCTTTAATTGCTTTGTTGCTCACCTAGTTTAATAATAGAATCACCTTTAAACCCTTAGCCCTAGTCTCTGAAATAGGAACCTAGCAAAACTAACCTAGCTCTAGTGACCCCTTTTCTCCCTGTGGATCGACCCTATAATTACCATCCTCCTATACTATGACACGACCTCGTGTGCTTGCCAGTGTAGTTGTTTTAGTGGAAGTAGGTGTGTTAGTTAGGTTTATAAATTTTAAAAGTGAATCCACCATGTGTTCCGATCTCATGGGGCACATGTAGTCCAGTCTAATAGGCTTAGTGTGGGAACCTCTGGATGACCCACCAATTTGAAATATGCACTTAGTTTTGCCTTTTGAAATCTTTTAATGGGTTAAATAAATCAAATCTCATTTTCTTTTTCCTCCTTCATTAATGGCATTAGGATTATCCAAATTTGATGAAACTTGACCGACAAGTCATATTTAATGTGTTGGATACAAATTTGCCATGAATTTTACATGTTGGAGTTGTTTGAGCATTTATTAAATCTTTTGAAGATTCTAGACACTTTCTCTCTCCTAATTTAACCTTTTAAGCAAAATTTCTCGACATTGGATGAAAATTTACCCAAAGGCTATATTTATTATGTAGATTATGAATCTAAGATTATTTTCCTCTTTTGGAGCTATTTATTATTTAATTTGATATTTTGGGGAAAACACACATCTTCTTTTCCAATATGAATTAAATGAATTATAATGTGATTAATGTAAAACTTGACTCCTAAGGTAATTGTGACCCAAGGAACACAATTATAAATTATATTTTACTTTGGAACTTCTTTTTATGATATAGGACATATGGCCCATTAGTGGCCCATTATATTCTTATTATCAACATATGTGTCATATATGATTAATAAGCATGATTGGTTATGTTACACTTCTTATGACACATTTTAGATTTCATTATTGGCTTAATTACACATATTAGCTTATCATTGTTTGGATAAGTAAAAAGGGTCAAACTACTGAGGTAGGGTTCTAGTTCTGGTATGTCACAACACACCACCCCTTAAAGGGATTTTGTCCTCAAAATAAAAACATCCATAAGCAAACTTATCCACCACCCCTTAAAAGGGTTCATCTTATTATATCAAACTAAACTTCAGATACAAAAGGTTCAACTATACTTCTTACATCCAACTACATAAGAAGCATGCAAAAAGGAAACATAACTTGTAAAGACTAATCTAAGTAACTATGGGTTAACTTTCTCTTGATCATCATCATTAACTTCTTCACCATCCAAAGTAAAAACTCTTCCAGCTTTTCTTTCCACATGTTTTCCTCCATTATTGTTACCATTATTGTTGCCCTGATTCTGAGGAGGTGCTTGCTATTTTTGTACTAGAGCTTGACCATTACAACGCTTAGGGAAATCAGGCCAGATGTGTCTAGGTTCATTGCAATAATGACATATCACCGGAGTACTATGACGAGGTTTGTCCTAAGAATACTTTCCTAGAGGACTGTAACCATTACACTAGGCCCACTTATCCCTTTTCTATTCATCACCAGAGGACTTAGTCTTCTTATCAAACTCCCTAGGTTGAAACCCTGGGTATGATTCTACATCCAAAGCTTTATGAACCATCTGTTGAAAGGTCAAAGGTAGTTGTGGGATAAGAGCACAACCCACATTGTAGTTGAGTCCGTGGAGGAATAGGTCAACCCTTCTCTCCTCACCCAAATCCACTGCATAACATTCCAATAGCAGAAACTTTTACACAAATGTAGAAACAGATAAACAACCTTACTTCAAGCTATAAAACTCTACTTCTTTCTTCTTTAGGGTAGAAGTGCAAATATACTTTCCACAGAAGAGAACCAAAAACTCCATCCAAGACATAGCTGAGATGTATCTAGTCCTTGCAATTCCATTCCACCAAACTCTTGTTGGTCCTTCCAAGACATATGAACCTAACCTTCTGGTATGGTGGACACGCCATAACATCAAGAGTCCTTTCGATGGCTAACAACTAATAATCAACTTTGTCAACCATCTCTATTTCACCTTCACCCTTGAAGGAAGGTGGTTGCATCTTCATGAACTCCATGATCAAGAACTCCTTAGGATTTTCAGGTACATTTGGGTCTTTTATCTTCCCCTCCATGGAAGTAGCAAAAAGTTGTCGATACATAGACAACTCTTGCTCTGGAGAGATGACTACACCTGAATGAGAAGAAGTTGAGGACCCCTGACCAAATCTAAGGTTTTGGGGTGTCTGGTAACCATACTGGTTGTCAACTGTCGAGTTATCTCCTTCCATTAGGGATTTTCCTACACAAGGCAAGGTACTGGGTGTAAGCAACCTAAGATAAAGGTAAACATCCTAAGGGAGACGAGTTTGAAATAGTTAGATAACCGACTGCTAGTGGATCTGATACCATGTTGTAAGGAGTGGGATCCCAGAGGAGAACCACTCCCTACTAGAAATATAAAGGCAACATCCCTTGAACCAAACACCACATAATAAATTTTGCCAAAGGGATGTAGACCAATTAATTCAACATGTATGTATCTTAACACAATGGGTAGCAGTGGAAACTATCATTATCTAACAATTTATAAAGCTTGATAACATAATACATCACTTCACCACACATGGGTGTCCAAAAGGAAAACTAAACGTATAAGCCAAAGATCAAGTCAAGGGTCATCTGACCACCTCTTCAAGTCTACCAAAAGCTCAGCTACAAAGGTTGACGCCAAATTTCACCTCTCTTAGATCTAACCTGAGGTTGGACGCATACCCGACAAATGAAGAGAAGAAAGAGAAACATCAGCAAAAAGGTTGGTATGTGCATACAAAAAAAACTTGAGCAATATTTTGAAATAAAGGACAACAATATAATGGCTTCCCATAGAAAAGACAAGGACTACCCAAAGAGGGCATAAAAGAAAAGAACAACAATAAAAGAGATTCTTGCCATAACCAAAACAATAAGGATTATGCAATACTGGAACAAAAGTAAAGTAGGGTGCACACCCCACAATAATCAACCTACATGCATGTGAGATAAACATAGCCCTAGAACAATATAAACAAAAATGGTGGCCAAGGCTTCACATCCTTAAAACCTAATAGAGAATGACGCATTGCCTAACTCCCAACATATAAAGTTGAGCCTAGGCTTCACATCCTTGAAACTTGGGTATGGGGCACCACCACCACCATCCCAAAAATAGCAGGGGAACATGCCCAAAAACCAATGCAATTACACTACTCTAGTGCTACTGAATCACATAGAATGTTAATAGAGAGGCAAGTAAAAAGTATAGTCAGAATTACACAATGTTGCCATCACACAATGGACAACACAAACATATAAACATTCACTTCAAAGTGGGCACATATCATTATATAAGACCAACATGCACCAAGGCACAAGATAGATATCAAGAGAATATCCAAGTCCATGACAAGCAAGATAGTTCACATGAACCATGATATCAAGAGAATAGACATATGTGTAGGCCAAAGTCAAAAGAATGATAAGATAGGTGAATTTCTCAACATAGAGGAATATGGGATACAACATACCTCAACTTTAGAGTCTTATCTATCCAAAACCAAGCATATAACCAAGCCTAGACCTCCAAAGAACCTATGAGGCATTTCGATGGAATTAGGGTTAGGTTTCCACTAATTATTCAAAACCCTAAAAATAACCTTTTTATTATTAATGAATTAGGTTATCAAAATCATGCCATGTTTTAGGTTATATCTTACTGATTTTAAAACATATTTTATTATATTTTTTGACTTATAAATATTTATCTATGAATTATACAAGTTATTATCTTATTTAATTAGATCCATTCTAATCACCTCTTTAAAACATGAGATTCAGGCAACAAAACCAATATCATTAGAAATCCCTTATTTTTTTAAATCCAAGGAGTATTGATATGTATTTTTCTAATTAGTAAATAATTAGCTATCAATTTTTGAAGATTAGCTAATAGGAAAAATCCAAAAATCATTTGAAACAAAGAGAGAGAGAGAGAGAGTGGGTGGGTCCGGGCTGACTTGGACCAATAGAGATAGGTCGCATCACCAGTCAACCTCTCAGTTGACCTCACCTAAAGCAAAGGAAAACCAAAATTGAAAGGACAGATTTGCCCCTCAGTGAAAAGGAAAAGCATGAAGTGGAAATAGAGGGCAGATGAGGGATTACACACCAAGGCTTCTTCCCTCGATCAATCACTCCTGACATGGTACTGACCACCTCAGGGCAAGTACCAGTAGGGTGCAAACATCTGCAAAATGATCAGGAAACAACACCATCATCAATGACAGAGCATCCCGAACTCAACGAAGCCAAGAACACCCGATTCTCACCACCAGAGTCCCAAAACCACTCTCCACTATGACTAAAATAGAGACCATCACAGACCACTCAAAAACTTGAGTTCTCAGCGGAGGAAGACCCTAGGAACTACCATCAAAGGCATGTGAAGATAGGTGTAAGATCCACAGGTTCAGAGGTCGCTGGATGACCAAAGAAAGAGATCATCGGTGAGGTGCAAAGCATGACTATAGGACCCATCGAACAAAGGTACACCGAGTCAAAATGAAAAGGTAAAGACACTCGCGGTGGTAAAAGGAAGCTTACTGAGGCTTCAATTAGACCGTAGATGGTTGAGAAGGCCACGACAGTAGTGAGGTCATTGGAGAAGAAGGTTGAATAGGTCCAGACATCTCAGGATAGCCACAGTTCAATTGAAACCAGAGGAGAAGAAGAGGAAAGTCGGGGGTTCTTTCTGGGGAGTTGCATGAGAAGGAGAAGCACAAAGCAAGTGGCTGCAAAAAATGTTGAAGAAGAGTGATTTAGGGGTTTTCTATTTATAGGGTTCTTGGGATCAAGCATGGGATCGTTGGGATCAAAATCGAGAAAGAAATCGTTTGGCAAAGAAATCAGAAGATTCCATCGAGAGATGAGAGAGAATAAAGAAAAAGGAAAAACACAGTCACAGTTCAAAATCGGGCGGACTCCTACCCAAGGTAGGAGACAACCCATAGTCATTGAATCACACATTTGGTTGTTAGCAATCATCAAATAATTACAAAGAGTGTGTGAGACTTAGGCAAGAAAATAGGAAATTGAATGTGACAGATATATAAATTGAATAACCAAAGTGAAATCCAATTAATGCATGTATTTTCATTTTCCTCATTTAGGGGTTCTAGACTTATCCAAATTAAACCAAAATTTTCACATTAGTTAAGTTAAACATGTAGATTCTAAATATGCACTTAGTTTTTCCTTTTGAAAACTTTTATTGGGTTAAATAAATCAAATCTCATTTTCTCTTTCCTCTTTCATTAATGGCATTAGGATTATCCAAAATTGATGAAACTTGACTCACAAGTCATATTTAATGTGCTGGATACGAATTTTCATCAATTTTACATGTTGTAGTTGTTTGAGCATTTATTTAATATTTTGAAGATTCTACACACTTTATCTCTCTTGATTTTACCTTTTAAGCAAACTTTATCAAAATTGGATGAAAATTCACCCAAAGGCTATATTTATTATGTAGATTATGAATCTAAGATTATTTTCCACTTTTGGAGTTATTTATTATTTTATTTGATATTTTAGGGAAGACACACATCTTCTTTTCCAATATGAATCAAATGAATTATTATTATTATGTGATTAATGTGAAACTTGAATCCTAAGGTAATTGGGACCCAAGGAACACAATTTTAAACTTATATTTTACTTTTGGAACTTCTTTTTATGAGATAGGTCATATGGCCCATTAGTGGCCCATTATATTCTTATTAGCACCATATGTGCCATATATGATTAATAAGCATGATTGGTTATGTGACACTTCTTGTGGCACATTTTAGTTTTCATTATTGGCTTAATTACATGTATTAGCTTATCCTTGTTTGGCTAAGTAAAAAGGGTCAAACTACTAAGGTAGGGTTCTAGCTCTGGTATGTTACAGAAACAACATCAGACACAACATGTTCCTTAAAAGACATGACATGTCCCTTTATAGGAAGCCTCACGGGATGAAGAACACATCGTGTGTTATTACACATACAACATGTGAATTTCTAGTAACTCCTAGCCTAGAACAAGGAAGTAGTGACACAACATGTTTCCCAGAGAACACGACATGTTCCTGGTACATGAAGGCCTTCTGCATCTTTCTGCCAATGCACACGGCATGTGTTTATTCAAACACATCATGTGACTTTCACTTGATTCGACTCCAGGAAACCATCACATGGCGTGTCTCTTTTTGACACATCGTGTTCCTCACTTCAGTGGAAATACTGAGAAAGATCAAATGACAAGACACGAATGTGTCATCCAAAAGACATGTCGTGTCATTATCAATTTCTATAAAAACTAAAAACGACTACCTCTCGTTTTAAAAGAGGATTGCAACCCAATAGGCAGTTAGGCTCGGTCATTTTGAAGTGTCTTACACCCAAGAGAAGTTCCAGAGATGAGGAAGGTGATTTTGGGGTGTAAGAAGGTGGTTTCTTGTAGCAGAACCTCCATTCTACCTCATTTGTTCTCCATTTTCTTCGCCAAAGGTGCAATAAAGCTACTCCTTTCAACCAATCTTTCTGGGAGAGAAGTTTTTCTGAGTTGGAGCAGTTCCAAGGGTGAAATTTCATCCTCTAGCTAGAGTTCTCTCCCCTTAGCATGCATATGTGGTTCCTCTAGCTTTCTCCTTCTCTTAAGCATGCAAAACTCTAAAATTACTGCTTTGTATATGCATATCTTCATTATGGATGAGTAGAACTCTTTTCTTGAGCATGGGAGAGTAGCTCCCATGCCATTGTTCATGTGAACTCAAAATTTATGCTTATTGCTATTTAATTTGCTCTCTTCCATGGATGCCTATGGTGTTTGATTGCTTTTATGGTTGGATGACAACCTCTTATACATGTTGTATGCTTACCTTGTGCCTCGGGAGAATGCATTAGGGAGTATGGAGTAGGATCTATGGTAATATTCTCTTAACCACGGGAGTGGCTACAAATTATTGAGGGTTTTAGTTGTGTTTGAAACTCAGCATAGACGCGTGAGAGTTGTGCGATGTTGAGAACCATCTCATGGCATTGGTAAATGCATGATGATGACAACCTCCTTGCTTATTAAATAGTGATCTTTATTTCGTGTGTTCATGCGATATGATGGTGATGGTAGCGAAATCTAGTGTTCAAGTTTCTAATCATTTAATCAACGTCTTTATTTTAGACCTTTGCTTTTGTTTCATTTCTTTTAGTGTGAAATCATCAACTTTTATAACCCGATTTAGATTAATGAAAGTTAACATATTTGTGCTTAGCTATCCTAGTTCCTTGTGTTAGACACTCGACTACATTGACTCCTGTACACTTGTAGATAATTAGTGATTTGAGATCTTTCTCCTTCTGAAATCCCAACAAGTTTTTTTTTCCATTTCCAGGGAGCTACGATAGTTTTTAGTTAGAGTAAAAGTTTTAACTAGTAATTGAGACTAAGTCACCATTTCTGCATTTTGCATTGTGATACGTCTTAGTTTTGTGAATCTCACTCAAATTTTGCTTTTCAGGTTGCATGTGTTGTTCTAAGAGACATCTACAAACATCCATCTTTTTAGACCCAGAGATAGAATGAACTTTTAGTAGCCATAGACGAGCAAGGAGGAGTGAGAACTCTTCAAGCTTGGAGGGATCACAACCTTCACCACCACATTCCGCATACTCTTTACCTTCACCGGATCTTTCCCAAGAATCAGAGATGGAGGACAACAGTCCTCTCAAGGACTTTGTTTTGCTGGATTCCATAAATATTTGTGGAGCCATTGATCATCCTACGATTGAGGCCAAAAAATTCTCCATCAGCCCTACAATCATGCAGATGATTCAACAGAACCTATTTGGGGGAACGCCAATGGAGGATCCAAACCTCCACATTGTTGAATTTTTACAGTACCTTAACACATTCAAGATTAATGGTGTTCCAGATGAAGGAGTATGCCTACTCCTATTCTCATTCATTCTGCGAGACCGAGCCAAGGCATGGATCTCCTCTTTGCCTCCATGTTCTATTAAGAGTTGGGATGATTTGTTGAATGTCTTTCTAGCGAAGTATTTTCCTCCTAGCAAAATAGTCTAGTTGAGGAATCAAATCACAAACTTCAAACAACTAGAAAGAGAAACACATTATGAGACTTGGGATAGTTTCAAAGAACTCCAACGCCTATGTCCTAACCATGATCTGATGAACTGGTTGCTCCTACAAACCTTCTATAATAGGTTATTCTACAACAACCGTATGACCATTGATGCTAATGCAAACAGAGCCTTGATGAACAAGTCATACAGTCAAGTTTTTGCTATTATTAAAGATATGGCACTCAACCACAACCAATGGTGTTCTAAAAGAACCAATCAACCCCTTTCCTCCACCAGCTCAAATGAAAAGTCTAGTGGGAAACACACCTTTGATGTCGTGGATTTAATTTTAGCCAAATTTGATGCCTTAACTCAGAAATTTGAAAGGTTGACTACTCATTCCGTCCAAGCAGTCGACCAAGTTTGTGAAGCTTGTGGTACATTTGAGCACAATGCTAATTATTGTTTTGCACCATAGATGAATGCCAATGAAGCACCTAAACAAGTCAATGCAGTGGGGAATTTCAATAATAGACAAGCTTATAATATGTTTTCTAAAACATCTAACCCAGGATGGAGAAACCATCCAAATCTATCTAATAGGAACAATAATTTGCAATACCAACAACAAGGATAAGCTCAAGGCCAACAATTTATGAGAAACTATCCACATATGAATTCCGATCGCCAACAACCACCGGGGTACAACTCTAGCAACAACAGAAACTTCAACCAATTCCAACAAGTGACTCCTCCCACTCAGAAATCAAGCTTGGAAAGCATCCTTGAGACCTTTGTCACCACTCAGATACAAAAAAATGATGAGTTTCGAGTATATGGAATTTTTTTGAAAGATGATATCACACAACTCTCTTCAAAGGTTGATGGGATCGTCACACACACCAAAATGTTGGAGAATCAGATAGCCCAACATGCATTAGCCAATCAAGGATCATCTTCAGGTTCTTTGCCTAGTCAACCCATCATGAACCCCAATAAAACTTGTAAATTTATGACCTTAATGAGTGGGGCTAGCATAGGAAGATCTTCACCGTCGCCTAAGAGGAAATCAGGAGAAATTACTGATATTACTATTGAAGATGTAGTTGAAACACAAAGGAAGAAAACTACAAGAAATTTATAGCAAGGTGATTTTTCAAGCAAGACAAATGCTCTTTTTCCCCATAGGTTTGTGGTGCGTCCTCGCTAGTGGTGCTTTTACACCCCACGAGATAGGAGCGTATGGGATGTGGGATCTTATGCTTTCGAAATTTGTAAGACCTACACTAACTACCTACGTCTACTAAGACACTACACCCGCAAGCGCACGGGGTCGTGTCATAGTATAGGTGAGGCGGCAAGTACAGGGTCGATCCACGGAGATAGAGGGGGCTCTAGAGTTAGACGGTGTATGTTATGTTCCTTTTGCGGAGCTAGGGTTAAGGGTTTAAATGTTGATTTGATTGTTAACTAAGGATGAACAAGAAAGAAGTTAAAGGCAGGAATGAAATCTACGTTAACCCTAGACTAGATTAAGACTAAGCAGGAAAGAAAGGACTAAGATAGGTATGAAAAGACAATTTATGCTAAGGCAAGCAAGAGAAAAGCAAAAGAGAAATTAAAGAACTAAACTAGCATAAACAAGGCAAGAGCAAGGCAAGAAGCTAACTAAGCAAGAAAAGAACTAACTACGCTAAGCAAGCACAGAGCTAGGGTTTTAAGCAATAAAGAGAGGTGTGGGATGTTTAGGGGTATGAACTTATCACTTAAGTTGGGGGGTGACATATGAACATTATGATTCCATTTAGATTATCCAAACCAAACAACAAGTTAGAGTCTAATGAATTAACCTAAGCTACTAACTGGCCATGGATATACTAGGTTGTGCATAGGGGAACTAGTCCCTAATACCCCCTACTACCCTTACGAGGATCAATTGGGTTAGGGATTAGGTTCAATTAAATTAGAGTCTAATCAAGTCTAGGTTTCTAGATTAGGCATTCTTAGGGCAATTAGGGGCCGAGGGTAGTAATGGGGAGGTTAGATTAGGGTTTTGAACCCCAATTCCCCCACATTCTAGCCTTGAGAAGGCTCCATGCTAATTGCATGAGAATTATCCAATCTAGCTACTTATATCTCTCACTTTGGTTTAGGGAGATTGATTAGGATGTAGGAAGATGGGAGGCAGCCTAGGGATCCAAGAATTGGACCTAGGGGCAAATCCCAAAATTCACACATGTAAGCAATTTGCCTAAATTCCTAGGTGATTTCACACACAAACCAACAAGAAATCCATGGAGAATGAGATGCAAATAGAATATAATCATTAAAAAATGAAATTACAACGTTTACATGTCATTTTCCCCCAACATGGTATCAAAGTAACATAATTTCCCCCAAACAGCCCACCCACAGGGGCCTAGCTACTCATAACAAAGCAAAATACAAAAAGAGAGAAGAAAGAGGTAGAAGAAGCCATGGAGCTCGGAGTAGTGGCTGAAATCCTTCTCTCCAGCAACTGTAGGGTCATCCTCCTCCTTCTTCTTGGATGGAAAGGTGTAGAATGGTGGTGGGAAGTGGATGGAAGGCTTAGATATGGGGGGTTATGTGGTGGAAATGGTGAAATGGAGTGGATTTGAGGTGGAGGTGAAGTGGAATGGAGTGGAGGTGACAAGGGGGTGAAAATGGGAGTAGAAGGTAGCCAGCCTCATGCCCCATCTGCCACCTAGGTATATATAGGTGTGGGGAGGAAGCACTAGGTCAAGTAGGGGTAAAATGGGCAAAACAACAAAACTAGGTGAGTTTTGTGAGTAGCACGGCCGTGGTGGGTCACCACGGTCGTGGTGGGTAGGGTAGGCCACGGCCGTGGTGGAAGGAGCACGGTCGTGGGTTTATTCCATCAAAGTTACATGGTTTTGGTCGATTTTGGGATGAAAAGGCCACGACCGTGGTGGTCACCACGACCGTGGTGGGTTGAGGGTAGCACGGTCGTGCTGCGTAGCTCGACCGTGGTGGGATCTGGTAGCATGGCCGTGTTGCGTGGCACGACTGTGGTGGGAGATGGTAGCACAGTCGTGCAGTGTGGCACGACCGTGGTGGGTGATGGTAGCACGGTCGTGCTACGTGGCACGGCCGTGGTGGGTGGTCGCAGCACGGCCGTGCTGCGTGGCACGACTGTGGTAGAGTATGCTCTGCAACTGCTTCAAAATTGAGATTTTTCCTGTGATTTCTTCATTTGCAGCACGATCGTTCTGTGTTACCACGGCCATGCTGGGGGCTTTGCTTGCACTTTGAGCTTCAAACTTCGTTATCCATGGACTTCTTTGCTTAATCTTGACTGTTGGCCACTAGGGGTAGGTTGGGGGAGCTCTGGGGCCTTCTTTGGGCCCCTTCATCTCTCTCGTCCATCCAAGTGTGGTCTAAGTACCTGAAAAACATGCAAAACATCTCCATAAGTGCATTTTACAAAAATATGCATATTAAGGGAAATAACATGTAATCTAATAGGTATAGATGTGATTGAAGAGCAAAAAGACACAAGATTAAGCCCTAAAATAGGACTGAATCAGTTTGCTAGCATAAAAGATGATGTGAAGTTCAACAAATTCATGGACATTCTAAACAAGTTATATTTAAACCTTCCCCTAGTTGAAGTCATAGCTAAAATGGCCTCCTATGACAAGTTCTTAAATGATATCTTAACAAAGAAGAGGAGATCTGGACAGGTTTGTGATGCTTTTTGAAAGGATAAGCTCCATTATCTAGAATCGCATTCCTGAGAAATTGGATGATCAAGGTGCCTTTACTCTTCCTTGCAAGATAGGAGACTCTACTTTTGATAAAGGCCTGGTAGACCTTGGAGCTAACAATAGTTTGATTCCCATCTCTTTATGGGAAAATCTAGAGTTAGGAGATCTTAATCCAACATCTATGACAATTCAGCTAGCTTACCTCTCTATCAAGCATCCTAGGGGAGTGATAGAGGATATCCCGATTTAGATAGGAAAGTTCTTTATCCCGTGTGATTTTATGGTCTTAGACATGCATGAAGACCCAACCAATAATGTACTTTTTGGAAGACCCATCTTGCACACTGTAGGTTGTTTAGTTGACGTTAGAGAAGGAGAACTCACTGTCTGGGTGGGAGATGAAGAACTCATGCTTTCAGTCTATGACACAATGAAGGCACCCAGTTGCAACGAGTACCTTTGTCTTGTTGACTCCATTGACACATTGCTCGAAGAAGAATAGAATTATGTTGGTACCACTTTAGGAGATCCTAAAGAAGATGATGTTAATGCCATTTACAAAGATGAAAGCACTAAATCTTTGGAGAATCCATTACGTGAAGAAATCTCAAAAAAGAATGAAGGGAGCAACACCAGAACCCCAATCAAATAGGTATAACTAAAACCCCTCTCATTGGGGTTAATGTATGCTTTCTTAGGCCCAAACTCTTCTTCTCATGTCATCGTTAAATGTTGACTTGAATAATGATCAAGAAGAAAAACTTTGAATGAGCTTAGATGCTATAAATATGTGATAAGTTATTCTATTGATGACCTTAAGGGAATTAACCCATCCATTTTCATGCATAGGATAGCTTTAGAAGAGGATGCCAAACCATGTATAGACCCACCAATGAGACTAAACCAGAACATGATGGAAGTTGTAAAGAAATAAATCTTAAAACTTAAACATACTGGAATTATTTATCCAATAAGTAACAGTCCTTGGGTAAGTCCTATTCATGTTGTACCTAAGAAAGGAGGAACAACTGTGATTAAAGGGGAAAATGAGGAACTAATTCAAACAAGAATCGCCAATGGATGGCGAATGTGTATTGATTATAGAAAACACAATAAATCCACCAAAAAAGACCACTTTCCTTTTCCCTTTATTGACCTAATGTTAGACAAACTTTCTCACCACTCATATTTTTTCTACCTTGATGGGTATAGTGGGTTCTTTCAGATCCCCATCTATCCACCCGATCAAGAGAAAACCACATTCACTTGCACCTATGGAACTTATGCTTACATGTGGATGTCCTTTGGGCTTTGAAATTCACCCACCACTTTTCAAAGGTGTTTGATGGCTACTTTTTCTGATTACATTGTAAAAATATGGAAATATTCAAGGATGATTTTAGTGTATATGGTAATTCATTTGATGATTGCTTGTTGAATCTAACTAAAGTTTTGTAGAGATGTCAACAAGTCAATCTTGTGCTGAATTGGGAGAAATGCCACTTTATGGTGTAGACGAGAGTCGTGCTTGGTCATGTCATTTCCAATAAAGGGATTGAAGTGGACAAAGCCAAGGTGGAAGCTATTGAAAAGATGGGTGCTCCAACAAATGTAAAAAAAATCCATAGTTTTCTGGATCATGCGGGTTTCTACAAGATATTTATTAAAGATTTCTCAAAGATTGCAAAGCCTCTATGCTCATTACTAGAAAAGATGCTAAATTTGAATTCAATGATGAATGCAAAGCTGCTTTCCGGAAATTAAAAGATGCCCTAATTTCAGCCCCTATTTTCCAACCACCTGATTGGAGTGCTCCTTTTGAAGTGATGTGTGACACAAGTGACTATGCCATAGGAGCAGTCTTAGGATAGAGAAAGACAACAAAATCCATGCTATACACTACATAAGTAAAACCCTTGATGATGCAATGATAAACTATGCCACTACAGAAAAGGAAATGCTTTCCATCGTTTATGCATTTGATAAATTTAGACAGTATCTTGTGGGTTCTAAGGTCATTGTGTATACGGATCATGTTGCAATAAGGTACTTGATGAGCAAGAAAGATGCCAAACCCTGTCTCATCCACTGGATATTGTTACTATAGGAGTTTGATTTAGAAATCAAAGACAAAAAAGGAATGGAGAATAGAGTAGTTGACCATCTCTCACGTCTCTCTACAAACATTGAAGACAAAGTACCCATTGATGACAAGTTGCCCATTGAGAAGTTATATGCAGTGAATTCTCTAGCCTTGCCGTGGTTTTCTGATTTTGCAAACTATCTTGCCACCGGTCACCTTCCACCTAATTTCACCTATCAGCAAAAGAAAAAGTTTTTTCATGACGTTAAATTCTACTATTGGGATGACCCACTATTGTTCAAGCAATGCACAGATGGACTCATAAGGAGGTGTATCCCAAATGAGGAAACTGATAATGTGATTTCAGATTGTCATTCTTCCCCCTACAGAGGACATTTTAGGGCAGACAAAATAGAAACAAAGATCCTACAATCTGGCCTTTATTGGCCAAGTCTATTCCATGACGTGCACACATTTTTCAAAGCTGGTGACAATTGCCAAAGAGGTGGAGGAATTTCAAGGAGAGATGAAATGCCATTAAACTCAATTCTAGAGATAGAAGATTTTGATGTGTAGGGCATAGATAATATGGGGCCCTTTCCATCTTCATGCAGCTATAAGTTCATCTTGGTGGCTTGTGATTATGTGTCCAAATGGGTGGAGGTGATCCTCACTCAAGCTCTGGATGCAAAGTCAGTCATTAAACTTTTTTAGAAGATCATCTTCTCCAGATTTGGAGTTCTAAGATCAATCATTTTAGATGGTGGCAACCATTTTAATGAGAGAAACTTCAACAACCTACTTAGAAAATATGGAGTGGAATATATGATATCTACACCCTATCATCCTCAAACATTAGGCCAAGTAGAGATCTCAAATAGGCAAAAAAGGCCATTCTAGAAAAGACTGTCTCTAGTTCAAGAAAGGATTGGGCACTTAAGTTGGACAATGTGTTATGGGCATATAGGACAACTTTTAAAACACCCACTTGAACAACTCCTTTTAAACTAGTCTATGGAAGATCATGTCATTTACCCATAGAATTGGAGCTCAAAGCATTATGGAAAATCAAGTTCTTGAACTATGATCTTAAGAAGGCAGGAGAGAAGAGGTTATTGAAACTACAAGAGCTAAAAGAGCTACACATGGATGCTTATGCAAATGCCAAAATCTACAAGGAAAAGACAAAGAGATGGCATGATAAGAGAATCAAGATTAAAGACTTCAAAGAAGGAGACCAAGTTATGTTTTTCAACTCCAAACTCAAATTGTTTCCAGGGAAATTGAGATCCAAGTGGTCTGGACCATTCTTGGTCCTACATATTTTTCTATACGGGACCGTGGAGCTGCAAGGGAAACAATTCTCCTTCAAGTTCAATGGACAACGCTACAAGTTGTATATCAAAGGAGACAAAGTTGACAAGGGAGTCACTTTCTCCCTCTAGGATGCTTGACTAATAGATTGAAGAGTCCTACTTCAGACTTTAAATGGAGGAACTCATAGGAGTTGAACCCACATTAGAATAGATTTTCTTCTTGTAGTTTAAGTCAAGAACAATCTTTACTTTCTTGAAATAAACTCATTGTGGGTGAATGTAATAATTGAAACACTTGTACTTGCATCTCATTACTTCTATAGGTGTTGATAAGAAGCTGAGTTCTACATAAATTTCAAAAGAGATGACGTGTCTTTATGTGACACGGCGTGTCATCTCAACATGAGCAGAAACTCAAAAAGACACGATGAGTCCTAAAAAGGCATGTCGTGTTACTATTAGGCAGACCATGCGAATACTCAATCTAGAAATGAACATGACATATCCTAATTAAGACACTACATGTACTTCAGAGACAATAGGTAGTAGGAACTATCTAGAATCAAACACGTCGTGTCTTTATTTGCACACAACGTGCCATTATCAGTAAATGGGTTACAAATTGAACATCTGGAATCAAACATGGTGTGTGGCTAAATTCACACGACATGTCTTACACTACAAAAAATTGCTTATAAGATCACGGGGAAGTTCTAGAAATAGACACGTCGTGTCCTAAAAATTACACGTCATGTCTTTTGACGTGAAAGGGGTTTTTAACCCTAAACAACCACCGCCTCCTACACTCCCTAGTTTCTTCGAGCTATGTTAGTAGTCGTGTGAAACTACTCTGCCCCCGCTAGCTACCCCAGAGAAACTGTGTGCAACCTACAACTACAAGAAGCCCCATCTCCAGTCACAGTCGACTGCATCCTCGACCTTGCAAGGCTGAGAAGATCCTTCTCCACCACCCAGATCTCCCCATCTTCCTCTCTCAAGCTTCTAGAGGATGCATCTTCAAAGCTATTTCACTGTCTTGCCCCAATACGGTGTGAAGCCCTAACAGAGAAGCTCCATCTACACCGTCACCACCACCCTTCTCCTTTACCTTCTCAAAATACACGGTGTGAGCTCGCTTGAATCAGCCGTGTTCTACTTTTCCAGCCGCCGCCTCAGCCCAGGTACATGATGTGTCTCCCAAAAGGCACACCGTGTCTTCCGTTAGGTCAGCCAATTCTACTTCAAAGGAACATGACCTGTCTCAAAAATCACACACCGTGTTAAACCACGCTTCAACAATGGTGCTTGTCAAACAAACGTCCAACTGCAAGCATGGAGCAAGCTCATCCGCAGCCCTAGCGTATGTCTCTATGACCCAGTTTTGGGTCACTCTAAAGGAAGACCCTACTTACCAGTTCCTTATTACAAGGAGAGTGCTCCCCACTCGATTTGTTGTGAGAAAACCCTCACCACCCTCGGGTTCAAGGATGAAGTCCTCTCCTACTTGAAAGACTTGGGCCTATGCTACATCTATTGTATGGTAACAAACACTTACCCCTACCTCATTTGATGACTCTCACTACTGAGCACGACCCCCAAAAGAAAATGGAACTATGGTATCATTTGTTTCTGTCATTTAGGCAGTAGTTTCAAACTTACTTTCAGACGCTTTTGTGAGGTCTTGGATTGCCACTACGAGGGGGCACTCGGTTATCTATTTGCTTTTGATAGTGATAAATTTTGGTTTGAGATATCTGATGAGGAACATCGTGATGCCAAGAAAGCTAGGGCGTCTGCTATTCACAACCCCATTTTCCGATATGTGCACCACCTTCTTAGTACATGGGTTTTTGTAAAGAAGGAGACCTAAGGTGTCTATGGAAAATGAGATCTTTTCTTTCTGTGGGGAATGGTGTTTGGACATAAGATCAATGTAGGCTACTATATTCTTACCAGATTCCTAGATATCAAGAAAATGAAGAAGAGAGGATCCAGTGACATAATGTGTGGGGGTTTGATCACTCTTATTGCCAACAAGTTAAATGTTGACCTGAAAGGTCTAGAGGCTGCACCAGACAGAAACTTGGTGGATATTCAGTATCTTCTTTTTGTAGGACTGATCTCATGGGTTTCCAACAGTGATACAAAGTTTAGGCAATTCTTTGATAACAGTCAATACATTGACATTCCAGATTTGAAACACATTACCTTGGAGAATAAAGGAAACTAGAAAGTCATTCTGAACACTCCATAGGAAGTAGATGTTGCTAGAGGTCCTGATGCTACTGATGCACCCCCTACTGTTCCACCACCTCCCTTCACAAGAACATATATGGAGTACTCCTCGGCCATGCCTGATGTTAGGCATCTTTATGGCTATGTACAACAATGATTTGACCACATGGATGGTCGTCTGGACCTGATGGGTCAACAATTTTCTACTATGAATGATATTGTTCACTGCATGGATTTTGGACACATTTCTCAAGGCCACTATTCCATGCCACAACAACACCAACCTACACCTCCTCTGCAACTTGAGTTCATTCCACAACCCATGAGAGTTGATATTCCAAATGACAATGATCTTGTTAGCCTGTTCTTCCCTTCTGATTATATGGGCCTGGCCCATCCCACTGATGCACCCACCCCATGACATGTACCTGGTTTCTTTCTCAATACATTTTAATTATGCAGTGAGGATACTGCAAATTTCAAGCTTAGGGGGGATGCAACCAGCCGGTAATGTAGTTTAGTTTTCATTGTTTTTCATGTTGTTTGTCATGTCTGTTCCTTGCTTTCATGTTTGTTCTTTGTTTTTCTTTCTTTTTGTGGCAAATCTAGTATGATGTGAGGTTATCTTGATATAATGGACTGTTTTCCTACCAAGTTTGAACCATCTTCTCCTCTTGCACCTTAATTAGTCATTTGAAGGAACTATAAAGAGCATGCATAGATTAATTGAAACCCTTTGGCCTCCAACATGTGCTTAATTCTGGTTTATACTTGTAGCTTGAACACTCACCTTTTTCATCATTGATTGTTTAAAATATGTAATGGTTTTGATTTTTGTGAGTAAATCAGCTTTACAACATCATTTGGAATATGGGATGCCCTTGCCAAGCTCTTAGTGCATTGTCAACCATTCTTTCAGTGAATTTTTTTTCAAAACAAATGAATGAAATCTAGCCAATGTTGCTATTTAGTTGACTCTCCTATGTTGTGGAAATTTTTTAAAATTTGTTTTGTCTTATTTCACCCACCTACCCCTTAAAGACGGCTATACCATCCACATATCATTCTAGCCTAGTATAAGCCTGATCTGGCTATAATGGTTCAATGGTATGTCTTAAAAGAGGGTAAAATACCCCAACCGACACTCCACGTGTTCATAAGCCTCCATTAGCAGCCGAGTGTCGAAACCCGTAATCCATTGTCATATCATTTTTGGGAAAAAAGGAGAGAGTACAACTAAAATTGTAAATGTTAACTAAGATTTCATCTTTTGTATCCTTAATAGCTGAGTGTTGTGCATCCATTGGTTGTTTGGCTTGGCTATCCAAATTCTGTTTAGTGTTGTTGAGTTGATTGATTCATTAAATTGAGTCTGACCTTGTTGTACTAAAGAATCTCTTTCATTGATATTTAAGTTGAGTTGATGGTTATGAGTATAAACCTGTTGATCATGGGTGGTTGATCCTTATGCACATCTTTCTTTCAGTTCATCTATCCATGAGCTTGAAAATTCTTTCATGTGTGTTTCTATATTCTTTTTGCTTGAGGACAAGCAACAGTTCAAGCTTAGGGGGATTTGTTGTGTGTATTTCATATCAACTTTTTGCACATTCTCACACATAAATTCAGCTCATTTTGCCTCCATTTAGCCTCTATTCATATTCATTTTGCCACACTTTTTAGTTACTTTGCTTATTACATGAAGTTGATTGCAGATATGTATTAAAAATGTCAAATTAGAGATAGCCCAACTCAAATCTGACCTCAATGGGACTTCTCCATGTTTTGCAGCTGATTCATGGCCATTTCTTGAAGAAACAACATCAGACACGGCGTGTTCCTTAAAAGACAAAATGTGTCCCTTTACAGGAAGCCTCACAGGATGAAGAACATGTCATGTGTTATTACACACATGGTGTGTGTGTTTCCAACAACTCCTAGCCCAGAATGAGGAAGTGCCAACATGGCATGTTCCTCAGAGAACACGGCGTGTTCCTGGTACATGAAGGCCTTCTACATCTTTCTGCCAATGCACACAATGTGTGTTTATTCAAACACATCGTGTGCCTTTCACTTAATTCGACTCCAGGAATCCATCACATGGTGTGTCTCTTTTTGACATGTCTTGTGCCTCACTGCAATGCCAATACTAAGAAAGATCAAATGACAAGACACGGTGTGTCCTCTGAAAGACATGTAGTATCATTATCAGTTTCTGCAAAAACTAAAAACGACTACCTCTCATTTTAAAAGAGGATTGCAACCCAATAGGCATTTAGGCTCGATCATTTTGAAGTGTCTTACACCCAAGAGAAGTTCCAAAGCCGAGGAAGGCAATTTTGAGGTGGAAGAAGGTGGTTTCATGTAGGAGAACCTCCATTCTACCTCATTTCTTCTCCATTTTCTTCTCCAAAGGTGCAGCTGAGCTACTCCTTTCAACTAAGCTTTCTGGGAGAGAATTTTTTCTGAGTTGGAGTAGTTCCAAGGGTGGAATTTTGTCCTCTAGCTGGAGTTCTCTCCCCTTAGCCTGCATCTGTGGTTCCTCTAGCTTTCTCCTTCTCTTAAGCATGCAAAACTCTAAAATTATTGCCTTGTATATGCATATCTTCATTATGGACGAGAGAACTCTATTCTTGAGCATGGGAGAGTAGCTCCCATGCCATTGTTCATGTGAACTCGAAATTTATGATTATTGATGTTTAATTTTCTCTCTTCCATGGATTCCTATGGTGTTTTCTTGCTTGTATGGTTGGTTGGCCACCTCTTATACATGTTGTATGCCTGCCTTATGCTTCGGGGGAATGCATTAGGGAGTATGAAGTAGGATCTATGGCAATATTCTCTTGACCATGGGAGTGGCTAGAGATTATTGAAGGTTTTGGTTGTATTTGAAACCCTAAACCCTAAACCCTAAACCATCTCATGACATTGGGAAATTCATGATGATGACAACCTCCTTGCTTATTAAATAGTGATCTTTCTTTTGTATGTTCATGTGATATGATGGTGATGGTAGAAAAATCTAGTGCTCAAGTTTCTAATCATTTAATCAACATCTTTATTTTAGACCTTTGATTTTGTTTCATTTCTTTTAGTGTGCAATCAATCAACTTTTATAACCCGATTGAGATTAATGAAAGTTAACATATTTTCACCTAGCTAGCCTAGCTCCTTGTGTTTGACTCCCAACACTCCCCCCAAAAGCAAAGGTTTGTCATGGTAAGTATAAATGGTGTGCATCATTTTAGCCATGTAAGAAGTTTTGTTTGGGCTAGGTTCTCCATAGATCCCCGTGAAGATGCAACTAAAATTATTAGCTAAGTTGGTGATATGGAGAGTGATGGAGAAAGTACATGTTTTAGAGTGGGTTATGTCAAAAAGGTTGTTGTTTAACCCAAGAAGAAGCCCGCCTTTAACACCTTGAGGTGCAATTTGGTGCCAGAAGTTTATGTGTTTCCCTCCTATTGTTTTGAGAGCAAAAAGTGGCAAGGTTGTTTTTGTTTCTTGGGTATTTATGAGATTGATGTTGTTGCTGTAGATGTTTCTGCATATTTCTTTTCTTCTATTTAAACTAGAAGCCCCACAAACGTGAGGATGATATTTTCATTTAAGTATGTTTGTATATATGTGTCAAGATGGGTGTATGAAATCCATTTAATCTAGATGTGCAGGTTTTCTATTTGTGTATAGGTGTCATGGATGTTTCTATGGCATTTCCAATTCATAAATTTTTCAATATTGTTCAGGGCTTGATTTGCTAATATATCATCATCAAAATTGAACCTAATTTATCAACGAAAGTTGTAAAGGATTGAATGTCAAGACAAGAAGAAATATCTTCTATATTATTAATATTTTTTTCTTCTACTTCAAATGATTTAGTATCATAAATGGAGGATGTTTCAGATGAAGTGTCGATAAAGGAACATGTACCTGGTTCCTCTGAAGCAAAGAAGTTTCTCTTTGTCGGTCCTTCTGGTGTGTTGGAGATGTTGTTTATGGACTGAATGACTCATGTAGTCTTTCCTTTACTTTTCTGCTTCGGACTCTGCAATGAGCATATTTTATTAATGATGGATGACCTTAATTTTTTCACTATCTCAGAGAATAAATTCAAGGTGGAGTCTGTATCATTTCTTGGGAATGAGAAGGGTTTAAAAGAGTTTATGAGGGTGTTGTTTGTGCTATCAGCTGAAGGTGAGGAAATTCTAGGCAGCTTGTTATTGACTGATAAATTTCTATCTTTAGTGGATTTAGTAGTGGTACTCTTCCATTCCCAAACAAAGTTTCTCTCATTTGGTTTTCTAATGTTGGTGAAAGGATTTTTTATATTAGCAGAACAATACCATGAGGGGGGTGAACACTTATTTCAGAAAAAGTTGTCTTTATGACAGAAGAGTTTTCGGTATAGAGTTTGATTTTGTAGATCTTTTCGCATAATCAGATTTTGATTGGAGCTGGAAGAGTGATGGCATGCCTAACAAAGAACACACAAAAAGCTTTGATATACTGGGAAGGTTGGAGAATATTTTGGCTGACAAATTGAAGAGTAGCACCCACTGAATGTGCTATGGCTCTAAAGACGTCAACTTCCTAGAGATGTAGAGGTAGATTGGTGATGGCCACCCTACCAGATCCACCAAAACTAGCTAGGGAAGTGCCATGTTCAGGCGTTCATCTAGTGATGTTGGCTTGGACGAAGCTAGAGCCACATGGGATTATCATTACTTGACCAAAGAGATGGTCTAGTTTAGTACCTTCCTGGAACATAATATAGGAGTTGAGACGGCGAAATGATTTTTGGTTTCAAAATAGTGTGACTAGGGAGAAGTAGAGCAATGTCCGTAATGACATCAAGGATGTTGACAATATTGTTGTCAATGTTATTCGTGATGGAGACCAGTAAGCTTCTACTGGTAAAGACTTTTAGAAGTCTCACAGAGTTTGTAGGTAAATCAAAGGGGAATTATTTTTCCAAGTGCAGCAATGGAGCCATAAGAAATGGAGGAGGGTTGGACGTTGATGTAGCAGAGTGAAGTTTGTGAGGACCACCCGAGTGTATAGATTTCTTATGGGCATTTGAGGGTGGTTGAAGGCAGTTTGGAGATTTTATAGAGGGTTTGATATTATTATGGACGTCTGCATGTGAAGAGGGTGAGGGTTTGACAGATAACATGGTGGGAAAGAGACAAGCGAATGAGTTGGAAGTGCTAATCACTTTTCCATTCAGTTTTGGTCTGTGATTAGATTTATTAAATCGGTAAAGCCTCTGTGATATGTTGGGAAGTGTAGAAAATGCATGGGTAGAAACCTTTTTTCATGAAAAGGAGTTGTTGTGATCTGGGGAAGAGGTGTTTCGGTAGAAGCACTTGTGAGCATAATGTCCTGGTTTATTACACGAATGGTAAAATTTGCTTGTTTTACATTGGGACCGAGAATGATTTTTTTTAGGCATCTGGAGCAGCACAAAGAGTGGAAGTGTCATTTTGGTGGGGCTCATTGTCATGCAGAGTGTTTTGAGGTGTTATTGAAGGTTTGAATAGTGAGGTCAGTGGTCGTTTGTTGTCTAAGTGGTGGGAAGTTTAAATCATACTCAATGTAAGAGTTTGGTGTGCGTGATGTCAATCTCAAAGAAGATTTATAAGAAATATTCGGATTATATGGAGATGTGGGGGTTGAGTTTTGATACATGTCGGCGATGGTGGTTGTCCTTCATAGAGATGAAGTTGTATCTTCTTCTTCTGAGATGAATTGTGTGATCTGACCCAATGTTATTTCAATCGGGTTTATTTTTGAATCTTCAATGAGTTGATGCTTCTCAGGTACAAAAAGATGATCAGCTGAATCTGAGGTGGTGGAAGAGAGATGAAGTTCCTCTAAGAAGAAGAGTGAATAGAGCTCAGTAGGTGTTTTGTTGTTAAAATCTGTTACCCACACCATCAATGTTCTATCTGTGACCGGCCTAATGAAGATAGTCCACTCTGGTTTTAGTTTGAGTTATAAGATCATGTCTTCCCATCCGTGGACAATGAAGATGTTTGACTTGCGATCATAGTCTATTGTAACTTCAAAACTTTTGTTTCCCATTTGGATGGTGTTGATACCTGGTGGGAGATCATATTCGTGGTACTTTTAGGCTCTTGGGAGCTGTATGATGGAGTGGTTGTCTGGGTCATATAGGGAATAGCTCGTGACAGGGAAGTGTGAGGCCATCTTTGGTAGAGGAAGGGGAGGTTTGTGCAAGGTGGAAGAAGATGACAACTTTCTGTTCTTATAGGCCTTGCTTATTAGATTTGGATCACCGATCCTATGTTCCGTTTGTTTAGACTTTGTGCCATTGTGAAGTGTCCTCCTATTCTCATGTTGGGCGCCAATCTTTCTGTATTTCGTTGGCCGATAAGTTTTAGCCATAGCCGTGCTGACCTAAGGAGTGTAAAATTGAGCAGCCAGCAACTGTAAGGGCGTCGAAGCTAGTTGACAGTTGAGACAAGTCTGCTGCTTTCAATGTAGGTGTGTGCTACAACCATATTTTTGTCCCGTATGTATGGGTGGTATGATATCTCTCTTATGTAAATGCTTGGATGTGGAGTATCTTGATGTTTGATCTCTCTACGGTGTGAGGCCACAAGTTTGTTGGATGGTGTTCAACTACAAAGTGTTGCTACCACCAGTTAGAAATGCCATTGTAGTTGGGATGATGGTGATCTAGAGCTCAGTGTGAAGTTCTCTGCATTAGGGAGTTGTTGTTCTATTGGATGAAGAGTAGCTATGGCATGCTAAGACATCAACGCAATAGGGATGTTGGTGTTCCTGAGTACAATGTGAAGCTGGTTGAAGAAGATTTTGAATTCTAGAGAGACGTTGGAGATTTCTCTCACTAGTTGGGTAACTTCTGACACGACATTTTTCCTATATTTCCCTACAGTGGTATCAGAGTCACATCAATTTACTATGTTTAAGGGATAATCAATATGATCATATTTTTGGTTTTTCATTTATTTATTGCATGCGATGTGAATAATTAAACTAACAAATGTGCATATCCGATTGAATACTACATAAAATCCTAAACTAATATATATATATATATATATATATATATATATATATATATATATATATATATATATATATATATGTGTGTGTGTGTGTGTGTGTGTGTGTGCAGTTTACACACGTCACCCCCTAAAAGCTAATTTTAATAGTAAATGTGTACCATAGTTATGGCCAATAGCCCTAAATATATATGCATGGTGGTTGTTTTTATCTATTCTTATTTTATCTCAATTTGTATACTGAGCCTTTACCTTATCTTCTAATTATAAAAGTATTATTCTCTTCTACCTTTGCTCCCATCAAATGTAACTCGAGGTTTCTCTATTTACATGTAATATTAGGATTAGTTTAATTTCTTGTTATGATGAAGAAGACAAGCCTCCCATTTTAGAAGATGAGCTGACCTGCTGGAGGACCAAGGAGGATAAAAGATAGGAGCTGAACCAATCGGCTGGAGGCCCAACTGATCGACTGGAGGATCCAGAAGATGGTGGACCGAAGACCAGACGACCAGAAAGACAACCAACCGACTAGCTAAGAGGTGAGTGATGCAACCCTATTTCATGACTCCATCGTGTGTCTTTTTACATCTTAATCACATCTAAACATATTACAATGCAAGTTATTTTTCCCAATATGTGATTTCATATCAAATGCAGTTATGGCTTTTTTTTGTGTGTTTTTAGAGTTTTTTTACATGCATTGGATGTAAAGGAGAGAGTATGCGAGGATCCTTGGGTTTCTACACCTCGAAATTAGACCCAAACCTTTCTTAAGCATCCTTGGACAAAAAACAACCATCTGGAGGAGTTAAGAGCAAAGTTGAGCAGTTGGGCCCTCAAATTGGAATGTGGTATCTCGTCATGGTCGTGGCCAATTTGATCAAGTTATAGGAGAATTGCAAGATACATCAATGCACATCCACCTCGTTTGTATTGGCTGTCACAACCATGGCGAGGAGCTTCTACAAAGACTAGGTTTTCAACCAACACGGTCGTGGCACTTCAAGACCACATTGGTCGTGGAGCCCGCCACACCCGTGGTGTTCAATATCGACAACGACCTCCTCAGAAAAATAACCGTGGTCATCTCCCTCTAGCACGTCCGTGCTCCACTCCATGCTCATGTCACCTTCACTCCACCCACCACGAATGCGGCACCTGCCACGGCCGTAGCCACTAAACCTCCAAGGTCCCATTTTTAACTTTCATTTTAGCCTTCACCACCTTACCCCTATTCATCCACCACGGTCAGGATGACCCTCATCCACCACGGCCGTGGTGTTTGACTACCCAACCTAACCTATTTCCTCCTGAATTTTCAACATTGCCCCCACTTATCCTAGTACTTTTCCATCACCTATATATACTAGAGTGACGGTCATAACTAAAATGGAAGTAAAATGAATAGATTATATATAAACAAGTTAACATGGAAGTCAAATGAATGGAAATATACAATTATAATTGCAGAACAAAGCAATAGCCTCTAAGCAAAGAGAGGTGAATTGGGTAAGGAGCCCGTTCACATTAAACACAAATGGTGGTCTCACATTAGACGCAAGCGGAATCAAAAGAAACCTACCTTAGGTGAGGATTTGAAAACATAAGTGGTGCATCACCAAACATATTTAGAACCAAACTTCCCTTCCTCGCCACGTAGTATCTATCTATCATTTATTATAATTGATAATAATTTTAAATACTTAGTGATGCGGACCAAGGAAAAAGAGTAAACTAGCATGCAGGTGGTTGACAAATTATAAACACTTTCCCCCCTTATAGGTTCGTAATGTCATTTTGTTTTATGTTATAGGAAAGGAACATGTTAGGGGGATTGTGGAATTTCATGCCTACCTGATGCTTCCGAGAGAATGGTTGCTCATACAGCATTCTGGCATCCATACTTTGACAGCTTCGTCTCCTTACACGTCGCCTTAAATTTTTTCTTCTCAGTTTTGATTTAAGCTTCTATATTCTTTTTGTACATATTTTTCTTTGACCCATTTCTCTTTTCTATTCATCTTACTCATAAAGAGTATTCAACATATAACATTTTATCGACGGTAGTATAAAACATGAACGTGAACATAGAACGTGAAGAATCCTAATTAGATATATTGAAGTGAATAATGTAAGAGATGCGAGCAAGTCACCTGCGGTGGCCATTGTGGCATAAGTGGGCTGAGGACTGCATGTAAAATGGGAAGGAAAGATACACAGGGTAGGAGGAAGCTGACACTTAAAAAGATAGGGAAGCGCTCATGAGTACAACTAGGGCCGTTGCAGACATTTTAGAGGCCCCAGGATAAAGATAAAAAATGGACCCTCTGTATACTCTTACTTAACAAATTTAAATAAACACCAGTTTAGTCATAATTGTCAAAATTGTCATATAAAAAAATAGAACATGTTCTTACAAATCAAACTAAAAAGAACATAAAAATTAAATATAGATATCTCCTTATCGAGCTTCAGTCATCATATAAAATGACTTCTTCGAGCCTTTCTAGATGTAAAATCTTGAATAGCGGTGTCAACATCAATATTTCCCAACATATCCTTCTCAATGCATAACATTGAACCGTTCAATCTTTCTTGAGACATTGATGTGCTAAGATAGTTTTTCAGTAACTTTAGCTTAGAAAAACTCATGTGAAGTCGCCGCTGGAAAAGAGGAATACAGGAGCGGACGAAAGACGCGGCTTTAAGTCATTATCCTATTGGTTTCTAACAGAACCTATTTTACAGAAGTATATATATATATATATATATATATATATATATATATATATATATATATATATATATATATATATATATATATATAGAGTCCAGGGAAAATTAGGGAACTCGAGCTCCAGACTTCTAGAAAACCAGTCAAATAAAATCAAAAAGGGAATTCGACTTCTAATATTTTCAGGACAATTTACACCAAACCAATCAGACCCTTATGCTTCGATTGGTTCGTTGTAACTATAATTTTTAGGGAACTCATTTTCCAAGAACTTGAGTTCAGTCTTAAGAAATCAAAATCAGGTGATTGGTTTGAAAGATAACTTTTCTTAGGTAAATGACTTCCATATGATTAGTATATTGTAACTGAGGAAGCTTTCCTCAAAGTCTATTTGCCCTAACGCTGTTCTCCATAGCTCTCATTTATACTATATGTTAATCAATTAATTCACAATAGTAACGAACCATGATGATAAAAAGTTTTGATGTCTTTTTATTGTATGTCTACTTACAAAACTAGAAGATGACTTGGACACAAAGGGCGTGCTTATGAACTATGTTTTAAATTACAATATTCAAATACAGAGTCATCATACTTATTCTTGAGTTTTTCTAATTCACTGCCTGTGTGAGAACTCAGTTGTGCGGCTATGTAATTAGTTTCGTCTATGCTAGATGAATAAAATAAAAAGAGAAAGCAAGATAAGAATATACAATCAAACAAAAACAGTGGTTGCTTTAGCAACACAGTAAATCACATGGGTGTTTGAATGATTTTCCATCGCAGTGGCATCTGTCGCCGATTAACTAGAGTAAATCGTGAGAAAAGTCAAGAGTAGCAGTGCTCCAACCCAATCGATCATCAGCCTTTGATTTATTTATCCCCACAACAAACAGTTCAATTGCCGGTTGATCAAGAAAAAATGGCAAGAAAAATGAGGTGCAAATCAGAGAGGCGTGGCTGAAGAGGTACATGTCAGAGAAGCGCAGACGAGAGAGGAGTGGTTGAATGCTACCAACATAGAGAAGTGTGAGTGAAAGGGGCGCAGGCGAGGAAAGAGCTGTCGTCGGAACAGATGCACTGAACTTGTTTTCCACTCACTTTTCAGCGGAAGTCTGGAACTCTAGTTTATATATATGTCAAGAAGTCTATGGAAAATTAAGGAAGTCTAATTCCTGTCTTTCTGATAGCCAATCACACAAAACTAAACAGAGAACTTGACTTCTGGACCGATATTTTCCTAACAAGTAACATAAAATCAATCTCGTTCCATTTACAAATGTGTGTGTATTAGAAGAAGAAAAAGATTTATGGGTCCCCTTCTTTGTTGAGTCCCTGACCGTCTCCCAGGTTGGTCCCCCTAATGGGCCGACCTGAGTACAGCGGGGCTAAGAAACTCTGGATAAGTGGTTGGAGTAAAATGGTACTGGAAGTGCTGATGCAGGATGTGGTGGTGCGGCTACTGTCGCGAGCACGACGTACCTGTTTAGCAGCCTTCCGATTGGTCTCCCCACCGGCGCTCTGGAGTCCTCGAATCGCTGCTTCATCTACCTAATGCCAACACCACCAATTCGATTGCAAAAAGGTCACTGGAATCAAAGGAAGGGAGAGATATACTTGTTTTGTGTGCGAGTAACCTACTGGTAACACAATCATTGTGGAAAGAAATCGATGAGAATCGAGTGGATTGAGTATGCCTCAAGCATTTCCCACGTTGTTTCCACACCTAACGGCGTGGTTAATTAGAGTGGACAGAGTAAAAGTCGTGCAAGGTAAATGAAGAAGGTGGGCATAAGGCTGACAACCGCCACAAGATATTGAGAGGCGTAAGGAGGGCTACACGGTGGACGGTTCGGTTTATGCTTGTTCATAGCACTAAGAGGTAGGGCAATCGGTACCAGTCTTCTGGGGAACGTGTATGTTGTAGTCCAACATAATGGGTAGTTATATCACGAAAATAAAAGAAAATAAAAGGTAAAAAAAGTATGTAAATAAGTAAATAACTGGAAAAACGTGAGAGCAGTGTGGAACAACCAGGAAGTAGGATTTCAAATTTCTTGTCTTCTTATTGGATGTCATTTTTTAAAATGGTAAAATTCTAATTTGAAGGAAAAAGTCCCTTTATATATATATATATATATATATATATATATATATATATATATATATATATATATATATATATATATATATATATATATATATATACACACTCAGTGTATTCAGAGCAGAAGACACTTAAGTAGTTTTTCATGATGTAATATTTTTTTTCAAAAATCTAATCCGTCGATCTCCTTAAACATCTTGTGAATAGCTCATACACAAAATTTGAGTACATTTGGACATTTATAGGTCATGTTATAAAGACCGCAAAAATATATATTTCAAATTAGTTTTGCGTGTCGATTTTGTTGCCCTTGGATGAGTGACTTACCCTCATCCAAATGGGCTCAAAATTTATATATACGGTGAAGATCAATGGTTTACATTTTGTAAAAAATAGTCTTGATATGCAAACACACTTGAGTGCATTCGTGTGATATGTACACTCGAGTTTATTCTAGCCTGACAATACATATGTATGTATATATATATATGTGTGTGTGTGTATGTATGTATGTATATGTATGTATGTGTATATATATATATATATATATATATATATATATATATATATATATATATATATATATATATATATATATATATATATATATATATATATATATATATATATATATAGCAAAACTAAGAAATCCTCTACAAAAATTATTAAAGAAAAATACAATCTTCTTTATGACAGAAGAACTTATAAAATCATGTCAGATTTATAAAAGAAAAATATAAAAATCTACCACACTAAATCTCCCTTTAGAAGGAGATGATTTAATAGTAGAAACAGATGCCTCTGAAGAATTTTGGAGAGCAATCCTAAAGAAAAAAGACGAGTAAAAGGAAAAAATATGTACATATACTTCTGGAACACTCACAGAGACAGAAAAAAGATATCACTCAAATGAAAAATAACTGGTAGCACTTAAAAAGGGAATTAAAAACTCTACTACCTAAAAAATTCTTAGCACTAGTAGATAATACTCAAGTTAAAACTTTTATTAGAAACAACTTACCATCTACCCCAAAATATATGAGGTCAAGTAGATGACAAACATTTTTTACAGAATATGTTTTTGATATAGAAGTCATTAAAGGTGACACTAACTCTTTTGCAGATTTCGTATCAAGAGAATATAATGGAGCAAGTTGAAAAGAAACTTGCAAAACTTGAAGCTCTGATGCAACATAGTTGTAATCTATTGCAAGACAATTATGTAGATTTGATTGAAATAATTCTAAAACAAGATAAAATTATTGATAATGTAGAAGAAAACAAGCAAGATATTGCATGTATCATTATAGATCTAAATTGCTTCAGAAGAAAAATACAACAAAAAGAATCAGAATCAGTAAGAATGGATAAAGTGGTAGGTAAATGCCCAATCAACATATCTCTCCAAATATCTAATTCAATCAGTAGTAAAAAAAACTACTGATAATACTAGTCTAAAGATAAGAGAAAGCAGTTTTAAAACTCTGAAGACCAACCTCACGACTGAGAATACTATCTCTTTGGAGAAAAATGATAGCCTAACGGCCAGAAGCAGCTTTCAAAGTGCAAGAACTAGCTTAATTACTGATGATATTATCTCTTCTGAGAATAGTTCCCGCCTTACAGTGGAAAATATTATCTCTTCAGAGAAAAATTTGTGCTATACAGTGAAAAATATTAAATTGATGCCCAAAAAGATTTTTAAATTCAGGGTATCTCAGATTGACCAGGAACATGACCTACAATTGAGTCTTCTAGAATTCTGAGTAAAATGTGAATCAGAATATAGATCATTACTTGAGATTGTTTATAATCTCAAAACAATAGAGACATGTGTTCCATATCATACATGAATTTATCTCAGAATTAACTTCGATAAAGGAGCTAGCATATCTGCTTTAGAATTGGGGCCGCAAATTTGATATACCTAAGTCCCGATCTTGGAGAAATTCAAGGACTTCCCCAAGAAATTATCAAAGTAATCAAAGAATTCAAAAATAACCGCCCACTGGTGAAACCCACTAGTGAGATCTATGTTAAAATCTTCTCAACATCTGAAGACTGGGAGAAATTAAAAAGGTTCATTTCAGTCCACTGTATTCGAATTGGAGTATCGTCCCCAACATATGTTAAAGAGATTGAAAGAAGTCTCCAGAAAGAATTTGAAGGAGAAAAAATTGATAAAGAATTTGTTGAAGTCAGAAGAGGTCTAGGACTAAGAGTTCTCTACCAAGTGATGGAAAAAATTAATTAACGACAATCAAAGCTATTTACATAAAGCTTCGGAGAATATTATCATTCTTTCCACAACAAAAAGATCTAATGTATCAACAAGAATTAATTTAGAAAGATTCCTAAAGAAAATAGAAACTGGACAAATGAGATCAAGTTGTAGATGCCAAAAAGTATTCTATCAACTCAGAAAGCTTGAAGGAAAAATATGCCCAGCGTGCCAAGACAAAATGGATAGAGACAACAATAGTAGCAATAGTCGCTAAAGAAAGACGGCTGCCAAGACGTCAACAATGATAATTAAGAGCAATTATGCACCAAAATGTCATCCATGACGATAGAAAGCATCGATAAAGCAAAGAATCATCAATCAGACAAGTGTTCGATGACATAAAGCATCAATAAAGAAAATCATCCTCAACGGGACAAGTGTTCGATTGTGATGTAAAGAAAAATAGTAACAACAATAATGTAGGCGTCGTTCAAAGGCCAAAGATGAAGTTGAGGGTGTCTATATAAACCCTCAAGGTGTATGTAATGGGAATCAATCTTATTCAGAGAGAGCCCTGAGTATGTATGTATTCCTAAGTGTTCCATTTCAATAAAAGAAGGAGCATCAACTCCATTTCGATTTCATTTTTCAAGAATATGTGTATTGCAGACTAATTCTCTTCGTGTAAGAAACCAACTTTAGCAAGAGATAGTAGTCCTTGTACTACTATAGAAGAGGAAATCTAGTGTGTAACTTGTTACATCCCCATTCCAATCTATCTTCACCTGTCGAGAGTTATCTCTCCCTTAAATTATCCTGGAGGCCATTGTCAAGAAAAGTCTGACTAAGTAATGAAGGAGCAAGGACGATGGTACATTCAGGCTATAGGATAATGTTGAGGAGTTCGAGATCCAGAACGTCGAAGTCTAAGGATTACTTCTCTTAGAAATCATTAAGAGAAGATTGACTGGCACTGAAGAAGAATGGAAGCAAGGTGGGCAACGCAGATATACATACTTCATTTTGCTCTCTATGGTACCCAGAGGGTTACTATCTAATTGCTAAAAGCTAGTTTCTTATGCGACATATCAAGTATGAAAACACATATCAAGTATGAAAACGCTAAAAATTCTTGATAAAATATGTAATAAACATAGACAAAATAATGTAGTAGAGAAAACATACAACACCCATAAGCGTAGTTCGAGTATGTTTTCAAAGCAAAAAAATCAATATTTTGAATTTATAATTTCCATTTTTTATCTCTAAATTGGTATCAGAGACATGTTTTGATCTTAAAAATATATTTAATTTCTTTAAACATTTGTTTAACGAACTAAAAGAAGAAGAAAATCACATAAATCAAGAATATTATTCAGGCAATGATATGTATGAAGCTTTAAATGTTGAATTCGAAACAAACATAGACAAAGATGTATAAAACTTGTATAGTCAGAAGACAAATTTTATACATCTTAGTCTATGTTTGTTTCAAATTCAATATCTAAACCTTCATATATATCATTGTCTGAATAATATTCTTGATTTATGTGATTTTCTCCTTCTTTTCATTCTTTAAACATTTGTTTAAAGAAAATAAATATATTTTTAAGATCCAAACATGACTCTAATACCAATTTAGAGATAGAAAAAATGGAAATTATAAATTCAAAATATTGATTTTTTTTTTGCTTTGAAAACATACTCGAACTACCCTAATGGGTGTTGTATGTTTTCTCTGCTACATTATTTTGTCTATGTTTATTACTTTTTTTATCAAGAATTTTTAGCATTTTCATACTTGACATGTGTTTTCATACTTGATATGTCACATAAGAAACTAGCTTTTAGCAATTAGATAGTAACCCTCTGGGTACCATAGAGAGCAAAATGAAGTCTGTATACCTACGTTGCCCATCTTGCTTCCGTTCTTCTTCAGTGCCAGACGATCTTTTCTTAATGATTTCTAAGAGAAGTAATCCTTAGACTTAAACATTTTAGATCTCGAACTCCTCAACCTTATCCTATAACCTGTATGTCCCAATATCCTTGCTCCTTCATTGCTTAGTCAGACTTTTCTGGACATTGACCTCTGAGATAATTTAAGGGAGAGATAACTCTTGAGAGGTGAAGATAGATTGGAATGGGGGTGTAACAAGTTACACACTAGATTTCCTCTTCTATAGTAGTACAAGGACTACTATCTCTTATAAAGATGGTTTCTTACACGAAGAAAATTAGTGTGCAAGACACATATTCTTGAAAAATGGAATCGAAATAGAGTTGATGCTCCTTCTTTAATTAAAATGGAACACTTATGAATACATACACACTCAGGGCTCTCTCCGACTAGGATTGATGCCCATTACATACACCTTGAGGGTTTATATAGACACTCTCGACTTCATCTTTGGCGTTTGAATGATGCCTACATTATTGTTGTTACTATTTTTCTTTACATCACAATTGCACACTTTTCCTGTTGAGGATGCTTTACTTTATTGATGCTTCCTGTCATTGAACACTTGTCCGTTTGAGGATACTTTTCTTTATCAATATTTTCTATCGTCATGGATGCCATTTTTGGTGCATAATTGTTGTTAATCGTCATTGTTGATGTCTTGACAGCCGATTTTCTTTAGTGACTACTGCTACTATTGATGTCTCTATCCATTTTGTCTTGGCACGCCGAGCATATTTTTCCTTTGTGATTTCTGAGATGACAGAATACTTTTTGAAATCTACAACTTGATCTTATTTGTACAATTTTTATTTTCTTTAGGAATCTTTCTAAATTAATTTTTGTTGATACATTAGATCTTCTTGTTGTGAAAAGAATGATAATATTCTCTGAAGCTTTATGTAACCAGCTTCAATTGTCATTAATTAATTTTTCCATCACTTGGCAGAGAACTCTTAGTCCTAGAGCTCTTCTGACTTCAACAATTTTTTTTATCAAATTTTCTCCTTCAAGTTCTTTCCAGAGACTTCCTTCAATCTCTTTAACATAATCTGGGGATGATACTCTAATTTGAATACAATGGACTGAATTGAACCTTTTTAATTTCTCCCAGTCTTTTAGATGTTGAGAAGATTTTAACATAGATCTCACTAGTGGGCTTCACCAGTGGGTTGTTATTTTTTAATTCTTTTATTTCTTTAATAATTTCTTGAGGAAGTCCTTGAATTCTCCAATATCATGACTTAGGTATATCAAATTTGCGGGTCCAATTCTAAAGCAATCTTTGATAATTCTAGGATCTGCTCCTTTATCGACATTAATTCTGAGATAAATTCATGTATGATCTGGAACACATGTCTCTATTATTTTGAGATTATAAACAATCCCAAGTAAAGATCTGTATTTTGATTCACATTTTGCTTAAAATTCTATAAGACTCAATTGCAGGTCATGTTACTGCTCAATCTGAGATACCCTGAATTTAAAAATCTTTTCGGGCATCAATTTAATATTTTTCGTTGTATAGCGGGAATCTTTCTCCGAAGAGATAGTATTTTCTACTGTAAGGCGGGAACTATTCTCAGAAGAGATAATTTCATCAGTAATTAAGCTATTTCTTGTAGTTTGAAAGCTTCTTCTGGACGTTAGGCTATCATTTTTCCCTGAAGAGATATTCTATTTAATATTCATCGTAGATTATTCTCATAGTTATATATATTGTGTTTTCTAGTCATTGGGTTCTTTTTTCCAGAAATATTCATTATTATTATGAGTAAAATATAATCCTTCTCTTTGTAAAGAGAAAGGTTCTATTTATTCTAGTGTACTCATTCCTAGAATAATTTCTATGTCGTCACTACGACTGTCTGATTGTATAAAGAGTGTTACATCTATTTTAATATTTTGTATTTCAATTGGAACAATGGCTTGTGTGTTACTGTATATTCTTGTCCATCAAAATATCTATATGTATATGGGGATCCTATAGGTATTTTTTCTATATAAGGTATCATTCCTTCTTGTATAAAGGAAGCTCATGCTCCTGAATCTATCAATATAGTAGTCATGCTCCAATCTCTTCCATTGAAGTATTTTCCATGTAACTTGTAATTTCTTGCATTTCTATTATCTGCCATAATTCTCAAGCTTGATGTTCTATTGAAATTCCTTAATATTGGTCTTAGTCTCCCGTTGTATCTATCCATGCTTGCTCTTGCTTCTTCTATCCTATCTCCATTTGATATTTGTAATTGGTTTCCTTCATAACCAATTCTTCTTGGGATTCTATTTTCTGTTACTAAAAGTTTTTCAGAGACATCTATATTCATATTTTCTAGTATTTCTATTTCTGAGATTATCTCTGATCTCGTGATCTTTCCTACTTCTCTGAATAAATTAGGGAGTACTATGATATCTTTATCTTCAAAATTTTCAGAATGATGTGTATTTCTTAGGGCATAGCTAATGATATAAGTTATAGAATATGTGATAGATCCCTTTTTCATAAATTCTTCTCTTTGAAAATCTTGTATCAGACTCAAAGTTCTATTTATATTATTATCTCTAATATTTACACTTATCTTCGGGTAAATATTGAAGATTAATTTTTGATGATTGAGATTTCCTTGTAATATTCCTAGTGTTGCATCTTTTTTATCATTTATTCTATTATCCACAAATACAATATTTATTAGATAGTCTATTCCTTCTCTACAGATTGCTTTAATCATCATTTGTATTGCGCCTATATGTATCCATCCTATTTTGGATTTATCTTTTATTTTTTCCATTCTTCTCATTAAGTCTTCTTTTCGAAGTAATGGTATGTTTAACCTATTTTCAGTGTATTCAATTTGCATAGGCATTTCTCTATTAGTAATTCCATAATATAGGATATGTTTTCTTTGAGTAATCTTATCAAAGAATGATGTTTTAAACCCATCTGAATTTTCTAGTTTTAGCTCAGTACTTCTTATTTTATTGAATAATCTTCTATATATCAGTACATCTTGCAAGAAGTTTCCTGCTTCTTCTTGGTATTCTTCTATTATTTCTTGTTCAGTCCGATTTGGTATCTGAGAAATAATATATTGATCCATCTGATTGCTCATCATCAGTTGTTTTAACAAATTCAAGAATGTTTTCTATTTCTGACAGTTCTTCTTCAATTATTTCTTCAGATTGTTTTTGATTAATTTTCTTTAATCCTTTATTTGGATATTTGTTTGAATAATGTCCTCTTTCTTTGCATATAAAACATGTGCATTCCTTTGGGTTTTTATTTTTATTAACACTTTTTCTTCTATAATATTTCTTTTTAGGTTTTAGTTTGAAACTAAATTTTTCTTCCTTTTAAATCTATATTTATTTGATTTATTATATCTTCTATATTCACATCCTATTGAGACTGGATGAGTTAACTTCGAACAACATAAGCCATGCTTTACTACTTTATTTGTTTTTCTATTTAGTGTGGCTTCTACATACCATTCTTCTATTTCATTCTTAAGAATTCAATACGTCCTCCTAGAGTATCTGCTCTCTGTCCTATATATTGAGGATATAATTGCATTTCTTTAAATCCCCATGGGTTTGGAATTTTTGCATAAAATATGTTTAAACTTTTATTTGTCATATTTTCTCTATATGTTCTATCGGATGTTTTATAGAAGTATTCTTGAAATTTGCATATGTAGCCATCTATTCTACACATATCACATAACTTTAGGTTGTATAAAAGAAAAGTAAATCTTTGTTTTTCTTTTTCTTTTTCTTTTTCTACATCTTTATTTGTATTCCAAGTTTCTCCTAACAATTCTCTTTGTAATTCATTTTCATAATTATTTACGACTTGTGCAAAAGTTGTTGCAGTTCCTTTAACAACTTCTTTATCATTTTTTGTTAATCTTTGCCACCAATCTAACACTATTCCTTGAAAGGATAGATGACAAAATCTTACTGCCATATTTATATCATAACTTTATGTTGTAACTGCTAAATAAGTGTCTTTACCCATCTTGTTATGGATTCATCTATGATCCTAACACAACTGAGGTTCAAGTATATTCCATTTGGTCCAATGTATTCTTGAGTCATATAGTCTACTAGGGTTTTGACTGTTAAATTTTTTGGTCTTTTGTCTGACACCTAGTTTATTCCTTCATATCTATTTCTATATGTGGGTTTTCTTCTAAAACTCGGCTCAAACCAATATCTTGAACCTTGTTGTTCTGGAGTTTCATTTCTATTTGATTGCCCAATAGGAGTTGTAGTAGGCATATGTGATGTCACTTGACTACTGGATGCTTCTCCATCTATAGGTTTAATATTTATAATTTTAGCTTTCTCTGAAAGTCTAACTATTTCTTGACTTAGGCTATCTAATTCTTCTATGCTAGCCTCTAAGTATTTATTTTCTAATTGTTCAATTTTTAAATCATTTGTTTCTTCTATCTGAAGTGGGCATAAGCTTATTTCATTTCCACTTGTATTGAATATATTTGTTTTAGGGGTACTTTCTCTATTTTGTTTTTCTATAAGATATTCGATTATTCTTTGTAATTCCACTATCATTTCTTGATTTTTTTGATTTTTTTACTTATTCTCATGTACTTGTACCTCCAATTTATTATACATCTTAGTCTATGTTTGTTTTGAATTCAATATCTAAAGCTTCATATATACCATTTTCTGAATAATATTTTTAATTTAATGCCAATTTAGAGAGAGAAAATGGAAATTATAAATGTGAAATATTGTTTTTTTTTAAACATACTCAAACTGCCCTTATGGGTGTTGTATATTTTCTCAGCTGCATTATTGTGTCTATGTTTATTACTTATTTTATCAAGAATTTTTAGTGTTTTCATGCTTGATATGTGTTTTCAAACTTGATATGTCGCATAAGAAACTAGCTTTTAGCAATTAGATAGTAACCCTCTAGGTACCATAGAGAGCAAAATGAAGTCTGTATACCTACGTTGCCCACCTTGCTTTTGTTCTTCTTCAATGTCAGTCAATCTTCTCTTAATGATTTCTAAGAGAAGTAATCCTTAGACTTCGATGTTCCAGATCTCGAACTCCTCAACATTATCCTATAGCCTGGATCTCCCAACATCCTTGCTCCTTCATTGCTTAGTCTCTTGCTAAAGCTGGTTTCTTACATGAAGAGAATTAGTGTGCAAGACACATATTCTTGAAAAATGAAATCAAAATGGAGTTGATGCTCCTTCTTTTATTAAAATGGAACACTTAGGAATACATACATACTCAGGGCACTGTAACGCCCGGGCCCACTGCCCAAGACTCTAGTAGAGTTTCAGGAATGACGACTGGCCCCACAGACCACCACTAGCCTTAACTGCGTACTTTGTCCACACTGACGCGCAAGCCAGGATCAACTTCCCGACTGGTCACCCATCCTAGTACTACTCCAAGCTGAGCACGCTTAACTATGGAGTTCTTTAGTGATGGGCTCCCGGAAAAAGAGGTGCACCTTGGTGATATGGGTAGTCCAATCATTCCTTTTAAGATCATCATATCCGAGGACTCAAATCCTGGGATGTTACAATCTCCCCCACTTAGACTCTTGACGTCCTCGTCAAGGCTCAACTATAAGGCCTCATAATCTCTTCCTCATTTCAGTGCAGACCCACAATGGCCCATGGACACCCAGCTCCCGATCACGGAATACCAGCGCAAGGGTGGCTACGTCAACCATGGACAACCCTTTCCTACATGCCTGGACCGCACAGCTCAAGACTGGCATGCCATGCCCATGTGGGCCCCACCTACTGGAGGGGAATTGACTCTGATACCATTTGTAACGCCCGGGCCCACTGCCCAAGACTCTAGTAGAGTTTCAGGAATGACGACTGGCCCCACAGACCACCACTAGCCTTAATTGCGTACTTTGTCCACACTGACGCACAAGCCAGGATCAACTTCCCGACTGGTCACCCATCCTAGTACTACTCCAAGTTGAGCACGCTTAACTATGGAGTTCTTTAGTGATGGGCTCCCGGAAAAGGAGGTGCACCTTGGTGATATGGGTAGTCCAATCATTCCTTTTAAGATCATCATATCTGAGGACTCAAATCCTGGGATGTTACAGGCACTCTCCGAATAAGATTGATGCCCTTTACATACACCTTGAGGGTTTATATAGACACCCTCAACTTCATCTTTGGCATTTGAACGACGCCTACATTATTGTTGTTACTATTTTTCTTTACATTACAATCAAAAACTTGTCCCGTTGAGGAACCTTTGCTTTATTGATGCTTTATGTCATCAAATACTTGTCTGGTTGAGGATGCTTTGCTTTATCGATGCTTTCTATCATCATGGATAATGTTTTTGGTGCATAATTGCTCTTAATCGTCATTGCTGATGTCTTGGAAGTCGTCTTGCTTTAGCGACTACTGCTACTATTGTTGTCTCTATCCATTTTGTCTTGGCATGCTGGGCATATTTTTCCTTCATGCTTTCTAAGCTGACAGAATACTTTCTGGCATCTACAACTTGATCTTATTTGTCTAATTTTTATTTTCTTTAGGAATCTTTCTAAAATAACTTTTGTTGATTCATTAGATCTTCTTATTGTGGAAAGAATGATAATATTCTTCGAAGATTTATGTAACTAGCTTTGATTGTCGTTAATTAATTTTTCCATTATTTAGCAGACAACTCTTAGTCCTAGATCTCTTCTGACTTCAACAAATTCTTTGTCAATTTTTTCTCCTTCAAAATCTTTTCGGAGACTTCCTTCAATCTCTTTAACATAATCTGGGGATGATACTCCAATTTGAATATAATGGACTAAATTGAACCTTTTTAATTTCTTCCAGTCTTTAGATGCTGAGAAGATTTTAACATAGATCTCACTAGTGGGTTTCACTAGTGGGCTGTTATTTTTGAATTCTTTGATTGCTTTAATAATTTCTTGGGGAAGTCCTGAAATTTCTCCAAGATTGGGACTTAGGTATATCAAATTTGCAGCCCCAATTCTAAAGCAATCTTTGATAATTCTGGTATTTGTTCCTTTATCAAAGTTAATACTGGGATAAATCTATGTATGATCTAGAACGCATGTCTTTGTTGTTTTGAGATTATAAATAATCTCAAGTAAAGATCTGTATTTTGATTCACATTTTGTTAAGAATTCTATAAGACCCAATTATAGGTCATGTTCCTACTCAATCTGAGATACCCTGAATTTAAAAATCTTTTCAGGCATCAATTTCATATTGTCCGATGTATAGCAGGAATCTTTCTCTGAAGAGATAGTATTTTCTGATGTAAGGTGGTAACTATACTCAGAAGAGATAATATCATCACTAATTAAGCTAGTTCTTGTAGTTTGAAAGTTAATTCTGGCCGTTAGGCTATTATTTTCTCCAAAGAGATAGTACTCTCAACCGTGAGGCTGGTCTTCATAGTTTTAAAACTGTTTTCTCTTGTCTTTAGACTAGTATTATTAGTAGTTTTTTTACTACTGATTGAATCAGATATTTGAAGAGATATGTCGATTGGGCATTTACCTGCCACTTTATTTATTCTAACTGATTCTGATCTTTTTTATTGTATTTCTCTTCTGAAGCAATTTAGGTCTGCAATGTTGCCTGCAATATCTTGCTTGTTTTCTTCTACATTGTCAATAATTTTATCTTTTTTTTTTGTATTATTTCAATCAAATAAATGTAATTGTCTTGTAATAGATTACAACTATGTTGCAACCGAGCTTCAAGTTCTGCAAGTTTCTTTTCAACTTGCTCCATTATATTCTCTTGATAGGAAATCTGCAAGAGAGTTAGTCTCGTCTTTAAAGACTTCTATATCAAAAACATTTTCTATGAAAAATGTTTGTCATCTACATAACCTCTTATATTTTGGGGTAGATGGTAAGTTGTTTTTAATAAAAGCTTTAACTTGAGTATTATCTACTCGTGCTAGGAAATTTTTAGGTAGTAAAAAATAGGAGAATTTTTAATTCTCTTTTTAAATGCTAACCATTCTTTTTCATTAGAGTGGTATCTTTTTTCTATCTCTGTGAATGTTCCAGAAGTATATCTTCATATTTTTTTTCTTTTTGCTCATCTTTTTTCTTTAGGACTGCTCCCCAGAATTCTTTAGAGGCATCTATTTATATTATTGAATCATCTCCTTCTAGAGGAAGATTTAGTCTTGGTAGATTTTTACATTTTTCTTTTATAAATCTGACATGATTTATAAGTTCTTCTGTCATAAAGAAGATTGTGTTTTTCTTTAATAATTTTTGTAGAGGATTTCTTAGTTTTGCTAAGTTTTCTATAAATTGTTCTACATAATTTAGACAAACTAATAATTTTTTAAGTTGTTTTTTATCTTCTAGATTATCTGGGAACTTAACAATTTTTTCTACGATGTTTTCTTGCAATTCTATTCCATTCGAGTCTAATATTAATCCTAGAAATTCTATTTTAGGTTTACAAATTTCTACTTTCTTTTTAGATAATACCATTCTTGCTTTTTGACAAAGGAGAGAAAATATTTGCAAGTGTTTATAATGTTCTTCTTCATTTTTGCTGACTATGAGAATATCATCTACATGTACTAGACAAAAAGAATTGTAAGGTTCAAATACCTTATCCATTCTTCTTTGGTATATTTTTGGAGCATTTTTAATCCAAAAGGCATGAATTTCCATTCATAATGTCCTTGTGGGGTACTGAATGTCGTTAGTGGTATATTTTTTTCATCTAGTCTTATTTGATAAAAGCCCGACTTACAGTTGAACTTGGAATAAATGTTTTTTCCTCTTGTCATATTTATTAATGTTTCTTTGTGAGGAAGAAAGTATCCATCAAATTTAGTATATCGATTTAGTTGTTTGTAATTAACTACCATTCTTGCCTTTCCTCTTTTAATTTTTGCATGATTTCTAATAATAAATGTTGGACTAGAATGAGGGCTTTGTTATTTTTATATTAATTGTGATTTTCTAATTCTTGTAATTGAACTATAAATTCTTCTATGTCAACAAGATTGTATATCATAGGTTTAACCCTAATTATTTTGGTGGTGTCTATTAATTCCACTGTAGCCCATTCTTGGTTAATATTCCAGAGAACTAATGGATTTTCACTGTTATTCTTTTCAAATAGTGTTTCAATAGTTTGAAGATTTAATTGTGTAATTATTTTTCCTGACAGTTTCTCTTTTTTGTTATAGTTATAATCACCATGCTTGTTGTGAAAATTTAATTTATCCCATTTCTATGTTTTCTAAACTCTTTTTATCATAATCCAATGGTTACATGGTGTTAAGAATTTTATATATAGTTTATGTTGCACATATAGTTCAAATTTGTCTGTAAAATTATTTCCTAATAAAATCTTGTTGTGCAAAATCAGGTGTGTAGAATGGAGGGAAAGTAATAATATAATTTCCTATTATTATTTTAGGTATGTTCACTCGTGTTAGGGCATGTCTTTTTCAGTAAAGTCTATTCCATATATTACATGTAATCTTTAAAATTTACCCGAAGATAAGTGTGAATATTAGAGATAATTATATAAATAGAACTTTGAGTCTGATACAAGATTTTTGAAGAGAAGAATTTATGAAAAAGGGATCTATCCCATATTCTATAACTTATATCATTAGCTATGCCCTTAGCAATACACATCATTCTAAAATTTTTGAAGATAAAGATATCATAGTACTCCCTAATTTATTTAGAGGAGTAGGAAAGATCAAGAGACCAGAGATAATCTTAGAAATAGAAATACCAAAAAATGTGAATATAGATATCTCTTAGAAACCTTTAGTAATAGAAAATAGAATCCCAAGAAGAATTGGTTATGAAGGAAACCAATTACTAATAACAAATGGAGATAGGATAGAAGAAGAAAGAGCAATTATGGAAAGATACAACGGGAGACTAAGACCAATATTAAAGAATTTAAATAGAATATCAAGCTTGAGAATTCTGGCAGATAATAGAAATGCTAGAAATTACAAGTTACATGAAAAATACTTCAATGGAAGAGATTGGAGCATGACTGCTATATTAATAGATTCAGGAGCAAGAGCTTCCTTTATACAAGAACTAACCTTATACATAAAAATTACCTATAGGATCCCCAAACACATATATAAATTTTGATGGAAAAGAACATGCAGTAACACACCAAGAAATTGTTCTAATTGAAATACATAATATTAAAATAGATGTAACACTCTTTATACAGTCAAACAGTCGTAATGACGACATAGAAATTATTCTAGGAATGAGTAATTTGGAGATAGAAATAACAAAAATTATAAATTTGAAATATTGATTTTTTTACTTTGAAAACATACTCGAACTGCCCTTATGGGTGTTGTATGTTTTCTCTGCTGCATTATTTTGTCTATGTTTGTTACTTATTTTATCAAGAATTTTTAGTATTTTCATACTTGATATGTGCTTTCATACTTGATACGTTGCATAAGAAACTAGCTTTTAGCAATTAGATAGTAACCCTCTAGGTACCATAGAGAGCAAAATGAAGTATGTATACCTGCGTTGCCCACCTTGCTTCCGTTTTTCTTCAGTGCCAGTCGATCTTCGATCTTCTCTTAACAATTTTTAAGAGAAGTAATCCTTAGACTCTGACGTTTCAGATCTCAAACTCCTCAACATTATCCTATAGCCTGGATGTAGCAACGTCCTTGCTCCTTCATTGCTTAGTCAGACTTTTCTGGACAATGGCCTCTGGGATAATTTAAGGGAGAGATAACTGTTGATAGGTGAAGATAGATTGGAATGGGGTGTAACATGTTACACACTGGATTTCCTCTTCTATATTAGTACAAGGACTACTATCTCTTGCTAAAGCTGGTTTCTTACATGAAGAGAATTAATGTTGCAAGACACATATTCTGAAAAATGGAATCGAAATAGAGTTGGTGCTCATTCTTTTATTGAAATGGAACACTTAGGAATACATACACACTCAGAGCTCTCTCCAGCTAGGATTGATGCCCTTTACATACACCTTGAGGGTTTATATAGACAACCTTGATTTCATCTTTTGCGTTCGAACAACGCCTACATTATTGTTGTTACTATTTTTCTTTACATTACAATCGAACACTTGTCCCGTTGAGGATGCTTTGCTTTATTGATGCTTTATGCCATCAAACACTTGTCTAGTTGAGGATGCTTTTCTTTATCAATGCTTCCTATCGTCATGGATGATGTTTTTGGTGCATAATTGATCTTAATCGTCATTGTTGACGTCTTGGCAGTCGTCTTTCTTTAGTAACTACTGCTACTATTGTTGTCTCTATCCATTTTGACTTGGCACGCCGGGCATATTTTTCCTTTGTGCTTTCTGAGCTGACATAATACTTTTTGAGTTGACAAAATACTTTCTGGCATCTGCAACTTGATCTTATTTGTCCAGTTTCTATTTTCTTTAGGAATCTTTCTAAATTCATTTTTTTGATACATTAGATCTTCTTGTTGTGGAAAGAATGATAATGTTCTTTGAAGCTTTATGTAACCAGCTTCGATTGTCATTAATTAATTTTTCCATCATTTGGTAGAGAACTCTTTGTCCTAGAGGTCTTCGGACTTCAACAAATTCTTTGTCAATTTTTCTCCTTCAAATTCCTTCCAGAGACTTCCTTCAATCTCTTTAACCTAATCTGGGGATGATACTCCAATTGGATTATAGTGAACTGAATTGAACCTTTTTAATTTCTCACAGTCTTCAGATGCTGAGAGGATTTCAACATAGATCTCACTAGTGGGTTTCACTAGGGGGCTGTTATTTTTGAATTCTTTGATTGCTTTAATAATTTCTTAGGGAAGTCCTTTAATTTCTCCAAGATCAGGACTTAGGTATATCAAATTTGCGGCCCCAATTCTAAAGCAATCGTTGATAATTCTGGGATCTGCTCCTTTATCGAAGTTAATTTTGGGATAAATTCATGTATGATCTGGAACACATGTCTCTGTTGTTTTGAGATTATAAACAATCTCAAGTAAAGATCTATATTATGATTCACATTTTGTTGAGAATTTTGTAAGACTCAATTGCAGGTCATGTTCCTACTCAATCTGAGATACCCTAAATTTAAAAATCTTTTTGGGCATCAATTTAATATTGTATGTTATATAGAGGGAATCTTTCTCTGAAGAGATAGTATTTTGTACTGTAAGGTGAGAACTATTCTCAGAAGAGATAATATCATCAGTAATTAAGCTAGTTCTTGTAGTTTGAAAGCTTCTTCTGGATGTTAGGCTATCAGTTTTCTCTGAAGAGATAGTATTCTCAGTCCTGAGGCTAATCTTCACAGTTTTAAAACTGCTTTCTCTTTATTGATTCAGATCTTTTTTATTGTATTTCTCTTCTGAAGCAATTTAGGTCTGCAATGATACCTGCAATATCTTGCTTGTTTTCTTCTACATTGTCAATAATTTTATCTTGTTTTTGGATTATTTCAATCAAATCTACGTAATTGTTTTGCAATAGATTACAACTATGTTGCAACCGAGCTTCAATTTCTGCAAGTTTCTTTTCAACATGCTCCATTATATTCTCTTGATAGGAAATCTGCAAGAGAGTTAGTCTCGCCTTTAATGAATTCTATATCAAAAACATATTCTGTGAAAAATGTTTGCCATCTACTTAACCTCTTATATTCTGGGGTAGATGGTAAGTTGTTTTTAATAAAAGCTTTAACTTGAGTATTATCTACTCGTGCTAGGAATTTTTTAAGTAGTAAAAAATAGGAGAATTTTTTTATTCCCTTTTTAAGGGCTAACAGTTCTTTTTCATTCGAGTGGTATCTTTTTTCTATATCTGTGAATGTTCCAGAAATATATCTACATATATTTTCTTTTTTCTCATCTTTTTTCTTTAGGACTACTCCCCAAAATTCTTCAGAGGCATATGTTTCTATTATTAAACCATCTCCTTCTAAAGGGAGATTTTGTCTTGGTAGATTTTTACATTTTTCTTTTATAAATCTAACATTATTTTTAAGTTCTTCAGTCATAAAGAAGATTGAGCTTTTTTTTATAATTTTTGTAGATGATTTCTTAGTTTTGCTAAATTTTCTATAAATTGTTCTGCATAATTTAGACAACCTAAAAATCTTTGAAGTTATTTTTTATCTTTTAGTTTATTTGGGAACTTAACAATTTTTTCTATGATATCTTCTTGCAATTCTATTCCATTCGAGTCTAATATTAATCCTAGAAATTCTATTTTAGGTTTACAAATTTCTATTTTCTTTTTAGAAAGTACTATTCCTACTTTTTGACAAAGAAGAGAAAATATTTGCAAGTTCTTATAATGTTCTTCTTCATTTTTGCTAGCTATGAGAATATCATCTACATATACTAGAAAAAAAGAATTGTAAGTTTCAAATACCTTATCCATTCTTCTTTAGTATATTTGTGGAGCATTTTTTAATCAAAAAGTCGTGACTTTCCATTTGTAATGTCCTTGTGGGGTACTGAATGTCGTTAGCGGTATATTTTTTTCATCTAGTCTTATTTGATAGAATCCCGACTTACAGTTGAACTTGGAATATATAGTTTTTCCTCTTGTCATATTTATTAATGTTTCTTTGTGAGTAAAAAGGTATCCATCAAATTTAGTATATTGATTTAGTTGTTTGTAATTAACTACCATTCTCGTCTTTCCTCTTTTAATTTCTGCATGATTTCTAACAATAAATGATGGACTAGAATGAGGGCTTTTTATTTTTTTATTAATTATGATATTTCTAATTCTTATAATTGAACTCTAAATTCTTCTATATCAAAAGGATTGAATCTCGTAGGTTTAACCCTATATATATATATATATATATATATATATATATATATATATATATATATATATATATATATATATATATATATATATATATATATAGGCTATTTATTTGTTGCCCAGCAGGTAGCATTGGGCAAGTTACCTGACAGCAGCGTGCGGTGGCAGGCATTTGTAAATAAGTCGGAGTTACTGTAGCACGTGTTTTAGGTAAAAAAAACCCACGTAGCATCCTCCGCGTTCGTCAGTCCCCCCGCCAGGCTGATAGATCCGATCTACCCCCCATCCACCGTTGAATGGCCCACATGCGTAAATCTGCCTCTGATTCCAACTTCCGCGGCGTGTTTCAATCTTCATTTTACATTTCTTCCTAAAAAAACCCTATATTCATCTACATTCCCGAATAACAAGGACATCTTCCCCTTTTATCAATCTTGTAGAGGAGGACGACTAAGGTGTCTCCCACCTTCATCTGTGTATCCCGTGACGATATCAATTTTCAACAAGTTGATTCCACCATTTAGACCTGCTATTGTGAAGCTCATGCCACTAAGGAGGAGGGAGTGGGGTGGTTGGAGAATTCCCTATTCTTTCTGCATATTTAGGAGCAAATTTCTATTGTGAATTCCACGCCGCTGAGGAGGAGGGAGTGGAGGTGGTGGGAGAATTCCCTGTTCTATCTGCATTTTTACAAGCAACAGTTTTTCCAAGCTACATTCAGGTAGATTTTGTATTTCTCTTTGTCAATTCATTTAATTATACTCGTTTTTCTATTTTTTCTCATCATTTCAATGTGTATTCATCCCTCTTTATCTTGTGTGGGAAAGAAACCCAATTTTTGTGTCTGCATTTTCATTTTTGAAGTAGTAACTGTTATACATGTTTTTATGTTTTGCATAGTTACTCTCTTGTTATACTTGGTTACTTTTTGACTTACCGAGTTACTCTTGTTGTGTTACAGGGTTACTCTTCTGGTTTTCTGAGTTACTCCAACACACTATCATGGATGCCAGCCTTGATACGGATGCTGCTAATGCAAGTGTCTGTCGTGACGATGATAATCCTCAATCTTCTCATTCTATTGGTTCTTCCTCTCCGTCCCTAGCTGTAGTCCCTAGAGTTGGCCTTCAGTTTGGAAGTTTAGATGAAGGTATCTCCTTCTATTGCAGCTATTCTGGAATGATTGGTTTTAACATTAGGAAATACGACAATAGATATGAATGGGGAAGTAAGATTCTGGTTGCTAAAGATCTGGTTTGTGACAAGCAGGTAAGATCTGTCGTTCTAAGAGGTCTAGAGGGCTTCTGAGCCCCGTTTGTGATGAAATGGGTAACTTGCAGGATAAGTTGTCCAAGAAGCACAGACGTTCTGTGAAGAGGTGTGGATGTGGAGCCATGATATGTTTCACACTAGATAAGTCCTCATCCATGTGGGTTGTGACTACATTTGTTGAGGAACACAACCATGATCTTGTTGACGTTGCTCATCTTCATTACCTCAAGTGTAACTCATCTCTTGATGAAACTCAAAAAGAGATCCTTTCTTCCATGAGCTAAGCTAACATACCTGTATCGAGACAGATTGCATTGATAGCATCCAAGTCTGGCGGCTATGAAAATATGACATTTACTAGCAGACAAGCTCATAGACACATCTGTAGCAAGAGGAAAGAGTCAACCAAATATGACGTCGACATGGTTTTAGATCGCTTTGCCAAGTTCAAGGTCCTCGATCCAAAATTCTTCTATAGCTACCAAAACGACCCTGATTGTTGCCTTACTCATCTGTTTTGGGCTGATCCTATCTCCGTTGAAGACTGCGGGTTGTTTGGGGATGCGATTGTGTTTGACAGCACCTACCGCACCAACAAGTATTCGATGGTTTTTGGAATGTTTGGTGGAGTTGATCACCATCGCAAGACAGTGATGTTTTCATATTCTCTGCTGGTCGATGAGAAGTACAACTCATTTGTCTGGGTTTTCAAGCAGTACCTACTTTGTTTTGGCAAAGAGCCGATTTCCATCATAACCGATCAGGACCCTGCTATGAATGTTGCTGTCATCACTATTTTTCCCAATTGCAAGCATCACTTCTGCAGGTGGCACATCCTACAGAATCTTCCCTCCAAGCTTGGCGGCGTTCCTAACAAGGACCAGATCATAAGCTCCTTGAATGATTGCATCTGGAATGTGGATGATGTCGACATTTTTGAAGAGAGGTGGGATTCTATAATTCAGGAGAATGATTTGTTGTCCATCACCTGGCTTTCTGATATGTATGTGATGCATTGCGATTGGGTTTCGTGCTATATGCAGTCCTCCTTCTTTGCGGGCATGAGGATGACTCAAAGGAGCGAGAGCCTGAATGCGTTTATTAGGAGCCATGTGAATAGTAGGAAGGCTCTCTTTGAACTTGTATGTTCATTGGAGACTGCCTACTCTCATGTGTGGGAGATTGAAAATTTCAAAGACTTTGATGACGAGTACAGTAACCACCCTTTGTCATCACTGTGGCCCCTAGAGGAGCAGATGAGAGGTATATACACCAAGTCCATCTTTAAGATATTCCAGTCTGAGGTTCACCAAAGCATGGTCTACAATGTAAAGGAAGCTTCAGAAGGTGTCTTTGAGGTGTATCGCGTCGGTGGACTTGGAACTCCCCGTATATTGAAGAAAGAGTTATCTAGTGACATTGTTTCCTACAGTTGCTTCATGTTGGAATTCAAAGGCATCCCTTACAGGCACATCCTCTCTTATTTGAAGAGTCGTGACTATTGCACTCTTCCCGAGCCTTACATACTGAAGAGGTGGACCAAAGGGTACATAGAACACCCTTTGATTTTTGGCAAAGCGTCAGTTAAGCATCCATCCACTGGGAGGACACTTCACCTTGTTTCTGCCTGCAATTCGATTGTCTACATAGCATTTAGGAACAACATTGTAGATCTTTTCCATGAAAAATTGTTAACTTTGCGAAAGGAGCTCTTAGACTTGGATCTTGCTGATCCTGGTGCAGGCGCTGGTGTAACCACTTCTAATACAACTTCCTCTTCTGCTATCAAGGTCCATATACCTAGTAGTTGCAAAACTAAGGGGAGACCTAGATCGACTGATGTGAGGTTTAAATCTAGAGTTGAGATTGCCCAGTCTAAAAGAGAGAGGCAATGCAAGAATTGCTTAGAGTTTGGGGTCAACCATGACAGCAGGAACTACCCTATGAAGAAGTAGTCCATTCCGCATGGATTTTGTTTTTGGACTATGTGTTGATGTTGTTTTCTATTCAATGATTATCTATGTTGCTAATCGTGTGGTCTGTTGATGCTAGATGTTTTTTAGTGGAGTTTGTAGTTGATTAGTGTGTGAGTGAGGGATATTCAAATCTGTAATGGGTTGTTCTTTTTGTCTGCAGTTTTTGTGAAAGTGATTTTGTAACCCTCCATGTATTTTTACTTTTATGTTTTGTAATGTATCTATGTGTTACGTTGAGCTCCACCAGCTGTATATATACTTTGAATATGCTACAAAGAATCTGTTCTGATCAGATGCTACTCTTTTGTAGAATATTTTTTGTTTTATCTTCGTGTGCATTGGATACTCTTTTCTTTTGAAATACATGCATTTTTGGATTAGTACAGTTTTTTTTCATGTTTTGTTCAGTGTACTCACAAAATGTCAGTTTTTGCTACTATGTGGTTCACATACACTGGTTTCGTGTTTTTGACAAACCTTCAGCCACAAGAGTTACTTTTTGGTCACTGGAGTTACTTTTTATATCATCACAGATACTCTCAGGAGTTCTCTCAGTTACTCTCAGTGCTATCAGAGTTACTCTCAGTGCTATCAGAGTTACTCTTAGTGTTATCTCAGTTACTCCTTAGTGCTGTCACAGATACTCTCAGTATATTGAAGAAAGAGTTATCTAGTGACATTGAGGTACTCTTACAAAGTATGCAGGTTACTCATTTCAATCATATGGTTACTTTTCTATACTATCATAGTTACTCTTAGTGTTCTTATAATTATACATAGTCTCTGGAAAAAATGATATATATTATACATAGTCTATGGAACACATCATTCAAAGCCTAAAACGTTATATATTATACATACTCTTTGGAACAAACAATACAGAAAACTATAGCCAAATCAGATATAAGGACGGTCCATCAACTAAAAATAAAAACCAAAGAGCTTAGGGGGTCAAATCCATCCATGATGAGATCTATCATACACACTATTTACTCCATTGCAAAGCAGAGACAACAAACCAAAACAGCAACTTCAGAATCATTAAAACTTCTGGCCACACAAATTCGTATATGAGCAGTTCATACCTATTGTAGATGAGTCAACCTATAAAGGATTTACCCATGAGTTAACCACGGTTTTGAGACCAAGATGGTTGGGGGGAGGTATAGGAGGTGATGGGGAATATTATTGACCAAAAGGCAAGGAGAAAACGGTGGCGGTGCATACCTATTTATGATAGGAAGGTTGGACAGAAGAAGAAGCAGTGTCTTCTGCAGATGTTGAGGTGTCGGCTGTTGTAGATGAGTCAATCTGTAAAGGATTTACAGCTGATCTCGGCGGTGCTTGGTATTTGTTCCTAACAGACAACTAATCCGCAGAGTCGTCTGTTCCAAAGAATACTGCTTCACCAGGCATTCTGAAGAGCGGAAAAAGGTCGGTTGGTGTTTCTAAGAAATAATCTGTGATCCATGTTGTGATAGTCTGGTGATCGGATGGCTTGAGGAAGATGATCCAATCTTTGCGAATCTTGATCTATGCGATCATCCTTTTCCAGCCCCTACCAGTTGAAAATGATCCATTTTCATTCTGAATAAGGGTGATCTGAAATGTCTGGTTTCTGATATGGAAGGTGGTGTTGCCTAGTTTAATGTGAAAATGGAGATATTTCCCTTCTATAGGAAGTTGAATGGATTCCATTGTTTTGTCTTCAAGGGTGTAGTTCATGGGCTGGATGAATGGCTCCATGGTAGGCTGTGTTGAGGGTTGTGAGAAAACTAGTAATGGTAGAAGAAAGTAGTCATGAGAAGAAGGTAGGTTGTGAAGAAGGTAGGCTGTGAAGAAGGTAGGCAGTTCGAAAGTGAGTGAAAGGGTGAGATGAGAGCACTGGAACTTAAAAGAAGATGGCAGCGGTGCTATGTGCTTTTGGTGTTGCAAAGATGGGTAGTACATTTTGCAGACATTCTGCTATTCTGATGATACAGTAGTGCTATGTGCTCTGTGCTTTTACAGTTTATATGATATAGTATTGCTCTGTGCTTTTATGTTGTACAACCTTCTCTTTTCTTCTCTTTTCTGGTTCCGTCTTTAATAGAATCAGTGCATTGTACATATCTTTTCTTCTAATGCATTAAATGGAGTGTGATTCACTAAAAGAGGATAGCAGGCCTCGTGGGGAGGGATGGGTTGGTGGTTGAGGGACTGGGGAGTATTTCCACAAGAGTTACTTTGCAAAGAACAAAAGTTACTTTTTGAGTGCTAGAGTTACTTTTTATATTGTCACAGTTACTCTTAGTGTTGTCACAGTTACTCATTGTGCTCCTACTGTTACTCTTAGTGCTGATACAATTACCTTTTTCTGGAATCGAACACTTGCTCTCATACTAGTACAGTTACTTTATAAGATTTTCCTGTTGTATTTTTGAAGGTTACTGAAAAAACACTGTGAGTAACTGAAAAAGCCCTACGAGTAACTGAAAAAACCTTGTGAGTAATTGAAAAAACCATGTGAGTGACTAAAAAAACCCTTTGAGTAACTGAAGGTTACTCACGAAATGTCAGTTTTTGCTACTATGTGGTTCACATACACTGGTTTCGTGTTTTGGACAAACCTGCATCCACAAGAGTTACTTTCTGGATGCTGGAGTTACTTTTTATATCATCACAAATACTCTTAGTGTTCTCTCAGTTACTCTCAGTGATATCAGAGTTACTCTCGGTGCTATCAGAGTTACTCTTAGTGTTCTCTCAGTTACTCCTTAGTGTTGTCACAGTTACCTCATGGATTACCTATCTTTTTATTGAGTTACTCTTACAAAGTATGTGGGTTGCTTATTTAAATCATATGGTTACTTTTCTATACTATCACAGTTACTCTTACTGTTCTTATAATTATTCTAAGAGTTATGATATTATCATCACTCTTTCTCTTGTGTTGTTTTCTTGTTTGATAGTCTAACTCAAAGTATATATCTCCATACAAAACCACAACAATTTTACAATCAAGAACACATCATTCAAACACAAAACGCTATATATTAAACCCAAAAATACTCGTATTTGCAATATGATTTAGATCAAAAATGTAATTTTCAGGCTTTTTGCAACACACAAGTAAATGTATCTCATAGCGGTTGCACATCAAAATTCCAGAAGCAAACTGTTCAAGTTTTACATTTCAATTAATAATTCACTATTTCAGCTAAAATTCAGCCATTTATCTAGGCTTGAAACAACCTCTTCCTCTGTGCTCTTCTCTTCATCTGGTGCTTATGTCTTCGCTTCTTCTTGCTGCTTCTGACATTCATCTCTTCCTCCCTTGTTCTCCTCAGATGGACCTTTTTTGATGTCTTCATTGTTATCTTTTTTATGCGCTTGTACAGGTTGCAACTCCCCCCTCACCATCATTCTCTGAAAAATATCAGCCCTTATGGCTGGCATGTCCTTGCAGGTGAAGTCCATGTGTTTTCCATTTACTAGGCATTCTAGGTACTTCATGAAAAAGATCCCACAGTCAAGTGAGTCTTCTTCCTATTGTGGACACAGCGGGTACTCCTGTCCCCATTGTGACAGTTGGTCTCCTTTTTCTGCCCCCCTGAAGAATTCGTGCACAATACCCACATGCATTAAAAATACACAACTCTTATTAATCATCAATCAACAAACATTAACCGTGTCAATCCACTACAAATAGAGTTACTTTTTATAGATCACTTACCCATCTAAGGAATTCCTTTTTTGACTTGCTATTACCACTCATTGAGTTATAAGACCGGTGTGCTCCATCCCTGAAACTTGCCTCATACAAGTGCCAATGGTTGTTGTTGTTCAATATGGTGAACACTGAGTCCATTGTGTCCCAATATTTCATCAGGACGTTGAATAGTGGAGATAGCATGTCGATCTGCTCCATGGTTATGTTTTCAACATCAAACGTCGGCTTCTACTGCAAAAGCAAATTCACATCTATAAGTTTCAGTTTTGTGTATATATTTTTGTATTTTTGATGTAATTTTGTATACCAATTTTGTTCTTCTTACCGGAGCATATGTTCTCAAGCAGTTCCATGATAGACCCTTCTTCCTCCTTTTGCTTGTGGTGGCTTTGAGCATTTGTACAAAGTAGTCCATAACCTAAAAAAAAACCACAAGCTTTCTTTGTTTAGAAAAAAACCACAAGCTTTGAAAGAGTTACACTACTATTTATTTGTTTCTTACTGGTGATTGCATCATTTGATCTTGTACAGTAGGGTGGCGATGTCCTTCCCCGTGCACCAAGTGTCATCACTGAATCTCCATTCTTGTTTTGACCTGCCAATCGTTTTTATAGATGTTCTATATTAGTTTTGGATATTGAATAAGCGATGTTTTATATGTGTACACTTGACAAAATAACAAATTTTCTTACATTTCTTCTATATTTTCAATGAAGTGGTGGACAATTTCCCTGGTTTGTTTTGTTTTGAAATGCTCAAAACCAATGAAGTTTGACAGCTTGTGCTGTCAACAACAAAAGAGCACTTCATGTTAGAATCAATCTTCATTTTCCACTAGTTACACTATGTTGATATGTCATACGATTACTATAGACCATCGTACAGTTACTCTTTATGTTCATACAGTTACTGTTCTAATTCACAGAGTTACTCTAGACTATCATAGAGTTACTCTTTATATTACTACAATTACTCTGTAATATCACACAATTACTCTACTGTATTTACACAGTTACTCAAGTATTGATATACTTTAAAGGAGATGCAACCTTACCTTTTCCTCCCTCCTCTTCTTCACATTCTTCTCGATGCTGCCTATGATTTGATGTTCTATCTTTGACAGCTTTTTTCTGGGATCCTCCTTCTGCCCTTCTTCTTCGATTATATTCACCTGTTCTTCACTTGTTTCTTCATTGCTCTTTTTTTCTACATCTCGTGCAGACTTTCCGTGGTCCAAACCTTCAGCTGATTTTTCTTTCTTCTCGTCCTCATCACCAGTTTTCATCCCATCATTCTCATCTTCTGAGTCATTCTCTTCCACATATTTTCTTCTGAGGCTCAGCCTGCCTCGCTTCCTTGGCGTGTCATCCTTATCCATACCTTCCTTCTCTACTTTGCTCGTCGTACCGACATCCTTCTCGGGTAGCACATATGAACTGTCTTTGGGTTCTTGAACATTCCCCGATGTGAACCTCTCAGCAAATTGTTCAAATCCACTGGCAGGTGACTGTGATTTGTCACCTTCATCTCCAAATTTTCTCCTCAAATTTCTATTCTCCTCTTCCAGCTCGGCTATTCTATTTTCTAGCCATTTCTTCTCTCTATACAATTCAGTGAATGTTGCAATAGCTATTTTTGTGCAGATCTCCTTCTACATCTTTAGCTCCTCCTCGAGTATGTGAATTCTTCTCTCTAGGTTGGAGTCCTCAGTAGGCACTCCTTTTCGGATGACCAGCTTTGCTGGCACCTTATCTGGTGTTTGCTTACTTTTTGCCCTTTTCTCTGCAAGGTAGTAGGGCATGTCTTTCATTGTTCTTGAAGCTCGCCAGTAATCCCCCTGGTCTATCTTCATACTTTCACAAACCTGTCCATAAAAAAATCAAAATAATATTTAGCAATGCAAACATGCAGGATTATGTTGTATATTAGCTTTCGTAACAAATAAGAAATATTCTTACATCCTTAGGGTCCACAGCCCCTAAATCCATCAACTTCTCAATCGGCGCATCCCACTTCTTTATCCTTGGCTTTACGTCGAGGAACGTTGGCTTTACCATCTTTGTCATCTCATATGCCCAAACCTACATGTAAATAGAGAGAAAATTCAATGCATATGTAACTGCCCCCCCGTAGTCATCATTATAACAATTTTGTAGATGAAGATAATTTCATTCACTTACACATAGGCACATCACACACCTTGTTGTGTAGAGGGTGGTTTTCCCTTTCTCCCCTTTCCTCCTCAGCTGGACATTCTGCTTGAGCATCTTCATATTCTCGAAGATACTCCCATGCACCAGCTTTGCCCAATTCATCTGTGTCATTTCAGTAACATCGTCTAGGTAGTGCATTATGTAGATTGGTGTGCAATAGCTGGTGTCTGGGAGTAGGAATGTTGCCAGCAGGTGCAACATCCACGCACGACACATGTTCTGGTAGTCTGATGGATCGTCGGTCCTTGCAAATTCTTGCCAAAGCTTTGCTAAGTTGTCCTTGTGCAGGACATCCTTTTCCCTCAACCTCTTAGAGGTCTCCCCTTCATTTCCTTGCTTACTTGTTTCCCTAGAAAATTGTTGCCATATTGATCTCACAATCTCAGAATTTTTCCTAGGTATGATGTCCATACCTCTGCTTGGGATACCTAGAATTACCCCTACATCCTCAACCGTCATCCTTCTTTCCACCCCTCTGGCCAGAAAAAACCTGTCATCATCCACATATTTGTCTATCAAATCCTCCAAGAGGCATACGCCAACCATAAGATTCGGCATCTTTATCATGTTTGCAAATGTCGTCGCCCTCATCATTCTCAGCTGATTACTTGTAAACACCACACTCTGGCTAGTGGTGATGTAGCTCTTTAGGTAACACTTGTGGTACAACCTCCTTATCCCCACTGCAAACATATGAAAAGTTACTCTTAGTTTTCTTTTTTTTAGCATTACTTGTAACCCAGTCAAGTTACTCTTCAATTTTTCACATTTCAATCCACGTGGTAGGTTGATAATATTTTTAATGCTAATTGTTTATTCTTGTAATAGAAATTTTAATAAAGTGCAAGTAAGTGTCATATGATAGTAACAACTATTTAATAAATTTATAAATCCATTCAATATTACCTTCAGTTGCCTTTCCTTTCTCCTTTTCTATCCTCTTAATTCTCTCCTCTTTTTCTCCCTCATAGGTAGCCTTTTCCTTTCCCTTTTCTTTCTTCCTCCTTATTTCCTCTTCTCCTATCTCGTCAGCAGCCTTCTCTGTATCCTTAGTTTCTTCGGCCTTCCCTTTCCCTTCCCTTTCTTTTCATGCATACGAATGAAGTTACTCTAAATTTTTTGTCTTTTTTAGCTTAACATTATGGTTTTCATATGTTAACTGCTATGTAAAGTGTCCGAGTTACTCTTTGTTCTGTAATAGTTACTTCAGCATTTACTCCAACTACTCTAGGTTGTCGTACAGTTACTCGAATGTTCTATATCAGTTACTCTTGGTATCGTGTAGTTACTCTACTTCTTATAACAGTTACTCTTTTAACATGCATTGTTACTTTCTATATGAAATCTTTTTATTTCTCGTTTGTAATGTACATGCTATCACAAATTACCTTATCGTTCTTTGCTCTCTGCTTTGTCACGCCGAGGTTTGCCAGTCTTGGTAGCTCCTTTGCCTTCTTTCTCAATCGTACCCAGCTTACTTCATTTTGCTCTTTTCTCTTATGGTTTAATCGTCAGGGGATCTGCAACCCCTCTTTTCTTCCTTTTCGTTTTTGACTGAGGAGTCGCAGAAGCAACCTCCTTCTCCCCTTTCATAACCTCTTCTTGTCCTATTTCACCCATGTTCGCATCACCTTTTTCATCTTCTTTTCCACAACTTCTTCTTTCTCTGCTACATCTGTTGCCTTGGGAATCGTGGCCCCTTTTGTATCCCCTTTCAGAGTAGTATGTGGTTCTGCGGCCGCCGCTTCCTCTGGTTCTTTGGCCATTTTCTCCTCAGCCTGATGGGGCTGCATTTCAAAGTCTTCATCTTCTTCAATCACTGGTCGTAGATTCTTTCTCCATGGCGGCATTATCGAGGTCTTCTTTGATGCTTTCTTTGTTCCCGTCATCTTGGAAGAGGTAACTGCTCCGCAATTGAGATGCAGTGAGATGTGGAATCGAAGCTGATGGAGATGAAGGAGCAAGTAGAGACAGAGGAGTTGGGGATGGAGGTTGTTGCGGTGATTTGGTCGCCAGTGATTTTTGCGCGAGAGGAAGATCGATGGCAGAGGGAGGGCAGAGAGACGGTCTGAGCGAGGGAAGTGCGAGGGTTTTGGGTTTTCCGCATTCAAATGCTTTCCGCCTGTTTTTTTTTGAAGTAATTACGGTGCAATGCCACCGCGCGCTGCTGTCGGGTAACTTGCCCAATGCTACCCGTCGGGCAACAATATATATATATATATATATATTTGTGTATGTATGTGTGTATATATATGTGTATATATATGTATATATATGTATATATATATGTGTGTGTGTGTATGTGTATATATTTGTATGTATATATAAATATATATATAAATATATGTATATATATTAATATAAAACAATGATTCTGTGAGAAATATATCTTGGTGAGAGCGTGAGAGACATTTGAATAACTCTTGATAGAGACCACATTTTCATAACACAACTATATAGATTAAAAGTATATCATAATAATTACATTCGTACAAAATTTCATTATCATCAGATTTGTGTAGCATTCACAACAACAAAATACTTTTCAATGCTCTATATTGAATTTCAGATTGACCATTGGATGTAAAAAATGTACATTGTGTATAGACATGCAAATAATATCAGATTTCTATGATATTTTGTAAGAAGGTAAATGAATTGACATTTTTCTCATCTATATGGTTGGATTTAAAAAAATTCATAAACTTTTAGTTAATCAGATGTCACTCATGCTCTCACGTAGGATGTTTCTCACAAGATTGCTTATCATATATATATATATATATATATATATATATATATATATATATATATATATATATATATATATATATATATATATATATATATATATATATATATATATATATATATATATATATATATATATATATATATATATATATATGGTCAAGCTAGAATACACTCAGAGTGTACAGATCGTACTAATACACTCAAGTGTGTTTGCGTATCAAGACTATTTTTTGTAAAATGTAAACCATTGATCTGCACCGTCATAGTATAACTAGGCTACATACAAATTTTGATCCCATTTGGATGAGTGTAAGTCACTGATCCAAGGGCAACAAAATCGACGAGCGAAACTAATTTAAAATGTATAATTTTTATGGTCTTTATAACATGACCTATAAATGTCCAAATGTTCTCAAATTTTGCGTGTGAGCTATTCATAACATGTTTAAGAAGATCAATGGATTAGATTTTTTGAAACAAATATTACATTATGAAAAACTAGTTGAGTGTATTCTACTCCAAATTCACTCGAGTGCATTCTAGCCTGACTCTCTCTCTCTCTCTCTCTCTCTCTCTATATATATATATATATATATATATATATATATATAGTCAAAAAAGAGTGGCTCAAGTCGTCAAGCATGGTGTCCCCGAACAAAGGAACTTGACTAGTACATATACTACCTTTAATGCTGATTAAAATAAACTTTTTACGTCAGTTTCCAAGTGACACCCAAGTGGGCGACACTAAAGGTAGAATCTTATGGTGTTGGTTCTAAAACTGATGACACAGATCCGGCCCCGATTGCAACCAAAAAAGAACTGACACCGGTAGGATCAATAGTCGTCAGTTATCTACTGAAAACAAATGCCTATCTCCATACCCGAAAAAAGAATTTGGCATGCGTTAGGACATAGTCGTTAGTTATTTCAGCAAGAGCTGACGACTAACTCCCTTTCCAAATAAAAAATGTTTGGTTCATAGTCGCCGGTTCAGAGTAAAACTGGCAATACAACTATAAATTGTCATCGATTATGTATCATAAATCGACGCCTATCTCCATACTCAAAATTTTTTTTGGCTCAGGTTAGGACATAGTCGTCGATGTTTTATAAATAATCGATGATGTAGACCTTCATTGATGGTTCTTTTAAATAACCGATGAATAAGTGTCATTTTTTAATACTATCTTGAAGGCCTGCTATCCGGCTGGTCAGCAGGATGCAGAACCTACAGTTCAATTCTGAACTATAGGTTTACAACATCTTGTGATTTTAGCCTAACAATAGGCCACAAACATGTAATAATAAGATGATCAAGATTATATATACATCATGTGATTCACACACATGTAGAAACACAATTAATTCATTCACATGATTCACACACATGTAGAAACCTACAGTTCCATTCATTCATCCATTTTTACATTCACACACATGTAGAAACATGCAGTTCCATTCATTCATACATTCACACACATATAGAATCATATTCATTCATTCATCTTCACATTCACACACATGTATATAGATCAAACAATAAGACAATTCGAAAAAATGATTCACACATGTATATATAAGCACTACATATATACAGAAATAATGATACTAAAGTTTAGAAATGTCATTCTTACCATCAGTACCCCAATCATAATAAAAAATCACCTCCCTTTTAAAGTATTTTACCCATTGTTCTTTTATGTCATTTAATTATTCTATCATATAGGGAATATGTACATCTAATAGTTTTCCCCCTGTAATAAAGTCACTAGTTTTAAACACCTACAAAGAGAATGATATATATATATATATATAATTAATAAGTTTGATATTTCCATATTATCTCATCAAATTATACTTATGATGATCAAGACTATATATTACTTGTTGTATGCTTTTGATGTCTTGTGCAGCATATCTGACAATTATGTCTATATACAACATCATGTAATATCCACATGCCTAGCCATTGTTTTGTACAACACACTATAAATTTCAACATACAAAATATTAATAAATAAAAAAAAGCATAGTTCACATAAATAAAATATGCATTGGAGTCAGAAAACTACATCCACATTCTTCCAAACTATCACTTTCTTTTTCTTGTCCAATTCACATCTAGCATTTTTGAAATCTTTTAAAGCCCTATACATTAATGTAGCACATTAAATTGCATTAGTAAATAGTCATGTAATAATAGATGTTAACAGATATAAATATAATTTTTTTCTCACGTATATAATGGCCTTTTCAAATCGTATCTGGAACGGTCTAATTTGTTCCCCTTAGGATCTAGATAATAAATAGTCATTGTCTCTGGGACACAACCAATAACTCCCAATGCTTACCTCTAGTGATAAGAAAGTAAAAAATATATAACTCAAAATCCACACGGTAATGTAATTTTCTCAAGTAAAAAATATATGCAAACTAAACTTATCCAACATTATATGGAGCTATTATCATGCTCTTTTTTCTTTTCAAAAAAATATGTAAAAGCTATAGAGAAGTATAAGGTAACTGATGTAGGGTCTTTATTTACACGACTGATCAAGGATAGAATTAGAAATCCCACATGAGTCTTTGAAAAATCTGTACAAAACATATGTAAGTGGCCGCAAAATATATATTATGTATGCATTAATATATAAGAAAATAGATCACCATATAAAAAAGTGAGGTCTATAGATATTTAAATAAGATCTAACCATATCCATAGTTCTATCATAGATGAATTCAGCCAAGTATAACAAAACAACTCCAAAATATCTTGTAGTAATATATTATTATCGTATATTGGCCTATAGCATCCTCCTCCATAGAAATAATAATAGGTAAAGTTTCAGAATGTTCACCTATCCATATTTACATACCCCTGCATTGAGGACCTATCGAGTCATACATGTCCTTTGCAAGCCAACTAGGTGCTTAAGGAAGAGGTGGAGGTGGAGGAAGAGGAGAACTAGAAGGTTTCTTCCCTTTGTCCTGCATATATAATTTCATATCAATTTTCATGTATATACATATACCAATTAACATAATGTAAATTTACCATACATGATCAATATATATGACTCCCACTTCAGGCCACAAGACCACTCTGCCTTCTGCTTCACCAAGTGTGTCAGCATCTGGGTGGGCATATGATAATGGACGCTACCTCCAAGTGGGGAAGACAAGCCTCAGGCTCACAGGAACCGCACCATCGGGTACTGGAGTGCCATGAATCATCTGCCCTGGAAGGCGTGAGTAAGCCTCGTCTTCTGAATGATGAATTCTTTTAATTTTAGTTGGCTTGGCCTCAACTCCTACAAATTTACATAGAGTATGTTATATATATAACTAAACTATCATCTTGAAAAGACTCGCTACTATGTCATAAAAATACTTACAGTGGACATGATAGGTTGTGGGTTTATAGGACTACTCCCAACCACCTCTACAGGAATACTCCCATCCACTTCTATCATAGTGGAAGATCGACAATGCACTTGTACTATATGAGTGGCAGCCTGAGACGCATGTCACTTGCTCATTACTTCCTGGACTCTCTTATCAATTAACTCATCTACCTATACATGGCCAAAAGAAATTCTATTTATTCCTGAATTTCCTTTGCAATAACATTCTTAAAAAAGAATAGGTTTCCTCAGCTTTTGAAAATCCCTCTTTTTGGGCATGTTTGCACTGTGATGGCCCAAAGAACGCTCTTAGGCCCACACTAGCACATGCATCCCTAACACGTCCAGGATGCTATGGGTTACTGAGAGCAACTGTAAATATATCCCTTATGCCCTTAGGGATGAATGAGCCTTGCTTCATCTTCTCGTGAAGCTCCCGCTAATAATCATCAATAGAAATTGGTAAGTAAATATAGCAATAAAAATACTAATTTCTCTGAGAGTTGAATTTTACTATTTTTGCAGTCACCTTAGTAGTTGCGGGGTTGGTTATATCTCCTTTTTTGTTTTGCCTCCCAGCTATCCACACATCATGAAGATGTAGAGGTGTGGGAGTAGTAGAGGACTCAGTAGACTCAGTAGTAGTAGTAGGATACTGAATGGAATATGCTTGTAATTTTGGCGAAGGACTGCATAGCCACATGGACCCATCATGTGGTCATGCACATTCATTACACGCCTTGCTCTTTGAGCATTGTTGATAGCCTTGTTAGTAAGCACATTGAATTGGTTAGTAACGACCAAGTTCAATCGTAAATAGGTGAATTCATAAGAATGTATACTAATTAAATTGGGAGTGATGTTTAATACCTTGAATTCATCAATAGTTCCATTGCTCAAGAGCTGACGTCTTCCTCTTATCAGCCTCTCGTATGTATTGTCAGTTGAGAGTTGTCCTATAGTTCCTTAGGACCCTCCCACAATGTTGCATCACCTTTTTACGATGTAGACTTTCATCCAGTTCAAATATACTCTACAAAATTTCATATATTTAATAGAGTATTCTAAAAAATAGAATTGTAAATAACTTTAAAAATATAATTGCAAATGATAATATCTCACACATAGATCTTTCCATATTAAATCTTTCTTCACTTTAGGAACTGTATGCTAAGATTCTGCATTTACACTACAATGGCTACGAGTAATAACCCCAAGATATGAAACAAACGAGATGTGTTTCTTTCCAACTAGATTTCCTGCATGATCAAAATCCACAACCAATTTTGGTCCATTTCCCCTTTGTTGTAGTAACTTGTTCATCATAGTGATGCCCTTAATTTTTTCAATTTTTATGCTACTCATCAAGTGGAACAAGGTTTTCAGGGGGTACATCCTTGACCTAAAAATTGACAAAAGAAACACATATAGGTTACAACTTATAAATGGATGTATAGCTAGATATATTGTAAAAATTACATTGTGACACAGCAGCCCAACCTCATGGTAATCATCATATTCATGGTCAGCCATCTGAAAAAGTGTCATATAAAAACAATCAAACATTTAGAATTTAATGAAATTAATATAACATTGTAAAGTTCACATCGATCTAACATTCAAAAAAATAAAACATTTAAAAATTAAAAAAATGCCTCAAATATTGAGATCTTTTATCAATTAACATTCCTTCGATGTGATCTCCACGCACATATAAGTCATTGTTAGCTTCAATATTTGGTGTTGGCAAGCCAACTGAGAATTGACTGTCTTTTATCATGAAGAACAACTGACCATTTTTTGTTTACAAGAACATTGATATAAGATACTTGTTTCGCCTGTGATACCAATATGAATGGTTCAACATTCTCACCAATCTTTTTTAAATTAACTAATGTGAAACCCAATTCATCCACTATAACTCCTTTGGTGTTGGCAACCCAATTACACTTAAATAGAGGAATTTTGAAATCTACATAGTCAAACTCCCATATGTCTTTAATGACACCATAATATGACATTTTAGCTTCACGTGGACTCTTATATTTCACACTACAAAAAAACAATGAAGACGCTTGAAGGATTACCCCACTATTTTGGAGGATACTATTATCATCTTGATGCTTTTTGCAATATGAAAACTCATTTATGTCAAACCCTTCATAAGACATAACATTCAATTTTGGTTTAAAGGCGAGGCATTTGATATTTTCAAAAATATTATTTGGTATTTGAGATAGTTTATGTAAGACTTTATCTTTAAACCACTTAATAAATGTCTTGTTATGCTCTCTAGCAAGCCACATTGAATTGGCTCGAGGATATTGTTTCTTGATGAAATTAGTATGTTTCGTGATATAAACACTCACTTCATCGATGTTATGTAAAATATACAAGTGAGCTTGTTCCCACAGCTCATGACTGATTATTTCATTCGTACTCCTAAAGTCCCTTTACCAGAATAGTCCTCAATATTATTATCAATTACAGGAGATTTATTACCACTCAGAAAGTTAATGCAAAAATCCATAACCTCGCCTGCCACAACTCTCAATAATACTACCTTCAGACTGATAACGGTTTTGAACATTATCTTAAAAAATGCTCATGTATCGTTCGAAAGGATACATCCTATATAAGAAAATTGGTCCCAATATTTTAACTTGTCTATAGTCAAGTGGACAACAAGATTGTTACAACATCAATTTTTGGGTTCATATGGATTGAGATGTAAAATCTCCAATAATATGTATGATTATGAAATCATATGATTTATGTGTAATGAGTGGATTTCTTTGGTAATATTTCCTTTAAAAATATGATTTTGTGGACCCTATTAAGTTAGTGAGTCCAAGATGATAAAAAGAGAAAGAAAATTGAAGAAAATCAAATAATGCATAAATAAGAAAAGAAATTGAGATAATAATGAAAATATGACAAATATGTGGAAAGATGTATGAATAATCATCATGGTTGATATTTTGAATCCATAAGGTTTCTAATGGTAAAAGGAATCAAAATAAAGAGAATAAAAGAGAAAGAGAGAGAAAATATGTACTAAATATGCCTTTTTAAGTGATAACTTGCATATGAATAAAAGTATCTCATAATTTTGAATTTGAGTCCCAAACTTATCACACATAAATTTTAAGTCACTATGGACTTTCCCCTAAAATTTGGGATCAAACCGATAAGCGGTTTGAGAGATATGGATTTTTCTAGTTTCCCTAAAGTGTAGGGATTTTCATTAAATGTCATAATTTCAATAGGACTGTTTATTTTGGGTGCACGCGATGTGGATCATGGTTATGATATCCAATGGTGTCTATATCATCTTCACCCTTTGCCAAAAGAGGAAGGCCATGAACAGTAACTAATGAATTTCCTAATCAGTTTCCTCCCTCTCAGTTTCCTGTTGGCGAGTGGAGACTCTTCCATTGGATTCGAGAGAGCAGTGTGACCTTTCCTGACCCAAACGTTCCTTGTCATCCCCAAGGATTGGGATGTTTCCTGATGTTTGATGGATCCTAGACTCCATGGAAACCCGGCGGCATCTTCCCTGCCTATATAAGGGGTAGGAAACTGCATGATCGAGGGAGAAAAAGAGACAGTCGGTGAACCCCAACTACTTAGAACCCATTATCTTTCCCCAATTCATCCCAAGTCGAGGTTGTGTCACTAGACCTACAATTCTATTCCCTAACTCTAGTGGGCTAGTAGACTATCTTGTTCTCGTCACCACTCCGCACCACATGGAGGCCAAACAATTTCGGGAAGTTGGGATGAAGGTGTCGGTTACTGTGATTCCATTGCTGGGATCATGTGGCCTAGAGTCAACTTGGAGGTTGATTGCCATCCCCATTGAAAAGAATGTGGGTCACATGAGCGGAGAAAGGAGAAGGAAAAGGAGGATATTACTACCCTGTCCCAACATTTCCATGAGTAAATTATGGGCTTTTTCGTCTTTTGTGCCCGTTTTGGGTGTTGTCTGCTTGGAGCAATCGGCTGGGTTGGCCATAGGAAATTGGCCTGATGAGTCTAGATTGGTTGAGGCCCATTGACCTAGCCTAGTCTACATGGATAGGTGTAGCGGGCCGCAAGCTGACGTGGCAGCCAGTGATTGGCTGAAAGGTAATTTTCTTGCAAAAATCCTAACTAATTATTGGTAGCTCAGATGACAACAAGTTATATATGAAAATTGATAAGGAGGATGCAAGGAATCCACTAAAAATAAAATTGAAGTCTAATTCTACTTGAAATTCAAAAAGGACATGAAGTTGTTATCTTTAATGCTTTCATGAGTAAGAAACCCTAATTTGATGATTAATGAAGTTGGGAAAGTAATATGGATGTTCCATGAGAATATTAACCTATTGTTAATAGAAAGAATGGTTTGTATCTAATTAGATGATCCATATGCTTAAAAGGACAATTTAGGGTTTTATGTGTTTAATGTGCATTAATGGACATAGAAATCCTAATATAGGTGTTAATGGTTTCTAATGAGTTATATTTCGAGATTCTTTGTATAAAAGTGATATTAAGTTAATCCTAAGACAAATTGATGAAATGAAGGTTTTAATGTGAATAAGTGAGTAATTAGGGTTTTGAACCTAGAAATGTTGGTTTAGGGTTTTGTGGACATAAAAGAGGAAACCTACAAATAGATCTAAAAGAACCCTATTGAAACCCTAATTCAGATTAAAAACCCTAGAAAGTAATTCTAAGTCAATAAAATAAGTTCTTGATGAGTATGTAGTAAATAGGTTGTACATGCTTTTCAGGATTCTATTCTTCTGTGTGATTGGCTTGATTGCTTGCTTGTATTGCCTGATTGGATTGGATTGTGCTTATTTCTTATGAAATCTCCTAATCAGGTATGTGGTTAATTATGAGAATACACTTTTAGTTTCTTGGTGGTTTCATGAGGTTTTATCGATTACAATGGCAATAACTATTTGAATGTTTTATTTCTACAATCTTTAAAGTGGATATGACTATCACAATTTAAGTATATATGTGACTGTTTTGAACCTACATACCATCTCTAGATGTGTGATGCAAGACCAAGCCCCAGATGGAAGACCATTGGGCACTCAGAGAGGTGACCTCAGGTACCAAGCTCAGGATGGAGAAGGTAGCCTTAAGTCCCTTGCAAGGACTAAACCCTAAGAGAGGGTATCCCAGAGTATGAGTAAAAGTGGTTGGGAAGTCACATTGAAAATTGTAATCTTGCATTGTTAACAACTATTTGATGTGATTATGTTGTTAGAATATATGTGCAATGTTTTGGTTGTCACCACATACTGGTATATTCATTTACACTGGCTGACGTTTTGTTTGTCGTCATTTTAGGATTATCTAAAATTGGACAAATAGTAAAGTGGATCTTGTGAAGATTAAAGTTAATTCTTTAAGGAGGATTTAGATAGATAGACTTCTACTCTGGGTAGAAGTTCTAGATTCCTATTTTTTGAAAGGTATGAAAAAAAGTAAATTCCAGTTTTTTAGTTTAGTCTTTCATAGAATACTTTTGATTATTTGCAAAACCATTTATCCTATTTTTGAGATAAAGTGGGGTCATTACAATTGGTATCAGAGCAAGATTTTCCATTTAATCTTTAATAATTTTTAAATTTAACAAACTCTTTAGAACCCAAGGGAGTTATTAGAGGATTTTCCAATTATGGAGGTGTCTAGAAAAGGATCACGATTTGGGGGGGATGCTAAGATTTTCCTTCACCCCGCTAGTTGTTTTATGAGGACTCCTGGATTCTGTGTGACTACCTAGCCAAAATCGGAGGATTTGACTCAATATAAGATACCTCTAGGTCTTCTCTCATCTGTCTTCATCCCTTCTCTACCCCATTCATTGAATAACTTTAAGAGATTAGGGTTTCTCTCTCTCCATCACCCTCTTGAGTTTTGGGAATAAGGATTAAGGAATCCTTCACCAAATAATAAAAAGCATGTAAGAAATATGTCATGGACATAAGTTTTGATAATTAGAAACTCAGACTAAGTTTAATTACATGCTTGAGTTGCATGGCACGTGTGGTTGTTCCCTCAGGAGATCCCTAAGGTTAGACCATATTGTAGGAGGACAATGAGAGAGTTAGCCTTGGAGGAAGAAGCATCTAGGAAGAGGAAGAGACCCGACACATCCTCTAAGGGTGATGCTAACCCAAACCCTAAGTGGTAGTTAGAGAAATACATGACAAGATGAGTTGGATACCTTAGTCTTCTATACCTTCAAGAATGTGGATTAGACATATATGCTTAACATAAAGGTTTTGAGTACCCATGAAAAGCATGAACTATGTGTGGTTGTTTGACCCTAGTGCCTTTTGGATGACCCGACCTTGTGTGGGTCGTATCTATTAGGGTGAAGGATATCTCCCTCATTGAGAAGGTTAGTAATGATCATATGGGAACCCTAATAGATATATGTGAGTAGGAAAGAGGCACGTACCTACATAGAAGAGAGTGGCAGTAGGTGTTAGGCCTAAGCCAGATAGGTTATGACTGATGTTTATGAGATGAGCATGCAGAGCTTTGGATGATCTTGGTTGGACATAGGTCATGATAGTATGTTTCACCCAAGTAGGGATAAATGTGTATCCTTAAGAGTTTGACCCATCTTCTAGGAGAGAACCTCCAGTGGTAGGACCATTTGTAGGGTTAACGCTAGAGAGAGAGAAAGACCTAATGAAGAAGGTGGGAGGCCTAGACTCTGAGACATGAGGAATCATGAGAAGTTTGGTATAATGTGACATAGAATAGACGACCTTGAGTAGATGTATGTGGTTTCTTCATGCATGATCCTTAGAGGCTTGTCATACCATGGATTCCTTTAGAGGAACCAAACCCTAGAAAAGAGAAAGAGCCTTCCTGAAAAAACATATGGATGACATGAGAACCTACCTTTTGGGTGTAGGAAGGAGAGTTCCCAAGACCCTAAAGAAGTATGGTGTGATAACAAGTTATGAGGCCTCACATCCAGTTCGTTGTCCTAGTGTAGGACTCTAAGGGTTGTTCACATGGAAGAGTGTTAGGAAGTATATGCCCTATCTGGTATAAGTTTGGTTCATGTTGGAACAACTGAGTATGTAGTTAGTCAACTGATGCATAAGAGGTGAACCTGGGGTTCCTGGACCAAAGAGGGGAAGTAGCAGTACCTGGTGCACACGATGCCCACAAGGATGATGAAGTTCATAGGAATTAATCTCGACACCCCATCCCATGTAATAGAAGGAAACCCCGGTTGAGTTGAGATATATGTTTGTTGGTAACATATACATGTATGATATTGGTGCAACTTTGAGGAATAAGGAACAAGTATGACATACCAAGGAACTCAGAATGGCTAAGTAGGTTGTCTTCTTGCTAGCTATGTGTATAATTAGCATGATAGAGCTAAGCATGAACATGATGACATAAACCTTGGATGCAAGGACATTTTGTGACCTCTGTTACTATCAAGTGATAGTTTTCTCTTTTCCTAGGAAGGGACCCTTCATGTTGGAGTGAGCACCAACTCTTGTTTAGGTTTGAGGTAAACCTTACGAGGTCACTTATAAGAGCTTGTTGAGCTAAGTGTAAGAGCACATGGTATGAGAATGAATCTATAGACCCATGTGTGACAATCTCTAAGGGGCATGAGGATATGTTGCCATGGAGGTAGCATGTATGGGGCCAGACTGAGATAGGTAGGTTGCCATAATTCCCATGAAGGGATGTAAGTTTGACTATGAGTGCCCAAAGAGGTGATGGGGATTTTCGGTAAGGATTCAGGATTGAGATGTACCAAGATAGAATCCTAAGTCAATACCAAGGTCAAGGAGGGGTAATACTTATGGGAGTAGGAGTTGTCTATTCTCTAGATGCACAATACCATAGGGTCGGGAGGTAACAACTATCTTTTCCTGAGGATCATGGGTTAGGAGGTTGACCACCTTCATGAATTCATGGGGCCCAAGGGTAAATGGGGAAGGCACTCCCTGGATGCATAAGGGAAGAGGGATGACTCCAAAAGTACTGGCACCCTAGAGACCATGATGTAATGACTAAGGATTGTACATAAGAGTAACATGAAGACCCAAGAGTGTTTGGGAATAGTCTTTCCATGGATGTAGATATAGAATCAAAGTATTCATGGTATTGAGTCATGAGGTATTGGAAAATGTTATGGCCTAGTGTGATGCACCATCTCTACTCTTGGAACGGGATGAACTTTGTATTTGGACTATAGCCAAATGCTTATTTCATCTTGTTATGGGGGTGAGAGATAGGACAAAATGCATTCCATGTACTAAGGATAGATGTGATATGAGTTGTAACCCTTCTATGATGTTTGAGGATGGAAGATGTACCAAATCCTTTTGAGAGTATATTGGATAGAAGATATGAAAGCATAAAGGTAATATGTGGACGTACCTCTCTAGAAGTGGTTTGGAATATATGAGTTATAACTTGGGTTGATAATCGAGATGACAGAAGAAAGAAAAGTTTTCTTGACTCAGATAGACCTAAATTGGAGACAAGGATGATGAGTGGAGTATATGAAGGTTTGTGTTTTCACCATCACCTAGCACATAAGGAGTTTAATGTGGTATCGGATACTCTTAGTCGAGATACAACCCATGTATACAATTGTCTTGTTTAGCCAGTAGAGAGGCAAGAAGAGGTTTCTAGGTGAACCCTACGATCATTAGAAGATGAGACATGTGTGGCTAACATCCATATACAACCAGACTCATTGGTCAAGTTGGTGGTTGCCCAGTTAGCCAGCCTAAAGCTTGATAAGATAAAAGGGTTGTTATAAGAACCTCAGTTACACCTCTTAGGAGAAGAAGGGGTGAAACCCACTACTAAAGTTTTTTTGGGTTTCTGAGGAGTCAACCTTGAGGAATCATGTCATGCAAGAAGCTCATGATTTAAGTACACTGTACGCTGTGGTACTACCAAGATGGTTAAGGTTTGTAGTAGTACCTTAAAAACTTGAGATGAACAAGGATATAGTGTTGCATGTGGCCAGTTTCCATACATTCTAGAGGGTGAAGGTTGAATACCAATAACCTAGTGAGTTTCTAAAGATAATTATTAGTCCCCTAGAGGGAATGGAGGCAGATCAACATGGACGTTTTACTGAGTCTCCACTGGAATAAGAGAGGTTAGAATGAAATATGGGTTGTGGTAGATTGCCTTACTAAGTTGACCTAATCCCTTGCCTAAGAGAGAGAGAGAGCATTATTAGTGTGAAAGATCTAGTTGAACTACATATATATAGATGGGATACAGATAGTTCAACTACATAGTGATCTATGTTCAATATCTTGAGCATGACCTCAAGTTTGCTTCCATGTGGTGGAAGTAGGTACATGAAGAACTCGATGCTAGATTGAAATTTAGTACAACATATCACCCCCTGACTGATGGACAGTCAAGAGAGTATGATCCAGACTCTAGAAGTTCTAATGAGAGCATATATTCTCATTTAGGATGATCAATCAGGGGCAGTTCCTGCCCTAACACAGTTTTCTTGTTATGATAGCCACCATAGCCAGTATCGGGATGTAAGAAGCTCTGTAAGGGAGGCTGTTTCGGTCACTGCTTCATTAGGAGGACGCCGGTAAGGGGACCTTGGGAAGGTCAGAGAGACCACTCTGTATGCAGATGAAGTCTCTTTGATCGAGTAATGGCTGAGAAATCCCATAATCAATAGGAGTTGTGAGTTGATGTGAAGTAGATTGTCATGCAGTTCACTATGGGTGAACATGTGTTATGAAAACCTGATCCTAAGAAAGTTGAGTCCCTGATACATGGGTCCATTTGAGATGGATTGGTGGAGTTGCTTATAATTAGCCTTACCCCTCAAGATAATATGGTGTGATGTGTTCCATGTGCCTGATATAGAGCACTATGTGATGTGCCTGAGCCATGCGCTGAGCATTGAACCTAGTGAGCTTCAAGGGAGGTTGACATATCCTGAGTCACCTGTGAGGATTTTAGGTTGAAGATCTTGGATGTAAGAATATAAGATGATAAAGGTTCTTTGGAAGCACCATGGAGAGGACAAAGCCACATGGGAGCAAATGATGGACATGGGAATGTCTTATTCTGATTGTTAGTATGATTGGTGGAATTTTGAGAGCAAAATTCCTATAAGAGGGGAAGGATGTCACAACCCCAATTTTTGGGTTCATATGGATTGAGATGCAATTTCTCCCATAATTTGTATGATTATGAAATCATATGATTTATGTGTAATGAGTGGATTTCTTTGGTAATAATTCCTTTATACATATGATTTTGTGGACCCTATTAAGTTAGTGAGTCCAAGATGATAAAAAGAGAAAGAAAATTGAAGGAAATCAGATAATGCATAAATAAGAAAAGAAATTGAGATAATAATGAAAATGTGATAAATATGTGGAAAGATGTATGAATAATCATCATGGATGAGATTTCAAATCCACAAGGTTTCTAATGGTAAAAGAATGCAAATAAAGAGAATAAATGAGTAAGAGAGAGAAAATATGTATAAAATATGCCTTTTTCAGTAACAACTTGCATATGAAGAAAAGTACCTCGTACTTTTGAATTTGAGTCCCAAACTTGTCACACATGAAGTTTAAGTCATTATGGACTTTCTCATAAAATTTGGGATCAAACGGATAAGCGGTTTGAGAGATATAAATTTTTCTAGTTTCCCTAAAGTGAAGGGATTTTCATTAAATGTCACAATTTCAATGGGACTGTTTATTTTGGGTGCACGTGATGTGGTCCTTGGATCTGAGATCCAACAATTTTCATATCATCTTCTACCCTAAGCCAAAAGAGGAAGGCCATGAACAGTAACTAATGAATTTCCTAATTGGTTTCCTCCCTCTCAGTTTCCTGTTGGTGACTGGAGACTCTTCCATTAGATTCGAGAGAGCAGTGTGAACTTTCCAGACCCAAACATTCCCTATCATCCCCAAGGATTGGACTTTTCCCAATGTCTGATGGAGATTGGACTCCATGGAAACCTGACAGCATCTTCCCTGCCTATATAAGGGGTAGGAAACCGCACGATCGAGGGAGAAAAAGAGACAGTCGGCCAACACCAACTGCTTAGAACCCATTATCTTTCCCCAATTCGTCCCAGGTCAATGTTGTGTCACTGAACATGTAATGATATTCCATGAATCTAGCGAGCTAGTGGACTAGCCTATTCTCATCACCACTCCGCACCGAAGGGAGGCAGAACAATTTTGAGAAAGTTGGTACGAAGGCGTCGGCTACTGCGATTCCATCACTGGGATCTCGTGGTCTGGAATCAACTTGAAGGTTGACTGCCATCCCCAGAGGTGAGAATGTGGGTCACGTGAGTGGATAAAGGAGGAGGGAAAGGAGGAGATTACTGAACTACCCCGACGTTTCAATGAATAAAGTATGGGATTTTTCGTCTTTAATGCCCATTTTGGGTGTTGTACGCTTGGAGCAATCAGCTGGGTTGGCCATAGGCCATTGGCCAGATGAGTCCAGCATGGCTGAGGCCTATTGTCCTAGCCTAGTCCTCATGGATAAGGTGTAGCGGGTTGTGGGCTGACGTGGAAGCGAGTGATTGGCTGAAAGGTAATTTTCTTGTGAAACTCCTAACTAATTATTGGTAGCTCGGATGAAAATAAGTTATATATGAAAATTTATTAGGAGGATGCAAAGAATCTATTAAAAATATAATTAAAGTCTCATTCTACTTGAAATTCAAAACGTACTTAAATTTGTTACCTTTAATGCTTTCATGAGTAAGAAACCCTAATGTGATGATTAATAAAGTTGGGAAAAGTAATATGGATGTTCCATGAGAATATTAAGCTATTGTTAATAAAAAGAATGTTTTGTATCTAATTATATGATCCATATGCTAAAAAGGCTAATTTAGGGTTTTATGTGTTTAATGTGCATTAATGGGCTTAGAAACCCTAATCTAGGTGTTAATGGTATCTAACGACTTATATTTCAAGATTCTTTGTATACAAGTTATATTAAGTTAATCCTAAGAAAAATTGACGAAAAGAAGGTTTTAATGTGAATAAGTGAGTAATTAGGGTTTTGAACCTAGAAATGTTGTTTTAGGGTTCTGTGGACATAAAAAAGGAAAGTTGTAAATAGATCTAAAAGAACCTTAATGAAACCCTAATTCGGATTAGAAACCCTAGAAAGTAATTCCAAGTCAATAAAATAGTTCTTAATGAATATGTAGTAAATATGTTGTACATGCTTTTTAGGATTCTATTCTTTTGTGTGATTGGCTTGATTGCTTGCTTGGATTGCCTGATTGGATTGGACTGTGCTTATTTCTTGTGAAATCTCCTAATCCAGTATGTGGTTAATTATGAGTACACACTTTTAGTTTCTCAGTGGTTTCATGAGGTTTTACCGATTGTAATGGAAATAACTATTTGGATGCTTTATTTCTGCAATCTTTAAAGTGGATATGACTATCACAATTTAAGTATATATGTGACTATCTCAAACCTACATACTATCTGTAGAAGTATGATGCAAGACCAAGCCCCAGAGGGAAGGCCTGAAGTGGTCAAGCCTCAGAGGGAAGACACTACGCACCCTGAGAGGTGGCCCCAGGTACCAAGCTTAGGATGGAGAAGGTAACCTTAAGTCCCTTGCAATGACTAAACCCTAAGAGAGGGTATCCCAGAGTATGAGTAAAAGTAGTTGGTATGTCACATGGAAAAATTTAATCTTGTATTTTTAACAACTATTTGATGTGATTATATTGTTAGTATATATGTGCAATGTTTTGGTTGTCACCACATACCGATATATTCATTTATACTGACCGATGTTTTTGTCGGCATTTTAGGAATATTTGAAATTTGAAAATAGTAAAGTGGAACTTGTGAAGATTAAAGTTAATTCTTTAAGGAGGATTTAGATAGATAGACTTCTACTATGGGTAGAAGTTCCATATTCCTATTTTTGGAATGGTATGTGAAAAAGTAAAATTCCAATTTTTAGTTTAGTCTTTCATAGAATTTGATAATTAGTTTTGATTATTTAAAAAACCATTAATCCTATTTTTGGGATAATGCCTCTGACTTCTTGGTCTTCCTTAATTGCGGGTTACCAGGAAGTGGGGTCATTACAAAGATGTACCACGATATCAAAGAACGAAGAAGGAAAATACATCTCAAGCTGACATAGGGTAATAACCACTTCTCTTTGCAACTTATTGAGATTCTCGGGATCAATAACTTTTTTGCATATACTGTTGAAGAAGAAACAAAGTTTGGTGATTGCAAACCTTACATAGATCGAATTGCCACAGGCAGTATTTGTTGCATTAGAGTATGATAATAATGAGATTTAAGACCTATCAGCTTCAGATCTTTCATTGATACCAATATACAGATGTTGGAAGACTAACAATGTGGTAACTTAACATTAACCAAGCACTCGCAAAAAGGTTTCTTCTCCTTTCTATACAACGTGTAACAAGTAAGAGGTAAATATGTTCTCCAATCACTACTAACTACTTCTGTTAATTTTTTTCCTTATTCCCATTTCATGTAGGTCCATTCTGGATTTGAAGCCATATTTAGTCTTACCTACTATATCCAACAGAGTACCAATGGTGCTATCACATACATTTTTCTCAACATGCATGGCATCGATACAATGCCTAACTGCCAAAGAACTCCAATAAAGAAGATCCCAAAATATTGACTTCTTCTTGAATAAAGATTTGTCACTTTGTGTGGGAATGGTACATTGTGATCTCTTACCAAATTATTTTACTCTTTCATAAACAACCTCCCCTAGTATAGGTTTAGGGGCACTCCATTCCTCATTCCATCCATTGAATGCTTTGCACAACCTTCAATATGGATGGAATTTTGGAAGAAACCTTCGATGACCAAGATATATAGTCTTGCTGCCATATTTTAGTAATATTGAATTAGTATTCTCTTCACATACAGGGATGCTTTGGATCCTTTTACATTGTATCCAGACAAATTCCCATATGTTAGAAAGTCATTAATAGTGTAAAACAACATAGCATGCAAACAAAATGTCTCTCTAAATGAAGCAATCATAGGTCATCACACCTTCTGTGAGACCCCTAACCTTGCTTAAAGTGTTGAACAAGCTTAATTGTCATAATTTAATTCTTATAACCCAAATATAACATTTTATATTCTTTGAAATCATAAGACAAGCTTAAGTTTCAAATTTGGTCCAATTTGGACACTGTTTGAGCAAGTTATGCAATTTTATGCACATTTTAGACTTTTCTACAATTTACCCAATTGAGAGGTTTTCTTTTCAATTTATCACTTGCATTATATTCCTTGGATATTCTCTCATCATTCTTGAGCTTTCTGAGCCATGGGGCACTTATTTAATCCTTGGTTTGAAGGTGTTTTCTTCAAGGGTATTTTAGGGTTTACCCCTTCATGGATGAGCTACCTTTAGTAGCCTCAACTAATGAGTTATTTGTTTTTCTTGGAAATTCAAGAAACGAGGGATAAACATGTCTCTATGGATGGTGGGGGAGATTCTTATGTGTGTTCTTGTGTATTCTTAATAGTTGAAGGCCATGGACACTTGGAAAGATACTAGAACTTCAACTTTTTCTTTTTCTTTATCTTAAAGTTTCATATACTTATCCCTAAGCACCAAAACGAGCCATTTACTCTCCACCACTTCCATCCTTCTATGAACCTCATTCTATCTCTATTCTTCTATGAATTTACTATCGAAGTAAGAAGAAAGATGGGATCTTCTTGGAAAAAGAATCTAGGGTTGCAATTGACTTCCTTTTAGGGTTTAGAAAGCTTCCTTCTAGTGATCTTGACCTAAAAGAGTAAGAATCAACTTCTTTCCTTCATTTATTTCTTTTTTTATCCTTCCTCCTACCTTTTTCCAGGTTATAACCTTGTTTTTCCATGGTAGAAATTTCTCTAAAGCTCTAAAACCCTACCTTTCTTGCTCCTTATGCTTAGGGTTTGCTCATTTGATGAAGAAAAGTGCTAGATGGACGAGTTCACAACTTATGCTTGGATTTCCTACCCTACCTGCTCATGTTTTCTTCTGTTTGGGAGTTTATCTTCTAATTAGAGGCTAATTTTATAACTTTCTCCATGTTTATTGCATACCATAAGCTTGCTAGCTCATGTTATTGCTTGAAAATGATGATCCATGCACTAAAAAACTATGCTTGACTTGGATTTCGATTTTTATATTGTTCCCTATTCTGATTTCAGCTCTAGATGAACCTATGATCATGTGTACATTATTCCTAAGGTATAATATGACTTGGATCAGGTTGGTTTGACAACCTATGGTGCTAAGCGCCAATCAACCAATGGTCAATTTTAGGGTTTTAAGCTAATTTCTTCTATAAACCCATGATCCGATGATGGTACCATTGTAACAACCCTATGGTGTTTTCATGACAACTTATGGTCGGGATCAAAGGTTTCATATGATGGTGACAACCTATGGTCACCCCCTTAGGTCAGGTTTTGGATTAATTATAAGTTTAATGATCAACCATTAAGTACCCCACTGATGTTATCAATTAATGATGACATTAGCTTAATATTTGTTGTTGATTAATGAATATAGTGCTGATCTAACAACCTATGGTGAATTAATGGTCATTAATGATGGTGGATCAGGTCTCCAAAACCTATGGTAAGTTGATCATATAGTTGTAGCATCAATTAAGCCTTAGACCAATGGTTTCTTGGGTCACTTGATGCAATGGTCGGATCTATACTACAATTGATGGTTTTAATACATGAACTTGACCGAATGGTCAAGATCTAATGTTTATTCCTCCAATAAAATGGAATGATGAATAATGTAATATGTTGGTCCTAATAATATGATTTATATGGTTTCCTGTATATGATCAACTTAAGGAGCTTACTTGTTGACAATGGATGGCTTGTTTTAAATGAACAATCGATTGTGGGTTTTACCCTACTCTTAGCAGAACCCTTATTATTGTTAACCAAAGGATGTCTAGGGTTAAATGGTGACTTTCATAGATCACAAATCAATAACATCATAGATGATTCATTCAAGGTGTTTACTTATGTAAACAACCAATGGTTTTACCTTTTAAACATCCAATGGTTATGGGTGACATTGTGGTATGGTGATATGGGTTGAATGATGATGGAACAAATGGAGGGTTACCCTTAATAAGGTAGTTTTACCTATTCACTCTTATGAATATAAGGGATGATAACCGTATTGTGTTGATATGTAACCCTAATGAGGTATAGCTTGTTATACCTAGATTTAATGTAATTAAATGATGGTAATTTGGTATGAATATTCCTTGAATGATTAATACAATCATGGAGTACTCTCTTATTGTTTTTGAAACCCTAGTATGCTATAACTCGATGGTTACACCTTGATTTATGTGTGGGTCCATACTTGAGAATAGTATGGAATGTGATGGTGATGCTTCACCTTATGCATCCATGATCCAATGGGGATGTCGTGAGTTAGGGTTTGGGTATAAGTGTTGATTAGTAACATTAATATAATTTATCTTATTGAACCTAACTCTAATGAAAATAGATAAAGGTGAGTATTCATGTTTAACATTCTTATATGATGGAATGAAGGTGAAATAACCTCCTTAATATGATTATAACCTTAATATTTTAATTGGTAGTTATCATAGCCACATGGTTGATACTTTCTTATGCTAAACATATGCATTATGAATATGATGAGGGTAAATCATATCTATATTCCTTGCATGTTGACGTAATAAAGGAATGTTCTTAATGTTAATATAACCATGCTATGATTGATTATGAATATCTCCTATCTCATTAATGCAATATTGTGTTGATTTGGTGTGTTATATGTAAGTGATGTTGTTGAGCCTTATTATAAGGCATGCAAAGATAATGATGATCTTATAGGGAATAGTATGATGGTTTTAATGACCTTTGGGCATGGTTGAGCCCTGAATGAGGTGTAATCCTCTTGTGTTGATAAGGGCTGATACCCTGTAATATTGTGAAAAGGATTTATATCTTGTGATAGTATGATGGTCTTAATGATATTTGGGCATGGTTGAGCCCTGAATGAGGTGTGATCCTCTTGTGTTGATAAGGTTTGATACCTTGTGATATTGTGAAAATGATTTATATCTTGTGTTAGTATGATGACTAGTGTGGTCTCATGAATGACAAGTGAATAATACCATGTGATGATGAGATGAGAAATTATGTTTCACACATTTTATATCTTTTAAAAGTTGTGATATTTATATGCTTGCTAGAAGTGAATTAGGTTTTGTATGTCCACTTGTTTGATGCATCCTTAATTCACTCAATTGGCATAACTAATCAAGTGAAACTCTAATCATGTATTTCCCTATGCGATAGATCCATCTAAGTGTCAGAACTTGCCAGATGGTGAAACGAGTATTCCTAAGGGAAACTCAGAGCACATATTGTTGATTATGTGGGGGTGGGAAGTTGAGGATAATCCTTGTCATCCACAATGAAGGTTGTGGAGGATGGCTATGGTCATGCCTCATACATCTAATGTGATTGAGAAGGGTTGTGGTCGTGTCTCGGTGATTATATATGTGACAAGATTGGAGGACAATTGTAGTTGTACCTCGGATGGTAGGGTATGTGTACCCACCTCCTTTCACTAGTGGCATGACATGTACCAACGACTGACTAGGATGTTATTAGCTTGACCTTATGTGTCGCTGTGGCGGACCCGTACTGACTGGGGGTAGAGAAGATCTTTGGAGTCTGGCTCTTCCTAGATCTTATACGACACTGATTTTGATGTAGAAGTGGTTAGTTGGATTTTGAGTGGTATCCTCAATTTCCTCAGGGCATAATAAAAGATGTAAGACAACCATGTATCATATCTATTTAGGATTATACACAATGCTTCATATTGGATGAAAACCCTTGTTTTCTTTCTTTTTACTGAGATCATGTATAGTACAATAAGAGATAATAGATATGCTTATGATGTAGTTATGTTCATGTTGTAAACATAATTATTTTGTCAAATATACTGACATTGATGGTTAAGATGTTGTTGTTAGCTATGTTTAATATTTCTAACCATGCCTATGTAATTAGAAATGATTAAACTACTAATCATGCCTATGTAGTTCATTGTGTTATGATGTTAGTTCTACTTATGATATAGATTTGTTCCCTTTATTTGAGATGCCAATATTGATAGCCATGTTATGTTACTAGACATATTCATGATGTCAGAGATGCTTATGCTACTAGATTGCTAAAACTGCTAGCAAGGAATACGATGATAGTCATATTAATGATAATGATTGCTATTAGACACAATTTGATGATATTTGAGTAGATATCTATCCAGAGAAATGGATTTATTTGTTATCTATATATGCATTGATGATCATACTTATTTCTAAGATGATTTTCTTAATCTGTTTAGTATACTTAAACTGTTCAGTCTGTTCAATTGATTATTAAATACTCCAACTACTTAATTATCTACTATTTAAAAAGTTATAATAAATAAGCGTTTTTGTAGGTTATATCTCTTGTTGGGACATGGGTCTCACCCTTATGGTTCGCCACATCTTTTTAGGTAATTGGAAGTGACAAAAACAAACATCTCGCGACAAAGAGGAGCTATAGTAATGAATCTTTGAGAAAGTTGATTAGATGTCTAGTGTGTCCTAGAGTCATCCCTGCACTCTCAGATCTGGGCAGGAAAAGTTTGTATATGGTGTTTCAAATGAATCAGACTTTTGTTAGCATATTAATGCTTGTTTGTGTGGCATATATGAATATTGTTCCCCTGTGTAGATATGTTGTAGCTAAGGTGATAGAACAATTTGTATCCAATTCATGGCATAATATGGATACAAGAAAGATATTGGGCTCTTATGCAAATGTTTCTGAGCGGGTGTTGATGTTGAAATCAGTTTTAATTTATCCATATTTTTGGGTATGTGGTTAATTGGTGATTGATTGTGTTTCATGTTTTGAGTAATCTGATTTAGTGTAACAGGTTCTCACACCTTCACCCCATAGTCTCTTTAAATCATCAATTATAGGTTCAAGATAAACATCAATATCATTTCCAAGTTGTAGAGGACCCGATATCAACAACAACAACATAACGTACTTATTTTTCATACACATCCAGGGAGGAAGATTGTATATAACAAGCATAACATGCCAAGTGCTATGTTGGCTGCTCAATGTGTCGAATGGATTCATCCCATAGGTACAAAGCCCAAGTATTAGATTCTTGAATTCTTCACCAAATTAGGGTACAATAAATAAATCATATTCCACTATGGGGAATCAAACGCATGTCGTAGGATCCCATCATTATTTTTTTTAACCTCTGCATGACACCTCAAATTCTCTGCATCTATCAGATTGGCAAACAAGCATTGAAATCATGGTATTATAGGTAGATACCACATCACCTTTGTAGGAGAGCCAATTTTGGACTTCCCCGAAGTCATCATTTTATACCTTGACACCCCACATTTTAGACAATCTTTCAAATCCACGTAGTCTTTTTGAAATAATACACAATCATTCGGGCATGCATGTATCTTCTTAGCCTTCATTCCCATTGGGCATACTATTTTCTTTAACTCATAAGTTGAGCTTGGAAGCTCATTTCCTTCAGGAAGAATTTCTTTCAACAAAGACAACAATTACGGGAAGCTTTCGTCGTTCCATCTATTGTTAGCCTTCAGATTATACAATCTCAATACAATGCTCAACTTTGTAAACTTAATACAACCTGTGTATAATGGTCTATCAACATCATACACAATGTTCCTAAACAAGGAAGGTGAATCGATGTGCTCTACCCCACAATTATCTAGCATCACATTAATGATGTCTATTAGAATCAATTCGTTCACATCTACGTCATCGGTGGTAATTTCTTCTTCAATACAAGCACTGCTACGGACATCCACTGATCTCAGGTTTGAAATATCTCCATGCCAGTACCATTCTGTATAGCCTTGTACAATACCATTGCACATGTCATGACTTTTGATTTCGTCACCAGCGTAGACTTTCAAGTTATTACCACCATGCCAACATGGATAATAGAACCTATCTCCAGGTTGTTTCCTATGTTCCTTTGGATATCTAATAAACTAATCAAGACTAGCAATAAACTCTGGGGTGAAGTGATTTGGAATGGACATTTGTGATTTATCCATTCTATGATCAAAGTGAAAACAAGTATTAGGGTTTACAATTTACATATTATGTTAAGGATTTATAGATAGATCAGGGTTTATTATTTCAGATTTAGGGGTAAGGATTTAAATATTAGGGTTTAGGTCTAAAATATTAGGGTTTAGGGTTAAAATATTAGGGTTTAGGGTCTTATAATGAATGTGTGTACCACCTATCCCATTCTTGAACACCTAATATCACTAGTAAGTGTATAATGTGTATTCAGTTTTCAAAAAAAATCGACAACATTTCCCCACAGTTCTCCAAATACACCGCTGTACATGGGCAAATGCCCACCAACATATGTACATAGAGAACAAACGGGGAAGTGCTGATGAAACATCATGAAAACCAAATATACATTATACACTTGCATCCTAAGTGAGATTAAATGTTCAAGAAAAGTCTCAAACTGGGGACTATCCAATATTTACTCTGAGTATATCTCAGACAGGTTTCTAGGCCAAAAAAATACATGTTTGGTGTCATTCTTGTACCTATGATCCTAGTTTCATCATTCATATCCTAGGTTTTATGTAACATCATTTAATTCAATTCATTCTTCCATTTGTATGAGTTAATCAAGAGGGAAAGCAAATATTAATATTAATTAAGAGATCTAGATTAGGCACATTGATAAGTGTCCCTCAAAGAGGTCCTAAGATTACAAACAATGTATGAGTTGATTTACAACAACATCTGGTAATCTTAATCATACCCTAGTCTAGGTACCATATTCAATAATATTGATTTCAACATCTCCAATGTACATGCATGTTCATCATCAAGGCATAAATTATTCATGACCTTGGGATGGAGAGACGACCTAAGGTAAACTAGAAATTAAGATTAACAAACTAAGGAAAGAAGGCAAATTGCACTAACTAAGATATAGCAATCCTAATTAACACCAATCAATGCAAGAGCAATAAGTAACTAACCATAAAAAATTGATTCACTTTCAACAAGGTGACTACAATATTGGGTTGTTTGGGGGATATGTAACCTTAACCATGCTTAAGGGCCATATTCATTAACATACATCCAACAATAAAGCTATAAAACAAAATAACAAGGAGTAATGTATATTATGAATCACATCCTATTAGTTGGCCATGGGTGACATGGTGGCATAAGGAAGCTCTCTTACCTAGCAGTAGGGGAAGTAGGTGCCTAATCTCACGAGTAGAAGCTCCGACCCAAGCTTACTAGGTGGCGATGATGAGGGTAGAACTAGTAGAAGCTCCAGAAGAAGCTACAGATACCTAGGTGGCGGTGGATAGCCCAGGCCCAAGGTCTGACGTCCTCCCAATATCACATCCTTCCAACAACACCTCTAATAGATAGCAATAGTAGTTCCTATAATGTCCTCAAGCCATAGCTCCTAGCGGAAAGTAGCTCCTCAGGCAAGCACATAGTGAGTGGTGGAGACTGGAGAAAGAGAGGAGGCAACCAATGGAGTGTTGAGCAATGACAAGTGGAGGAAGAGAAATGACAACGACGGCATCAAATTGAGCAACAACAATAGAATTGCCAGAGACCTAGGTAGAAATCACGATGAAATAGAGAATGGCAAAAAGTTTGTATCACGTAGGTTCTATTAAACCCATAGTCGTCGGTTATTCTGAAAACTGATGACTAAATATTATAGTCGTCAGTTACTTGTGATAAAACTACAACTAAGTCCAAATCTAAAACAAAGTTATCCTCGGTTAGGGTTTTAGTTGTCACTTGCTAGACATAAAGCGAGGACAAACTCCTAAACCAAAAAAATAGTCTGACATAGTCGTCGGTTACCAATAGAAAAACTGATGTCTCTATACATATCGAAACAAAAAAATTGATTTATTGTTAGGGCCATGGTTGTCGGTTATCCAATAAAAACTGACGACAAAGGAGCAAATTGAGGGGAAATATTTTCACAGGGACAAGGCGTGAAAACACCTAATCATCAGTTTCTAGTAAACAACTGACTGTATAGACCCATACCCTTAAAAAAAGTTTGTCTCACGAAGAGTGATTAGTCTTCAGTTAGTTGACAGAGCCGACGACTAATGAGGGGATAAATTTGTTCATGGGGACATGGTGTGAATATATCTAGTTGTCGGTCTCTCATAAACAACTGACGCTACATACCCATTCCCTTAAAAAGAGTTTATCTCGCGAAGGGTGATTAGTCGTCAGTTAGTTGATAGAGCCAACAACTAATGAGGGGATAAATTTTTCCACTGGGACATGACCCAAAACATGTGTAGTCAATTTTAACAAAAACTGACGTCAGATTGAAAATTTTGGAGGCAATTTTTTCTAGAAAATTATATTTCGCGGATAATTTTAGATGTCAGTTTCTTTGAAAAGAAACTGGTGTTAAAGTAAAAGTGGTACCCGTGTCTTTTCTAAATTGGAAGAACTTCACATATTGTGACAATTGTCTTTTATAACCAACATCGTTGTTTTTTGTGTCAGTTTTAGTGTGTAACCGACGCCATCATAGGTGATGTCATATGTCATTTATGTACTAGTGCTTGGGTTTGAATCTCAACTTCCGTCTGAAATTACCAATGTCCCATATGTTCGACCTTCACCACGAGTGTGAAAGAGGGGGGAGAAATCTTTCTCTCTTAATCCCATTTATGTATATATATATATATATATATATATATATATATATATATATATATATGTGTGTGTGTGTGTGTGTGTGTGTATGGGGTCTCCCACTCGCCCTACTGCACCCCTGGCATGGAGGGTGAGGATATTGGTTCAATGGGGAATTACCCATGGTTCCACCCACAACACTTAGTAGGTGAGGGAACCCTCCCCATTGACTATCCCTACAACTAAAACTAAGTGATGAAAAACAGAATAAAATGTAAACTTGGATGTAATATAATGATAAATAGAGATGATATCTTTCTCACTTGCTTACTACCTTCCTTACATCATTGATGGATGGAGCAAGTACTTCCTTTAATGACAAACAAACTATAAATCACGAACATGTTCAAGGTTACTAACACGTAGGGGAAAAAGGACATGTACATGAAAATATTAGCTAAAGAAATAAGTTTGTAAAATGTGAAAACCAACCTTCCAAATTCAAAGAACATTAAGCCTAACTATTTTTTAAGAAGAATACAAACTTGAAAGTAAACAAATGAAATATGAACTAATCATGATGGATGGTTAATAGGTATACTAATCTATTCTATACAACTAAAAAGAGTGGATTTGTTGATATATTTACAACCCACTTTAGTGTTTATTTGAATTTTTCTAACCAATGGAATAGTAGTTGTTTCAAATGTTGACTTCTCCTTGATTCTCTCTCCTCCCATGCTTTCCACTACTTTCTTCTCTCCTTTTGACCTTATTTTTAACTTATTCTATTCTTAATAAAGAAAAGGAAAATACTAAAAACAAAACCTCTTTGCATCCATTAATTACATCATATCAACTTTCCTCTATGCATTTTTAGTCACATATTCTCTATCTTTATAACAATGAAAATCTAATTAAACTTCCATGATTGACACTCTTTCTTATAAAAAATATCTCATAATAAAGATTTTCCCATTACACTCTGATCTTAAGGAACTCCATTCACAACATCCATTTAACATTCCCACATTATCAGTTACTCTCCTTCGTCATTGATGACTCCCCTTCAGTTACAAAATGTATGATAATGATTTTCCCTTTAATACTCCCTCTTTGAGGCACACGTTAACTACATCAATTTAATTTCTTCTCGTGGTCACTTACTCTGCTTCTCAATTTATAATGATGTTAACTCATATTCTTATTTTTTCAACCAATTAGAATTGAGAAAAATAAAGATGATTGCCATTCCCTTTTTATTAATTCTCTCATTAACATTTCTTTTTTAAAACTATGCTCAATTAGTAATATCCCTTTAACTCTCATCTTTTTCCCTTTTGTATAATCCTCATCCATACTACTAAAAAGAGGGGATAGTGGAGAGTCATTGACTCACAAACTTCCTCTACTTCTCACTCTTTTTTCTCTGATTACATGAGAGAAATTCAAGTTTCGAGATGAAAAAAATCATATACATGGTCAAAATAGGTACATCCACTATTTATTTTAGCTTTAGGACCCTGAAAACATTAGATAAAAATATATAGTTGACCATAATAATTCATGATAAACAACAATTCATATTACATTCAAATTTTTGAGTCCTAAAAATAACATTTATCTATACAATTTTTTGAAAATCCATTTTGTCTTATTATTTAAAGTCATGCCATTTTTTATAAAAAGAACTCCAAAGAAAACATAATATAGGAATTCAAAATTCTTACAATTTCCTTAACTCTATCTTCTCACATTTTTCTTTCCTAACCTAATTTCACTCTTTTCTTTTACCCTCTACATAATAAACTCGACACCTATAAACATGTCACATCACCTTCACTCCTTCTCTACCCTCCCACTTATTCTTCTCTCTAACTCTTCCTTAATAAATGTTCAAAACCTCACAACAATACCATCTTTCCTAAGTAATAATCTCTCCCCCCCAATCAATCAATGAAAACACTTTCCATCTTTCTCTCTTCTATTTTTTGACTTTTGTATACAATTTACTATTTATGGCAACAAACAATTATTATTTATCAAACTTTAAAAATCAACTTCACACACATGTTTATTTTATGGAGCATCTCTTTAAGATAGTGCCCAGACCTTAGGCCTTTTTCAAAATATTTCATTGATTTATGAACTCTTCTACATTATACACTCAATCTCAATTCATTCTCATTTGCATTTGTTAAGTCCTTCAATTCTGTCACCATTTTCTCATATTTTGCACTTTTACATCCATAAGATGATATTTGATGCTCCAAGATATCAATCAATGTGATCTATCCTCTTACCTCTTGCCCTCTACACTTCTTCCATATATCAATATCGACCCTCCTTGTCAAATTATAGGAGGTGGGGGGTTATCCAATATAAAACTAGAACTACAAGGCCCTCATATATGATTTCTTCTCACTTTTGTAATTGTTATTATAGCATGAGTTCCATCTCTTTAAAAAAGGTTCAATTTAGGGTTGTTATATCACTCCAGATGTCTGGCTTATTGGATACCAAGTAGTTTCTCTACTAAGACATATAAATTCCTCCCCTAATGCCACTTGTCCCTCTTCTGTGTAGCATCCATATAAATATGACTTGCATGTCATTTTCTTTCAACCAATGGTTTAGTTGTATGCACCAACTACATAGATAAAATTATGCTAATGGTCTATTATTAGAGATGAATGAGTAATCAATTAAAAAAATGGCATGTTGGCATGAGGCGTGTGCTTATTTTTTATTTTTTTTGTGATATTCATATTGTATGTATCATGGATTTTTGTTTCTCTTGATAGACATGGAAAACATAAATAAAGTTGATTCTATGTGTTTGAAGGGGAAACAAGGTTTTTATTTTGATGCTTAGTCTAAATCTATTATCTAATTTTTTATTGTCATTTTCAACTTGAGATGTTGATATAACAAAGATCTTTTAAATTATCCGAGAAATGTACAATATTTCTTCAAAAATTATTATATAATATTGATCAGGGGCGGAGCCAGCAGGCAAGAAGAGGCCATAGCCCCTCCAAAAAAGATAAAAAAATCAAATATATAAATATGTATATTAGAAAATGCTATAATATATATCATCTAGAACTGGTACAAGACAGGATAACATGTATGGAATAGTGGCACACATGTCCTTTTCCTTTGTGGATGATGCACTTTTGAATCCCCTCTTGGCATGTTTTATAATTTTTTTGAATGGATGTATATGTGAGTCTAAAATATATACAACAAAAATACAAAGGATACACAAGGTGAGATTGGTCTAGTGGTTTGCATTGTGCTTGATTTTCAATAGGTCTCAAGTTTAAAATTTATAATGAGCAAATTGAATAATTACAAGTAAATTGTTGTGTATTAATTTTGGTCCCCCATCTGTCAAATCATGGCTCTGTAATCGATACTGATCTTAGTTTTGATTGATCTATGTGAGTTGTTAATTAACCATCAAGATTGGACGTCAAACTCATCATGACTCACAGAGACCCATAATCTCATCTTAGTCCCTAATCCCTTTCATGCTACCATATCTACAACTATGTAGAATGATGTTGAAAACTTTATGTAACCAATGCAGCATGGATAAGGTCAATGAAGGTATGCACTCCAATAAAGTCAATAAGAACACATGCACTCTATATGATACCATGAATGATTCTAGAATTAAGAGGCTCAAGTTCAAAATTTATGTTGAGCAAATTGTTATTTTTACAAGTAAATTGTTATGTATTAATTTTGGCACTCCAACCATCAAATCCTGGTTCCTCCACTGATACTTGTCTTAGTTTTCATTTATCTATGCGAGTTGTAAAATAACCATCAAGATTGGAGGTCGAACTCATCATGGATCACGAGGTCAGACACATGAACTCTATATGATACCATAAATGATTCTAGAATAAAAAGACTCAAGTTCAAAATTTATGTTGAGCAAATTGATTTTTTTTACAAGTAAATTGTTATGTATTAATTTTTTGGCACTCCAACCATCAAATACAAGTTCCTTCACTGATACTGATCTTGGTTTTGATTGATCTATGTGAGTTGTAAAATAACCATCAAGCTTGGAGGTCGAACTCATCATGGCTCACAAGGACCTAAAATCACTTCTTAGTCCCTAATCCCTTTCATGCTACCATATCTACAACTATATAGAATGACATTGAGAACTTTATGTAACCAATGCAGTGTGAATAATGTTAATGAAGGTATGAACTCCAATAAAGGTACCGTTCGGCAAAGCGATGGGACAGCTCACTCTCCACTGTGTCAAAAGGAGCGGTGGCTTTAAACACTATCAGCCGTATGAAATACATAGTCTCTACATTGTTGAACTTGACCAGTGTTAGGGAGGTAAGTGTTGGATCTCCTCGAGTATTTTTAGGAACTGTCTGCATTTACAAATCTCCACCACCCTCTCTAGTGCTTTTCCAAACAAAGCCAAAGTCAATAAGAACGCATGCACTTTGTATGACACCATCACCACTAATGATTCTAGAATAAAGAGGCTCCTACCAGAATGCTCTATGTATAATGTGTTACTCTACTATATAAATAATAATTTTATTCAAGAACACAAATACTTTTAGCATTTTAGTGATCCTATGTTATGATTTTGTGAAATTTAGTTAACAAGTTTAGAGACTTGTAATGAATTTGCAAATGCATCTTGTTTTTAGGAAACATTATAGAAACTATATATTTTTAATTCACCTTTTTAGTTTATTATCTTCACTTTTTTTTCACATACATCATCCCACTAGGAATTAAGGGGATTGGAACAAAGTGACAACTCATCTAAATTAAACTATACTTTTTTTGCACGTAAATTTTTATCTTGATTTTTCTCTTATTCTTTCTAGAATGCTATAATTTCTTTTGTTGATTGTTTTATAGATTTCTTTTTTTTTTCTTGTCAGAAAATTTACCAAGCATGAAAGTACTCAAAACTTAAATTATATAAACCACTACTAGATGAGTATATTACATGATTAGAATTAATAATATCCTACTATTTTATAGTACAATCTAAATTCGATATATATGTTAAATATTTTATTTGAGTCACATAGTATATTATTTAAGTCACAAAAGATATCTATAAAATATAGAATCTTTTTTATTAAAGATGTGTCTATGTATGTGGTGTATAAAAATGGTACCGACATGAGTGGTCATTCATATTTAAATTTCTATATAAAATGTTATATTTATTTAGAACTATATATGTAAATTTTACACTACTACAGAAATAGCATTCAGTGTCGCTTTTCTGGGCGTCGGTTATTAAGGAAAACCGACGCCTAACATATAAGGCGTCGGTTGTTTAATAAAACCGACGTCTATATTCGAAGACCAGCCAAACACGGGTACCGCTTTGTATACAGCGTCGGTTGTTTATACAAAACCGACGCATTATTTCATCCAATTTTCGAGCGAAAAAAATAATGTCACTTTCGGCGTCGAGTCTGTAGTTAAAACACCGACGCTTATGTGCGATGGAAATTTGCGCGAAAAGTGTCCTTTTCCGCGTCGGTCGTCCTTTAATAACCGACGCTGAATGTGGTTCCCGCCAAACATTTTCACGAAAATATCATCCAAATGGACGTCGGATGTTGCGAACGACCGACGGTAAATATGTTTAGGCGTCGGTTGTTGTAAACAACCGACGCTATTGGGGAACTTCATAACCTTCGATCGCCCGACTCTTCCCCTCATTGCTACCCTATTTCCCTATTGCGGCGATTTCTCCGGCGATTTCTCTGCTGCTGGTACTAGTTTTTCTCCGGCGCTTCTCTCCGGTGCCCCATCTCCGGCGTCCCCTCTCCGGCGCCCCTCTCCGACGCGTTTCTTCTCTGGCACCCCTGCGCCGCCGCCACGCCTGACAACCGGCGCCGCCGCAACGCCTGGTGCCCACCTGCCTGCCACGCCTGAGAACCGGCGCCGCCGTACCCCCTTCTCCTTCTCCTCCGCCTGGCCGCTGCCTGCCTGCCGCCGCCTGGCCGCCTGCCTGCCTGCTGCGGCTGACGCTCCTGCTCGTCGGAGTCACTGCCGTTGGTTCTGGAGCTCGTCGGCCGCCACCCACGTACTCAACCAGCTCAACCTCACCCTAATCTTCTTGCCCAGGTACCTGCAGACCTACCCAGGCGCGAAATTGGTTCTTTATGTGCTGACCTAATCTGTTGCCTAATCTATTTGCACGAAATTGGCTCCCTACTCTGCTTGCTTAATGTGCCTAATCTGCTTTAAGTGGTCCTAATATCATAACATGATAGTTTTATTATATGATTTGTGGCACTTTAGGGTGTATATACATGTAAATTATATAAGTGATAGATGTTGGATGTTTGTCAAGGTTTCTTGAAGATTGAATAAGTGATAGATGCTGGATGTTTATTTATTTCATCTATCCATGTTGCCTATAGTTTATAACATTGCATTGTGAATTATTGCATGTTTGAAACTATGAAATTCTTGATTTATTAGATGATATTCAAGAAAACCCTAGTTTGATGAGCATGTTGTTAATCATGTTAATTATGATTCTTCTATATATTCTGATGTCATTATATAATTATGTGATCCCAACATATTAAATTGAATTAGAATGATTTCATGAATTATAGGGTTTATATAAGAATGACAACACATGTATTTGTTGGCCTAGAAACCCGTCCAAGATTTACTCAGTAGGAGTAAATCTTGGATAGTCCCCAGTTTGGGACTATTCTTGAACACCTAATCTCACTTAGGATGTAAGTGTATAATGTGTATTGGGTTTTCGAGAAAATTTCGGCAGCATTTCCCCATTTGTTCTCTAAGTACATATATACTTAGAGAACAACGGGGAAATGCTGCCGAAATTTTCTTGAAAACCAAATACACATTATACACTTACATCCTAAGTGAGATTAGGTGTTCAAGGATGGGATAGGTGGTACACATTTATTATATATAAGATTGACATCAAATGTGTTTGTTGGCCTAGAAACCCGTCCAAGATTGACTAATATATACTTGTTTCCTAATATATACTTGTTTAAAAGGTTAACTGATGTTATACAACTTTTTCTGAAAATATATAACATCGTTATATGTACTTACACTTTGTTAATACTAATATTGTGCAGTCTCTGTCTTCCCATAACAATGACTATGAATTGGGCCTCTATGTCAATGTTAACGTTCCCTATTGAAGAACAATTGGACATCATCCTAGATGATCGTTCCTTAAACCAATTGGTCATACCCAAACATTGGCGTTTTCTAAAAGGAAGACACTACATGCCTGGTAAAGTGACCCTAACTTTTGGAAATTATTCACATGTAATCGAGGTTGAGTATGATTTGGCGGGAAATCTTGTATCAAAATCCGGTTGGCGTGATTGGATTGGAGAGCTGCATGTGGTCCGTTGGAATAGGCTTTTTCTCCGTCCAGTTGGCGATAATTCCATCAAAGTTTGGATAACCAACAACAACTGCGAGACCCCCGATCATCTTCTGCGGTATGAGCGCACGGCGTCGCATATCAGCTCAGACAAATCTGAATCTGAGGCCCCTATCAGTTCAGATTCGTCTAAATACAGTGAGGAGCTTCGTGACACAGCTTCATCATCAAAAAGAAGTTACTGATGCATGCGGGACCATGTTGGTGTAGTATTTAGTTGTCTATCTATCTAGACTTGTCTGTAGTAATAGTTTTTTTAATTATGCGCATGTTTAGGGGTACACCAACCCCTTTGTTTAGTTATTGTTATAACTAAAGTGTGTGTTCCCATGAATGGAACTGTAAGTTGCTACATGAATGCTTATAACTGAAGTGTGTGTTCCCATGAATGTTCCCATTTACATGATTACACTACTATTTTCTCATATTGTCTTGCCTCAAAAAAAAATTCTTTTATTGTTTAGTCTATTTTAATACGACATACTTGCTTATATCTTTCTTAATGATGAACTGTAATACGACATACTTGCTTATATACTTGTTTCCTAATATATACTTGCTTTCCTAATATATACTTGCTTTCTCTGATCATAGAATGGATAGATCATGGATGTCCATTCGTAATCGTTGCACCCCAGAGTTTATATCTGGTCTTGATCAGTTTATTAGATTTGCCGAGGAACATAGGAAAAAACCTACAGATAGGTTCTACTGTCCATGTAGGCATTGCGGTAACAACTTGAAACTCAACACTGGTGAGGAAATCAAAAGTCATGTCATGTGCAACGGGATTGTACAAGGCTATACATAATGGCACTGGCATGGAGAGATTTCAAAATCGAATCCAGTAGATGTCAATAGCAGTGCTTGGGTGGAAGAAGAAATTGCCTCCGATGACGTAAATGTGAACGAACCAGTTCCAGCAGACATTGTTGATGCGATGCTGGATAGTTGTAGGGTAGAGCACACCGATCCACCTCCTATCTTTACAAACATTGTGCATGATGCTGAGATACCGTTATACACAGGCTGTGCTAAGTTTACGAAGCTTAGCGCTGTGCTGAGATTGTATAAGTTGAAAGCTAACAATAGATGGAGCGACAAAAGCTTCACTGAATTGTTGACTTTGTTGAAAGAAATTCTTCCTAAAGGAAACGAGCTGCCAATCTCAACATACCAGGTAAAGAAAATGTTGTGCCCAATGGGAATGGAGGCCAAAAAGATACACGCATGCCCGAATGATTGTGTATTATTTCAAAAGGACTATGTAGATTTGAAAGATTGTCCAAAATGTGGTGCGTCACGATATAAATTGACGACTTCGGGGGAGTCCAAAACTGGTTCTCCTGCCAAGGTGTTGTGGTATCTACCTATAACATCACGGTTTCAACGCTTGTTTGCAAATCCGAAAGATGCGAAGAATTTGAGGTGGCATGCAGATGTTAAGAAAAATAATGATGGGATCCTACGTCATGCGTCTGATTCCCCACAGTGGAAGAAGATTGATGTATTGTTCCCTGAATTTGGTGAAGAAGTCAGGAATCTAAGACTTGGGCTTTGTACAGACGGGATGAATCCGTACGGGACATTGAGCAGCCAACATAGCACTTGGCCAGTCATGCTTGTTATATACAATCTTCCTCCCTGGCTGTGTATGAAAAATAAGTACGTTATGTTGTCATTGTTGATATCGGGCCCTAAACAACCCGGAAATGATATCGATGTTTATCTTGAACCTTTGATTGATGACTTAAAGAAACTTTGGGCTGAAGGTGTGATGACCTATGATGCTTCTGCAAGAGAGACATTTCGTTTGCATGCTATGTTGTTTTGCACTATTAATGACTTTCCGGCATATGGGAATTTGTCTGGATATAGTGTCAAAGGAGCTAAAGCGTGTCCTATATGTGAAGAAAACACTGATTCAATAAGACTAAAATATGGCGGCAAGACTGTATATCTTGGTCATCGAAGGTTTCTTTCAAAATTCCATCCGTATCGTAGGAAGCGCAAAGCATTCAATGGATGGAATGATGAACGGAGTGCACCTAAACCTATACCAGGGGATGTTGTTTATGAAAGAGTAAAAGACATTGTCAATGAATTTGGTAAGAAATCACAATGTAGTATGGCCACACGGAGTGACAATTCTTCATTCAAAAAGAAGTCAATATTTTGGGATCTTCCTTATTGGAGTTCTTTGTCAGTCAGGCATTGTATCGATGTAATGCACGTTGAGAAAAATGTCTGTGATAGCATCATTGGTACTCTATTAAATATACCAGGTAAGACTAAAGATGGGATAAAATCCAGACTGGACCTACGTGAAATGGGAATAAGGTCAGAATTAACAGAATTACGTGAAATGGGTAATAAAAGAACATACTTACCTCCCGCTTGTTACACGTTGTCTAGAAAGGAGAAGAAAACTTTTTGTGAATGCTTGGTAAATGTTAAGGTGCCACATGGTTACTCATCCAACATCCGTAGATTGGTATCAATGAAAGATCTGAAGTTGATAGGTCTTAAATCTCATGATTGTCACACTCTAATGCAACAAATATTGCCCGTGGCAATTCGATCTATATTGCCGAAGCATGTAAGGTTTGCAATTACCAGACTTTGTTTCTTTTTCAACAGTCTATGCAGCAAAGTTATTGACCCTGATACTCTCGATAATTTGCAAAGAGAAGTGGTTGTTACCCTATGTTAGCTTGAGATGTATTTCCCTCCTTCGTTCTTTGATATCATGGTACATCTTGTTGTCCACTTGACTAGGGAAGTGAAAATCTTGGGACCGGTTTTCTTGCATTGGATGTATCCCTTTGAACGATACATGAGCGTTTTTAAAGGTGATGTTCGAAACCGTTATCGTCCTGAAGGGAATATTATTGAAGGTTATGTGGCGAGAGAGGTTATGGATTTCTGCAATGACTTTCTCAGTGGTAATGACACTCCTGATAATGACACGAATATTGAGGAGGGCAAAGGAATTTTGGGATCACGGGTGAAAGTAATCAGCCGTGAGCAGTTGGAACAAGCTCACTTGTATATTTTACATAATATGGACGAAGTGAGTGTTTATATCGAGGAACATACCAATTTCATAAAGAGACAACATCCTCGAGCAAGTTCAATGTGGCTTGCTAGAGAGCATAATAAGACTTTTACTAAGTGGTTTGAAGATAAAGTCTTACATCAACTATCTCAAACACCAAATGATATTACAGAAACTATCAAATGTCTCGCCTTTAAACCAAAACCGAATGTTATGTCTTATGAAGGGTTTGACATTAATGGATTCACATATTACACAAAGCGCCAAGATGATAAGAGTGTCGTCCAAAATAGTGGGGTCACTCTTCAAGCGTCAACTATGTACTTTGCAAGTGCAAAGGATAAGAGTCCACGTGAAGCTAAAATGTCATATTACGGTGTCATTGAAGACATTTAGGAGTTTGACTACATAGATTTCAATATTCCGCTCTTTAAATGTAATTGGGTTGATAACACCAAAGGAGTTATAGTGGATGAATTGGGTTTCACTTTGGTGAACTTTGAAATGATTGGCGAGAAGGCTGAACCATTCATATTGGCATCACAGGCAAAACAAATATTCTATATCGATGATGCTGCAAATGATAAATGGTCGGTTGTTCTTCATGGTAAAAGACAGTTCATTGAAGATCCTATAGATGAAGAAGAGTACTATGATAAGTTTGATGACTCCAGTCCATTCTCAGTTGGGTTGCCAACTCCACAAAATATTGAAGCTAATGATGACTTATATGTGCGCGGAGATCACAATGAAGGATTGTTAATTGATAAAAGATCACAATTTTAGAGACATGTATGTTTATACAAATGGTAAATGTTTTCCTTTTTCTAGTTTATACAAATGCTAAATGTTTTCCTTTTTCTAGTTAATACAAATGCTAAATGTTTGCCTTTTTAATGACATTTTCAGATGCGCGGAGGCGGCTGCAAAAATGGTAAAATACAAACGTTTAGAGTAATGTTTGCTTTTTTAATACAAATGCTAATTTAGTGTGTTTATTTTTGTCAAATTTTAGGTTGATGATGCACATGTACCCACTGAAGCACTGGAGCAACTTGATGTGCGGAGAGGGACATTCCAACTCAAGATATCGTCTACCGTTTCCTCCTCCTCCGCAGTAATATCCTCATCTCTAAACGTTTCTCGTAGGATTCTGAACCCCTTCCTTCCCTCTACTGCATCGAAGCCATGCTGCAGTTGAACCCTTTCGCCGAGCCCTACCCGGCCAAGTAGGCGTCGCCTGAAGCACCACTGTCGTCGTCGTCTCCACCTCCATCGCAACTTGCTGTGCTAGTCCTGGCAGTTTATCACCCCACATGCCTTCCTCCCCAGTTCCTGCCGCTAGACGACCACACAATGGATCCAAGAGGATATGCAGGAGTTCGCCAAAGACTATAAGCTGAGTATACTCATCCTATAGTCTGTGGCGAACGCCTGCATATCCTCTTGGATTCCATTGTGTGGTCGTCTAGCGGCAGGAACTGGTGAGGAAAGCATGTGGGGGTGATAAACTGCCAGGACTAGCACAGCAAGTTGCGATGGAGGTGGAGACGACGACGACGGTGGTACTTCAGGCGACGTCTGTTTGGCCGGGTAGGGCTCGGTGAAAGGGTTCAACTGTGGCATGGCTTCGATGTAGTAGAGGGAAGGAGGGGTTTAGAATCCTACGAGAAACGTTCAGAGATAAGGATATTGCTGCGGAGGAGGCAACGGAAGATGATATCTCGAGTTGGAATGTCCCTCTCCGCACAGGAGTCTGTGAGGGAGATACTGGAGGAGAGTTCTATACCATACACAGGCGAAGAAAGACATCGATACCATACATGAGGTATTATATATAGTCTCATTAGTTAGTATAAAATATATCAATCTTATTTTTATATTATTACTTATATACATCATTCTCTTTGCAGGTGTTTCAAACTGACCACACTATAGGCAAACACTTAAAAAATGTACATGCTCCATATACGAGGGAAGCATTAGATGAAGTAAGAGAAGAATGGGCAATAGTTGTACAAACAGTGGCAACTGTAAGATATAATTGGGATGTTGATAGTGATGATGAATGATACTTTGTAAATGAATGTTTCTGAATGTTAAAACATGTATTTGAATGATTCTATATGTGTGAACGTGACAATTGAATTGATGTCTGAATGTATCTACTTGTGTGAATCTTTTTATGTTAATTTTGCAGGTTTGTGGCCTGTTTGTAGGCTGATATCAATGGATGTCGTAAACCTGCAGTTCAGAAAACTGAACTGCAGGTTCTCATCCTGCTGACCAGCCACAGCAGGCCTGCAAACAGATTTATAAAAAAATATATATATATAGGCGTCGGTTATTTACCGATAACCGTCAGCACAGACTTACAGCGTCGGTTTTTTGTTGAACACCGATGCCAAAAGTGTTCGCGCTACAGGAAATGGGAGTCATCTAGGACACTTTTCTGCGTCGGTTTTTTAGTATATAACCGACGCAGAAAGCGTCCTAGATGACGCCGTTTTCTGTGGCGCGAACCCTTTTGGCGTCGGTGTTTTATAATAAACCGACGCCTTTATGTTAAATAGGCGTCGATTTTTTAACCGACGCTGAAGTGTCCAACCTTTTAGCGGCGCCCACATAGGCGTCGTTCAGAAACCGACGCCAAAGGGGGTTAAACAACCGACACTAAAAGGCACTTCTGTAGTAGTGTTAATTCTTTTTCTAAGAGAATCTTTTTAAAAATGGCAATACATATTAATTGTGTTTTAGGTTTTATGGTAATATCAATTAGCAAGATTGCCCTGTGACTCTTTATACTATCCTCTAATATGAATATCTCAAGTGGGTTGTATATACCACTCTATGCTTATATAAAAAATAAAGCAATACATATTAAGATAACAATAATTGGTTCCTTGGCATGCTTCCATTTTATTAAGCCAAAGAAGTATACATTTTCAAATGTACATAAGAAATAGTAACATTACATAAAAATTTAAAACCATAAACACTTAGTGAAAAGCTATTAATGAAACACTACATGATAAAAAATTATTTAGGAATAAAATGAATCATATTACAATATAGATATTGGTTATCATGATCAATTTGGGTAAATTAAATATTACATGTTTTATTTAATAGGTTAATTTGGAAATCATGTTACATAATGACTCCCATAAACATTACAAATATATTAAGAAAATATTCCACAAAGTATCTAATTATACAATTATATGTGTTTTATATGACATTCATCTATAATTAAATGTTGTGCCTTAAGTTATTAAAATAATTCCTTACACATGCACATTTAGTAAATGAACGAGATAGATAATATAATAAACAAACTTATTAACATCAATATATATTATTAATAAAGATGAATATATAGTTACATATGCGAGTAAACTCAATCATGATTTTATTTTCATAACTATCACCACTAAAAGTTGTTGATCCCATACTTTTGTAGACAAGAAATGACTATACCATATATAAGTTGCATAAGATATAATTAAAAAAATCCATTTTTATATACTAATATTTATTCCAAGTTTCTCAACCCAAAAAGTACACCTAATTAGACAAAGTATGATCGCATCATGTTAAAAAAATCTCTTTACCCAGTCTTATGCTTGAAGTGACAAATCACACACCTAAAAATGATGGAATATTTTATTTTTAATAACTAAATATATAATTAGAACTTTGTAGATATGATGTTTATCATGTATGTGTGTGTTCACTAGAAAATAAGAAAAATGAGAAAGACAAAATAAGAAATGAAAAAGGTCAACAAAAAATATCACTAAATCTTTATGTGAGAAACAAATATCAGCATGGTTCTAAAATGTCAACGTCGAGTTCTTTAGGAGGGAAACAAGGAGAAGGGTTTTGGAATGCAGACGTGGAGTGCTTGGGAGGATGGAAAGGAGATGAGTTGCAGAATTCCAACATCATATCCTCAAGAGTATGGCAAGGAACATGGTTCTGAAATATTAACCACTCCATGCCAGGGTGATGACAATGACCACCAGTAGGTCTATAAGAGGTGACCTTCATGTGTGAGAAAAATCCTTCTTTTGAATGGTGCTATCACCGTTGATGCAACATGTCGTGAGACCACAACAAGGGGTTGAATCTTAGGAAGAGTCCTAAGAAGCAATGATGTGTCTCTCTCTCCATGGTCATACTATTATCATGGTCTCCACCATCACCACCACACTAGAGTCATTCAAATTTTTGTAGTTTCTAAAGGTGTTCACCTTCTCCTATTTCATCTCCTTCACAATACTCAACTTCTCCATGCTCCCATCATTACCACTATCCTTCACTTCAGTATCGAGCTCAGTTGCCACTCAAATTCCATAGGTGAAAGTCACGTACTTCTTGTGTATTGTTTCCACCATCCCATGATTCCACCACCACTCCCCACTTATCTCCTCACGGTTTTGACCTTCCTCACCAAAGTGACGTGTCTCGCCATATTTTCAATCTTCATCACCAACCTTTTATTGTAATCAACCAACATAATGGTACCACCTTCTGTCTTTACATGTATTAGGATTTAAGAAGGTGATTCTTCAGAGTGAGTAGGAGATAGGGGTTTGGTGATGAGGACTTAGTTAAGAGAGAAGGGGGATGATAAGTTTTAAGGGAATGGAGTTGAGAGAGGTGGCAAAGCTAGAATAAAAAGCCACAAGTTGGCCTAGTGTGAGGATCAATATTATTGATAAACTGGTGGGAGATTGGCTTATAGTGATAACTGTCCTAACAAAAAGGGCACTACCTCCTAACTAACTAGTAAGTGATATGGCTACTCGTCCACTCAGTGGAAGTATGATTCTGACATGGAAATACATGTCATATTACCCAATCATCCATCCCTAGGATTGTTACAATTCCCCCATCTACATTTTAAACTTTGTAGTCATAAACTAGCCAAGAAGGAAAGGTCATTTTTATATTGTTGTATCTCTTCCAAGTTGCTTCTTACTTCATCTCACTAATACATGATACTAGCACTATGGTTGTTGTGGATTGCCCCACGTGCACCTTGTGTTGGTCAAACGTCCTCTCTAGATTTGCAGCCATAATCTAATGCCAATTCAAGGGAGACACGAGTCTAAAACACTTGAAATACAATAGGTAGCATCACCTTGAGAGTTGCCTCTCTTGGTCACGCCTCCCTTGGCCTTGAGAGTTGAAGATGACTTGGGTTGCTGGCTAGCATTAGAACCTTTCTTAGCTTTGCCCTTGCTCTTACGCTTGGACTTGCCTTTCTTGTCGTTGATCATCATCACAGACTTAGGCTTGTCCTTCTTGATCTGTATCTTGGCTATCCTCAACATGCCCAACAACTCTGTCAACGGCTTGTCAAAGTTGTTCATGTTGTAGTTCATCAGAAACTGACTGTATGATTCTGGCAACGATTGCAGTATCACGTCAGTAGCCAACTCTTGGCTCAGTGGAAATCCTAGTCTCGTCAGGTTCTCCACATACCCAATCATCTTGAGTGTGTGAGGACCAACTGGATCTCCTTCTATCATGACACACTTGAACAATGCCCTGGAGACATCATATCTCTATTGTCGTTCTTGATTTTCATACATGTTCTTGAGATGATAAATCATCTCAATCACACCCATGCTCTCATGTTGTCTTTGCAACTCGTGGTTCATGGAGCACAACATCAAGCACTTTGCATCAATGGCATCATCAGAATGCTTCTTAAAAGCATCCCTTTCTGCCTTTGATGCGGTAGGAGCAGGTTCCTCTAGAACTGGAGTATCCAGGACATAGAGCTTTCACTCTTGAGAGAGAACAATTCTCAATGTCCTAAACCAGTCGTGGAAGTTAGTCCCATTCAGCTTGTCCTTTTCAAGGACCGATCACAATGAAAAGTGATTGTTGTTTGTTGTCATTTGTACTACAAAAGGAAATATATGCAATTTAGTCCAAAACTCAATTTTGACTTATTTGATTGATTTGAAAGGTTGACGATATAATCAGGACTTTAATTAATTATCGCTCCCACTATTTTGTTCAAATTGATAGCCCTCACAATCAATTCGGAAGATTGCAGCGTACAATCTTCTAGTGGGTCAAGATCCTAAAATACTATGAGTCATTGACCAGCTAGGGCTGTCACTGACCGACCTAAATCGCGCGTCTAAAAGTGGAGGTGGATTTGAGGTAGTCGAGCTTTTACATTTATAAACTCGAATCCTTCTAGGCCCCCGCAACTTTGTTTACGGGGTCGAAGTAGATATACGAGGTCGAACACAGGGACAAGGGGGGTAGTGTTGAGAACCCAGAATTGACACGCTACACTCCGGTAGGTATAAAGAGATATAAATTCCCAAAAGGGAAACAACAAGATGTCACAAATAAAACAAAGAAAACTATCTCCAACTAAAACTACAAGAGAGATTTGAGGTTTTAGTCATTTAGCAGTTTTTAGGGGTTTTCATGCAACAGAAACAGAAAGATAATACTAAAGCTAGGGCAAGATGCGAAGGATAAGACTACAGCAAAACAAGCGGCAGCAGTAACACCCTGCACCCCTCCTCTCAGAGCGGGTACTTCTGACCAAGCGTCAACACCCCTCTCGAGGTTGTCGGACTTAAGTTAGAGTGGAATGTTACTAAATCAACCCCGTTCCAGGCACTCTTGTACTCTAAAATCGGACCAAACACTAGAGCCACAACACGAATCTCGAAGATGTTGCGATGGGAAAACATGATTCGGTAGCTAAGCGAAATGCAATCCAAACATGCAAGCTAGAGTTCAGATATCAAACATAGCAGTCATCCAATATATCACACCAAGTGTAGAGCAGCAAGTAATTAAGCTTTTCTATTTCCATACACATTAAGGGTCTTAATACATTGCGTAAGAAAGGAATTAAATAATAGAATTAAAGATAGATGTCACCTTCTTGATGTAGAAGGGCGACAGACTACAACGACTCTCCCGCCCAATACCGGATAGGGGCCTAGCCTGATACAGCGATGTCGGGCGACACACTCTCTCGAGCGGCACACCGTGACGGCCGACTGTATCGTTCAAGGACCTGGCCAATACGCTCAAGTCGGGCGACACACCCTCTCGGGCGGCACGCATGACGGGCAAAGCGTATCAGGTTCGATATTGTGTCGGGCATGGAGCGACGCGTCCTACTGTCGGGCACTCGTGTCGCTCGTCATCGTTGGCCGATATCGGCCCATAGTGTTGCTCGGGACGGTTCTGAGTGAACTATCCCCTCCCTCTCGGGACAAGGAAGGGCTCACCTAGTGTCGCCCGACACGAGCAGTGGGGCACGATACTCCTGCTCTCGCAATTTCCTCCGAAGATCACTTAAAGCTCGCAACTGTCCGAATTCTGAAGTCTCCCTGTATCTGATATTTATAGGCAGCGGTTGGAGGAAGTTATGGTGCTCGAAGCGCCACGTGTCCTCCTTATTTGCGGGTCGATGGACGGTCGATACTGGTATCGCTCGGCTCAAGAGTTTCAGCTATCGGTCACGTGATGGACGGCGCGCCTACCGGTGGGTGGCTGTGTCGCCCGACAAGCTGGGTTGTCAGGGTGAGCTGGGCTCCCTGTCGGGTAGAAGGCGTGTCGTCCATCTGATCCTTCTTGCGCGGTATCCTTTTGCCGTGCGTCATTATGTCGCTCCACCCTGTCGGGCAGAGGTTGTATCAGGCGTCAGGAAGGCCGAAACAGGCTCAGACTTATTCTGTGGGCTGGGACGGCCTTATTGCACCAAAATGAGGAAAAACTCTGCAAAAGATGGAAATATAGGATTAAGAGCATTGCTTGGCCAATTATTGCGAAAGTGCATACAAAAGAGAGGAAAATAGCTAAAAATGGCAGTTTTGATAACAGAAAAACAGTCTAAAATATCACAAAAATTGGTGTTATCAACTCTCCCAAACTTAGCATTTTGATTGTCCTCAATCAATATTTAAACTTTATTTTGTGATGCTTCTTCTTGTTTGGTACAACTTTCAGGCCAAGAGGTAAAGCAAGTATAGTAATGCCTTTAGAGATAATGCTGTCCCATTACGAACAAAAGACCTTGCGTTTCCTGCCTTATTATTTCAGTAAAAATTTTCTACAGCTTCATCGAGACTTTAGTATATGATTCCGAAGTTAGCTTCCACACCAAACAACTTTATTTTTGGGGCAGGAAGTTGTGTAAAAGGTAGGCTAAGGCTTTTTGGGTTTTTCATCTTGTTTTCCATCAGTCCATCCAGGTAAGGGTCCATTAACAGGCAAGTGGTCCCTGCAGTCCAAGCCAGTTGGCTTTAGAGCAGTGATTTCACATCCTACGTACCACTGCCTCGGATCTACCATGCCTAAAGATGGGTACTTTTGGAAAACAGGTGTGTGTATATATATTTTTTTCTTTTATTGGGCACAACTCTCATGCTTTTATTCACACTCATAAGGCTTCTTTCTCTTTTTGAGATTTTCGTCGGGTAAAGGGGAAACAAAGAGATTTCTGCCGTTTGGGCAGCTTTTTCCTTCTCCATACTCGTCTCTTAGCTGTTTGCGAGATTATTATATTTTTCAAAAATTTTGGCGTGGAAAAACATAATCTTCTGTTCATTTGAAGCAGCATTATCAGAAAGATATAACAGAACTTGTATCTCGTTAAGCACAAAGAAAACTAACTTTGCAAGCAGTTGCATCAGGTTTTTACTAATATAGCAACTTTGTACATATGCATTGGAACAAACACAGAAATTTTTCAAAATTTTTATATGAGCATGGCTATATACACATGATATAGGCTATATACACATGATATAGGAGAAACACAAAATAAATGACACAAGAATTTTTATACCTCCTTCACTGGTACATGGGTACCCCCCCCCCAAACTTACTCTGCACTCTGTCCCAGGAGTAGCGAAGAATACAAGGTGAGGTCATGTTAGCCCAGTGAAGGTTATCTAGCGGGTTCGCTTGTGCCATGGAGAAGCTGCAATATGCTTCTTTGCTGCAGCCTCCTTATTTTCTCATTTGGAAACAGCCAGAACAAGTGCAAAGCTCTCAAGATGGAAGCTCGAGAGCTCTTGAAAGCACTTGTGGGCGCTTCCTCCTTAAGAAGATGGAACCGGAATGCCCAGATTCCATCCGGAGGTGATGCGATGATTTTGAGTCGCATTTTTAGACCTTTTTCATATGAGTTTTGTGCTCTAATTACTCATTTTTATGGATAATATTGCATAATTTACTCATTTCGGTCTTTGCCATCATTCTATGTCAAATCCCCTTTGTTTTACCATTTTTTAGCACTATTTATCATATTATCATAATTTGTGTGGATTTACTTGGTCTTATTGTGAAATTTCAGGAAAAACAAGTATTTGCTTCCGTTGATACCATCGACGGAAGTCGATACCATCGACCAAGCCACAGATTGCCAGCCGAGAAGAGCAGCAAAGATTCGATACCATCGACACTCAAGTCGATGGTATCGAGATCCCTTCAGATTGCTGGCGAGGAATCCGTCGATACCATCGACCCAAGTTGATGCCATCGACACATTGAGGCTACAACGTCGCTAAACGACAACAACCGACGCTAAAGAGAGTCGATACCATCGACCCAAGTCGATGGTATCGAGATGACCACAGGCGCTCAGACAAAAAGAAAAGAAAGCTGCCGCTAATACGCTGGGTCGATACCATCGACCCGCGTCGATGGTATCGACGCCGGCAGATATGCGTTGGATCTGTTTTGATCTCGATCGGACGGCTGTCGTTATTTGACGACCTAATTAGGGACTTATACCTAATGACGGCCGCCCACACGAGATCATGATCGGAATTTTGCATTGCACGAGTGCCGAGGAAGGAGAGAAAGGAGAACGGAGGCCAGAAGCTCATCCCGGGTGATTCGGACGCTGCCGAAGACGAATTCCACCACCGACAGGCGGGGAAGCTCGTATTCTATGCTAAGGATCTACCTGTTCTTCTCCGTTCAGGGGTTTTCCCACTTGTTTCACGTTTTTCTTATGAATTCCCCTATTTCTACCATGTATTCGTGTGAGATGAACATGAGAGGCTAAAACCCTCCATCTTTAGGACCGAGAGTAGCCCGGGAATGCATTGTATGAAAATTTTATATTGATAATTCATATTTTCTCTCTCAAATCCATGGTATAGATTCGTTTTCTCCATATATATTGTTATGCTTGATCACCATAATAATAGCTTAATGCCCTTAATCACTTTGACAGAAGGATTAACGGTTGAAAAGAGACGAAATCTACATTAATCAATAAAACCCTTGACAAAGGAGTTGTAAAATTAATGGTGGGAACTGAGAGATCGTTTATAATGCGCTTAGTTTAGGGGAATGATTACTACGACGGTGGAATCAACCTAAACCTAAGTAGTGAGTTACACCACGACAGTGGGTAATTCTATTTTCAGGCCACTACCCGGATAGAGAGAGAAGAGTGAGGAATTATATAAAACCTAATACAATGTTGACCCCCGGCGAAACCGCAATCCTAAAGATATCCTTTTGAATTGATTAAATTAACCTTTAATCAATTGTTTTCTTTGTTTCATTTTATCTTCTTTTAATTTCGACAACAAACCTTACTTTGTTATTCGGTCTAGCTGATTGCGATTAGTTAATAGAAGTCTCCGATAATTCACGTGTCCCTGAGTTCGACTCGGGCCTCACAAAGGCCTATATTACTCGACGCGTATACTTGCGTTTAAGCACGTAGTAAAATACACGTCAAGTTTTTGGCGCCGTTGCTGGGGACACGGCAAATTATTGGCACTTTGAGTGCTAAGAGCGGCCACTCTAGGCCACATTTTTTTTTATTTTGAAACAATTTTTAAATATTCTTAAATTTCTCTATAATTGTGTTTACTCGTTCAAAGCATAGTATTGAACCCTGATTTTCTTATTTCAGGTACTTTGCATGGTGCATACACGTAGCGCAGACTACGCGAATCGCACACCTGAGGTTCCACCTCCGGGACCAGAGGACGAAGATCACTACGAGAAAGATCACCAAAGCGACATAGATTCTGAACTTGAGCAAGAACAAGCAGAAGAAATGGCCGAACCACAGACGATATGGGAGAAGATCAAGGCGTCTTCTTCATCACCTTCAAAGGGGCCTATCAAGAAACAGGCGGTCAACATACCGACCTACAAGATTGATCTGGCATTGATTAATTTGGTAAAGTCAAACGCATTTCATGGATTGAAAAATGAGGACCCAGTGGCACACATCAGCCAGTTCGTGGAGAACTGTGACATGGTGAAGATCGATCGATTCCCACAAGATGCTTTGTACCTCAAGTTATTCCCAAGTTCCTTGGCAGGAGCGGCAAGAGAGTGGCTCCATAACCTCGATGACGAATTTGTTCAGTCTTGGGATCATATGGTGGAGGTTTTCTTCGAGAGGTTTTTCCCTCCTGAGAAGACCAACGACATGATTCGGAAGATTCACAATTTCACCCAACAGGCGGGTGAGACATATTCTGAGACCTGGGAGCGATTCCAGGTTATGTTGAGGAGGTGCCCACATCATGGACTGGACAAAGAGACACAGGTGAAGATCTTCTATTTTTCTCTCTCCGAGCATGATAGAAGTAACTTGGACTCGGCCGGTTCAGGATTTTTCTTGAACAACACTGATACGAGATGCTGGGAGATATTAAAAAACATGGCTAGGAAACAGTCATGGGGAGACAGAGGTGCAGTGGAACATGTCAAGGCTGCCGGTGAATCCAGAATAGTTAGGGAGCTGAACGACAAGCTAGATCTTCTAGCCAAGAAGCTGCTAACTAAGGAAGATGCATCTGAGGATGAGGAAGCCCAAGTGAAGTTCATGCAACAACAGGGCTATAGAAACAATGACTATGCATGGAGAAAGGATAAAAAGTTTTCATGGAAGGATCCAAATAATTTTCTGTAGGATCCGGATGCCAAACCACAGCAAAGAACCGAGGAAAAGAACACTGAATTGCTAAGTCAAATGGTTCAGCAAAACCAAGAGATGATGGCCATGTTTGGTAAACAATTGCAATCTCAAGGTGACATTCTAACCAAATTTGGGTAGACGCTGCAAAGCCATGGAGCATAGATGCGGGCATTAGAGACCACCGTGGCACAGATTTCGAGTGAAGTGGCGGCCATCAAGCACGCCAATCAACAGAAACCAGCCGAGAATGCAAATGTGGCTCAGGCACACCATCAGGTCAAGTATATGTCTGTGGTAAACAGTGAGGAGGAATCTCAGGCGCAAGAAGCTGTAGAAGAAAGAAAAATGACTTTCAATGTGAATGCAACGCCGACAATACCATATCCACGCACTTACTATGGACTACCAGGCGGAAGCACTTTTTCTTTTTGGAAAAGCCGCCAAGAGCCCTTGGTGGTCACCCCTCCACCTAGGCAGGAAGAACAAGTGCAAGTTGTTTGTGCACATGTGGAGACATCTAAGGTGAGAGAGGAACCACAACAAGCTGCTACTATTGAGGATGTCTCGCCAAAGCCCACGTCGGAGGGAATGATTGAAGTAAGCTTAGGGGAGGTACCCCCGAAAAGTGCTTATTTGCCACCTCATAGGCGTGTTGCTGCAGCTGATGTTTCAGATCCGGTCAACTCTAAGTCAAAGAAAGATCACCGTCATTTTAAGAAATTCCTGGAGATATTCTGAAAACTCCACATCAATATTCCCTTAGTGGAGATGATCGAGAAAGTACCCGCCTATGGGAGGTTCATCAAGGAAATCATCAATAAGAAGAGGCGGATAAAAGACGATGAAATTTATTGGATGAATGAAACAGTGAGCTCTATGATTCATGGGAGTTCACCAAAGAAGAGAAAGGACCCAGGAGGTTTTTACATACCGTGCTCAATAGGTGGTCAACATTTTCCAAAAGCGCAATGTGATTCTGGCGCTAGCATAAATCTCATGCCTTTGGCAACATTTCAGAAGCTGGGGTTAAAAGAGATAAAGAAGTTGGCCGCAACAATTGAATTGGCAGATGGGTCTACAGTGAGACCCTATGGAGTATGTGAAGATGTTCTAGTCAAAGTGGACAGATTCATATTTCCGGTGGACTTTGTCGTCATGGATATGCCACCACTCCACAGCTGTGAAATTCTCCTAGGAAGACCGTTTCAAGCAACGGAGGATGTTGTGACTGTCTTAGGGAGAGGTACTTTGTCTTTGGGAATTGGAGGAGTTGCAATTCAAATTACCGCATGATCCTCTAAGTGCAGTCCCCAATGTGAAAAGATGACGAGTTGCAAGACGTCTAGCCTAAGACGTTAAAGAAGGGCGCTTGTTGGGAGGAAACCCAACCATTGGTACATTAGGATAGGTTAATTTTAGTAATAGATTGCTTTTATTTCGTTTAATTTTAGTGTAAAAAAGATACCTTGATCCATTTGTTCAATGTGCAGGCACAGGCAGGGTCGATACCATCGACACACTGGTCGATGGTATCGACATGGGTTCAGGTTGACAGCTGCAAAAATCACACTGAGTCGATACTATCGACGGCCCTATCGATGGTATCGACATACCTACAGGCAGGTCGCAATAAAAGCGTCGATGGTATCGACATGCCAGTCGATACCATCGAGATCTCTGGAGTAGTTCAGACGAATTTTGCTCAGTCAACTCGATACCATCGATGGCCTCATCGATGGTATCGACATGATCACAGGTTAAATTGAAGAAGTGACGGTGTCGCAATAAAAGCAAGTCGATACCATCGACCCTCGTCGATGGTATCGACATCCATGTCACCGATCCGCGCCAAGACATCGACGACGATCGTGAATCCACGTCAGCGATCCGGGTGCTGCGTCGATACTATCGACTTGCGTCGATGGTATCGACAGGTCAGCAATCCGGATTTCCCGATCCAGCAAACGTCAGCCGTCGATACTCGCGAGGGAGGCGGATAGCATCGAGACGTGTCGATACCATCGACCCGCGTCGATGGTATTGACGGGTCGACAGTAGCGCCGGCCAAGTCTATTTAAGGAGACTTGCAACGTCATTTGACGTCACACCTTCAGAGCAAACGTCCTCCTTTGCACCGAGCACTCCCCCGAGCCATCCAAGACTGAAGAGAAGCGACATCGAGCGGGAATCTTCACCGAGCGGAGAATCACTTCTCCATCTTCCCCGAGCTCTCTTCTTCTAATCCCATCTTTCTTGCAACAATGGTGCACGCCACCGGATCATCATCCTCGCACGAGATTGTGGAGTTTGTTCCACCCCCTACTGCTTCAGTCTCACGTCCGCGCCTGGCTCACCCTTCCGCCGAGGTGAAGAAGGTCTATGAGGAGATCATGAAGTGGAAGATCGAGCTGACCCGGTATGTGGACCGGGGAATGATCCGTGATCTGGGATTTGAGGCCAACTTGGCCTATGTGCTGAAGGGTCAAGCACGCCACACCATCATAAGGACAGGCGAGCTGGAGTGCCATGCGGATGGGCAGTCGTTCTTCGGCGAATGGCCCACCTACAAGGAATTGGTGGCGGAGTTTATGGCGTCCCTCGATGTCTGCGTTGTGCCCAATGACGTGGTTGCATTGGATCGTGAGTGGATCAAGGTCCAGGTATCGTTCCGGCTGTTCAACATCAACTACAACATCACTCTTAAGCAGTTCAACAACATCTTTAACTGGAATCACTCCCAACATGATCACTGACATCCAGATTCCCGCACCGACTACGACAAGATCTTCGCCGAGCTAGTCACAGTGCCGACGGGAAAGACAGTGAGCTACCATAATGTTGCGGTAGCAGACTTCGAGCATCCCTTCGTCCGCGTCTTACACCGGATGTTGAGCCTTACGTTCTTTGCTCAGAGCGATTTGGCATTGAGCAAGTTCCAGGAGAGCGATCTTTTCTTCCTCTACATGCTCCTGAAGCGACAAGAATGCAACTGGGGTGCGTTCTTTCTACAGCGCGTCCTGGCAGTGAAGAGGAGTACAAGGAAGGCTCCGATCCATTTTGGTGGGCTCATCACCAAGTTGGCGCACTACTTGGGGCTGAATTTTCAGTCCATGACTCCGATTTCCACAAAGAGTAAGGTGAACGTGCAACACTTGCACCGTTCAAACCTTATCCTTCTCCGGGATGGGTTGGCGTACGCACATTGCCACGTCAACCAAGCTTACCAGGAGTGCGCACTACCGGACGTCGTCTTCCACATCGAGGGAGCCCAGCACTTCCGGTGGCCGATCATAGCCGTCGAGTCCGATGAAGAAGAAGGCGGTGATGACGAGCAAGGAGGCGAGGCTGAGGAGGAAGAGGAGGCTTTCACACCTCTTCGCGCACGAGTAGCACCACGGAAGCGTCCTAGGATGCATCCGGGTGCGTCTTCATCATCACAGCCCCCGCCGCCATCACCACAGCCCTCACAGCCAGGCGAGGATGCCTACTCAATGCAGGGAATGTACACGATGCTGCAGGACATCCAGCAGACACAGCAGCAGCATCTAGAGATGTATACCGGTATTCAGGATACTACGAACCGGTTACTTGACAACCAAAGGGCGATGTTCGAGAATGAACATCTCCTCCTCAACAACCAACAGCAGACACACAATCGGTTGCAAAGGATGGAGATGCAACAGGAACCCTTTTACGACCATTACTGGAGTCAGAGCTACTTTGGAGGCTATCCACAACCTCCGCCGAGGACCCATTACGATCCGAGCTTCCAGGGGGAGTATCCTTCTTGGGATCCTACGGCCCCGCAGTACCCGCCTCCGCCTCTACAAGATTGATCAGGGTATCTCTGTTCCACTCTTAAGATTGTTTTTGACTATGAGGCCATAGTCGAATTCAAGCTTAGGGGGGTAGCTGGAACAACTCTATCTTTTCTTTTGTTGGTTTTTAGTTTTTGCTTTGCTTTTTGTTCTTGCATTTTTAGTTTTTGTTTAGGATCCACATCTATCTAGTGTAACTGTGGATGTCATAAAAGTTGTCATCTCGCTGTGTTTTCATGGGAAATTTAAGGGAATTTTAAAAAAATTTGTGTCTTTTGGATAGCTTGACTTGGTTGTCCTTGGGGAACTTGTCCGATGAAAATGATTGATTATGTCAACTTTAAAACAATATGTCACACCTATACTCCCTTTGACTCATGAAAAGTGGATAGTAACGGTTGTTTGAGCCTAACCTAACCAAATGGTAATGAGACCTTAATTGGACGTAAGAGAGAGAACCCTTTGAATCACTACACATGTCAGTAAGGAGGGACACATAATACTCTTCTAAGGTTCAGTCATCTAATCTTGTGATCATTCCACTTCAATTTTCCATAATCCACCTAAGAATTGGAAGTAAAGCACAGTTTTAATTCCTTCTTGTGTGCATAGCATTTAGATAGGAATTGCATTGATATTTTCCATACTTTTGCATAAAAAGAGAAAAATATAGGGATTCATGCACAGTACCTTTAGGTGCATGCCATGTAGTTGCACTCATGACTTTCATGATTATCATGCATACATTACACCATGTATCTCAGTTTTTCCTCAAAAGTGATCTAAACTGTTCCATACCTTCGAAATATCGCAAAGATTTCCAATCATGAAGAAAACAACCCAATACATGTATCTCTAAGCAATTATGGATATGTGGGCTACAAGAAAAAAAAAGAGAAGAAAAAATTTTTTGCTGAAAATCTGAAAAAAATTGAGAAAAGAAAAAAAAAGAGAATTTAGAAGGAAATGGAATAAGAGGGAGAAAGGAACATGATATCACTTGCATTACAGGAAAATTGAGTACATGATGTGGCTTAAGTAGATTTCCATCTCATTTTGAGGTGGAAGGTTAGTGCATGCATCATTTCACCCAATTGTAGGCATTAGGGCATTTCTAATGTGCATTTGCATCATTTAGGACATTTTGTTTTTATGCATATTGAAACTGTGCAATACTTCCAAGTTCTGCCATGAACCACCCATTCCATCCACCTGTTGCTCGGATTGGTAGGCCACTGTGAATTTCTCCTCACTAATGATTATCAGGAGAACTGCTTCCATGTAGATGGTAGTTAGGGCGAGCAATGTAGTGTAGGCGATCACAAGATGCACCAATGCTGAATCGGCGAATTTTATTATGTTAACTGCCTTATGTGATAGTGTTCATCGGTTTGAAGGACAATTTCTCTTATTGATGATTTTTGTCGCCTTTAGGGTAATTACTGTTATGTGGTTAGAGAAGGCCGGGTTGAGAACGCTCAGTGGGAGTCACATGGGATGTTGGGTTGGTGTGTTGATTTTTAGTTGACATCTGCAATTCTATTCTAAGGATCAGTTGCTCGAGGGCGAGCAATGTTTAAGCTTAGGGGAGTTTGATGCGATGATTTTGAGTCGCATTTTTAGACCTTTTTCATATGAGTTTTGTGCTCTAATTACTCATTTTTATGGATAATATTGCATAATTCACTCATTTCGGTCTTTTCCATCATTCTATGTCAAATCCCCTTTGTTTTACCATTTTTGAGCACTATTTATCATATTATCATAATTTGTGTGGATTTACTTGGTCTTATTGTGAAATTTCAGGAAAAACAAGTATTTTCTTCCGTCGATACCATCGACGGAAGTCGATACCATCAACCAAGCCACAGATTGCCAGCCGAGAAGAGCAGCACAGAGTCGATACCATCGACACTCAAGTCGATGGTATCGAGATCCCTTCAGATTGCTGGCGAGGAATCCGTCGATACCATCGACCCAAGTCGATGCCATCGACACATTGAGGCTACAACGTCGCTAAACGACAACAACCGACGCTAAAGAGAGTCGATACCATCGACCCAAGTCGATGGTATCGAGATGACCACAGGCGCTCAGACGAAAAGAAAAGAAAGCTGCCGCTAATACGCTGGGTCGATACCATCGACCCGCGTCGATGGTATCGACGCCGGCAGATATGCGTTGGATCTGTTTTGATCTCGATCGGACGGCTGTCGTTATTTGACGACCTAATTAGGGACTTATACCTAATGACGGCCGCCCACACGAGATCATGATCGGAATTTTGCATTGCAAGAGTGCCGAGGAAGGAGAGAAAGGAGAACGGAGGCCAGAAGCTCATCCCGGGTGATTCGGACGCTGCCGAAGACGAATTCCACCACCGACAGGCGGGGAAGCTCGTATCCTATGCTAAGGATCTACCGGTTCTTCTCCGTTCAGGGGTTTTCCCACTTGTTTCACGTTTTTCTTATGAATTCCCCTATTTCTACCATGTATTCGTGTGAGATGAACATGAGAGGCTAAAACCCTCCATTTTTAGGACCGGGAGTAGCCCGGGAATGCATTGTATGACAATTTTATATTGATAATTCATATTTTCTCTCTCAAATCCGTGGTATAGATTCATTTTCTCCATATATATTGTTATGCTTGATCACCATAATAATAGCTTAATGCCCTTAATCACTTCGACAGAAGGATTAACGGTTGAAAAGAGACGAAATCTACATTAATCAATAAAACCCTTGACAAAGGAGTTGTAAAATTAATGGTGGGAACTGAGAGATCGTTTATAATGCGCTTAGTTTAGGGGAATGATTACTACGACGGTGGAATCAACCTAAACCTAAGTAGTGAGTTACACCACGACAGTGGGTAATTCTGTTTTCAGGCCACTACCCGGATAGAGAGAGAAGAGTGAGGAATTATATAAAACCTAATACAATGTTGACCCCCGGCGAAACCGCAATCCTAAAGATATCCTTTTGAATTGATTAAATTAACCTTTAATCAATTGTTTTCTTTGTTTCATTTTATCTTCTTTTAATTTCGACAACAAACCTTACTTTGTTATTCGGTCTAGCTGATTGCGATTAGTTAATAGAAGTCTCCAATAATTCACGTGTCCCTGAGTTCGACTCGGGCCTCACAAAGGCCTATATTACTCGACGCGTATACTTGTGTTTAAGCGCGTAGTAAAATACACGTCAGGAGGCTACCGACAAAAGACTCGTGCTGTCTCTGTAGATGGTCCTAAACCATCGCAGAAGACAGACTATTATAAGAAAGTGATCTTCCTCTAAAGCTACCAAATCAAGAAAAATTCTCCCACTCTCTATCTGCGGTAGTCGACGGGTAGTTGCCTTGGGGTTTTTATGTTTCTGCCCGACAGTTGTTGCTTCCGCTCAGCTGGAGGTTTGCCCTGTGTGACCCGTCCCTGTTATCAAGTCCAACGATCATCTAAATGTTAGGTCGGCAAAGACAGGTATCACGATAAGACTTATTTCAAAATTCGGGTATCGTCCATTAAAAGGAAGCTCAAGACGATACAGGGTTGGACAATACGAGGAGGGTTGTGCGACACACACTCCACCTGACACGGATGTATCAGGCGATAAGGTCGCCAAAGATCAAATGCTCGTCAATACGTCACAAAAGAAAAATGTGTCGCCCGATATGGCGTATCGGGCAAACACTTATCGGTCGTTATTTTGTGCTTAACTGCGTCGGGCGATATATAAAAAAAATTGACTAGGTTCGTAAACCCGATAAGTAGCGCGCGATATGAAAACTCGTGTCGGGCGATAAGCCTGTCAGGCGATACCTGTGCTCATAGGAGCCATCGCCCGATATAAGGGTGAAGCAAGTTGGATGACACACGAGCAAAGATGGATCACTGCATGTGTTACAGGTGGCTGAAAAGAGAAGCGAGGCAGCCCAACATGTTGAGCCCACATTGCTATATATAGCAAGCTTAGCTGGGGGTAAAACGGGCATTTCTGGGGCACGCGTCGGCCGACGAGTCAGGCAATTCCCGAGACGAAGGTCACGTCAGTTAAATTAGGGCATTTATTCCCATCCACGATACGATGGTTGCTCAAGAATACCATCCTCCACGGCTCTTGTGGTGCCCCAGAAACTGCGGCCCGATACAAGCGTGGTTGCGCACCAGCTGAGCTGCTGCCCGACACGGCTTAAAACAGGCGGCCAAAAACCAAAGCTAGGAGAAGGAAAAAGAACATCATTAGTTTAGGGTAAAGTCCCCGACCTCAGAAAGTATGACAGTGGTGGCCCATAAAACAGAGGATTCGGTGCGCTCGGCGCGTGTACCGACTCGGGCCTTATTACAGTTCATAAATTTTGTTTTTATAGGTAATAAGAAAAATGCATCCTACACTACGAAAGAAAGAAAAACTTGGGCTACCTCCCGAGGAGCGTTGAAGTTGACGTCGCCAGCTCGACAGATGTAGGGTCATCTCGTTCAGCTCTTGACTGTGCCCATATCTCGCAGGTTGATCTCTGCTCTCTTGACAAAGGCTTCATCCTCATAGAACCTTTTTACCCTGTGCCCATTTACTTGAAAGACTTTGGTCGGATCGTCCTTGTCGTAGAGCTCCATCATTCCTGATGGGTAAATTTTTGACACAGTGAACGGTCTTGACCATTTCATTTGTAACTTCCCAGGGAAAAGACGAATAGAGGACTTGAATAACAAGACTTTATCCCCTTCGCTTACATCCTTTCTCCTGAGGTGGGCATCGTGCCACAATTGTGTCCTCTGTTTGTAGATTTTTGCATTTTCGTAAGCGTTCATTCTTAGCTCTTCGAGCTCTTGAAGCTGCAAAAACCTCTTTTCTCCTGCTTTGTCAAGGTCCATATTTAGAAACTTGATTGCCCAAAGGGCCTTGTGTTCCAACTCCAAAGGAAGGTGGCAGGACTTTCTGTAGATGAGACGGTAGGGGGTGGTTCCAATGGGTGTTTTGTAAGCAGTACGGTAGGCCCAAAGTGCATCGTCAAGCTTCATGGACCAGTCTTTCCTCGTTCGGGTGACAGTTTTCTCCAAGATCTGCTTGATTTTCCTGTTGGAAACCTCTACCTGCCCTGACGTCTATGGGTGGTAGGGTGTAGCGATCTTGTGCCTCACTTCGTACTTTCGTAGAAGTGCTTCAAACTGTCTTTCTCCAAAGTGTGACCCTCCGTCGCTTATCACAGTGCGCGGTACACCGAAACAAGGGAAGATGGTCTTCTCGAAGAGCTTGATAACTGACTTGGCATCGTAGGTTTAGGTGGATACTGCTTCCACCCACTTCGATACATAATCTACTGCCACGAGTATGTATCGATACCCCCGAGATGGGGGAAACGGTCCCATGTAGTCGATCCCCCACACGTCAAATATTTCTACTTCAATCTAGCTTGCCATTGGTATTTCATTCCTCCGCCCTATGTTTCCTGTAAACTGGCACTCCTTGCAAACCTTCACAAATTGTGCAGCATCTTTAAACAAGGAGGGCCAGTAGAAACCTGACTGTAGCACCTTTGCAGCTATTCTTTCGCTACCCAGGTGACCACCATAGGGGGAAGCGTGGCATTCTTTCAGGATGTCTGCGGTTTCTTCCTCTGGGATACACCTCCTGTATAAGCTGTCAGCGCATCTTCTGAACAGGAGAGGATCATCCCAGTAATAGTTCTTGGCATCCGTGAATAGCTTCTTTCTTTGATTGTACGTGATGTCAGGAGGCAGTTCTCCGCAAGCAAGATAGTTGCAGAAGTCTGCAAACCAGGGTAAATTTTCTTCTTGAGCATCTTCTGCCAACATAAGAGCCTCATCGGCATAGTCGTCGTTGATTGGTGGCCCTTCCTATCTCTCACCCATGATCCTTGATAGGTGGTCGGTGACCACATTTTCTTCTCCCTTCTTGTCGATAATTTCATGGTCGAACTCTTGGAGCAATAAGGCCCACCTCAACAGTCTGGGCTTTGCCTCTTTCTTTTGCATTAAGTATTTTATTGCCCCATGATCTGTGTATACTTTGACCTTTGCTCCGACGAGATACAACCTGAACTTATCGAACGCGAAGATGGTCGCGAGCATCTCCTTCTCAGTTGTCGTGTAGTTTACTTGAGCCTCGTCCAACGTGCGACTAGCGTAGCAAATCACATGGTGCCTTTTGTCTTTCTTTTACCCCAGGACTGCTCTGACCGCGTAGTCGCTAGAGTCGCACATCATCCCAAAAGGTAAACCCCATTCTGGAGCTTGAAGGATGGGTGGTGATGTTAAAGCGTTTTTCAGGGCCTGAAAAGCACTGAGACAATCGTTAGAGAAAACAAATTCAACATCTTTTACCAGAAGATTGGACAGCGGTTTGGAAATCTTCAAAAAGTCCTTGATGAATCTTCAGTAATATCTGGTGTGTCCGACGAAGCTGTGTACCCCATTCACAGATCTGGGTGGAGGAAGCTTGGATATTTCTTCCACCTTGCTTACGTCCACCTCGATCCCACACCTTGAGACCTTATGCCCTAGAACGATGCCCTCCCGCACCATGAAATGACACTTTTCCCAGTTCAGGACTAGGTTGTTCTCCTCGCACCTTTGAAGGACTGATGACAGATTCTTCAGACAACTACCGAAGTCCTTCCCATATACTAAAAAGTCATCCATGAAAACTTCTACGATGTCTTCTAGAAAATCTGAGAACATCGATATCATGCATCTTTGAAAGGTGGCGGGGCGTTGCAGAGTCCGAAGGGCATCCTTCAGAAGGCATAAGTGCAGTAAAGGCAGGTGAATGTTGTTTTCTCTTGATCGTCGGGCAAGATGGGTACCTGGTAAAAACCTGAAAAGCCATCAAGAAAACAAAAGAAATCGTGATGCGCTAACCTTTCAAGAACTTGGTCAATAGAAGGTAACGGAAAATGATCCTTCTTTGTAGCCTGATTTAGCTTTCAATAATCAATGCACATCCGCCATCTGGTGACGGTCCTAACCACCACCTCGTCGCCCTTCTCACCCTTAACCACTGTCATTCCGCCCTTTTTGGGTACTACGTGGATCGGACTTACCCAATTGCTATCGCTGATTGGGTAAATGATCCCCGTATCCCTAAGCTTTATTACCTCTTTCTTGATGACCTCCTTGAGCATCTGGTTCAGCTTCCTCTGGGGTTGAGCCAGAGGATTGGAAGATTCATCTAAATTGATGTGATGCATGCACAGGGAGGGGCTAAGGCCTTTGATATCATCTACTGAGTATCCTATAGCCCCCTTGTGGAGCCTTAACTCCTCAAGGAGTCGGTCCAGCTGATTTCTTGAAACACTGGTGTTTACGATGACAGGGTTCCTCTGCTCTTCATCCAAGAACTCGTACTTCAGACCTTCAGACAACGCTTTTGACTCTGGCTTTGGTATGGGTGCCTTCCCTTGAGGCTCCCCCTCAAGAAAGACATACTTCGTAGACTCCACCACCTTATCCTCTTCTTGCAATTCTTCGTCAGAAAGGTTGAAGAGGTCGAGATACCTCGTGACTTCAGGATCTTCGAGGTCGGGATCTTGACAGTTTATTGCCCTCAAGAGGGGGTCTACTGTCCGGATATCTTCCTCTATTTCCTCGCATAATTTATTGTAGCTATCTGCAAAACATGCTGATTCAGACAGGGAGGGGCTTCTCATGATCTCCTTCAGCCTGAAGTCCATATGGTCGTTTCCGACCCTCAAAGTGATCATCCCCTCGGAGACATCAATCAGCGCTCTTCCTGTTGCCAGGAAAGGGCGTCCAAAGATGATCGGACAACGGGGGTCCTCAGCTGTGTCGATGACGACTATATCACAGGGGATAAAGATATCGCCAACCCTGATCGGCACATCTTCGAAAATGCCAACGGTTCTCTTAAAGGTGTGGTCTGCCAGTTGAATCTGCATATTGGTTTGAACCATGTCAGTCAAACCCACCCTTTGTGCGAAACCTAGGGGCATAAGGCTGATGCTTGCCCCCAAGTCGGCCAGGCCCTTACGTTCGACATTGTCCCCGATGGCGAATGGGATTGTGAAAGCTCCGGGGTCCCTTCTCTTATTCGGCATGTCGGGCTTCAGGAAGGCAGAGGAGGTGGAAGCTAGGTGCACTGTCTCAATCCTTCCTCCCCTTCTCTTCTTTGTGATAAGGTCCTTGAGGAACTTGGTGTATGTAGGCATCTCCTCCAAAGCGTCGAGGAAGGGCACTTTGAGATGCAGCTTCCTGATCGACTCCATGAACTTCTCATGACGCTTCTTCATATTTGCCTTTATCAGCTTGTACGGGAACAGAATCCTAGGAGCGTAAGTATTCCTTCCTCCAGGTAGCTCTTCAGGGAACCTTTGCGTAGACTCTCGAACGTCTGCCTGTCTTTCTTCCTCCTCTGCTGGACCTGCACCCTCAGGCCTTAGCTCGGGCTCAGGCCTGGCTTCATCAGGGTGCTCCAGCGTTCTCCCAGACCTCAGGACTGCCGTTACGGTGGTTTCAGGGTATGGGAGTGCTTTTATTGCAGGATTCTCCATCAGAGCAGTCATCTGGGTCAGTCGCTGATCTACCTCACGCTGGCGCATCTGCAAGCTGGCCATCTGGTGTTGCATTGAATTCAGAGCCCCATGGCTAGGGAGCGTGCCCTCCACCAGTTGGCTAATGATGGTATCCTGTCTCTTTATGTAGGCAGAAAGCTGACCAACCAAGTTAGGCTGGTTCGACCTCTTGCCTCGTCCCTGACATTCACCCCCAGAAAGAGACCACTCACAACGAGACATGGTATCAAAGCTCGGCGGAATAGGTCACAGTTCTTCAGAGTTCTTGAAAAAGGCACAAAAAATCAAGTTTAGAAAATTGAATTATTAATTTTAAGCAAGGAATAGTAATGAGGAAAAAGAAAAAGAAAAAGAGTGATGTCAAACTAATTCCTAAGCTTGACGCACAGGAGTGTAGTTAGTGGATTCGGATTCATCTACAGTACCATTTTTGCCTTGTCCCCGACAATGGTGCCAAAAAGTTGACCGGCCTAAATCGTGCGTCCAAAAGTGGAAGCGAATTTGAGGTAGTCGAGCTTTTACATTTATAAACCTGAATCCTTCTAGGCCCCCGCAACTTTGTTTATGGGGTCGAAGTAGATATACGGGGTCGAACACAGGGACAAGGGGGGTAGTGTTGAGAACCCAGAATCGACACGCTACACTCTGGTAGGTATAAAGAGATATAAATTCCCAAAAGGGAAACAACAAGATGTCACAAATAAAACAAAGAAAACTATCTCCAACTGGAGCTATAAGGGAGATTTAAGGTTTTAGTCATTTAGTAGTTTTTACGGGTTTTCATGCAACAGAAATAGAAAGATAATACTAGAGCTAGGGCAAGATGCGAAGGATAAGACTACAGCAAAACAAGCGGCAACAATAACACCCTGCACCCCTCCTCTCAGAGCGGGTACTTCTAACCAAGCGTCAACACCCCTCTCGAGGTTGTCGAACTTAAGTTAGAGTGGAATGTTACTGAAGCAACCCCGTTCCAGGCACTCTCGTATTCCAGAATTGGACCAAACACTAGAGCCACAACACGACTCTCAAAGCTGTTGCGACGGGAAAACACGATTCGGTAGCTAAGAGAAATGTGATCCAAACATGCAAGCTAGAGTTCAGATATCAAACATAGCAGTCATCCAATATATCGCACCAAGTGTAGAGCAGCAAGTAATTAAGCTTTTCTATTTCCATACACATTAAGGGTCTTAATACATTGCGTAAGAAAGGAATTAAATAATAGAATTCAAGATAGATGTCGCCTTCTTGATGTAGAAGGGCGACAGACTACAACGACTCTCCCGCCTGATACCGGACAGGGGCCTAGCCCGATACAGCAGTGTCGGGCAACACACTCTCTAGAGTGGCACACTGTGACGGCGGACTGTATCGTTCAAGGACCTGGCCGATACGCTCAAGTCGGGCGACACACCCTCTCGGGCGGCACGCATGACGGGAGAAGCGTATCGGGTTCGATATCGTGTTGGGCATTGAGCGACGCATCCTACTGTCGGGCACTCGTGTCACTCGTCATCGTTGGCCGATATCGGCCCGCAGTGTTGCCCAGGACGGTTCTGAGTGAACTATCCCCTCCTCTCGGGACGAGGAAGGGCTCACCTAGTGTCGCCCGAAACGAGCACTGGGGCAGGATACTCCTGCTCTCGTAGTTTCCTCCGAAGATCACTCAAAGCTCCCAACTGTCTGAATTTCGAAGTATCCGAACTATCCTTTCGGCTCCCTGTAGCTGCTATTTATAGGCAGCGGTTGGAGGAAGTTATGGTGCTCGAAGCGCCACGTGTCCTCCTTATTTGCGGGTCGGTGGACGGTCGATACTGGTATCGCTCGGCTCAGGAGTGTCGGCTATCGGTCACGTGATGGACGACGCGCCTGCCGGTGGGTGGCTGTGTCGCCCGACAAGCTGGGTTGTCGGGGCGAGCTGGGCTCCCTGTCGGGTAGAAGGTGTGTCGTCCATCTGCTCCTTCTTGCGCGGTATCCTTTTGTCATGCGTCATTATGTCGCTCCACCCTGTCGGGCAGAGGTTGCATCTGGCGTCAGGAAGGCCGAAACAGGCTCGGACTTATTCTGTGGGCCGGTACGGCCTTATTGCACCAAAATGAGGAAAAACTCTGCAAAAGATGGAAATATAGGATTAAGAGCATTGCTTGGCCAATTATTGCGAAAGTGCATACAAAAGAGAGGAAAATAGCTAAAAATGGCAGTTTTGATAATAGAAAAAATAGTCTAAAATATCACAAAATTTGGTGTTATCAGAACTCTGATCTCCTTATCCCATAAGGAATCGGAAGGAGTTGCACCCTCCTATCGGCGTACTAGTCACCAACACACTCTCCTTCCACCAATCACTTTCTGCAGTTGTCTTTCCCTTGTTGTGCCTCCCTTATCAGGTAGCACTTGCTCGGTCTCTCTCAGTTACCAAAACTAGAGAGAACAAAAACTTTGCAGAGCAACTAGCGCACTGAGTTGTTGTTCTGAGAAGCCCCCACTACCCCTATATATATAGGAGGGTCATGGGACAGGGTTCTCTATCCCGTGCAATGTGGGATTAATGCAGGAGTAGAAGCATTCGATATTTTCCACAAAAACAACCAACTGTGCTGCCCGAACCGATCGTTTCATGCATGAAACGTTTGGTTGGGGAGTTGAGTCGATTGTTTGACACCTCAACCAATCAGTTGGGACCCCTGAGCCGATCGGTTCACTTCTGAGCTGATCAGTTCGTGGTCCTGATCCAACTCAAATTGACTTCCAAATTTGTTTCTGATTAATCAAATATTAATCCTTGTCCAAATCGAATTTGTACAAGTGAAACAAATTGTATTTGTAAAATAGTCTTTTGACTTTCCAAACAATCTCGGTTAGGCCAGTTGAGCCGATCGGTTCAACTCTTGAACCGGTCGTCTCATCCTGTTTCGAGCCGATCAGTTCATCACATGAGCCAATCGGTTCACCAACCTAAGCTAGTCGGTTCAACTCTTGAGCCGATCGGTTGGGGCAACAAACTTGTGCAAATCAGTCAATTGCAGTTTCAATCAATCCGATACTCTAATCAATCGATCCAACACCTTGAATACTATGATTTTGAGCTATCAATTAATTGAGTGTTTAATTGAACTACTAAACTCCTTTAGTAATCAATCTAAACATCATTTGTGGATAAACTCCTCTTCCAGGTTAAATCCTATGTGTGTGACCCTACATGTCCATTTCACATTGGCAGTGAAAGTCCATAACACTTATAACTACAAAAGCAAAGAGCAGTGCCTAGTCGCACATCAGTGCTACCCAAGTGAAATAGAAAGTTGGAGAACAACTTTGAATCCTACAATCTGTGAATGGTGTTACAGCGAATGTATAATTCCTTTGTCACTGATATCCCGAATGAACTCAAGGCATGGAATAGTGATCCTGTCAATGTTTATTCACTTTCTTGATCTTAGAGTAGATTGGAGGAGATATGTATGACATCAATATCACATACTGATTCACACATGCATGCGCATGCCTATCTCAATCCTACTCATCAAGTGGCCATGGATATCAAACTCCCTCAGGAGGGACAAATCCCTTATCTATCACTCACCCCTCAAAAGCCCCATGTGTCAAAGCCACCCAATCATCACCTTTATAACAACCCATGTTTTAGGACTGTGTTTGATGATGTCAAAGTGTACCCAACGACATGTGTTGAGTGTAGTGATTTCAGGTCAAAGAATCACACTCACCACCATCACTGTGAGAACTGACTATGACTACCATGTCATGGTTCCATGTGTCAAACTCACGGTGGGTCTGTCCGGTAAACTTGTTCTCTAACAAGTACCTATGTGTTTGGTTTGATATCTCCATATCATGACTAACGAGATTCTATCATCAACCAACACCACAATCTAGTCTTTTGTATCATTATTGTCTATCTACCTTCCACAATGACATCCGACTAGGGACATAATAAGAATGTACAAACTCTTAGCATCCTTATGATCTCATCGTTCAGGTCCTGAACCTGAAGGCATACGACATTGAGTACTTTAATTCCTTTTCCAATGTCCTGGCTTTTGACAATGGTGGCAATTGCCTCTCTTGGTCACGCCTCCCTTGGCCTTGAGAGTTGAAGATGACTTGGGATGTTGGCTAGCATCAGAACCTTTCTTAGATTTACCCTTGCTCTTACGCTTGGACTTTCCTTTCTTGTCACTGATCATCATCACAGACTTAGGCTTGTCCTTCTTGATCTGTATCTCAGTTGTCCTCAACATGCCCAACAACTCTGTCAATGGCTTGTCAAAGTTGTTCATGTTGTAGTTCATCAGAAACTGACTGTATGATTCTGGCAACGATTGTAGTATCACGTCAGTAGCCAACTCTTGGCTCAGTGGAAATCCTAGTCTCGTCAGGTTCTCCACATAGCCAATCATCTTGAGTGTGTGATGACCAACTGGATCTCCTTCTATCATGACACACTTGAACAACGCCCTGGAGACATCATATCTCTATTGTCGTGCTTGATCTTCATACATGTTCTTGAGATGCTGAATCATCTTAATGATACCCATGTTCTCATGTTGTCTTTGCAACTCCTGGTTCATGGAGCACAACATCAAGCACTTCGCATCAATGGCATCATCAGAATGCTTCTTAAAAGCATCCCTTTCTGCCTTTGGTGCGGTAGGAGCAGGTTCCTCTAAAACTGGAGTATCGAGGACATAGAGCTTTTGCTCTTGAGTGAGAACAATTCTCAATGCCCAAAACCAGTCGTGGAAGTTAGTCCCATTCAGCTTGTCCTTTTCAAGGACCGATCACAACGAAAAGTGATTGTTGTTTGTTATCATTTGTACTACAAAAGGAAATATATGCAATTCAGTCCAAAACTCAATTTTGACTTATTTGATTGATTTGAAAGGTTGACGATATAATTAGGACTTTAATTAATTATTGCTCCCACTATTTTGTTCAAATTGATAGCCCTCACCATCAATTCGGAAGATTGCAGCGTTCAATCTTCTAGTGGGTCAAGATCCTAAAATCCTCTGAGTCATGGACCAGCTAGGGTTGTCACCCACAACTTAGATCTTCCAGGTAGGCAACTCTTGCCAATTGCATCATATGCAACTCTTGAAAGATGTCATATGCAACTCCTTGCCATGATCACCTCCATGCCTCAAGGTGCTAGATCATATCTAGGTCACCTTGTTAAGTCTGACCCAAAGCCAACACGATGAATATGCACCCTGCTAGAGCAGACCCACATATTCATCCTTCACGCTTCCACGAGAATGACGGTGCACCACGCTAGGGCATGCCCACACCTGTCCGATCAAGATTTTCACATGTGTCGCATTTGGAAGGCATCTAAAACTTTAATATTTAATGAGGTATTTGGTTTTTATAGGTACATATACATATCCAATCACCACAATATATAGCATGTATCATATATATGCTATATCCCATAGAAAACATGTGAAACGATAAAAGCGATGATTATGGCCATCCTAATGATTCCTCGAGCCAAGAGGAATCACGGTCATCTAGGTCTACATCACATGCAACCTGTACAAGATGAAGTGCTATAGCCGTTCGAGTTGATCAACTCATCACATGCAACCTATACAAGATGAAGTGCGAGCAGGTCATTCATGTGATGAGTTGATCAACTCGGACGGCTATAGCACTTCATCTTGTACAGGTTGCATGTGATGTAGACCTAGATGACCGTGATTCCTCTTGGCACGAGGAATCATTAGGATGGCCATAATCATCGCTTTTATCGTTTCACATGTTTTCTATGGGATATAGCATATATATGATACATACTATATATTGTGGTGATTGGATATTTATATGTACCTATAAAAACCAAATCCCTCATTAAATATTAAAGTTTTAGATTCCTTCAAAATGCGACACATGTGAAAAGCTTGATCGGACAAGTGTGGGCATGCCCTAGTGTGGTGCACCGTCTATCTCGTGGAAGCATGAAGGATGAATATGTGGTTCTACCCTAGCAGGGTGCAAATTCATCGTTTTGGCTTTGGGTCAGACTTAACAAGGTGACCTAGATAGGATCTAACACCTTGAGGCATGGAGGTGATCATGGAAAGGAGTTTCATATTACATCTTTCAAGAGTTGCATATGATGCAATTGGCAAGAGTTGTCTATCTGGAAGATCTAAGTTGTGGGTGACAACCCTAGCTGGTCCATGACTCAGAGGATTTCAGGATCTTGACCCACTAGAAGATTGTACGCTGCAATCTTCCGAATTGATGGCAAGGGCTATCAATTTGAACAAAATAGTGGGAGCGATAATTAATTAAAGTCCTAATTATATCGTCAACCTTTCAAATCAATCAAATAAGTCAAAATTGAGTTTTGGACTAAATTGCATATATTTCCTTTTGTAGTACAAATGACAACAAACAACAATCACTTTTCATTGTGATCGGTCCTTGAAAAGGACAAGCTGAATGGGACTAACTTCCACGACTGGTTTAGGACATTGAGAATTGTTCTCACTCAAGAGTGAAAGCTCTATGTCCTGGATACTCCAGTTCTAGAGGAACCTGCTCCTACCGCACCAAAGGCATAAAGGGATGCTTTTAAGAAGCATTCTGATGATGCCATTGATGCGAAGTGCTTGATGTTGTGCTCCATGAACCATGAGTTGCAAAGACAACATGAGAACATGGGTGTCATTGAGATTATTCAGCATCTCAAGAACATGTATGAAGATCAAGCACGGCAATAGAGATATGATGTATCCAGGGCGTTGTTCAAGTGTGTCATGACAGAAGGAGATCCAGTTGGTCCTCACACGCTCAAGATGATTGGGTATGTGGAGAACCTGACGAGACTAGGATTTCCACTGAGCCAAGAGTTGGCTACTGACGTGATACTGCAATTGTTGCCAGAATCATACAGTCAGTTTCTGATGAACTACAACATGAACAACTTTGACAAGTCATTGACAGAGTTGTTGGGCATGTTGAGGACAGTCGAGATACAAATCAAGAAGGACAAGCCTAAGTCTGTGATGATGATCAGCGATAAGAAAGGCAAGTCCAAGCGTAAGAGCAAGGGCAAAGCTAAGAAAGGTTATGATGCTAGCCAGCAACCCAAGTCGTCTTCAACTCTTAAGGCCAAGGGAGGCGTGACCAAGAGAGGAAATTGCCACCATTGTCAAAAGCCACCTCTCTAAATTCTGCTGACAAGCAGTGTCATTAGGCAACTGCTCCAATCTTGCCTTCGATTGTTAATGGCCCAGAGTGCCTAGCTCCATTATTCTAGGAAGTTCCTTGTACCACAAGGTGTTGTTTGATATGGTTGTGGTTAGATAAAATCTTAATCCCATACATCAAAACTTGATTTCTTCTACTTCTTATCTTCTTGTTTCTTCATGTGCAAATGATCCCACTCTAGACTGGTCTTCAACCTTCTTAGGATCCAATTCTTTGCTCATTGCAACATTGTTAATATTGCCTCATGAGGAATCAAGGTTTCATGGGCTATTGTCTATAATCTTGTATAGTGTAAAACTGTGAGTGAAATGTTGGGAAGTATTGTACTAATACTCCAGCCATGGTAGCCAACGCAACTGGTCATGTAGTTAGTTGTAGAATAAAACCCTCAAATAGGCCATAATGCATCTATTTAACACATATGTCTATCCATTTGACTAAGGGTGGTTATATGATCTTCAACAAAGCTTCATCCCAGTCTTGCTAGATACTTCTTGGAAATGGATCATGATGACTAGATCTCGATCAGAGACAATACTCAATGCTAACTCATATAGCCAAATTACTTTGGCAATGAACGTGTCTGCCATAGACACCTCTATGTAAGGGTGGCCAATTGCTATGAAGTGACTATATTTTGATAGCCTATACACCACCACAAAAATGTTTTACTCCCCCTTCACCACTGATAGAATATTGAGACCCTTTCCAAATCTTATGTGGTAGTTCAAGCAGATGTGATGGCCTGGAGGGTGCCTATGTTTCATATTTTCTTTGCTTGCACTAAAAAATTCCTCACAACTTCCTTGATTAGTTTATTCATTTCCCCTAGTAAAAATCTCTCCTTGCTCGGTGTATTGTCTTGGAATAACCCAAGTGTAACACCCTGATTTTCACATCACATGAGCGAAAGCTATTGTTTTTAATTGGGAGTGTCACAAATATGATATACATAATAATAAAAGACAATAACCAACATAGACTGGTGTATAAAAGCATTATCATAATTTATTAGGAAGGAAACTTTGTTACATCATCATGTACAAAATAAATTTAATACCATGATATTACTTTATACAAACTCATCTCAAATATGATACTGTGTAGATGGTGTCCCACCAAGCAAACCTCCTAAAGCTTTCAGTACATCATCTTCTGATGACTATCTACTGAAGTTTTGTACCTACAGACATCTCATCCCCAGCCATGCAAAAAGGGAAACCTAGGATAGAGTAAGTGGCATTGAATTTCATATAAGATAACCATGAAAATTCTATAACTAAAAATTGAATTGACATCTAAAAATTGTAAACTTATACTAAATTTGTGAGTCTTTTATTTACATCTGTTATCTTCTTATGGCCACCATTATGTGATAAGTCCTCCTATGTTGACACTGAAGTGTCATCTCTGGTGCAACATACCCTCTGTTGGCACTATGTGCCCTCTATTGACACCAAAGTGTCCTCTATGGTGCAACACACCCTTTGTTGGCACTACGTGCCCTCTGTTGACATTGAAGTGTCCTCTATGGTGAAAATCACCCTCTGTTGGCACATTGTACCCTCTGTTACACCTGCAATGTCTAGCACAATGCATCCTTTGAATCATCCCAAGACTCTCTGGTGATGATTTATCCTATAATGTATATAATTAATGTTATGATGTCATTTTCTATCTCTATTCTTAATTTTTTATCTCTGAATCTTAATATGTTATGTTTGAATCTGTTCTTAATTTATTATCTCTGTATCTCAATCTATTATCTCTGACTCTGTATCTCTATTCTTTAACTATAAACTGAATCTAACTCTGAATTCTAAACTCTAAATCTAAATATGTATTTAAATTACTAGATAACTAGGATTGGATTTGAGGCTCTTATTAAGTATGCAGATCTAATTTATGACTACTCATTATGAGTAAGCTAAATATAAAATCTGAAATCTAGATTCTTGTTATCTATATAAATCTTAATATGAAACTTGTATTTAATAGATCACTTAATTAAATTCTGATATCAAATATATGACTTATGTGTCTAAAGGCTTGAGAAATAAGACAAACTGAATGAATATTAAACATCTAAAAGTAGATTATATATCTATAATCTATAATTTGATATCCTGACAACATAAGTTGATATGAACAATATCTTATTAATAGAAGCATTGTTGAATATGCACATTAATAACTAAATGTTTGAAGATAACTTATTCTCTAAGTTACTTTGCATATGGGTAGGATGAATCGTAATAATAATGAAATTCAACAGACATATCCCACCTACCTTTTATACTGACGACTTCTTTAACATGCTCTTGATTTCTTGTTCTACAACCTAATCACCTAGACATCAACAAAATTCTATAGGTCCATGTGTATTTTCCCTCTTTCTGCTTCTAAATCTCAAAGCCCCATCACTTTGTCCTCCTAAACTAAATTAGGAGTTCTTGTTTATATTAAACAAAGTCTTATTTAAAATCACAATAAAATCTTAGTATTGAATATATATCAAAACTTACATTATATAACTACTACAATTATTATACTCAAATAAGCCAAAAATCATCTTATTCACTAATATGAGTATATACACCATAAACTGAGAGTAAGCCTCCGATATGATAAAAGATAGTAACCTCACTGAAGTACTTCTGATATTTGAGAAAAAAATCATTAAAATCATTTTCATTACAGAATAGAGTATGCACCACATGTTGTCCCAAAAATCATAAGTAATTATCTTATATAATAGTCATTAGTCTAAAAACTATATACTAATATAAATAGACATAAAATTCCAACAAATCTTTAGAAACAGTTAGAATGATGTATATTAAGGTCTAGGTAAAAATATCAAATCATTTCATTGTGATTCAATGGGTGAAATACCCATAATGTCCTTATTAGAGTTTACATCAAAATCCTTGATAAAACTTAAAATTAGAATGATCAAGCTTTGAAATCATGTTAAACAAATCAACATAAGATTAATTTAAAATATTCATAAATTTCTAGAGTTTATTGCTATTTTTAATACCCAAAATATAGAAATCTTATATATTATAGAAATCAAACTATAATAAATATCAGACATCCAAAACACCCATGTACTCTATTTCTACAGAATAATAGATAACATGAGCTTTCTATAGATACCTTATTTTCTAAAAACAGAAATTTCTATCTCAAGATATAGATTTTTGAAGAATGCCTATTTTGGAGAAATATGGACCGTCGATTTTGGTTTTGGCCATTCTGACTTGGCCACGCTGTGCGCCCAGCAGCTTCAGGGCTTGGATCCTTGCGGATCCTAGGCAAGATCCGGCTCCATCTTGACCCACCAACACCAGGGTCCTCCACGGCACCCTCTGTTTCAACAGAGCAGCGCCATCACTGCCTAGGCTGTCTCCGGCGGCCTTGAGCTCGCCGTAGAGGCTTCCGTCATGAAAGCTGAAGCCTCATATTTATTTGTCTTCTTCCCTACTCGTGGCCGCCAGGATGAAACCCAAAGCAAATCCCAGCGCCACTGATGCTCCTCTTCCCTGTTCTGTGGTGCCCTGTTTCTCACCCATAACAGAGTGCTCTCTGCGGATTTTTTCCTAAGAAGACAACCTCACCTTCTGAGCAGAACCGACGAGGTAAGGCCTAAATCCACCTTTTTCATGGGCTTCGGACTCATCATCCCCCCTGTTCCAAGTCAGAATAAAGCCCATCGACATCCTCATAACTGCCCGCCGCCGCCACTAGGAAGGAGGGGGTCAGCTTCCAGTCTCGCTCTCCTGGTCTCGTATCAGTTGCGTATTAACTTACTAATATAGGAAAATACCTCCGAAATCCTGCGTTTGGCCTTTGTCAAATCCTCCCACACACTACCGGTGGCATTGGTTGGCCCTTCCCAATAAAACACGATGTAATTAATTCAAAGATAATCACGTTATCATTATATGTCCAGGAAACCACGGCCGTAAAGTTCTCCAAGGCCATTATCAACTCAACTAAATTTTCTATTCTAGTCTTATCATACGAACATTATGTATTTTCTTTTTCTTAAGTTCTTTACACATTATCCACGGAATCTAATTACCAACTGTACTATATAGGATTGTGTTAATATTCTAAAACTAACTTGACTAGATGAACAATACTCGAACGAATGAACATTCCATAAAACATCTTCAGAAAGGTAAAATCAATATCCATCCTCCATATATAATTTCGATACCTTCTAGCATATATCTCCAAATACACTAAATTTTTTACCATAGATTTACCATAAATAGCCTAGCTCTCGGCCATAAAAGAACAAAAGGAGATACTTAAACCACATGACTAATCACAACTAGACATCATATTTTTTTACATTGGTTGTAAAATCATGTATTCGTTAGGTCACGTAAATCAGGGTGTGACACTACGTGTCCTGCAATCTTTGAGCTATGCCCTTCTTCTATCAATTTCTTGACCAAATTAGAGTGAGTGCTGACGCAAAGTTGTCATTTGCAATATATTAACTCCAATTTTCTTATAATTGTTACTATTCAAATTTATATCCTCGCAATCCTTCCTCTACTCCTGCAACTCTGATCTCTACTATTAACCCTCACAAACTTCCTATAACCAATTTGACACTATGATGGTCAGCCCTCCAAAGGTTGGTTTCTCTCGGCAATGTGACTAAGCATCAACAACTTGATTCATGCTACCTTTCCTATACTCGACCATGAAGGGGTTGCCCAGAAGCTTGTGTAGCCATCTCCCCTGAGTTGAAGTGTGCATTATCTACTCTAGGAAAAAATTTCAAGCTGCAATTATCAGTGTTCGATCATATGAAGTGTCAATCAAGTAGATAAGGTCTCCATTTTTTGACACATTCGACTATGGCTAACAATTCTTTATCATAGATTGAATCAATATATCTTTCCCTGATCGACTATGATAGGAAATTGGATGAAAATTTTGATACAACACTCCCCCACTACATAGCTATATGCACCACTTTCTACTACAAAAGTAATGGTGAAATATGGAAGAGCCAACATAGGTGCAATGGTCAGAGCTTCCTTCAACTCCTAGATTGCACACTCTACCTTATATCCCACACTCAGAGTTCCATATTGAGTAATGGTGTTGGGGTATTATGGAGTTCTGTATGAACTTATGATAGTATCTCGTTAACCCCACAAATCCTCATAGATGCATTTAATTTCTCAACATTGGTCGTTGTTGGACATCTTTCACCTTCTTAGACTCCATTGCCACTCCCTCTCAAGATATTATATGTCCTAGGTATTGGACCTTCTACATTGTGAAACAACACTTACTCAATTATGCTTACATTTAATGCTTTAAGAGTACCCCCAAAACATCTCTTAAATGGATTTTATGTTCCTCCAAACACATCCTATATATCAATAATCATCAAATAAAAAAAGCACTAATCATCAGAGCATTGGCCTAGGTACTTCACTCATCAAGGGCCTAACATAGCTAGTGTGTTCGTTAAGTTGAATTGCATTATGTTGAATTCGTAATGGCATTCATGTATTCTTAAGGATTTTATTGGGACATTCCCGTCAAATAACTAGATTTGATGATAAGATGATGGAAGGTCAAAGTTGAAATGCCATTGGGATCATGCTAATTCATCTAACAACTCATCAATGATAGGTTTCATATGCTTGTCATTGATTGTGTACTGTTTGAGCACCCTATAGCCGACATGAAAACACCCAAATTGTCATGGTTCTTTGAAAATAGCCACAATGACAAAAAAAGTTTGTTACTTACTTTGAAAAGACCATGGTATTGCATCTCCCATACTTGGTTTTAGTCTCATTCTTCTATCTATGAGCATAGCAGTAAGGGGAACAACAATGGGCCTATTCTCATCTTTTCATGGAATTTTATGGAACATCGATCGAAGTTGAGGTGGCTCATTGAAAATCGATTGGAATTCATACAACAATGCATCAAATGGATTCACCGCTATCCTATTTTCTTCTTAGTCATCTAGTACCAGATATCTACACCAATCTCCTTTATCCCTTCTGTTTCAAGCCTTGTATTGTGTGCCCCACCCCTTTGATCATGAAAATCATCTTTTGTTCTAGTATTGTTGACCATCCCATTCTTCTCCAACCAATACAAGCTTAGAACCAGATGTCTACACTCTAGAGATAGTATATGCACATCCTCCTTCACCATATACCCATATATTTGGATCTAAAACTATTGTAAAATCCCCCATGATTGTAGGGTTCTTACTCCTCCAACGTTTTTCCATATATCTTGTTTGCTTCACCATCCATCCTCAGTCCTCCATTAAGACAGGTTCAATGAAGTTTTGTGTTTCCCATGAATCCACAAAGACCAGGCACCTTCATTCCTCAACAATTCCCCAATATTTGAATTGGAATGACTTTAGTTCTCCTGTCACTATCTGCAAAGAAATGGTTATCAATTGTAGCATTTCTTCCATTTCTTTCACTGCCTCTTCATCAATGAGTCCCTCTTATGTTAGTAATTTCCATCAATACACAAAATCTTACACGTGTTGTGGTGGTTGGGGAGGAATTTTTTATCACGTTGGAAACATAATCCCTTGTATCTCCTCCTATAACACTCCTTTCACGTGAATTTCTTGATTATGGGAGGGACCAAACATCCAGTCACCCTTGTGTCATGTAGTTCTGGCTGGTCAATATATCATGTCCCCCAATGAACTATAATTCTTGGTGCAACAACACTCATTTCATCACAGTAGTGTCCTCCATCTTGCAAAAATCCATTAGATATTAGTATTTGGTTAGACTCATCTGGGATTTGATCTTGGGTTTCAATCCATTAGATCTTAGAATTCAATTAGATCATATATTTATTTTCTTCATAGATTAGGGGACACATGTTCATAAATATCTCAAAGTCACACTATTACTTGCACATTGTCACTTGTTGAGATAATCTAAGCAACTCCCTTATAGGTCCACCTTCAAATTTAGTTTCAAATTACCTTTGGATCGCTTCCTATAACTCACTCCATGACCAGAGGTGTCATCCTCTCTTGTACAAGTTGTATAATTGAGCACACCCTCACACATGAAGTGAGACACTACCTTGAGCATCTCCTGATATGAGAATCGAGGATTCTGATTGAAGTAACTAATTATGCACTTGATATAGTTGGATTGATCTTCACTCCCTTTGTATTTCAGATGTAACGTCCCAGGATTTGAGGCCTCAAATAAAAATGATCTTAAAAGGAATTATTAGACTACCCATATCACTAAGGTGCACCTCCTTCTCAGGGAGCTCATCACTAAGAACTGGGTGGTTAAGCATTCTCAACCCAAAGTAGTACTAGGATGAGTGACCAACCCAGAGTAATATTAGGATGGGTGACCATTCGGGAAGTTGACCCCGACTTGTGTGTGCGTGAGTATAAAAAGTGTGTAGTTAAAACTAGTGGTTTGTGGGGTCAATCATCAATCTTGAAACTCTACTAGACACTTAGGAAGTGGGTCGGGCGTTAGAAATGGTATCATAGTCAAAGCCCCTCTAGTAGGTGGGGCCCAAATGGGTACATGGCATGCTATTTTGAGTCATGTGATCTAGGAATGTTGGAAAGAGCTATCCATGGTCATATAGCCACCCTTACATTAGCAGTCATGATCCAGAGTTGGGTGTTCATGTGTCATTCTAGATCTACACTATAATTGGGAATGATTATTAAACCTTATAGTTCACCATTGAGGAGGACGTCAAGAGTCTAAGTAGGGGAGATTGTAACATCCCAGGATTTGAGGCCTCAAATAAAAGTAATCAACAAAGGAATGATTGGAATACCTATATTACCAAGGTGTAACTTGTTTTTAGGGAGCATGTCCTTACAAACTATGTGGTTATTCATGCTCATCCCATAGTAGTACTTGGATGGGTGATCAGTTGAGAAGTTGATCTCTACTGGTGTGTGATTGAGAACAAAATGTGCAGTTAAGTCTAATGGTGGTTTGTGGGGTCAGTCATCATTCCTGAAACTCTAATAGATCCTTAGGTAGTGGGCATGGGCATTACATCGACATTCGAATGTGGTTCAGCCATGGAATTGTAGTTGTGCCATTGGTGATCAATAACGTCTCATTCATCCTCATTTTCCTCCCCATCTCCAGGGTCTCCATTCTATGCTCCATGATATTTTTCCACTCCATGAATTCCCTTATCTGCACCATCATGTTCTATATCAACAAACAAAACTTTGGTTAGTGATGGACTCCTATGGTCAGATTCCACACTCCTTCATAGTTGTTTTCCTCCATTTTTGTATGCTCTTTTGATTCAATTGAATTCATTGTGTGTTTGATGTATAAACTCCTAAGTAAAATTGGAGGTGTTGCCAGCATGGGAAGGAGAGGAAGCTACTCTGATATCAAAATATTAGAGTCTCATTAGGTGCATCACTAGGCCGGCCGAGTAGGAGAGTAGGGTTAAAAAATGAGGAACTATGTTGAGAGAGTAGGGGATGAGATTTTAGAGGGAATTTAGTTGATAGAGGCGGAGAAGCCAAAATCAAATTCCATATGTTTGCTCAGTCTAAGGATCAATCTTATGAATAGACTCATAGAACCAGCTTATAGTTCCAGGTATCCTAATAGAAAGAGTATTTCCTCCTAACCAACTATCAAGTTTTGAGGCAACTTATCCAATTAACAACAATACGTGTAACACAGTTACACATGTCGTAAGGCCTCATTAGTTAAAACTCTCAAAGGCAGACTCACGTCGTGTTGCCCAGAAACATGGCATAAGGCACTTTTAGAGAAATTCGACCAGGTACTTGGACTTATGATGTGTCGCCAAATTACACGTCGTAAGTTTGGGTCTCTTGAGCAGTTGCTAAGATGCACTTATCCACACAATGTGTGAACCAATCCACACGCCGTAAGTGGACCAGTTTTCTACAGAATTTGAACTTGAACATTTCGTTTGGACAAATATGGCTCTCCCTCCCTTAAGACAGTTATCACAGATCATTTGGAGTGTTTTTGCATAATAGAACAGAGAGGAGATGAGGAGGGCAAATTTGGGGAAGACAAGGCAGTTATTTGAGAGAATACCTCCTTTCCTCTCCATTCTTCTTCATCGTTGCAGCTGGAGCTTCCCCGTTCAACTTGAACCTACTCTAGAGAGAAGGTGTTGGAGAGGAGCTTTTCAGAGATGAAACTCCATCTACTTGTTGGAGTTTCTCCTTGTTCCTTCTTTGATTTCGAATTCTCTAGCTGTACCTTAGTTTCTATCATGAAAAACTACATATTTCCGTCTTCTTACTTGTTTTTCATAGCCATGAGTGAGTAGATCCGAATTCTTGGGCATGGGAGAGTAACTCCCATGTCATGACATGTATGGAACATGATAATTTGTTATAAATACTAAACGCTTGCATTTCTACCTTTTGAGTATCAGTTCTTATTTCTTGTATGTATGGTTGGCCACTATGTATACATGTTTTATGCTTTCTTGCTTAATCTGAGAAGATAGGTAGGAGAGTAAGGAGTTATTCTCTTGGCAACTCCTCCTTTACCACAAGAGTAGAAATTATGGAGTTGAGGAGTAGGTGTGTGATCCAAAACGAAATACATACATGAGAGTGATGTATTGGGTTAGGATTGTTGTATTTACACTGAGAGGTGAAGTATAACATACAACCCTCCTTTGCAAGTGCTTGGTATGTTTAAATTCGTGTTCCTAATTCATGTTATGATGTGTTAGTGAAATCCTAAGTCCAAAATTGTTTTAAATCTGAAATCAAACCCCTTCAAGTAATCCATTTACTGTTTTAGTTTAATTCTGAAATTTTACTTTAATCAACCAAATCACTCTTTGAAAAAGTTCTAGATTGTTGAAACTTAGCACTAATGCATTTAATTAGTTACTAAAGCTCCTTGTGTTTGATCTCAATTACAACTACTCTCATATACTTGTGGGAATTAGCTGGTTTAGTAAAAGATCGTTTATATGATTGAATCTCATTAGTGTAACAACCAACAAGTTTTTGGCATCGTTGTCAGGGAGATATTGTTAATCTAATTAGAGTAAAAAGTGCTAACTAGTATTCGAGACTAGATCATCACTTCCATTTTCAAATTTTCATATACTTTTTAGTTGTGTTCTCAATATCACTTAATTCTTTTCAGGTTGTATGTGTATAACATCCTAAATTTCATAGCTAATGTAAGCCTTTAATGTGAGGCTTACTAGTAAGTGTATGCCAAGGGACCTAATGAACCTAACCATATCTAGGTATGTAATTAAGTTCACAAAACTTGTAATACAAATCATCTAGTCAACAAATACACACATAATGGCTTAAACGTGTATGATTTTTGTCAGGTGTAGATGAATATGAATGAATAATTCATGTAGATGGCAATGTGACGAATACATAATATGATGAATTCAGTTACTGGTTTGAGCTCTATACCAACTTAGGTCTCATTATTAAGGAACTAAAGTAATGTTGACCTAATGTATCGCATGGAAGCTTCCATTGAGGTAATATTGATCCATGCTTTATTTCCATAACTGAGAATAGATAATGGACCTTTTGAGAGATCAGGGAATGGTCTGGGGGGCCTAGAACCTTATTCAATCATGATTGAGCCAATTAAGATTCACATATGGGTCCTTGGAGTTCAAATTTGGGGTTTTAGCATTTCGTGTTCATAATAAATACTCAATGTAATTTTGGTAGTTGGGTAATTGTTATACAATATCAAGGGAGAAAATTTAGATGTTTTTTATTTATTTAGTGGCCTAGGTGATTAAATTAGTAATTATCTAATTTTTATTTAAAAGATAGTTTTGTATTGTATATCTAGTTAGATTCTATTTGGGATCTTTCTCATGTAAAGATGATGATAATATAGTGTTTGTACCAAAATTTGGGATCAATTGGAGCTATGAAATAGGCTATTTAATTATTTCTTTGGTTTGGAATTTTATAAAAAATAAGAAGAAAAACAAAATAAAAAAGGGGGGCGACCCCAGTCCGCGCGGACTGTGAGTCGCGACCCCTGTTTGCAGGGACCGAATAGGGTTCCCCTCTAAGCTGGATCCTCACCCATGATTCAGATGGTGAAGTATTATAAAAGCACCAGTTTGAGTAGAATAGGGGGGTCATGCCATCGTTCCTAGGGTTTGGACTTGAAACCAAGAGAAAGAGGCAGAGTGTGAAGAGAAAACGTAGAGGAGGCGACGCGAGGAGCTTTTTATCTAGGGTTTCTATGCTCTGTCCACCCAAGATATGGAGACTATGTCATCCAAGCAGAGGAAGAGGAGGTGAAGCTAACGGGAGACTATGTTGGCGGCGCGAGAAGCTGCTGATGGTGCTAGGCCTCGCCAGAACCTGGCCGCACAGTGGCCAGAAGGTCCAACCGTGCGAACAGCAGAACAGGGGGAGCCACTCTGGGCTAACAGGTGAGGAAGGAGGTGGATCCTTGTGTGGATCCGCAACCAGCAGACTAACAGGAGGAAAGGGGCGTTGCTGCCTATGACCTTTAGATCTGAAATCAACAGCTGAGGATGATCCAAACTAAGGTACTGTTAAAAAATCATATATTAGGATTGGGAACTCAGATATTTAGCAAATAGGTCTCTGTGGAAAGCTTATGATGTCTAATATCTTATAAAATTGGTTGCAAAGGGTTTTTCAGACGTTTGTTAATTAGTATAATTTGATTTTTAAGATATAGGATATTTCAATGTTTTGGATATTAAAAATAGGAAACAACTTCATAAATTCCTAAAAATTTAGTAATAACTATATATTGATGTGTTTAACATAATTTCAAAACGTGATCATTTTGATATGAAGTTTGAATAAGCTTTTTAATATAAACCCTAATAAGGGTATTTTAGGTATTTCATCGATAGTCTGATTATGAAATCACCTGGTATTTTTATTCAGGACCTTACTACATTGTATGATTACTTTTCTAGAGATTGAATAGAGTTTCTTGTGTTATTATATTAAGTGTGTAATTTTGGACTTAAGTGACTATTATGTAGAATAATAGATGATTATCTTGAGCAACTAAGTGATATATGTGTAAGTAGGTATGGAATTATTAATCTAGTGGTATTTTCCTTCGATTGCATCATTGATTTAGTATGACTATGATTGTGATTTATTCTCATTATATGACGTATATGTTCATATTAGTGCATAAGACGATTTGTGTCTTTTTGAGCATAAAGATTTTAGAAGAGTTTTGATTTAATTTCAATGCCAATATTTTATGATGAGTTTAGACTAAAGTTATGTATAGTCTAAATAAAAGTCCTAATTTGTAGGTTACAAGGTTAGGAATATGGGGTTTTGATATTTAGAAATAGAAAGAGGGAACATACACTTGGATTAATAGAACCATGATGATATACATGTTATTAAAGTTATGGAACTTAGAATTAGGAATTCCTTAAAGATACCCTCAGTACAAGAGGTAAGTGGTTCATGCCCATGAGTATTCATATTTTAAGTCACCATGTGTTACAAGTACATTAAATAAGGCTTTCATGATTTATGTGGTTCAATTTTGGAAGATTTAAATGTTAATCTATGTGAATAAGATTTTCCTCATGGTTCTATGATTATGTAAATTCTTATGCCCAAAATCCTAAATAGAGATATGTTTCTCATAATGTTTGTGATTCATGGGCCATGTCCATGAGTAAAATAACGAATGATGTTCCGACACAATTCCTTAGAATGATTTAAATTATTGAATAAGATTTCAATATAAGATAAGAAAGTAATATAGTCATAGTTAGTTAATGATTTGGGATAACTTTGTATCAAGATTTTAAGTTCAAGTATGTTGTTAGGATTTATCATATACATAGATATAGACATGTATTTATATTTCAATTAGAATCATGTTTTCTTATATATAGAGATCCAAGAACTAAGTAGTTAATCAGATTCTATAAAATGAGTAATATCTTTAACTTAAGTACAAGGTGAGAATATAAGTTTTGAACATATTAGTACATGATCCAATTTTCAAGATAAATGTATTGTTGGAATTAGAATGTTTTGTTAAATGACTTATGGTGATAATATGAATTATGATTCATCAAGTTATGATTAAGTTTCAAGATAAGATTATATAAGATTTCTATTTTAAGGTTTAAGTTATAAGGTGTGGGATCATATGTAAATATTAAAATTTAGGATAATATTAGATTTAATAAGATCTTATAAAGGTTAAATCATCCTGTCAGAATTCATATTTTTAGATACTTTTTACTTAAACTACTTTCATAAACTTGACTTAAGGTACTTTGTATGTGTAGTCTTTCTATATGTAATTCAGATCCTTTTCCTAAGCCTCTAGACTCAGTTGTCATATAATTATTCTCAATGAGTTCATTCTAATAAATTAGATTTTCAAATTAAGATGTATCTAGATAACAAGGACATCAAATTTAGATTCAGACTTAGATTACTTAGTGTGTGAGTAGTCAGATACTAAATAAAAATTCATGATAAGGGTTTTAGACCTAATCTCAATTAGAAGTAATTGAGGTCCATATTCACATGTAGTTGTAGACTCACTTTATCACTTATGAAAAAAAGATTCATATTCAGATTCAGATATAGAATTCAATACATGCTCAGTATTCAGTAATCAGTTTCAGATAAGTTTAATTATCAGTATTCAGTTTTAATATAAGATAAGTTCAGATTCAGAATTCAGTAAAGCAATCAATATTCAACTTCAGTTTAGATTAAGAACTAAGTTTAGACTTAAGATAAATAATTCGAAACCTTCACATAAGACATTATACAATAAGTCCTCATTCAGTAGTCCTGAGACGATTCAGAGGCATCTGTTGCCAATTCAGAGGAGTGTTTACTCCAATTCAAAGGTGTTGCGGCACCAATTCAGGGCGTAGCCATGCCAATTCAGAGACACATCAGTGTCATTCGGGGCATGTAGTGCCATTACATGGTGCTTCAGTACCAATTTAGGGCGTATATACACCAATTCAGGAGGACTTATTGTATAATGGTGGCCACAATCAGATAAAAATCGTAAGTAAAAGATATCCTAGTTTAGAGCATGCCCATAATCTCATCCATGAGTATGATGAGAGGGAATCAGATAAGACAAGTATGACCCAAACACTTTGGTGTAGGTCATGTGACCCATGTACCAGGGTACATGTCTCCAGAATAATGTAAGGTAGAAAGATAAGGATCTAGGTTGAGAAATAAGATACTTTATGTTTTAGTTTACTCAAAGTTTGATGTTAGTTCATGTTTATAATATTCAATTTTAGTTCTTTAGCAATGTATACTTTAGAATACTCATGCCACTTACTCTAATGACTATTTTTCCCAATGCATGGTTGGGGATGTGATGTCTGTAGGATTTGGATCAGCTGAGGATCAAAGGAACAAGTAAAGATCTGGGAGATTTTCCAACTTGCCTAGTGGGGTGCCATCTACCGAGGCGGTCCAGAGTTTAGACATCTCTTTTTATGCTTAGTCTTGTTACCAAAGCATATTAGATGAGTTGTAGTTTTCATCTTATCAAGAACTGTGTATGAATCAATTTTACTCAATGTAAAGTGTTTCATTAGCTTTAATTGCAATGACTATCATGTTTTTGACACTCCTAGATGAAAAAAAAAATCATTGCTTCTGCTCATGTGTTATGAAAATCTGGGTGTTACAATGTGTCATTCGAAGAGGGGTCTTCAACCATCCACGTTTCTAGATCCTGAGATTGTGTGCACTCTTGCAAGTTTGAGGAGAGAAAGAAGATAAGAGCAATGCTAGAGGGTATTCCATCATCATCACCACCACCATCTTCTTCATCCTTTGAAGAATCCACATAAGAAGATCCAACCATGGAGGACAACCGTCCTTTAAAGGACTTCACCATGCCGACTGCCACAAACATTTGTGGAGCCATTGATCTACCTGCAATAGAGGCAAACAACTTCTCTGTTAGTCCTTCTATGATGTAGATGATCCAGCAAACCCGTTTTGTGGGTACCGCCACCGAAAATCCAAATCTTCATGTAGCTAAATTCCTGGAGTACATGAACACCTTCAAGATCAATGGTGTATCTGCTAATGGAATAAAGGTACTGTTGTTTCCCTTCACCTTGAGAGATAGAGCCAAGGCATGGCTCTTATCTCTTCCCAAGAAGTCCATCAAGAGCTGGTACCAACTATTAAATGCTTTCCTTGTAAAGTATTTTTTGTCAAGCAAGATAGCTCAACTGAGAATCCAACTCACAAACATTTCTCAGTTAGATGGAGAAACTTTGTATGACACATGGGAGAGGTTCAAGGACCTGCAATGCCTTTACCCTCACCATGGATTGACTAATTAGCTTCTACTCCAAGCATTCTACAATGGATTGTTCTACAACACTCGCATGATAGTGGATGTCACTGCTAATGGAGCCTTAATGAATAAATCTTATAGTACGGCTTATGATATCATTGAAGATATAGTACTCAACCACTGCCAATGGGGGTTGGATAGGAAAGCACATCCATCTTCTACACTGAGTTCTTCAACCGGGAAGCAAGAAGGAAAACATAGTGTTGATGCAATTGATCTAGTTGCAGCTAAGCTTGATGTCCTTACATAAAAGTTTGAGAAGATGACTACAATACAGATCCAAGCAGCCAAGGTAATTTGTGAAGCTTGTGGACTTGTTGGACATACTTCGTCTACTTATTTTACTCCTAATATGAATGAGGAGAACCAAGAGCAAGTCTTTCGTAGGGATGCATGGGAACAAATAGCAATACAATCCCTACTCCAACACATACAATCCAGGATGGAGAGATCATCCTAATTTCTCTTACCAGAACAAAAGCAATGCTCAAAACTTTCAACAAGGATAGCAACAACCGCAATAGAAAAAACTCTTCAACCGACAAACAAATGTAAATCCATCGGGCTTCAACAATAATAGGGGTTACCAACAACAACAACAACCACATAAATCTACTTTGGAAACTATGATGGAGCAATTCATCTCCACTCAAGCACAACAAAATGAAGAGTTCTAGAGAAATGACAAATTATTGAAAGATGCAATTGCTCAACTCTCTGTGAAAGTGGATGGAATATCCACTCATACAAGGATGTTGGAAAACCAAATTTCTCAACAAGCTTTGGTGCAGAAAAAGAACACACAATCTGGTTCTCTTCCTAGCCAACCAGAGGTGAATCTAAGAGGGAAAGTAAATGCTATCACCTTGAGGAGTGGAGCTGAAATTCAAAGACCTTCTCCACCAAAGAAGAAGAGTGTTGAGGTTGCTGATGAAGAGAATATTGACACCCCTGTTGATGACAAAAGAAAAGGTACAGCTGAGGTACCACCTTCTTACAAATCAAGTACACCATTTCCACAAAGACTTGAAAATAAGGAGGATTCAAAGTTCTGGAAAATTCATGGAGATCCTAAACAAATTCCATGCCAACCTTCTGTTAGCTGAAGTCATAGCCGAGATGTCGTCATATGCCAAGTTTCTGAAGGACATCCTCACCAAGAAGAGGAGGATAGACCAAGTTGAAACTGTCATGCTTTCTGAGAGAATGAGTTCAATCATTCAAAACAGACTTCCCGCGAAGCTAGATGACTTGGGAGCATTCACTCTACCTTGCAAGATTAGCAACACCACATTTGACAAAGGACTTGTTGACCTTGGATCTAGCATTAGTCTCATTCCATCTACTTTGTAGCAGGAACTAGATCTTGGAGATTTGAAGCCTAGAAAGATGGTTATATATCTAGGTTGTCTAATCTTTCTCATCGTTGAGCATATCCAAACCCTCTATTCTTTTCAAAGCTACTATCCATCGTTATGTAGTCCTCATTGCAGTCAATTTTCACCATCACCACGATAGTTCCACGAGTGAAGGTAACCTAGATACTAGAGGTCACTATCTCTTGGTTGTTCTCGTCTAGTGTCACCATCTTCCCATGCTCCTACCACCTTTCCTTCTCATATCTGTCTCCTCACCAATACCTAGAATTTTTTTCATCTTCAGGGGTACCTCATACATCTCCAAAATCACAACAACATTACCTCCCATCTCCTCACTTCAACTTGATGTCTTTCCTTAGTTCTTCTTGTTCACTATCACCTGGTTCATCAGACTTCCACATACCCACATTCTCACCCTCCTTACACCTTGGCACTCCCTTTCTAATGCCATGATGTGATCTCTTTATGTCACTATCACCACATTGGTTACCAATGACACCCCACTTTATCCCTCTGCCAAAACACTACCTCCCACCACCATTGTGGTTGTTCCTATAACCATCATGGGACTTCCCACCACCATCATGCCACCTCCAAGACCCATTACACCACTTCCCACCTCTACCACACCATCTCCCAACACCAAATAAATCATAATAAATGAGTTTGTCTAAAATGACAACCAAAATATATGAGTTTGCATCTTATTCCCCAATATGAACGAGTTTGAGAAAAGGGGAGAGAGTGGAGACACCAAATGGAATGACGTCTCCATTTTCATGGTCTCATCCTGACTGCAATAGTGTTATGTGTCATCATTAGAATAAACACGCCATTTGGAATGATGTCTTAATTCTTGTTGATGTTTTCACATCCTTCCCACTTTAACAAAAATTTCATCCTCAAAATTTACTATAGCCTACCAGCCATATGGTTTTGATTTAGCTACATAGGGTCCTTATATTAGACTATGTCTCAAACTAATATCACAACATATCTTGTGATTTTCTCTATATGAAAATAAAAAGGTCCATAGTGATGCACATAGATATGAAAGGGGTACTTGCATGATCAAATATCTAGCATCACATATTCTAAACCACATATAGGATTTGTATGTCAAATTTTAAGGATAACACTTTGAAAATTTGCAACAACATACTATGATTTCCATCACTCTACAATATGTATGGTATGGATCTTTGTTATTTTCCTTTTAGTATATAAGGGTCTAAAAGCCCAAACCATGCTTGATCATAAAGATTTTTTTCAAACCTAAACACTCAACTAACATGTTAGGGTTATCTATATGTTCCTTTCCTTTTTCTTTTTACTGGAGCAAAAGGTATGTACATCTATGCTCCTGATCATGCACTTTATGATCAGTGTAGAATGTATATCACCAACTCAAAATTATCATCTACACCCAATATCGTAATCTCAACTCAAAATTTTCTATTATAAGGGTACACTAGTTTCAAGCTTGCAAGAGTGACTTACATCTCCATTCTATATATCATACAACATCCATATCTCACGTGAGTGAAAAGCATGGCTCATATATATGATTCTCATCTATCCCTTATCACACAATTAGGATTTCATGCTTGATCTCACACATAGTTGAGCTTGAGCCCTTCAAGATCAGGTCAAACAAGTTAGGATCTACCCAAATCCAGGTATGAATTTCTTTTCATAGGTGGTATACTCATTATTACAACCACTACATTCCTACTAGGGACCACCAACATTTGCATGGATTTTAGGATTTTCCTCAACCGGATAAAAGGTTGATAACATACATATGTGTGCCTTTCTCTTTTCTATATATATATTGTTAGGTCCCTCAATGACATCTAGGGTTACCTCAAAGATCATGGAGAACACAAGCTTATTGAACTCATCTATTTTGGAGTATTCTAGTATATACCTCAACTCTTATATTTCATATATATGTGGAGGTTAGGATCTCTAGCCTCAATCCATGGCCCCATGGGCTGGGACTACCCTCCATTGTATATGTCCCACTCCTGGTCTCACCAACTTTTTGTCCCTACAATAGATCACACATTTATCTTATCTTATATCCTATGTACTTTCATGCATGGGTACCACTAAATTCATGCAATGAAGGCGGCTAAGCTTTTAAGTGTGTCAAGACAGTTGACCCTAGTCTATTCAACTTAGACCATGTTGCACTAGCCAGGGTCTGCATGACCATCTATTCTTAGATCATAAAATCTTAACTCTCAAGCTATCTTTATCATAAACTTGATAAAAAGCTTAGATTGCCTAAATAATTTGTATGACATCTAGATCAAGCTTACATCAATTAGGATATCAATAAATCCTAACATTTCATATTTTTTACTCTAGCCATCTAGATTTACATCTATTCTCTAAAACCCTCTCATCTACACTGATGTCACTCTATTTCCTTGAGATATCATAGAGACTCTCTCCCTTTTTCAACAAAATGTCCATTTGAAAACCAAACCCTATAACTCCTATGTCCCACAACACAGAACACTAGATAAAGGAATAGGATAATTTTAGTCACTAGATTATATCAAGTGCTTGGACATCTAGGTTCTAACATAGAAGCTTGCTCTAGCCGATAAGAGACAAATTATTAGAGTTTTAGGGCTTATATTCACAGTTTTATATATGTGTTGTGTAATGAGTATTATCAGGTGTGGTTATTGTTATGTTGCAATACCACTTGTAACACCCTAAATTTCATACCGTGAGGGATGAACTTTTAAACTATTATCCTGGTATATCAAATGCACTTTTGAGTGTGTTGAGAGAAATATTTTTCACACACATGAACAACATTGACACAAAAACCTTAACAAAAGTCTCACACACATAAGTATATTTATGAAAAGAATATTTACAACAATTTATATTTATAATTTTAGAATTTACAATAAAAGTTTACATGTGTGCTACCTAGAAGGATCTTCAATAGGTACAACTAGACAAAAACTCACATTCTCATCTTCACATTCGTACTACACTCTGTACCTAAAATATATGTGAACCAATTGGATCAACACACATGAGATGGAACATGGGTAGAAATATACACATTTTTTAGAAAGAAAGAAGATCATAGAAATAGTTCTTTGATCAGTGAAATATGCCAATATTAGTCATTTTTTGTAGATGAGATGGATTAATAAGGTGGACTAGTACCAAAATTTAACCCCATTTACCAAGTAATATAGGATATTTCCATGTGTACATGTACTCTAGGGAACTTCGTGTATGTAACATCCCTGACCTGGGTTAAGTGTTAACCCTAGATGTTTTTCCTAATAAGGTTGATTAAATGCTCAATATTATCTTGGTAAAAGTAATTAGGGCTCATGAGAAACTTATGTTTCAATTTTGGTACTGTTTGAACAATGTTGAAGCAATGTTTGCCTATTTTGGACTAAAATGCAAATTACCCAAGTTGAGGGGTTAAATTGCAAATGTTGCATGATAAGATGTTCCTATGATGTGGAGACATCATAAGAATGAATATGATGTAGTGATATGATTTTCACAAGCTTGGGCACCAAGATTAAGCTTATAAAGCAATCCTTGTGCATTAAAACCTAGTTTTGGTGTAAAGTGCAATTTACCCAAAATATAGGGTTCAATATGCAAATTACCACTTCAATAACGTCCCTAATGTTTCTTGGCATCATGTATAGCAAAGAAAATGAGAGGTTCTCCTCATTTGAATTAATTTGGAGGAGAGAGAATCTTGATATTAAAATAATCAAGATTTAATCCTAAGTGAAACCCTAATTCAATTTAGGGCAAAAATGAATGTATTAATTAAAGGGCTTTCAACCAAAATTAAAATGGTTTAATTCAGATGTGTGTGGATGAGCTTAAGGCCTTGCAAAGGAACGAGCATATCCTAAGGAGGTGAAATTCCACTCACCGTTATAATAAGAAAAAGAATTTCCATTCAAATATGGATATTCTTATTATAAGGGTTAAGGTGCTTAATTTCTTTTCCATTAATTCATGGATAATGGAAGGTAACTTGGTGGGTATAGAGATTCCCTTTCATGCAAGAAACCAAGGGGGAAGTGGTGGCAAAATTTTTGGAATTAAAAGACTTTTACAAAGAATTTTCTCTCTCATCAATTTTCTTATAAAGTACATTTTCCAAGCCAAAACAAAGGCTTTTTTGGATTCCTTTCTTTACCCTTGCTTGGAAAACGACCAAGGAGATGTGTAGGAGCAGGAGGACGACCCCCAACCTGTTGGTAAGGTTCTTGACCTCCTTTCACCTTGAATCCATGGTGAAAATTGAAAATCAATGCATACATTCTTCATATCTCGATCCCTCAAAGCTTGGGGACGACCCATGGAGTAGTGAAAGGAGTTGCATCTACCATTGTTTCTGTGAGCTTGGATCTTTGGAGCTCAATTGGAGGCAGGTTTTATAACTTGAACCCTTAATTTTATTATTGCAATTAATTCCTTATCAATTGGTGATCATTTCTACATTTCCAAAATTAAGTTTGGTTGATTGATGCAATCTCCATGGAAATCATAGTATATTTCGTGAGTTTGGAGCTTGATGATGATGACATCATCATAAGCACACACCTCCCCAAATATCTAGGGCAAACGGTTTCACCAAACCGTTTGGTGGTTTGGGTCCCAAACCGTTTGGGATGGTTGACCATTTGAGATGGTTGACCATTTGAAGATATATGTTGTGGTGCTTGGATTTTGATCCAATGGTTTCAATTGGTTTGATCTTGAAGGTTTCAATTGTGAATGATTACTAAATTGCAAACCCTAATCGACTAAGTGCTGAATTTCCAATTGATTGAGATGATGGTTTGGGTTGATTGACCTAAATGGTTTGAAAACCGTTTGGGGATCACCCAAATGGTCTCAAGACCGTTTGGGGGTCACCCAAGACCGTTTGGAGGTCTAGGGTTAAGTATGGCTAAGTGTTTGAAGATCCAAAGATATGGTATCAACCCTAATCGGCTAAGTGCTGATTTTGCAATTGAATAAGTTGATGGTTTGGGTTGATTGACCCAAATGGTTTCAAAACCATTTGGGAATCACCCAAACAGTCTCAAGACTGTTTTAGGGTCACCCAAGACCGTTTGGAGGTCTAGGGTTGAGCATGGTTGGGTATTTGATGATCCAAAGATACCAAATTGAATTGCAACTAAATGATGATTTGATAATCAATCCAATGGTCCAAAACCCTAATTGGATGCCATGGTTTTTGATGATGGAATGGGAAAACGGTCTCAAGACCGTTTGGAGATCAACCAAACGGTCTCAATCAATTTGATTCCACAATGTCAACCATTGATGGATCCTCGATTTCAAACCCTAAGTGATGGTTTCTTGATTATCAAACCTTGTAAAATTGGGTTCAAAACACTAAATTGAAGGTCTAATTGAATGGTGATTCAGTGGTCCAATTGATGAATGCTTTAGTGATTCAATTTATAATTGGTCCATGGATTGAAACATTGAATCGATTGAGTGTTGAAGTACCTTTTTCGTCCATGCGGTTTTGAGAGGGTTTGGACCAAACGGTCTCAAGACTGTTTGGGTCCAAATGATCTCAAGACCATTTGGGACCAAACAGTCTCAAGACCATTTGGGACTAAACGATCTCAAACCGTTTGGAGACCCAAAGTGTAAATGGTTTCAATACCTACTTTGTCCAATTGGTTTCAAGTATAACTTGTTCAATTGATTTTCATCCAATTGATGTATGAGAACCAAGATTATTGAGGGTATAAGTAATTAACTTTGTGAAGATCAACATGGTTAATCCATTTGAACATCTCATGTAATTGAAGGTTCAATATGGTGAATCTATTTAGATACTTAATGCAATTGAAGATTTCAATGGTTAACCCAATTGATCACTTTGTGGAATTGAAAGTTTAATTGGTCAATTCTTTGGAATTCCTTATATAATTGATGGTTTAATTGACTAGACCATTTGGACATCTAATATGATCAAAGGTCAATCAGCTATGTGATTATTAAAGATGTAGACCCATGATGATTGTGAAGGTTAACCCTAGCTATGTGTACTCAAGTGAAGAGTTGACCTAGATTAATCTCGGAGTAGTTAACATCCTAAAGAGTATGAGAGAGAGAATGAGAGAGATGAATGCTTATATAATTAAGCCCTAATTCTCTCATTATGAGTAAACTATGTGATAAGGGTTGATCCATAATAATGAGATCACGAAACCCTAATCAATGAGCCTAAACTCTAATTGGAGCAATGATATGTGTGAAACCCTAATTAGAACAATGCTATGTGTGAAACTCTAATTAGAGCAATGCTATGTGTGAAGCCCTAATTAGAACAATGCTATGTGTGAAACCCTAATTAGAGCAATGCTATGTGTGAAACCCTAATTAGAACAATGCTATGTGTGAAACCCTAATTAGAGCAATGCTATGTGTGAAACCCTAATTAGAACAATGCTATGTGTGAAACCCTAATTAGAACAATGTTATGTGTGAAACCCTAAATAGATCAATGTTATGTGTAAAACCCTAATTAGAACAATGCTATGTGTGAAACCCTAATTAGAGCAATGCTATGTGTGAAACCCTAATTAAAACAATGCTATGTGTGAAACCCTAATTAGAGAAATACTATATGTGAAACCCTAATTAGAGAAATGCTATGTGTGAAACTCTAATTAGAACAAATCTATGTGTGAAACCCTAATCTAGGGCAAAATTGAGTGTTATCATAAATCTAGGGTGATGATGTAATCCTAACTTAGTGTAACAATGAAGGAAACCCTAATTTAATGGGAATTGTATATCCTAACCCTAATTTGGGTATGAGGTAAAAGAAACCGTACTTGGATGTGAATAGAAAACCTTAACCCTAAAATGGGGTAAGGTGCATGAAACCGTAATATAGGGTAGTGCCACTAATCCTATGTGAAGACCTAGCACTGGGTGATGTATTGTGAAATCTTAATTTCACATAATACTAGGTGAAACCCTAATATAGAAGGATGATTATATGAAACTCTATTGAAGAGTATTACTATGTGAAATCCATAAATGTATGGAATATTCTATGTGAATCCTCAAATTATAAATATGGAGAATATTATTCCTAATAATGGAACAGTGATTAATGTTATGACAAATGTAACACCTAGAGAGGTTGATAATGAATATCCTTATATTTATAGTTCCTAATTCAAGGATGAGTCCATAATATTGGCAATGGTTGTATATTCTAAGTGAGTGACTAATGACCAATACTTTACATGATAAATGTGATGAACTGGTGCATGAAGTATTAGGATGGGGAATACCCTAATACAAGCTAAGTGTGTGAACTCAAGTAAGATAAAGGTGTTGAGGGAAGTGATACATCAAGATATGATAGATATCACATACAACACCCCAATACTGGTATACCTTGATGTGTTATAAGTCCAGGATAATTGGATGAATGACTCATGAGATGTGTCATGTCAATGGTTACATTGAGATGCAATGCACCCCGTTGAATGTAGGCTAACATGCCTTACAAAAAGGTTAATCCAAACCTAAAAAATATGATGTAATCATATTCTAGCAAAGATGAGATAGAAACTCATACTTTGTGATGATAATACATTCAATGATGAATGATGAGAATAAACAAGTATGATTGAATACTTATGTTATCCATATTGATTCCTTGCTATGTGAAACCCTCATACAGGGTAATGCTATTTGAAACCCTAATACAAAGTGATGCTATGTGAAGTTCTAACACAGAGTAATGCTAGGTGAAGCTCAAACATAGACTAATGGGTTATGAATGTAATAAGATAACCCTTGTATTGTATAGTACTGATATGTAATGGTATCATGATTACTAATCATGCAGATATGTTGAGATGATGAGCATCGCCAGGTATGAGCTATGATGTTCTGTATACTGAAAATGTTCTATAGGCCTTATAAGCCTTCATATGCTTTGTTGCTTAGTGAGAGGTAACCTACAATTAATAAGTCATGTGTGTCACATGATGTGCTAATTATCTTAGATTGTTTATGAGCTTTGTAAACTATGTGCAATGCTTGTGTAGCAAGAATTATAATGTCCCTGGGTCAGATGATATAAAGGTATGAAGTTACCTAATAAGTGGAAATAAGTGTTCTATGGTGAGTTATGGGTTCAAATACCCAAATTCTATAATCATGATAATGAACTTATTAAAAAATGGAAATGTACTTGATGAGTTGAGGGACTAAGATCCCAACACTTTGTGAAAAGAGTATGGCTATAGGCCATGAGTCCCCAATGACAATGCCAGGCATTAGATATATGATCTAAGCCTGAAGAGAGTTAATGTTGTGGTAATGATTCTATAGTGAATAAATGTTATACATGTTCTTCATATTCCTTAAAGGATAAGTGACATGTTGTTCTATCAAATTATAGCTGTATTTCTTTTGATAAGAATGATGTTCTAATCTGTTAGACATTGAATTAACTGCTACCAAACAAATATAATTCCTTTGTGTATATTTATCTTCTTAAGCTGCAATAATAATGTTTCTGGAGGAGAGTTATATCTCTCGCTGGGGCAATTTACAGTTGTCTCACCCCCGTGGGAATCACATTTTTAGGTGGACGCAGACGAGGAGGCTGGAATCCTTTAGTAGGTGAAGGGCAACAACAACAGCAGCAGGGACAATAGTGAAGTCTCAGGTGGAGACACTAGCTGTTATGTCTTGCATAGATATAGATAGAGTCCTATGTGTCGTCTTTGTACTCTTAGGTCCTCGGAGTAGTAGTTAGTGCTTTTGAGATTTTGGCTCAGTGCCTCGAGATTTTATACTGCCTGTGTTTAGCTTGACAGGACAGTTAATGCTTGTAACTCTCAGAAAGAGATGATACAGAATATGTACCTTCAAACAAGAATGTAAATGTGTTGCTTTGGTTTTATGTGAGAAAGTTTTGCTTTGATGGATCTCTTGATAAAAAGGTTTTAATTTTTAGTGATTTTTGGTAATCCGGTGTTTAGTGAATGCTTTCGCATTAGTTAATTATGTTTTCATGAGTTGTATGCCATAATTAAGTGGTATCAGAGCTCTAGGTTCGCTGAGTTTACAGAGACATAGGACTAAGGTTGTAGAGTTTATTCTAAGTGTCTTCCAGTTTATCTGATAGTATCTTCTACTCACATAGAAGAGAAGAACTTGAAAATGACTGGAGAACATGAGGAACACATTGCTAAAGGCAATGTTGTTGCACTAGGAGAGGGTGCATGGGACTGGACAAGAGAAGAACAAGTGCATGGGGATTCCCATCTTGACTTGATCAGGATAAAGAATCCTATGTTATGCTCTTTAAGGGCATATTAGGATAATAGTGATGCATATAGAAGACTGGATACTAGTATTACAATCTAAGTTACCAGTCTTTAATGCATAAACTTTGGGCTTTGAAAGGATTTCTAAGTGACATGTTCATGTTAAAACAGTGGATATGTGGGAAAGATTAATATGTGGTGAGAAAGTAGACTCTGCCATAAGTTTGGACAAATAGTACACTTGTGATGGTAGTGCCCAAGGAGGGGCAATACGTTGAGAATTAAGGTAAGGTCTCTATAATTTTAGAGACATTTGTCTAAATATTCTGAAAAGCCAAAGTTTTTGGTGTCACCAGTGCAATAAATGCCTAGTGCACCTGGGCAGTAGTCACTAAGAGAAGGCAAACGCAGCAACATGAGATAACTGGACACTTTGTGATGAAATCAACCTAATGTGGTAGGTGACCTTGAGGGGTAATACTTAGATGAAATATATTCATCCTGATACTTCATTTCATGTTTCTATGTGCTAAAGATATGAAAGAAGTTGTTTTTGAGCTTCCTTTGACTAGTCCTATAAGGACATAAGGAAGATGAGAATCTACACTTTACTTAGTGATTCCTTAAAATGATTTATAATCTCCCTTATCTGTGTGTTGAAAGATGAGATATAGAAATGATGCCTGAAGAAAATTCAAGAAATGAAAAATCATGTGTGTATAATGATATGAAAAGTAAGGAATATGATAGCAAATAAAGTGCATACTACCTAATCTCAATACTTATATACCCTGTCCAGGTATATGATTATTGAAGATAAGGCAAGTATGAAACTCTCAGATTTATCTTTTTTATTACTCTGATAAAGTAGTCATTCTAAAACAATCTAGGGAGTATAATGAAACTAAAAGGAAAATCTATGTGAACATTCCCAACTAAAAAGAAGAGCTATGTGAACATTCTCAACAAAAAGGAAAAGCTATGTGAACATTCCCAACTAAAAAGAAGAACTATGTGAACATTCTTAACAAAAAGGAAAAGCTATGTGAACATTCCCAACTAAAAAGAAGAGCTATGTGAACATTCCTAACTAAAAATAAGAGCTATGTGAACATTCTCAACTAAAAGGAAAAGCTATGTGAACATTCCCAACTAAAAGGAAAAGCTATGTGAACATTCCCAACTAAAAGGAAAATCTATGTGAACATTCCCAACTAAAAAGAAGAGCTATGTGAACATTCTCAACTAAAAGGAAAAGCTATGTGAACATTCCCAACTAAAAAGAAGAGCTATGTGAACATTCTCAACCAAAAAGGAAAAGCTATGTGAACATTCCCAACTAAAAGAAAAAGCTATGTGAACATTCCCAACTAAAAGGAAAATCTATGTGAACATTCCCAACTAAAAAGAAGAGCTATGTGAACATTCTCAACTAAAAAGGAAAAGCTATGTGAACATTCCCAACTAAAAGGAAAAGCTATGTGAACATTCCCAACTAAAAGGAAAAGCTATGTGAACATTCCCAACTAAAAATAAGAGCTATGTGAACATTCTCAACTAAAAAGGAAAAGCTATGTGAACATTCCCAACTAAAAGGAAAAGCTATGTGAACATTTACAACTAAAAGGAAAAGCTATGTGAACATTCCCAACTAAAAAGAAGAGCTATGTGAACATTCTCAACTAAAAGGAAAAGCTATGTGAACATTCCCAATTACATAGAGTTTGCTAAGTGAACTTTCCTAAATGAATAAAGGATTATTGAGTAAATTATCTCGGTTAGATATATATGTTTTCTTTTGGTAAATATTCTTGAGTAATGATTGAAGTATGTTCTTTTATGCTTCTTCCTTTCAACAATTTGGACATCATATGTTAGGGGTTCATGCTATGTATAAGCATAAACATTGATAAGGTTGAATTAGTGAAAGGAACTTTATGTGAATTATAGATCTATGGTATTTCCATAACATCAAGAAGTTAGGTGGAGACTCGAGGGCATGATTAAAGAATACCATGTCCCTCATTTTTCCTGGGATTTCGGGGACGAAATCCTTATAAGGAGGGATAATTTGTAACATCCCTGACCTGGGTTATGTGTTAACCCTAGATGTTTTTCCTAATAAGGTTGAGTAAATGCTTAATCTTATCTTGGGAAAAGTAATTAGGGCTCATGAGAAACTTATGTTTCAATTTTGGTCCTGTTTGAACAATGTTGAAGCAATGTTTGCCTATTTTGGACTAAAATGCAAATTACCCAAGTTGAGGGGTTAAATTGAAAATGTTGCATGATAAGATGTTCCTCTGATGTGGAGACATCATAAGAATGAATATGATGTAGTGATATTATTTTCACAAGCTTGGGCACCAAGATTAAGCTTATAAAGCAATCCGTGTGCATTAAAACCTAGTTTTGGTGTAAAGTGCAATTTACCCAAAATATAGGGTTCAATATGCAAATTACCACTTAAATAAGGTCCCTAATGTTTCTTGGCATCATGTAGAGCAAATAAAATGAGAGGGGCGCCTCATTTGAATTAAGTTGGGGGAGAGAGAATCTTGATATTAAAATAATCAAGATTTAATCCTAAGTGAAACCCTAATTCAATTTAGGGCAAAAATGAATGTATTAATTAAAGGGATTTCAACAAAAATTAAAATAGTTGAATTAAGATGTGTGTGGATGATATTAAGGCCTTGCAAAGGCACGAGCATATCCTAAGGAGGTGAAATTCCACTCACTATTATAATAAGAAAAAGAATTTCCACTCAAACATGGATATTCTTATTATAAGGGTTAAGGTGCTTAATTTTTTTCCCCTTAATTCATGGATAATGGAAGGGAAATTGGTTGGTATAGAGATTCCCTTGCATGCAAGAAACCAAGGGGGAAGTGGTGGCAACAATTTTGGAATTAAAAGACTTTTATAAAGAATTTTCTCTCTCATCAATTTTCTTATAAAAGTACCTTTTCCAAGCCAAAACAAAGACTTTTTCGGATTCCTTTCTTTCCCCTTGCTTGTAAAACGACCAAGGAGCTGTGTAGGAGAAGTAGTACGACCCCCAACCTGTTGGTAAGGTTCTTGACCTCCTTTCACCTTGAATCCATGGTGAAAATCGAAAATCAATGCATAAATTCTTCATATCTCGATCCCCTCTTCAATTCTAACCAATTCTTTTCACTCAAAGCTTGGGGACGACCCTTGGAATAGTGAAAGGAGTTGCATCCACCACTGTGGCCATGATCTTGTAGCTTTGGAGCTCAATTGGAGGCGGGTTTTATAACTTGAACCATTAATTTTATTATTGCAATCAATTCCTTATCAATTGGTGATCATTTCTACATTTCCGAAATTAAGTTTGGTTGATTGATGCAATATCCATGGAAATCACAGTATATTTCGTGAGTTTGGAGCTTGATAATGATGACATCATAATAAGCACAGACCTCCCCAAATATCTAGGCCAAACGGTTTCAATGTTGGGACCAAACAGTTTCACCAAACAGTTTGCAAACCGTTTGGTGGTTTGGGTCCCAAACCATTTGGGATGGTTGATCATTTGAGATGGTTGACTGTTTGAAGATATATGCTGTGGTTCTTGGATTTTGATCCAATGGTTTCAATTGGTTTGATCTTGAAGGTTTCAATTGTGAATTATTACTTAATTGCAAACCCTAATCGACTAAGTGCTGAATTTCCAATTGATTGAGATGATGGTTTGGGTTGATTGACCCAAATGGTAAACCATTTGGGGATCACCCAAATGGTCTCAAGACCTTTTGGGGGTCACCCAAGACCGTTTGGAGGTCTAGGGTTAAGTATGGCTAAGTGTTTGAACATCCAAATATATGGTATCAACCCTAATCGGCTAAGTGCTGATTTTGCAATTGAATAATTTGATGGTTTGGGTTGATTGACCCAAACGGTTTCAAAACTGTTTGGGAATCACCCAAACAGTCTGAAGACCATTTGAGGGTCACCCAAGACCGTTTGGAGGTTTAGGGTTTATCATGGTTGGGGATTTGATGATCCAAAGATACCAAATTGAATTGCAACTAAGTGTTGATTTGATAATCAATCCAATGGTCCAAAACCCTAATTTGATGTCATGGTTTTTGATGATGGAATGGGAAAATGGTCTCAAGACCGTTTGGTGGTCATACAAGACTGTTTGAGGTCAGGTCATATCATGTGATGATGATAGTTCATTGATTTCAATCGATTTGATTCCACAATGTCAACCATTGATGGATCCTCGATTTCAAACCCTAAGTGATGGTTTCTTGATTATCAAACCTAGTTAAATCAGGTTCAAAACCTTAAATTGAAGGTCTAATTGAATGGTGATTCAGTGGTCCAATTGATGAATGCTTTAGTAATTCAATTAATAATTGGTCTGTGGATTGAAACATTGAATCGATTGAGTGTTGAAGTACCTTTTTGGTCCATGCGGTTTTGAGAGGGTTTGGACCAAACAGTCTCAAGACCGTTTGGGTCCAAACGATCTCAATACCGTTTGAGTCCAAATGGTCTCAAGACCATTTGGGACCAAACGGTCTCAAGACCGTTTGGGACTAAACGATCTCAAACCGTTTGGAGACCCAAAGTGCAAATGGTTTCAATACCTACTTTGTCCAATTTGTTTCAAGTATAACTTGCTCAATTTATTTTCAACCAATTTATGTACGAGAACCAAGATTATTGAGGGTCTAAGTAATTAACTTTGTGAAGATCAACATGGTTAATCCATTTGAACATCTCATGTAATTGAAGGTTCAATATGGTGAATCTATTTAGATACTTAATGCAATTGAAGATTTCAATGGTTAACCCAATTGATCACTTTGTGGAATTGAAAGTTTAATTGGTCAATTATTTTGAATTCCTTATATAATTGATGGTTTAATTGACTAGACCATTTGGACATCTAATATGATCAAAGGTCAATCAGCTATGTGATTAATAAAGATGTAGACCCATGATGATTATGAAGGTTAACCCTAGCTATGTGTACTCAAGTGAAGAGTTGACCTAGATTAATCTCGGAGTAGTTAACATCCCAAAGAGGATGAGAGAGAGAATGAGAGAGATGAATTCTTATATAATTAAGCCCTAATTCTCTCATTATGAGTAAACTATGTGATAAGGGTTGATCCATAATAATGAGATCACGAAACCCTAATCAATGAGCCTAAACTCTAATTGGAGAAATGCTATGTGTGAAACCCTAATTAGAACAATGCTATGTGTGAAACTCTAATTAGAGAAATGCTATGTGTGAAACCCTAATTAGAACAATGCTATGTGTGAAACCCTAATTAGAGCAATGCTATGTGTGAAACCCTAATTAGAACAATGCTATGTGTCAAACCCTAATTAAAGCAATGCTATGTGTGAAACCCTAATTAGAACAATGCTATGTGTGAAACCCTAATTAGAGCAATGCTATGTGTGAAACCCTAATTAGAACAATGCTATGTGTGAAACCCTAATTAGAACAATGCTATGTCTGAAACCCTAATTAGAGCAATGCTATGTGTGAAACCCTAATTAGAACAATGCTATGTGTGAAACCCTAATTAGAACAATGCTATGTGCGAAACCCTAATTAGAGCAATGCTATGTGTGAAACCCTAATTAGAACAATTCTATGTGTGAAACCCTAATTAGAGCAACGCTATGTGTGAAACCCTAATTAGAGAAATGCTATGTGTGAAACTCTAATTAGAACAAAGCTATGTGTGAAACCCTAATCTAGGACAAAACTGAGTGTCATCATAAATCTAGGGTGATGATGTAATCCTAACTTAGTGTAACAATGAAGGAAACCCTAATTTAATGGGAATTGTATATCCTAACCCTAATTTGGGTATGAGGTAAAAGAAACCTTACTTGAATGTGAATAGAAAACCTTAATCCCTAAAATGGGGTAAGGTGCATGAAACCCTAATATAGGGTAGTGCCACTAATCCTATGTGAAGACCTAGCACTGGGTGATGTATTGTGAAATCTTAATTTCACATAATACTAGGTGAAACCCTGATATAGAAGGATGATTATATGAAACTCTATTGAAGAGTATTACTATGTGAAATCCATAAATGTATGGAATATTCTATGTGAATCCTCAAATTATAAATATGGAGAATATTATTCCTAATAATGGAACAATGATTAATGTTATGAAAAATGTAACACCTAGAGAGGTTGATAATGAATATCCTTATATTGATAGTTCCTCATTCATGGATGAGTCCATAATATTGGCAATGGTTGTATATTCTAAGTGAGTGACTAATGACCATACTTTATATGATAAATGTGATGAATTGGTGCATGAAGTATTAGGATGGGGAATACCCTAATACAAGCTAAGTGTGTGAACTCAAGTAAGATAAAGGTGTTGAGGGAAGTGATACATAGAGATATGATAGATATCACATCCAACACCCCAATACTGGTATACCTTGATGTGTTATTAGTCTAGGATAATTGGATGAATGACACATGAGATGTGTCATGTCAATGGTTACATTGAGATGTAATGCACCCCATTGAATGTAGGCTAACATGCCTTACAAAAAGGTTAATCCAAACCTATAAACTATGATGTAAGCATATTCTGGAAAAGATGAGAGAGAAACTCATACTTTGTGATGATAATACATTCAATGATGAATGATGAGAATAAACAAGTATGATTGAATACTTATGTTATCCATATTGATTCCTTGCTATTTGAAACCCTAATACAGGGTAATGCTATGTGAAACCCTAATACAAAGTGATGCTATGTGAAGTTCTAACACAGAGTAATCCTAGGTGAAGCTCAAACACAGACTAATGTGTTATGAATGTAATAAGATAACCCTTGTATTGCATAGTACTGATATGTAATGGTATCATGATTACTAATCATGCTTATATGTTGAGATGATGAGCATAGCCAGGTATGAGCTATGATGTTCTGTATACTGAAAATGTTCTATAGGCCTTATAAGCCTTCATATGCTTTGTTGCTTAGTGAGAGGTAACCTACAATTAATAAGTCCTGTGTGTCACATGATGTGTTGATTATCTTAGATTATTTATGAGCTTTGTAAACTATGTGCAATGCTTTTGTAGCAAGAATTATAATGTCCCTGGGTCAGATGATATAAAGGTATGAACTTACCTAATAAGTGAAAATAAGTGTTCTATGGTGAGTTATGGGTTCAAATACCCAAATTCTATAATCATGATAATGAACTTATTAAAAAGTGGAAATGTACTTGATGAGTTGAGGGACTAAGATCCCAACACTTTGTGAAAAGAGTATGACTATAGGCCATGACTCCCCAATGACAATGCTAGGCATTAGATATATGATCTAAGCCTGAAGAGAGTTAATTTTGTGGTGATGATTCTATAGTGAATAAATGTTATACATGTTCTTCATATTCCTTAAAGGATAAGTGACATGTTGTTCTATCAAATTATAGTTGTATTGCTTTTGATAAGAATGATGTTGTAATCTGTTAGACATTGAATTAACTGCTACCAAACAAATATAATTCCTTTGTGTATATTTATCTTCTTAAGCTGCAATAATAATGTTTCTGGCGGAGAGTTATATCTCTCACTGGGGCAATTTACAGTTGTTGCACCCCCGTGGGAATCACTTTTTTAGGTGGGCGTGGACAAGGAGGCAGGAATCCTTTAGTAGGTGAAGGGCAGCAACAAAAGCAGCAGGGACAGAAGTGAAGTCTCAGGTGGAGACACTGGCCGTTATGTCTTGCATAGATATAGATAGAGTCATGTGTGTCGTCTCTGTACTCTCAGGTCCTTGGAGTAGTAGTTAGTGCTTTCGAGATTTTGGCTCAGTGCCTCGAGATTTTATACTACCTGTGTTTAGCTTGACAGGATAGTTAATGCGTGTAACTCTTAGAAAGAGATGATACAGAATATGTACCTTCGAACAAGAATGTAAATGTGTTGCTTTCGTTCTATGTGAGAAAGTTTTCCTTTGATGGATCTCTTGATAAAAAGGTTTTAATTTTTAGTGATTTTTGGTAATTCGTTGTTTAGTGAACGCTTCCACATTAGTTAATTATGTTTTCATGAGTTGTATGCCACATTGTACACCTTATGCTCTAGGGAGGTGTAGTAGTCAACATTAGTCCATCCCTAGCAAGGGAGACAATTATCACCTCAATAACTATAAAACATCTATACACACTTTATGTTTTCAAATGCCAAAACACCAAGTACTACATAGTAATACTACATGTAGATATTTCCAAATAGAGGGGCATATTTACATATCATTATTCAATCAAAAACCATAGTCATATAATTTTATAAGTCCCACATGCCTGATTGAGAGTCCTATCATAACCTCATGGAGTCAACTAGACTCCATTCAAATCCTAGAAAAGGCAAAGTAACCCCAACATATATCATAAACATTAATATGATTAGGACAAGTCATGCATTACTGATCATAGGGTCCATGTTCACATCATATATGTTTATGGTCTCACGTCTCACATTAATATTTTATTAGGTTCATATTAGCATTGTGGTTACAACACTGCATTACATATACACATGAATATACCCTAATGCTAAAACTAGCATATCTAACTATTATCATTAAGATTCAAAATCATGATAAAATTGGGAACATCACAATTCAATTGTACAACAAATTTTATGAAGATCATATGTTCCTATAATTAGATATCATCCTTTTTTGTCCTCCAAAGCTTGGTACTCTTTTTCATATATCAAAAGGTGGGTACTTATGGTGCATATTTGGAAAAATCCATAAAAGAAAAAGGCTATACAAAATAATAAGAAGATATACATAATAGGTTTGATAGCGATCAAAGACCCCATAACTTAGAGGAAAATATCTGTGTTAGTCTTCAATGAAGACCATATAGTAACTATTCTTCTAAATCTATAATAAAAGATTATATAATTCCTCTCATTCCAAATTTCATAGCAGATTAAAATCACAATAACATGAATTTTAACCCTGAATTCATTAAGTCAGAAAGATTAAGAGTAGTGTGCATGATGAATATATAATTCACAAGAACAAGCCAAAGTTCTTGAGCATAAGAACAATAAAATAGAAATGGTCTAAACTTTCATAGTTTGACCTAAAGAGAGTAAACATGGGAGGAAAAACAAATAATCTCCTTGAGATCTTTTAGTGTGTAAGAAGTTTCTTCATAATAAATTTCCATGCAAAAAATTGCATCTATTGGACACTTTAGCCTTCCATACCCAGTTACACCAACCAACTTTACAAGACTTAACCCAAATGAAATCCCAAACATCTTTCAACCTTTTGATTCATACCTCTAAGTAGTAACACATCAATAGCATAGATCTTTGGCTTGAAATACAGTTGAATGGAATTCATAATGTGATTGATATGCCTTGAAGAAGAGGTGATCCAATTTCCTTTATCATCAATTAGAAAATTGAGAGGAGAAAACTTCCCTCTATCAAGGTTTGAGATATCTTTGAAGAGAGAATATCATCCAGAAAACTCCCATCACCAATCCATAGGTTTTTCTAGAGTAAAATGTTATTACAATTACTTTGCTTCTAGAAGACCATGTTAATAATAGAATCTCTGAAAGCAACACGTTGTTTCCATAACCACAAAGCATATTATTTGATTTTCACTCTCTGAAAGGAAACCCCTGTAAGATACCTTTCATCAACCCATTTCACCTAGAGCTTGTCTTTTATACTAGCAACATTCCATATATTATGTGTAATACAAGAATGGACTATATCTTTGGTATTTCTAATACCCATACCACCTTTTTTTTAGAGTGTAGATCTTCTCCCACTAAATAGTATGCACTTTATTTTTTAGATTTTCTCCTCCCCAAAGAAATTTCTACAAATTTGATCAATCTCATCAATCACACTACAAGGAACTGGAAAAGAGGTAACCCAATATAGATGAAATGAAAAAAGTGTCAAGATAATTAGTTCACGTCTTCCAAAAAATGAGAAATGTTGAGACTTCCATCCTTCAATCCTGTCTTTGATTTTTGCCCATGATAGGGGAGCAATGACCTTTAGTTAGAATACCTTTGAAAAGTGGCAAACTTAAATCTTTGATAGGAAGAGAACCACACTAAATACTCAAAACACTCAAAGACTTATCTATGTCAACTGCTTCGTTACTGAAAATATGACTCTTGATATTACAAACTCTCATCCAAGAGATCTAATTAAATCTACACTAATTATTAATGAGGGCATAAAGTGACCTATCATTAAATCTAGGAAATAAATGACCATATCGTCAGCAAACATGGTGTGAGAAACAATAAGATTCATAGAAGATATAATCAGTTTAGTTGCATATGAACAAAACAACTGTATTCATCATTGTAGTGAAACCTTCATGGCTATAACAAATAGATAAGGGGCGACTAGGTTTCCTTTCTTGATGCCCCTTTGAGGATAAAAAGAATTAGATGGTACTCCATTAATGAGAACTTGAAATTATATAGTATTGAAGATGATACTTATCCAATGAATGTAGCAAATGGGAAAATTCTTCCTTGTTAATTATCATTGAGATAAGACCAATCAATAGAGTCATATGCCTTCATGAGATCAACCTTCACACACATTTTCTGATCATGACTACTCAACAAGTTGTTAAAATAGTCCCATACCGGGATTTATAAAAGATTTTTTTGAAGATCGCTAAACCCTTGTCTAATCTACTCGTTAAAGATGCAAAGTTAAATTTTCAGATGATTGTATCAAGGCTTTCAAACCACTATGGAATGGCCTCACCACAACATCCATCCTCCAAGCCCTTGATTGGGGGATGCCGATTGAAATAATGTGTGATGCCAACGATTTTGCTATTGAAATATTTTTAGGAAAGAAGAAAGATTAAAAGCATCATGTGATTTACTACGCTGGCAAGTCTCTCAATGAGGTGCAAGTGAACTACATGAACATGGAAAATAAATGCTAGGGATAATGTTTTCCTTTGACAAGTTCAGACCCTACCTAGTAGGATCAAAAGTGAAAGTGTACACGGATCATGGTGTGATAAAGTATCTAATGCAAAAGAAAGATACTAAACCTAGGCTTTTGCGATGGGCCTTGTTACTTAAATAATTTGACAATAAAATAATCAACAAGAAGGTAATAGAGAAAGTAGTAGATGATCATTTATTGAGAATCATTGTGTCAGATGGCAACTAGTTTCTAGTTAATGACAACTATCCTGAGGATCTCTAATGATGGCCAGGGTTGTTAAGCCTAAAGCACCATGGTTTTTAGACATATGCAACTATCTGGCATCCTGACAAATGCCACCTGAAATCATGTATAATGAGAAGAAAAAGTTATCTTTAGACTTGAGAAATTACTACTGGGACGAACCTCTCATGTTTTGAAGATGTACCAATAACCTATATCATTAATGCATAGAAGAAGAAGCACATCAGATCCTCAAAGAATGTCACTCTTCACCCTATAGAGGACATTTAGGTGGAGACATGACCACAACTAAAAAGTTGCAGTTGGGTTTCTATTGGCCACTCTATTCAAGAATGATCAAGCATTTGTAAAAATTTGTAAGAGTGTCAACTCACATGTAACATTTTGAGGAGAAATGAAATGCCCCTGTCAGATTGGATTGAGGTAGAGATTTTTGATGTTTGGTGAATATATGATATGGTCTTGTTCCCATCTTCTAGATGTAATGAATACATCCTAGTAGAGGTGCACTATGAATTGGGTAGAAGCAATAGCTACCCCATCCTACAATGCAAAACATGTGGTCAAAATGTTTGAAAATACCATCTTCCCCAGATTTGGATTCCCACACACCGTCATCAGTGATGGTGGATCACATTTTACTAAAAGAAAATTTGCAACACTACTCATAAGTATGGAGTAACACACAAATTTGCCACCCCTATCACCCACAGACCTCTGGTCAGGTAGAGGTGCCTAATAGGCAGATCAAGAAGATACTCAAGAAGATAGTGGGAAGAATGAAAAAGGATTGGTCCATGAAGTTGGATGATGCCCTATGGGTATATCGTACTACTTACAAGACCCCTATAGGAAACACACCTTACAGACTAATATATGGCAAGGCTTGTCACTTACCTATCAAATTGGAGCAGAAGGCTCTGTGGGTGATCAAGTTCTTGAACATGGACCCTGAATTGGCAGGAAAGAAAAGATTTTTGCAGTTTCAAGTACTAGAGGAGCTCAGACTCAACACTTACGAGAATGCAAGGATCTACAAACAGAGGACCAAGGTGTGGCATGATGCCCACCTAAAGATAAAAGATGTATCTGAAGGGGATAAGGTTCTCCTTTTTAACTCAAGAGTTAGACTCTTTCTGGGAAATCTAAAGTCAAGATGATTAGGTCCCTTCACCGTATTCAATATATATCCACCAGGGTGATGGAAATTTGTGGTTAAAAGATTGGGATGTTCATGGTAAATGGACACAAAGTGAAGAGATACTATGAAGACAAATCATTCATGAGAAGATAAAAAAATCCATCTAGAGGAGCCCCCACCCGTGCAACCAGAAGAAGTTTTAAGAAGACAATCAAGAAAAGTCTAGCTAAGGACTATAAACTAGCACTTCTTGGGAGGAAACCCAAGGATTTCACAACATTCTTTCTTGAAAATATCCAATCTACTTTATATTATTTTCAACAATTGGATTTCACAATTTCTAATCTTAAGTATCATCATTAATTTCAGCAATTTTATTTAGTTTCATAATTCTAGTGTACATAGAATAAGATCAAGAAAATCAGAGACTCCAATTTTTATTGCAGACTCCAAATGTCTTTTTACATGTTCTCTTAATCATTAGTTGTTTTCTTAAATCCCTAGTTTTCCCTAATAGTTAGAATCTTGACCACGATTTTGATTTCCTAAAATTATAGTGTATATATGACCGGCCTAAATCTCACATCCAAAGGGTGTGTATTACATTAGTTGGACTTTTAAAGAGATTACCCGACTCTCAGGCCACCACAATGATAAACGGGGTTTGATGTAGCGATCGGTGTTGGATACAGGCACAAGGTTGGTCGTGTTTAGAATGTGGAATCAAACACTCTTATACTCCAGCCTAAAAGGGTGCAAGAGATGTTCCCTAAGGAACGGTATCACAAGAACGAGAATAGTAAAATAAATAAGAAAAGGAAATGAACTATAAATAAATATATGGGGAAAACCTGGGTTGGGATTCACCAACTAAGGCACCTCGCCAACATGTAATACTATCTTTCTCTCTTGCATACTAATATCAAGATTACAAGCAACCGTTCAAACATCTATTCCACTCTCTCTTGAGATGAGGATAGATCTAAGTCTAGAAGAAGTCTCTCTCTCGAGATGACAACTCAAAAATCTCGCAGCAAAACAACTGGTTAAAGCTTTAGCATTCCAACACTTTCATGCATTCATACCACTCCATGACATGGGATAGAAGTGATATTACTCTCTAGAGATATCAACAATCAAACATCACAAGATGGTATCTAAGCATACAAGTGAAGCATTAAAAATAGGTGCATGGAGATAATCTTGATAAGAGTATGTATATTCAAAAGAAAGAGACAATATACATGTTGGGAGAGCCTTAGTGGCTGCTCTCAACCTAAGTTAAGGTGTTAGCCGCTCATTCTTGCGGACAACATGATGGTGTTACATACAGACAGATCCATGAGGACCACGAAGAGGGAAAGAGGTACAACGGGATGAAGCGATAGATCTAGAAGAGAAGAACGTGATACTACACACTACTTCTTCAGATCTAGATCTACCGCGTGGATGGCCTTCTCTTGTCAAAGAAGGGGTGGACGACAATCTTCTCTCTCCTCGACTTTCACTCCTAGAGGTCTGAGACTGATGGATGGATGGTCGGAGATGAGTCTGAAATGCAACAACACTTCATGGCCTTAGGATCTGATCTGTATGATCTGATCCTTTGACAAGACAGGAGGGGGCGCTATTTATAGGTGCCTTCCACCGACTTAGAACCACAGTCGTGGTCTTTCCTTTAAGTGAAGGCAAAACCGCGGTCGCAGTCTCCGCTTTATTCCTCCTTGGTCGCGATCTTTCTTGGGTCGTGATCTTTCTTGGCCGCAATTCTCCCCAAAACCTCAGTCGCGGTCTTTGAGTGTCCGCGGTCGCGATTCTTTAGAATAGTCATGGTCGCGGCATTGAGTCATTGTGGTCGCGATCTTTAGTATCACCACGATCGCAATTTTGGCACAACGCAAACCGCAGGTGCTGTGAGAGGAGTGAACAAGGAGAGGAACTGCGATTGCAATCTTTTGAATAACCCCAGTCGCGTTCTGGTCTCCAAGATCACGGTCGCAGTTATATTGATTCCTAAAATCATTAAACAAGGCTTTAGTCAAAAAGATGGAGACATTAGGTGAAAAGTCAACTAAAGTTATAATAAAAGTGGTGTAAAATATATACAGAAAGTACATAAAGTATAGTGTTATCAACTCCCCCAAACTTAGAATCAAGCATGTCCTCAGGCTAAGTGCAGGTCCAAGAACTCAGAGAGAGAAAAGATGAACAAGCTTAAAAAACAACATAATAGCACGACTGAAATATCTCATCCTTGCATCAAGACTGTTGTTGTATGTATTCAATCCCTTAGGTCTCAATCTTCCCCTTTATACCTGGAGTAGCATAACCTCATCTCATATGTCATAACCTTCTATTGTAAAAGGCTTCTCCTTCTCAACTCATCGCCCCTCCCTTAGCTAATATCCATACTAGTGCCACATCTTTTCGAAAGGTAGCTTTCACACCCATCTTTATTTTCAGCGGGCCCTATGCTAATGTGTACGGGTAGGCTTGAAGCTTTAAGGTGTTTCCTCTTCCTCCTAAACTCCTCATCCACAAGTTTCGTAAGAATAGTGTTGCCCTTTTTTGGCTTCTGACTTTAAGTCAGGTGGTATGTGAAATTCCATTCAGGATAGGAGGTGTGTAAGCATGGCTTCAAGTTTCCACTTATGGGCACGACATATCTGCATTCATGAGTGAAACAATATACTAGTCGGGCAGAAACTTTTGGCATCTTTTAGGCCACATCTCTCATATTATTTTCTTTATTTTATTTTTGGATTTTTATCTCTCCTTCGGGCTTGGGGTTGAGGATTTTGGTTGGTTTTCTGGGCGGCCAAGCCTCTTTTTTGGATATTTTCGTTGAATAGGGCAACTTTTTATCTCCAGAGACTAGGATTTTCTAGATGCAAGCATCAAGTGGGGATGGTTGTTTAGGAGTAAAAATAAGGTTCTCTTAGTTTTCAGGGGTTCATGAGTTAAGGTTGTTACATTTACAATGTCTTATTGCAAAAATGAGATATAACAGTGTTGTTATGACTGTCATTTTACTCATGCATTCTTGTGTAGATTGCTCATATCCTTCTCTCTCAGAGGGCTGGAGCACTACTTCTAAAAATTTTAGCGAGAGAAAGCAAGCTTCTAAAAGGTTAGTTGCAAAAAAAATTTTCAAAATTTCAAAATTTTTGACGGTGTAATAAAGGTTTAATGAAAGGGAAAGTGAAATGAAAAGGGGATAATTGAAAAGGGAAGCACTAGTACCTCTATGGCCCATTTATGACTCCTCCCCCAAACTTATCCTGCACCCCATATCGGGGTGTCAAACTTTGAGTAAGAAGTATAAATAGGCCTTCTTTGTTTGTTTATTTGGCAGGGAAGGCCCACTTGGACTCTAGGATCATGCTGGTGTAGATACCCCTAAGTGCGTGATATTGCTCGTACTGCATGTTCTCCACCTTGAGGCTGGTAGTTGTGATAGCTACCATCCACGATAGGCAGAAGAACCCACAGTCATTGGATAGGGGTATATGTTGAGGGCTTCTGTAGAAATACTGAGTTTTCTTGAAGTCCTTTCCTTTTGTCATTGTGTACCCTCTACAGTGTTGTGGTATCATCTCGACGATGGATTCTGCGTAGGTATTCACCTTTTCTTTAGTAGGAGACATTGCTGTTGTCATGTTAGTCATTTTCTTGAGTGAGAAGGCTGCGTCAGAGCTATTATATAGAACTGTAGTCCTTTTCAGCAGGTTGACGTGCATCAATGTCCAGTGGTTGTCATGAAGAATCAATAAGAAAATGTGCTCAGGCATGGCCACTTGAATCCATCGTTGCAGCCACTCTATTTCTCCCGTCTTCTTATCAATGAGGATGTCATCTACCAGTAGGAAATATGTCATATGTGAATTTGGCATTGAGTCCCCTAATAACGCCCGGTAGGCTGACATCATGTTCACAAAGTGGTACCCTCCTGATTTCAACATTGCTCGGAGGTCGTCCTTTAGTATGTAGATGCCATCCCATTCGAAGATGACATCTCTCAGGGAATTGTCTTCTTTCAGAGAACTCATAATTATTGTGAGTTCTTCCATCGATAGACTGAAGCAGCTCCATCTGTCAAAGTTCTCGAAAGAAGGCACGATTTCTCCTACCAACCCGTCTGGTCCATCATTCCACAGGTCTTCTTCAACTTCTCCTTCTACGGGTTGTTCTTTAGTAGGAGGAACTTCAAGAGTGTCTGTTACTGAAGGCTGTTGTTGTTCTTCTTCTTGCTTCATAGCTTCTTCAGTCTCTGCAGTCCAACCCTCTTTCCAAGCTATAGCTCTGGCCAGTTCAGACGGTTCGACCCACATGGTCTTGAGCTGTTCCCTCCAAGATATCTTCTCAGGTAGAGGGATGTCCATGTGGAGCCTCTGGGGCACGATATCTGCAGCCATCGCCAGATCCTTGAAGAACCGGTGATCGTAGATGACCTCCATGACATACATGCCTCATAGTCCATGCAGGTCTTCCGTATTCAAATCTTCTAGGGGGATGCCTTTTTTATGGCTTCCAACATGCACAGAATGATGAAGGTGAAATCCCCTGAACCGGCTTCCTCCTGGCAAACCTTCTTGCTGATGGAGAACAGCTTCCAAGGCCCTTGAAACTTTCTGCTCGCCTTTATGATGGCTCGTTGGAGGTGTATCGAAATCTTTAAGGCATCCCTGGCGTCCTTCCTTTTATATATTAAGAAGGTGTTGTCCATCTCAGTTGTGCAACAGTTGAGCATTGTCGTATTTTGTTCATTTAGATCAATGACTATAAGTGCCCAATGCCTTGCATTTTTTATGAGCAGCACCACGGTCTTCGTGTCTTTTCTCTGGACCGCCACCTGTAGTTCCAACACTTCTGCCTCCATTAAAACTTTTTTGTATAACATCCCAACCAGACGTGTGGTGCCATTGAAAACCGGCTACGGCTTGTCTGGATGCAATAACTCTTCCAGGAGGGCGGCGCAAAGTACCTTGAACATTCTTTTATATACTTACACCTTTTCTAGGAAAACCCTTTGGAAGTCATCTCTAAATAGACATCTACCCTTGTTGATGTATAGTATATCTGACCCGAGTAGATCGTCATTGAGGACATCTACCAGGACATGGATATCTCTACAAGATATTTGTGACATGGCTGTCATGTCCATGTCCTTCATCTTTCATGGCAGAGGAGGAGTTGATGTAGGTATCTTTGTTCTGTCTTAAGCTTGTCTCTCCTTGGTGGGCTCATCTGTGAAGAAGGTTGCTAACCCACCATCCTCGTCCTCGGATGTTGCCTCTGGTGCAATCAGTGTTGAGGTCTCTTGTATTGTCAGCATAGCCCTTACCACCTGAAACTTTATGCGTAGATTGCAGCATGGTTGTTGGTCCAGCTTCCTCTAAGGAGGCTTCTGCAGTGGCGTTGTCTTTGGAGTGACTCTCCTCAGAGGCCTGTCTCAACTTGGCTTCTGCCATCATTTTTATAGTGTCCTCCATCTTCCCATCGTAGATGTAGTCGTGGTGCTCTTCATGAGGTGGGAAGAGGAGGAAGTCATTAGGTTCATCAAGCCCAACTGCCAACTCAGCTATCAGTCTGTCTATCTCTACTGCTCTGGCTGATCTAAGCTATGTGACCACCTCCTCCCGATGGGCAGCTGCTATCTGCTCTTCTATGGTCAGAGTGTGTGCTTGAGGGGGAGAGGTGATGTGCCGCCTTGGTGGTTTCATATGTCACCTCCTAGGATCGCAGTTGAGGTCGAACCCTCTTGATTGTGTTGTATGCTGCTCATTCTGGGGGCTCGGCCTTCTCGTTGGTTGGGTTCCTTGGTGCTCGGACATGGGAGAAGGCTTCTTGCTTGTGGTCCTATTCTTCATTGCACTGGCTCGTGGTGTGTTGGCTTCTGCGCCTGCCCCCACCCCCCACGTTGTCGTCGTGGTTGGAGGGGCTAGCCAGGGAGCATGTTGGGATGGTAGGGCACTTTGTCTTCTTTTTCTCATGCCGGGCTTTGAGTTCTTCACGCTCCTACTCGAGCTTCTGGCGGTCTTCTTGCATGCCATGTTGTTCTTGTTCTAGGGTAGCCATTGCCTCTTCATTATCTTTATGCATTTGCTCGTTGTCTATGTGTATGACCTGTCCTTCTTTTCGCAGAAGCACCATCTCCTCCTGCATTTTCTTCATCATCCACTGGTTACTTAAAACCTCTTCGATGAAGTCTGGGAATATATCATCATCCTTTCATCCAATGCATGTACCTGCGTTGTTATGGATGACAAAGATGTAGAATTTTTTTCATTTATAACATTGGTTTGATGAATGTGTTCCCACATTACATCAAACCTTATACCTAAAGATCCCCTGAAAGAGGGTGCTTGTCATTGTTGCTGATGCAGATGCTGCTCCGCATATGCCATCGACGAACTCGGCACCGCTGAATGCTTTGGTGTTCGTGATGGGTGCATCTCCCCTAATTTTTGTGTTACCGGCTCCGGTACGGCATGGGAGCCTTGTTTTTCTACCTCTGGTATGTTGGTGGGTTGTGGGGCCTCTTTTTCATGTTGGCCCCTCTCTGGCTCTACATTCGGTATGGCTTGGGATCCTTGTCCTTCTGGCTCCGCCTCCGGCATGCTCATGGGCAGTGGGATCTCTTCTATAGCCTTGTTCTTCTCCGCCTCTCCTTCTACTGCAATTGTTTCCTCTTGTGGCCTTGGAGAGGCGGGGTCCACATCTCTTTCATCCACCTGTTGTTTTGTGGCCTTGTCTTTCTCAGCTGACTTGATAGTGGTATCTAGTTTCTTAGTTTCTTCTTCTCCACCGCCAGTTTCTTCCTCGGCTCCTGGTTCTTATTTATTTTAAGTGTTGGGACACTGCTTTCCCTTGTTGTGGGTTCTGGTTCTGTCGGTACGCTGGCATGAAGTGTCTCGGAGCTCATTTTCTCAATGTCGTCGAGAGTCGGTCGCAGCTTATGGGCGTTATAAAACGCCATCTCAGGGAGGGGGAGTGGCTTCTTTAATCCTTTATGTTTGAAGAATGCTTTCTCCCCCTTTAGTTCTAGGATTTCCATGCTGGTGAGGGACTTTATGTCTATGCTCTGTTGTCCCTCCATTTCTTTGTATCTTTGAACTTCTCATTCTTCTAGAAGGTAATCGGTGATCATTTTTATATGACCATTCATATAGAAGGTAGATTTTCACTTCACTTCACCACCTACTTCTGTCGATAGCCTTCTGATTAGGATTCTTCCTATATTAACCAGTCGCTTTTTGATCATGGACCATATAAGTAAGAGATCCCATTTGCTGACTGTTTCAGTCTCCGATCTGGCATCTATAGTGAAGTCGGTGATCTTCTGTATTATTTTAATGAAGCAGGAGGTGACTCAGGAGGATTTGGAGTTCTTAGGGTTGTGCTTTTCCTCCCTAGTTAACTCTTCCCACATCTTGTTGCTATCGTATGCAACAATCTCTCTTTCTCCTGGAGCAGCTAAACAAGCCTTAACTTCTTCTTCAGTTATAGTGAATATCATGTTCAGGTCTGCCTCAGTCACCGTGTGAGTTTTTCCCCCTAGCCGTACTTGGAGCTTGAAGTCCTCACCTCCCGCTACTCATTCCTCACTATTGGAGGCGACCTTTTTTAGGGAAGACAAAAATTATATGGTCAACCTCATGTAGGACTTTACTTCGGGCGTGCAAATGGTGCGTAAAATTGTGCCCTCCAAGAACTTCGTCGTCCTGTCATAAATCCCCAGCATCTTGAAGTCCTCCACATTTAAGTAACGTGTCAGGATGCATTCTTTATTTACTGACATCCAGTCGTAAGCAGACTGGTGCACTACGTCCCGGGGCATGAACTGTGGCTCCCCTTCTTGTACATAGGTTCCTCCCACTGCCTCTATCTCCCTTGCCTTCTTGTTGGGTTTGGGTTCCTTCAGCGCAGCTTTCTGCTTTTTTTTGTGCACTAGGCTCCCCGACTCTTCTGGTCGGTACTCAGAGGTCTCTGTCTCCTCTGTTTGTTCAATTGCTTCTAGGGACTCTTCTTGTGGTACCCCTTCCAGAATCCTCTGATACTACTCCAATCTTAGTTGTATCTCTAGGCATTTGGGTAATGGTAAAGAGGTGTTCTTCTTCAGTTGTTCTGTCAAGCTCTTCACTATCATCTCTACCCCCTTCAGGGAAGTAGCCTTCTTGAAAAGGGGGTCATTGGTTGTTGGAGAAAACATTCTATGAAATGTAAAACACTAAAGGAGTTTAGGTCATTGTATTGTTTACTGAAGATTGCCTCTATAGTTCTGGGCACAATTAACATCATATTATAGGTTATCTTCCTTAACTGAAAACTTAGGATTCAAATTTTATTAAGGTACAGGAAGAACCGCGGTCGCAGTTTTTAATTGTGGTCACAGTTATTCTCACCCAGAGCAAAACACAGTCCCAGCCTTTTGAAAAGATCACAGTCGTGATTTCCTAAAGAAGGATCGCGGTCGCAATTTCTTGAAGAAAGGTCACGGTCGCAATTATTACTGCGGTCGTGATAGTAATCGTGATCGCGATAATAATCGCGGTCACGATGTCTCTTCAGGAAAGCCTAAACTATCAAGATCTTAGGGGTTGGGCCAACACCACGGTTGTGATTCTTAAGGTTTTCCGCCTTGCGTCGGTTAAGATGACCGCGATCGCAGTTTGTCTTCTCCGTCTGATCAGATTTTCAGACTATTTCTTCATCGTCCTTCCAAGCGTCCATTATTCCATTTTTAGGGTTTTTTTAGGTTTTCTTGTTTTTTTCATTTTAGGGACGAAAAGATACAGGACCAATCATTCGGAGACAAAGCATCGGTGGGGGTGATCACCACCGGCTAAACTGGGGAAGCAGATCATCATAGAGATGATGGGAAAGATTAGGATGAAGGAAAACACTCATCAACGCGAAGCATAGAGAAAATGGGCAGTTACCTTATCGATGTGTGCGGCTGCGACGGCGGCGAGGATTGCGGTCGACAAACTGTGGTCTCACGACGGTAGGTTGTGGGTCTCAAATCGGCATGGAGGTCTTAGGGTTTAGACGAAAGCAATGAGAGCGTAAAGAATCTAAAGTTTAGTTTCTTAAAGGTATTTATAGGCATCCAGATTGCGACCCAACTAATCGAGCAAAAAGATCGCGGTCATGGCTTTTACGGCGGTCACGGCTTTTACCGCGGTCGCGGTTCTGCTTGAAGGAGCCGCGGTCGTGATTTTTCATTGAAGAAACCGCAGTCGCAACTTTTTCGGTCAAAGAAAGAGGGTGATCGTGGTCGTGATTATTCAGGAACATAAGCAAAACCGTGACCAGATCAAAGAAGAGTCAAGTTCTTTGGAGATTAAACTTAAACTAATTAAATTCAAAATGAAAATGAAATTTCTTGGAAAAGGAAGAAAAACTTAAATGAAAGGAAAGAAGGTAAGAGAAAACAAAGATAAAGATAAGAAAGGGATGAACACTTGAGTTGCCTCCCAAGAAGCACTTTCTTTAAAGTCTCTTAGCTAAACTGCATAAATTTTTCATTCCTTGGGTCCTTCATTTGGATGAGGCAACTCTTGATTCTTCTCCTAATTGGGCTGGGCTAGTTCATCCAGGATAATCTTTGATCTTCTTACAAAGGCTTCATCCTTGTGGAATCTTTTCACCCTGTGGCAATTGACCCTGAAGATCCCAGTCTTCTCTCCTTGAATCTCCATCATTCTCGATGGATAAATTTTTACCACAGAGAATGGGCCTGACCATCTCGTTCTGAGCTTCCCAGGGAAAAGACGAATGATGGAGTTGAAGAGAAACACCTTGTCTCCTTCATGGACGTCCTTGTTTTTCATGTGGGTATCGTGCCATACCTTTGTCCTCTGTTTGTAGATTCTTGCATTTTTGTAGGCATGCAGTCTTAATTCTTCCAATTCTTATAGTTGTAAGTAGCGTCCTTAACCAGCTTTCTCCATATCCATATTCAGAAATGTTATGGCCCAGAGGGCTTTATACTCAAGTTCCATAGGTAGATGGTAGGATTTTCCATATAGGAGACGATATGGTGTAGTTCCAATGGGGGTTTTGAAGGCAGTTCTATATGCCCAAAGGGCATCATCTAGCTTCATTGCCCAGTCCTTTCTCATTCTACTAACAGTCTTTTCTAGAATTTGCTTCAGTTGTCTGTTTGACACTTCCACCTGCCCTGAAGTTTGTGGGTGGTAGGGTGTAGCAACCTTGTGCTTGACTCCATACTTTTTCAGTAGCTTTTTGAACTATTTTTCACCAAAGTGGGATCCTCCAACACTTATAATAGTGTGTGGTATACCAAATCTTGGGAAAATTGTATTCTCAAACAGCCTTATAACAGCCTTGGAGTCACATGTTTGGGTGGCAACAACCTCCACCCATTTTGAAACATAGTCTACAACAACGAACATGTATTTTTACCCTTCTGATGGTGGGAAAGGTACCATGTAATCGATCCCCCATATGTCAAAAGTTTCAACTTCTACCCATTCTTCCATAGGAATTTCATTTCTTTTTCTGATATTCCCTATCATTTGACATTCCTTGCATGTTTTTACATATGTTGTGGCATCCTTGAACAGATTAGGCCAGTAGAAACCTGATTGTAGGACCTTGGATGCCGTCTTGTCACCCTCTAGATGTCCTCTGTAGGGTGAGGAATGGCATTCCCTTAGAATATCATGCACTTCTTCTTCAGTAACACATCTTTTGTATAGATTATCTAAGCATCTTTTGAAGAGCATGGGATCATCCCAATAGTAATTCTTTATATCGGAGAAAAGTTTCTTTTTCTGGTGGTAACTCCCCACAAGAAAGGTAATTGCAAATGTCTACGAACCATGGCAAGTTATGTTCTTCGGCTTCTATCATGAGCAAAGCCTCGTCTGCGTAGTTATCGTTAACATGTGGCTCATTCTTATCTTCGACGATAATCCTTGACAAATGATCGCAACTATGTTTTTCACCCCTTTTTTATCAATGATCTCTTGATCGAACTTCTGGAGTAACAAAGCCCAACTTAGCAACCTAGGCTTAGTGTCCTTTTTCTGCATTAGGTATCTTATAGCTCTATGGTCAGTATAAACCTTTACTTTTGCTCCAATCAGATAAGACCTAAATTTGTCGAAAGCAAAAACAATAGCTAGCATTTCTTTCTCTGTGGTAGTGTAATTTACTTGTGCCTCGTCCAGAGTGCGGCTAGCGTAGAAGATGACATGATGTTTCTTATCCTTCTTCTGCCCTAGGACTGCCCCCACGACATAGTCACTAGCATCGCACATTAGCTCGAAGGGTAGCTCCCAATCTGGAGCTTGGAGAATAGGTGGAGTTACAAGGGCTTCCTTAAAGGTCTGAAAATATTTCAAACAGTCATCTGTAAAATCAAATTATGCCTCCTTAATCAGCAGATTTGAGAGGGGTTTTGATATCCTTGAAAAGTCCTTAATGAATCTTCTATAATAACCGGCATGACTAAGAAAACGTTGCACTCCTATCATTGACTTAGGTGGAGGCAGTCTAGAGATAGCCTTGACCTTACTGACATCTACTTCAATTCCCCTCCTTGAGACTTTGTGGCCCAGGACTATGCCTTCTTGCACCATAAAATGGCATTTCTCCCAGTTGAGGACTAAGTTCTTCTCTTCACAGCATTGCAGGACTAACGATAGGTTTTTCAAACAACCATCAAAATCTTTTCCATAGACAGAAAAATCATCCATAAAGACTTCCACAATGTCCTCCAAAAAGTCTGAGAACATCGAGATCATGCAACGTTGGAATGTTGCAGGGGCATTGCATAGTCCAAACAACATTCGTCAGAAGGCATAGGTACCATATAGATAGGTGAAGTTAGTTTTCTCCTGATCATCAGGTAGGATGGGAACTTGGTAAAATCCGAAATAACCATCTAAGAAGCAAAAATATTCATGATGTGCAAGTCTTTCTAGCACTTGGTCGATAAAGGGAAGAGGGTAGTGATCTTTCTTCATTGCTTGATTAAGCTTTCGATAATCGATACTCATTCTCCACCCAGTGACAGTCCATACATCTACTTCATCTCCTTTATCTCCTTTCACAACTGTCATCCCCCTTTCTTTGGTACAACATGAATCGGGCTCACCCAATTGTTGTCGCTGATCGGGTATATAATGCATGCATCTTTTAGCTTGATGACTTCCTTCTTCACCACTTCTTTTAACATCTGATTCAGCTTCCTCTGGGGTTGAACAAGGGGTTTTGCTGACTCTTCCAGATTTATGCAGTGCATACATAGAGCAGGGTTAAGTCCCTTGATATCATCTACTGAATAGCCTAAAGCTTGCGTATGGAGCCTTAGCTCCTTAAGAAGTCTTTCCATTTGCTCTTCAGTCAGACTGGCATTGACTATGATAGGATTCCTTCCTTCAAGATCGAGAAACTCGTACTTCAGACCTTCCAGTAGTTGTTTCAGTTTTGGGTTGGGTTTTGGTGCTTTCTCTTCTTCCGTCGTCAACTCTAGAGAAGCCTACTTGACTATCTCGACAACTTCCTCTTCACTGCTCAGATCTTCTTCATCTTGATTTAGGTATTCGAGGATCTCAACAACCTCAGGGTCATCGATTTCCGAATCTTCTTTGTTTAACGCCCTCATAAGGGGGTCTACCACTGCTGTGTCTTCTTCAACTTCTTCACAATATTGGTTGTAGCTATCCACAAAGTAAGAAGATTTGAGCAGGTATGGTCCTTTCATTGCATCTTTCACCTTGAAATCTATGTAATCATTTCTGACCCTCAGAGTTATGATGCCTTCAGCGACATCAATCAGTGCCCTCCCAGTCGCCAAGAAAGGACGTTTGAAAATAATAGGGCATTTAGGGTCTTCAATAGTGTCAATAATAACAATATCGCATGGGATGAAGAATCTCCCCACGTGAATCAGAACATCTTCGACTACTCCCACTGGCCTCTTGAAGGTGTGGTATGACAACTCAATTCTCATATTAGTCATGACCATATCAGTCAGACCTAATCATTGTGTGATGCTTAAAGGCATTAGACTGATGCTAGCCCCCAAGTCGGTGAGACCTTTCCTTTCAATTTTATCCCCTACAGCAAAAGGTATAGTAAAGGCTCTAGGATCCTTCTTCTTTGTAGGTAGTTCTGCTTTTACGGAAGTTGTTGACATACTGGTAAGGTGCACAGTTTCAATCCTTCCTCCTCTTCTTTTCTTCATGACTAGATCTTTGAAGAACTTGGCATATGTTGGCATTTCTTCTAAAGCATCCAGAAATGGCACCTCCAGGTCGAGCTTTTTCACCGACTCCATAAACTTCTCGTACCTCTTTTTAAGGTGTGCCTTTATAAGTTTGTACGGAAAAGGTAATTTCAGCGAGTATTGACTTCTTTTGGCGAATATTTCCTCCTCAGGTTTTGGTTCTCTAACTTGAGTGTGTTGGTTCTCACCTTTTGTTGGGTTCTCTATAACACTCTCTGGCTCTGGTTCTTCAGGTCTTGTCACCTCAGGGCACTCTATTGTCTTTCCCGATCTAAGGATTGCCATCTTGGTAGATTTTGTGTTAGAAGGAAACTTCCTTGAAGGGTTCTTCATGAGCTTGGCCAACTGAGCGAGTTGTTGGTCTATCTAGCATTGATGTGTTTGCATATCCGCCATTTGTACCTGCATAGTGTTCAGAATGCCAGAGTTGGACAGTGCACTTTGTGCAAGTCGATTGTTTATCGTGTCCTGTCTCTTGACAAAATCGAATAGTTGGCCCACTAAGTTAGGCTGACTAGTACTCCTTGTCTGACTCTACCCTTGAGCTTGTCCTTGTCCTTGACTTGTGTTAGTAGCTTGTTGGTTTTGATACTTACCTTGACTTTGATAATTGGTTTTGTTTGTCTGGAAAGTGCTTGTCTTGGTGTACTGTCCTTGTCCGCTCTTCTTCTTGAAACCTAGTGGTTGCTTGGGTGGATTATTCAATTGATGCGAATTTTCTACAACATCTTTGTTGCCATAACTGAATCATGGGTGATCCGGTCTCTTAAAGTTAGCATAAGAGACATTTTCAGCTTCCTCCTCAGATTCTCTTTCACTTGATTCTTCGGGTTGGGTGTATATGCAATTATCTATTCCGTGCCCACCTTCTCCGTAAGTGATGCATTTCATCACTTTTTCAACGTGCTTCTTCCCCTTTCCTCCTAATTCCTTTAGCTGTTTGACATCTGTCGCTATCTTTTGTATTTGAGATGTGATTGCTTCAAGAGCCCTTGATTCAATCGATGGCCCTTCATTGGTGACTTTTTTAACATATCCTCTGTCAGTCCTGTCATAATTAGTCCCGGCTTGTAACTCAGCCATGTTTTCAATAATTTTCTTGGATCAACTGGGCTTTTTACTGAGAAAGTCACTTCTGGCTACTACATTTAGTGAGACTCTCTCTTTAGGGGTTAGACCATTGTAGAATGTTGTTATTAAGAATCCCTTCTTGTAATTTTGGTGAGGGTAGTCTCTTTGGTACTCCTGATATCTTTCCCAGGCTTCATGCAGATTCTCACTTGGTTTCTGCATGAAAGATGTGATCTTCTGCCTATTACGAACAATCGTCTTGGTGGGGTAGAACTTGTTCACGAAAGCATCTGCCAATGTGTTCCATCCATTCAAAGCTTGATGTGGTAGTCCAAGGTACCAGGATAGTGCCTTGTCCTCTAAAGAGAAGATGAAACCCTTGCAGTAAATGACTTCTTGCGGAACTCCCCGCATTTTGATGGTGTCACAGATATTCTTAAAAGCGTCGAGGTGATGATAAGGGTTATCATTCTTTGAAATCCCTCGAAAGCTTTTGTTCTATATCATAGAGATTACAGCTGGCTTTAGTTCGAAGTTTGTTGCATCGAACCTTGGAATGATCACAGGACATCTTGAGTTGTTGGCTTTTGTAGCTGCCAACTCCCGAAGAGTCTTTTCTTCCTCTTTGTCATCTTCATTGGCGGTTGGCCCTACGATTGTGCTCATGGTTGTTATGGTTTATTCTGTGCCTGCAACGATGGCAACGCTCCTCGTGGTGATGATTGTCATCTTCAATTCGCCCTTCTTACTCTTGATACTGATGGTCGTCATTGTATCGGCCACCTCTATCTTCATCTGTTACTGATGAAGGTGGGCGTTGTTCATTCCGCTCATCTCCTGAAAGGGCCACGCGAGGTGGCATGGCGAACGGGAGTTAAGTCAAACAAACCACTTCTTCCTGGGTACCTGAATAGGTTGTATAGTCAAGTTAGGAAACCGAACTGGTAGAATGAATTATTCTGCACGAATTCAGGTTAGAAAGCTAAAAATCACTATGATGTCAAGCTTATTGCTAAGCTTGAGGAACGGGAGTATAGTAAGTGGACTCAGATTCTTAACAGTATTGTTTTGCCTTGTCCCCGGCAACGGCGCCAAAAAGTTGACCAGCATAAATCTCACATCCAAAGGGCGTGGATTACAGTAGTCGGACTTTTAAAGAGATAACCTGATTCTCAGGCCCCCGCAATGATAAATGGGGTTCGATGTAGCGATCGGGGCCGGACACATGGACAAGGTTGGTTGTGTTAAGAACGTGGAATCAAACACTCTTATACTCTAGCCAAAAAGGGTGAAAGATATGTTCCCTAAGGAACGGTATCACAAGAATGAGAATAGTAAAATAAACAAGAAAAGGAAATGAACTGTAAACAAATATATGGGGAAAACCCGGGTTGGGATTCGCCAACTAAGGCACCTCGCCAACATGTAATACTATATCTCTCTCTTGCATACTAATATCAATATTACAAGCAACCGTTCAAATGTCTATTCCACTCTCTCTTGAGATGAGGATAGATCTAAGTCTAGAAGAAGTCTGTCTCTCAAGATGACAACTCGAAAACCTTGCAGCAAAACAATTGGTTAAAGCTTTAGCATTCCAACACTCTCGTGCATTCATACCACTCCATGACATGGGATAAAAGTGATATTACTCTCTCGAGATATCAACAACCAAACATCACAAGATGGTAGCTAAGCATACAAGTGAAGCACTAAAAATAGGTGCATGGAGATAATCTTGATAAGAATATGTATATTCAAAAGAAAGAGACAATATACGTGTTGGGAGAGCCTTAGTGGCTGCTCCCAACCCAAGTTAAGGTGTTATCCGCTCATGCTTGTGGACAACATGACGTGTTACATACAGACAGATCCATGAGGTCCACGAAGAGGGAAAGAGGTACAATGGGATGAAGCGATAGATCTGGAAGAGAAGAACGTGATACTACACACTACTTCTTCATATTTGGATCTACCGCATGGATGGCTTTCTCTAGTTGAAGAAGGGGTGGACGAGAGTCTTCTCTCTCCTCAACTTTCGCTCCTGGAGGTCTGAGACTGATGGATGGATGGTCAGAGATTAGTCTAAAATGCAGCTACATTTCGTGGCCTTGGGATCTGATCTATATGATCTGATCCTTTGACAAGACAGGTGGGGACGCTATTTATAGGCACCTTCCACCGACTTAGAACCGTGGTCGCGGTCTTTCCTTTAAGTGAAGGCAAGACCACGGTCGCGGTCTCCTCTCTATTCCTCCTTGGTCACGATCTTTCTTGGGCCGTGATCTTTCTTGGCCGCGATCCTCCCAAAAACCCCAGTCGCGGTCTTTGAGTTCCCACAGTTGCGATTCTTTAGAATAGCCGCGGTCACGACGTTGAGTCACCGCGGTCACAATCTTTAGTATCACCGCAGTTGCGGTGTTGGCATGACGCAAACCATGGGTGCTATGAGAGGAGTGAACGAGGAGAGGAACCACGGTCGCAGTCTTTTGAATAACCGTGGTCGCGGTCTGGTCTCCAAGATCGCGGTCACGGTTATGTTGATTCCTAAAATCATTAAACTAGGCTTTAGTAAAAAAGATGGAGAAATTAGGTGAAAAGTCAACTAAAGTTATACTAAAAGTGGTGTATAATATATATAGAAAGTACGTAAAGTATGGTGTTATCAATATAGAATAAAGTTGTAAGTAAAATTAATGAATGTGCATTTGATTCTAGCAGAACAATTCAAGCCAATTCACGTTGGTCGCTAAGAATCAACATCTCAGTGACAATCGAGATTTATTTTTCAGTGACTATATATCGCAATTTTTGGCGGCCATGGGGTTAGGCTTTTTAGAGACCTCTAATTAGAATTCTCTACGAGTGTAGGAGGTCACGAATTCTCAACGACTATTGATCAAAAAGTTTCAACATCCATCAATACTCAAGATTCTCAACAACCGTTGAGGGTCTCTAAAATTTTAGTGATCGTCTAGACCCAAGGTTATATAACCCCTCGAGTCCATCCCAGTCCTTCACATTGACGCTAACAACAGTGAAGCTCTGGAGAATTCTAAATATGATTGGAGTGCAACCTAGATGACGAGGAGAGATGCCAACCCATTGTCGATGAAACACTCATCCTACATTGCCATTTGGGTATGTTGCAGATCAGGTCATCTGACGTCGGACCTCTGTGTCACCATAACTCATCAAAAAATAAGATGTCGACTGAAGGTAACTATAAACCCTTATTGCTTTCATCTTCCACCACCAATTCGATGACACCCTAACCCGTTACACTCATGTGATCAGGACTCCACTGCTAATTTCTCCTCATCTTCATATCTATAGTATCTGATTTACTTGTCGATGATTAGGGTATGGTATCTCACGAACACCACCATTGCTTCCGAGTGAAAAGCAAATGAACGTATCTCAAGATTTTCACAATTAACAATCGTTGTCATTTGAGTCCTAATAGGGATTCCAATAGTTATCTGATTCTCATCGAGCAGTGAGAATTCCCAAAATTCTTAATGACCCCCTTTTCTCAAGATTTTTTAGTTACTACTGATTTTTGGGGTTTTGGAAACCGTTTAATTTTTGAAGAATAGTTCTCAACGACTGCTTACACTTCTCAGATTTTTGGCGACCGCTGAGACAAAAATCTCAGCAATAACCTTGTTCAGGAGTTTTAGCGAGCGTTGAGATTATTAAAATCTTAGTGACCTCTCTCCTTCCCTCACTCACCCCATTATCAAATATTGACCCACCCTTCTTCACTAAGTATCAGTTATTAAAACCCTGCTACCCTATTTAGTCACTTTATTGTAACCAACCTCCATTTATTGATGAAACATATCTTATTAGTCAACATGATGTCTTCATCGACTTCAGACTCTTTGAACAAACCAGGCACTTCCCTAGCGGGGGTAGAGAAAGCAATTGAGCCAATCAGCAAAGTCCTAAATGAATGATTGGAACTGCTAAAGGAAAATAGGGTGATGCTAGAACTATAGAAAGAGCACTATGAAACATTTCTAGGCCATGAATTGTCAACGTCTGATGAGGAATCTTTTCAATCTGAGGCAACCAACACGTCTGAATATGTCCCTTATGAGAAATAAATGAAAGCAAAATGAAAGCAAAAGGCAACAAGAACATGTCTGGATGCCCCAATAACTAAGAAGAAGCAAGTAGTTGTGAAGACAAAGCCACAAACTACAAGTATGGTATCATCAAACACGTCGACATACAACACAGTCAGCGAGGCACAAAGATTAGTTAATGACATCCATGAACATCTGAAGGTTGCATTTCATTCTAGAAACCAAGAGCACTAGGACAAGTAAAACCTATTCATGAAGATGAAAACCTTCAAACCAACAAAGTATATGGATGGATATGACTTCAAACAACTAGGACTCAATGATCAGGTGATAGAGTTCCTGAAGGGCATGAACCTGCACATTCTATGCACTGAAGTTCAATGCTCCTACCCATATCTCACTACAAAGTTTTTGTCTTTGATAATAAAGGTACCTCTTAAAGATAGAGAGAAAAATGACGCAGGAGGGGAGTTCAAGTTACATGTTCGAATGATGATGGGCATAGATTTCTTTTTGAAGGAAAAGATTCTAAATGCAATATTCATAGAAAAAGAAGAGTAGGCCAGAGCCAACATGGAAGCTAGATACGATAGAGGTGCAATAAGTTTTAGCAACCATAAAACCTAGGAGACACTCATGAAAGAGTTGAAGCACATACTAGGGACCTCAAAGGCGGCACAAATGCCATCCTTTTTCATTAGGATGATCCATAAGGTCATCACCAAACCAACAAGCAAGGTCTGAGATAGATAACATATCTAGGGGAAACCTATTCTTGACTCAACATCAAGAGACTTCTGACTAGAAAACTGTCCACAGATGTCGACCTAGATGGAATAAGGGATTTCTCAATGGGAGGCCAGATTACTACAATAGAATATATTTTCTGGATGTAGCTGAGATAAAGAAGTTTGAGGAAACCCAAGACAACACCTCGATTAACTGCAAATACCCCATCACAGCTGGGATACTTACACAAAAAGGAAAGAATTTTTTTTAGAAGCAAGCTAAATCAGACATCCTTCTTCCCCTTCCATAAATGAGCCTTTACAATGCTCATAAGTTGATCGTCTCTAGTGACAACATTGACAAAATGTTGTCAGACATCATTACAATACCTACAGATGCGTGTACAATACCTATGGATGCATTGACACCTTTATTTAAACCACCAGTACAAGAAGAGGAGAGCACGGTGGAACCAACAAAAAGGGAAAAGTTGCCAATCAAGGTCTGCAAGATTGTCTCAAAGGCACCAACTTTAGTATTAAAGACAAACCAACCACATGAAAATCAGATTGTACCAACATGGTAGAGAAGACCATACCAACAAAATAGGCTATACTCGACACCAACAACGAAGGGGTAGATGTTGGTGTCATCATTGAACCCTCATTGCCCTTGGACCAAGAAAGGCTAGAGGTACCTGAAGTGATGTCAGGTGATCAACCAAAGGCCCAAGACACTGACCATATGAAGGACATCATGATAAAGGATCATGTGAAAGCACCCACAACCACAGATAATGTAGATGCAAAACAACAATTGGATCCTGAGCAACCAGCTTCACCTCAACAACAAGTGAAGAAAGTGACACCACCTCAAACAACATATGCAACAACAAAAACCAAAGAGAACAATGGTGATCAACAAGCCTTTGGGAAGCATTAGGGTGTCAATTTGACACAATATGTGAGGAAATGCAAAAATTTTCCTCTAACTTGGAATTTATTTCCTCTAGCCTACTAGCGCTAACCACGCAGGTAGAACAATTAGACGAGACCGCATCCCTTCCTGTTGTGTGCTTTTCACATCATTTTCTTAAATGTTTTCACACACAAATTCAGTTCATTTTGTTTCCATTTAGCCTCTATTAATATTCTTCTTACCGCCTTTTTGTTATTTTGCTTATCGCATGATGTGTATTGTAGATATGCTTAAAAAGGGTCAAATTGGAGATAGCCCAACTCAACTCCGACATCATTGGGATTTCTCCATGCCTTGCAGACCATTTAGAGCCTCAATTCTACTTAAACAACATCGCACACGGCATGTCTGAATTAAGATACGGTGTGCACGACTCCAGATAGCCATGCATCCAGATGAAGAGAAAAGTACATGATGTGTCCACCAAAGACACAGTGTGTACCTGGGAATTCAGAGTCGATTGTATATTTCTGGTAATGTACACGATGTTTTTTAATTCAGACATGCTATGTGCCTTACACTTGGATCAATTGTCAGAGACTGAAACACGATGTGTCTGAAGGAAGACACGTCGTGTCACTGTCAGTTTCAGCAGAATTGAAAGACGACGCCTCTCATTTTTAAAGACAAAAAAAGGAGGGAGTGGTTATCACTGGTCATATTTTAGATGTCTTTCGTCCAAGAGGAGGTCTAGAGCAAAGGAGGGTGATTTTGGGTGGAAGGTGTTTTCTTGCCAAAGAACCTCCATTCTTCTTCTCTTCTTCTCCATTTTCTTCTCTGAAGGTGCAACATAACTTCTTCTCTCCACCAAGCTTCTCAGGAGGGAAGTTTGTCCAATTTGGAGCAGCTCGAGGAGTGGAATTATATCCCCAAGCCAAAATTCTACTCTTCTTGGGTTACACCTTTAGTTTTATTAGCTTTTCCTTCTCTAAACTGTTCTAAATTCTGAAAATTTTGTATCATTTGTGTGGTACATCATCATCGACGAGTAGGCTCTTTTTCTTGGACATGGGAGAGTAACTCCCATGTCATAACATGTATGGAACATGGTAATTTCTTACTAAATGCTAAATGCTTACTTTCCTACCTTTTGAGTATCAGTTTCTTACTTCTTGCATGTATGGTTGGCCACTATGTATGCATGTTTTATGCTTTCTTGCTTGATCTGAGAAGATAAGTAGGAGAGTAAGGAGGTACTCTCTAGGAAACTCCTCCTTTTCCACGAGAGTGGAAATTATGGAGTTGAGGAGTAGGTTTGTGATCTAAAATGAAATATATACACGAGAGTGTTGTATTAAGTTAGGATTGTTGTATTCACACTGAGAGGTGAAATATAACATACAAATATCCTTTAGCAAATGTTTAGTATGTTTATATTTTGTGTTTCTGTAAGGCCCTTGAACTTGCTTCATGAGTTGAATGAGCTTAATTACCATAATTGAATACTTATAACCCTAATCTAACATTTTGATATGTTTTGAAATCATAAGACAAGCTTAAAGCTTCAAATTTGGTCCAATTTGGACATTACATGAGCAAGTTATGCAATTTTATGTACATTCTAGACTTTCCTGCAATTTACCCAATTGGAAGGTTTTCTTTGTATGTTGTCACAAGAATTACAATCCTTATAGTTTTCCTTATCATCCTCGAATTTTTGGGCTATGGGGATCCTAGTTGTTCTTGGTACCAAGGTATTACTCTTCAAGGACATTTTAGGGTTTTTCCCCTTTATGGATAAGGATAAAGATAAAGATAAAGATAAAGATAGCGATAAGGATAAAGATAAAGATAAAGATAAGGATAAAGATAAAGATATGGATAAATATGAAGATGAAGATAAGGATAAGGATGAAGATAAGGATAAGATGAAGATAAAGATAAGGATAAGGATGAAGATAAGGATAAGGATAAGGATGAAGATAAGGATAAAGATAAAGATAAGGATAAAGATAAAGATAAGGCTAAAGATAAAGATATGGATAAAAGAGAGAAAGTGTGGGTAGTAATTAAGGGAGGTGTTTCATGGACATAGAATCTCTAGGATATTGACACATGGAAAACTCCATGTACACCTCAATCTTAACCCCTTTCCTATACATGAAGCTATATACCCCTTCCTATCCCCAATTTGAAGTCATTGCTCACTCCCTCTTTCTTATAGCTTAGAGAACGGGCCTTTCTCTGTTTGGTTGCATAACAAAGTGGTCTAAGGTAGAAGACAACCTCGTTTTGGAAAAGAAAGTCTCTTAGAGCTCCATCTAGCCCTACCTAGGGTTCCTAAGGTCATCTTCTAGGGCTTTTGACCAAGACAAGTTATTTTATTCCTTCCTTCTCCATTTTTCTTGATCTTCTCCTTCCTTAGACCTTCCTCTAGGTTGGAACCTTGTTGTTCCATGGTAGAATTTTCTCTAAAGATCTAAAACCCTACCTTTCTTGCTCCTTATGTTTAGGGTTTGCTCATTTGATGAAGAAAGATGCTGGATGGATGAATTCATAGCTTATTCATAGATTTTCTACCCTACCTGCTCGAGATTTCTTCTATGTGGGGTTTCATCTTCTCATTAGAGGCAAGTTTTATAACTTGCTCTACATTTATTGCTTACCATAAGCTTTCTAGATCATGTTCTTGCTTGAAAATGATGATTCATGCACTAAAAAGCTATGCTTGACTTGGATTTCGATTTTTATAATGTTCCCTATTCTATTTTCAGTTCTAGATGAACCTGTGATCATGTGTACATTATTAATAAGGTATAATTTGACTTGGATCAGGTTGGTTTGATAACCTATGGTGCTAAGCACCTATCAAATAATGGTCAATTTTAGGGTTTAAAGCTGATTTCTTCTATAAACCATGCCCCGATGATGGTACCATTGCAACAACCAATAGTCTTACCTTTTAAACATCCAATGGTTCTGGGTGACATTGTGGTATGGCAATATGGGTGGAATGATGATGGAACAAATGGAGGGTTACCCTTAATAAGTTAGTCTTACCTATTCACTCATATGAATAGAAGGGAAGATAATCATGTTGTGTTGATATGTAACCCTAATGAGGTATAGCTTGTTACACCTAGCTTTAAAATAACTAAATGATGAAAATTGGGTATGAATCATCCTTGAATGACTAATATAATCATGGAGACTTTGTTATTATTGTTGAAACTGTAGTATGCTATAACCTGATGGTCACACCTTGATTTATGTGTGGGTTCATACTTGAGAATAGTATGGAATGTGAAGGTGATGCTTCACCTTATGCATCCATGATCCAATGGGGATGCCGTGAGTTAGGGTTTGGGTATGAGTGCCGGTTAGTAACATTGATATAATTTATCATGTTGAACCTAACTCTAATGTAATTATATAAAGATGAGTATTCATGTTTAACATTCTTATATGATGGAATGATGGTAGAATAACCTCCTTACTATGGTCATAACCTTGATATGTTAATTGGTGGTTATTATAGTCACATGGTTGATACTTTCTTATGCTAAACATGTGGATAATGAATATTATGAGAGTTAATCATATCTAGATTCCTTGCATGTTGATGTAATAAAGGAATGTTCTTAATGTTAATATAACTCTGCTATGATTGTTTATGAATACCACCTAGTTCATAACTGCAATATTGTACTGATCTGGTGTATTATATATAATTGATGTTGTTGAGCCTTGTTATAAGGCATGCAAAGATAATGATGATATTGCAGGGAATAATATGATGGTCTTAATGACCTTTGGGCGTGGTTGAGCCCTGAATGAGGTGAAATCCTCTTATGTTGATAAGGGTTGGTACCCTGTGATATTGTGAAAAAGATTATTATCTTGCGATAGCATGATGATTGGTGTAGTCTCATGAGTGGTAAATGAATAGTACCATGTGATGATGAAATGAGAATTTATGTTTCACACATTTTATATCTTTTCAAGTTTTGATATTTATATGCTTGCTAGAAGTGAATTAGGGTTTGTATGTTCACTTGTTTGATGCAGTCTTAATTCACCCAATTGGTATAACTAATCAAGTGCAACTCTAATCATGTAGTGCCCTGTGCCGTAGAACCATCTTCAGTGTCAGAACTTGTTGGATGGTGAAATGAGTATTCCTAAGGGAAACTCGGAGCGCATATTGTTGAATATGCAGGGGTGGCAGGTTGAGGATATATCCTTGTCATCCACAATACAGATTGTGGAGGTTGGCTATGGTCATGCCTCATACATCTGATGAGATTGAGAATGGCTGCGGTCGTGTCTCTGTGATTATAATATGATGTGATTAGAGGACAACTGCGGTTGTACCTCAGTGTTTGGTTTTGAATACCCTGGTTTCTAGTGCCATGACCTGTACCAAGGTCGGACTAGTGGTTTTCAGCTTGACGATATGTCGTTGTGGTGGCAGCTTTGACTGATATGTCACTGCCTTTTTACTCGTACTGACCGGGGGGAAGAGATCTTAGGATGCCGGTACTCCTAGATCTTGTACGGAACCGAATAGCCCTTCTCAGGGGTCGGTTGGACTTTGAATGGTACGATTCAAATTCCCCAGGGAATAATAAAAGATGTAATACATCCGTATAGCATATCTGTTTAGGGTTATACATGACGCTTCACATTGGATGATAAATCTTGTTCGTTCTCTTTACATAAAGATGATGCTTAGTGAAATTAAGAGATAGTAATTATACATATGTTATGGATATGCATAAGACTGTAAATGTGTACATACAGTAGTCATGATTATGTTGATATCTATACTGCTACTGTTGATTATAATCATGATGCTAGCTATCTCATGTTGTTAGTTATGTTTAGCATGCTAGCCATGCCTCTATAATTAGAAATGCATATACTGCTAATCATGCTTATGCAAATACTCATGCTTATGTGATAGCTTTGCTTATTATATTGATCTATTCAAACTGTTAGACATGCTAATGTTATTAGATATTCTTATGATGCTAGACTTATTCATGTTAATAGAGATAACATGTTACTAGACTTTCTTATTCTAGTTATGCATATGCTATTGAATCTCTTATACGGTTAATAAGGAAAATGATGATAGTCAGCTTGATGATGATAATTGTTATCTGCTCCTTTATGTATTTTGTTAATCATCAATATTGTTGATCTTATTTGTTATATCTGATTAATCTATTTAACTACTTAATTACTTAAAATGTTGTAATCAATAAACGCTGTTGATGGTTATATCACTTGTTGGGACTGGGTCTCACCCTTATGGTTTGCCACATTTTTTTAGGTAATCAGAAGTGACAAAAACAAACATGTGGCAGCCAAGAGGAGCTATGGTAATGAATATTTGATAAAGTTGATTAGATGGTTAGTTTGTTATAGAGTCGTCCCTATACTCTCGGTCCTGGCGAAATAAAGTTTGTATATAATGTTTCAAATGAATCAGACTTTTGTTAGCATATTAATGCTTGTTTGTGTGGCATAACATGGATACAAGAAAGATGTCGGGATCCTTCAAACGTTTCTGAGCGGGTGTTGATGTTGAAATCGGTTTTAATTTACCCATATTTTTGGGTATGTGATTAATTAGCGATTGATTGTGTGTTAAGTTTTGAGTAATCTCATTTAGCGTGACGGGTCCTGACAGGTTGGTATCAGAGCTTTAGGTTCATCGAGTCTATAGGGACACTAGGAACTAAGACTAGGATGATGTCTAAGTTAGGAATATGACATAAAAATATGTTGCATACTGCCTAATCTCAGTACTTGGGTGCCCTGGCCAGGTATTCAATTATTAAAGAAAAGGTAAGTATGGAACTCTTAGATTGTTATCTTTCTGATTACTCTGATCAAGTAGTCATTTTGAGACAATCTAAAGGGTGTAATGAATAAGAAATCATGGTGTGAATACCTCAATCCTACCTTAACGAAGATAAGAATTCTATCAAAACTTGAATATTTGAGAAAGATACAACACTATGAAATCTAAATTTGAATACAAATAAGGAAAAGAGGAGTTCTTGAAGATGTGATTTGAGAAGATAATAAAGTAAAAGAAAAACAAGTCTATGATTATAAAGTGAATTAAGGTATGAAATCCACATAAGATAGAGAGAACTCCTATAACAAGTACAAAATGAGAAGATGAATGGGAATAATGACAAAGAAATAAGGGGGAACCTGAGTTAATCTCAGACCAACATATATTTGTAAGAAAGTGTTAATAAAAAGACAGCATGGCATGTGAAAGAAATTAATAGATAATCTCTGTTTAATTAAGAAAATGAAGAATATGATGATTTACTTGTTGATAAGCGGTTGAAAAATATAAAAAAAATAAGATAACATACCCAAGTGTGATAAATAGTCATCAAGGAAGGAGTAATGAGATATGTTAATCATGATGATTTCTATGCTAATGGCAAGGAACCCAAAATGAAATTTATTATGTTGGTAAAAGTAGATGAGATAAGGATGTGAGTTCCTTATAGCACACGAGGTGGATACCAAGGTAATGAATCCTAGTATCCAAGATATCAATAGTATGGGAAGTATGTGAAGGTTGGAGATGTTTATTAAAAGAACATTCCAAGTATTCCTCTTCCACAGAGAGAGAGGGAGAGAGAGTTGATGATGACCCTCTAAATGTTGTTTGGAAGGAAAACAAAAAGTGATTCTATAATGTTGTGTATAGTTCAGTGATAGCTAGGCAAGACCACTATCAAGGATAGATGGTTTGTTGGTTAATATATATGTGATATCATGTTCCTTTAAGATAAACCTAGGATCAAATATCAATGCATAAGAGTTAGAGTGGATGACATAAGTTACATATGATAAGAGATATATAATGTTCTATGTTTGATAAGAGCCAGCAAGTATGACTTTTGAGTAATGTGTTGATACAATAGATATAATTTCCAGATGATAGCTAGAATTTAAAAGATGAGACAATAAGTTTCTACACTCCATATTGAGAATGTCTTCTTAGGTCAGGGTTTTTGTACTGACCCAAGAGGATATATGTATGAATGATGTGAAATCACCATGATATGTAAGTAACCATGTGAAGGTAATAGGATGAGGTGCAAAGTAAGTACCCATCTTTGTTTACCTTGGATTTCGGGGGTGAAATCCATGTTAGGGGTTTATAGTTGTAAGGCCGTTGAACTTGCTTAATGAGTTGAATGAGCTTAATTACCATAATTGAATACTTATAACCCTAATCTAACATTTTGATCTGTTTTGAAATCATAAGACAAGCTTAAAGCTTCAAATTTGGTCCAATTTGGACATTGCATGAGCAAGTTATGCAATTTTATGTACATTCTGGACTTTCCTACAATTTACCCAATTGGAAGGTTTTCTTTGTATGTTGTCATAAGAATTACAATCCTTATAGTTTTCCTTATCATCCTCGAATTTTTGGGCTATGGGGATCCTAGTTGTTCTTGGTACCAAGGTATTCCTCTTCAAGGACATTTTAGGGTTTTTCCCCTTTATGGATAAGGATAAAGATAAAGATAAAGATAACGATAAGGATAAAGATAAAGATAAAGATAAGGATACATATGAAGATGAAGATAAGGATAAGGATGAAGATAAGGATAAGGATAAGGATGAAGATAAGGATAAGGATAAGGATGAAGATAAGGATAAGGATAAGGATAAGGATGAAGATAAGGATAAAGATAAAGATAAGGATAAAGATAAAGATAAGGCTAAAGATAAGGATATGGATAAAAGAGAGAAAGTGTGGGTAGTAATTAAGGGAGGTGTTGCATGGACATAGAATTTCTAGGATATTGACACATAGAAAACTCCATGTACACCTCAAGCTTAACCCCTTTCCTATACATGAAGCTATATATACCCCTTCCTATCCCCAATTCGAAGTCATTGCTCACTCCCTCTTTCTTATAGCTTAGAGAATGGACCTTTCTCTATTTGGTTGCATAAAAAGTGGTCTAAGGTAGAAGACAACCTCATTTTGGAAAAGAAAGTCTCTTAGAGCTCCATCTAGCCCTACCTAGGGTTCCTAAGGTCATCTTCTAGGGCTTTTGACCAAGGCAAGTTATTTTCTTCCTTCCTTCTCCATTTTTCTTGATCTTCTCCTTCCTTAGACCTTCCTCTAGGTTGGAACCTTGTTGTTCCATGGTAGAATTTGCTCTAAAGATCTAAAACCCTACCTTTCTTGCTCCTTATGTTTAGGGTTTGCTCATTTGATGAAGAAAGGTGCTGGATGGATGAATTCATAGCTTATTCTTGGATTTTCTACCCTACTTGCTCGAGATTTCTTCTGTGTGGGATTTCATCTTCTCATTAGAGGAAAGTTTTATAACTTGCTCCACATTTATTGCTTACCATAAGCTTTCTAGATCATGTTCTTGCTTGAAAATGATGATTCATGCACTAAAAAGCTATGCTTGACTTGGATTTCGATTTTTATAATGTTCCCTATTCTGTTTTCAGTTCTAGATGAACCTGTGATCATGTGTACATTATTAATAAGGTATAATTTGACTTGTATCAGGTTGGTTTGATAACCTATGGTGCTAAGCACCTATCAAATAATGGTCAATTTTAGGGTTTAAAGCTGATTTCTTCTATAAACCATGACCCGATGATGGTACCATTGCAACAACCAATAGTCTTACCTTTTAAACATCCAATGGTTCTGGGTGACATTGTGGTATGGCAATATGGGTGGAATGATGATGGAACAAATGGAGGGTTACCCTTAATAAGTTAGTCTTACCTATTCACTCATATGAATAGAAGGGAAGATAATCATGTTGTGTTGATATGTAACCCTAATGAGGTATAGCTTGTTACATCTAGCTTTAAAATAACTAAATGATGATAATTGGGTATGAATCATCCTTGAATGACTAATATAATCATGGAGACTTTTTTTATTATTGTTGAAACCGTAGTATGCTATAACCTGATGGTCACACCTTGATTTATGTGTGGGTTCATACTTGAGAATAGTATGGAATGTGAAGGTGATGCTTCACCTTATGCATCCATGATCCAATGGGGATGTCGTGAGTTAGGGTTTGGGTATGAGTGCCGGTTAGTAACATTGATATAATTTATCATGTTGAACCTAACTCTAATGTAATTAGATAAAGATGAGTATTCATGTTTAACATTCTTATATGATGGAATGATGGTAGAATAACCTCATTACTATGATCATAACCTTGATATGTTAATTGGTGGTTATTATAGTCACATGGTTGATACTTTCTTATGCTAAACATGTGTATAATGAATATTATGAGTGTTAATCATATCTAGATTCCTTGCATGTTGATGTAATAAAGGAATGTTCTTAATGTTAATATAACTCTGCTATGATTGTTTATGAATACCACCTAGTTCATAAATGCAATATTGTACTGATCTGGTGTATTATATATAATTGATGTTGTTGAGCCTTGTTATAAGGCATGCAAAGATAATGATGATCTTGCAGGGAATAATATGATGGTCTTAATGACCTTTGGGCATGGTTGAGCCCTGAATGAGGTGAAATCCTCTTAATCTATCGCCAGGATATGCAGCCGCGACGGTGCTTGTGTAGAAGGCACCGTAAATCAGACAATGCATCATGGTGGGGAGCGCGGTCTACTGAGGAGGACCCTTTGATGAGAACACGAGGGTGAGACGGTGTGAATCCTTGTTCTCAGCCCCACTCGTGGTGGCGCACAACCACGATGCTTCCCACAGATCCATCCTGCACGGCGGCGGCAGCGCTCAGCAGAGAAACGCGAGATCTTCTGCAAGATCGCATCCGGGATGCAGAGGACTGAACCAGCGTTCAATTTACCCTAAACCACCTAGCTCACAGATCCAAATCAACCAAATCAGCCGGTTCAAGGCAAGGCAAGGAGTGTGGTGTGCTTTCCTTAGGAGCTACGTGGCGTCCATCTAAGGAGTCATCCATATAATCCGACGACCTATGAATTTCCAGAAAGGTAAATACCTTTATTAATGTACATATCTTTGAAAATGTGTTCAAAATAGCTCCAATGGCCAATAAATACGCATAAAATGTCCATGGACTCAGAAAAACATTACCTTTATTACTGGACCTTTAGATCATGCTTTTAAAGCACAACTAATGACGATATTTTATTTAGATGAAAATGCTTCTTCTTGAGATTATACTATTGGTATAATTAGCATACCACATAATTTAAATCTGAGAAAATTATTAATGAATCCTAGTATAATGTGGAAACCAAATATAAACTCATATTTGACTATTATGTCAAAATGATAGGCCATTTCTCATTAAAACCCAATTGCATGTTTTAACCTCATATTAATTCTAGAAAATAGACCAGTTATCAGAAAAATATGAAAATTGGACCAGACCTCTAAAATGACACCTTAGTCATTAGAAAATTATCAAACACAAGTTTAGATCAGTTTGAACCAATGTTTGTTATAGACCCTAATTTGGACCTTAAATACCTATAGTATGATGAACATTTATTAATGATGATTAATTTCTATTAATCAGGTGAAGACCAGATATGTAGATGATCCAGAATGTAAATAGGAATCTCTGAACTCAGGTACGTGGGTTTTATTAAGTATAAGACTAGTTTTCATGAATGCATAATGATATGATGTACTTTGGATGCTTGTGTTTGCATATAAATTCTTGGATGTGTATTAGTAGTATATGCTCCGTAAAACATTACAGAACATAAAAGAATATAGATGGTTTGTAGCTACTGAGTGGATATATGCTCTCTCTCTCCCTCAATCCTCTCTCTCTCTCTCTTCCTCTAAATATAAGGTCGGCACTCGGTCCCCATAGCCCAAGGGGCGGGGAAAAATGAAGTGCGACATCTCTCTCTCTCCCCTCTGAATATAAGGTTGACACTCGGTCCCCATAGGCCAAGGGGCGGGGAAAAATGAAGTGTGACACCACTTAGTAGTACAAACGCATCAAAAGTCATCTAAAAATGTGTTTACCTGATTATCGCTTTAAATAATGTTTTCTTTTACTCTTTCTTTCTCAATATTATTTCAATTATGCAAGCATATTAGTATGTATCTTTCTACCCACGTGCACAACACCTTGTGTGTTGATTCGTTGTTTCACGTATGTTTTAGGTTCATATCTAGCTTGGGATAAAAGACGGGAAGTGAGCAGTTGTCCAGGTTGTACCTATTGTGTAGATCCTAGTTTAGCATACATGTTCTTAGACTGTAGAACTTTCATTCAATATGTAATTGTAAACCATTGTGTAATAAATTCATGTTGTATAAATTTACATGTTGAATGTTGAGAATGTTATGGTTGTATGTTCATGTATGCGTATTATGCTTCCGCATCGCTTTCTGATATGATTGGATGATGTTTTCGAATTCTGACATCTCATTCCCAATAGGGTTTGGAGAAGCCAAAATCCGGGGACGTCACAGTTGGTATCAGAGCATGAACATTAGCTACACCTGACAATTGCTCATCATGAAACATAAAAAAAAATTTCACCTTTCACATTAAACCCTAGAAACATAGCAAGTTGTTCTATGGGAACTAGGTTTGACTTAGCCTTTAGGTCAGAACCTAGATGTTCGAGAACTAGGTTTAGACAAGTGTGAGAAACCCTTTCCAAATAGAGCACATATGTATTGGGTAGCTACACTAGTCTACACCATGTTCTCACCATTTCACTAGGTTACATGACACCAGACTATCTACTGTGTGTTGGACACTCGAGTTTGCTGGTTTGGTTTTGTTTCTCAATCGGCTCGCACCTCGACAGTTTTCTCTGACGTCTTCTTTCTCGGAGAAAAACTATATAATATTTTTTTAGATATATGTAAATATAAAAATGTGTCCATCACACAGGAGAGTAGTGGGTGATTATGCAATCTAAGTGAAAGGGGGTGACATCAGTCTAGAAGAGAGAATAGATCTAGATTAGAAGTCTAGAGCCTCATAAGATTATGTAATAGATAAATAGACAAAAGAAAGATGAAGGAAATAAGTATATAGAATATTCTCTAACTTTAATCCATGATGGTAAAAGTTTCCTTATAAAGATTTAAGTTGCATATGAGATGAGTTCAATTTTAGAAAATCTAAGCTAAGTCTTGCTGACGAAAAGACATACTCCTTTCTTATTAAGGCAATCTAAGTTAAGATAAAGTTGAATATGCATGAGCCTCAAGCTCTCTTACAAAGGAGGACCTCAGTGTTAGGAAAAGATACATGGTGAACTCCAGAGAGAGTGAGACCCACAAGGAGAGGGTCATAGGGCCTACCCTTCAACATATATGAAAATACGCGATGTATATATGAAATGATGTGTCCTAAGCTGGGTTACTCCTGAGTAGACGAGTTGAGTCCTTTTTGCATGATTCAATCCTATATGTGAGAATTGGATGAAAGAAAAGGATGGGTAGATGACCCATATGATAAAGTCAATCCTTTGGGTGAGTTAGGTCCTAGCTGGAGTGACATATTTTGTGAATTTCATCATTAGTTGCAAGTGAGGTAATACATGAGCTCTAGTTATGAGAGTATGATGCTTTGTGCAAAAGATACTCAAAATACATGTTCACCCTTCTTTTCCTCTTTCTTAATATACGATGATAGAAGCCTCACTTGAGCTATATAGATGATTTATTTATGAAGAGTCACTTGTGTAAGCGTGGCCTAATATTGTTTATATTTCCTCCCTATGTCATACATGTAATATCCAAGTTTAAAAGCATGATAAAATTGGCTTAGTATATTCTCTTTCTCTCTATATCATGCATGAGTAATATAATTTTGAAATCATGAGAAGAAAAAAAAGATATATTTGGCTCATAGATTAATAATCACATAATATACTGCCTAGGATCAATCCATCTAAATCTAAGATTCTTGTTGAGGATAACTCATTGCATAGGGTGAGACCCTAATATTTAAGTATGATAAGCAAGCATTTCTCTAATGATGAAATAATAGTATGATGTTGATCATAAACCACATTAATGAGGTAAACATGATAATTCTAGTGATTGAAGATGTGAGATCTTGACATCACCTTACATACGCAAGCAGGATGAAAGATGAAAACTTTAGTAATAACTTCTTAACTTCTTACGAGCAAATAAAACCCTTATCCTTGAGGGTCTATGAGGATGTAAATCTTATAATGCAAGAATGCCATGCCATGACTAAGATGTGTAATGGTACTTCACTCTATATAAGATGGGGTGGGTACATCCTAGGTTTTGTAAAATCCTAAGACACCTACAAGTGGTGGCCTAGAATTAGTATATACTCTTTGATATCTCCTTCAACATGAGATTAGTTGAATTTTGAGGACGAAATTCCATATAAGATGGGGTGAATGTGATTACCCAGAATTTTAGGGTTTTGACACCACATATAAAATGCAAAGATCATGAATGATTATTAGATATAATTTAGTTCAATTACAATGAATATCTTTTATTCACCGACTTGGGTACTTAGGAGGCCAAGAGATTCATTCAGTATTCATAATGAACACAAGTGGCAAACTGATGAGACTTGATGTATGCTATGACTATAATTTGCATTTAGGACTTGTGGGATCAAGATTCAATTATTATTTGATTTGAGATCAAGGTTTATACACATTCAATGATTTAAGTTAGATGACTGAATTTTGGATTTCTGGTTTCAAATTTGTGGATAAGAGAGTTTGTGGGACGACCTCATGTTTCTATTGGATTTTTGTGCTAGAGGATACCATAGTTTAAGGTGTTGATCCAAAGTAGATGAATAGCTCCCTGGTCTTCGCACACCTCCGCATATGGAGGAACAGAATACAACTTAGCCACCCTCTAGATCTGATGATAGTGGGGAAGCCTAAGTGAAATTCGTGAGAAACCCATAACCTACTCAACACTCGGAACCAATTGAACCTTCACTGGATGCTGGAGACCATGCCTCTGAGACACCGTGGCCCTCATCCCTACCTTCTCCTTCATCTCTCGCAGACCCATCATCTCATGTCATGGTGTCAGTAATCCAACAGTGGTTGTCTCATAGCCTTGGTGTTGTTAGATCTGCTCTCTCCACCCAACATTGTAGACGAGATCGGGTGAGGGGCGTCTGGCATCACCACAGAAAGTAATTGTCTTTTATAGTCACTCGAAACCATTGTAGTCACCTGAAGCTGGTTCTGGAGCCTCTCACCACCATCGGTTCATCACAGCTGAAGCTCCGCCATGGAGCAATGGTGAGACTGGTGGAAGGAATACGATGACCTTGGGGCTAGTTGTTTGACCCTTCCCACCACCTCAGCAAACCATAAACACATTTAGGGGTCAGCTGTGGATCTTCGAGGAGTCCCAGGTGGAAAAATCAAGCACAGAGGGAGCAGATATATCTTCTCTCTACTGCTTGTCGTCACCACATCAATGGAGTAGTTTTTTTGGGAGCCGCCTATGGTCAACCGGCCGCTGTGACTCCCAAATGTACCGCGAACCTGGAGATGGCACTGGAAGCGGAGGAAGGTCGTTAGCGCGATGTTAATCTATCGCCAGGATATGCAGCCGCGACGGTGCTTGTGTAGAAGGCACCGTAAATCAGACAATGCATCGTGGTGGGGAGCGCGGTCTACTGAGGAGGACCCTTTGACGAGAACACGAGGGCGAGACGATGTGAATCCTTGTTCTCAGCCCCACTCGTGGTGGCGCCCAACCACGGTGCTTCCCACAGATCCATCCTGCACGGCGGCGGCAGCGCTCAGCAGAGAAACGCGAGATCTTCTGCAAGATCGCGTCCGGGATGCAGAGGACTGAACCAGCGTTCAATTTACCCTGAACCACCCAGCTCACAGATCCAAATCAACCAAATCAGCCGGTTCAAGGCAGGGCAGGGAGTGTGGTGTGCTTTCCTTAGGAGCAACGTGGCATCCATCTAATGAGTCATCCATATAATCCGACGACCTATGAATTTCCAGAAAGGTAAATACCTTTATTAATGTACATATCTTTGAAAATGTGTTCAAAATAGCTCCAATGGCCAATAAATACGCATAAAATGTCCATGGACTCAGAAAAACATTACCTTTATTACTGGACCTTTAGATCAGGCTTTTAAAGCACAACTAATGACGATATTTTATTTAGATGAAAATGCTTCTTCTTGAGATTATACTATTGGTATAATTAGCATACCACATAATTTAAATCTGAGAAAATTATTAATGAATCCTAGTATAATGTGGAAACCAAATATAAACTCAGATTTGACTATTATGTCAAAATGATAGGCCATTTCTCATTAAAACCCAATTGCATGTTTTAACCTCATATTAATTCTAGAAAATAGACCAGTTATCAGAAAAATATGAAAATTGGACCAGACCTCTAAAATGACACCTTAGTCATTAGAAAATTATCAAACACAAGTTTAGATCAGTTTGAACCAAGGTTTGTTATAGACCCTAATTTGGACCTAAAATACCTATACTATGATGAACATTTATTAATGATGATTAATTGCTATTAATCAGGTGAAGACCATATATGTAGATGATCCAGAATGTAAATAGGAATCTATGAACTCAGGTACGTGGGTTTTATTAAGTATAAGACTAGTTTTCATGAATGCATAATGATATGATGTACTTTGGATGCTTGTGTTTGCATATAAATTCTTGGATGTGTATTAGTAGTATATGCTCCGCAAAACATTACAGAACATAAAAGAATATAGATGGTTTGTAGCTACTGAGTGGATATATGCTCTCTCTCTCCCTCAATCCTCTCTCTCTCTCTTCCTCTAAATATAAGGTCGGCACTTGGTCCCCATAGCCCAAGGGGCGGGGAAAAATGAAGTGCGACATCTCTCTCTCTCCCCTCTGAATATAAGGTTGACACTCGGTCCCCATAGGCCAAGGGGCGGGGAAAAATGAAGTGTGACACCACTTAGTAGTACAAACGCATCAAAAGGCATCTAAAAATGTGTTTACCTGATTTTCACTTTAAATAATGTTTTCTTTTACTCTTTCTTTCTCAAGATTATTTCAATTATGCAAGCATATTAGTATGTATCTTTCTACCCACGTGCACAACACCTTGTGTGTTGATTCGTTGTTTCACGTATGTTTTAGGTTCAGATCTAGCTTGGGATAAAAGACGGGAAGTGAGCAGTTGTCCAGGTTGTACCTATTGTGTAGATCCTAGTTTAGCATACATGTTCTTAGACTGTAGAACTTTCATTCAATATGTAATTGTAAACCATTGTGTAATAAATTCATGTTGTATAAATTTACATGTTGAATGTTGAGAATGTTATGGTTGTATGTTCATGTATGCGTATTATGCTTCCGCATCGCTTTCTGATATGATTGGATGATGTTTTTGGATTCTGACATCTCATTCCCAATAGGGTTTGGAGAAGCCAAAATCCGGGGACGTCACAGTTGGTATCAGAGCATGAACATTAGCTACACCTGACAATTGCTCATCATGAAACATAAAAAAAAATTTCACCTTTCACATTAAACCCTAGAAACATAGCAAGTTGTTCTATGGGAACTAGGTTTGACTTAGCCTTTAGGTTAGAACCTTGATGTTCGAGAACTAGGTTTAGTCAAGTGTGAGAAACCCTTTCCAAATAGAGCTCTTATGTATTGGGTAGCTACACTAGTCTACACCATGTTCTCACCATTTCACTAGGTTACATGACACCATACTATCTACTGTGTGTTGGACACTCGAGTTTGCTGGTTTGGTTTTGTTTCTCAATCGGCTCGCACCTCGACAGTTTTCTATGACGTCTTCTTTCTCGGAGAAAAACTATATAATATTTTTTTAGATATATGTAAATATAAAAATGTGTCCATCACACAGGAGAGTAGTGGGTGATTATGCAATCTAAGTGAAAGGGGGTGACATCAGTCTAGAAGAGAGAATAGATCTAGATTAGAAGTCTAGAGCCTCATAAGATTATGTAATAGATAAATAGACAAAAGAAAGATGAAGGAAATAAGTATATAGAATCTTCTCTAACTTTAATCCATGATGGTAAAAGTTTCCTTATAAAGATTTAAGTTGCATATGAGATGAGTTCAATTTTAGAAAATCTAAGCTAAGTCTTTCTGACGAAAAGACATACTCCTTTCTTATTAAGGCAATCTAAGTTAAGATAAAGTTGAATATGCATGAGCCTCAAGCTCTCTTACAAAGGAGGACCTCAGTGTTAGGAAAAGATACATGGTGAACTCCAGAGAGAGTGAGACCCACAAGGAGAGGGTCATAGTACCTAACCTTCAACATATATGAAAATACGTGATGTATATATGAAATGATGTGTCCTAAGCTGGGTTACTCCTGAGTAGACGAGTTGAGTCCTTTTTGCATGATTCAATCCTATATGTGAGAATTGGGTGAAAGAAAAGGATGGGTAGATGACCCATATGATAAAGTCAATCCTTTGGGTGAGTTAGGTCCTAGCTGGAGTGACATATTTTGTGAATTTCATCATTAGTTGCAAGTGAGGTAATACATGAACTCTAGTTATGAGAGTATGATGCTTTGTGCAAAAGATACTCAAAATACATGTTCACCCTTCTTTTCCTCTTTCTTAATATACGATGATAGAAGCCTCACTTGAGCTATATAGATGATTTATTTATGAAGAGTCACTTGTGTAAGCGTGGCCTAATATTGTTTATATTTCCTCCCTATGTCATACATGTAATATCCAAGTTTAAAAGCATGATAAAATTGGCTTAGTATATTCTCTTTCTCTCTACATCATGCATGAGTAATATAAGTTTGAAATCATGAGAAAAAAAAAGATATATTTGGCTCATAGATTAATAATCACATAATATACTGCCTACGATCAATCCTTCTAAATCTAAGATTCTTGTTGAGGATAACTCATTGCATAGGGTGAGACCCTAATATTTAAGTATGATAAGCAAGCATTTCTCTAATGATGAAATAATAGTATGATGTTGATCTTAAACCACATTAATGATGTAAACATGATAATTCTAGTGATTGAAGATGTGAGATCTTGACATCATCTTACATACGCAAGCAGGATGAAAGATGAAAACTTTAGTAATAACTTCTTAACGTCTTATGAGCAAATAAAACCCTTATCCTTGAGGGTCTATGAGGATGTAAATCTTATAATGCAAGAATGCCATGCCATGACTAAGATGTGTAATGGTACTTCACTCTATATAAGATGGGGTGGGTACATCCTAGGTTTTGTAAAATCCTAAGACACCTACAAGTGGTGGCCTAGAATTAGTATATACTCTTTGATATCTCCTTCAACATGAGATTAGTTGAATTTCGAGGACGAAATTCCATATAAGATGGGGTGAATGTGATGACCCAGAATTTTAGGGTTTTGACACCACATATAAAATGCGAAGATCATGAATGATTATTAGATATAATTTAGTTCAATTATAATGAATATCTTTTATTCACCGACTTGGGTACTTAGGAGGCCAAGAGATTCATTCAGTATTCATAATGAACACAAGTGGCAAACTGATGAGACTTGATGTATGCTATGACTATAATTTGCATTTAGGACTTGTGGGATCAAGATTCAATTATTATTTGATTTGAGATCAAGGTTTATACACATTCAATGATTTAAGTTAGATGACTGAATTTTGGATTTCTGGTTTCAAATTTGTGGATAAGAGAGTTTGTGGGACGACCCCATGTTTCTATTGGATTTTTGTGCTAGAGGATACCATAGTTTAAGGTGTTGATCCAAAGTAGATGAATAGCTCCCTGGTCTTCGCACACCTCCGCATATGGAGGAACAGAATACAACTTAGCTGCCCTCTAGATCTGATGATAGTGGGGCAGCCTAAGTGAAATTCGTGAGAAACCCATAACCTACTCAACACTCGGAACCAATTGAACCTTCACTGGATGCTGGAGACCATGCCTCTGAGACACCGTGGCCCTCATCCCTACCTTCTCCTTCATCTCTCGCAGACCCATCATCTCATGTCATGGTTTCAGTATATCCAATAGTGGTTGTCTCATAGCCTTGGTGTTGTTAGATCTTCTCTCTCCACCCAACATTGTAGACGAGACCGGGTGAGGGGCGTCTGGCATCACCACAGAAAGTAATTGTCTTTTATAGTCACTGGAAACCATTGTAGTCACCTGAAGCTGGTTCTGGAGCCTCTCACCACCATCGGTTCATCACAGCAGAAGCTCCGCCGTGGAGCAATGGTGAGACTGGTGGAAGGAAGACGATGACCTTGGGGCTAGTTGTTTGACCCTTCCCACCACCTCAGCAAACCATAAACACATTTAGGGGTCAGCTGCGGATCTTCGAGGAGTCCCAGGTGGAAAAATCAAGCACAGAGGGAGCAGATATATCTTCTCTCTACTGCTTGTCGTCACCACATCAATGGAGTAGTTTTTTTGGGAGCCGCCTATGGTCAACCGGCCGCTGTGACTCCCAAATGTACCGCGAACCTGGAGATGGCACTGGAAGCGGAGGAAGGTCGTTAGCGCACTGTTAATATATCGCCAGGATATGCAGCCGCGACGGTGCTTGTGTAGAAGGCATCGTAAATCAGACAATGCATCGTGGTGGGGAGCGCGGTCTACTGAGGAGGACCCTTTGACGAGAACATGAGGGAGAGACGGTGTGAATCCTTGTTCTCAGCCCCACTCGTGGTGGCGCCCAACCACGGTGCTTCCCACAGATCCATCCTGCACGGCGGCGGCAGCGCTCAGTAGAGAAACGCGAGATCTTCTGCAAGATCGCGTCCGGGATGCAGAGGACTGAACCAGCATTCAATTTACCCTTAACCACCCAGCTCACAGATCCAAATCAACCAAATCAGCCGGTTCAAGGCAAGGCAGGGAGTGTGGTGTGCTTTCCTTAGGAGCTACGTGGCGTCCATCTAAGGAGTCATCCATATAATCCGACGACCTATGAATTTCCAGATTGGTAAATACCTTTATTAATGTACAGATCTTGGGAAATGTGTTCAAAATAGCTCCAATGGCCAATAAATACGCATAAAATGTCCATGGACTCAGAAAAACATTACCTTTATTACTGGACCTTTAGATCAGGCTTTTAAAGCACAACTAATGACGATATTTTATTTAGATGAAAATGCTTCTTCTTGAGATTATACTATTGGTATAATTAGCATACCACATAATTTAAATCTGAGAAAATTATTAATGAATCCTAGTATAATGTGGAAACCAAATATAAACTCAGATTTGACTATTATGTCAAAATGACAGGCCATTTCTCATTAAAACCCAATTGCATGTTTGAACCTCATATTAATTCTAGAAAATAGACCAGTTATCAGAAAAATATGAAAATTGGACCAGACCTCTAAAATGACACCTTAGTCATTAGAAAATTATCAAACACAAGTTTAGATCAGTTTGAACCAAGGTTTGTTATAGACCCTAATTTGGACCTAAAATACCTATAGTATGATGAACATTTATTAATGATGATTAATTGCTATTAATCAGGTGAAGACCATATATGTAGATGATCCAGAATGTAAATAGGAATCTATGAACTCAGGTATGTGGGTTTTATTAAGTATAAGACTAGTTTTCATGAATGCATAATGATATGATGTACTTTGGATGCTTGTGTTTGCATATAAATTCTTGGATGTGTATTAGTAGTATATGCTCCGCAAAACATTACAGAACATAAAAGAATATAGATGGTTTGTATCTACTGAGTGGATATATGCTCTCTATCTCCCTCAATCCTCTCTCTCTCTCTCTTCCTCTAAATATAAGGTCGGCACTCGGTCCCCATAGCCCAAGGGGCGGGGAAAAATGAAGTGCGACATCTCTCTCTCTCCCCTCTGAATATAAGGTTGACACTCGGTCCCCATAGTCCAAGGGGCGGGGAAAAATGAAGTGTGACACCACTTAGTAGTACAAACGCATCAAAAGGCATCTAAAAATGTGTTTACCTGATTTTCGCTTTAAATAATGTTTTCTTTTACTCTTTCTTTCTCAAGATTTTTTCAATTATGCAAGCATATTAGTATGTATCTTTCTACCCACGTGCACAACACCTTGTGTGTTGATTCGTTGTTTCACGTATGTTTTAGGTTCAGATCTAGCTTGGGATAAAAGACGGGAAGTGAGCAGTTGTCTAGGTTGTACCTATTGTGTAGATCCTAGTTTAGCATACATGTTCTTAGACTGTAGAACTTTCATTCAATATGTAATTGTAAACCATTGTGTAATAAATTCATGTTGTATAAATTTACATGTTGAATGTTGAGAATGTTATGGTTGTATGTTCATGTATGTGTATTATGCTTCCGCATCGCTTTCTGATATGATTGGATGATGTTTTTGGATTCTGACATCTCATTCCCAATAGGGTTTGGAGAAGCCAAAATCTGGGGACGTCACAGTTGGTATCAGAGCATGAACATTAGCTACACCTGACAATTGCTCATCATGAAACATAAAAAAAATTAAATTTCACCTTTCACATTAAACCCTAGAAACATAGCAAGTTGTTCTATGGGAACTAGGTTTGACTTAGCCTTTAGGTTAGAACCTTGATGTTCGAGAACTAGGTTTAGACAAGTGTGAGAAACCCTTTCCAAATAGAGCTCTTATGTATTGGGTAGCTACACTAGTCTACACCATGTTCTCACCATTTCACTAGGTTACATGACACCAGACTATCTACTGTGTGTTGGACACTCGAGTTTGCTGGTTTGGTTTTGTTTCTCAATCGGCTCGCACCTCGACAGTTTTCTCTGACGTCTTCTTTCTCGGAGAAAAACTATATAATATTTTTTTAGATATATGTAAATATAAAAATGTGTCCATCACACAGGAGAGTAGTGGGTGATTATGCAATCTAAGTGAAAGGGGGTGACATCAGTCTAGAAGAGAGAATAGATCTAGATTAGAAGTCTAGAGCCTCATAAGATTATGTAATAGATAAATAGACAAAAGAAAGATGAAGGAAATAAGTATATAGAATCTTCTCTAACTTTAATCCATGATGGTAAAAGTTTCCTTATAAAGATTTAAGTTGCATATGAGATGAGTTCAATTTTAGAAAATCTAAGCTAAGTCTTGCTGACGAAAAGACATACTCCTTTCTTATTAAGGCAATCTAAGTTAAGATAAAGTTGAATATGCATGAGCCTCAAGCTCTCTTACAAAGGAGGACCTCAGTGTTAGGAAAAGATACATGGTGAACTCCAGAGAGAGTGAGACCCACAAGGAGAGGGTCATAGGACCTACCCTTCAACATATATGAAAATACGTGATGTATATATGAAATGATGTGTCCTAAGCTGGGTTACTCCTGAGTAGACGAGTTGAGTCCTTTTTGCATGATTCAATCCTATATGTGAGAATTGGGTGAAAGAAAAGGATGGGTAGATGAACCATATGATAAAGTCAATCCTTTGGGTGAGTTAGGTCCTAGCTGGAGTGACATATTTTGTGAATTTCATCATTAGTTGCAAGTGAGGTAATACATGAACTCTAGTTATGAGAGTATGATGCTTTGTGCAAAAGATACTCAAAATTCATGTTCACCCTTCTTTTCCTCTTTCTTAATATACGATGATAGAAGCCTCACTTGAGCTATATAGATGATTTATTTATGAAGAGTCACTTGTGTAAGTGTGGCCTAATATTGTTTATATTTCCTCCCTATGTCATACATGTAATATCCAAGTTTAAAAGCATGATAAAATTGGCTTAGTATATTCTCTTTCTCTCTATATCATGCATGAGTAATATAAGTTTGAAATCATGAGCAAAAAACAAGATATATTTGGCTCATAGATTAATAATCACATAATATACTGCCTAGGATCAATCCTTCTAAATCTAAGATTCTTGTTGAGGATAACTCATTGCATAGGGTGAGACCCTAATATTTAAGTATGATAAGCAAGCATTTCTCTAATGATGAAATAATAGTATGATGTTGATCATAAACCACATTAATGATGTAAACATGATAATTCTAGTGATTGAAGATGTGAGATCTTGACATCATCTTACATACGCAAGCAGGATGAAAGATGAAAACTTTAGTAATAACTTCTTAACTTCTTACGAGCAAATAAAACCCTTGTCCTTGAGGGTCTATGAGGATGTAAATCTTATAATGCAAGAATGCCATGCCATGACTAAGATGTGTAATGGTACTTCACTCTATATAAGATGGGGTGGGTACATCCTAGGTTTTGTAAAATCCTAAGACACCTACAAGTGGTGGCCTAGAATTAGTATATACTCTTTGATATCTCCTTCAACATGAGATTAGTTGAATTTCGAGGACGAAATTCCATATAAGATGGGGTGAATGTGATGACCCAGAATTTTAGGGTTTTGACACCACATATAAAATGCGAAGATCATGAATGATTATTAGATATAATTTAGTTCAATTACAATGAATATCTTTTATTCACCGACTTGGGTACTTAGGAGGCCAAGAGATTCATTCAGTATTCATAATGAACACAAGTGGCAAACTGATGAGACTTGATGTATGCTATGACTATAATTTGCATTTAGGACTTGTGGGATCAAGATTCAATTATTATTTGATTTGAGATCAAGGTTTATACACATTCAATGATTTAAGTTAGATGACTGAATTTTGGATTTCTGGTTTCAAATTTGTGGATAAGAGAGTTTGTGGGACGACCCCATGTTTCTATTGGATTTTTGTGCTAGAGGATACCATAGTTTAAGGTGTTGATCCAAAGTAGATGAATAGCTCCCTGGTCTTCGCACACCTCCGCATATGGAGGAACAGAATACAACTTAGCTGCCCTCTAGATCTGATGATAGTGGGGCAGCCTAAGTGAAATTCGTGAGAAACCCATAACCTACTCAACACTCGGAACCAATTGAACCTTCACTGGATGCTGGAGACCATGCCTCTGAGACACCGTGGCCCTCATCCCTACCTTCTCCTTCATCTCTCGCAGACCCATCATCTCATGTCATGGTGTCAGTATATCCAATAGTGGTTGTCTCATAGCCTTGGTGTTGTTAGATCTTCTCTCTCCACCCAACATTGTAGACGAGACCGGGTGAGGGGCGTCTGGCATCACCACAGAAAGTAATTGTCTTTTATAGTCACTGGAAACCATTGTAGTCACCTGAAGCTGGTTCTGGAGCCTCTCACCACCATCGGTTCATCACAGCAGAAGCTCCGCCGTGGAGCAATGGTGAGACTGGTGGAAGGAAGACGATGACCTTGGGGCTAGTTGTTTGACCCTTCCCACCACCTCAGCAAACCATAAACACATTTAGGGGTCAGCTGCGGATCTTCGAGGAGTCCCAGGTGGAAAAATCAAGCACAGAGGGAGCAGATATATCTTCTCTCTACTGCTTGTCGTCACCACATCAATGGAGTAGTTTTTTTGGGAGCCGCCTATGGTCAACCGGCCGCTGTGACTCCCAAATGTACCGCGAACCTGGAGATGGCACTGGAAGCGGAGGAAGGTCGTTAGCGCACTGTTAATATATCGCCAGGATATGCAGCCGCGACGGTGCTTGTGTAGAAGGCATCGTAAATCAGACAATGCATCGTGGTGGGGAGCGCGGTCTACTGAGGAGGACCCTTTGACGAGAACAAGAGGGAGAGACGGTGTGAATCCTTGTTCTCAGCCCCACTCGTGGTGGCACCCAACCACGGTGCTTCCCACAGATCCATCCTGCACGGCGGCGGCAGCGCTCAGCAGAGAAACGCGAGATCTTCTGCAAGATCGCGTCCGGGATGCAGAGGACTGAACCAGCGTTCAATTTACCCTGAACCACCCAGCTCACAGATCCAAATCAACCAAATCAGCCGGTTCAAGGCAAGGCAGGGAGTGTGGTGTGCTTTCCTTAGGAGCTACGTGGCGTCCATCTAAGGAGTCATCCATATAATCCGACGACCTATGAATTTCCAGAAAGGTAAATACCTTTATTAATGTACAGATCTTGGGAAATGTGTTCAAAATAGCTCCAATGGCCAATAAATACGCATAAAATGTCCATGGACTCAGAAAAACATTACCTTTATTACTGGACCTTTAGATCAGGCTTTTAAAGCACAACTAATGACGATATTTTATTTAGATGAAAATGCTTCTTCTTGAGATTATACTATTGGTATAATTAGCATACCACATAATTTAAATCTGAGAAAATTATTAATGAATCCTAGTATAATGTGGAAACCAAATATAAACTCAGATTTGACTATTATGTCAAAATGATAGGCCATTTCTCATTAAAACCCAATTGCATGTTTGAACCTCATATTAATTCTAGAAAATAGACCAGTTATCAGAAAAATATGAAAATTGGACCAGACCTCTAAAATGACACCTTAGTCATTAGAAAATTATCAAACACAAGTTTAGATCAGTTTGAACCAAGGTTTGTTATAGACCCTAATTTGGACCTAAAATACCTATAGTATGATGAACATTTATTAATGATGATTAATTGCTATTAATCAGGTGAAGACCATATATGTAGATGATCCAGAATGTAAATAGGAATCTATGAACTCAGGTATGTGGGTTTTATTAAGTATAAGACTAGTTTTCATGAATGCATAATGATATGATGTACTTTGGATGCTTGTGTTTGCATATAAATTCTTGGATGTGTATTAGTAGTATATGCTCCGCAAAACATTACAGAACATAAAAGAATATAGATGGTTTGTATCTACTGAGTGGATATATGCTCTCTATCTCCCTCAATCCTCTCTCTCTCTCTCTTCCTCTAAATATAAGGTCGGCACTCGGTCCCCATAGCCCAAGGGGCGGGGAAAAATGAAGTGCGACATCTCTCTCTCTCCCCTCTGAATATAAGGTTGACACTCGGTCCCCATAGTCCAAGGGGCGGGGAAAAATGAACTGTGACACCACTTATTAGTTCAAACGCATCAAAAGGCATCTAAAAATGTGTTTACCTGATTATTGCTTTAAATAATGTTTTCTTTTACTCTTTCTTTCTCAAGATTATTTCAATTATGCAAGCATATTAGTATGTATCTTTCTACCCACGTGCACAACACCTTGTGTGTTGATTCGTTGTTTCACGTATGTTTTAGGTTCAGATCTAGCTTGGGATAAAAGACGGGAAGTGAGCAGTTGTCCAGGTTGTACCTATTGTGTAGATCCTAGTTTAGCATACATGTTCTTAGACTGTAGAACTTTCATTCAATATGTAATTGTAAACCATTGTGTAATAAATTCATGTTGTATAAATTTACATGTTGAATGTTGAGAATGTTATGGTTGTATGTTCATGTATGCGTATTATGCTTCCGCATCGCTTTCTGATATGATTGGATGATGTTTTCGGATTCTGACATCTCATTCCCAATAGGGTTTGGAGAAGCCAAAATCTGGGGACGTCACACTGCCTTTTTACTCGTACTGACCGCGGGAAGAGATCTTAGGATGTCGGTACTCCTAGATCTTGTACGGAACCGAATAGCCTTTCTCAGGGGTCGATTGGACTTTGAATGGTACGATTCAAATTCCCCAGGGCATAATAAAAGATGTAATATAGACATATAGAATATCTGTTTAGGGTTATACATGACGCTTCACATTGGATGATAACTCTTGTTCGTTCTCTTTACATAAAGATGATGCTTAGTGCAATTAAGAGATAGTAATTATACTTATGTTATGGATATGCATAAGACTGTAAATGTGTACATACAGTAGTCATGCTTATGTTGATATCTATACTACTACTGTTGATTATAATCATGATGCTAGCTATCTCATGTTGTTAGTTATGTTTAGCATGCTAGCCATGCCTCTATAATTAGAAATGCATATACTGCTAATCATGCTTATGCAAATACTCATGCTTATGTGATAGCTTTTCTTATGATATTGATCTGTTCAAACTATTAGACATGCTAATGTTATTAGATATGCTTATGATGCTAGACTTATTCATGTTAATAGAGATAACATGTTACTAGACTTTCTTATGCTAGTTATGCATATGCTATTGAATCTCTTATACGGTTAATAAGGAAAAAGATGATAGTCAGCTTGATGATGATAATTGTTATCTGCTCCTTTATGTATTTTGTTAATCATCAATATTGTTGATCTTATTTGTTATATCTGATTAAACTATTTAACTACTTAATTACTTAAAATGTTGTAATCAATAAACGTTGTTGATGGTTATATCACTTGTTGGGACTGGGTCTCACCCTTGTGGTTCGCCACATTTTTTTAGGTAATCCGAAGTGACAAAAACAAACATGTGGCAGCCAAGAGGAGCTATGGTAATGAATATTTGATAAAGTTGATTAGATTGTTAGTTTGTTATAGATTCGTCCCTGTACTCTCAGGTCCTGGCGAAATAAAGTTTGTATATAATGTTTCAAATGAATCGGACTTTTGTTAGCATATTATTGCTTGTTTGTGTGGCATAACATGGATACAAGAAAGATGTCGGGATCCTTCAAACGTTTCTGAGCGGGTGTTGATGTTGAAATCGGTTTTAATTTACCCATATTTTTGGGTATGTGATTAATTAGCGATTGATTGTGTGTTAATTTTTGAGTAATCTCGTTTAGAGTGACGGGTCCTGACAGTTTCTACTTAAGGTTATGATGTGCTAGTAAAATCTGAAGTCCTAGATTGTTCTAAATATGAAATCAAACCCTTTTAAGTAATCCTTTTACTGTTTAGTCAAATTCTAAAATTTTAGTTTAATCAACCAAATCTTTCTTTGAAAAAGATCTAGATTATTGAAACTTAGCACTCTTGCATTTAATTTATTGCTAAAGCTCCTTGTGTTCGATCTCGACTACAACTACTCATGTATACTTGCGAGAATTGGCTGGTTGAGTAAAAGATCATTTATTTGATTGAAACTCATTTGTGTAACAAACCAACAAGTTTTTGGCGTCGTTGTCGGGTAGCTACGGTTAATCCAATTAGAGTAAAAAGTGCTAACTAGTATTTGAGACTAGATCACCACTTCCATTTTCGAATTTTCATATATATTTTAGTTGTGTTCTCAATATCTCTTGTTTCTTTTCAGCTTGTATGTGTCTCTCACAGAGGGGTCTATAACCATCTGCGTTTCTAGATCATGATATTGTGTGCACTCTTTCAAGTTTAATAAGAGAAAGAAGAGGAGAGAAAACACTGCTAGAGGGTGTTCCATCATCATCATCGTCATCTTCTTCATCCTTTAAAGAAGCCACACAAGAAGATCCAACCATGGAGGATGAGTGTCCTTTGAAAGATTTCTCCATGCCAGTTACCACAAACATTTGTCGAGCCATTGATCTATCTGCAATGGAAGCAAACAACTTCTCTATTGCTCCTTCAATGATGTAGATGATCCAGCAAAACCATTTTGGGGGTATCGTTAATGAAGATGCAAATCTTCATGTAGTTGAATTCTTGGAGTACATGAACACTTTCAAAATCAATGGTGATTCCACTGATGGAATAAGGCTATTGTTGTTCCCTTTCACCTTGACTATAGAGCCAAGGCATGGCTTTTATCTCTTCTTAAGAAGTCCATCAAAAGTTGGGATCAACTTTTAAACGCTTTCCTTGCAAAGTATTTTCCACCCAGCAAAATAGCCCAACTAAGGAACTAGCTCACAAACGTTTCTCAATTAGATGAAAAGACTTTGAATGACACATGGGAGCGGTTCAAGGACCTGCAATGCCTTTTCCCTCACCATGGATTGACAAATTGGTTGTTGCTTCAAACATTTTATAATGGACTATTCTACAACACCTGTATGGCATTGGATGACGTAGCTAATGGATCTTTAATGAATAAGTCTTATAGGGAATCTTATGATATCATTGAAGATATAGCACTCAACCACTATCAATGGGGGTCGGATAGAAAAGCACAATCATCTTCTACATAGGGTTCTTCAACCGAAAAGTAAGGAGGAAAGCACACTGTTGATGTAGTTGATTTAATTGCAGCCAAGCTTGATGTGCTTACACAAAAGTTTGAGAAGATGACTACCATGCAGATCCAAGCAGCTGAAGTAATTTGTGAAGCTTGCGGATTTTCCAGACATACTTCTTCTAATTGTTTTTCTCCTAATATTGTTGGGGTACATGGGAACAAGCAATACAATCCCTATTCCAACACCTACAATATGGGATGGAGAGATCATCCTAATTTCTCTTATTGGAACACAAGCAACACCCAAAATTTTCAACAAGGATAGTAGCAACAACATTTCAACCAACAAACGAATGGGAATCTGCCAGGTTTCAACAACAATAGAGGTTACCAATAGCAACAACAACCTTAAAGTTCTTCCTTGGAGATTATGATGGAGAAATATATTTCTACTCAAGCACAATGAAATGAAGAGTTCAGGGGCAATGACAAATTGTTGAAAGATGCAATTACCCAACACTCTATATAAGTGGATGGCATTTCCACTCATACAAGCATGTTGGAGAACTAAAATGCCCAGCAGGCCTTGGCACAGCAAAAGAACACTCAATCTGGTTCTCTTCCAAGCCAACCGAAGGTGAATCCAAGATAGCAGGCGAATGCGATCACCTTGGGGAGTGGAGGTGAAATCCAAAGATCTTCCCCATGCAAGGAGAAGCATGTTGAGGTCGCTGATGAAGATAAGTTTGATACCCCTATTGGTGACAAAGGAAAAGGTACAACTGAGGTAGCACCTTCCTAGAAAGCAAATGCACCATTCCCACAAAGACTCATAAATAAGAAGGTGGATTCAAAGTTTAGGAAGTTTATGGATATACTAAACAAACTCCATGTCAACCTTTCACTGGATGAAGTTATAGCTGAGATGTCGTCATATGCCAAATTTTTGAAAGACATCCTCACCAAGAAGAGGAAGGTAGACTAGGTTGAAACTGTTATGCTTTCTGAAAGGATAAGTTCAATTATTCAAAACAGACTTCCTGAGAAGCTAGATGACTTGGGAGATTTCACTCTACCTTGTAATATTAGCAACACCACATTTGACAAAGGTCTTGTAGACCTTCGAGCTAGCATTAGCCTCATTCCGTCTACCTTGTGGAAGGAGTTGGATCTTGGCGATTTGAAACCTACAAAGATGGCCATTGAACTAGTCGATCATTCCATTGAATACCCTAAAGGTATTGTGAAGGATGTGTTAGTACAAATCGGTAAACTGTACATTCCTTGTGATTTTGTTGTGTTAGATATGGTAGAAGCTCCTTCCAATCCCATTTTCTTTGGGAGACCCTTATTGAGAACTTTCGGATGCCCTGTTGATGTGTGAGAAGGCAAACTTACACTCTGGATTGGTGAAGAAGCCATGGAATTTTCTGTGTATGATGGCACGAAGGCACCTTCATGGATAGAAGAGCTCTATTTTATAGACTCTATTGATTCTATTGTGGATGAAAATCATGATGTTGCTAATTTGATATTAAATTACTGTGATGATGACGAAGTTACAAATAATGAATCTGAAAATTCTGGAGTACTTTCTATCACTCAATCAAATGCTATTAATGAATACACTTCACTCGTTGATGATAAAGCCAAGGAGAATACAACTGGTAGAAAGGTAGAACTCAAAGCCCTTCCACCCAGGCTGAGGTTTGCATTTCTTGACTTCAATTCTACTTCTCCTGTCATAATCAATGATGAGTTAGCTAATGAATAAGAAAATAAATTGCTTAGAATCTGTGATGAGAGGCGCTCTCCTAGGGTTTGGGAGCCGTGGAGGCGGAAGAGGCGGCGTCTGCGGAGGCCGTGGCCTAGGCTCATCGTCATCTCACGCTCGATCTCCTGAGGGATGCCTCAACCCTGCCCCACCTGCTGGCGACGACAACCCTGTCGCTGGTGCAGAACCAGACCATAACAACGTCCCTGTTGAGGACTCCATGCACATGGAATAGGTTGAAGGTGTTACGGCTCCTGACGCAGGTCCGGTTCCTGACGCTGCTCCAGCCTGTCGCAGCTATAGAGACGCCCACGTCAGAAAATACCACGGGCTACTGTCCTATATTAACCCTACCTTATCGGACACCCTCACGGCAGAAGATATCCAGGTTGATCTCTCAGGTGTCCTTCCTGTCTTCTCCGTCAAGCATGAATCCATCCAGCCTTTGCTGGCCCCTTGGCAGTTCGCCGTCGTTGTTAAAGCCATAGGAATCACGTTGGGATTCCAAGCCCTTGTCAACAAGATCAGCATGTTATGGCAGCTGACGGCTCAGTTCTGCATCATCGACCTCGATAATGGCTATTATATAATCCAGCTGGGCAACCAGGAAGATTATGAGAAGGCACTTCTAGGGGGGCCATGGACTATTTTCGAGAACTACCTGACCGTCCAATCTTGGTCTCCTTCTTTTAGGCCATCGAAGAAGATACCATGCAAGCTGGTGGTTTGGGCTAGGGTAGCGACCTCCCTGTGTTTCTTTATCAAAACCTACTTCTCATTAATATCGGTAATTCCATAGGCAAGACTATCAAGGTGGATACAAACACCTTGTTGGGCAATAGGGGGAAGTTCATGAGGATTGATGTAGAAGTGGACACGCAGAAGCCTCTTCTTCTGACCATCTTCAATGGGGAATACTTCTGCCTCGAGTATGAGAATCTACCTCACTTCTGCCTGAAGTGCGGTCGTCTTGGCCATATTGCCGATGAGTGCAAGCAAGGCTCCACTCCTCCAAGCGATCGGGCATCTACCTCCATCCCAATTCTAGTTTTGGCTGTTACTTACTCTGAAACAATCCATGCCAAAATGCCAGAGCGGCGGAAGCCAAACACTGCTGGGAGGAACGCTAGTGGCAGAAAACCCTCAAAGTCGTCGAGCGAGCCGAAGGCCACCATGGGCACTCCCGATGCTACCCCAGCACAGGCGAGTGATGATGATGGATTCCATCCCGTGTTAAGCAAGAAAGCTAAACAGTGACAACGCCATAAGGAAGCGGCCGCGGAAGCAGCCTGGGCTGCAGCGTCGCATGTCGCGCCCAGTGAGCACACGGCTAATACCTCTATCAGGCTCACCGGAAACAACATAAGTGAAGGTAGGGAGCCACGTCAAGACAATGACAGTGAGTTCCAGTTCCAGGCTCAAGCACCAATCATCCCGGCGGCCCCCGGAAAACAGATAGCTCGCCATAATAGAGGGGATAGCGGCTATGTTATGCTGAGGAATAGGAAGATTGTGTTCCAAACAACACAAAGTCCAGACCGTGTTCGAAAAAAGGGCGGGTTGAGGACCTGCCAGTCACGGCAGATTCTACCCCCCATGCAAAGCGTGTTTTAGAATTCCAAAAGCACCTTGAAGGTGCCCCTCAAGAACCCTCTTCGGAGGTCGACATGGATGGTGAAGATCAGTCTGTAGGATTGTGTGCTGCTCTCCAATAATTTCTCTATGAATATTGTCTGTTGGAACATCCAAGGTGCTTGCCTGGATAAGAAAATTCATCTAATTCATGAAATGAAACTCATTCACAAAGTGAACATTATAGCTATCGTTGAACCCCGCTGCAGTGGCTCGACCGCTGACAGTCTCATCAAACGTCTTGGCTACAATTCCTCGCATAGGGTGGAAGCCAATGGATTCTCCAGCGGCATTTGGCTTGCCTGGTATCTGCATCGTTGCTTGGTTGAAATTCTCATCAATCACCGTTAGTTTATACAGTGTCGCGTTAATGGCGATTGGTACCTGACCATCGTCTATGCAAGCCCTAATCCTACCACGCGTGAGTACCTATGGGAGAGGCTTGTCGAGATCACTGCTTCCAGGGACTCTGCTTGGGCGGTTCTGGGCGATTTTAACACCTTGCTTAACATCAATGAGAAGCGAGGTAGTGACTACTTTGATAGGCGTTCTAGTAGCCAATTCCATGAAGTTCTTGCTGCCACCGGCCTTGTGGAGCTTAAAATCCAAGGTCCTTTCTTCACCTTCCGGCGTCAGCACCTCCACGAACGGCTTGACCGGATTGTTGCAAATTCTGATTGGATCCACAAGTTCAGGAATAGGTCTACTGCGGTCCTCCCCCGTATCTACTCTGACCATTATCCTCTTCCCTTGTCCTACGGAACTAGGATGCCTAAACGCTGCCTTTTCTGCACCAAGGAGAGCTGGAGCCTTACCCCAAACTTCAGGGAGGATGTCATGAGCCACTGGCCAGTTAACGGCAACTTCCAGGACACCCTTCTCACCTTCAAAGACAAGGCCACTCAGTGGGACTCCACGAGATCGGGTCGACAGCACAAAGAAAAACAACAACTCCTTGCATGCATCAGCAAGCACCAGGTACATGCTCAATCTCTGAACCCCATACCACTGATGAACCCATCTATTCCTCTCCAGGAGCGACTCCACAACATCCTTCTCAATGAGGAGGCACACTGGCGGCAGTGGGCCCATATTGATTGGTTGAAGTCTGGTGATCTTAACACCAGATTCTACCAGTCATACGTGCAAGCTAGGAGGCACTTCAGCAAGATCACTCGCCTTCAATCTGAGAACGGGGGTTGGACCTCCACAAGTGATGACACGAAGAGGCTGGTTCACAACTTCTTTGCAGACCTTCTTTCCCAGCCTGCCCCGACGTATGTGGATCGGATACGGGCATACCCGAGACCCTTTCCTGCCATCCACGCGGCTATTTATGCCCTCCTGAGTTCCATTCCAACCAAAGATGAAATCAGAACCGTCACCTTCTCCATGGAACCCCTCAAAGCCTCGAGTCCTGACGGGGTCCATACTGGATTCATTCAACATCACTGGCAGCAGGTTGGCCCGAGCATCATCCAAACTGTTCAAGAGGTCTTCATGTCAGAGAACATCACCACTTCCATAGCAGATTCCTGCATGGTATTAATCCCTAAGATCCCTGCTCCTCAACGATGTAGTGACCTGAGACCCATATCACTCAACAACAGTTGTTTTAAAATCATCTCTAAAGTTATTGTGGAAAGATTGAAGCCCCTCATGAACAACTGGGTCAACCCTACACAGTCTAGCTTCATTCTGGGAAGATGCATTAGTGATAATATCCTTCTTGTACAGAAGGTGATCCACTCCATGAAATCCACATCCAACAAGAAATCATGGATGTGCATTAAGCTTGACCTAGCCAAGGCCTTCGACAGAATGAATTGGGCTTTTATTCATGATACTTTGCAGCAAACTGGTTTGCCATCTAAGCTCTCCACCATAATCATGGAAATCATCAGCAAAGGCTCGACCTCCATTCTGTGGGAGGGTGAACCCTTACCTCCCTTCAAGGCCGCCCAAGGCATCCGCCAGGGTGACCTGATAAGCCCCTATGTTTTTGTCCTGTGCATGGAAAGGCTGAACCAAGCTATATCTGCTTCTGTGGATTCTGATAAATGGAAACCTATCACCCTCTCCCGTGGGGGTTTGAAACTGTCTCATGTCTTCTTCGTGGATGACATCCTTCTTCTAGGCGAAGCTTCTGCCAAATAGGCTCAGATCATTTCGACTATCCTTAAGGAGTTCGCCATGGCGTCTGGGCAATCAATTTCAAAGCCCAAATCACAATGCTTCTTCAGTAAGAATGTTTCCCAGTCTCTAAAGAGAACGATAAGCAGAAAACTTGGCTTCTCCTGGACAAGCGATCTAGGCAAGTATCTAGGTGTGCCCGTCCTCCACAACCGAGTCAATAGAGAAACTCACGGGGATATCCTCGCCTCCATTCATTGTAGAATGAACAGCTGGGCTCACAAAAGCCTCTCTCTAGCAGGAAGGGTGCGCTTGGCCAAGTCTACCCTGCAGGCTATACCTTCTTATACTATGCAGACCGTCAAGCTCTCCCCACGCTTGTGTGACGACATCAATAGGCATATCTGTCGGTTCATTTGGTCTGGAGCTGCTAACCAGCGTAAATCCTCCCTCGTCTCTTGGAAGAAAGTCTCATCCAGCAAGGACATTGGTGGTCTAGCTATCAGGGATGCCAGGGACCAAAATGACGCTCTCATGATGAAGAATGTTTGGGCTTTTCTCACCGACCCGTCAAAAGTCTGGGTCAAGGTGATGAAGGACAAGTACACCAAGGATGGCAGGTTCAAGTCTGTACTAAGCTCCCCAACTTGGAGCTTTATCAAAAAAAATCTTAGTAGAATCACTGAACAGAGTCACAAAGTTATCAACAATGGGAGGCACACTAATGTCTGGGATGACCGGTGGATTGCTGGAAAATCTGTGCTGGATCTCCACCCCAGTTGGCCGATCAATCCTGAGATTAGAGATCTCACCTTCGAATCCATGGCAATCTGCGATGGGGAATGGGACTGGGACTTCATTCACAACTTCCTACTTGAGCCCACCTGGTCTATTATAGCTACTATCCCTGCCCCGAGTCGTCACTCGGAGGACGACGGCTGGGTCTGGCCCCTCGAAACCAACGGTCGGTTCACTTCTAGGTCTATTTACAGGTGGCTTCGACAAGGCAAAGAGGTCTCCATGTCTGGTAATAGGAAAGGCATTTGGTAGGCCAAGATCCCAGAACGCATCAAAATGTTCCTTTAGCTCATTCTACATGGCGCCCTTATGACAAACATGGAGAAGAGACATAGGCATATGGAGGTACTTGAGGAGTGCCCCATATGCAACAATGGCCAGGACACCATGCTCCACGCACTTAGAGACTGCAAGACTAGCTGGGATGTTTAGACTCAGCTGCTTCCCAACGAGGACCACTCTCTCCTATCTACGAGCGAGTGGACTCGGCTGTGTACCACAAAATTGGACGACAACTTCATCTTGAGAGTCGTTGCTTGCTGGCATATCTGGACTTGTCGCAACGAGCACATTCACCAATAGAAGATCATACCTATCTCCAAGAAGGTTGAATTTATTAAGCTCCGAGCAGAATCCATTGCCACATTGTATGACAGGCAGAACCACACTCCCTCTGCAGATCATCCACCGACCCAGCACCTCAACGCACAGCCAGTCTATATTATCACTGATGTCGCTCACCATTATGGTCGTGACACAGCGGCTATCGACGCCCATGCTGTGCATGTTGATGGCTCCCACATTCTGGGTTCTTGCCAAGTTATCCAGTCCTCTACTCTGCTCGCCAATGAGATTCAAGCTATCCTGCTTGGCGCCCAGTTGTGCCAGGATAACCATTGGGCCGCCTGCTACATCTTCACTGATTGCCGGGATGCCATTGGGCACCCTGCTAAACATAAGCCTCTCCCTCGTTTCCTGCCCTTTGCTAGGAAGGCTGAAAACCTCCTAGGGGCCCCCCTTGCAGATATCATCCATCATGTCCCAAGAGGTCTCAATGTACCTGCAGATAGCTTAGCTAAATATGCCATCAAAACAAAAAATTCCTTCAGCTTTACTACTGTTGTTCCCCACTGGTTTCTACACATGATCCATGTGGACATTCACTCTGTTTTGTCCTCAGTAGAGCGCGGAATGAATAAGACTTAAGCTCTACGTCTCCAAAAAAAAATTGCTTGTTGAATTGTGTTTGTATAAAGATGTCATTGGTTACTCTATTGATGATTTAAAGGGCATCCATCCTTCCATTTGCATGCATAGAATAACATTGAAGATGATTCTAAACCAACTATTGAATCACAAAGACATTTAAATCAAAACATGATGGAAGTGGTTAAAAAAGAAATTTTTAAGTTGGAAGATGTTGGCATCATTTATCCTATAAGTGAAAACCCTTGGGTTAGTGCCATTCATGTGGTACCTAAGAAGGGGGGTGCAATTGTCATTGAGGGAGATAATGACGAGTTAATACAAACATGTGTAATCACAGGTTGGCCATGTGGATTGACTACTGACGCTTGAATAAAGCAACTCGCAAAGATCATTTTCTTTTGCCATTTATTGATTTGATGCTTGAACGACTTGCAGAACATTCTTACTTTTGCTACTTAGACCGGTATTCTGGGTTTTTTCATATTCCTATCTACCCTCCCGACCAAGAGAAAATCACTTTTACATGCACCTATAGAACCTATGCTTACTTTCGCATGCCTTTCGGTCTTTGTAATGCCCCAGCGACGTTTCAGCACTGCATGATGGCTATTTTCTGTGATTTTATTGAAAACATAATGGACTTTTCATGGATGATTTTAGCATTTATGGAGATTCCTTTGATTAATGTTTATACAATTTGTCACTAGTCTTAGCCCATTGCAAAAAGGTTAACCTAGTGCTAAACTGGGAGAAGTGTCATTTCATGGTACAATCCGGTGTAGGACTAGGTCATATTGTATCTAATAAGGGTATTGAAGTTGATAGGGCTAAGATGGAAGCTATTGAGAAGATGTCTACTCCTTCATTTAAGGACATCTGTAGTTTCCTTGGACATGCAGGGTTCTATATGAGATTCATTAAAGACTTCTACAAGATTGCAAAACCATTACGTTCCTTGCTTGCAAAAGAAGCTAAATTTGTATTTAATGATGACTACCACACAACTTTCAACAAGCTCAAAGAAGCCCTTGTTTCAGCCCCAATCATCCAACCACCGGACTGGAGTGCCCCTTTCGAATTAATGTGTGATGCGAGTGACTATGCAGTAGGGGAAGTTCTTAGACAGTAGAAAGATAAGAAGCTTCATGCCATATACTATGCAAGAAAAACCTTAGACGAGGCACAAATCAATTATACAACCACTGAGAAGGAGATGCTTGCTATTGTGTATGCCTTTGACAAATTCAAATAGTATTTGGTAGGATCCAAGGTAATTATGTATACAGATCATGTTGCCATTAAGTATTTGCTTAACAAGAAAGATGCCAAACCTCATCTCATCCACTGGATATTACTTCTTTAAGAGTTTGATCTTGAGATTCGGGATAAGAAGGGGACAGAGAACAATGTTTCTGATCATCTATCTAGGTTGACTATGAATGCTGGAGATTTATTTCCTATTGAAGACCAATTACCGATTGAGAAACTCTATGATTTATCATCCACACAAGCACTATGGTTTGCAGACATTGCTAATTTTCTTGCAACAAGATAGCTTACCCCAGACTTGACATATCAACAGAAGAAGTTTTTCCATGATGTAAAGTTCTACTATTGGGACAATCCCTTGTTGTTCAAACATGGAAGTGATGGCCTCATCCGCAGGTGTGTTGCTGAAGAGGAAATTGCCACAATCATTTCTGAATACCATGCTTCCCCTTACGGAGGTCACTTTGGAGGAGAGAAAATTGTAGCAAAGATTCTCCAAGTCAGTTTCTATTGGCCAACCTTATTCAAAGATGTCAATCGTTTTGTCAAGGAATGTGATAACTACCAAAGGGCTGGAGGAATATCAAGGCATGATGATATGCCTCTTAACTCCATCCTGGAATTGAGGTATTCGATGTGTGGGGAGTTGATTACATGGGACCTTTCCCATCTTCTTGTGGATATCAATATATCTTAGTTGCTTACAATTACATTTCTAAATGGGTTGAGGCCATCCCAACACAAGCACCGAATGAAAAATCTATAATCAAGCTATTCCAAAAAATCATTTTCCCCCGATTTGGAGTTACTAGAGCTGTGATTTCTGGTGGAGGCACACATTTTTTTGAAAAACAGTTCAACAATCTTCTATCCAAGTATGGAGTCACTCATAAAGTCTCTATGCCCTACCATCCTTAAACTTTCGGGAAAGTAGAAGTCTCCAACCGGTAGCTGAAAAGCATTCTAGAAAAGACTGTGTCAAGCTCAAGGAAGGATTGGGCCTTGAAGATACCCACCCCAAACTTGAAACATACTTGTCCTCAAGTATGCTCCAACTCAATCTCTCTACAAACTTTTCACATTCAAGACATGACAAATGCAATGTAAAAGATGATTATCGCTGAATGGGATCAAAGATGACTAAGTGCATGCATTTCACCTCTCTCCTCTCTTTCTTTCATAAACCAATCATGAAAAGCGCACAAAGCATATGAACTTCAAATATAGCGTATAGAATACACAATTTATCCATATTTCTTCCATAAAGTTCTGGGTAAACCGTTTCATGGTGGTGTTAATCAAGAGTGACTAGGAGTGTTGTTTCACATTCATGCATTAAATCTTATATTTCAAATCACACCAAATGACTCACGTGGCTGCAGAAAAGGGAAAAATGAGCTAAGTTTGATGCTTCTTATCTCAATGGGTATGAAAATGGAAGAAAAGGTTGCGGTAAGATTTTTGGAATGTTTTTACACACTCATCTTTTCTTTATTTGAATGCTCTTAAACAGGAGCATCCTTTTTTTTCTTTTTTTTCTTTTCTTTTTCTTTGCCCTTGGCATAGATAGGGCATATGGTGGATAGAGTGAAGTGGAGAGATGGATATGTATCCACCCCAAACTTTTGGAGGTGGCCACGGTTGATATGTTCACTTTGGCATCTTTCATGAGGCAGAGGAGTAAGAAGATGGTGAGTGAAAAGTCGGGTCAAAGAGGGGTCACATGTATGATTCTCCACATAAGACATCATGTATGAAAATTAATCCAATACTTCATCCTAGATATCATACCACATGAATGAACAAGATGAAATTGGTATATCAATCAAGTGATTCCACAAACACTAAGTGTTCGAAGCTTGCTCAACTTCACAATTCAACCAAATCATCCACAAATACAAGAGAGGTGATGCACATGTAAAAAGTCAAGAATTGATATCATTTAGCAACAAACAATGTTAACTCACTTGCATTTGTCAAAGGTCATCATTTTTACTCAAAATAATAGAGATTTGGTCAAAACATACATTTAGGCAAGAAATCTCAAATTTGGGAAAAATTGGCCAAAACAGTGCCAAGTTGCCTTCAATCACATCTAAACTCTATATTATTGAACTTAAAGCAGTAAACAAGCAAATACTATCTATAACATGCAAGAATTACCAAAAATATACATGATATGCAATGCATGGAAAAAAGAGAATTTTTTTTAAAATTATGCAAAAATGGCAGGAATGTAAACTACATGGCAAGAAAGGATGCAAAGCAGTAAAGAAAATCCTTACTAGATAGATCAAAAGCAAATAAAAATCATGTCAAATAGGTAATCAAAATGATAGAATGAGATATGTGGTGCATACCGCCCTACCACCCCAAACTTTTGAATCATGCTATCCTCGGCATGAAACTACAACTTAGGGATAGTAGGGTGAAGATCATGACTGGTGCGGAGCGTCAGAATGTAGGTCACCCTGTTGTGGCTGGTGGTCAACCCTCACCATAGTCGTGGTCGATCACCACGATCGTGGCCACTCCTCTTCAACACGGCCGTGTCGGGTGGCCACAGCCGTGGCCAGTCTTCTAAAAACATTGTAACTTCAGCCAACTTGATGCAATAATTCCCACGGTCGTGGCTGTGTGCCACGGTCGTGCTTGGTTACATGTGCCATGATCGTGGTCAAACTCCACAGACGTGGTGAGGGTACTCCTTAAGTTTTCTCAGTTCAAGAACTTGAATTTCACTTTTATTTGTTATTCAGCCACATATTTGATTTAAAGATGACCTGCTTCTATACCCTCTCTCTATATTGTCTAGCACCTGCCTCATCATCAAAACTTAAAAGAAAACTATCAAGCACAAGAGTGTGTGTGTGTGTTTGTGTAAAATAAAGCAAAAGTATCAAAAATGTGAGGTTGGGTCAAAAATTCCCAAACCTAGGTGGGTTGCCTCCCAAAAGCGCTGAGTTTCTTGCCATCAGTTGGGCTTCTTGATGATTCTTCAAAATTCCCCCATTTGTAATTCTCAAGTGTCCATTCTTGCAAAACATGCATCCTTCATTTGCACTCAATCTAGGTTCCTCATCCCTTTCATCACAATAATCATCACCAATTTCTTCACCTTGGTGTCCTCTCAAATTCCCATTTGGACTTGCGAAGTGATCATGTCCAATATCCCTATCTCGGACTCACTAGGTTGGGGTCTTGTACATGTTGATGTTGATCTTCATGTCCATAAATGAGACTGTCATAGTGCCACTGTGCACATGAATGTCAGCATAAATTGTAGATAAGAACGGTCTTCCCAAGATGATAGGAATCTTCCTATCCTTCGGCTCCATATCAAGTATAATGAAATCCTCCAGGAACACCGTGCCTATTTCTTTATCTATCATCACTAAAACATCATCCACTCTACCCCTAGGCACTTTTATGGATCTATCTGCCAACTGGAGAGTGCAATGTGCCGGCTTCAACTTGCCTAAGCCCAACTCAACATAGACATGGTATGGCATCAAATTCACACTAGATCCCAAATCAAGTAAGGACCTATCTATGCGATGTCCCCCTATGTAACTAGGTATGAGTGGGGCTCCTGGGTCTTTTCTCTTTATGGGAAGGGCATGTTGTATGATGGAGCTCACTTGTTCAGTCAATCTCACCCTCTTTGGAATCCTACCCGTTGACCTTCTTTTCACAGTGCATAGGTCTTTGAGACACTTGGCATATGAGGGAATTTGTTTTATTGCATCCAAGAGAGGAATGTTGACCTTCACTTGTCGGAAGACCTCAAGAATGTCCATATTGTGCTTTTGTCTTCTTTTCACAGCCGAGGGCTCATCTAGCACTTTGAGAAATGGTGGCTCACTAGCTATTGGACAACTGGACTCAGCACAATCTTCCTATGGTGTAGGATGAGGTGGAGCACTAGGACTCCCAATACCAACATGGGGTGTCAAATGATCATCTTCGGCAATCTCAATCACAACATCACCACTTGGCTGCTTCTGCTATGCTTTGTCACTCTTTCTTTGACTTGCAGGCTACTCAAGTGTTTTCCCACTCCTTAGAATTGTCACAACACTACCTTGCTCATGATGGGGAGGGGGAGCATGTTGTGGCTGTGGAGGAGGTGGGGGTGATGGTTGGTATTGAAATTGAGGTGGAGAGGGAAATTGAGGTTGGAAAGTGAAGTTTTGGGAAAATTGAGGTGGTGAAGGTGTGTAAGGCTTAGGATAGCCTTGGAAGGAGTGAATGGGATGTACTTGCATGGGAGGTGGATAGTAGAAAATTTGAGAAGAGGGCATGGGCCCACTTGCTTCATTGTAACTCAAGATGGGTTGTGAAGACAACTTTTCTTCTTGAAGAGCAAGTATAGAAGAGAGCTGCTCTATCTTTTCTTTAAGCCTTGCAACATCATTTTGGACATCATCAAAGATATTCAATCTAGAGAGAACCTCTTCCTAAAACCTTGAGCTTTAGCTTGGACTTTGTGGTTCTGAGTAGATATAGGAGTAAGGTGTCTTCACTCCTCCCTCAAAAGAACCAATGTAGTTGATTGGATGGAAAGGACCATTTCCTCCTTGACTTTTCATGAGTTTCATAATTTCTACCATAGCCTTCATCACTTGTGCATTGGGATCATTAGAAATAGAAGTCTCACTAAAGACCCGACTCCCATCACAAATCATGCTAGAAGTTCGGTTCCTTGAATTTTCCACCAATTGCTCAAACAACGACCATGACTCCTCCGGTGGCTTTGTCATGAAAACATCTCCACAAGAAGAATCCACTATAGATTGATCCCTTGACGAAAAACTGGAGTAGAATGCTTGTACAAGCTGCCACAAAGGTATCTCATGATGCGGGCACTCTCTCAATAGCTTTTGCAACCTATCCCAAACATCATGGAACTTTTCATTATCCATTTGGCTGAAACTCACAATTGACCGCTGCATTTGTGTCATCCTTGCAATAGAGTAGAACTTCCTCAAGAATGCCATGTTCATCTCACCCCAACTCATGATGTATCTCCTTGAATCATACCATTCATTGGCCCTATCCTTGAGTGAAAAGGGGAACAATGTGAGCCGAATTGAGTCATCACTTGCTGTTGACGTTCTGAAGGTGGCACACATCTTTAGGAAGGCATCTACATGCTTGTAGGAGTTTTCACTCTTCGAGTTGTAGAAGGTGGGCAGGAGCCCAAGAAGACTTGGAGGAATAGAAAATTGCTCCCCTTGCATTTGGGTGACTCTAGATGCAACAGGTGACTGGTAGTTGCTCGGCATGAAGTAATCTTGCAAGGACTTGCGAGGTGCATTTTGGTCTTCCATCTCGTTTCCTCCTGAATGGCTTGTCACATGCACAAAGCACAACCAAATAAAGGAAAGCAAGTTAGTAAACAAATATACACAAAGAATGCAAAGAAAAATGAATAAAGAATAGCAATGATGATGTAGTAGGAAAAGTCAAAGCAAAACTAACTAGCTCTGCCAAACGCCTCTAATCCCCGGCAACGACGCCAGAAAGCTTGGTGTGATTCCACTAGAGGTGAAACACACTAGCCGATTTGACTCGACTAGATGCGCCCCACGAGGTCAGAACACACGTGATGGGTTTTTGCTTTCGAAATTTATAAGACCTAAACTAACACATCTACGTCTACTAAAACCACTACACCCGCAAGCGCACGGGGTCGTGTCGTAGTATAGGAAGGTGGCAAGTATAGGGTCGATCCACAGAGAAAAGAGGGGGCGCTAGAGCTAGGTTAGTTTGGCTAGGTTCCTACTACAGAGACTATGATTAAGGGTTTAAAGGTGATTTTGATTGTTAAACTATTATGAACAAGAAAGCAATCAAAGGCGAGAATGAAATCTATGTTAACCCTAGGTTAGATTAAGACTGAGCAAGTAAGGAAAGACTAAGCTAGGTATGAAAAGGCAAGTTACACTAAGGCAAGAAAGAGAGAAGTAAAAGATCAATTAAAGAGATAAGCTAGCATGAACAAGGCAAGAGTAAGGAAAGAAGCTAACTAAGCAAGAAAAGAACTAATTAAGCTAAGCAAGCACAAAACTAGGGTTTCAAGCAGTAAAGAGATGTGTGGGCTGTTTAGTGGTATGAACTTATCACTTAAGTTGGGGGTGACATATGAACATTATTATTCCATTTAGATTATCCAAACCAAACAACAAGTTAGAGTCTAATGAATTAACCTAAGCTACTAACTGGCCATGGATATGCTAGGTTGTACATAGGGGAACTAGTCCCGAACACCCCCTACTACCCTTACGAGGATCAATTGGGTTAGGGATTAGGTACAATTCAATTAGAGTCTAATCAAGTCTATGTTTCTAGATTAGGCATTCCTAGGGAAATTAGGGGCCGAGGGTAGTAATGGGGAGGTGAGATTAGGGTTTTGGACCCCAATTCTCCCACATTCTAGCCTTGAGAAGGCTCCATGCTAATTGCACTAGAATTAGCTAATCTAGCTACTTAGATCTCTCCCTTAGTTTTAGGGAGATTTATTAGGATGTAGGAAGATGGGGGCAACCTAGGGATCCAAGAATTGGACCTAGGGGCAAATCCCAAAATTCACACATACAAGCAATTTGCCTAAATTCCTAGGTGATTTCACACACAAACCAACTAGCAATCCATGGAGAGTGAGATGCAAATATAATATAATCATTAACAAATGGAATTACAATGTTTACATGTCATTTCCCCCCAACATGGTATCAAAGTAACATAATTTCCCCCAAACAGCACACCCACAGGGGCCTAGCTACTCATAGAAATAGAAAATACAAAAAGAGAGAAGAAAGAGATAGAGGTGTCCATGGAGCTCGAAGTAGTGGCTGAAATACCACTCTCCAATAGCTACATGTCATCCTCCTCCCTCCTCCAGGGTGCAAGGGTAAAGAATGAAGGGGGTTATGGGTAGGAACTAGTCTAAACTAGTGATATGGTGGTGGAAATGGTGAAATGGAGTATATTTGAGGTGGATATGGAGTGGAATATAGTGGAGGGAAATTTGGGGAGCTAGGAGGTTGTAGAAGGTATCTAACCTTGTGCCCCATCCACCACCTAGGTATATATAGGTGTGGGGAGGAAGCACTAGGTCAAGTAGGGGCAAAATGGGTAAAGTAATGAAAACTAGGTGGGTTTTGTGAGTAGCACGGTCGTGGTGGGTCACCGCAGCCGTGGTGGGTAGTGTAGACCACGGCCGTGGTGGATGGACACGGTCATGGGAATTAAAATATTGAGATCACATGGATATGTTCATGGATGGCCACAGTTGTGGGGGGTCACCACGGTCATGGTGGGGACCTATGGCCACAGGCATGTTCATCACCATGGTCGTTCTGGCCATATTCATAAATTTTTGGGAGTTTCAGTGATTTTTTGTGCTTGGGGCATGTCCACCACGGCCGTGGTGGAGTACTACAGCCGTTTTGGTGTCCCTCCCATGCACTTGAGCATTGAACTTGATCATCCATGGAGGGTATTTCTTCAAAACATTCTCTGACCACTTGGGGTAGGTTGGTAGTGGTTTTGGCCTCATTTTGGGCTTCTCCAAGCCTAAGGAAACCCTAGATTGGACCATATTCTTTCCATTCCATCAAGTAGTGTAAAAAGTACCTATAAAACATGCAAAAAGCCTCCATAAGTGCATTTGACAGAAATAAGCATATTGGGGGAAATAACATGTAATCTAACAAGTATAGATGTGGCTGAAATGCAAAATGACACAAGATAAAACCCTAAAATAGGGCTGAATCACCGATGCATTATGGGTGTATCAGACAGCTTACAAAACTTTCATAGGCACAACTCCATTCAAGCTAGTATATGGTAAATCTTGTCATCTTCCACTAGAGCTAGAACACCGAGCTTTATGGGCTATCAAATTCCTAAACTTTGACATGAAGAAGGCTAGTGAGAAACGTCTATTGCAGCTGCAAGAGCTAGAGGAACTCTAGCTAGATGCATATGAGAATGCAAAGCTCTACAGGGAAAGAACAAAGGCTTGGCATGACAAGAGAATCCGCAGGAAAAAGTTCAAGGAAGGAGACAAAGTGTTGCTATTCAACTCCAAGCTCAAGTTATTTTCTGGAAAATTAAGATCCAAGTGGTCCAGTCCATTTCTTGTAATGAAGATATTCCCATATGGAGTTGTTGAACGACAAGGTGAAGATGGTGTTTTTAAAGTCAATGGAGAACGTTGCAAGCTATATACATATGGAGATGAAGTTGGAAAGGGAGCCTCTTGCTCCCTTCAAGATGCTTGATGAAAAGAATGAGGAGTCTCACTCTGAACTCTAAATGGAGAACCTCGTGGGAGTTGAACCCTCATTAGGATAGATTTCTTTTCTATTATTTGAGTCAAAAATACTTTTTTGTTTCATAAATAATCTTATCATGGATGAATGTAATAACTTAGACAATATCTATCACTATTACTATGTTGACGAGAGCTATTTTCTGCAGAAACTACAGAAGACATGACGTGTCTTTATTTGACATAGCATGTCGCTACTCCCAGAAACACAGTAGCTGAGCCATATCTCTAGGTACACAACGTGTCAAAAAAAAGACATAGTGTGTCACTATCCAGCAGATTCAAGGTATTACTCAGTCTAGAAAAGAACACATTGTGTCCTCATTTAGACACGACATATACTTCAGCAGCAACAGTAAGCATAAGTTATCTATAAAATAAGACGATATGTCTTTATTTGAACACGTCATGTAGTTATCAGTGAAAGGGACACAATTTGAATTTCTAGATTTGAACACATTGTGTACTTAGTGGAACACGGTGTGTCGTATAATGTACGAAGGAAGTTCTGCCAAGAAACACACCATGTCTTTTAAAAGATATGTTGTGTCTTTTGACGATAATACGAGTTTTTAACCTAAACCTGAGTCTCCTCTCTTTCAAGCTGTGTGAGACTAGATTAGCCAATGTGTGCCCTAGTGCCCTTTCCCCCTTGCTTCCCAGCCGTCGTGTGCCCTAGCACACCTTGCAGCGCAGCCGCCGTGTTCTTCAGATGTTTCTTCTTCAAGAAGCAGTCGTGCCGCCATCGTCCTTACTCACACCATGTTCTACTCTAAGGTCAAGCACAGCAGATGCCCTCCTCTAGTTGCGCCACCATTCTCCAACATTCAAGATGCCACCAAGTCATTTTCTTCAATATGCAGTTGCATCTTTGTCGTCAACACTGAGCCACGCCAGTACCATTTTGCCAACCACCATCTCCACCTTCTCCAAGCATTTTCATCCCCAATTTCAAACTGCAAAACTTCTCTAGGTATGTAACGACCCCACCTCCCGGTAACCCCCAATTAAGGGAGACCGAAAGGTCAGAGCCGTTAACCAATAACCTGGATCAAAGATTCGACAAATAATCAATAACAATTATCAAATTCTACCAACTATACTGAAATCTAGTATAAATTAAAACTTTTCGCATACCTTTGAAAAACTCAGATTACTAAACTTGTATCCATATGAGAGAATATTCTACCTAATCCTCCTTGATCGTTAATCCTCATTTAATTCCACATATGCCACATTACTATTTGTTCTTTTCATTTGTACCTAAAACACCAACACACAAAACGTCGGTCAGCATAAAGCTGGTATGTGGGGGAAACAATAATCGTGCAACTATGATAACAATGTAATCAACCAATTATCATTTAATAGCCAAGATTACGTTTTAAGCAATACTACTCAATCCTTATCTATCCCCTATCTCTGTGTTGTCCCTGCAGTGGACCTGGATGCTACCTTCCTCATGGTAGATCCCCATTAAACCTTGCATGTTCCTACCTAACAGGTAGATCAATATCTAGGGTTGAGTTGCATGTCATTACCCATAGTTAGCCCGATCCCTAACTCATGGTGTGCTAAAGAATCGCATGGCACTACCCATAGGTAGCCCAATCCCTGACTCAAGGTGACTTGATGGACCTACACCATTGGTATCCATGTACTAAGTCATCTAGTGACCTGATGGGCCTACCCCATAGGTAGCCATGTACTAGGTCAAACTATTAAGCCACAGAGGGGACTAGGATCTGAGCTAGTAGGCACATATCTTAAGTGATAGTCATATCCACATTATACTTTGCATGAATTAAATTCATCCAACAGTTTAATTCAATTCATCGAGGAAAACTTCGGAAAACCTTGAAAAACTAATTCGAGATATTCATTAGCATAACCACATACCTGTCAGGAAGATTTGATATAGAAATATCCAATCAAGAAATCCAAATAGAAAGCACATTATGAGAACCTAAAATATGCATACAATTTCCTATTATTAATCATGCCATCAAGATCTAACTTGCTTCCTAGGGTTTCTAGTCCACTTTTAGGGCTTCCATTGCAATTAGAGTTTCACTTTATCTTTTACTATTTTAAAACCTAATTTTATACAATTACTCACAAACCCTAATTATCTCATTTATTCATCACCAAAGATATTAAAGTTATCCTTTTACAACATATAACCTTATTTTCAAATTAAAGGCATCATTATCCATCAATTAGGTCCATTAAGCCTCCTTTACATTAAAACTACCATCTTTATCCTTTTAATCCATAACAAGTTCATTATGCTCATTTATCATCTTTGGTTCCTTCTGGATTAACAACTCCTAGTTCATTATAATCTAATTCACATATGAACTCATTAATTCTACCTTTATCTAATAGAAAACCCTAATTACTACATTAAAGGTATTTATCCACAATGAGGAACCTTTATACTCAAAATAGCTTAGAATTATCATATCTTGACTTTAATCATGAATTTGAACAATTAAAACCATTATGAGTCACTTTTACTAATATTAGGGTTTCAAGGTCCATTAAAGCATATTTACGCACATGAATTTCTAAATTAAACCAATTACGTGCAAAGCTCATCATTTTTATTCTCAATATACCTTTTTACAATTAACAGGTTAATATCAACTTTAATCATATATTAAACCCTACAAAACACATTAATCATTAAATCATTAAAGTTGATAACTTCCATCACCTTTTGAATTGCAAAAGGAATTGGCCTCTAAAACCATTTTTAGTGAATTCCTCTCATTTTTCTGAGCAAAAAGTATATATTATTTGCTACCATCGGAGTTACCAATTTTGAGTTAAGATTTTTGCAAGAAAATTATATTTTGACCAATCAGAACTTGACATGTCGGTTTTAATCATATATTCGTTTATAGGCGGCTGACTAAAAAAAGATAATCAAATTACCGTTGTACCCTTATGGGTAACGTGCATCCTCAAGGACCATCGTTTCCTTTCACTCTGTCTCCCCCTTCCTCGCGATAGCCTATTGCAGTGACGACCGCCGCGTGCAGGCTTCTGTCCTTTGGGCGCTGACTATGCGAGGCAACCAGGGAAAGGTGGATGCACCTCCGCAGACCCCTGCTGAAGCCGAACCAACCCTGACAGCCGACATCTGAACTCCTAGTCATCTTCTTCCTCAAGAAAACCCTACTGATCGGATTCCCTTGATTCCGCAAGGTAGTGCTACTTCCTGACTCATCCGATTGCTAACCTCTTCTATTGCGCCTTCCTACACAGTCTCCGCAAGGGCCAGAGAGACCCCGCTCTCCTTGCTCAGCGCTACCAGTTGCAAGGCAAAGCTAAGGTGGCTGAAACCAAATCTGTTGTGAGCAGGTCTTGACCCTCACCACGCCCACAAGAATGGAGGAAGGTGAGGCCATGTTTAACGATCTCAACTCAGATCTGTGAACCATGATTCCAAACCGGCTTCATGTCTATCTCATCTTGTGGCACGATTAGGTGCAGATAGGAAGAACGTGAGCAAGGAAGCATTGCTACGAAGGAACCTTCCATTCTGGACTTCCCATGGAAAACCGGGACTGTTGAGAAGTCTGGGTCCTTTTTAAGGGTTCCTATATCTCTCTATATATATACATGCCTTAGAGGAAACTCTAATGGATATGAGGGGGTACGAAGAAATAACAAGGAATATTCTTGTTCTTAGGAAAACCTGGTCCCCTAAAAATTCTTTTCTTGTATTTCTTCCATACAAAGACTTCTTGTCTATTTCCTTCGTTAATTATTCATATTCCTTAGTTATTAGGAAGTTCGAAAATTATTTCTTTCATCATCTTTGTGCTTGGATTTTAATCCATTGGCCATTTAAATTCTTCTCTCTTAAAACAAACAATACTTCTTTTTGATATTATCAAAAAGTCATTAATTATGTATATCACCTTATCCTCTTATTATTTGTATTTTCTCTTTCTTCTTACTCATTGGGACTCCTTGGACCCCAAGAAATTCTATTATTTTGAAATTCCTTTTTAAGGATACTTATTATCCTTCTAGATGCATCTACATCCTTTATTTCACATTATCTTTCTTATTTCTTTATTAAGATATTCTTTTGCAAGGATTTCCCATTATCTTTCATTTCCTCTCCTCTTTTCCTATTTATTTTATTAGAAATCACATGTAAATGAATTTTACTCAATTGTGGCCATTAATGCCACTTTCTAGATATTTCCAAGTATTTTTTGTAAATACTTTGCTTAATACCCATTATCTTTTATCTTTTTCCATTATTTGGAATTTTCCTCTTTTCTTCTCTTTTATATCCATTAATGGATTAATCTAATAATAGGAATCACCAAATTCCTTTCCAAAGGGATATTTGCAAAGAAATTCCTTCTTTGAAGCAAAGCGTACAATCTTTTCAATTAAGTTCAAATCCACAAAATCTCTATATTTCAATTATGAAAACACATGCAAAATTGGGGTTGTAACATCCTTCCCCTCTTATAAGAATTTTGTCCTCAAAATTCCATCAAGCAAACAAACAATTTATGATAAGACTTTTCTATGTCCATCATTGACCCCTATGTGGCTTTACCTTATCCATGGTGCCTCCAAAGAACCTTTATCATCACATATTCTTTTCTCTAAGTTCTTTCACCTTAGCATCTATAAACCTCATAGGTGACTCAAGTCATTTCAGCCTCCCTTGGGGCTCACTAGGTTCATTGCTCCGCCCATGGTCAGGGTACCTCACATAGTGCTCTATATTGGATACATGGAACTCATCACACATCACATTATCCTGAGGGGTAAGGGCAAACTTAACCTTCTCCACCAAACCTTGTCAAAACAACCCATGCATCGAGAACTCAGCTCTCTTAGCTATAAATTAGAGGGGTCGGGTTTTCATGTCACATATTCCCCCATAGTGAACTGCATGTTAGTCTACTTTGCATCAGCTTACAACAAATGTCGTCTCTGGGCTCCTTTCATCCATTGCATGATCAAAGCGACTTCATCTGCACACAATGTGGTCCCTTCTTTGACCTTCGCGAGGTTCCTTCACCAACATCATCTTAATGAAGTGGTGACCGACACAACCTCCTTTGCAGAGCTCCTTTACATCCCAATACTGGCTATGGTGGTTATCATCACATCTTACAAAGGACAAAAATTGTCTCTATGTATCACCCTAAACAAGCACACATGCTCTCATCAGAACCTCTAGTCTAGATCATACTAACCATTAGTAAGGGGTGATAAACTGTACCAACACCGAGTTCTACATGTCTCTACTTCCACCTCATAGAAGTGAACCTTTAGGTCATACTCAAGAACTTTTGAACTCGCATCTTGGTGTAGTTGAACCATCTCTTTCTTTTATGTAGTTCAACAAAATTTGTCTCTTGACAGTACTCCCTTCTTTCTCATGTCATCTAGGTAAGGTGATCTACCATAACCCATATTGCATATTGACCTTCTTGGTCAAGGGGAGACTTACCACAACATCCATAGTGGATGAACTCCCATTCCCTCTCGGGGATTCTTTAACCTCTAAATCAAAACACTGGGTTACTGGTGTTCATCCTTCACCCTTGGCTTACATGGCCACATGCTACATGCAACTTCACATCAAGCAGCCAAAGTGTTACTATCACTTACTATTTTTGTAGTTTCACGGTGTATGGTGATCTTAAAATCATGATTCCTCAAGATCGATTCCTCAGAAACCCTAAACCACTCTCATTGGGGTTTTATTACCTTCCTATCCAAAGAAGTGTATCTGAAGTTCTATCACCATCCATTCGTTATATCAAGGACTAGGCTGGCTAACCCAACAACTACTAAATTGTTCAATAGATCTCGTTACATCTGAGTGTTAGCCCAAACATATCTCTTTTTCAATTGAGGGTTATCCTAACAACCTCTTCTAGCCTCTTTCCAAACTAGTCAGATATATCTCAACCAGAGCATTCATTACCACTTCACATCCTTAGGTATTAGGTAACATTGAAGACATACACTTCCATGCATTTCACTTATCATCTCAAACTCGAACTCTAAGTCTATCTTCATTGAGAACACTTTGAGCTCATCTTCTTGGTGATCAACTCTTCCTTGCATCACTTGCAAATTCCACATAGCTCATGCTAAAAAAAAATCCTTATAAGATGACTATATTTATTCCTTTTATTGTTTGCAAACCATCCATGTATCATTCACTCCACCAAGGTATGTTATCATCTCTGTCCTCATACCTCATAGCCATGTTCCAACTCGCATCATCTTTTATCCTTGGCATATGGCATGCGTATTGTCCCATCTCTCCCTCCCATAACAAGAGGAAATAAGCATTTAGCGGCCGTCCAAACATAAAGTTCTTCTTGTTCCAAGAGTAGAGATGGTACATCCCACATTTCCAATACACCTTCGAATCTAAGTTGAGACGTGCAACTTATGTCTCCACATCACCATCATCTTGATATCAAAGGTGCTTCCATGGAAAAATGGTCTCGAACCTACTTGGGTCCACACCCATTCCTCGATCATCTCCTCCAAGTCTATAGGGTGCTGGCACCTTAGGGGTCATCCCTCTTCCCTTATGAATCCAGAGAGTGCCCTACACATATGCCCTTTGGGTCTCATGAGTTCATGAAGGTGATTAATCTCCTAACCCATGGCCCTCAGACAATGATAGTTGTTACCTCTCGACCCTATGGTCATGTGCAACTAGGGAATTAATCAACTCCTACTTCCATCAGTCCTATCCCTACCTGACCCTAGGATAGACTTAGGATTCTCTTATAGTACATGTTCAACTTAGAACCTTACCCAAGCCTTCATCATCTATCTCTCTGCATTCATGGCAGACTTTCATCCTTTCCTTAGGGATCATGGCAACCTGCCTACCTTAGTCAAGCCCCATACCGGTTACCTCCATGGTAACACGTCCACATGCACGTAGAGATGGTTATCTATGGGTCTGCAGGTTCATTCTCATACCATGTACTCTTCACTTAGCTACACAAGATCCTCAGAAACCACTTTAGGTTACCTCAAAACCAACAAAACTGGTATACACCCTACAAAAGGGTCCCTCTCCCAGGATGGGAGGAAATTATGCCTTTAACAACAACGGTCACAAACGTCCTTATGTTTAGGGTATGCGTCCACATGAGCATGCTTACCCTAGCAGCTATTAAGGCTCAAGTAGGCCACCATGCTAGGTCATATTTGTTCTCTTTCCTCAACATTAGATCAACTTAGTTGTGAGGGGTTCATCAAACATACCCTTAACTTAAGGGGTTTCCTTTACCTCAACACATGAGGAGTACCATGCTCGCAACTATAGAGACTCAAATCTCATCATGAGAATTGGGTACACTGCTTCCCCTCTTAGGTCTAGGAACCCTAGGTTCACATTTCGGTGTCCAACTGCATGTTCAAACTCTTAACCACGAATCAAGCATGTATAAGGCATGACATGCACTCTCTGTCATCCTTCTACTCGAGCAACACATCAAGGTCGAGTCCTCCTCAAGGACAACCAACAAGGTACAAGGCCTCCCAACCTGTTACCAAACCTCTCCAAATCTAAGGAACTCTTCTTCCTATCTCAGAAGGTAAACACCTATACCAAAGGCACATAGGTACCAGTAGCATCATCCTCTCTCTAGGGTTTGGTTCCTCTAAAGGTGACCAAGATATCATCAGCCTCCAGGGATCATGCATGAGGCAACCACTATCATCCACTTAGGTCACATCATTCTCGACTCCCCATTGTTCCTCACATCTCGGGGTTTTAGGTTTCCAACCTTCTTGCTTGGTTCCTTCTTTCTCTCTCTAATGCTAACTCCACATCCATCCATACTACTAGAGGTCATCTCTCCATGAAGGATCAAGCTCACAGGCATACCTCTATGCGGGTGAAGCCTATGCTCAAACTTATGTTTGCTCATGATTATCCATAGCCCCTTATGCTTATCTCATAAGCCATCCATCATGTCCTTCTGGTCTCGGTTTTAACTTGATGCTCAAACTACTAATGTACTCTGGGTGCAAGCTATATCCTACTTGCAACAACCCATAAGGTTTCTATAGGTTCTTCTCTAACATCATCCATGAAGGATCTATCCTTCGCTCAAACATGCATGACCCTTCCCAGGGTTGGGTTGCCAAAGGTACTCAGTCATCAACTTCTCATGGCTCATATGACATCCAAGGCTTGTCTATCCAAACACCTGGTATACCACAACATCTAACTCTTCATGTCATCTCTCTCTAACCCTCACTTAGGGTTAGGGTTAACATCAGCCTCAAAGGATGAGCTAGGTCTCTACTTTTAATGGAGGTCTCTACCTCCAAGACTAACTTTCTCTACTCGTCCTCCTGACAAGGAGGTCTATCCTCAGGTCTCTCCTAAGGGAAATGACAACTCGTGTCATATGACCTAAGCATGTATCTATTCTTTAGTTTACGCTTACTCTATTAAGCTTATGTCTATGACATCTTATTTACATGCTTTTCATTAATTTGGTGGAGGATTCCTTAGACCTTATTAACCTTACCCATACCTTAAGAGGGTGAGGAGAAGAGAGAAAACCCTAATCCTTAAGGTCCTTAATAGAATTTGAGTTGAGAAGGGATGAACAAGATGAGAGAGTCCTAAAGGTATCTTATTTCGAGTCATATCCTAAGACATCGGCCATGCAGTCACACAATCTGGGAGTCCTCGTATTCTGACTAGAGGTGTAGAGGAAAATATTGCCAGCCCCCAGATGTGATCCTTTTCTAGACACCTCAGTCTTTTGGACAATCCTCTAATAACTCCCTCGGTTCTATGGAATTTGTAAAATTTAATAATTGTTAGAGATTAAGTGAGGAACCTATGCTCTGATACCAATTGTAACGATCCAACCTCCCGGTAACCCCCAATTCAGGGAGACCGAAAGGTCAGAGCCATTAACCAATAACTCGGATCAAAGATTCGACAAATAATCAATAAAATTATCAAATTTTACCAACTATACTAAAATCTGGTATAAATTAAAAAAATTTGCATACCTTTGAAAAACTCATATTACTAAACTTCTATCCATATGAGAGAATATTCTAACTAATCCTCCTTGATCTTTAATCCCCATTTAATTCTACATATGCCACTTTACTATTTGTTCTTTTCATTTGTACCTAAAACAACGACAAACAAAACGTCGGTCAGCATAAAGCTTGTATGTGGGGGAAACAATAATCATGCAACTATGATAACAATGTAATCAACCAATTATCATTTAACATCCAAGATTATGTTTTAAGCAATACTACTCAATCCTTACCTATCCCCTATCTCTGTGTTGTCCCTGTAGTAGAACTGGATGCTACCTTCCTCATGGTAGATCCCCATTAAACCCCGCATGATCCTACCTAACAAGTAGATCAATATCTAGGGTTGAGTCGCATGGAACTACAAAAAGGTAGCCCAAATCCTAACTCATGGTGTGCTAAAGAGTCGCATGGTACTACCCATAGGTAGCCCAATCCCTGACTCAAGGTGACTTGATGGACCTACACCATTGGTAGCCATTTACTAAGTCATCCAGTGACCTGATGGACCTACCCCATAGGTATCCATGTACTAGGTCAAACTATTAATCCACAGAGGGGACTAGGATCTGAGCTAGTAGGCACATATCTTAAGTGATAGTCATATCCACATTATAGTTTGCATGAATTAAATTCATCCAACGGTTTAATTCAATTCATCGAGGAAAACTTCGAAAAACCTCAAAAAACTAATTCGAGATATTCATAAGCGTAACCACATACCTGTCAGGAAGATTTGAGATAGAAATATCCAATCAAGAAATCCAAATAGCAAGCACATTATGAGATCCTGAAATATACATACAATTTCCTATTATTAATCATGCCATCAAGATCTAGCTTGCTTCCTAGGGTTTCTAGTCTACTTTTAGGGTTTCCATTGCAATTAGAGTTTCACCTTATCTTTTACTATTTTAAACCCTAATTTTATACAATTACTCACAAACCCTAATTATCTGATATATTCATCACCAAAGATATTAAGGTTATCCTTTTAACAACATATAACCTTATTTTCAAATTAAAGGCATCATTATCCATCAATTAGGTCCATTAAGCCTCCTTTACATTAAAACTACCATCTTTATCCTTTTAATCCATGACAAGTTCATTATGCTCATTTATCATCTTTGGTTCCTTCCGGATTAACAACTCCTAGTTCATTATAATCTAATTCACATATGAACTCATTAATTCTGCCTTTATCTAATAGAAAATCCTAATTACTACATTAAAGGTATTTATCCACAATGAGGAACCTTTATACGCAAAATAGCTTAGAATTATCATATCTCGACTTTAATCATGAATTTGAACAATTAAAACCATTATGAGTCACGTTTACTAATATTAGGGTTTCAAGGCCCATTAAAGCATATTTACGCACATGAATTTATAAATCAAACCAATTACATGCAAAGCTCATCATTTTTATTCTCAATATACCTTTTTACAATTAACATGTTAATATCAACTTTAATCATCTATTAAACCCTACTAAACACATTAATCATCTTGAAGAAGGGTTTCTTAATCATTAAATCATTAAAGTTGATAGCTTCCATCACTTTTCGAATTGCTAAAGGAATTGGCCTCTAAAACCATTTTTAATGAATTCCTCTCATTTTTCTGAGCAAAAAACATATATTATTTGCTACCATCCGAGTTACCAATTTTGAGTTAAGATTTTTGCAAGACAATTATATTTTGACCAATCAGAACTTGACACATCGGTTTTAATCATATATTCATTTATAGGCGGCTGACTAAAAAAAAGATAATCAAATTACCGTTGTACACTTATATGTAACGTGCAGCGTCAAGGACCATCGTGTCCTTTCACTCTGTCTCCCCCTTCCTCGTGACAGTTTGCTACAGCGACAGTCGTCGCATGCAGGCTTTCGTCCTTTGGGCGCTGGCTATGCAAGGCAACCAGGGAAAGGTGGATGCACCTCTGCAGACCCCTTCCGAAGCCGAACTAACCCTGACAGACGGCATCCGAACTCCTTGTCATCTTCTTCCTCAGGAAAACCCTACTGATCGGATTCCCTTGATTCCGCAAGGTAGTGCTACTTCCCGACTCGTCTGATTGCTAACCTCTTCCGCTGCGCCTTCCTGCACAGTCTCCACAAGGGCCAGAGAGACCCCGCTCTCCTAGCTAAGTGCTAGCGGTTGCAAGGCAAAGCCAAGGTGGCTGAAACCAAATCTGTTGTGAGCAGGTCTTGACCCTCACCACGCCCACGAGAAGGGAGGAAGGAGGAAGGTGAGGCCTTGTTTTAACAATCTCAACTCGGCTATGTAAACCATGATTCCAAACCGGCTTCATGTCTATCTCATCTTGTGGCACGATTAGGTGCAGATAGGAAGAATGTGAGCAAGGAAGCGTTGCTATGAAGGAGCCTTCCTTTCTGGGCTTCCCATGGACAACTGGGACTGTTGAGAAGTATGGGTCCTTTTTAAGGGTTCCTATATCTCTCTCTATATATACATGCCTTAGAGGAAATTCTAATGGATATGAGGGGGTATGAAGAAATAACAAGGAATATTCTTGTTCTTAGGAAAACCTGGTCCCCTAAAAATTATTTTCTTGTATTGCTGACGTACAAAGACTTCTTGTCTATTTCCTTTCTTAATTATTCATATTCCTTAGTTATTAGGAAGTCTACAAATTATTTCTTTCATCATCTTTGTTCTTGGATTTTAATCCATTGGCCATTTAAATTCTTCTCTCTTAAAACAAACAATACTTCTTTTTGATATTATCAAAAAGTCATTAATTATGTATATCACCTTATCCTCTTATTATTTGTATTTTCTCTTTCTTCTTATTCATTGGGACTCCTTGGACCCCAAGAAATTCTAATTTTTCGAAATTCCTTTTTAAGGATACTTATATCCTTCTAGATGCATCTACATCCTTTATTTTGCATTGTCTTTCTTATTTCTTTATTAAGATATTCTTTTGCAAGGATTTCCCATTATCTTTCATTTCCTCTCCTCTTTTCCTATTTCTTTGATTATAAATCACATGTAAACGAATTTTACTGAATTGTGTCCATTAATGCCACTTTCTAGATATTTCCAAGTATTTTTTGTAAATACTTTGCTTAATATCCATTATCTTTTATCTTTTTCCATTATTTGGAATTTTCTTCTTTTCTTCTCTTTTATATCCATTAATGGATTAATCTAATAACAGGAATCACAAAATTCCTTTCCAAAGGGATATTTGCAAAGAAATTCCTTCTTTGAAGCAAAGCGTACAATCTTTTCAATTAAGTCCAAACTCACAAAATCACTATATTTCAATTATGAAAACACATGCAAAATTGGGGTTGTAACAAGGTACATGTCATGTCCAGCAAATGACACATCGTGTGCTTCACTGATTTGGTCAAAGTTTCTACAACTACACACTCCATATTCTTTTCTTAACACATCATGTCTTAGCCCGTCAGCAGCAAATGGCACCTATTAAGCAAACCTCAAATCGCAAGCATGGTGTTAGCTCCTCCTCTGCACCAACATACCCATGACTCAATTTTGGGTCACTCCTGAGGAAGAGTTGATGTAATAGTTTCGCATTACAAGGAGTGTGCTTCCTATGTGGTTTGCTTGCGAGCAAACTCTCACAACCCTCGGCTTCAAGGATGAGATCTTCATGCGCCTGTAAGATTTGGGGCTAAGCTACATATGTTTCACGGTATCAAACACTTACCCTCGTTTGGTTTATGAGGTTTTGACGATGCTTACTACAGAGAAAGACCCACAAAAGAAGATGGAACCCTATGGCATTATATATTTCTGCCTTTTGGGTCATAGTTTTAAGCTTACCTTCAAGTGTTTCTGTGAGATTTTGGATTGCCACTACGACGGGACAATTAGTTATCCACCTACTTTTCACAATGACAAATTCTAGTTTGAAATATCAGATGAGGAACACCATGAAGCTAAGCAAGCTAGGGCGTCCACTATTCACAACCCTATTTTTTGATACATTCACCACCTTCTTAGTACTGGAGTGTTTGCTAAGAAAGAAACTCAAGGGGTTGTTGGAAAGTAGGATCTTTTCTTTTTGTGGGGAATTATGTATGATTATCAAATCAATGTTGCTTATTATATCCTTACGTATTTCCTAGACATTAAGAAAGTGAAGAAGAAGAAGAGGGATGTTGGCGACATAATGTGTGGTGGTTTGATCACTTTGATAGCACAGAAGTTAGATGTTGATCTGAGAGGTATCGAGGTTGCACCAGGTAGAAACCTAGTAGGTATTTAGTATCTTCTTTATGCAGGATTGATCACAAGGGTTTCTAACAGTGACACCAAATTTTGGCAATTCTTTGATGATGATCAATACATTGACATTCCAGATCCTGAGCATGTCACGTTAGAGAACAAAGATAATTGGAAAGTTGTGTTAAACCTTGAAGAAGATGTTGATGCATATAGAGCTACTACTGGTACTGAGACACCCCCTACTTCTCCACCACCTCCCCCCACCAGCACACACAAATTATACTTGGGTGATGCCTGATGTCAGGCATCTTTATGGCTATGTGCAACATCGTTTTGATCACATTGACGACCGCCTGGATCAGTTGGGTACGCAGTACACTGCAACGCACGACGTGATCCATTGTATGGATTTGTGGCACATTTCATACGGCCACTACTCCATTCCATAGTCGTAACAGCCACCGCCAACTCAGCAACCTGAGTTCATACCACAGCCAATGGATGTCCCTGATGATGATGAGTTTGTCAGCCAGTTCTTTCCACCATACCATGGGGCGCTGGCCCCTCTTTTTTATTTTTTCCATGATAGGTACCTAGTTGTTTCCTCCACAAGTTTGATTGATGCAGTGAGGACTCTACATATTTCAATCTTAGGGGGCGCAACCAACCCATAATGCAGCTTTTGCTTTCATTTTCTTTTGTTAGTCATATCAATTTTTTTTCATCTTATTTTATGTTATGTATTTCTTTTCATGGCAAGTTTAATATGAAATGAGGCTATTGTGATGCAATGAACTCTTTACCTCCTAGTACACTTTTCAAATGGCTATATGAAAGATTTAGTAAAGAGCATGCATGGATCAAATGAATTTCCTTATGTACTTGATCTTGGTTTATTTTTGTAGCTTGAACATTCAATTTCCACATCTTTGATTGCCCAATACATGTAACGGTCAAAACAATTTGTGAATGAATCAACTATTCAACACTAATTAGAATATGGGATACTCTTGCCAAACCCTAAGTGCATATACAATCGGTTTTTTAGTGAAAATTTTGCAAAACAAATAAATGAAATATTGCTAACTTAACTTCCTAGTTGACTCTCTTGAGTTGTGAAAATATTTGTTTTATGGTTTCCACCCTTTACCCAATAAAAGACAGCTAATAGCCCACATATAATGCTAGCCTAGAGTGAGTCTGATCCGACAATGATGGTTAGGTGGTATGGATTAAAAGAGGGTAAAACAACACCCCGCCAGCACTCCACGCGTGCATAAGCCTACATTAGCAGTCGAGTGCCGGAATCCAAAAACCCATTGTCTTATCTTTTTGAAAAGATAAAAGAGAGCACAACTGAGATTGTTACAGTTAGCTAAAATTTCATCCTTTGTATCCATAATAGCTAGAATTTCGTACTGTACATCCACTAGTTGTTTGGCTTGATTATCCAAATTCTATTTAGTATTGTTTAGTTGATTGATTTACTTAATTTGTGACCACCCCTACTGAATTATTTTTTTTTCTCTCTTGGGTGTTTAAGTTGAATTGATGACTATGAATATAAACCTGATGCACATAGTTGGTTGAGTTTATTGCACACTTCTAATACATTTAATCCATGCATGAGCTTGAAAATTCCTTCAATTGTGTGAGTGTGCTCTTTTTTCTTGAGGACAAGCAATGGTTCAAGCTTAGGGGGATTTGTTTTGTGATTTTCACCTCATTTTATTACACATTTTCACACACAAATTCAGTTCATTTTGTTTCCATTTAGCCTCTATTCATATTCTTCTTTCCACCTTTTTGTTATTTTGCTTATCGCATGATGTGTATTGCATATATGCTTAAAAGGGTCAAATTGGAGATAGCCCAACTCAACTCTGACATCATTGGGATTTCTCCATGCCTTGCAAACCATTCAGAGTCTCAATTCTACTGAAACAACATCGCACACGGTGTGTCTTAATTAAGACACGACGTGTGTGACTCTAATTAGCCATGCATCCAGCTGACGAGAAAAGTACATGGCGTGTCCACCAAAGACACGACATGTACCTGGGAATTCAGAGTTGATTGTATATTTCTAGTCATGTACACGACATGTTTTAATTCAAACATTTTGTGTGCCTTACACTTGGATCAACTATCAGAGAACGGAACACGACATGTCAGAAGGAAGACACGTCGTGTCGCTGTCAGTTTCATCATAATTGAAAGACGATGCCTCTCATTTTTAAAGACAAAATGAACGGAGAGAGCGGTTATCATTGGTCATATTTCAGATGCCTTTCGTCAAAGAGGAGGTCTAGAGAAAAGGAGGGTGATTTTAGGTGGAAGAAGGTGGTTTATTGCCAAAGAACCTCCATTCTTCTTCTCTTCTTCTCCATTTTCTTCTCTGAAGGTGCAGAAGAACTTCTTCTCTCCACCAAGCTTCTCGGGAGGGAGGTTTGTCTGGTTTGGAGCAGCTCTAGGATTTGAATTTTATCCCCAAGTTAGAATTCTACTCTTCTTGGGTTACACCTTTAGTTTTCTTAGCTTTCCTTCTCTAAACTATGTTTAACTCTAAAATTTTTGTATCATTTCTACTATACATCATCATGGATGAGTAGGCTCTTTTGCTTGGACATGGGAGAGTAACTCCCATGTCATAACATGCATGGAACATGGTAGTTTCATACTAAATGCTAAATACTTGCATTTCTACCTTTTGAGTATCGGTTTCTTGCTTCTTGCATGTATGGTTGGTCACTATGTATGCATGTTTTATGCTTTCTTGCTTGATCTAAGAAGATAAGTAGGAGAGTAAGGAGGTACTCTTTAGGCAACTCCTCCTTTGCAACGAGAGTAGAAATTATGGAGTTGAGGAGTAGGCTTGTGATCCAAAATGAAATACATACACGAGAGTGTTGTATTAAGTTAGGATCATTGTAATCACACTGAGAGGTGAAGTATAACATACAACTCTCCTTTAGCAAATGTTTAGTATGTTTAAATTCCATGTTTCTACTTCATGTTATGATGTGCTAGTGAAATCCTAAGTCCAAGACTATTCTAAATATGAAATCAAACCCTTTTAAGTAATCCATTTACTATTTAGTCAAATTCTGAAATTTTAGTTTAATCAACCAAATCTTTCTTTGAAAAAGATCTAGATTGTTGAAACTTAGCACTCTTGCATATAATTGATTGCTAAAGCTCCTTGTGTTCGATCTTGACTACAACTACTCACGTATACTTGTGGGAATTGGTTGATTGAGTAAAAGATCATTTACATGATTGAAACTCGTTAGTGTAACAAACCAACACTTCCCCACCTTATGCATGACTTCCTCACCAGCCAAAGAGCAGTGATGCAAACCATGCAGGTAATGGAGGAAGTGATGGAGGAATAGAAGAGAGAGGGATGATATGCACAGAGATAGGGAAGCCATGCACAAGGAACATGAAGAGTTCCTAAAAGAAATGGAGGAAGAAAAAAGATACATGGAGGAGTGGCAAGCCAGAAAAACATCAAAATGAAGAGCTAGCCCTTCGTCATCACAATGTTATCAAGCCCATCCAACCCAGTCTCGCATGAGGAAAAATAAGTGGAAAACAGCCCCACACCACAAGAAGAAGCCCACCATGATGAGCAACAAGATGCCAAAGAGCACATACAGGAAACCAACATCAACACAACAGTGTAAGAGTTTGATCTAAACTCTTCACCCACATATGAAAATTGTGCACTGGAGAATCAAATTGAAGAAGGGACACCCAAGTAAGGAGAAGTTAGCATCGACAAGTACATGACCTATGATGAAGCAACACTTACCAGACATCTGGATGAAATAAAGATAGGCATGGACATCTACGATATCTAGTTACAGAATCAAACCACAACGAACATAACGACATCATATATGATGGAAAGATGGTTGCCACCGCCTTCGCATTAGACACATCAATGCTTAAAATGATGCCAGAAGAATCTGCCTCCAAGAGAAGCTGCAACAGACGCTACAGAGCCACCCTCACCTAAAATTCACATGACTCAAGTATAAGAGACAATGTTGGTACAAAAGACAACAATAGAGATTGCCAAGAGGAACTATGCCTCCTCTGCTTCCCTGTAAGATGAAAAACAATGGCCATGGCCTTTGTATTGCATATATCATGTAGAGACATCCATGTCCTAGTAGATGTTCTAGATGACAACCTTCCAGGCACAAATGTAGTATACAAAAACAATAGGAGGATCCTTACCAAAGACCATTTCAGAGCAATCTTTTCAAGGAGAGCAAGGGTACATAAACACTTATTCAAAGTACCATGTACAATAGCTCTGTAAGAGTTCCTCCATCTCAACAAAGTTCAGCCTATATTTAACAGAGACACTATCCTAGAAAAGAGGATGTACAAAGATAATATCGACTTAGAACCTATTAGAGATATGTAGGAATCTATAAAAAGAAGAGAGATGAGATTTATCACCCTACCTATAAAAATGTTCAAACATGGACATCAATTGTATGACAGATGACGCTCTACAATTGATGCAACGTTGAGCTGCCCAACACATCCCTAGTGTTCAAAAATAAAGAAGCACATCACATTTTGAAGGTGCCAATCTATCTGGAATGTGCCATTCAGCAGGCAAAGCCCCACCATGTTGCAAGCTAGAAGAGTTTCACAATCAATACCAAAGTCTCCCAAGAAGGACATGGATCGAGGGATTGTGCCTTCATTGTACTTTGTCTTCTGGATGCAGTTAATATGGGCATTCCCTTCGAGGATCTTTTCATTTAAAACTTGCATGGGATTTGAGGTGTATACATAATGGATGTCATCTATGACTGTCGTTTCTTCAATGACCCTACGATGTCCTAGATGTTGTGCTTCGAAGACTCCATGTGGGGGTTCCCCTTCCTAAAAAGAATTCGTAGCATGAACAACTAAAAACCCTATGGTTAGATCATTCTTATTAGAGCACACATCAGCTTGGAAGGTAGGATGGCAGACACAATAACAACACCAAGACATCGTTCAACCTTCAAAGTAGACAACAAATGAACAACATACACATATCCCGAAAAAGATCCTTGAAGCTCTAGAAGCACCTACACCTCTAGACATTCTCAAACTAACTTCATAGACTACAACGGAGGGACCAGAGGGAGGAGATATAGATGAGGCTGAGATGCATGAAGCAATGCCTGAGGGGTCGACTGGGACCATCAAGGCCAACTTCCCAAACTTTGTTAGATCCTTTGAAGACCTTTCTCTAGAGTCTCTATTGATAATAATGAAGAGATTGAAATCAAACGATGAGTTGGGTGAAGTGGTTTTTGAAAGAGATGGCATATGAAACACACTGTGACCAAATGGTTACATGACTTTGAGTGTAATGATAATCTATCAATCCCTACTTGGAGATGGTATGCCTAATACACACGTGGCATACTACATTTTAGTAGAGGACATCATCAAAAACAAAGAGTCTGGAAAAAAAGAGTGATTGCTACAATGCCTACAAAGTTTTTTCTTAGAGTTCATCTTCATGTTTATCCTGCATGACAATCATTGGACACTCTTAGTGATAAACATCAAAGCGAAGACCACATTACTCTCACTACTATAGAAAATGCTTTTTACAATGGGAGATAGACAACAGTTCTGATGATTGTGTTGTAGTTAGCTTACTTATCACAACAAGCCCATTTTTGTGTTGTATATTGTATATTTTATACAACACAAGTCATTTACAACATGCCAAACTTGTTGTAGTATAGGGGGATACTACAACAACTGCTAAAGTGTTGTAATAGGTTGTAGCATCACAACATATTCAAAACCGTTGTAAAAGATGTTATTTACACAACATATTTTGACCTGTTGTAATAGTCATATGTTGTAATAGACCATCATTACACAATGCAGACTCACCCATTGTAGTATGTATTAATTGTACAACAGGCCTTTACATGTTGTATTTGGTATATGTTGTAATAGACCACCATAATACAACATTGTTATATCTCAACATGAGATAACAGACTCCAACCTATTGTTATATATTATAATTACACAACATGTTGTAACCTATTGTAATATCCACACATAAAACATCATTGTAATAGACCTCCATTACACAACGTAAACTAAACCATTGTAATATACTATTATTACACAACATGATATCACATGTTGTACTAGCTACATCTTGTAAAAGACCATAGTTAAACAACACGTCATATTCACATAATTCTCTGGATTTTTCAATTATTCGCGTATAATATGCAATTTTTTATTAGATGTATGGTACACCTGAATTTCATATTAAACTCATATTTTCCATGAATTTTACAAATTATTCGTGTTTTATTCGTCATTTATGCATTTTCACGTATTATCCCGAACAAAACAATTTATTTCCGAATTGTTTAAAAAATACTCACTTAGCATTGTTTCATGTTTCAATATTTTCTAAAGACTATTTCCCCTCAATCACTACTACAAAACTCAACAAGGCCGAAGGATTTTTCCTCAAGGACATAATCCCTGACAAGTGTATTAATTTTTCTGAAGGCTTATCCCTGACCCTTGTGATGCTATCCTTGATGAGTATATTAAATTTTCCCAAAGGCTTATCCCTGACCTTTTGGAAATGTATCCGAGACTATTATTTAATTTACCCAAGGATTGCTCCTGACCCTCATTAACTTTTTTCCTAATCAATATTAACTATATTAAACCAACCATTATCACTTTTACTTATGTGAAGAGGCTCCAAGTTCTTTTTGGGTTTTAACTTTCTCAATATGGTTTTTGTTAGATACGTGGAATTAAAGAATTATTTTTTTATAAATTAATTAATTGTCAAATCTGGGTCCAGGTTTGCTTTCGGGGATTATTTTTTTCAATCTGGATCATTCTCAATTGAGACACCAATCGAACAAAATCTAATTTCAATTTTGGGTGCAATACTGACAATTGAACTCTATGACCGGGTCATGTTTGGACCCAAAATTGACTGACTCAAAACGAATTATCAACCACCCTATGTGTCATAGAGTAAATAATTAACCTACATGAATCATACACATATATTTACATGTTATATATATATATACTAAAATACATACAAATGCTACTTTCTAGAACGTGATTGCACCGATCGCAACGTAATTTCGTACCACATAATTTTTATACGATGGTGACAGAAGGATATTAAGCCAGAGCTAGCCACTTTGGAATACCAAATAGGTAGTTATTTTAATAGCTTTTAATTTGTATAGTGTTTTTCTGTTGGTGTTTGGAATAAACCATTGCATGTGCTACCGATAACTTCCCAAGCTGCCCACAATCATTCATCTCTGTCCAAACACATTACCAAATGCTAAAAAAAATAACCCCACGCGCGTTTATTCTCCTCCTCCGCGCACTAGTCCTTCAATTTTCCCCCAAAATCGATCGTGTGGTGCCCTAGCTCTTCCCACCTCATACTGTTCTTCCGTCAGACTTCTGCTGCAGTCTGCTCATCCTCCTTCCTCCACTGCCGATTGTTTCCATAGTGTCTTCGTCCTCATTATTCTGCCGCCTCGTTCCCCACTCTCCCCGCCTCCTACTCTTCCGCCGCTGGACTTCTTCTACAGTCTGCTCGTCCTCCTTCCTTCGGTGCCAGACTGTTGCCATCCTCATTCTTCTGCCACCTCATTCCCCAGTCTCCCTGCATCCTCCTCCTTCTCCATAGTATGGGTTTGCGGACCAGGAGAGACGGCCGCGCGTGAAGATAGTGAGCCTGTCTCCTCTAGATTTTTTTAGGGTGCTGGAACTTCCTTCTCCAGCCGTAGCTCGAGCTCCCTTCAATCCAAATTGGTAAGCTTTGAGTGCTCTTTGCCTTGTTGTTCAAACAGGGAACTTAGTCAGATCATCTGACAGGATGGTTTGGTGAAGACCTCCCCCTATTGAGTGATTAGTTTGTGGAAAGGTGGAGGTTTATTGATCCAGGCCCCTAGCCGGTGGAAAATCCTCCCTTTTCTAGTGGTTGAAAGATCTAAGATCCAAGATTGTTGGCAGTAGAGTTCTCCTAGTTATGAGGTATGCCAAGTGGATGGGTGTTGTTGGGGGTAGGTGATCCTGGTTCTCAGCACTGATGGACATCCTGTCTCTATGCTCCCTTTCACCATAATGGAAGCATACACAACTGCAAGGATACTCATTCTTCCAGTGATCCCACTCTAGGAAAGAATGGCAATATTCTGTTAATGGACCAGGTCCTATCTTGATGTGGAAGAGATGAAATTTATCACCTAGAGGTGAAGTATTCACCATTTTTTTCTTTCGTTCTACTGTTTTCCATTTCAAGGGTTATTATCTACTATAGGTTCTATGAAGATGAGGTGTTGAAATCACCATGAGCTTCAAATGATTCAGTTTGATTTGTATCTAGCTTGGTGGTGGCAATCTGAGCTACCTCAGTTTGATCAATTTTCTTAGTTTCATGTTGGTGGTCTTATTTGTCTCTATGTCAGCTACATCATATCTTCCTCTTCAAAGACATTGATTTTCTATTGTGATAACTCGAATTTACCCTCTCATCAGTTTTAGTGGCCAAAACCTATGCAGTGACTACAAACTTAAGAAATTGGTTACCAAAACCTTTATAGTAACTAGAATTTTAAGAAATAGTTTATGTACATATTGTTTACTAATCTTGACATTTGAATCTATTGATCTTGAAATATCCTTTGAAATATTTATTATGAATAATACTTTATATATTTGTTCTTTAGTAGAAACAATAAAATAATCAACTAATCTACCCATCTAAAGGCTTAAAAATGAAAAACATTTCCCTAATATAATTTTCAATCTTAATTTATACCATATATAAGATTGGATATTTGTGTACATTGTACAACCCATGATCTACTATCATCCCAATATCAACGTCCATATGACTTCAATCATCCATTGATTTAAGTTTTTCAACTCTTAACTTCCATTTATCTAATAATTACAAATAATGAAATATGTTTTCATTCTTTCCCCCTATAACATATCCCCCAACCCAAATCCTTTAGCCATAAAATTGTGTAATTTCCATAGATGTATCAATCAAAGACAACCTATCATTTCCTCCACCTCTTATTATCTAGTCTTCCTCACTTCCTATTACTTCCATTTATTTGCTTTCACTTGATTGCCATGAACTCCAACATATCCTCACCTTCTTCACCTCACAACATCATCAAGCGTGAAGAAGACTCTACAACATATGAGAGTAGCACCAGTGTTGAAGCTTGACCATTCCATTCTTCTACTTCCCCTTAACCCCCTAAACCTTGCCTCCTCCTCTGCCTCTCATCCTCTTCTTTCCTTCTTCCATCTCCACTTAGACTTTGACCAACAAACCAACACAGAATCCAACATAGAGCATTCCTTTAGTGATATAGTTTCAGCCAAATTGCTCGACCTCTTCCATCCTACAACACCAAGAACCATTCTTGTGATCAATCCAATCATATGTAACCAAACCTCACCTCATCATCTAACAATAAATGTGCAATTGTATCCATTACATGAACTCAAAGTCTCCACCATATTTTACTATTAACGTGTGGAGTTTTTTAGTTAGATATGTCCACATCATCACATCCTCATCTTTTCATCATCATTGCATGCCCTTATACTCTCAAAGATGCCTCGTGATAGACAAGAGGGAGGAATCTCTTCCTCTAATCACCACAATTTTATCTCCATATGGAGGGTAACTTTTGGAACATGAAAGGATGTTTGGGGCTACTTTTGTGAGAGCTTGATGGACAATAGTAGACAAGTTCCTAGATGCCACATGATATACTTCAATTCTATTTTATTTCTATAAGAAAACACGACAATAGTCACACCAGGCCGATTGTGAGACCTGCTAATTCATGTACACCAAGATTACAAATTGAAACCCTAACTAGCACACTCATTTCTTCAAATCTGCAAGTGCAAAGTCTTGGGATGTAGTAGAGTAGGTAGATCATGGGTCAATCCTAAGGGTGTAGAGAATGTGCTAATTATAGGGTGTTTCTTTAGATTCCCAGTGTAGAGGTTAGGGTTTTAAGAGTTTAATTGGGGGTTATGTTGATCACACTACATATCATTTTAGAGAATAAAATAAGATTGAGATCTTAGCTAAACCTTATAATTATATTTAACAAGCTAGCTAGTAGAGAAAATGACAAATGCACTAGACAAGAAGGAAATTATACGAAGCCATGCTAGTAATGTCAATGAAGATAAGTTAACTACACTAAGCTATCAATTACACCACCTAAACAAGTAGGGATACACTAGGAAATTAACTATGAAAATCTATCACAAGAAATTACGAACAAGTACCAATTATCTATCATGGAGTTACTATCATGAGTAAGAAATTCTAAAAATAAGTAAGAAGAACTAGTTGATACTATAGAGAATTAGGGTTTAGTGATTTAACCAAGAGAGTGGGTTGTTTGGGGGTAATGTGATGATGTATTCTAGGGTCCTTTAGATCAAATTCAATCATATACTAAATAGTAAGTCATATGAACCGGTGTTTAGATAACACCAATGTACAAAACTACTCACCATATATGCTCGAACAAGAATTACACCCTAGCATGAATGCCTTAGCTGATTTTTTCATTGGTACACAACCATGTTGAACGTCAAGTACCTAACCTATCATTAATTTCAGCACTATCACTTTGACAAAATTCCATAGCAAAAAGGTGAACCACTCTGGAAAAATATCAGATGCATTGAGAATAATGTGATCTTTGCATATCTATTCCCCAATGTTTTCCTAAGAGTTGGTTATAATAAGTTATTTCTACTTGAGTATATGTTATATATATGATCCAACTTCAGAGGGACCCTTAAAAGATATATATGTATTTAAGAAATCGTTGTTAGCCTGTGCTTGTCCTTTTCATTTATATGTTGTGGCATGTGTGTTTTTTTCATCTATCCACTTATACATATGGGCACACCAATACATTTTTATTTGTTTATTATATCACCTTTCAGTTGTGTTAATTACGTTACCTTTCAGATTTGAAACTTGAATGTAGTGGAATCTTTTTAGGCCTTTTTTTACTATTCTAATGCCTTGGTTCTAAAAACGGGGGTCAACGTAAGTCTCAGCAACTGAATGTTGCATTCTCTTAAGTTTCTTTTTTCTGTAAACCTGAAATTGCTGCATTCTCTAAGTTTGAGTTTTCTGCATTCCCTAAGACTGTCAATACAAATAGTTTAATTGTTCTAATGACTCAGAATACTGTCAACTTTAGCTTCTAATTCTTGCATGGATAGTCCAGGAACTTACAATGCATAATTCTCTCTTAGATTTTGCAATCACCTTCATTTGATGACTGTCATACCTACCATCCTGATTAGAAAGGTGACCCATGCAAGTTTTCAAGTGAGATTGCATGCCCTTATTTATATAATATATGTATGTCATGTAAGTGTATGATTAATCATGCAATCACTCTCATCAAACGATAGTTATATTGCCATTCTCACTACAGCTATATATGATGAGTGTTGACCTCGAGGAATCCATCTACATTCGTGGTTGAAATCTTTGGCATCTTAGCCGTGAGGGGGGTGTATGGAGTACCCTACAAATGAGCCGAAGAAGGACATGAATATGATGAGTGTTGACCTAGAGGATGCATCAAATGAACCTGAATATGTGGATATCATAATCACTTTTAGAATCCATGTATCATTTAGTTGGACAGAACACTCTCCCATGTCTATGTTTGAGCTAAATAACATTGTAGGAAAGCTTGGCGTTGGGTGCATTTGTATGGTAGAATATTGGCTGGTAGGCATGGTCTTATTGGACTTGTCAAATGAGTCAAAAAGGTTGTTTCGGAATTCAACTACTTCGATGAAAAGACATTTGAATTGCTGATATATTTTCTAGCTGTCAGTGAACAGTCAGCAAAGGCCCTGCTGAGTTTTGGAGCAGTTTCTATAGTACAACCATTACAGTATTGGGTATAAGAGGATATTATGATGCATTCATTTCCCTCTCCTCCCAAAGGGATACTTGACCAATTAGTCAATAGGAAGGGATTTTGTAGGGTTTCTGTAACTTAGTGCAGTCCATCATCAATAATTGTTGTTTGGCCAATGTGTGAACTATCTAAAGGGTGATTGTAAGTTTATCAGATTCATTTGATAGATTCCTAGTTGCTATGGCCAGTACACTAGTCTAACTGCATAAGTACGATGAACTATCCAGAAGGTGTGTGGGATTGTGTTAATAACTGTCAAAATTTTGTACCTAGTTTAGATTGTATCAGTCCTCCATGTTGTTATGTGGATATCATGAAGGGGCTTCCACCAAGCCTGGGGTTGAAATGGCCATGTGTAGTTCTTCTGATATAGTATTTCCATTCTAATGCAGTGACTAGAGCGTCATCTACCTGCTGATTCCATTGAAAGTGATTTATTTTTACGTGAACCAATTGCAAGTTAATTTTTTAGACATTATTGTAATAAAATTATATGCAATTTTTCAACAAACATGACTGTACAAGGTGATGTATGGAGACATGTTGGGTGTTTCAAAATAGGGGAAATAATTATTCCCTATACATGTAAATATGGTATAAAATCTTAGTTATCGCTTATTCTCCATGTACACATAACATCTTATTTTTTATATATTTTTATATATTTTTACTGAAATCACATATAAGAACTCTCCACATATTTGTTGTGCAACAATGGATCGAAAGTGGATGTCTTCAAATCGCTTATCTGAAGAGTATGAAAAGGGAGTGGATGAATTTGTAAGGTGTGCAATTGAACATGCAGGAAATGATACGAGACTTCTTTGTCCTTGCACAAAGTGTGATTTCGGTAAGCAGATTAACAAAGACGCATTGCGTCATCACTTATTTCGAGACGGCATTGATACAACTTACACTCAATGGATACATCATGGCGAGAGGGAAGATTTTCATATTGTAGATCAGAGTGAACAATTTGAGGGAGGCGAAGGAGACACATTGCAGGACATGGCTTACAATGTAGAAGAAAAGATACGAGATTGTCCTAAAATGTTTGAAAGGTTAATGATTGACTGTAAAACACCATTATAAAATGGTTGTGTCAAGTTCACCAAATTATCTGCTATTTTAAAGTTATATCACCTGAAGGCGAGAAATGGTTGGTCTGATAAAAGTTTTATGACCTTGCTACATCTCTTGAAAGATATGCTTCCCGAGGATAATGTGCTTCCTCATCGCACTTACGAGGCAAAGAAAGTGCTTTCATCCATGGGCCTTGATTATGAAAAGATACATGCATGCTCCAATGATTGCATTTTGTATCGAAATGATCATGCTTTGAAGGACAGTTGTCCAGTCTGTGGAGAACCACGATACAAGAAGGATGGCAGCCCTAGTAAGGTGTTGTGGTATTTACCAATAATACCGAGATTTAGGCACTTGTTCAATAATGTTTATGATGTGAAGAAGTTGGTTTGGAATGATGAGGATAGAAAAGAGATGGTTTTCTTAGACACCCTGCAAATTCTCTACAATGGATGACAATCGATAATATATTTCCAGAATTTGGTGGTAATCCTAGAAACTTAAGACTGGCACTTTCTGCAGATGGAATGAATCCCCATAATTCCGGAAGTCATAGTACATGGCCTGTAATTTTGGTTATATATAATCTTGATCCAGATGTATGCATGAAACACAAGTATATGCTTTTGACTTTGCTGATTTCAGGACCAAAGCAGCCTGGAAATGAGTTTTGACATTTACTTGGCTCCACTTGTTGAAGATTTAAAGATTCTGTGGGATAAGGGTGTTGAGTTGTATGATGCATACCGCAAAGAGAATTTTAATATGATGGTGATGCTATTTTCTACGATAAATGATTACCCTAGCATATGGAAATCTATTTGGGTACAGTATCAAAGGACATATTGGTTGCCCTATCTGTGAAGACAAGACCTCTTTCTGCCAACTGAAACATGGGAAGAAAATTGTTTATCTCGGCCATCGCAGGTTCTTTCCTGAGGATCATCATTATCGTAGGTGAAGAAAGCTTTTAGTGGAAAAGTAGAACTATGAAGAGCTCCACAACCATTAACCGGGCAAGAAATCTTCACTAAGGTGAAACAACTGAAAGTAAAATTCAAAAAAAAGAATAAATCTCCAATTTTCAAAGGTCTCTACAAGAAGAGGTCTATATTCTTTGATCTTCCTTATTGGAAGTCTTTATATGTGAGGCATTGTTTAGATGTGATGCACATAGAGAAGAACATATGTGATAGTCTGATTGGAACATTACTTAATATCCCATGGAAGATAAAAGATGCCCTCAAGGCAAGATTGGACATGGTTGACATGGGTATTCGAGATAGATTGGCTCCACAAATGAGGGGAAGTTGGACCTACTTGCCCCTAGCATGTTACACACTTTCAAAGTATGAAAAAGCTGTATTTTGTGGGTTCCTAAAAGGAGTTAAGGTTCCAGAGGGATATTCTTCAAACATGAGTAGATTTGTGGATGTGAAAGATTTGAAACTGTTGGGCTTGAAATCACATGATTGTCACATCTTAATGCAACAATTTTTTCCGTTGGCTATCCATTCCATTTTGCCTAAGCGGGTTAGAAATGCAATCACTAAACTTTGTATGTTCTTCAATGATTTATGATCAAAAGTCATTGACCCTGAGACGTTGGACTCATTGCAAAATCATATCATCATCACTTTGTGTCAGCTTGAGATGTACTTCCCTCCTTCATTCTTTGATGTAATGGTTCATTTGACTGTGCACTTGGTTAGAGAGGTCAAACTATGTGGTCTGGTATTTTTACGTTGGATGTATCCGTTCAAGCAATATATGAAGCTATTAAAGGGGTATGTGAAGAATAGATATCGACCCGAGGGTTGTATGGTGGAAAGCTACATAGTAGAAGAGGTTGTTGAATTTTGTGTCCAAATTTTATCCAATGTTGATGCCATTGGTCTTCCTTAATCATGGCATGTCAAAAAAATTGATGGACAAGGCAGTACAGGATGCAAGTTTGTACGACTTTCAACTGATGAATTACACACAGTGCATGTGTATGTCCTTCGTAATACAACCGAGGTTGAACCATATGTTAAAGAACACATTGATTATTTACAAACTCGTTATCGATCTAAGAATGAGAAGGATATAATGAACTTACACATATGTTGTTTCGCCGAATGGTTAAAGAATCGTATTAGTGAACAGATTGATCATTCACCGATTTCTGTTTCAAAGACCTTGAAATGGTTATCTGTGGGGCCTAAATCAACCGTGTTGTCATTTGCTAGTTATTTTATAAATGGATACACTTTCTATATAAAATTTCAAGATGACAAAAGCACGATGCAAAATAGTGGGGTGTCTTTGGTATCCGAAGCTTTACACATTGCTAGTGCTAAAGACAAAAATCCAGTCTGGTGTGACATGTCCTATTATGGTGTGATCCAAGATATATATGAGTTGGACTACAACACGTTTCGGATTCCTATTTTTCATTGCAAGTGGGCTGAAAATGATAAGGGTGTACGCACAGAAGATGGATTGTTCTTAGTGAACCTAGATAGGGAGGGATGTAAACACGATCCATTTATAATGGTATTATAGGAAAAACAAGTTTTCTATGTGAAAGATACAGCTAACAAGGGTTGGTTTGTAGTCTTATCTCACAAAAGAAGGCCCCATGAAGGAGATGATGATGATGATGACATCATTTTAGAAGAAGAAACTTCTTTGTCTTCAATCATTCCATCTATGTGTGTAAATGATGATCTTGTTGTTGAAGAATAAGAGATATGTGCTCGAGAAGATCATAATGACAGGACATTAGTTGATGATGTCAGTGTGCATAAAAATAAAAAATAGCGTACACATAAGTGAATGTAAATATGTCTTAAACTTTGTAAGATTTTATTATGTTGTTTTATATGCAGTTTGCTAATATTTTTTGTGCCAAATTTTGTTGTAGATGTCTTCCAATGAAGACGACTCAATGACCACAACGATTAGTAGGGGTCGTACCACAATGCCTAAAGTTTCGAGAAAGAGACGTAAAGGACAAAAAAATCAATTGGAATGGAATTCAGAAGGACAACCAATTGGGAAAACCCGAAACATTTTCAGCAGCTATATTGGAGTCACATCCCGAGAGCGAGTTCCAATCAACATCGATACTTGGAGTGATGTGGGAGAAGGTCCCAAGGACCTTATTTGGGAAGAGATTGAGGTGAGTATGTAGACGTTAATATTTTTTGTATAAAAATATTATATTATATTTTATGTGTATGTGGTTTTGTTATTTGTAGGGTGTTTTTTTGATTGGATCTATCAGAAAGTAGTGGGTATTACAAAGAGCCAATGATAGATGGAGGGAATTCAAATCTCGGTTATCAAGAAAATTCATGAGGGACAAAGATGGAAACATATGCAAACACCCACCCAAAGAATATGATTTTATATCTGCAGATCAATGGGAGGATTTTGTCATGAGTCGATTGACCGAAGAATTTAAGGTGATAATATAAACTAGTGTAATTTTGTTGTTTTGCTTGAAAGACATTTAAATATATTTTCATATTTATTGTTTGTAAAAATAACTAGAGAAGAAGTAAGGCTGGAAGAGAATTATCGTCAAAGAATGAGTATCGGCCTAGAATTTCTCGTAAGGGATATGTTGGCCTAGAGCAAGAAATTATAAGATTTGATTCATTTTAAAGTGATTTGTGAAATTTCATATAGAGGTATAAAAGTATTGTGGTTTTATCATATTATAAACAGATCAGTGAGAATAGTTTAGATCCAGTTATTTCAAAGATTTCTAGAGCAGAATTATGGAAAAGAGCTAGAATGGACAAAAATGGTGTTGTTACTAGTGACAAGGTCAAGGAAGTGGTGTACAAGATTGTAAGTTTAATTTGTTATCTCGTTGATTTTTCATCACAATATATAGTTTTTATTATTTTTACATATTTATGTTTTATATTTTGCAAGGATGCTCTATCTCATGAAGTTTCTGAGGGACTCATTAGTGAGAAGGGATGTAATGATGTGTTAACAATGGCATTGGGAAAAAAGGATCACCCAGGACATGCGAGAGCAACCGGACCAGGAATAACAATTACAAAATATTGTCAAAGTGTGGCTCGAACAGATGATCAACCATCACATATGTTGTTACAAATGCAACAGACCATTAAAGCTTTGGCCATGAAGATCAAGTATCTTGAAGGGAAGAATACGAGCAAGGATCTCAACAATGTTGGGGATACAGACCAATACCCTACTTCCAAATCTAATTGTCCACTTGCACAATTCTCACATCTACCTGAGGTAATCAACAAGTCTATTATGTAGTAAATGTTAGAGATAGTGATTTCTCATGTTGACAATATCTATATTTGATTTTTGTAGGGCTATCACAAGTGTATTTTGATGTTGGATAATCCATTACATTTAGTAGCTGATGGAAAGGTGTATATATCTCATACAAATGAGCCAATTATCCTTCACAATGTGGCATTGGATCCAAAACACAAAAAAGTGATAATTGATACCCCGTTGATGCCTGAAGAAAGTGTGCCAATACCTTTAGATATGGCTGAAGTTTGTCAAGGCATAGGCACCTACCTTCCTTGGCCTGCAGAATTGATCAAAATAAATATGAAGGTATATGCGATAACTTGACAGTGTTTTTATTAATTTATTTAAATGAATCATGTATAGTAATAAACTATATTTTTTATTTTTATAATCATATGCAAGGAATCCCAAGACTCATTGTCTCAGAGAAAATTGAGGGAATCAATAAGCACACAAATAGGAAATTCAAAAACTAGAAAAAATTGTGATGAAGTCTCAAGTCCCGTCAAGCCAACATGCAAAAAGCCTCCAACAAAGCTGAAATTGTTGATGGTGTATGTGGAAGATGATTAGAATCGGAACATCTCTCTTCAAATGCTTGAATATGTAGTAGGTTACACACATGAGCTGATTATCACACCAGAATTTGTTAAAATATGCCATGATAAAGACCAACTAGAAGCCTCGCACATATCAGTGTACATAAAGTAAGTTTCTATACGAGTAATATGTGTTTCTATACAAGTACAAAGACTAATTATGTATTTTTATACAAGTACAAAGACTAAATATGTATTTTTATACAAGCACAAAGACTAAATATGTATTTTTTTGTAGGCATTTGTTCAACAAAGTGACCTCCGGAAATATATTTAATATATTTGGATTTATATGTCCACATTTTATAGATCTGTTATACAATGATAAAGTGGAGACTCGGGTGCAGTACATAGCAGATCAATTCATTAGAGGGAAGAAACAAAGATTAGAATTGTTCTTTATACCTTATAATGTGGGTTACGCATAATTTTGTCGATTGTATGTTATTTGTTTACTTTAAATGTTGCTTAAAAATACATTAATCTTAAAATGTAATACTCATGTATGCGTAGGGGACATTGGATACTTTGCGTCTTCGACCCTATGTGGGGTAAGTTCCACTATCTTGATCCGTTAAGAGGAAAATTATGTGGGAATGTGGAAAAACTCATGGAGTTGTAAGTACTTCATAAAACAATTTCAATTACATAATACATGTATTGAAAGTTCCATATATAGTTACTAATGCATAGAATTCTTGATATGAATTTGAATAGGACTCATAAAGTTTATCAAAAGAGAGATGTGCAATATAGGAAGAATTTGAAATGGGAAATTATCAAGGTAATTTACCATTTTGATCCAGAAAAATACTGCTTTCTGATTCACCAATAGAAGTGTTGTTCTAGTTTCTTCAGATTCTGCTACTTGATTTGATATGGTGTTATTTTTACAAATGCTCTTATTTTTACATATATTGATTAGATATTCTTTGGGTCAATATCATCAAGGGAATCCAAGGGCAATTGTTAATTGTTGTATGTGATATTCTTAGGTGTTTCTTCCTTCATTTCATAGGACGACCAGGAAATTATCAAGTGTCTTGTCACTAAATTATGTTTTCTTCTGGTATCACAATTGCATAAACAGATGCAATTACATAAACTCAGGTGTCCTCTTTCGCTCATGTTTGTTGGAAACAACTATTACATAAGGTGGTGCTTTTACATAAACTGTTGGAGCAACAAACATAAACTCACATATGTGCCACCTTTCGAAACAGATTTTACATAAACTCACATGGGGGGGATTCCACTTACTGGTGGTCGGACATACTTTCACACTGTGTTCTCCCAAACTAAGCCACTTCATGTCAAGGGCTTGCTCTGGAACCCTCCTAGTTTATGAAAGGCTAGCACATAGACACTGCTATCTCAATTCTAATTTTCCTGTTCTGTCTTAGTGTTTCTAAAACTATTAAACATGCCATGTTGGAATGCCAATGGGTTGTTACCTACTAGAAGGAGGTGGAAATGGGTGATCTTGTTCCAAGGATGAACACATGTGAGTTTGTGTAATAGTTATTTGGAAGTGGCCATGAGAATTAACGCTATACCCTTGGGCCAAGAAGATCAGTTGTTGGAAAAGAGGCATATCCTGGGAGGTTGCTATGCACTTGGTAAATGTAGATCAAGAAAACCTAGACCAGGAGATGCATTATCTTAGATGATTCAAAACCCTACAAAACATTCAGTGTGGAGGCCTAATAAAGCATGATATTATGATCATACTATTTGCGAAAGACAACCAAAAAGAGACTTATTAAGGGGGCTCTGTGGAACATTGAAAACTCTTTGTAGATAAAAAAGGGTTGTTAGCTTAGGATTTGGGGATCTAGTCCTTGAAGAAGACTTTGTCACAACACTTTTTGTTGTAGGAAGTCATGGGTTTGGGTGTGGCTGGCTAGCCGATGTCGGAGAGAAGGAGTGTGTCGGCATCTTTGGACTAGGCTTGGTGGATGAAGCCTTGGATTACACGTGAGATGACCTTGGCCAATTTGTATAGGCCGCCACCTAAGATCATGGTGATGGAAATGAAAACCTACAACATGTATTGAGAAAAATTGATTGTTACACTTTGTAGGCAACAAAATAGTCAGGGTTTAACATAACAACATCAATGGCACAGGTCGTATACCTTGTAGCCTTGAAGCCCGTGGAGACTGGTGGTTGAAGCATTCGCTGGATACCACTTGCCCTTGTTGTGTTTTATTAGAGGCCACATGAGTCCCCAAGAAACAATAGCTCCAAGCAGAATAGATATGTTGATGATGTATGGGTAGATCATACCAACAGCAACACAAGTGGCTGAAAAATTGAAGAAGAACCTGCACGCCAGTCATTGAGTCAAAGATGGTTAGTGCATTGACACAAATATTAAATCAACCAAATACATTACTGTAGATTAACAAATGCCCTTGACTATTTTACTATTTCAATGAATCTAATAAATTGTACCTATATTGTTTGGCTTTAAGGCAGAATGTGGGGAAGTTAATGAAACCGCAGTCATCTCCCCCGGTGAAAAACCATTGGATGAATCCCCAGAGGAAGCTCAAAGAGAAGAAATGTCCCAGCTTTCTCACTTGTTTCCTTTAGAGGCAGAGATAACAAAGAACAAATTAGTATAGAACCATACATCACAGAGTCAGTGACATATTGATGGATACATACACAACGCAAAGTAGCAAAAAGCTAGAAAGCATGGTCAATTTGGCAAACAACATCCTCAACATGAATTGATTCATGTGTAGACTACAAAATTCTGAAAATGATGGTATAGAGTGGATTGATTACTTGGCTAACTTGGTTCCTTGAGGAGTGTGGAAGTCATTGATGAGGTGTGTCATGGTGATTCCACTAGGATAGATCAACTTGTAGTCAATGATCATGATCTGCAAACATGAGAGTAGAAAAGATCCACAGAGAAAAGTAAGGCAGTGCCATGACAACCAAGTTACAATGAATTATAGATTTACATGCATGTCGACTGAAATCCATTAGAATTGGCGACGTCATGATTTCTAGTGATAGAAAGCAACATGCTCGGAATACTCAACCATAATAGAGTTACATATAAAAGGGTTGTTAGCTTATAATGACAAATGGTCTGAGTAAAGGACTTTCAGTTTACTTTAACAAGTGGTGTGAGTCTTGTTAGTGCAATGCACACTACTATGAGTCTTAGAAGTGACTCTATTACCTGTTACTAAAATGGAAACCAACATCTCACCTATTAATGTGGGAAATGATCTACAGAGAATGAAGACTATGAAGGAAGAAAAGTTGAGCCAACCTCCACCTCCTTCCCCTGTAGATGTGGTTGCTAACAAAGTTGTTGTCACTGAAGTGGAAAATGTGAGAAAGGATATTAATGTTGATGACCTACATGAACTAAACTTAAATGTTTTTAAGTACAAACCTGATGGATTCACGTTCACATAACACACAAGTTAATTCTCACACAATTTGTGAATAGTAAGATTGTAATTAAGATCTTAAGTACAAGGGTGAGCATGATGGAAACAAGTAGAAGTGCCAGATGTCAAAGCTTGTGTGCATATAATGAATTGAAATACTTGGTGAAATAAAGAATGGGGAAATTAAGCCAGAAACCAGTTTAAAATACCTACATTGTCATCCTTCATTGCATCCTCATAGGCATAGCGTACTACCAGGCCCAATTCATGTTATCCCCATGTACAATTTCTATGAGGATCCAAATATTTGATACCAACTTCAGATCCAGATAGCGAGTTTAGAACATGAGTCAACAACCCCATAAGGGATATTAAATAAGATATGGACGAGCATCTAACACAATTCCACCCTCAATGATGAAAGATCCTTTAACTTGAGCCTGGTAAGATAAACTACACTCTAGTTATTCCTTTTATTTCCCTACAATTTGCTACAAAATGATATGAATACTTTGCAAGAGGACACGGTTATGAGGCACGTTTGTTGACCATGCAACTGAAAAGGAACTAAGGCACCTTCGCGACCTAAAAATGAAGAGTATCCCCATCCTGAGTTGGACAGGAAATACTAACCTGCAAACACCGTCATCATTTTATTACCAGCATTAGTCTGGTCACCATCAACTAAACATAGTGGAAATTCATATCCTGCTATTACTTTTAAAATAAAGTTAGGAACTTGAATAGAAGATAATACCTGCATCAAGATCAAATAAGAGACTAGCTCAATACTTAACTATCGGAAAGCATATTAGCATACAAAATACAACCGATCAACAAAAGTGATCTTCTAATTATCAACTTGTTTTGGATACCAAAAAATTGACTTTTCATGTAAACATGAGCATATGGGATTCTTTCTTTAGAATTCTAACAAGTGGAAATCCACCGCCTACTATTGTTTTCATGCTAGGATGTAGTTCTTGTTAGAGCATTGTGGTTGTGCTTTACATGAATAAAGAGGTTTGTGAGGTTCAATTGACCTTTCTCATCACAATTGATAGTAATATGGAGTCCCATCTAAATATGATGTACACAATTAGGTTATCATCTTTCTAAAACATCTGCTCATAAATAAATAAGCAACAATTGAGTTTTCTAAATTTCAGCCACAAGAGCATTCAAAATAGATATAATTTTTGAAAAGAAGAGACAAAACATATACATCATCACTATCATAGTATATTGTATGAGACATACCTGTAAGTGTATATATGATCTACAGGGGACATTTTAGTAAACTGGGATCCCAACTTCTTAGCTTGATTGTTTGGGAAGCTGTTGAGAAACTTGTATTTTCTAAATTCAAAGATGAAGATAGCATAATCATTTTACAAAGCTCATCTTGTTGCATATAAGGGTATTCAAGATGGACTCTTATTTCTTTAAGCTTTACAGTTGGGAAGCTACATTTGTTGCTCCTATTTTGGGATGCTCAATTGCCTTTTGTATGTGTGACCAACTAGAGTGTTTTTTTGAAATTCATTGAGTTACTGATAATGACCTTTTCGTTGTGTGTTTTTACACTCTTCTGCTATTGAAGCTCCATGATTATGAGGTTTGGCCCAGCATGAGAGTTTTCCTCAATAGTGAGAATATCTTTTGAGGTTGATGTTGTATGTAGTCTTCTTCTTTAATCTATGAAGGTATGTGGTCTAGGTAGCATGATTACATTTTAATTTATATCCATGTGAGACCCTGGTGTGGTGATGGACTCCTCGTGAATATTGGATTTTTTTTAACAACAACAGGGTTAAAAATGTCAATATCAATATTAGAAGACTACATATCTGGGCATTCCCTTTAAATGATTGGTGTATACTAAGAGTGGTTCATATGACAGTGTAAGTTGCAGTACTGAACATTATAAATGAGTTGCATGTGATCAATTACACCTCTACATATCCTAAAAGGGATCTTTCCAAATAACTCTGATATGCTCAAACCCCAACTAACCTCTATGATTATGTTGTTCTTAAGCAAGCGTATAATGGTAATATTACCAATGTTGTTTCTATTTTACAATGTGTAAACGTTTCTACAGTCATAAGCCTTGTAAATGGAGGGTGGGATGAACGGATGAACAAACAACCTTTTGACTGTACCCCCAACAGAAAATTAAACAAACAGGAAGATCAAGCTGGCAAATTCTCCTATAAATACAACATGAAAGCTTGCTTTCACAGAAAATGAAATCAAAAATAGAACCATCTTAAACTCTTGCATATTTATTCATGATATACCTATGGAGAATATTTGATATACACATGGAGAATATTTGGGTGTTTCTAGTAGCTTTGAACTCTTCTTTATGGTTTTCCATGGTTAGAACTCTCCTTAGACCATCCATCTATCCTCCTTGATATAGTTGCATAGAAGATATTATATGTGACTCCATCAAGCTCAATCCCTTCAACATAATCTAGGTTTTAGAAAATCTAAAACCTTTAGTCTACTAGCTATATACATCACACAGACACTTGGTGAAGGACAACTTCATGAGAAAAACCCCTAGGCTACACATTTCTTCCATCTTAGGTTTCTCACTCTCTCATCTCCTTGCAAACCCTGCTAATGACTAATAAGGACACATGAGAAGACCTCATTGGTATGCCCATATATATCTAGCCACTTAAACCAACTTCACTATATTGAGATAGCCTGAACTCAGATAGTTGTAACTGAGCTTGGAGCATCTAGAACACACACGATTGTTGTCTAACGTAAACATGACCAAGAAGTACATAACTGGAAACAAACTGATAGTGATTGGAACTAACCTAACAAGTACAAAAGTCCACATGATCAAATTATCAGACCTTATTATATTTAGATATATGTAGCAATATATGCATCTTGATGCAAGTTAGACCTTGCATGATATCACATTATCATAAGTTGGTACAACACCATACACCACTTTCCAAGACACATTGTTGGCTGTTGAGGGAGCATCCCTCCCCATAGCCATACTGCTCCTCATGTTTTTCTCTCCTTTTACCATGTTTGTTCTTTGGTGTCTTCTCTTACTTTACAATAGAACTCTATGCTTCAGCGATACATCAAAATTATTTTTCTCATAATCTTCTTTTTTCCCAATTGGTAGGAATGTTGTAATACATTTTATTTGAGTGGTTGATTATATTCATCATGTTGCCTGGGGAACAATCGATGATGCAACCTCTTGGTTGCAAACTGCCAATTCAACCTGCTCAATGCCACAACTCTGGCAGGTATACTATAGGAATCGATCAGAGGGATAATACTTGGGTTGTTGAGATACTTTGCAGATTAGTGCAATTGCATTTTTGTTTGGTTGATATCAATATTATGAAAGTTATGTATCTTGATGTTAAGACTCATCAAGGATATCTTGTTTACCTGTTGTGGTTTATATATCTTTGGGGTTTGATATATCTAAAAAATCTTTCGTGTGAGGCTGCAGTTTAACAAAGGTTCCTTTTGGAAGGGTGGAATTCTTCACTCTTACAAAATCCCCCTCTTGCAAGAGCAAGTTTTGCATCATCCAGTATGGCATATAAACCATGCCTTCTTCAGCAATAAACCATTCCTTTTTCACTCTTATAGAATTTTTTATTCTGTTTACACATACCTCTTATTAAGTTTTCTGGCTATTTATACCTTTCCATCCTCTTATTTGCTAACAAGTTCTCACAATTATTTAGATAACAAATTAATATCTATTTTGTACAGTGTCCAAAGTAGCCGAACGATACAGATTGTGGGTATTATGTGCTGAAGTATATGAAAGACATCTTTGATGTGAGAAATAGAAATATTCCTGAATGTGTAAGCTACTTAACATTATATTCTTTTAGTTTGTTCAAATTTCTAAATAAATTGAAAAAATCACAATATGTTGATATATTTGTCATATGATTGCAGTATTATTCGAAGTATATTGGTCGTTACTTCAACCAAGAAGAAATCGATGAGTTTTGAAATGAGTGGGCGACATGTGTTCTTGAGCACACATAAGATTATGTGACATGTGGGGGAGACATTTGTTCTTTAACATAGACCAATGTGTGAAACTTTTTTAGTTAGTTTTCAGTTCGATTCTAGATTGGATACTCAGTACTTTGTATTATTGAATCGTTGTATGGATGATTTAATATTAATTAAAATTTAGTATGACTTTCTTTCAAGGTTTGATGGAAATTTTGTTCAACTATGTGTTTGTTTGTGAAATGAAAAAGTATAATTGCATATTTATTATAATTTATTAATAATATGGTTAATTTGATCAATACAATTGGTTCAATATATGACATGTCAAACTCTAATCAAAGACAACAGTTAATGATATGTTGTAAAATGTATGATTCTACAACAAACAACACATGTTGTGTTATCCACACCTATTACAATAGGTTTTTCAGAAGAAAAAGAATACACCTATTACAACAGGTGTTTCTAGTGAACTACAACATGCATAACATGTTGTATAAATTGTGTATATTACAACAGTCATACACCATGTTGTCTAAACAATCCTATTACAACGATTAAATGTATGGAAAGACAACATACTCCAACTGTTGTATAAACATGTATATTACAACAGGTGCACTACATGTTGTAATATACCTACCTATTACAACGGGTGTGTTTAGTGAAAGACAACATGCTTCGACTATTGTATAATATATATTACAACGGGTGAACCGCATGTTGTAAAAAATACCCCTATTACAACGAGTGTGTTTAGCGAAAGACAATGTCGTTCAACTGTTGTATAATATATATTACAACAGGTGCATTGCATGTTGTGTAAAATACCCATATTACAACAGGTCATTCCTTAAAAGACAACATATTTCAACTATTGTATAAAATACATCTATTACAACATGTGATCACATGTTGTGTAAAGCACCCCCCATAAGACCACGTGATCTAATACAACGGTTAACACCTATTGTAAATTGAGAAAAGAAACTGTTGTAAAAAGTATTTTCTGTAGTAGTGTCTACAAGAACTTTGAGCGGCCTTCTCCTTGAAGAAGTATACAAATGCAACAACACCAAAGAGTGTCACAGAAGAGAAAGTGTAAACTTGCATGGAAGAAATAATTACAATGATACAAGACCATGGCAGGGTATATGTGCACACACTCAACAAAGACTTTAAGAAATTACAATTCTTCCATAGAAGCACTCAGTAGATCCATCAATTCAAAAATTGTTGTTTCCACTACCTTTATTGGATGTGACCTTCGACATACCGAGGAGTGAAGGTCAAAAGTCTAGTAGGGGCGGTACCACACGCTTTGAGGATTCTACGTCGACATAATGTTACGCTCTAGCTGGGCCATACCTCATGAAGAGTAAATTCCACACATTTATTTCCAACCTCAATCTTTGACACACTGGGATAGAGTGAATGATAAGTTTGGGAGGGGGGTTATAAATGGACACCAAAGGTATTACTCTCAAACCCCCTTTAATCATTCATATTTTTGAAATTTTTGAAAAATGTTAAACCTTCTGAATATTTAGAAGTTTTTTTCTAGAATTAGTACAACATGCACATTTTGGATCCAATTTTCCTGGATATAGTCATAAACTCCCACTCTTAGACTTTCTTATCTTTAGGATAACTCTTAGCATATTTATTTTAAGAATGACATATTTGGGCTACATAATTCATCTAAAATTTGAGTTTGATAATGTTTTAACGTCAACCTTACCTCAAGATAATATAAAATGTAAAGAGTTGTTTTCTACCCCAAGATAAATTCTCAAGGTAAGGATGACTTAGCCTAATACACTCCTGATTGATCACCCTAGATCTCAAGTATAGGTAGGGAAGCACATAACTTGGAAAGGAGGAAACAACTATCCCTTCTAGTTCTTAAAATCCTCACTTTGGGATCAAAAGAGGCTCGGTAGCCCAAAAACATTCCTAATTATTCCTATCACCCTTATCCTATGACAAGAATAAAATTTGAGTGGAATAAGATCATGAGCGTTGTGCCAATTGCAAAAGATGATGAGGGGTGCAAGCCTAGAAACCAAACATACCCACCTACATATCAAAGGGGACCTCACACAACCACCTGAAATTACATTAGGGTCCAATTGGATAACACTGTCACCACAACAGTAAACATGGTTGATTAAACCTGATAAAGGTAGAAAACACTGCGTCCTTAGCCTACCCCAGCACAATAGCTAGTATCTCCATTAAAATAAAATTTGGGAATGAAAGCTACCTCCAACCAGAACCTTGTGCAAGTACGACATGGAAAGGGATTATCGGTGAATCACGAAGGAGGAATCCTTCCTTAGAAGAAGGTTGTAGCAGAAAAATAAGTATCATGACTCCCGATCTGAGAGAGAGAGTCTTGATATTGATAGTATCTAGCTAAGATACATACATATTGATTTAAGGCTGACACAAAGACATTCTTCACACTTCCAAAAATAATAATCTAATAAAGCTCTTTGAAGTTGTTTGTTGCTTTAATTCTATTTGTTAGCCTGAGGATAGGCTAGATCTAAGTTTGGGCGGGTTGATAACCTCCAATTTTGTGGATACTCAAGTGCATGTTTTACCCTAATAATATCGCTATGACAATGATTTACTTAGATAGATCCAATTGTTTTGGCAATTTTTGTAATATATACCTAATTTCATCTATTTTTCTTTCATTTACATAGAATGCCACCAGAGGCAAACTGGAATATAGGCGACCGTTGATCATACCATACTTAGGCGATCACCAGACCTACGACCTCAATGATTTCTAAGAAACTACCTCAACATTCGTTGAACCCCCAGAATTCAGCAATTGCTAACAATCCTATTTCTTGGGAACCAGTGACCCTTCATCACATCAATGATCGTGTAGCCTATGACCTCAGCGGTCACTAGGACACTACAACAATTATTGCTAGAATCAACATCTCAGTGACTGCCAAACCTAACATCCTCTGGAGACTGATGGAAAAGCCAACTTCATCTATAGTCAAACCATCAAGTCTTTTAGAGGCTGATGGAGGTTTATGACTTTAGGGACCGACTAACCCGCATCAATATCGATGAACGATGAGCTTAAGTCAGTTACCTCAAGGGTCACGCTTGGAAACAGTCGACCACTTTATCCATAAAAGGGGTTGCGATGTGTGAGAGATGATTACATGCTTCCACATCGCATAGCCAAATTGCCATTGGTTCATGATCTCTTAAGACGAGAGTCTGAAGAAGAGAGCACACCTACCCCATCATCCACTCTCACTCCAGAACTAGATCTAAAGAAGAAGTGCATCAGCCTGGGTCATTTGTGGTGATAGTTGGTGTATCTCCTTTCTTCTTTAGATATGTTCATCCACCCCTATCTCCTTCATCCATTTCGTCTTTCTCTCTCATGTCTCACTACATTTGTAAATCCATAATGCTACTTGCCACCATGAGTGGATAAACATCTAACTAGGGATGGAACTAACCACTAAGGCTCTCTCAATATGTAAATGCTTATATTCATTGAATATATGTTCTTATCAATGATTATCTACATACTCTTGGTCTTAATACTTCACTTGTATGATTAACTATCATCTTATGATGTTTGATTGTTAGTGCCTTGAAAGAGTAGTACCAACCTTATCTATGTGATATGGAGCTGCATGAATGCATGAGAATGTTGGAATGCCTAATATAATGGTCATATGGTTATATTTGTGATTGTTTGTTTGCCATCAAGAGAGAGAGAGAGAGAGAATCTTGTAATTTTAATCTATCCTAAGCTCGAGAGAGGGGGGAATAGACACATATGATGATTGCTTCTAATCTTTCTAAGGGTACATTATGGGTGTGACAATTGCATGTTGGTGAAAGACCTTAGATGATGAAACCCAATCTAAGTTCACATCCATATTTGTTCTATTATTCTTTGTTTCTATTTTTGCTTTTGTTTTACGTCTTGCTTTATCCTTACTTGTTTTGCTATGTTGTTGGGTTGGAGAAACATCATTCCATAAGGAACATCAAACTTAATCTTTCCCCTTTGATTGGTGTAACTGAGCCAAGATTTTATTTTCTTAGTACTTACCACGCCTTGTCCATGTGGATCAACCCTGATTTACTACATTAGACCCTGTATAATAGTTGTGGGGGCATGAGTGTCGGATTATGAAATAAAGAGTCCGACTACTCTAGATCCTCTCCTTTTTTAATGTATGATTTAGGTCGATAAAATAACATATTTAAAATGAAGTAACTAATAAACTACATAAATGATAAGCTAGGTACAATTCAAAATTGTGAGAGATAGAAGAAATGTTAGTATCATAATTAGTGCGAGTATAAAAAAATTTGTGGGAAGGATTGTCTTATTCAAAAGTAAACATGGTTTAATGGGTTTTATCATCATCTATTTTTAATGAGAGATTTTACAGGCACGATAAGGATATACATGCTATAACGACAATTTAAATTGTAATGAAGGGATGGAAGTTTTACGTTTAAAAGTTTGGCAAAGAGTCAGATTGATTCCAAGTTGAAAAGATATAACTTAAGTTCAGGTTAGATAGTACAGAATTGGGTGTAGTTAGACTCTTACAAGTTTGGCAAATAGTCAGAAGGAATCCAAGTTGAATAATTTTACTTGGACCCACAAATACATGCTTGTCCGGTCAATAACTAACTCAGAATCAATTTTCTGATACAACTAATTTTCTCATATGAAAAACCAAAATCACTGGTTATGCTAATATCTAAAGTTTTATAAAACCAAATCAATTTCTGAATTGAAATGCACTTAAATAACACTAGAAAATACAAATAAAATTATTAAATGTCGGTGTTGATCAGCTTATGTAACTATGAGTTTGTTTACGTAAAGATTTAAAGTCGGTTAATTCTGATTAAACTTAAAGTTGATATATTTGTTCTTTTATTTTAGGCATATAAAGTGAAAGATAACTTTTTTTTAAGAACTCCTTCAACTTTATTCAATGTGTAACCTGGTCCAAGTTACAATTTCTTTTATCACAGGCATACACACTCATGATACAACTCGGAGGGTTGGCGTGGTAAACCTGGTGCAGAGGATTTTTGAGGTGCATTTTAGCTAGCTTGTCAGCTACTCGATTTCCTTCTCTTCTACAGAAATATACACTGGAAATGTTTGGCATACCCGCCTTAATCTTCGTTGCCCAAAGGGTGCAGGTCGGCCATTCTCCTTCTCCCTCCTTGAGTAGCTTGATCGCTAGAAGACTATCTGACTCGATGATCATCTGTGTCCAGCCACTTTGTTGGACTTGCTCATAGGCTAAGTGAATCCCATCCAGCTCTGCAGCCACCACCGATCCCGCCTGTATTTTCCTTACCCAACCACCTAACCAATTGCCTCCGGCGTCTCTAGCCACGGCTGCCACCGCAGCCTCCTCCCCCCTCACTGCAGCATCTACATTCAGCTTCACACACCCAGGAGACGGTCTTCTCCAGACAACCGAGCTTCTGGTGTTGCTAGTGCCCCTGGTCATATTAGGACAGGCTTCCTTCTTTGTTTCTAAAGCTTTCCTGATTCTATAACATTGATGGCTCAGCGGTTTTGCTTCCCCTTCGAATACCTCACTATTCCTGAAATTCCATATCATGTGACAAGTTGTCCAGAAGTCTTCTCTAGATATTGATAGTTGTCGCTGGACCACCTTCAGACAACCTTCAATGGTGGTTGGTTGAGTAAGAGCTCTATGCTCCTCTGCAGTCAGAAGTTTCCTCCAAATACAATCAACTTTCTCACAGTCTCGCAGAGTGTGGGTGATCGTTTCGAGCTCCTTTAGGCATCTTGGGCATGTCCATGTGTCAGACATGTGCCTCTATTGTCGCCGGGTATTTGTGAGAATGGTCGAATGTAGAACCAGCCAGGCGAACATCCTCATTTTCACCGGCACCCGTAGCTTCCAAATGCTGCCCAAGGCTCCATTCGTCTTCACCTCCTTGTGATTTCGAATAAGGTGGAAGGCCGTACTCGAGGTGATAGCTTTAGAATAATAACAAAAAATAACACATTATTTTAAATCTAACATAAATCTTTTAAAACTAGTATATGTTTTTATGTTTTAAATATGACATTTATTTCTTTAGGTATCTCAATCAACTTCTAATCAAGTTGTTTTAAATGGTTAGCCATTATCTCTTTCAAAAATGAGTTGTCATTGTTTATAAAAGAAACTCAAAATCTATTTTATTGTCTATAAAAATATCTTGATAAAATCATTGTACCAAATCAAATGAGGAAGAATGAGAAGAATAAGTGAAAACTAATATTCTAAATTATAAAAAGAATAAATATGATAATACATGTATATTAAGTAACATGCCTTTTCTTAACAGCACAATAGTCAAAATTGTAAATCAAACATGTTATAAGAGAATATTAAAATTTGTTGTTTATTGCATCTTTTCAAAAAAGATTGATAATTACAAAATAGTTAAATCATGTCTATAAGAAGGCTCAACCAATCAGCATTACTAATACATCTACTTCAATTTTGACAAAGTTTTCATGGTTTCATAGGAATGAGAGAAAAATAAGAAGAGAAAAAGTTTTTAAATTTGGTTAGACAATGTAATATGGAAGTCAATGTGAAAATAGTAATATGAAAGTGAGGATAATGGAAAGCAGTGAAAAAGAAATATTGTTATTTACTTTTCAGACGATCTTTCCCCACAAATTAGAGAAAAGGAAACAAGAAAGAGGAATATGATAGATGAAAAACACAATGAGAAATGGAAAACAAATTTGGAGAAATAAATAAAAGCCAAAAGAAATTTTTTGAATAGAATTTTGGGTTAACTTTGAAGGAAACTTAAAATATATCATAACAATTTATAACTTTGCATATAAAATTAATTAGAAACATCGAAAAAATTATAGAATAGTTATATTATAGAGGGAAAATAAATATATAGATAGAAATTTAGTGAGAAACAAACTGATATGTAGAGTGAAACACTTATGCATCCCACAAACGATATAAAAAAGTAAATTTGATATATACTTATAGCATACATTTTATTTTTTAGGATAAATTTCACAAACATAAATGGTGTTACTGTATTTTCAAAAATATATCCCCTAAACATTACAAAATCATGCATATTTTGTCAACTATTTAAAAAAATATTATGACACCATGTACTCTTAATGAAATATCATTTCTAAAGAATTATTTAATTATCCTAAAATGCATTCTACTTATAATGGTGAAATTTACCAACATGTGTCATTCAAACAATCACAATACATACACATCTAATTTTTTATTGACATTTATTTATTATAAATATGTAGTCCACTACATTTGATGAAACTATATTTTCACATTGTTTTAATAAATAACCACTTTTTATCAACTCCACAATAATTAATTTATTAATGTTATGTTTATACAATATGTCGTATCTTTCTATGTATGTGTATTACAATTTTGTGTTATTTTATATTGTAATTCAGTGTTAAGTGGTTAAATTTTATTATGTTTTATAAATGTGTTTTTTAAGGTTCACAAATGTGTTTTCTTATTTAAAATAAAAGATACTGATAAATGACAATAGACTACTTGTGTTCAACTATAATCTCATTCCACATTACTTATTGTTTTTATATTATGATTGATTTAGGAGAAAATTATTTGTACTGTAATGTTAAACTCTGATACAAATAACTACATATGATGTTCAACATCTTTGGGCATCCTTATGCAGTTTACAATTTAGTATTAATTACAAAATACAACACGATATCAAAGTATAACTTTAAAAAAAATGTGGGACCGTGACCCCCAACCCTACACATTGCACAACAAAACATTATTTCACAAAATTATATATGAAATAATGATATCTTAAACATCAAATGATAGCATACATCATTATATATCAGATTGCAAAGTGTATACTTTTACTTATCATGTACAATAATCAATAAGAAAGATTGATTAAGAATATTTTACAAACAAATGTAGGATAACCAAATAGGTCAAACTTGAAAAGTGGCTAGAATTTTGTGAATAGCATGCATGACATATATCCACCAAGGTTGAAAGAAATTCATCGGGAATCTGAGATGCAGTGAAAAATCAAAGGTCTCCATTCACATGTGCATAAATATTACAGTGCTTGCATTGTCATTGTGTGATGCAGTGCAAAGTCAAAGCTTGTCGTTTTGAGAAAATCTTGAACATAGCATCAATGTTGTGAGGTTAGTCTATTGTTCATTGATGTTGTGTAAAAAATCAAAGTTACTGAGAAAATGAGAAGTGAACCAGGAGATGTGATGAAAGTCTGATCGCAAAGAGAAAGAGGAGACGTGATAATTTTATAGATTGTAACTATATGTGAGGTTGATTGAGATGGGCATACAAGAGGTTGATTGAGATAGACATTTTGAATATACTGGTAGTATTCAACATAGACGAAGTTGGGCAACACACAATTTTTCTATGCATCATAACATGAACTAGAATGAAGGGAACATTTTCTTTCCACCATTTTTTCCTCAGACATCAGGAACTGAAGCCTATATATACTTCTCTAGGCAACATGTTTTCCTTTAAGATTCCTCCCCCACCTCCTCAAAAAATTTTAGTTTTCTGCCAAAACTTATTTTCTTTGAAATACTATTTATATATCTTATTTCTCTGATCGTGATTATTCTCCCACTAATTTTTTATTTATTTTGTTAATGTACCCATTACCAGCTAAGATTATTTCTTTTAGTTAGAATTCTCACTTTTAAGAATATATTTCACTTTTATTAGAGTTTTGTAATAAAAAAACTCTCCATGGATATCATTCACTCCATGTAAATTAAGAACCTCCTTCCAAATAATTTTCTTGCCAAAAATTTGATTTCTATCCAAACTTTTATTTCCATCCAAATTAATAATTTGTTCTAAAAATTATTTCTCTTCAAGAATTAATTTAATAATAAAAAGTTAGTTAATATCAAGACACATGTGCCTATACAATAAGTTGGAGTTTGTTGTGTAATAATAATAATATATAACAATAGGTTGGAGTCTGTTGTGTGATCTTGATATATAATAACGAATTACATCATGTTGTGCTATAACATATTACAACAGATAACCATTAGAACATGTGGAACATATGTTGTGTGATTATGATATATTATATTGTTAGAGTATGTTATGTAATAGTGGTCTATTACAACAGGTCAGTATACATGACTATTACAATGGGTTAGAGCATGTTGTTTAATTAGAGTCTTTTACAAAGGGTTTGATTATGTTGCAATATTACAGTCTGTTATAATAGTTTAGCACCCACCTATTGTAGTATCACCTATACTACATTGTATTTAGATGTTGTATATAACTTTTGTTGTATAAAATAAATATACAACATGTAAATAGACTTGTCATAGTAAATATGTTAACTACAACACAACCAGCAGCATTGTTGTGTTTCTCCCGTTGTAAAAAGTATTTTCTGTAGTAGTGACAGACCCTTCCTAAAATGAAAGTGCAAGCACACAAAACTGGCTGCACTTGAGGGGGGAGTTAAAATAATCTCATACCTCTGAGCTCTAGGTTGGTTCCTGGGCTTATAAGGTGTGTGGTCCCTTCACCCATTGCTAATTGGTTTTGGGTTGAGTGCCACACATTCTAATACAAGCCATTGATGATCTCATTAACTAACAATGTAGCATCAAAAATGGGTCTCACTTTTAGAAAGGCAAAATGTATAGGAATAATAACCTCAGGAAGAATTTTCTATAGACAATTAGCAATAGGCTTAGAAATGAATTTGTAGACCACATTGCCTAAAGTAATGGGTCTCTAATATTTAATATCATAGGCATACATAACTTTGAAAAGTAATAAAATAAAGGATTGATTAACCTCTCTAAGAAAATGACCACTATTAAAAAATTGAGCACTTCTCTCTTAACATATTTCCCAACAATAGACCAATAAATCTTCAAAAATTGATAGTTAAACCCATTCGGGCCAGGTGCCTTGTCACCATTGGAATAGAAAACATCATCAATATCGTTATCAGTGAAACTACTATAGAGAAAGTAAAATTTATCATCTCTAATCTTAGGTGACTCCCACTTCTCATACCATTTAGTAGAATTGACATTAATATCTTTTTTTAAAAGACTACCATAATAGCCTACTGATAGCATAATATGCAATTTGATAGCATCTTCATCAGAGAAAAGCATACTATCAATAAGTAAACTTTTGATAGAATTTTTAATTCTTCCAGGCTTCATATAATAGTGGGAAAACTTAGTATTTTTATCTCCCATTTTATGCCAATGAACTCTGGACTTTTGGTTAGCAAAAGATTCCTTAGCACAATAGGACTCAACAACAACTTTTCTTTTATGAAGAGAAATATAAACAAGTCTATGGTCATATGATTACTATCCACATACATTTGAGTATGAGCAATTTTTAGCTTAAAAAATCTTATGGCTCTCAAAAATATTACCAACTTTGAATTTGTTCCAACTACATAGAGGATTTCTAGTCTTCCTTAGAGCCTAAACATTGGATTACCAATAACTTCCTCCTTCAAAGCTTCCTTAACAACATCTTAAAATCTAGTCATATCTCTATGTATTAATAAAATGAAAGGGGTTCTTCTTATATAAATGGAATCATCAAAGTGGACAGATAAAATTTTATGGTATGAGTAGAATAGAAAACATTTCCTTAAACATTTGAGAAGGAATCAATCAGTTTACTATCGTATAGAACCATATCTATTTTGGACATAACAAGTTTATCACCTTGCTTGTTATCCCAAGTGAATTGAGCACCAAACATATTGATCTCAAAGAGATGGTTTCTATTGATAAACTTATTCAATTGAGACATAGCATTAGAATATGGTTTAACATTACCATTCCTCTCACAAGACAATATCATTGAATTGAAATTACCATCTAGAATCCAAGGAGTATTCATAATTTTATTAGAGAGACTATCCCATAAGGGAATACACTTATGTTCAAGGTGGTGACCATAGATGGAGCTGAGAATAAAGGAGCTACTAGGGTAGAACACTTAGTAAGTAATGAATTGGTCACCGTCATCAATCTTGGCAATAACAATATCATTAGAAACCATACAACGATAACTCTCCCAATAAGATGGGAAGAGTTATTATAAATCCAAGAAGAAATAGACCCAAAAAATTATCTAAATCATGCATATTATTCATTATTCAATAATACATATTAAAATTCCCAAATACTTAACATATTTTTAACATTCTAATCTTCATTACGATTCCAATCACATCTTATTTGCCTAAAATTGATACATGTAACTCAATATATTAAAAGGTCAATATATACCTTTTTCTGGGGATGTGTGTCATTGATCCATGAACTGACATTCCAAATTGCAGTATGTGGCCCATGATCATTCAATCCCCAAATCGGTCATCGATGGGCTTTGGCCAGTTTATTGATTGGGTTGGTCGACTCACTCGAACCAGACTGCTCCCTTCATCCTTCTCCTCCCCATGAAGTAGTTGTGGGTGATGCCACTCTAGATGGATACCAGCACCATTATTTCATGTGTGGCCTCTGACTAGTGTGTGAAGTCATCCTTGTGGTTGCTACCCCAGCTACCATGGATCCCCCCTGATGTAGGTAGGTTCTCTCATTATTGGTTTTCTTTCTCTCATCCTCTTCTTCAGGTGTTGTTCTCCCTCTCATCTTCTCCACGTTCCTCCAGAGCTAGTCCATGTGCAACTGATTGTGGTTGGGCATGAGTATGACAATTAGGTCCCCTAGGGACACCACCAGCATGTAAGGAGTCTAGGAATCCTCTCCTAACCATGGCGGGTGGGGTACCAATAAAGAAGAACAAGATATAGAAAATGTAGTGAAAAGATGCATGCAAATCCAAACTAGGGTGTTGGGATCCTTAAGGACATTAACAGCTAATTAGTATATCCTAAAGGTAAGAAGGATTGGTAGGAGTAGAACACATTAATTAGGATTTTCCAAACCCCTGGCTGGAATTTGAAGGTGACCTCCAAAGAAGGCTATTTGAGGATCTATCATGTGCAAATTTTCACTGTCATCATATGATTCCCAATGGCCACAAAATGTCACTTGGGATTAGATTATATAGGGTTCTCGAAAAACCCTAGGTTAAATTTTGCATTTACATTATTAATAACTAGGTAAAATCCCCTCAATCAATGTCAAAATTAAAGGGAGTTATTAATTAATTATGCATCCTCATTTTTTGTATAATTATTCAAAAATTACTAAAAAAACAACATATATTCAAAAGGTTCCCATGCAACTTTTTCCTCATTAGGAAAAGGAATTTCGTGATATCACACATGCATCATATTACTAAAATAAATTAAATGATATGAACTAGGAAACTATGTTTGAATGTAGTTCTCTTATAAATTTGTTTGAATCATAAAGTGAGCTCTGATTGGTTTGAAATTTTAAAATCTTTAATATCATAATGAAAAATCTCCCACCAAGTTGCATCCAGAGATTGTATGTTTAGACACCAACTAAAATATCACTAAATTAAGTTTTTTTCTCCCATATGTCATTATTTAAACAATCTCTAAGAATTCTCAAATATTTACTAGAATAGTAACTCATCATTATAAGATTCATGGATACATTTCAGGTCATTCAGATACACCAAAACCTCAAATTCATAAAATGGCCTAATATTGTCTCCTAATCATAAAATGAGCAATTCCAGGTCATCCAGATACATCATCAAATATTTCTCTCCCTTATTTTGGTCCATATATTTATATTATTTCTTGAAATACCCATAATTGGTCATCATCTAGTCCCAAAAGCTCATAAGTAACAAAAATAAAATAGGTTCATATTGGGTTATAAAACCAAAAAGTCAAGGTCGTAACAGCTATCATATCCCTCAATTTGGGTAATTCATTAAAGTTAAGATGAACAATTGTTGTGTCTTAATGGGTATTATTGTCGGGTTTATGTTTTGAATGACCTCTTACAAAACCCCACCAATAGATCACAATATGTCGAGCAACATGATGATACCACTTGAATACACCATGGATCTCTTAGGAGGAGATACAAAAATCCTTGTTACCATACGCCTATACATTTGTAAATGAATGTTCCTTCCCCCCGTCTAGAGGAAACATAGTCCTAAAGTTGGACTAGGTTGGTTTAATGTTCAAATAGGTAACATGTACTAAAAGTGCTCTTCTCAGGAACCAAAATGACCACCTCACTTTGGTATTGGGATGTAAAGAGTTGATCTCCCACCTTAAACATCAAGACATGTGGACTTTCATCATCAACCTAGTGAACACTGATAGGCTTTACATGATGATGTTTAACGACATCAATATCTGCTACCCTCTACCCCCAACCTTATTACTAATGATGTCTATGTAGTTCCCCTACCTTCCTTTGGCAATCTATAGTGGATTGGATTCATCTATCACAAGTTCTTCATCAACCACTATACTACTACTAGTTTAGCAAAAACTAATACCTTTGATACCTTATTCTTGGGGTCGTTTGATAACAAAATATATGTTACTCATAGCATTGTGCTCACAAAGCCAAGTGTGTTTATGGTAGTTGAGTGATCCATGAACGTTGCTCATATTTGCATATATCAACAAAGAAACAAAGAACAAAGGACAATGTTGGAGTTGTTATCTCCGTGGTGACAAAGGAGGAGATATGTAGTGAATTTAGCTCTTGCAGCAAAAATGACAAAGGAAAATAATATGGCTTCTCAGGAGGTTGAGTTCTCCAATTCAGGTAGCACAACTCCCCAAAGTACAAATGATACCGGTTCACTTTTAACATAAAGTACACCAATTCAACATTATTATGATATGAAAAGAATTTATGACTTGAAAATTGTTGAAAAGATATGATGGTTTACTCCTTAAGCTTTCTATACATGATATGCATAGGGACATCATCATGGTTGTTTAAACTTAAAGTTTGTTTTAAGTGATATGGACATGGTTATTACTCATTTAAATACTCATTTTCCAAGGACAAAAATAGGCCCCCATTCTTTGACCTTAGACATGTCAAACATTACCTACATTTATTGATATCAATTATCAACAAAAAAAGATAAAACAAGGGAAACAATCACAACAATAATGAAAGCAAAAATTACAATGATTATTGTATACTATTTGTTTAGAAAAAATGTGAATAATAACAAAATTTGGTTCTCATACAAAAACAACAAATCCAAGAATGGAGAGGCTAATAACATCCACAACAGATTCCTCTCTGAGATTCCTTTACAAATCATGGTGGAAAGAGTAAATGTGAGAACAACAATTTGGGCCAAATACATCACTCCATTTCTAATTGTTAGGTTATGTATAAGTTAATAATAAGGGATTGACAACTGATGTTATACATGTTGCAAACATGTCTGTATCAAGGCAATACTATGTAGGAGGTGTGCATATCACCACTGACACAACCATATTGTTGTTTGTATGTCCTGAGAGCCATCACGTGATGATTGTAACATGGATATAGTAACTTTATGCACCCAAGTTAGATATACAATATACATTTAGGTGCAAACCCCAATCTTAAGTTAATATGAAACCCTATTATAAATTGAATGAACCTTTTTAATATACTAGGGATAACCTCAAGATATTATTTTATAATGCAGTTAACTATCTCTTCCAATAGTAATTGTTACATAAATATATATGTCATATATTTAATCAATGCACTTAATAAATGGAAGATAATACATGGATATAATAAACGTTCCTACATATGATATATTAGTTGGCATATGCTACAAAATATAAATTTACCATATTTGGGATTTTAGTTCTAGTTGGAACACTTCAAGTTTCTTACATATAGATGAAATTCCATTTGATGGACTCAATGGATGATTGAGTGAAACAAGGATATGTGAAATTCCTCTCCTATGAATGTAATAATAGAATGACTCTAAATACCAAATATTTAAAAAATTGCATATTATAAATATTGGTTTAGAAAAAATTAAAAGGATTAAAACTCATAGATGACCAAAAATCATTCCTAAAATGAGGAAGTATAAGAATTTCCAATTTTTACATGTATTATTTAGTCTAGGTGTCATTTTTCATATTTTTTAGATAGTGTTTGCTATTTTAAATACAATGTAGTAGGAATGAAGTAGAAAATGTAAATAGAATAGAGATTCTCAATTCTAGTCATTTTATTTCTTAAATTTTCTCTAATGTTTCTCTGTCAGCACTGCTATTTTTTGATCTTTTTTCTAGGGCGGTAGGTTTATTTTTTTTATAGAAATAGTAACTCAACCCCAATTTTTTAATCCTCTCTCCAATCTCCCTCTTTCCTTGATATCTTCTCCTAATTTTATCTCCCCCATCTTTGCCTTTTCTTTCCAAGTTAAATAAACCATGTGTTAAGGGTACATCACTGCCTATGACTTTTTAACAAGCATGTGCCCATCCTCTCCTCTATTTGGGGCACCAACCATCCTTACCCCCTCTGTAAGCATCCTAATATGTGTTTATCTCATTGAGAAAGATCCTCTAATATTTAGAAACCCAGAACGCTCTAGTGAACCCCCCCAATTCAACCACATGGTGTATTCCCAACTCCATGTGTACTTGTGGTGAATCACGAGTCAAATCACAGAGTTTCCGACCATGGAAAGCATGACTAAGGCCCTAGATCTATTATCATTTGCCCCTCAAAGGTCTTAGTGCATTGAATTCAGTCAACCAAGATACTTCCTCTTTTCAATCTTTAGTGTTGTTCTAATGAGGATATTAATTAATGAAGTCAATTTTGGCCTCGCTACTTGCGGCTCCCCTCAATTGACTTTGTGTGTGGATCTGTAGTCGAAATGATTTACATTTTTCTTGGATCAACCATTTTTCTCCTCTCGACCTTATTCCTACAACTAGTGATAGTGGAGACTAGTTCTCCACTATGTGGCTTTCTCAGGGCCCATGGTGGGGCTCATTCAGTTTACTCCCTATAATAGAGGTACTCAATATAGTCATTTGTTTGCTTTTGGGATGGATATCCTTCTGCAACTATGTTCTTGTGAGGTTCTCTTAAAAGAAATTGTCCTGACATTTTACCTTAGTACCCCCGCTCACCTCGTGTTTCTTCTGTAATGTCAGTCTATTGGGGCTAGTTGATCTTTTTCTCACTAAATTCTATGATGATACAGTAGTTTTCAAGAACAATTGTCCCATGTCATGCGATATGATTTAAGAGCGTGATGTGGGGCTTAAGAGTCCTTTTGCGTTGTTTTTGTTCTAAAATATAGATAGATATGTTAACTCAATTAAATTGTAAGTAAATATTTACTCATCATAAAAGAACACAAAAAATGTTTTGGAATTATAAAATTATAATTTATTTATCTAGATTGGTTCCATGATCAAAGTGGATTGTATTTAAAAGTTGACATTTCAATATTTTTTTTATAAATCTCCATAAGCAAATCCATAATGCATTAATGTTGTTTCAGAATTACCATAAAATATGACATGCAATGAGAAAAAAATTATATCGATTAGTGTGATTTTCTAGACTAATTGGAGTGAATTCAAAAGTCAATTTTTGGGGTTTAGACATTTAATTATTTTAACACTAATCTCATATAATATATTAATTTATGAACTAAGGAATTGATTCAACCATAATGTTTGACTTTGAATATTATAGATACGAATCTTTAGTTTGTGCATCTACTCTGTTTCTTTTGGGATTTTGGATGACTGAAATCGTAAACTTCCTATATGAGGCATATCTTTTGAAAATGAATCTTTTGATTAGCTTGAAATATTTTGAACGATCTTTTGTTATGAGACATTCTCTTTGGTTACATAAACTTTTGGATTTTTTATTTATAGGTCATTTGGCCTCAACTTAATACAATATGGATGTTCCCATCCTATGTTAATTGAAATGAGTTAAAATTGACTAAACATATACTTGCTTTCACTAATTTGCATGACACATAGACTAATATTATACAAACTAGTGGTACTTCTATACAACCATATATTAGGGCAAGTTAGTTTTGTCCACATTGTGATTTTCCTATCAATTATATATGGGGTTATGCTCTTTCCACCGAGATGCACCTTTTCTACTTGCACTTATGGATTAAGATCATATGGTGTCTCAAACCAGCATAAATAATTTTAGTCTATGTTTAATTGCCTGCATTATTGATTACTATGATGATAAGAAAATGTTTTAAGGCAAGTTTATCTAATATAATCATTTCTCTTCATACATCAAATGTCTCATCTCTTTGACTTGGATATTCTCATGAATGTATTTTTTTAACTACCCATATACTCTAAATCCCTCTTGCTTGGGAACATTCTTTCTTAAATCTTCTTTTTCCTATTTAATGCCCAAATGGTTTCATATTGCACATACTCAACTTTTACTTATTCGCACTTTTATTTATTTCCTATATATGGGTGTGTTCACAACCCACCCAAATGTAGAAGTTTTAGAGGAAGATGTCTCACGTGGAACACGTACAATGAAGTAGTGTTTCAAGGTTAGGATATGGACATGTTTTCCTCTATAATTGGTCCTTTTTGTTTAGATAGTTATGACTATTCTTTTATGTAATACAACTTGGTGGTGATAAACAATGTATGAAATATTTTAATGTATGGAATATTTATACCAAGTTCCCATTGATATATAACAATTTTGCTTTGTGTACCATACTTGTTGGAATGAAACTTTACCGCCATCCTTCAAATTTTGCTGAGTAAAGAGTGGATGCTCTCTCATGCCCACTCCTTAGACCATTCATGGTCTACGAGAAGGTTTGGGATCCTAACCAACATCTCTCTTTTTTGTTTGGTTTGATGAAAATATAATTGAATGGGTTTATTAAATATATATATCGGATAGTTGGTTGATTCTCTAGCATTCCCTAAACATCTAATTGTGTAGTGATTGCTAGTCTAGTCATCTCTTGCTTAGTGATGATTGATTAGTTTTTGGTGAACTATTCTTTGTTTTAGTACATAGATCTTAATAATGATTACTTGTGTTTTATTTTTTAGTTGATAGAATTATAGCTTTAGCTTAACTTCTTTAGTTAGTTCCTTATTAATTTAACTGCCTTTGATATTTTTTTGTTAACAAATTCTCTTATTAGGTAGTTAGCCCTAATCATTAGTGTTAGCTTAGTTTCCATTCTACCTTCACTTCCTTGAATACCCCTTTATCCTAAAAATTCAAAACAAAGTTAAATCTTAACATCATGCATCTAGGAACCTAGAGAAAAAATAGCTCTAGTGCCTTCATCAATCCATATGGATCAAACCTAACTTGTCTCTCTTCTATAATATGAGTTATGCGCTTGCAGATCTATTGTATTAAGAGCGTGACTATTGGGGTATAAATTATAAGCATGGTATCAACACATCAATCTTTGTGATGCAATTGTCGAGGATGGTAGTTTTAAGCCTAGCTAGTTGCTTCTATTCGAACTTTCATATTTTGCCTCATTGTTTCTTATTCTTTTGCAGTACTATCGCATTCTTTGTTTACTAACTCTCACTCCTTTGAACAATTGTGATCGTACATGTGACAATGCATGTTCGGATAGTGTTCCTTGTCCCTTAAGAACTTCTTTGGAGATAGGGCAGCGAAGAAGAAGAAACCACTACCAACAAGATATATAAATTGAGATGGTAAACTCAAATGGTTTGCTAGAATCCTACACAAACTCCAAGATTGCTTCAAGACTACTTCAATTTGGAAAATGACACTTCTCATATTGTCACTCTAGTGGTACAACTGTCGGGACAAGCATTTTCAATCCCATCTGCTCCAGTGCAAATCCTCCTGACATATTATGGTCTTGAATTAGAAAATCCATACAAGCATGTGGATCTGTTCTTGGAAGTGTGTTATACCTTACACACTATTGCAGCTATTGATCATGTTATTTGTTTTGACATGTTTCCATACACACTCAAGGACAAAGCAAAAGAGGGGTATTCTCCCAAGGTTGAGATTATGGCATGGGAAAAGGATGAAGATGTGTTCCTGTAGAATTTATATCCCACATGCAAGATGACTTTTAAGCATCAATCAATCACTTGTTTCAATAGTTAAGTCATGAGCAATTCCGCTATAGTTGAGAAAGGTTTTAAAAAGTTGTTGAGAGATTGTCCCATCATGAGGTACCACTATGGTAGTTGGCACCTTCATGGAAAAGCCTCTTGAGAAATCATAGACTTTTATCTGAGTGCTTAGCAAAAAAAGAACATCAAGGCATCATGCCTCCCGCTGTATTAGTCACTATGATTTATGTGTAACTCCTTCAAAATACAACTCTCCCACCTTCAAATGACACCACTCCACAAGATGATAAAGCTCCTATCTGACATTGATGGGGATGTTGAAAAATCAAGGAAGCACTTGTAGTGATTCAATGCAAGCTACGAATGCTTCTAGTAAAGAGATGAAAGTCTTGCAACCTTGGCAGAATCATAACTTTGATACATATGTACCTTGATCTTATACTCCAAAATGGAGAAATCATCTTTACTTCTCATGGGGGAAAAGTAAAGATGTCCAACAACAACTACGCCAACAACTACACCAAGACCAAAGTGTAGTTTCAACCCTGAAGATAAAGTGTTTTCAAGACTAAGAAGCCCTAATGAAGTCAAGAATGATGTCTGCACTCATGGACAAACAACAAATAAGCTTGGGTAAAGACTTGGTCAGCTATCATTGACACTCAAAGTATCGTGATTATGTAGACACAAATCAATTACACAACTCAAATATAATATCTTCTTTCCCTTAGTTAGAGAAAATTATAAGGAAAAAAAACCCATATAGCACACTTTGGCAAAAAAAATTACCGAAATAGCATACTTCCCATCTTATTTCCCAAACTAGCACACTTTCAGAGTAAAACGCCACTTTATTTGGCGTTTTACTGTCTCCGGAACCAAAAGCGCCACTTTATTTGGTGTTTTCAGGCTGGCGCAGACTGAAGCGCCACATTGTCTGGCGTTTTCAGGTAAAAGCGCCACTTTATTTGGCGTTTTCCTTGAACGCGTCCCACCAAACGGTTGCGTGGCGGAAAAACGCCACATTATCTGGTGCTTTCCATTTATTCGGTCAGCTGGTCGATGCGTCGCGTCGCGTCCTTGTACAGCTTTTACGTAAAGCGCCACATTATGTGGCGTTTTACAGAAAACGCCAGAGGCGGTGGCTTGTTTTGCTTGGTTACGAGGGGTAAAGCGCCACTTTGTGTGGCGTTTTCAGGTAAAGCACCACATAAGTTGGCGTTTTCCACAAGGTTACCCCCCCCCCCCCGAGCGAGCGCGACTCTCCTTTCTCCCTCGCTCGCTCGCTCCTCTTTTTTCTCCGCCACAGCCGCTGCTCCTCCGGCGATTCCGTTCTCCAGTCGCCGGTGGTTGTTTTTCGAAGCCGTAGCCGCCGCAACCACAGCCGCCGCCGCCACCACAGCCGCCGCCGCCACTACAGCCACAGACAGCACGCCTACTCGTCGCCCTCCTCCTCGTAACAGGTAGGTCCGACAATTTCCTCCGGCGATTTCCTCCTTCTCCGCCTCCTCTGTTCTCCTCCTCCTCCGTTTTTAGCCCCTCTGTTTTCCAGCCCACTGCCGCCGCCGTCGCCGTGGTGTTCATACTTTGTCCTCCACCTCCTCTGTTCTCCTCCTCCTCCTTCATTTTCCAGTGCCGATGGGCCGTGCTAGTTGCGGTGGGGGTGCTGCTCGCTATAGCTAGAGCTTTCGCGTGGGATGGACCTCCTCTCCTCCTCCCGTTCCAGCCCACACTGCCGGTGAGGCCTGTGCCTCACCCAGCCGGTGGCCAATGACAGCCGTGTGGCCAATGACAGCCGTGCTAGTTGCTGTGAAATAGTCGACTGCGATAATGATGGATAGCCACATAAAAGTTATTCCATGTGTAAATGAATCAAATTAGTTTGCCTCCATCACTATCTTATGCAACTGTGCTACCATATCTTCTTCACGCATCCACTAAAAATTATAAAACTATTTCTTCTGTATATATCAGCTTTCCACTTATCTGTCTATTACCAAAAGTTTTTTACTGCCTCTATATCCCTGCTGTCCATATCTTCTAAATATTGATGCATCGCCTCAAGTTCATTTTATTTAATATTGTTGTATCTCCATGGTGGACTACTTACATAATGACACTGTTCGTCTTACACAGTGTAATAGTAAAGACAACCGCGGGAGCATTGTTGCATAAAGGGGTTGCCAGCAAGATAGGGTGGACGCACATTGAGGTGAGATTATATTGTGAGCAAGATATGATTAGTTACGTATATTTTAGTTTGGAATGTGTGAGTCATGATGTATTTATTAGTAGAACGTAATTTCATTGGACTGTAACTAATTGGACTGTATGTAAGTGGACTGTGTCCTACATGGACTTCTACTATTTAGACATTTGTCTAATATCGCGTGGATTATTTTACATTTATTGTTTCACTGTAGTGATCATTATTTTGTGAATGATGGTTTGGTTTAATGGTTTCTAAGGCAAATAGATTTATACTTTCAAAAGCTTATTTTCAAATAAGTTTGTTATTACTTCTAAAATATTGTTTTAACAACATGATAACGATTTATTTTCAAATAAGTTTGTTTTTTACTTCTAAAATATTGTTTTAACAACATGATAACGATTTATTTTCAAATAAGTTTGTTATTACTTCTAAAATATTATTTTACCAACATGATAATGATGGAACACCCATGCCCAAAAACAAGGCAGTCAGTTTATTTGTCAAAGTCACTTATACCAATATAATTTGCTTGAACGGGCCTTGTGGTGTTGTTCTGCTAGAACGAGGTTCAACTTCCTTTCGTGGTGTTGTTTAGGATACATCCACCACCTTACGGGGATGATGGTGTAGAGATCAACAAGAAAACAATCCAACATGTTAACGCTTACACACAAATTTTTAAAAAAGAGAACATATAATTTGAATCACGCGATAAGCTTCAGAGGCCTAAGATGTGCACGGTTATATTTTGTTGGACAAAAATCAAAATTGAACTGAGTTCTTTAATTAATATCCAACAGGTCGCTTTTAAAAAACATAATCAGAATGTCAATTTCTTGATACAACACACGCCAATGCGTCTATAATCGTAACTGATTTCTTAGTCCAGAGGACAATGCACTCTAGATATTAGTTAGGGATATGAGGGACACTTCATCTCTGATAAGGACACATTATACACTATGGGACCGATACAATATTCTTAGTTGCGATTTGTCAAAGTCTGACGGTTAGTGATTTTAACACCACTGAAATATACCAAATTCACTCAACTTAATCATTTTTATATGGTTAGTGATTTTATAAAGTCATTTGAACAAAAACTATTTTAGATGAAAACCATTTGAACTAATGCAATAGCTATATGGTTAGTGATTTTAGATCAAAACTTTCAAATTATATATCTAACAAAAATTACTCATCAATTCAGGACTATGGCGGACACCTCAAGACATTTTGTCCTACTTTATAATGGAACACCCATGCCAATTGAAATATCTACGACATCTACTTATGCCGAGTTTATGTCATTCGTACATCAAGTTCTTGACATCAACTCATCAATGCACAACATCCATTTAAGTTACACCCTTCCAAGTGATTTAGGTCTGACATTTAACTTATTTCCCACTCAAGTTGTGGATGATGATAGTTGGAAAGACCTACTTAGTATCGGCTACGGGAGGCGTATGAATCTTTATGTTGAGAAATCTGATATTTTGGTTGATGATGATGATAACGATGATGATGATCCAGATTATGATGATGATGATGATGATGATGATGATGATGATGATGATGATGATGATGATGATGATGATGATGATGATGATGATGATGATGATGATGATGATGATGATGATGATGATGATGATGATGATGATGATGATGATGATGATGATGATGATGATGATGATGATGATGATGATGATGATGATGATGATGATGATGATGATGATGATGATGATGATGATGATGATGATGATGATGATGATGATGATGATGATGATGATGATGATGATGATGATGATGATGATGATGATGATGATGATGATGATGATAATGATGATGATGATGATGATGACCTTGATAATGACATAGAATTGCAACAACTTCGTATATATGATAGCAATCATGACGTTTATGTTGACCCGGAAACCTGGAAGGATGATTGGGTGGACCATGCCAATACGGATAACTATGAAAGTTTTAAAGTGGATGATTGGATTGATGACTTTGCAAACCCTTTAGACATGGGAGACGATGAAGTTGTTACAGGAAAAGGTTTTAATAAAGGTGATATTTTTGAAACAAAGGCATACCTCCTTATAAAATTGCAGGCTTGGTCAATCAATAATAATGTCCAATTTCGGACAGACCGATTAAATAAGCGTTTCCTTACGCTTATATGTCTGCATAAGGATCAATGTTCATGGAGACTTCATGCATGTGCGTCTAAGAGGATTGGTGGGTTATGGAAAATAACAAAATACACTGATAAACACTCATGCCACAGTGCAATTTTGTACAAGGATCATATGCAATGCAAGTCTTCATATATTGCAAGGATGATAATGCCTATGTTGAGAGAAAAACTGGACATGACCGCTACGGAGATAGTTGAAAGAGTGAAAGCTGAGTTGTATCTTACCATATCCTACAAGAAGGCTTGGCATGCACGTAAGAAAGCCATTTCATCAATCTTTGGAGATTGGGAGACATCGTATGGGACGTTACTTCTATTTCTTAGATCTGTTCAACAAGCTATTCCAGGAACTGTATATAATTTCAAAGTCAGCGAAACAACCCTTGGCCATCGATTTGAACGTGTATTTTGGAGTTTTGGTCCATCTATTGCAGGTTGGGCTCATTGTCGGCCGGTGATTAGTGTTGATGGCACATTTTTGTATGGTAAATATGGTGGGACGTTACTTATAGCTACTGGCATTGATGGAAACAATGGATTGTTTCCCTTAGCTTTTGCAGTTGTTGAGAAAGAAAACCGTTCTTCTTGGGTGTGGTTCTTGAATTGCATGAAATATCAAATTCCAATTGTCAGACAAAGGAATGACTTTTGTGTTATATCTGATAGGATGTGCAGCATTCATCAAGCTTTGGATGAGGTGTTCCCGTATGCCACTCAACGTAACTGTTTAAGACATTATAGAGACAACTTTCATAAGAAATTTAAGTCTACTGAATTATATAACTTGATGTGGAAAGCAGCTAAGGCGACTGAAGTGGTAGAGTTCGATAAACACATGAGTGCTATAAAATCCATTGACCCATCTGCTTACAGTTGGCTAATGCTTTTAAACCCAAGATTGTGGGCTATGTCTTGTGATGGTGGTTATCGATTCGGTATAAAAACAAACAATTACTCTGAGACGATTAATGGAATTTTAAAGCGTGCTCGCAATCTTCCCATACAAGCCCTCATATGTAGCACATATTATCGGTTGGTAGCGATGTTCTTTCAAAGGAGGAACTCCGCAACATCATTAACTGGCCAATTCACCGAGAGAATAGCTTATAAATTGGAGAAGTTGGAGCAGGAGGCACGGAAACATCACATTAGTGTCTGAGTAAATGAGTTCGAATTCACTGTCAATGATGTGTCAGGAAATAGTTATCAGGTGCATCTTCTGCGAAATCCCTATCCTTCATAGTATACTTGTGGTAAACCACAAGTTCATCATATCCCATGCTCACATGTACTGGCATGCACTAGTTTCATACACCATGAATATTTTCAGTTTGTCAGCTGTTGGTACAAGCTAGACAATTATAGGATGACATATGCCCCTCAGTTTAGTGGAATCCCAGATAAAAGATACTGGCCAGGGTTTGATCCAACCATGGGTCTTGTATATCTTCTACCACCAGTTGTTACAACACGTGCAGGAAGACCTAAGGTGAAGCACAGAATGACAAATATGGATATTGATCCTAATCGCACTTCTTACAAATGTGGAAACTGTGGTGGTTTAGGTCATAATGAGAGAACATGTAAGAAAAGGAATGGTTAGAAATCTCAAAATCTTAGTTGTTTTGTACTTTGAAATCTCTATATGTAATCTTAGTTGTTTTGTACTTTGAAATCTCTATATGTAATCTTAGTAGTTTTGTACTTTGAAATCTCTATCTGTAATCTTAGTTTGCTAACTCGCATGAGGAGGGCGGGATGAATAAAATTTCCTCCTGACTTCTGTAATAGTAATAGTAGATGTAATTTTATTGTATGTATTTAGTCGTTTAATACCATATTGTGATATTTTTTTCTTTCTTTGTATAGACATGGTGAAAGGAGATGAAACATTGCGGATTACATGCCACTCCACTGAAATTTCTAGGTGGCAGTTAACAGATGCAGATGTGTTAGGGTATGTTCGTACAGCGGGGTTCGGATCAATCATTACCCTTTCTAGGGTTCACTTTGATGCATCATTGATTACAGCACTTACTAGAAGGTGGAACTCAACTACAAATTCCTTCCACTTGCCTTTGGGTGAGATGACAATCACACTTCAGGATGTTGAAGTCTTACTAGGTTTACGTGTTGATGGCGATGTTGTTGTAGCTCATCATCCTATAGGTCCCAATGAAGGTCAATTTAGTTCTTGGTCTTCCATGTGCGACCGTATCTTAGGTTCACATCCAGAAGGGCTTGATCATGGGTACGTCCAGTTGAGTTGGTTGCGTTCTACATTTGTAGGCATTGACTTGGAGAATGCCGACGATCAAGTCAAACGTCGATACACAATTGCATACTTATTACACCTTTTAGGTTGTTTTCTATTACCAGATGGTACTGGTAACGAGGTTCATCTTCGCTACTTGCCTCTTCTAGTGGATTTTGACCGTTGCGGTTTATACTCCTGGGGCAGTGCTGTTTTAGCATACTTATATCGCCAATTGTATAGGTGTCGTCCAAGTTCTAAACAAAGACGATTATCTGGGTGTGTGCATCTATTGCAACTGTGGTCTTAGGAAAGGTTGCATGTTGGTAGACCTGGAAAGTTGGACATGCGAGATGATTTTCAGTGGCCTGAACATGCTCCACTAGGCTATAGGTAAGTCATATGAATATATAAATACTCTTTTTTTGAAAGTATAATCTCATAATATTCTTATCGTTGGTAACTTATGTGAAACAGATGGAACCATCTGATGGAGCGTGTACGTGTACCACGAGGAACTGTGACGTTCTACCTTAATGAGATTGATACCCATCAGCCAAGTCAGGTGAGAGTTTTAATTCATTTCATTCTTAAATTTTACATACCTTTATTTGCGAAATATGTATTCTAATGTATTGTCATAATTATGGTAATTTAAATTGTTACAAATATTTAAATTTGCAGTTAGTTTGGACACCTTATAGTGTTGAACTGTTGTCCAAGTTGTCGCCTATGTGTCAACATGGTAGAGATATTTGGATGGCACGTGTACCAATGCTCTCTTCTACTGTAATGGAGTGGCATGCTCCTGATAGAGTCCTAAGACAATTTGGTGCTCACTATCAACCACAACCCCAAGACCTTCCTATATATCAACGGATTGATGGTAGAGGGCGTAGCAGCAATGACCGGTTGGTCCAATATAGCACAGAGCTAAATGCATGGAATGACAGACGTAATAGTATAGTTCAACTTCCTGATCCTTTGACTGTCGAGCTGCCCCCTACATGGTACAAACCTCAGTATCATGTTCAACGGCCAGTTGATCCACCTACTTTGTACTATCCTCGTGGATACATAGAGCGAGATTGTGTAAGTATACATATATATATATTTATATATCTATATATATATATATATATATATATATTTATATAGATCTTAATGTTGAAATGAAATCAATTTTAATTAGCATTCATTCTTATAGGTCCAAACTCATGTGCAAATCCAAGAGACACTACAAGCATTGACACAAGAGACACCTGTTGATGATTGGTTGACAGCCCGGGATAACATATATAAAGTACAAAATGCATGGTTTGAGCAAATGCCTAGCCACATGTATCCAAATCAGGGTATAGCTCCTCCTACGACAACATCAGTCGATGCCACACCACAAGGTCATTCTACTGCACCAGGTTGTTCTACAACAACTGGACAGTTCACACCACAACGGCATTCTACTGCACCAGGTTGTTCTACAACAACAAGTGACTCCTTGCATGTAGGTGATTCTACATCTGCTAGACAATTTCCTGTTGGTACTCCTTCTTTGTTTCCAGGAATGTTCTACTCTCCTTCGTCGCCACCATCTGATAACTTTGGGGTTCCTTCTACTTTATCATGGTCTCAACCAAGTTTTACTTCGTCCCTAGGCTTTGACCAACACGGACCTTTTTATCCATTTTCACCACATGGACCACCCCCTAGCTGGTCACATGGCCTCCACACAACCATGTTTGGATCACCTCCACCATCTTGGAATATGCCCTTCACTCGACCTCTCACACCACCACTTCCTATGAGTAGGCCTACACGTGGAGCTCAAACTACACAGTTGAGCCCAATCCAAGATTCTCCAAACATAGAACAACAATATGGTGACCAGGTATTAATTCTTTCAAATATTTTTATATTCTAAATAATATATTGTATTGTTGACTATAGTTTAATAATTTGGTCAAATATTTCTTTTATTTTGATTGCAGGATTGAAGGCCTTTGTTGCAACATCTGAAGATTACTTGTCATTTGCAAATATTGTATATTTCCTAGTTGAATCATGTATCTTTCTTAAATGCATTCAGACTGATGTTTCTTTTTGTTGTTGTTCTATGTTGGATCATTTTGTATTCACCATTTACCTTATTCCCTTTTGGACATATTTCTATGATATTGTAATCATAATCTACTTTAATGTGTTGGATATTTAAAAAATTTAGAACATGCAGCAAATAGCATTATGAATGTGTTGGATATTTAGAAATTTAGAACATGCAGCAAACAGTATATGAATATGTTAACCGCAGCAAACACTGTAAAACGCCAACCTTTGTGACGTTTTACCTGTAAACGCCAGACTATGTGGCGTTTTCTGCCCCCGCAATCCGCAAACGCCAAACAATGTGGCGCTTACACTGAAAACGCCAAAATATGTGGCGTTTTACTTTGAAAACGCCAACCAAAGTGGCGCTTCTGTCTGCGTCAGCCTGAAAACGCCACTTTATTTGGCGTTTTACCTGAAAACGCCAGACAATGTGGCGCTTCAGTCTGCGCCAGCCTGAAAACGCCAAATAAAGTGGCGCTTTTGGTTCCGGAGACAGTAAAACGCCAAATAAAGTGGCGTTTTACTCTGAAAGTGTGCTAGTTTGGGAAATAAGATGGGAAGTGTGTAATTTTTTTTGCCAAAATGTGCTATATGGGTTTTTTTTCCAAATTATAATACCAAGAAATATGTCGAAGTCCATTGAATGATAGTCATCTTGAATCCCCACGGATCGCTACATTATTGTGTCTACACGAGTGGAAGGTAATTTGTTACTTTAAATATATAGGGGCGTAAAAAGATAATTTTGGAAGTTCAGACATGTAATTTTAAATCATGAACCGGGAATGTAAAATTGATACCTATATCATTTTTTTTTTCAAATTAGACGAATTTGAATAACTTATAAAAATCCTATTTCTGACCCACCTATTTGAATGGGTATTCGTGTGCTCACGAAAATATACCGCTTCAAGAGGAACTGAACTAGGATATCCACTATGCGAGCTCGATGAAATACGTCCTTTTGCGACCACTGTCCACGTAGCCACACAACCCATACAGAATACACGTATCATATATACAGTAAAGAACGGCATAGGCAATGCCTAATCGTGGATTAACGTAACAGCTTTTCATTAGTGTCTTGCATTGGCGGTCCACCGGGTTTGCAGTATTAGGTTACAAGCAGAAACAAGTAAGGTCATCCCACGGTTAGCATTTCGTTTCCCAACTATACGATATGAAACAACATGTACATACAACAACAATCCCCGCCCGAGAAGGATAACACCTCGGTAAACATCGGGGCCGGCAGCATAGCTCGCTCATGCACAAACAAAAAAGACACGTCTAGGCCTGCCCAGCCGAGAAGCTCTCGTGCTTGAACCAGCGTTTCAAAAGGCCTCTGCACTGCCCGATGGCGATGGAGGAGCTCCGTTCTTGAACTAGCGTTGAAAAGACATCTGGTGCTGCCAGCCGAGGAGCTGCCGTTCCTGAACCAGCATTTCCACTTTACTCTTCATTACCAACACGAACCAATCGGCAGCCTCCCATTGTAGCCAGACAATCTCAAGAAGGGGAGGCTGGTTCGAAGAGAGGAAGGGGGCCAAATCCAGGAGGCGGAGTTGTGTCGATTCCAGGAGGTGGCGGTGGGGGGCTTTTTGGTGATAATGGCGGTTGTTGTGGTGGCGGTTGAAGGCATTGTGGTGACGGTGGGAGTTGGTGTGCTGGCGGTGGGAGGCACTGCATTGCTGGCGGCGGGAGTTGGTATTGTGGTGGCGGTGGATGGCAGTATGGTGGCGGATGGAAATGGTGTGATGACGGTGGGAACCATTGCGGTGGAACTGGGAAGTGTTGTTGTTGCGGTGGGAACCAGTGCCGCGACGGTGGGAACCAGTGTGTTGGCGGTGGCTGAAACTGACCATAGCATGGCATTGGTAAGGGCGGCCCAAGGTGTGAGGAGGGCGAGAATGCAGGGCCGTAGAAGTGCGCAGAACCAGGTGACATTGCACCAGAAGAGCCAAGGGAAGGCGACGGGTTGAAGCGAGAAGATGGGATGCGGCGCTGTGGTGATTGTGGGGTAGAACTAGGGATCGGTGAAGCTGACCGAAAAGGAGGGGTGCCTGGACGGACGGGTGAGGACAACCGATCTGTGGGGGAGTGGCGGTAGGACCGTGGGGAAGCTGGTGACAATGGACGAGAACAACCACGCGACGCTGACCTGTGGTATCCAGGTGACCGTTGGTCGCGGAACCGCCGTGGTGATGGTGAAAAGCTGAACGGCTGCGGTGATGGTGAAAAGCGGCCGCGACGAGGACTGCGTGAAGGTGGAGGGGACCGACCGCGGAAACGTGGGGATACTGGATTCTCTGGATGACGAGAAGAACTAGACGACGTTGATCCCCGGAACCCGGGTGAGGATCGGTGGAAGTAGCGGCGTGATGCTGGCCGATAGCGAGGAGGGGTTGGCGATGATGACAGGAAACGTGGAGAGCCACGTCGGATTGGCGAGGACGACCGACACGGTGAGAAGCGCAGCTGGGACCGTCGCAGGGATGATGGAGACACGTACCGCGGCGAAGGGGAGCGGTGGTGATAGGAGCGTGGGGAAGCTGGAGATGGTGAACGAGATGCAAGAGGAGATGGTGACCACCTCTGGAAGCCAGGCGAAGTCGTGCGGCACCAGTGTGACGGTGATGGTGGTGGAGAACCACGGCCGTAGCGCAGCGGTGGAGAAACAAATCGGCGAGGTGAAGGGAAGCGGCTGCGATGGGAGCGTGGGGAAACCGGAGATAGTGAACATGCAGCACGCGATGGTGACCACCTCTGGAAGCCAGGTGAAGTCAAACGGCGCCAGTGTAACGGTGACGACGGTGGAGAGCCACGACAGTAGCGTGGCGGTGGAGAAACAAATCGGCGCTTCGGAGGAGTCCTCCTAGGAGTCAACCACACGCTAAGGTCCCACGGCCTGTTGCGCCGGTCGAGGCAGCCACGACCAAAAGGACGGTTCATCCTCCCTGGAGTCCTCTTGTAGCCCTGTTGGCAGTCACTGTCATCACTCCGACGTGGAGGCCACCGCATTCTGTAACCCTGCAGCTTGTCGTCCTCCCGAGGACTCCACGTTGGCACTCTGTAACCCAGATCCTTGTCGTCCTCGCAAGCACTCCATGTCGACATTCTGCAACCCTGCTCTTTGACGTCCTCCCAAGCACTGCATGTCGGCATTAGGGAACCCTGCTCCTTGGCGCCATCCCAAGAAGTAGACGTAGGCATTTGGGAACACTGCTCCTTGGCGCTCTCCCAAGAACTCCATGTTGGCATTCGAGAACCCTGCTCTTTGGCGCCCACCCAAGAACTCGATGTCAGCATTATAGAACTCTGTTCCTTGTCGCCCTCCCAAGGATTCCATGTCAGCATTCTGGAGCTCTGCTCCTTGTCGACCTCCCAAGGATTCGACGTCGGCATTCCTGTATCTTGCTCCTTGTCGTCCTCTGGAGGATTTGACATCATCGGCATTTTGGAACCCTGCTCTTTCTCGCCTTCTGAACCACTCGTCCGCATTCTGGTTCCCTGCTCCTTCTCACCTTCTGAACCGCTCGTCCGCATTCTAGAACCCTGATCTCTGTCGTCATCCCAACCACTGGTCCGCACTCTGGAGCACTGCTCCCCGTGATCATCGCAACCACTGGTCTGCATTTCGGAATCCTGCTTCTTATCCCAAGGATTCCAGGACAGTTTAAGCTTGGAGTATTTAGGATCATCATCATCAGCTGACTCTCCATTCTTTTCCTCGGACATTCTCAGCGGATTGCGTTCCTTGGATTTCTTGACGCCTCCCGCAGGCACTTTCATCTTGAACGAGATGCTCTTCCTGGTTGCAACTACATTGCCTGCAGGATGTTCCTTCTCACGGTCGACTGAGTCCACAGCCGCTGGTGGGACATCCCTCCTCGAAGCCCCCCTGCTGTTGCTGGACATATTCCTCCCAGAGGTTGCATCTCGGGCGACATGTTCCTGGTTCCACTTTACTTTATCTTCTTCCCTATGCCCCTTGGACTTCTTCTTTGTCTTTGGCGATATGGTCCTTGGCTCAGTACGTCTGGCAGTTCTAGATGACCTGATGGTCTTGCCATCACCAGACATCCTCACCCGTTCCCATTCCAGACTCTCGAGGCTAGAGAGAACCTTCTCCTTCAATAGCTCAGCCTCTTTCCTAGTACCTCTTCTATCAAGGTCCTTGATCTGGATCGAGTAGCAGTTAGCAGGGAACCCACCCCGGCCAGGTTCGTTGAGCCCAAAAGCCTTAACAACACACATCACAGATTCCAACTTCTGCGCCATAAGAGTCGGGCCACACCCTTTCAAAGTCCGCACGAACTCGCACAGGATCGAACAAGGGGAGAACTTCGCCCCCAGATTAAACGCCTGCACCAAGAAGAGCGCCGGCACGTAGGACCGACGAGCCAGCAGCTTCAGGACCATCCCGGCGCCGTCCAAACCGAGCTTTGCAGCCAATTGGGGCACACCACGCTTCCACGCTAGCTCCATGGCGATGCTCCCGTACATTTCCATCTCGTGATCCCTTGACACGCCGAAAGTTACGACCAAGGCAAGGAAGACGTGCGCGTGCGGAGGCGGTGGTGTGGGCTCGTCGGCCTTCCATCGCCAGGTGTGTTTGGCTAGGTGCTTCCATGTACGGACCATCTCTCGAGCGTGCTTCTTCGTCTTGTGGCTGACCACAACTGGACGCGCAACTGCTGCTACTCCACCTTCATCATCGATGGCGGCAAGCAGTGACTTGAGCAGCAGCAGGCATGCCCACTCGTGGTTGACCACGCTGTTTGAGCTGTATGGCGGGAAGCCGTTGGCAAGCACGTCTAGGACGAACTGTGCGGGCTCATTACAAGATCTCAAGAGCATATTCAGCAGATGGGTGTCGAGCTGGGACGCCAAAATCCTCCTGTGGGAGGATATCAACAAGCGCCAGAACCCATCTGAATCGGCCTTCACACATAGCACCCTCAACTCACCCACAATGCCCACTTCCTGCTCCCCGTGATCACCTGGCAATGCTTCTCCCATGATCACATGCTGGGTCGCACGTGAAACTTGTTTTATGAGCTCCTTGCTTCGCTGGATAGATTGGATGACTTCCATCATTTCATCCATATGGTCAAGGACTGACTTTGAATTGCTCTTGAAGCCGTTTGCAGGGGCACCACCATCTTTCTCCACTCTTGGGATGAACGGTGGTTGAGGATCGTCAACTGGCGGCAGTGAGCTGCTCGAGTCATCCATCCCCAGACGTGTTGGCTGCAAATCGCTCTGGTCTGCCGTAACATCCTTGTGGTCAACATCATTGTTACCGGTTACATCATTGTGGTTGACGTCGACTCCCTTACAAGGAGCCACGGATGCTTTGTAGTCGTTAGTGCCATCATCACCGTGCTTCTCTTCACAAGGACTGACCGGCGGCAGCAGAGGGTGGTTGTCCGTTCGTGCTCGCAACTCGTGCAGCCGAGAATGTAAAGATTGCAGATCAACCCCGTCGGCATCCCTCTCCTTGCTATTAGCTGGGGGGACCACTTCGTTGTCTTTAGTGGCGGCTGCGTCTTCCTTCTCCCCGGAGGGGATGGCTGACAGTAGGTGATTCTCAGTCAGCTTTAGCAACTGAGAACATAGTGACTGCAATTCAACAGCGTTAGCCTCACTAATACTAGAAGCTGGAGGCCCCGATTTGTTGTTCTCCTTGCAGGGGATGGCCAGCAGCAGTGCTCGCAGCTCACGCAGCCGAGAGTGTAGTGATTGCAAGCCAACACTACCCTCGCCATCACCGTTGCTTCCTGGCAATGGGTACTTGTCTTCCACAGCAACAAGCTGCAGTTTCTCCTCCTCAGGATTCGCAGGCAATGGGTACTTGTCCTCCGGTGAAGGCAACTCGTCCGCCCTGGAAGAACATGGGGCTTGTCGATCAAAATTCCTAGTCTCATCGTCATTATCGTGGTCACCTTGGCCTCCTCTGCTTTGGGCTGGTGGAGTCAGTTCCCTAGCTACTGCAAGTTTTCTTGGCAGCTCACCCAGCTTGGACATCTGACAATCGTAGGAAGCACTGCTGCGGATTCCTGTGTCCGCATTTGCTCGGTCAGCAGCTGCGTCTTCCTGAGGAGTTGGGGAATTGCAAACATGTGCAACAGCAGGGGAATTACTGTTGTCCACGGCCGCCAAAATCTTGTGTTCACTTTCTTTTGACCGGCAAGGCAATGCATCGCGCCCCTCCGCGACTTCATCCTGTAAAACAAAACTCACACATTAGAGTGCAAAAGAGAGGAAAACACCTTAACAATTGCTTTACAGAAAGAAAAAAAAACTGAATAATACAAAAGGAGAATGATATCCAAGCATAACACTATGGTGATTAAAAACAGAACAAATTGCAACACTGCGCTCTCCATATGCAGAGCCAGACCTTGAAGCCCTTCTATAGTTCTATTCAGTGCAATAAACACAGTTATTTAAGAGGCAGTACTCAGGTTTACAGAGTGAACCATTGTTCGGGTTATCTACACCATTCATACAGAATATTCATCCTCGGCATATTGAAGAAATTTCTCTGATTCTGTAACATCGCAAAACCCACTAGTAATATTTGCTCTTAAGTATCCAAATGGTTTAGCGAACAGGGGTCACCTGTAGCCGCAGCAAATTAGTACTCTGAACCAATCACTTCAGACAGTTGTGCAAATGCACTATATTGTGGCCTAAAACTGTGTGGTACAGTACACTTCACCGATATCCCTCATACACACATACATGAATGCATAAGAATATTAAGATGACATGAAATTAAAAACAATAAACCGTCCATCAAACACTGCCGCCAACTCATTTTACTCTGTCACGCCCACCAAAGTTTTAATCAAGGGGAAGTGCAACCACTAGAAAGATACAGGGGGGAGTGATATAGCAATTATACTATTGACTAGCTTTAGGGCCGTCGATAAAACAGCAATGCATCTTTTACACGTGAATAAGTTTAATATATCACATAGATATGGACTAAATAAAACCACAACGCATCTTTCCGTGTGGTACACTCATTTCTTACCTTTCCACAGTAATTGATGGGGACAGGGCTTTGCTTTCTCTTGAAAATACCCCATAGGTAAAATTTCCCTTGAAACGCTATGCATTGTAAGAAGTCAAAATAGAAAAGACAATAAGTCAGATTTCTTTAAACTGAAAATGGCTTGCCAGGAATAAGATTATCTATTACCCAGACAAGTCTAAATAGATTTAATAGAGTGCTAACTTAGGCAAAACCATGAATATAAATTCAGAACATACTGTGCAACTCGGCAGGTAAGTGTACGGATGGAATTATAAGAAGCTCAGCAGCTTCCAGAGTGGCCTTAAAGATACAATCTCTTCTGACAGCTTTCACCAATAGTTCCTCATAAGTTGGACCAGCTCTACAGAGCATAAAGATTTTGGAATAGAATATGTTACAGATTGGATAAGTTTAAGCAAGAAGAATAGGGTGGTCTGGCTCATTTAAATTACCTCTCACCTCCAGTTCCGGGAAAGAAGTATAGTGCAATACTATTCGCAGTTGGCTTTGAAGATACAAACGACTTGGGCCAGGACTCCAATCTTGGGCACATCTCCAGATTAAGTATCCATGGTATCATACGTGATTCGTCACGCACCTTTTCATTCTTACATGCAATGTCAGACAAGTGTGCCTGCATAGGTTTACACACGATGGTATGCGTCTCGGTTGCAATAGCAAAGGACCCGCTGATCATAGGAAAAGGTATAGATATTTGAATGAAGTCAGCAAACAGTTCAATTAAGATCACAAAGAATAAACGAATACTGGTCTAGACTTTGAGACTTAGGAATTGGAAACTAGAATGTTTTACTACATACGAAACAGAAATGACAATATTTCACTATGTACCTCCAAATATGTTGAGCAAGGGGTGCCACATATCCTTCACCTGATGGGTTTGTTGGGAACAATTGAGAATCATCGGTTTCTGAAGCTTTTAGTTTTGGTGGATCATCAGGAAGCACACTTGCCTTGCTACTTGGGACAATACTACCATAAGAACTTTGGCCAATTACCAATTTTCCGCCATTTCTGACATTATGTTTTGCCGGTGAACAATCTGACCTGGAACTGTACCCTTGAGCGAAATTTGAGTTATGAGAATTTTGTTCATTATCCGGTGAAGCAATCTGATGCCTCTTCCCTTTGCCAATGTAATTGCCAGCATTAGATAACCTCATTCTCGAATTTTGTATCTTCTCTTCTCTGGGTAGATTAACAGACTCGGTTACTTCCATCTCCTTCAGTACTGGATCTTTACCACAAAATGATGTCGATGTTCTAAATGGTTGAACATTATGAGCTTCCAACCGGGCCATGTCAGCTGGTTTTATGATTCTTGAATCGATGTTATTTTCAGATTTACTGTAATCTCTAACAAAATCATGACAATTTTCAGAGACAACGCCAGTTGTTCTACCATCTGCCTTCTTACAAGAGCCAAGGCCAGCATCATATTTCAATGGCAAAGATTTGTAAATTTTGTTGAAATTTCTTCCATTGGCACACTCACTGTTACTCTCAATAGATTTGAGTAGCTTTGAAGCTTGTTCAAGTAACTCTCCATCCACCACTTCCTCGTTCAATTTTCTCTTCCTTTCTAGAGACATTTTACCATCCAGTGCACCAGCATCGATAGCTGGTTTTGAATCTGAAAATAAACCAGTAGAAGAGTGACCTGAAAAATCAGCTCGAGGATCACCATCACCAAAAACTTCTTCAACTGCAAGAGTCCCAACTTTCAGTTCACAATTGTCTAGCTTACTTTTTGCACCCACAGCCATGAGAGAATTTTGGATATCAGAATTCCATGATTGGGTTGAAAGGTAACGTTGTTCTGTCCCAACAGCAGAACTTTTGAAGCCTCCATGGACTGTAAAAAAAATCATACACATTTACATTGAGAATGTGACATCTAAATGAAACTATGGTCTTTGACCATCATCAACAAGCAAAATGTTTGTCGCTGACTACCTTTTCGTGTTTTTAATCCTACGATCTGAAGGCTTCGTTTGATAGCCAAATTGCTTAAGTGTCTTTGATAAACTCTTGATATGCATAGCCCACATAACCATTTTGATATGTTTCCAAATGCTTTCTTTCGATTGATCTGGCAATACCTGCAGGAGCACAGAATTTCATTGCTGTGATGTTAACTAATAAAAACATGTATGCTAGAAAAAGATAACTAGAGTACCGATGTTCAACACATATTTTACAATTGGAGCAAACAAGAAGAGCTCCCAGAAAACCGGGATCACCGCATGCTTGGCAAATGGTAACCTGTAGTAAAAACATGAAATCTTATTAAAAACTATAATCTGTTCATACAGGTGTAGAAAATAAAATTACTTCAATTGGATAGAGAAATTTTGTTTAAAGAGCTATTAAACACTTCTATATTGGCTGATTGCAACACATATCCACCATGTAACCTTAGCTAGCAACTTCTAAGGTGACACGCACAAGTGTATGCGCGCGCACACACACTCAATTAGCACTGGTTAATAAAATAAGTTACGCTTGCTCATAGTTATTTAGAAGTAAGCTTAACCAAAGCTAATAATCTATTGGATGAGTGGGCTACTATGTATTAGGATAATCAAAGGTTTGTTTGTACCTTTAAATCTAGCCCGGTTTGGCCGGTAAAAAATATTTACCCATTTGGATTTTGTTGATGTCTATGTTTGAAAATTGATTCTGAATTGAATCTGGGTTGGTTACAATTTGGATTTTGTCAATCCGGACCGTTCAAAGTTGATAAATTTGAAGCTTTGGGGTCTACTATGGTTTTAAACTAGCAAATATCATAAGTTATCAGTACCTTAACATAAATTTTGTCTATCATATCAATATTTCATGATCGAAACCATGGTTGTACGGGCGCCCGCCTAGGCACGCCTGGGCATCCACCCACTGCCCAGAACCTGGGCGCCCAGCCTCAGTGGGTTGTTTGGGCGGGCTGGGCGGTTGGGCGGACTGCCCGGGCGGGCTGGGCGGGCTAGGCGGACCGCCTGGGCGGTTATTGGGCCTCTTAGTGGGCCTGGTCAATGGGCCATCATGTAATTTAGTTTTTTTTTTTTCATTTTTTCTTAATGGTTCCTATAAGCAGCAAGTTTTTGGTTGCTCCACTTTTTTCATTTTGCTGGGCTACGTTTGTTTTTTTCTTCGTGTTGCTTAATTGGACAGCAAATTTGCTGCCATACCTTACTGTTGCATCACCAGCCTCCCATCATGGCTATTTCGATTCTTAGTTATGCATAACTAAGCAACAAATTTACTTCATGACTTACTGTTTGTTTTTCTTTTTGGACTGACTGTTGCTTGACAAATCCACAATGAGTTAATTCTGTTTTTATCTCTCCACCTAATAACTATATTGATTGTATTTATGCTGCATTCCTTACATATACATGCTTGTATAATATATATATTTTGACATTGATTCATATAGGTTAAAATCTAATTATATATATATGATACTATATTAATATGTATATAATGACATATATTTAAACTTAAAAATGAGAAGAAGAAAAAAACGCCCAGGAACACCTAGGCTGTCTGGGCGGTCATGGGCAACGCCCGGCCGCCCATACAACCTAGATCGAAACAATATCCATTTGTAAATTTATATGATATTTATCGAAGTATCATTTGAATACATGCCAAAATTTACTATCTAAGTTTAGTATCGGGTTAAACATTATCCAACTGAGTCTGATTCTAGGTTTACCACTATGCAAAAGGCTGATTCTAGGTGGACAATTTTTCTGCATTTATATGGGCACAAAAGCAATCCAGAACTGACTTGGAATCAATATTATGACACCAATTTCAATAAATAGTTTTACGGAGGAAAGAAAACTTTAACAGTTTGAGAGAGAAATGAAAATTGTGACATTCGTAAAATGTTAATAGCAATCACTAGGCTCACACGAGGTAGGTATAGTCATATGTACTGAGTAATAAAATAAAAGTAAACAGTTTAATCCCAAAAGAATCCACCAAAACCACAACTTTGTTTGAATTAAACCGATTACTTTATTTTCCATACTCGCTATTTAATGACAATACCTACACCTCCTGTGATCTTAACGATCGTTATTAGTATTTTACAAATGTCACAGTTTCCATTCCTCTCTCAAACTATAAAATTCTCTTTCTCACATAAAACAATTTATTGAAATAGATGGTGTTAGTATATAGTACATGTAAGGGAGTCAAAATAATGAATTTGATCAAACCATTTAATTCTTTTTCCATACTCGCTATTATTAAAATTATTGAAATCGATGGTATCCGTGTATAATGCATATAGGGGAGTCAAAAAATATTGCATCTGACTCGGTTCTAGATCAGTTTTGTGCCCATTTACATGCAACAGTGTCCAGCCAGAATCAGCCTTTTGCAAGGTGGTAAAGTCAGAACCAGACTCAATGTCCTAATATCAAATCCAGGACGGAACATAGATGATATAACTTCCATATCTATTCAAGTAAGAATTTGTTAAATATTATATTCATTTGCATATGGACATGTTTCCGTTATGTAATATATTGATATGCTTGTAGGTCTGCAAAGCGAGGTACATTGATTGATGGATTAGATCCGTTGCATAAACTCGACTAGAAATGACAAGTGGTGCAAGATTGGTTGGGCTAAGAGACTCATTTTACCAATCCCACCTCCCTCCCCACTTCCCCATGGTAACCAGAAACAACTCTCGATTTCCCAACAATCAACATTTGTCTCCCTCTCTTTCTCTTTCACTATAACAAAGTCTTTATAAGAAATTTCTTGTCATGTAAGCCTCAAATCCCAATCATATCATGGTCAGGCTATAGATGGATCTTCTTTTCTGGCTGTGTTATTTGTGCGGAATACTCTCAGTGATATGCAGGTGGAGCTGGAATCTCTCTGGATTAGCTCTTCAAGTAGTTAAGAAACAACTGTAAACCTTTCCTGCACATACATCAAGAAATGGCACTCAAGAACAACAACGTTATTTCCACACGCAGCCTTACAGAATATAAAAGTAATAAGTTCAGAAAGGGATGGGGGGAGATGGCCGAAAAGGTACAGTGTGGGAGAGTATCATTCTTTCCCCCCACAAACTGGGTTTAAAGAGCAAGGGTCGTGATGAAACGAAGAGAATGTAAAGGGCAGGGAGGAGTCGGAAGGCAAAGAGAGGATAACAAAAGAGGGGGCTGATTAGAATAATCACATACTTCGGGTATAAGTGGAGACCTACAGAAAAGCATGTTACAAAAGCCATTGACGAACAACTAGCGAAGGGGCTCATCGTTTCTTCTCACTTGCTACCTTGCACTTTGGGAGTACCTTTTATTGGAAACCCCATTTTTTACCTGTGTCATTGTAGCGACTGGATGGAAACGATGCCACCAGCGTCTTCGTCAATGGCACTTTAGGAGGCTAGGTCTTTTTTTTTTCCTGTTCGAAAGAGAAAAACCCACAGAATGCAGAGCTACTACTCCATGATCCTCGTCTAGCATGAAGATCACTTGTTTATACATCCGCGCCAAGCCGGAACTCAACTGTCCCCCTCCCAAACCCCTACCTGAAGGGACACGAAGTACCAAACCCTCATTCGCCGACTAACCCTTTCCGCAAGAAACCCTGTGCTCTGCAGCCCTATGTAGCTGAGGCAGAGACCGGGGACTAAAGCGAAACAAGGAAGCAGCGAGAGGAAGGGAGAGCATTTGATAAGAGATGGTAGCAAACAAACAAAAAGAAAGGAAGTGAGGAGTACCTTCGCCACCACCTTGGTCCTCATCTCCGGCGTGAGTCGGCGACAAGAGTGGGCGGGGGCACAGCGGACGAGGGACACGGCGCCACCGCGGTCCGCCAGGGGAAACCAGCCAGGGTTCACGGTCTCGTGATCATCTTCAGCAACAGTAGCGGTAGTTGTGAAACCCCGAGTCGGTGAGGGGGGAGAAGGAGCACCAGTGTCATGGAGAGTAGTAATAGCCCCTCCTCCCTCACTGCGGCGAATCAAAAAGTACTCTGGTTGAAATCAGAGTAGTACAGGAAGGACGACTAGAGAGAAAGAGAGAGAAGAAAGCGCGCACCCAAAAGTTTAGAATTACGGGTGTGTTTCGTCTCGGCTTTCTCTGATCCCAACGCCACACCCACTCCTGCTCTACTGAAGGAGACCATTTCTTGTCGCCACTCGGCAACAACAAACTTCGCGGACGTTTTACGAGGGCGTGGCGTGGCGGCATTAGGGGGAGAGGGTGTCCAATCAAACGCTGTTTGTGCCTCACGAGTCCCGACAGGCGCGGCAGCACCGAGTCGGAAGAACCTAACGCAAAGTGCAATGGAAGAAATCGGAATGCCGGATGCCGCATAGAGGAGTAGCCACGGAGTTTGTGGAGCGGCACCCTTTGGCGTGAAGGAATCTCGGGCGGGGATGTAGTAGAAAGGGAGAGGTTTTTTCATTAGCGCCATCACCATTTTAAGCTAAAACGGTTTGGGTGGCAATGGTGATTGACCAGTATATTGATGAAAAGCTTACGGATGTCTGGGTGTATATTTTCTAGAGTTTTTAGACTCTCTATTATAAGGAAATTTGTGCTCTATCTATGATCATGTTTTTATGCTATGTTTGGTACACGGTGAATGAAAGGAAAGGAAAGGGAAGAGAAGGGAAGGGAAGGGAAGGGAGAGGAGGGGAGGGGACACTTATTTTAATTTATTTGGTTAGCATGGGGAAGAGAAGGGGAGAGAACATAAAAAAATATAAAAATATATGTTATTTTTTAACAAGATATATTATTCTAAAAAGTTACATACACCAAACACATATTACTACATACAAAATCAAGATAATTAAACTTACATGTCTCGCGCTCAAAATAAAATTATTCCTATAATTAATTTGTTCAAGATAATTAAACATTTTTGACGCAAATAGGGACTACCGTTTTTTTATTGGCATTGTGGTTATACATATAGTTCTCTCCATATTTATAGTTTTCCCTCCATTTATTTAAGTTCCTTCCATAACTTAAGAGTTCCCTCCACTTTCCTCCATAATTTCCTCTCTTTTTCTATTTTTCCTTATGTTATTATCTTAAAAAAAATTATTTATCTCAAACTTTTCGTATTCTATGTCAACATTTTTCTAGAGATTATAAGATATTTTTTTATTGTGTGATACATTTATTCTAGTTTCATTTTTTTTAATTTGTCACTCTAATTTTTTCCTCCAACTTTCACCCAACACTTTATCCCTCTAAGTGAGGTGAGAGACTACATGCTCTTTTTTCTCATTGGTTGTGAGCTATACAAGTATTTCCCGCCATATTATTTATATTTTTCCTCCACATTACATATTTCCCTCCAAGCTTTTAATAAATTTTCCTCCATGTCATCCCCTTCCCCTTGTCTCCACTCTGATTTGGTGGGGAGAAAAGTGGTTGGAAACACACTTGATCATGTCCCCTCTATTTCCCTTCATTCCCTTCTCTTCCCCTTCACTATGTGCAACCAAACAACTTAAACCCTTTCTCTTCCCTTTCCCTCCCCTCCATTCAATGTGTACCAAACATGTCGTTAGGAACGGTGTTTTGTTGGAGCTGTCATACACACACACAAAATTGGTAATAGTGGGTTGGCTTTTTTCCTTTCAAATTGATTTTTACTCTCTCATGTCGTCCATCACATTAGTACTTGTCCCTAACTATCCTTGGTGCAAAATGATGTCCAACTCCACTTATGTAGACTGATAGGTAACTTCATGCATAAGGTTTTGGAGAGTATTTATGGTTCTCTCCATCATTGCCATTGTATCAATCTAATGGGGTCTATCTATAAGATTTAGAAGAAAAAAACTTGAAACCTATGTTCCCTCACACGACCACCCACCCGGTCTGCACATCCCCACCTACAATATATAAAGTCCCACTTGTGACATAATATATTTTTATTTTAAATAAGAGGGAAGTAGGAAAAAAAGAAAAAGAAAATTATTTTTTTCTCATAATAATATAAAAAATATTAGATTCCTATCAAAATATTTTTGATAAGACTAATGTTGACATAATTTTTTTTTAAAATATGAGACAAATATAGTACTTGTGTTTTAGATATGGTACTGCATGTTTTGCGTCAATATTCTTCATAACTTTTAATCCATACAGAATTTTTCAATGAGATAAAAAATATTAGATCCCTTACAAAAAGTACTTTTCAACAAAACTAATGTTGACATGCTTTAAAGAAAAAATAATATGAAAAAAATATAATATTTGTGTTTTGGGTTAGAATAAACTGTCTTGGGGATACAATATTTGTGTGTTTGGTATAATACAACAACAACTAAGCACTCATATTGTACCCTCAAAACTGGATTAATGCACCCAAAACATATATATTGTACCCCAAATATGAGTATTGCACTATAAAGTACAAGATATGTACCCCAAAATAACATGTAAATATTGGTATTGTACCCCCAAACAAGAGTAATTTATCCCAAAAAATTAATATTGTACCCCTAAAATGAGTATATGTATCCCAAAACATTGTATTTAGGTAGGACATAGTCAGATGCAGTTTGTTGAATTAAAAATTTGATCAACTAAAATCATCTATTTCGGGTTGCTTGATTTTATTTGGTTGGGTGTAAGGAAAATTTGTTAGTTTGGTCTGCAAGTATTTTGTAGATTCTCGTGTGGCCCGGCGATAATGCTTTGTTGCAGCCCTGGTGGCCCCACTACAAAGGGAGAGAGAGACCTGACAACCTTTAATTACTACTGCTACACCGGTGGCCCCACTTGGCAAATTGCTTTTCTTTATATATCACAGTTGACAGCCCATCGTGACAAAAACTACACCCGACCGTGACAATTTCAGGCGCAGTACCAATTCACTAATTTTGGACCGAATCGGGTAGTATCGTGATGTTGAAAATCACTGAACTACATTGTTTACATCCTACCAAATGAAAACAAAACTGAAAATTGTGAATTTAAACATCATACAAACAACTCGCGTCCTACCAAACAGGCCCTTAGGAACGGTGTTTTGTTGAAGCTATCATATACACATATAAAACTGGCGACACGGAAGCATCATGGAAGGTATGTAGTGGGTTGGCTCTTTCCCTTTCAAAAATTGGTTTTTACTCTCTCATCATCACCCATCGCATTAGTTTGTGTCCCTATCTTTCCTTGTTGGGAAATGATGTCCAACTCCCCTTATGTAGACTAATAGGAAACTTCATGCACAAGGTTTTGGAGAGTACTCATGGTTCTCTCCATCATTGCCATTGTATCAATCTAATGGTGTCTATCTATAAGATTTAGAAAAAGGAAAAAACTTGAAACCCCTGTTTCCCTCACCCGCCCATGCACCCGATCCGCAAAGCCCTGCCTGCGATCAACACATTCTTTCTTGTGACATAATATATTTTTTATTTTAAATAAGAGGGAAGTAGAAAAAAAGATAAAATTATTATTTCCTCATAATAATATAAAAAATATTAGATTCCTATCAATATATTTTATAATAAGACTAATATTGACATACTTTAAAAAATATGAGACAAATATACTACTTGTGTTTTGGGTATGGTACTGCATGTTTTGTGTCAATATTCTTTATAACTTTTAATTCATTACCAATTTTTCAATGGAATAAAAAATATTAGATTCCTTACAAAAAATACTCTCCAACAAGATTAATGTTGACATGCTATAAAAAAATAATATTTGTATTTTGGGTTAGAATAATAATATGTGTTTTGGGTTAGAATAAACTATGTCATGGGGATACAATATATGTGTGTTTGGTACAATACAACAACAACAACAACTAAACACTTGTATTGTACCCTCAAAACTGGATTAATGCACCCCAAAATATAGGTAATGTACCCCAAACACGGATATTGTATTGGAAAGTAAAAGATATGTATCCCAAAACAACATGTAACTACTGGTATTGTACCACCAAACAAGAATAATTTATTCTAAAATATTAGTATTGTACCCCTAAAACAAGTATATGCAAGGGGGTGAGGGAGTAGCTCAAGTGGTGTGGCTCGGCAATCCCAATGAAGGGACCCGAGTTCGACTCTAGGAAAAAACCCTCGGGGTGCAATAAAGGCCCCACGTTACTGAGCGCTCCACGGTGCCCCATGTATGTGGCTGGTTTCGGGATTTACCCTTGGCTGGGTGGGGTCCAATAGTGGTCGATCCCGGGAGGGGTTCCTCATTATAAAAAATACAAGTATATGTATCCCAAAACATTGATATTATACTCGAGTGTACAATACCCTTGTTTTGGAGTACATTACTCTCATTTTGGGGTGCATAGGGATGTGCATCGTGTCAGGCTACATCGGGTTTTGTTTGTCCCAAATCCAAACCCAAACCCACATGTTAAAATGGGTTGCGGGTCAAGTTTGGGCCCACATAAAATTGAAAATGTTAGCATGTACCTGACCATATAAGAATGTTGGATTTAAGGCCACGTTTGAGTTTGCCCATGTAGCATTGAATGAGCATACCAAATTTTTCTAGATCTAACTTACTAACTTAAAAAAACTGAATTAGTATTATGTATACCTTGTGATCAACCTTCATATATATATATATATATATATATATATATATATATATATATATATATATATATATATATATATATATAGGGTAGCGATCTAGGGAGAAACATTCTACGGTGAGAGCATGAGAGGCATTTGAATAACTATAAAGTTGTAGCTTATTTTCAATATCCAACCTTATGGATGGGAAGAACATCATTACATTTACCTTCACACAAAAAATCATCACAATTGGATATCATTTACATCTCCATATATACAATATACACATTTTACATCCAACGGTCAGCCTAAAAATCAATATTGAGCGTTGAAAAGTATTTTCTTGTTGTGCGTGCAATACAAGTCCTGTGATGATGAGATTTTGTGGGAACGTGACTAATAGGGTATATTTTGAATCCATAAGGTTAGATTATGAAAATTTGATCATTGTACAAAGTTATTCAAATGCCTCTCATGCTCTCACCAAGATATGTTTCTCACTGGATCATTTTCCTATATATATATATATATATATATATATATATATATATATATAGAGAGAGAGAGAGAGAGAGAGAGAGAGAGAGAGACAGAGAGAGAGTCAGGCTAGAATACACTCGAGTGTATCCGGAGCGGAATACACTCAAGTAGTTTTTTATGATGCAATATTTTTTTTGAAAATCTAATCCGTTGATCTTCTTAAACATCTTGTGAACAACTCATACGCAAAATTTGAACACATTTGGATATGTATAGCTCATGTTATGAAGACCGCAAAAATTATGCATTTCAAATTAGTTTCGCACGTCGATTTTGTTGCCCTTGGATGAGTGACTTACACTCATCCAAATGGGCTCAAAATTTATATGTAGCCTAATTATAGTATGACGGTGAAGATCAACAGTTTATATTTTGCAAAAAATAGTCTTGATATATAAACACACTTGAGTGTATTCGTGCGATCCGTACACTCGAGTGTATTCTAGCCTGACTCTATATATATATATATATATATATATATATATATATATATATATATATATATATATATATATATATATATATATATGGGCCCATCTTTATTGCCCGCGCGGGTAGCTACCTGCCCACCCTTCCAACCACTTTTTTCAAAAAAAATCACAATTGTAGAGGAATATTTTTTCTAGCTCTCTAAAAAATTGTAGCAAAAAATAATATCATTTGCCCCTCCAAAATAAAAAAAAATCGTCCTTATATATATATGTTGTATATTTTGTACACAGTTACTCTATTATTTGTGTAGTTACTTTATTTTCACCATATTTACTTTTTTGACAGCAGAGTTACTTTTTTGGCCAGGAGAGTTACTTTTTTGGCTACCGGGTAGCGAAAATCTAGGCTACCCGCGCGGGCAACAAATGAACGTCATATATATATATATATATATATATATATATATATATATATATATATATATATATATATATATATATATATATATATATATATATATATACTTATACTTTGTGATCTATGCAATCGAAATATGTATACCTTAGTTGTGTTATCCCCTATAGTAGTAAAATAGATATTAAAAGAGCAACACATCATTTTCTCGTACATGTGAATGTATGAGACTTCAAAATCAATGGAATCTACAATGTTGTGGCTTTTTTTTCCTCATCCTATATGTATATACAATGAAATGGGTGTTGGAAGGGTAAAAGATTATTTGTCTCCTAGATGTGGGCATATGAGCAAAAAAAATGAGCAGAATCTACTATGCGCTGAGCTAGTTGCTTCTATATTTTTCTTTAATAAGAGAATGACATGAATTTTCTAAGTATTATGTACATTGCAAATCAAAGTATGGATACCATATTTTATTCAGTTGTGAAAATGTACATAGTTAAACAACAAAAGATTCCATTTGAACGGCATAGTGAGATCAAAACAAAGAAATCAAGTACATCTATCCACGTCAATGGTGATTATCTTTCTAGAATCAGTTCACTAATCATGTTGATTGATTATGGATTATCCATGTTGTCAATGGTTGGATACATATTACATATTGTGTCACGAAATCTGTATATTTTTGTTTTGGGATAGATATAGATGTATATGTATACAATGTACATAAAATCTAATTTGGGCGTTCAGCTTTTCCGGCCTGGGTTTACCTGCTTGTACATGGCCCTAATAAAATGTGTTTAAATTTTAGGCCCAGTCCACCTATATTATATATCAGATTCAGGTATGGATCAGGTTACGCGGGTTGGGTCGCGGGTCAGATTGGGTCGGCCTTGCCCGATGCTCATTCCTAGGGGTACAATGCAAACTTTTACTTGGTGATGTATTGTACCAAAAACACAAGTATTGTACATCAAATCATGAGAGTTGTAGCTTAATTCACATATATTATATTTCTCTCATGTTATTATTTTTCTATGTATGTCAACATCGGTCTTGTTAGAAAGTATTTTTCATAAGGAATCAAATGTTTTTTATTTCAACAAAAAACATTATGAATTAAAAGTTATGAGCAAAATAATTTTCTCTCTCTTCTTTTTTTGTTTCATTATCTTAAAGTGGGTTTTTTTTGCTTCATCAACAGTGCTCCCCTTTCTAACAACTGGGAGGGCGACCGAGTGGGGAAGTGGGCATGTGTAGTGTAACTCAAGATTTGAATGGAAAACATGTCATAGTGTCAACCATCAAATATGGACCAACACTTTTGGGGATGGGTGGTAGTAGGGGGGGGAGAATATTTAAGAAAAAGGTAGTGAAGAATGAGAGTTGGAGAGAGGGGGAAAGAGAGTTGTAGAGAGGGATAAAGAAGTTGTGCAAAGAGAGAAAAAAAGATGAGAGGATACACAACATTAATAAATCACCCAAAATAACACAAAAATAAATTAGTATAGAAGGAAACACATTAAAATAGAATACATCTCACACACACATACTATAAATAATAACAATAAATATAATTGTATACATCTTATTTTGACACATCATTTCCATCAAATACACTAAAAAAGACTAAGAATACACATCATATATGAAAAAGAAGACATAAATGTACTTAATTTTAGAACTTAAATTTTATATACAACTCATCCCTCCACTTACTCTTTCTATTAAGATTCTCTTAACCATTCAAATTTAATCCCTTGTTTATCACTTCCCTTTTCATTCTCTTTCTTTGTTTGTGATTCCAACTTACCCCCACACCCATTTATCTCCCTCTCTACTCTTTCTCCTCTATTTCCATTTCTCACTCCCCTATTTAATTCCTCCTCTATCTCCCTTTCCATTATTTCTCTCTCTCTCAAATTTATGAGTCCTTCCATTCATATCTCTTGGATTGTCTGTGAAAATTGATGTATGGTGTGTTACCATATAGAAATGTTCATATAAAATCAATGGCTATATATATGACTATACACAATCTAGTATATGGTCATGTGTTGTCCATGTAAATCCTCTTTGTCTATATTCATGATAGGATACACCCCATCCATTGATGATGCGGTAACATATTGTGTTGTGCACAACAAAATCAAGTTTTGATCTTCTTAAATGTCAATGGAGTAGCCTAAATACCAAAAATAAATTTATCTAGATATATTGGTTTGTATTGAAGAGGGAATTCCTTTTGGAGTAAACATTTAAGGCTTGAGATGTAGTGGCAGGTCACCCATATGCATCGGTACCTGATCGCCCATGTCACACGCCTAGTTTATTTGTTGTTCTGGTTGGGTAAGCACTTATGTATTTGGAACCATATCATAGAGAAATGACCAATCTCCATTGAAATGAAGTACATTTCCTTATGTGTTTGGAGACATAATCTCAGCAATAGGTGGAGTGGCTAAGTCATTCCCTCATTAGATATTTTCCAAGTATAACTTCCTGCGTATGCATTGAAAAACAATGGTTCCAAAAATGTTATTTTTTGCATGCACCCATATATAATTAAAAAATGTTATGATATTGATGGGAATAATGAAAAAACAAAAAAATACAAGTTGAAAAGAAATATGAATCCAAGTTAACACTATAAAAGAAATCTAACTAGCCTGGTCCATTGTCAATCAAGATGAAATCTATAATGCCCTATACGAACCTCAACCCCCCCTAAAACCTTCAAAATTGATCTATAAGCTTCTCAAGCCGAAATCCGATAGTATAAGACATGTTTTATATTGATTTTTTTATAATTTTCTATATTTATTCTATAGAAAAACAAATCACAATGTATTATCTCCTTCTCACTACTATTTAAGATCCTAACCCCCCTAAAAAAAGGATAGGAAAACATCAACTATACCCTATAAAGTAATTCTATTGAATCCTATCGAGTTTATACAGGACATATTCTATAGAAAATGTGTTGGCTCAAGTCCCTCACATGTACATCCTTATCTCTTAGTTTTTCCTTCAACAACCCTTCCTCAAACCAACCAACCCCCACCCCCACACAGGCATTCTCCACAACGCACACCACCCACATGGCCCAACTTTGAAACTATACCTCCTACATTAATTTTTCAACCCACCTACCTATGGCTTCTCACCTAACAAATTCTAATATGTATTTGTCAATTCTCATAGGCTGCAATAAAGCCTTTCATCTTCCATCTTTCCTTAAGCCTTGATATCCCTCAAGTTTCTTGAATTGTTGTGGCCCTCAAGCCCTACCTCAAAAGTGATCTTCCCTTCAAACCTATTGGTACAACTCTATCCACCCAAAAATACAACAAAACAATATGAGAAGGGGGAAGATGCCCCTGATCACCCGTGACCAGTTGTAATGACTTGCCACGGCCCCACAACTGCCCCATGAAGCAAACCATTATTGGTTTCCTTAAACCCTCCACCTTTTTTTAATTGAGGGAGAGGTATTATTCACCCCGCCTCCCTCTAATAGGCTAAAAACTCAGGCCAAAAATCCACAACCCATTTTCCCTTTGTCTCACACTGAGCGCCCTTACAAAATAGACCCAAAAACTAAAACCAAAGTTAAGTATCTTTCACCCATTTTGTAGTTGTATTACCGTGTATGTCGGATTGATATGCAGCCCTAATAGGCGATGGCATGGAAGAAAAAGAGTTGAAGAAGTAGACTTGCATCAAATCCCCTCCATAGGTAGCCATCTTCATAGCCATCCTGTTAGCATCTATATCTATAAAATCTATCAAAAGGTTGTTGTACAAAAGACCCCTGGGCTGACGAATCTTCTTCTTGATTCTCCAATGGCTATCAAAGGCACCCCTTACCAGGTCAATGACCTGCTTAAAATCTATTTCAATCATATCTACTCGTGAAAGATGGGCTCGACAAAGGTTTAGAGCATAAATAAAATCTTCCATGTATCCTTCCATCCTTGATTTTACCATGCTTGGCCCCATGAAACCCCAGATGATCTCTCCTTTGTTATTTCTCAAAATAGCTCCAATGGCAACATCACATGTACGGTTTCCTCAGGACTTCCATCTCCTGGCTGCTATATTAAGTTTTGAGGTGCCCAGAGAAGGTTTTGTCCACCCCACCTCTTTAGAGATAAAGGTGTGAAGCTGAGGAAGAGTGATGCCATGTGTTACCCAGCTATCAAAGGCACCCCTTACCAGGTCAATGACCTGCTTAAAATCTATTTCAATCATATCTACTCGTGAAAGATGGGCTCGACAAAGGTTTAGAGCATAAATAAAATCTTCCATGTATCCTTCCATCCTTGATTTTACCATGCTTGGCCCCATGAAACCCCAGATGATCTCTCCTTTGTTATTTCTCAAAATAGCTCCAATGGCAACATCACATGTACGGTTTCCTCAGGACTTCCATCTCCTGGCTGCTATATTAAGTTTTGAGGTGCCCAGAGAAGGTTTTGTCCACCCCACCTCTTTAGAGATAAAGGTGTGAAGCTGAGGAAGAGTGATGCCATGTGTTACCCAGCTGTTAACCATGGTTGGATGGGCGCCAAGATCATTTAAAAACCAAGGTTTCGGTCATCTAGTTGAATAGGCAGACGGCTTGCTGCCAAATCCTTTCTCAGTTGATGGGCTTGGCGTCAAAATGGATGGAACACATGTACTTCCACAAGAGCCAGAGAACCACTTATGGGAGGAGCCACGTGATGTAATCCAAAAACGAGTAGTGTGTTGACTTTGACCAACATGTTTTGAGGGTGGAAACAACGTCTAGAGAGGTAGCTTGCTAGGATGATCTTGTTAGCCTTTTTTTGTTACTGTAAAGTTGGATGGAAACATGTCAATACGGTAACAAAATTGCATTTCAGGGGGCAGGGCATTTCCTTAGATTGAGAAGTTGGAATGTGAATAGAGATAATGTAGTCGTTAGTCGTTAAACACCCACCTTTCTATTAATACCATAGTCAAACATGCCACAACTAAATAGAACTGAGTCTCTACCTCCAAATCCCTACCTAAACGATCCGCTCAGTACCAAACCCATACGTCGGTCCATCTCCGCAGAACGTCCTGTTCGGCCAGCTCACTACGGAGAAAGACAGCGAGGAAGGGAGGTAGTTTGACAAGGAAAGAAACAAAGGGAGGCAAGGTCTATCGTCGGGACCATGTTGGGCTTCATATCTAGAGGGACGAAGAACGACGACGAGAGTCGAGAGCTTCTGTGAGCAAAGTGGAGGAAGAAATAGAGCCATAGTCTGTCGGAAAGGCAGGGGTTAGAACTCTTATCCACAACAGTAGCGGCCGGTAGGGCGAGATGCGAGAAGGATCGCCCGGAGAAATGGCACTACTGCTCAAATCAGAAGAGACACTACTACTACAGTCAAACTAAGCAGCATGTGCGGCGACAGAGTGAAAATCAAGCTAGAAAGATCAGGAGACTGGTTATCTACTCCGCGGAGGCGGCGCGGCAACGGGACGCGACTCTGGAGCCAGTCAACGTCATATGGAGTGCCTCACAAAACTGTGTGGCACTGAGTTCGGATACCACTGCCCCGAAGTTCGGACACCAAATGGTTGTGTTGTTTTCAATGCTATCACGATTATGGAAACTGTCCCGACGCAGACGGAAATGAAAAATGGACAAAAGAGGAAACTAGTTAGTGACTTTTTTTGGCAGCAAGCACCAAGACTGATAGCTGATAATCGAGATGGCTTTATTGATGGATATTGGAGAATAATTCTCTATCCGGATGAATCAGTAATTCCACCACAGGATGTTAGACCCAACCAACCGGTCCACACCTCCCCTACTCATTTTAAATACAATCCACCACACCATTGAAGACAAGGAAGAGGAGATTTCCCCTTTTGTTTGGTAAAATGGGTGCCTAGCCTCGTGGCTTGCTTCGTCAAGAAAGGAAATTAGATCCATGTAGTTCTCCTAGCTAGTGAAGTGAAGTTCGCAGTGACAAACAAGCATGGAATCCATATCTCCTAGGCACGATGATTAGAGTCGATGGCTAGCATCTAGCAATAGTCGATGGTATTTTTTCCTCCAACATCAACCAAAAAGCTCTGATCAAACATGATTTCTCTGATAATTCATCTTATCAGAGATTGTGTGTTCCAACATTCTTCCTCACAAAAACTTCAATCACCACAAGGAAAATTATCCATAATGTGGATGAAAGGAAGAGACATTGCAAATGTCTACTTTGACTTCACAAATGTGAGTGTTTCCGGGATAAAATATATGAAGACATCGACCGCATATTTCTGAATGGTGATACAACACAGAGGATTCGTGAGATATGGATGGAGGACATAAATTGGGTCTCAATCTCTTGACATGGAATATGATGTGCTCGAGAAATGTTGGTCAAAAGCTACACAATATTCTTTCCTAGGTACCATGAGAGGGTTGCAACCTCAAATATCTATGTGGTTTGTATTGAAAACCATTAGTCGCCTTCTATGAATGCTACAATTTGCCTTTAGGACATGTGATACACAATGTCCATGTGAGGCACGTCGTGACCTGAATCGATAGTTTCCAACTATTGATTAGCTTCAAGTGACAACAAGTGTCACTCTAGGAAACGTCTGTCCCACATAAGAATCGGGTGAAGCAACACACATGAGACACCATGTGTTTGGACACACACCAACACGACGTCTCCCCATATTCGAACGTCCAATAGAGAATTGACACGTTGTGTGTACCGACATATGTTGTCCTTCTATATATAGTCAACATTGTGCATCCAGACACTGACATTCAATCTATCCCGTGCTAGTTACATATTGTTTCACTTGCATGGACATACTTGAACAAGAACTATATGTTTTACAATCTCAGTGGAAGTGACTCAACCATCACTTGGTTTTATTTCAATTTCTGGCAAGAAGAGACCAGAAGAGAAGAAAAAAAAATTCCCCTGAAGTCCAAGACAAGGAGAAGGAAGACAAGGAAGAAAAGGATGAGGAGGAGGAGCAAAGATCTTGTCTTGGCAAGAGAAGATTGAGCTGCTTCATCTCTCCTTGTAGAGAATCTCTCCTCTATTGCTATGTGTACCTCAAATATCGGCCCATCTCTTCTTTTGTTTCAAATTTTACTTTGTTTCTTCTATCACTGTTTATGAACTCCTATACGTTTGCGTGTGGATTTACAATGTATGTTGGGGTGAAAACCACAATGCGGCTTAGGCCATAGCGAAAGACATATCAGTCGTTGATCCTACCTCCATGAAGACCACTGTCAAACGTCCCCATCAACAAACAGGAGCTGAGTGTCGACCTCCAAACGCTTACCTAACGTGACACCCATTCAGTACCGAAACAATATGCCCTTGTTCAGAGGACGTCCTGCGGACTGCACAAGGTCTGCGTTTTGAGGTTTTCTAGCAAAGCGGACAGAGAAAAAGAAAAAAAACAAGGCAGAACAGAAAGGCAACGAGAAGAGGAGGTAGTTTCAAAACCAAAGAAGTAAAGGGAGTATTGTTACCTCGACTTTGAGACTCATCCCCGGCGGTGTGAATGATGGCGGCGAAGAGGATATCATCGCACGATGGAAGACGAAGCAGAGCCGCAGCCCGCCGAGCGAGAGAGGGTACGGGCTGGAATCTTGTTAGAAGCAGCAGGAAAACCCGGTGAGGATGAGAAGGAAGAACGGATAGGCGATAGCTGCGGCGCAAACTAAGAGGACTCCTCCGGCTGAAATAAGCAAGCGCAAGGCGCAGGGGCCGGCGAGGACGGAGAGAAAAGCAAGTGCCAGAACGAGGTTTAAGAAGACTGACTGGCCGCTCACCTGTTATATGCTCCGCGGAGGCGGGGGGCGCCAGGGCGCGTCCGCGGCAGATGGACGCAAAACTTCACAGCCAATCAACGTCTTCTTTGTGACTCGCAGGCTCACACGACCAGCGCGGCTCCGGGTCGGAGTACCGCGCGAAGTACCCGGCACGCGTGTGGTGTGGAGACACAAGCAGTGAGTGAGTTATTAGGCTTCGGTGCGAATGAATCGGTGTCGTGGTCGGACCAACCACGTCATGCCACGTGGATGAAGCTAATATGAACTGGTGTTGATCCTGCGGGACCGTGGGAGTGGGGATGGGGACAGAGGAAGTAACGCGCGATTGCGTACTTGCGTTTTGCTTTCCAGCTGTATTCTGATGCTATCGCGCGGTTATAAAGGAAAATGTCAGGGCACATAGGAAAATAAATGGAAAGACGGAAGAGGAAACTAGACAGTGCCATGTTTTGGCGGGAAGCAACCGAGATCTGGAGTTGATTAATGTGATGGATTTAGTGACAGGGAATATTTCCTGTATCCGGATGAGTGGGTGGGTGGTCCGGATGGTGTATTAGACCCCACCAATCGTCCATCGCGTTGCTAAAAATAAAATACCATATTTATTTTCTTTAGGCATGATGGTTGTATGCGAAATTGCTAAAAATGAAGAGAAGGAAGCATCGTGGAAGGTGAGAGGCTCTCTATATTAGACCCACCCAATGGTCATCGCGTTGCTAAAAATCACACACCACATCTATTTTCTCTAGGTATGATGGTTGTCGATGAAGTTGCTTAAAATGAAGAGAAGGAAGCACCGTGGAAAGTGAGTGGCTCCCTACACATGATGTATTAGACCCACAAATCGTCATCGCTTTGCTATAAATCACATTCCACATTCATTTCCCCAAGGTATGATGGATGTAAGTGAAATCGCTAAAAGTGGAAGAAGGAAGCATCGTGGAAGGTGATTGACTCCCTCAATGTGGTGTATTAGACCCACTTCCCGTCATCATGTTGCTAAAATTCACATTCCTCATCAATTTTCTCTAAGCATGACAGTTATAGGTGAAATTGCTAAAAAGTGAAGAGAAGGAGGCATCGTGAAAGGTGATTGATTTCCTACATGTGGTGTATTAGACCCACCGATTGTCATCACATTGCTAAAAAAAAGCATCCCACATTCATTTTCTTTAGGCGTGGTGGTTGTTGTCGGGATTATTGCAAATGAAAGAAGGAAGCATTGTGGAAGTTGCTTGACTCTCGATATCCTCAATCTCCTAGGCCGCCACCGAATTATGTTCTTCTCAGTTCTTATCCAAAAAAAAGACCAATTTCGATTTCCTACACCATGCACACTCATTTCTACCACACTCTTTGTAATTATGAAATTGAAGGTCATCCTCCTCTCATTAAAGTTTGTCACTCACCGTATATGCAAGTTTTCGTCATCTTTGAAGTATGGATTTTATTTCTGGAAATGTACAGTCACTTGTTATCCAAATAGATTACCCACATTGCCATGTGACGTTTCTTGCTCCTAGGGCTGGCAGAATAAGGCCCAACCTAGTTCTTGCATTGATCTACTGGATCGATAAATGGGCTCTAAGCAGGCCTTGGGTGGTCTACTTTGACCACCTTGAGTAGTCAATGCAACTGCTTTGGGCCAAGGACAGACCACTATGGTCGCTTCAGGCTGGGAACCCAAGGTGACGTGATTGCTTTTGACCTGGAGCACGGGGCAATCTAGCTGCATTGGACTGGATTGGAAATTAATTTAGTGCTACCATTGGGTATACCGTGGAAACCCGCCACGCTAAACAAGATACTCAAAATCAAAATATCGATCAAACATTAGTCAACCATATCACCACAAAGGTACATAATTAAAATTGAAATAACTTTCTAAATATGTCAGAGAACATTTACATAGAGGTCCATCATCTTGCATATAAATATAACCACAACATGTGTTTTTACATCTGTTTCGTGGTCTCGACTACAACATGTTATACAAAATATATTGTCCACATATTTTACAACATATATAAATACAAGTACACTACCAAAATATCGAGTCAGTGTACATCATCTACAAAACTTCTCCGCCCGAACCTAATAGTACATGAACGACTCTAGGACTCACTAAACAACCCACCAACCTTATTTTTCTATGGATCTCAAAACTCTTCCTCGCTACCACAGGTCTAACGGTGTTGTTGATGATCACCTAAAAAGATGTGGTGACCCACGAGGTGAGACCCATGTCCCAGTGAGAGATATAACTTCTAAAAGGATCTATTGTTTACAGAAAGATCATCTACAAATAAAGCAGACAATATTACAAAGTTGAAAGACTGTACGAGTTTTAAAGAACCTACATAGCTAGAACTATAAGCACATTTTATTTCTCTTACCATATTTTACACCATCTACAACTAAAAGAAAAAAAAACAAGGATCATAATTCAATGTGAGTCACCAAGTAACCCTAAAAGATATGCTACATGACTGGATTACATATTTTATTAAGCCCTTAGCAGTTTGAGGCATGCCACTCAAACTACTAGCTGGGCACTACAAAGTCAAAATCATCTCCATACAAGATCTAGGATGACCGCAATCCTATGATATCTTCCCCTCGGTCAATATGAGTTAGTCGTAGTGGCATAACAACCCTACTACAGAATATCCTAGTCCACCCTGGGTACACAAGACACAACACTAGAAACCAAGGTATATAACCCTCAAATCCAAGTTACGACCGTAGTCTCTCTCAACACATATCAACTCTGAGACACAACCTTGACCTCTCTCTAAAACCCTAGGATCTGGATAGTAAAGATATACCCCCTATATCCACATATACTCAATAGTATATGACTCTGAGCACCTCTTGGGATTACTCATTTCACTATCCAACAATTTCTAACACTAGAATAGTTGTACAATCACAAGGCTCTATATGATTAGGTTTACACTTGATTAATTATGTTGTTTAGGTATTTTGTGTGCATCAACCAAGTTACATACAAACTCCTAAAGTATGCCTACAAAAAAAAATTGTAGATTACAAGTTCCATAGATATAAAATGTATGAAACATAATCCATGTCACTCCATCATGGTATATTTAAGCTTAAGTTTCCAATTTAATCCTGGTTGGATGATGCTTGTTCTTTATATGTTGGTTTTGGATCAAGTTGCAATTTAACCCAATTGAGAAGGTAATCTTGCAATTTGCCACATCTAGAGTGTGTACTTAGTGTGTTAGCATCATGAGAGAGAATGTGATGCTTTGTGGCACTTTGGTTGGGCCTTAGATGAGTGGTGACATCACTAGAACTGATTAGGCTTTCTAGGGTTTTGCTTAGTGTCGATCATGTTGAGCATGGTGGAGTGTTGCGACCTATGTCTCGACCTTGTTGGTGTGTTTTGGGTGTGTCTTGACCAAGACACCTTCCTTGGGTGGTTTTAGTTCGACCATGATGGTCTTGGTGGAGTTAGGTCAAGACAATTGTCTTCTTGTTATGTGTCTCGACCAAGACCAATGTGTTGGTGACCTAAAGAGGTAGATACCCAACATTGGTTGTATCACCATCTCATGCACGCATGCATATAGTGATTGCATGGATGTTTTCTTGGTGCATAAGTGTTCCTTTGGTGCCTTTAGGTGTTGGCACATCATCTCCACCGTACTTCCCTCCTCCTTCATGTATATAACCCCTCTCCTTTTCAAACATGCATTCTTTTCGGCCCTCCTTCTTTCCTCCTCTCTTATGGCAACCTTAAAGCTTTGTGGAGCTAAGGAGTGTTGATCTAGTTGATTTGGTGGCCGATCAACCTTCCTTGTGGTGCCTTGGAGCTTGATCACCTTCCTTGTGGTGATTTCGAGTCATCTTCTTCCTTGGTAAGTGAATGTCCTTCCTTGATCTTGTTTTCTTTTGGTTTCCTACCCGACCTACTTCTCTTTTCTTAGCCAAAGACCATGGATCATCCATGGTGGTCGTTAGGGAGAGGAACTCCTCATCACAAGGGTCATAGACCATGTTTTGACAAGGTGTTACCCAAGTGTGAGGAAGTTTTCTTCTCTTTCTCCCTTCTTCTTTTGGTTCAGCCTATGGTTTCTTGCCCTCTTTTCTTGAGCTATGTTTGACCTTGCTATCCTATTCTTCTTGAGGTGATATTATGGCTGGGAATTGAGCTTTTGATGGGGCTTAATCTTCCTCCTTGGTGATTGAGAGCTTGGAGCTTGTTCCTTCACTTAAGGTGGGTTATATAACATTCTACCCTCTATATTATTGCACTTTTCTTACTTTTATGTTTCTGTTTCTCTCTCAAAATTATAGTACTAACATGCTAGTATATGATATCATGATATAGAACTTTGATTATGGTGGTTATCATTCTTGGTTTATTTAGAGTCCAAAACCCTAATTTGTGATACTCGATTTTGAGATGGTGATGAGATGGATGATTTTCTCCTATCTTGGATCTTGGTTTTAATCACATGCATGAGGTTTGTGGACCTTAGTGTAACATGGAGGTTAGGTTCTATTTTAGAGATGTTGAATATGAATTTATCTCTCTCTTGCATAAGGTTCTCCATGGTGATATCCATAGTGCATGTTTTAGGGTTTTTGGTGACCATTTTTATGTGGAATTTTTCTTCCTTGATCATGATGGTTTTCCTTGATAATTATCTCCTATTTTGTCTGTGATTGTGTTCTATTTTGATCAAGGTTTATTCCTATTTGAAGATGGTTAAGTGTTGATAGGTGGCTTGACCTTGGTGGTCGTAACACCTTGTTTAGTTCATGTCGCTACACTTAGTTTTATGCTACACCCTTTATTTTGGTTTGAATGGTCGTGACCGTGGTGTGTTCTGATTGTGACCATGTTGGTTGTGTCTTGGTTGACACCCTATGATTGGGTTTGGTGGTCGGGACACCATGTGGAATGGTGGTTGATACACCATGTGTCTTGTTGCAGTCGAGACAACATGCTAAATGGTGGTTGAGACACTCAATTTTGTTGCGGTCATGACACATGCCTTGAAGGTGGTCAAGGCATGTTTGGTCAAGACATGTTTGTGTTTGGTGGTCGAGACATATTTTGTTTGGGTCGAGCCATATGCTTTTGGTGATATGTTTCGGTCATGACCAAGTTGATGTGTCTCAGTCGTGACACTTGTCTTATGGGAGGTCAAGAAACATATCTTATAAGTGATCGAGACCTTTATATGATGGTTGGTCGTAACACATGTATGATGGTTTGGTCAATACATATACATGAGCATAGGGTCATTACATGTGCATGAGTAAACAAGTAATGATTCATGTATAGTGATGTTTGGATGATTAATTAATTAACTCTAATCATGTTTCATAACCCTAACACACTCCAATTATGTGGGAGGTGAGGAACCTAAGGTTTGTTGATTGCATGATGTAATGCAACCCTAATCGGTTATATGTGTGAAACCCTAACCCTAGTTTTGTGTTATGTGATGTGTTTTCCTATCATACTTGGAGTTATTATCATATTATGATGTTTCCTCTATCCTATTTATGAATCCCTGACCTTTCATGTGTTATGAATGTAATAGGTATGTGAATGCTATGGTGAATTCTATATTATATAGGATAGTGATTATGCACATTGTTGAGGCATCATGTGATGATTTACATGCAAGGATATGTGATTGGGTCCTATGACCTGGAAAAGGATATATGTCTAGTGCGAGGTGTTATCCTCCAATGATGAGACAAGGTATTGATATCTCATGACAAGTGATAGTATGACAAGCTTGCACCTTATATGTTTTATACTCTCTGAGGTTGTATTATGCCCTTATCCTTGTAGGATTTGTTTATGGTTTGTACGTTGTAACTTGATTGATGCTAAAAGACACTTAATGGACACAATTAATCCAATGGAACATTAATCATGTAGTTTCCATGTGCCATAGATCCATCTTCAGTTTCAGTACTTGTTGAATGGTGAAATGGGTTCTCCCTTAGTGGAATCTCAGAGTCGTATACTTTTGAGTATATACATTTCATAGGATTGGCTACGGTCATACCTTGGCAGGAGAACAGTTGAGGCCATATCTCAATGATGTGATATAGAGAATATATACTATCTTTTTAGGATGGCTACATTCATACCTCGGCAGGAGTGTGGTTGTAGTCGTAACTCAGTTTCACTAGTGTTTTGCCAATATACCAAGGAAGACTAGGCTGTTTTGTAGATGGACTCTATATCTCAATGCGGTGGACTCAGACTGACCGAGGCATGTAAGGAGATCATTGGATTCTGGCTCTTCCAATGATCTTGTATGGCACTGATTTCTACTTAGTAGTGGTCAGTTGGAGCATGAGTGGTACACCTCATCTCCTCATGGCATACTAAAAGATGTAACACATCCATGTAGTATATTTGCATAGGGACAAATGCAAATAATGATGAATGAGACCTTGCCTTGCTTTTGAATAGTTTATTATTAGAAGATATACATGTTCCTCATATTCCTACTAAATAATAAGATGTTCTACAATTCAGTTGTAATTACTATTAACTACTTTTGTAGTATCAACTGCTTTAAGTACATCATTTAATTGAATCTTCTTATCATGATATAACTTTACTTTCTTCTCCCCTTTGCCTTATAATTTGTGTTATAATAGCGTTGGCAAAGAGTTATGTCTCTTATTGGGACGTTTGGTCTCACCCTGTGGGTTTCCATATCTTTTAGGAGGTCGTCTACGAAGAGATAGATGTCGTGTAGTTGAGGAAGAGCAACAACAAGAGCAGTAGATGATAAGGTTGGATGTGCTGCTAGTCTTTTGGTGATAGAGTCCTAGATGTCTTCCCTATAAACTCATGTCTTTGGGGTTGTTCTCAATGCATTGTATGGTTATGTTATAGATATGAGGTTTTTGTCTTGTGAGCCATGTATGTAAGATATGGCATGTACATATGTAAATATGTGGAACATGTACCTCATGTAACAAATGGACTATATGAATGATAGTATGCAAGGATGTAAGCAACTTATGATATGGTATGTAGTGCATGTGGAAAGCTTGTGGACTTATATGTGATAAATTTTTGCTTATGGTGCTTTTGGAAAATCGATTTTAATTTCCTATGATTTTTGGTAATCTTTATGCTTAGTTACATTCTATGCTTTGGTTTTTGAGTAATCTCGTTGTGGCGTGTCAGAGTGCCAAAGTTTTGGTTGGTATTAGAGCTTTAGGTTAGCCGAGTCTATAGGGACATAGGAGTAGGGTTGATGTATGTTCTAGTGTCCTCTAGTATGTCTTATAGTGACTTCTACTTATGTAGAAGAAGAAGAGTGGAAAAAGATGTCTGGAGAACATGAAGAATATGATGCAGAGAGTAGTGCTGCTACACCTAGAGGTGGTGCAAGGGACCAGGAGAGAGAAGATCGGGTGCCTGAGGTACCCTAGTTTGACCTGACCATGGTGGAAAACCCTGTCTTTTAGTCTTTATTTGGATAGTTCATGGCGATGATGACACAAATGGCAGAGATAATGCCTGCACCACAGCTAAGGGAAGTTATTCCCAATGCTGAATATATGAGCTCTGGGAAGACCTTTCAAAGGCTGAGACATGTTGGGGCTATGGAGTATGCTGGTACGACAGATATAACAGATACTGGTTAAGCATGTTGTATATCTTTTGAAGACGGCCTTCACAATCCTTGACATCCCTAAGGCAAACAAAGTAAAGCATGTTGTGTATCTTTTAAAGGGGAGTGTTGGCCATTGGTGGGCCATTGAGGAGGAGAAGAGGCTTGGTGTTGTTATAAGTTGGGAGGAGTTCTGATGTAAGTTTGTCAGTCGGTACTTTCCTCAGACCTATCTGGATGAGAAGATATCCCAGTTTGAGAGGATCTGACAGGGATCCATGGCACGATCAATGAGTATGAAATGAAGTTTATGGAGTTCCTGAGGTTCTGTCCTCACATGGATACTACATATCAGGAGAGGATTTGATGCTTTAAAAAGGGGTTGAGTTCAGAATTGTCTACCCCAGTGGTTGCTTTGGAGAACCGTGAGCGGTTTTCCACTTTTATGGATTCAGTTTGGAGGATAGAGATATCACTAGTTGAGAAGCATGAGAAGAATGCCAAGAAGAGACCGATGCAATATTAGGGACAATCATATGGAGGCTTCAAGAATCCTAGGTTCTTGGCGCTGTCAGTACCACAGAGGTCAAGTGCACAGATGTAGTGGTCACCAAGTAGAGGTAGAGGCCATAGCCTTCCACTTGTTGGAGCTCACAATACAACATCTATGTTAGTGGCGGGGCCATCTAGGCCAAAATATGAGAACATGACTTGCCATAAGTGTGGACATGTACGGCATCTAAGGTGGGTGTGTCCAGTAAAAGATGATGAGGTGACCCAATAGATGAGACAGAGTCAGTAGGGCTCGCAGTGACAAGAATTTAATAGTGGGGAGGATGAGGACGTGGACATGTGTCTCAAGCCAGTTCTTTAGGACAAGCAAGTAGAGGAAAGGGGTGACAATAGGCAACAGTGTGATTCTATGCCACGAGTCAGTCGAAAGGAGTGGTCAACCCGTGAGTAGTGACAGGTCAGATGGAGTAATTTTATTCTGATTTGTCTTCTTCTTGCTTTATATCTATTTTTGTTGACCTAGGTGCGACACACTCTTTTATCACTCGAGAAGTGATTGATAGTTGTTCTTTGCCTTTTAGTCATAGATGTGATAGTCTTCACTTAGAAACCCCAGTGGTTGGTTCCACCGAGTTGTGGGAGGTGAGTCCCTCCTGTCTCCTTTCTTTTTCAGGGCATAGAATTCAAGTGGATCTCATACCACTTAATATGCATGGATTTGATGTGATCCTTGGAATGTATACTTTGTAGAAGTATAGGTGGTCTTGGATTGTAGTTCTAAGGTGGTGACGTTCGTAGATGGTAATGTGACGTGGATCTTTTAAGGAGATATGAAGATTCTTCCAACATCTCTGGTGTCGGTGATGGTGGTAGAGAAGATGATGAGGCAAGGTTGCAAGGCATTTTTGGCCCATGTGGTGGATACTAAGGCGTGAGGTCCTTGTATCCAGGAAGTGCATGTTGTCTATGAGTTTAAGGACGTGTCTCCAAATGAGTTCACAGGTGTTCCTCCACCTCGATAGATTAACTTTGAGATCAATATAGTCCCAAGTATGTAGTCAATAGCTCAGACACCGTACATGATGGCTCTAGCTGAGATGGCAGAGTTGAAGAAACAGTTGCAAGAAATGCTAGACAAAGGTTTCATCAGATTGAGAACATCTCCATGGGATTCTCCTATGTTGTTTGTAAATAAGAAAGATACATCCATGAGTCTGTGTATAGATTACAAATAGTTGAACAGGGTGGTGATAAAGAACATGTATCCCTTGCTGAGGATATATGACCTGCTTGACCAGTTGTGTGGTGCCATATTATTCTCAAAGATAGACCTGAGTTCGGGTTATCACCAATTGTGGATCAAGGCGGATGACATACCTAATTCAGCTTTTAGGATGAGGTATGGTCATTACGAGTTCATGGTTATATCATTTGGGCTAACCAATGCACCAACAACATTCATAGATTTAATGAACAAGGTGTTCCGACCATTTCTTGATAGTTCGTAGTGGTACTCATAGATGATATCCTGATATAGTTTGGAGACAGCCAATAACATGAACAACATCTTCATCAGGCATTTACCATGTTGAGATAGCATCAGATGTATGCCAAGTTCAGTAAGTGCGAGTTTTGGCTGAAGGAGGTGTCCTTCGTAGGACACTAATATCTAATGAGGGTGTTCGTGTGGACCCCAAGAAGGTTGAATACATGTTGGAGTGGGAACAACCAAAGACACTGACATAAGTGTGTAGTTTTCTGGGTTTGGAAGGATACTACAGGACGTTCATTAAGAACTTCAGCTCTGTGGCATTACCCGTAATGAAGCTGATAAGGAAAGATGTACCATTTTTTTGGGATGATAGATGTCATCGTGCCTTTCAAACATTGAAGGAGAAGTTGACAAGTGCACCCGTGCTAGTTTTTCCTGAGCAAGGGAAAGGATACATAATTTTCTGTGATGCATCAAGGAATGGCTTGGGTTGTGTGTTCATGCAGGATAAAAATGTGGTTTTGTTTGCTTCATGATAGTTGAAGAAGTACGAGGAGAACTACCCAACCCATGATCTATAGTTGGTTGTAGTGGTCCATTCCTTGAAGATCAAGAGGCACTACCTTTATGGCGAGAAGTATCAAATCTTCACATATCACAAGAAATTGAAGTACATATTTTTGCAATAGGAGTTGAGCATGAGGCAGTGATGCTGGATGGAGTTAATCAAGGATTATGACTGTACTATTGATTACCATCCAAGGAAGGCAAATGTCATGGCAGATGCACTGAGCAAGAAGTCTTCTTCGTCATCATCTGTGGAGAAAGCACAGTTGTGTTCCTTGGTGTGCCATAGGCGACACATGTTGGTCTCCTTATGTTAGAGGAATGTACAACTATAGGCATCTTTTTTAGTTAGGTTGTAGGCACAGCTACAGATGAAGCCCACATTGAGGCAGCAGACCGGAGAGGCATAGTAGGTTGATATTGTAATACATCATATATGAGTAGAGATTGGCCGCGAGAAGCGTGATGGCTTCCACGAGGAAGATGATGAGACAGTTTGTTACCATAGTAGAGTTGTGGTTCCCGATACTGATGATCTGAGGAAGATGGTTCTGGAAGAGGCTCATTATTCAATTTATGATATGCACCCAGGTAGCACCAAGATGTACCACAACCTTAATGATCTGTACTGGATTCCTAGTTTGAAATTTGATGTAGTGGAGTTCATGTACAAGTTCGTAGTATGCCGACAAGTGAAAGTAGAGCATCAGAAGCCTGCAGGGACTTTAAAAACACTGCCTATACTGCAGTGGAAATGGGATCATGTTACGATGGACTTTGTGGTTGGTCTCCCTAGGATAACCAAAGGTCAAGATTCCATTTGGGTGATCATTGACAGGTTGACCAAGTCATCTCATTTCCTCCTTGTGAGGATGACATATACAATAGAAAAGCTTGCTCAAATAGATGTTGATGATATTTTCCACTTGCATGGTGTTCCAGATACTATTGTGTTAGACAGAGGTCCTCAATTTACGAGCCGCTTTTGGGAGTATTAGCACACAACTTTGGGTACACAGTTAAATTTTAGTACTACTTTCCACCCCCAAACGGATGGTCTGTCTGAGAGGACCATACAAACTTTAGAAGATCTGTTGAGAGCTTGTATCTTATAATTTTTGGGAAGTTGGGACATCCACCTCAGCTTAATAGAGTTTTCTTATAATAATAGTTATCAGAGGAGCATCAACATGTCACCTTATGAGGCATTGTACGGGAGGCATTGCAGATCTTTGTTGTGTTGGTATGAGACATATGAATATCAGATTCTAGGTCCCGAGCTTGTGCAACAGACAATAGATAAAATCAAAGTGATTCAACAACACTTGAAAGTAGCCCATAATAGAAAGAAATCATATGTAGATAACCGTCACAGACCCTTGGAGTTCCAAGTGGGAGACAGGGTGTATCTTAAGGTCTCTCCTTTGAAGGGTGTTTTGAGGTTTGGGAAGAAGGGTAAGTTGGCTCCCAAGTTTATGGGACCTTACCCAGTGGTGGCACGTGTTGGGAAGGTGGCCTACAAGTTGGAGTTTCCACTTGAGTTGTACAAGTTGCATCTAGTGTTTCATGTGTCCATACGGAAGAAGTGTCATCTCGATACTGAGTTGGCTTTGCAGCTAGTGGAGGTTGAGCTTGATGAGGACTTATCCTATGTGGAAGGCCATGTGTTGATCCTGGATAGAAGGATCAAGAAGTTGAAGAATAAGGACATCGTGTTGGTGAAGGTTCTGTGGCATCATTGTGGCATTGAGGAAGCCACATTGGATCTTGACTAAGAGATGTGTAGGAAGTACCTATCTCTTATTGCTTAGGATTTTAGGGGTAAAATCCTTGTTAGGGGTTTATGGCTTGTAAGACTCCTAACCTAAGTTTTTGGGTAACCCTATTTGTTTTGGCTTGATTAAGTGCTTAGAACCTTGTTCAAATCCTTTGATATGCTTTTAGAGCTTGAGGAAAGATTAAGTTTCCAGTTTAATCATGGTTGGATGATGTTTGTGCTTTATATGCTTATTATGGATCAATTTGCAATTTACCCAATTGAGAAGTTAATATTATAATTTTCCACATCTAGAGTGTTCCCTTGGTGTTGTAGCATCATGAGATAGAATGTGATGATTTGGGGTGCTTTGGTTGGGTGCTTGGATGAGTGGTGACATCACTAGAAGTGATTAAGCTTTCTAGGGTTTTGCTTGGTGTCGATCTTATTGAGCATGGTGGAGTGTTGCAACCTATGTCTTGACCTTGTTGGTGTGTTTTGGGTGTGTCTCTAATGAGACACCTTCCTTGGGTGGTTTTGTTTCGACCATGATGGTCTTGGTGGAGTTGGGTTGAGACAGTTGTATTCTTGTGATGTGTCTCGATCGAGACCAATGTGTTGGTGACCTACAATGGTCGATACCCAACATTGGTTGTATCATCATCTCATGCATGCATGCATATAGTGGTTGCATGGCTATTTTCTTGGTAGAAAAGTGTTCCTTTGGTTCCTTTAAGTGTTCAGACATTATCTCCACATTACTTGCCTCCTCCTTCATGTATATAATCCCTCTCCTCTTCAAACATGCATTCTTTTCGGCCCTCCTTCTTTCCTCCTCTCTTGTGGTGACCTTGAAGCTTTGTGGAGCTAAGGAGTGTTGATCTAGTTGCTTTGGTGGCCGATCAACCTTCCTTGTGGTTCCTTGGAGATTGATCACCTTCCTTGTGGCGATTTCAGGTCATCTTCTTCCTTGGTAAGTGGATGCCCTTTCTTGATCTTGTTTTCTTTTGGTTTCCTACCCTACCTTCTTCTCTTTTCTCCTCCAAAGACCATGGATCCTCCATGGTGGCCATTTCAGAGAGAAACTCCTTATCACAAGGGTCATAGACCATGTTTTGACAAGGTGTTACCCAAGTGTGAGGAGGTTTTCTTCTCTTTCTCCCTTCTTCTTTTGATTTGGCATAGGGTTTCTTACCCTCTTTTCTTGAGCTTTCTTTGACCTTGGTATCTTCTTCTTCTTGAGATGATCTTGTGGTCTATAGTTGAGATTTTAGTGGGGCTTCATCTTCCTTCTTGGTGATCGAGAGCTTGGAGCTTGTTCCTTCACTTAAGGCGGGTTATATAACACTCTACCCTCTCTATTATTGCACTTTTCTTACTTGCATGTTTCTATTTCTATCTCTATATTATAGTCCTAACATGCTAGTAGATAATATCATGATCTAGATCTTGAATGATGGTGGTATCATGTTTGATTTGTTTAGAATCCAAAACCTTAATTTATGATACCCGGTTTGGAGATGGTGATGAGATGGATGGTTTTATCCTATATATTGATCTTAGTTTTGATCACATGCATGAATTTAGTGGACCTTAGTGTAACATGGAGATTAGGATCTATTTTAGAGACATTGTGTAATGACCCGTTTTCAAACTAGTTATCTAATTAGGGTTTACTTGGATGATTGTATGCTTAACTAAGTTGATCATTGTTTAGAACTTGATTAAAGATGGTAGTTAAGTTTTGATGTTTTAAATATAATGAGAAGTTTTACTCATACTTTGATTCACATAATTAGATATAAGATTTGGAAACCCTAATCAACCCAAATTAGGGTTTTTATTACACATGAATACAAAATTTGATAAGTATAGTGTCTCACTAAATGATTTTTAGTATTTAATGTGTAACTATGATTTTATTGAAATTTGGATATGATTTGTATATCTCAAATGTGAGCACTATTGAAAAATATCATAATTATTGAATAATTTTCTGACCTATTTGTCGGTCAAGTTTTAAACTCGACCGACCATATTTTTATATTGATATAGCAGTGTGGTAATTGAATTTTATTGTTTTATTGGTATATCCAATTGATCTAAAATTTTAAATGTAGTGGTTAAAATCCATTATAGATATACTATTAAATTGGATAAGTTTTTGGATGATTTTTAATCTCTACAGAGAGGGGTGTCATTCGAGTTATGTGCAGGACAAACTCGACCGACCATGTTGCAGACTACAATATAGTAGTGTAGTATTTTAATTTTAGTTACTTTTTGGTATCTCCAAATGATCTGCAATTATTTCAGTTTCTTATAAACTCAATTTCAGACATTGGGTTAAAGTTTCATAATTTTTGGATGATTTGTGAGTTCTAAACAATGTGGTGTCGGTCGAGTTTATAACTCAGTCGACCAACCAGTCCGAGCAAAATAAAAATACAATGAAGGGTTGGTTTGCAATTTTCTAAGCACCTCAATTCATCTATATGACTAACCTAACACACAAGAGATCTCTCATAATTTTTCATTCCTGTCAAAGAAACAAAATTCTAGAGAGAGAGGAGATCTAGGGTTTTGAGAAGAGAAAGTGGTGGAGATGTTGACCTAGGGTTTCTCTATCCAAGATATGATGAAATCTAGTAACTTTAGCTTCTTTGCATAGCATTTCATGGTGAATCTTCTCTAACATGTCAATATTCCAACCCTCCTCTGATTTGATTTTAAATCACATCAAATATCCTCCTTTTCTCACTCTTTCTCTCCCAATCTCCATTTATAGGGATTCCAAGTTGAGAGGAGGAAGAATTGGATTCAATTGCTAGAGTTTGATTGGGTTTCAAAAATTCAGAGTTTGACCTATGAATTTAAGGTGCTTGGCACCTGAGGTGAGTGTTTTATCTCCCTCCTAAGCTTTGTATTCATGTTGAAAGTCTAATTCTATCAGGATAAAATAATCAGAAACCTTGTTGGTATATGTATGTGATTGGATATTGATTTGGAAAAGATATTGGGGGATCCAATTCTACTAATTTTGATTATTTCTCATTAATTGGAACTTTATTAGTTCCTGATATATTGATTGAGTATCCATGGGTAATCTTATGGGTACATGACTATGCTATTTCATGTGAATTTTGCCTAAAAATCAGCCAATGGCCAATATGCTTGGAATTGAATTGACATGTATACAATCATATTTGAATTGTACTAGATTGTATTATACAAGTGTATTGTTGAATGTTAACTGAATTGAATATAATATACATATAAGTATCAGTATGAGGTGACCACATATCCTGATTAGGGTTTGTGTTGAGGAAGTGAATCAAATGAGTCAATTAATCAATGTATACTTATGATTGATGAATGGAATATGTGAAAATGAAAACTAGGGTTTCCATGTGTGTGAATAACCCTAATGAACCTCTATGCATCATTATGAAATTAAATAGTGATATGGATCTTATGATATGTTGAACTAAGGATGACTTCTTGACAACTCTAGATGTTTAGTATTAAGATGAGTATGAGTGATGAAGCTAGAACTTGTATATGATGTTGTAAATGTGATGAAATGCTGAATGTAAGTATTAAAATACTTCAATTAAAGATGACGAGTCTTACTAATATGATCTAAGCCTAATGCATCAGTTTTAGTACAATTTATGGAGTAATGAGTATCCCTCATATGAATGTAGGTCCTTTTATACAAGTTACATAACAAATAATTGTGAAGGATGGTCAACGATTATGATGTAAGAAGATGTAACTCAAACCATTCTTTAAAGCTAAAGAAAATAGTATAATAAAGAATGATCATTGTTGATTATGGAAATGACATCAGAAGTCAATGACATGGTACACTTATCTAAATATAAGGTATAATATGAACAAGATGTACTTAATGGTGATTGTAAGTTAAAGATGAAACTAAAGAAGTTAGTATGATAAAGTATTTAATATTTTATTTTAATTACATGTGGCTTAACCCAAATTAAATGAAATATACTAAGAATTGGACATTGATAAATGTTAACCATAAGAGAAACATTGTATGTAAAGTGAATCAAGAAAGATTGGTCCAACTAATGTAATGAACATTTAATGAAAGAAGTTGAGATTACTGAATATAAAATGAAGGGAAAATATGGGAATTAGTAGATGATTCTAAGAATGTAACTCTTACCCTAAAATGATGAGTTTGATGATGCTAGTGAATGACAATCTCAAATGAGGGATTAAGGGATGCACATAACTGTAGTTGAATTCAACTAAAAGATGAAATTCAAGTATTTGAATTGATTTACAAGAACGTGTTCTTGAATTGTGAATTGTACTCTGAGAATGGACTAATAGTATGAACTTTAAATGATAGTCAACATGTGTTGATTAGTAACCCCATCTGAAGAATGTGAAATAAAAGAATAAGAGAACTAAGTCTGTTATGCAAGTATATGCATGAAATTTATTTGCATCTATTGAGATTGGATGGAACAAGCATATGTTGTATGATAAATCTATTTTGAGTACGATGAATGATGCATTGTTGTGTTTCTCAATGTTGATGATTTGAGGAAGATGGTTATGGAAGAGGCTCACTCTTCAATGTATGATATGCACCCAAGTAGCACCAAGATGTACCTTAAACTTAAAGATATGTACTGGTGTCCTAGTTTGAAAGTGATGTGGTAGAGTTCATGGCCAAGTGCATAGTATGAGAGCAAGTGAAAGCAGAGCATCAGAAGCATGTAGGGAATTTGCAATTTTTGCCTATACCACAGTGGAAATGGGATCATGTTACGATTGACTTTGTGGTTGGTCTCCCTAGGAAAACCAAAGGTCAATATTCCATTTGGGTGATCATTGACAGGTTGACCAAGTCATCACATTTCCTCCCTATGAAGATGATGTATACAACAGAAAAGCTTGCTTAAATATATGTTGATGAGATTGTCTGCTTGCATGGTGTTCCAACTACTATTGTATAAGATAGAGGTCCTCAATTTACGAACCACTTTTGGGAGTGTTAGCACACAGCTTTGGGTACACGTTTAAATTTTAGGACTACTTTCCACCCACAAATGAATGGTCAGTCTGAGAGGACCATACAGACTTTGGAAGATCTATTGAGAGCTTACATATTACAGTTTTTGGGAAGCTGGGACATCCACCTCAGCTTGATAGAGTTTTCTTATAATAACAGTTATCAGAGGAGCATCAACATGTCACCTTATGAGGCATTGTATGGGAGACATTGCAGATCTCTGTTGTGTTGGTATGAGACATGTGAATACAAACTTCTAGGTCATGAGCTTGTGCAACATACAATAGATAAGATCAAAGTGATTCAACAACAGTTGAAAGTATCCCATGACAGAAAGAAATCATATAAAGATAATCATCACAGACCCTTGGAGTTCCAAGTGGGAGATAGGGTGTATCTCAAGGTCTCTCCTTTGAAGGGTGTTTTGAGGTTTGAGAAGAAGGGTAAGTTGGCTCCCAAGTTTGTGGGACCTTACCCTGTGGTGGAATGTGTTGGGAAGGTGTCCTACAAGTTGGAATTGCCACTTGAGTTGCACATGTTACATCTAGTGTTTCATGTGTCCATGCTAAGGAAGTGTCGTCCTGATACCAAGTCAACTTTAAAGCCAGTGGAGGTTGAGCTTGATGACGACATATCCTATGTGGAAGGCCCTGTGTTGATCCTGGATAGAAGGATCAAGAAGTTGAAGAATAAGGACATAGTGTTGGTGAAGATTCTATGGCATCATTATGTCATTGAGGAAGACACATTGGATCTTGATGAAGAGATGTGTAAGAAGTACTTGTCTCTTTTTGCTTAGGATTTTAGGGACAAAATCCTTGTTAGGGGTTTATGGCTTGTAAGACTCCTGACCTGGGTTTTTGGGTAACTCTATTTTTTTGGCTTGATTAAGTGCTTAAAACCTTGATCTAATCCTTTGAGATGCTTTTAGAGTTTGAGGAAAGATTAATTTTCCAGTTTAATCCTAGTTGGATGATGTTTGTGCTTTATATGCTTGTTATGGGTCAATTTACAATTTACCCAATTGAGTAGTTAGCCTTGCAATTTGCCATATCTAGAGTGTTCCCTTAGTGCTATAGCATCATGAGAGAGAATGTGATGATTTGGGGTGCTTTGGTTGGGTGCTTGGATGAGTGGTGACATCACTAGAAGTGATTAAGCTTTCTAGGGTTTTGCTTGGTGTCGATCTTGTTGAGCATGATGGAGTGTTGCAACCTATGTCTCCACCTTGTTGGTGTGTTTTGGGTGTCTCTACTGAGACACCTTCCTTTGGTGGTTTTTTTTCGACCATGATGGTCTTGGTGGAGTTGGGTCGAGACAGTTGTCTTCTTGGGATGTGTCTCGATCGAGACCAATGTGTTGGTGACCTAATGAGGTTGATACCCAACATTAGTTGTATCACCATGTCGTGCATGCATGCATAGTGGTTGAATGGTTGTTTTCTTGGTGCAAAAGTGTTCCTTTGGTTCCTTTAGGTGTTGACACATCATCTCCCACTAGTACATAACCGACCTTTAGTGTCGGTTATTTAAGGCCTTTAGTGTCGGTTTCTAAGCGACACCTATGTGGGAGACGCTAAAAGCGCAGCCGTTACGTGTCAGTTCAAAAACCAACGCCAAAACCCTTCGCACGCCAATGAAAACGCGCTAGCAGGGCACTATAGGCGTCGTTTATTACCTAAGAAACTGACGCCATATACCTTCGCGCCATAAAAGGGCGCCAACTTGGGCACTATCGGCGTCAGTTATTAGCTAATAACCGACGCCATATAAGTTCCAACACGGCCGTGCTGCACAGCACGACCGTGGTGTCTGGTCCGCTGCCACGGCCATGCTGGCCAGCACGGCTGTGGTATTAAGGAAATAGACGTCGGTTTCTATTACAAACCGACACTGTAACTATTTGGCGTCAGTTTTATACAAATAACCGATGCCTATTTTTTGTTTTTTTTCTGTCAGTTTGCAGACCTGTTGTATGGCTGGTCACAGGATGAGAAACCTGCAGTTCAGTTATGAACTGTAGGTTTTACGACATCCATTGATATCAGCCAACAACAGGCCACAAACCTACAAAATTAACAACAAAAATATTCACACATTTAGCAATGCAACCTGCAGTTCCATTTGATTTTCACATTTAGAATCATTCATGTAGATAGAAATCTGTAGTTCCATTCATTTTCACATTCACACATATAGAAACATTCATATAGCAACCAACAGTTTCATTCATTTTCACTCAGACACATGTAGAAACATCCAGACATGTAGAAACATTCACACATATATTATAATTCAGAAATTCATTTACAAAATATCATTCTTTAGTCATTATTCGCTATCAACATCCCAATTATATCTTAAATCCCCCACTACTTGTATGGTTGTTGCCCATTCTTCTCTTACTTCATTTAATTCTCCCTTCGTATAGGGAGCATGTACATCTGGTAAGACAGTTCCTGTTGTGTGTTCAGTTTTAAACACCTGTAAAGAGAATGATGCATATATATAATTAATGATCTATAAATAAGATTAATATATTTCATATTATCTAATGAGACTATATAATACCTCAGCAATACAATCGATGTCCAATGCGGCATATTTGATAATCATGTGCATAAATCGCATCACATAGTATCCACATGCCCATCTGTTGTCTTGTGTAGGACACTATAAATTCAAACATGCAAAATATTAAAAAATACAACTAATTAAGCACTATTCACATAAATAATATATACATATATTGCAGTCGGGAACTTACTTTCACGTTCTTCCAAATAATTGGCTGGTTCTTTTTCGTGGGGACCTTTCCTCTAGCCTTTTTGAACTCATCAAAACCCCTACATGTTAATGTAACACAGTACATTGCATAATTAAATAGTAGTGTAATAACATATGTTAACAGATATGAAAATAAAATATTTCTCACCGGAATAATGCCATTTTCATTATGTGTCCATATTTTGTATTCAATATACTCCCCTTAAGATCTAGATAATAGACAGTGAACGTCTCAGGAACAATAACTAGTAACTCCCAATGCATACCACTAGAGGTAAAAAAAGTTAAAAATTAATAACTCAAAATCCACAATAAAAATGTAATTTTCTTAAGTCCAAATTATAATAAGCAAAGTAAACTTACTCTACATTGAATGGAGCCATTATCATCGTCTTCTTTTTTTGAGCAAAAATTGAAAAAGCCTCACAGCAGTATTGTTGAACTGACGGAGGGTCTTTAGCTACTAGACTAATCAAAGATGGAATAAAAAATCCTACATGTTCGAATGCAAAATCTGCACATATCTTGTCTAAGTAGCTGCAAAATATGTATTAATTACGCATGCATTAATAAATAAGAAACCAGATCACCAGAATAAGCAAAGGTATATGGATGTATAAAGAAGATCTCTTTTAAAAACGCTCATGTATCGTTCAAAGGGATACATCATGTAACAACCGTCTCGTGAAAACATGATTAACTAATGCGGAAGCGTTCATCAAGTAGCGGATTAGCGAAAATCACTAAAAATTAAAACTTTTTGCAAAGAGATCCACACATAGGAAATCCTTTACAACAAGAACCATTGTATAACATTTACATTCTGGTTCAAACATATATAACCTGTACCATCTCTTTTCAGAGACTACAACATCAGCTGCCTTATGAACATTATATACAGACAACATATGAATCTCGAGGCATCAAGCCAAAACCTCAGTTTGATATATCAAAAACACTGACTGAGAACTACGAGGACCTGAGAGTACAGAGACGACACATAGGACTACTATCTATATGACTAGACAGTCAGTGCCTCCACCTGAGATCTCACTACTATCCAAGTTGTTGCTTTCCTTTTCCTGCAAAAGAGTATCTGCCTCTTTGTCCGCGTCCACCTAAAAATGTTGGATCCCACGGGGGTGAGACAATTGTAAATTGCCCCAGCGAGAGATATAACTCTCTGCCAGAAACATTATTATTGCAATTAAGGATATAAAACTGGGCAGATGATGAGTAGTTTAAAGCATTCTCTTAATAAGGAATAGGAAGAACATGTATATCATTTATCCTCCATATTATACCATCATATCAAACTTCTCTTGTGACACTCATTATCATGATATGTCACCCATGAGACATTCTTGTTTCAACTTATTGGCCTAAGCCAATCTGCTAAATAGATTCTGGTTATAATGGACATGAGAGTGTACATCATCATGTCTTATTCAGGCATTGGTCTATACCAATCCTATATAAGTATTCCAGGCATTGGATTACACCAATCCTGTGCAACTAGTACAAGCATTAGATTTATATTATTCCTGTGTATCCATTCCAGGTATTGATCTATGTCAATCCTGTGCAACTATTCCAGGTATTGATCTATGTCAATCCTGTGCAACTATTCCAGGTATTGATCTATGTCAATCCTGTGCAAGCATTCCAGGTATTGGGTTATTACCAATCCTGTGTTATTATTCCAGGTATTGATCTATGTCAATCCTGTGCATTCCAGGTATTGGGAGTTAGCCAATCCTGTGTTATTATTCCAGGTATTGATCTATGTCAATCCTGTGCATTCCAGGTATTGGGAGTTAGCCAATCCTGTGTTATTATTCCATGTATTGATCTATGTCAATCCTGTGCATTCCAGGTATTGGGAGTTAGCCAATCCTGTGTTATTATTCCAGGTATTGATCTATGTCAATCCTGTGCATTCCAGGTATTGGGAGTTAGCCAATCCTGTGTTATTATTCCAGGTATTGATCTATGTCAATCCTGTGCATTCCAGGTATTGGGAGTTAGCCAATCCTGTGTTATTATTCCAGGTATTGATCTATGTCAATCCTGTGCATTCCAGGTATTGGGAATTAGCCAATCCTGTGTTATTATTCCAGGTATTGATCTATGTCAATCCTGTGCATTCCAGGTATTGAGAGTTAGCCAATTCTGTGTTGCTAAAAGTGATATTTATCACATATTGATATATCACTTTACTCATCACTTTCAACTTCCTTAAGTTATCAGCTTATCTTGGATTAAGGTATTTCCCATCTTAATCCTTTCATCCACTAACCTATCACTCTTACCATAAAGTGCATAGGTTACACATAAGAATGGTCCAACTATCTTTAATGATATGGACTCATCTCAGATTAAGGCATTGCTTACAATAAGCTTGCCTATAATCAACCACATTAAATGTTTCACCTTTATAAGGCCATTCCTTCTATCTCATCATTTGGGTTTCCTTATACCCTTATTTAAAATTAGGCTTATAATTCATTGTCATATTGCCCAAGATTAGGGCTTTATGTATTATGACTCCACATTAGAGTCTCACATACTTTCACCCTTCTTAGGGCCTCTCATCACAACATAGCATTAGAGGTTCATGTGATGTTAACTCTTAATTAGGGTTTCTCATGGAATCACCCTCAACTAGGGTTTCTCATGGAATCACCCTCAACTAGGGTTTCCACCATAGTCACCCACATTTTGGGTTTACTATGCATCTCCATTAGGATGTCATTTAATTGTCCATAATTAGAGATTCACTATTCATCCCAATTAGGGTTTTACATCTCATTTCCCTAAATTGGAGTTTCACACATCACTACCCTGACTTAGGGTTACATCCTCACCCTGGATTAGGGTTACATTTAGAATTGCCCTCAATTAGGGTTAGAACCCAAAAGCCCTGTCAATTAGGGTTTATATTCATGATTAGGGTTTCATGATCTCTCTTCTTAAGGATCATACCCTTAATCACCACATGAATCATATTCATGTATGAATTCATGTTAAAATCATCTCAAATTGATTAGGTCATATCAACTCTTCACTCAAGAGCATACAACTATGATTAACGTAGTGTATCAAGTCATTGGTCCAATAAGGAATTAGGGATTCATTCCTTAATTGGTACTAGTCCCTTAGGTAATGTTAGGGATTCAACCTTTGTACCTTCTTTGTTTATCATTACTAATCATAATTGGGTCAATGGATCATTCATCATCTTAATTATCAAGAGATTCAATCACATTGGACCTCCATTACATAAAGCATCCAATTGAATTAGGGTTTCCAATGTTGATTCCTTCAATCATTGGATTCATGGAACCAGTCATCAATTGGACCTACCCTCGTACTTCAATTGAGTTTAATAGGTCAACCTTCAACTGATTTGACCCTCAATTGACCCTCAATTGGTCATCAATTAGGGTTTGATTCAATTGAATTAGGGTTTGGAATCAATGATCCATCAACACTAATCAATGCAAGATTAGTTACATTGAAACCATTGAACCATCATCCAAATTGGGTATGACCTGACCCCAAACGGTCTTGAGGTCGTTTGGATGACCTCCAAACGGTCTTGAGGTCGTTTGGATGACCTCCAAACGGTCTTGAGACCGTTTTCCCATCATATCACTCAAATCCAAGCCATCCAATTAAGGTTTGGATTATTGGATTGATCACCAAATCAGCATTGCGTTGTATAACAACTTGGTACCTTTAGACATTCAAACACCTAACCATACTCAACCCTAGACCTCCAAACGGTCTTGGGTGACAACCAAACGGTCTTGAGACCGTTTGGATGAGTCCCAAACGGTCTTGAGACCGTTTGCCCATCCAACCTTTGGACTCTAGTGAAAATTCATCAAGGTTTGGTCTATTGAGTTGATCAGCACATCAATACTTAATTGCAATATGATTTGGTACCTTTGGACATTCAATTGGTCAACTATACTTGACCCCAGACCTCCAAACGGTCTTGAGGTGACCCCAAACGGTCTTGAGACCGTTTGGATGATCCCCCAAACGGTCTTGAGACCGTTTGGGCTAATCAACCCAAAATCTCAACTTAACTCATTGGAATTTCAGCACTGTTTTCAAGTAGGGTTTGCCTAATTGAATAGCCTTCAACTCATGATTCCTTGGGAGTTAATCCCTCAAATTCGGTGAGTCATTAGATCACAGCATTAGGAACAATAATCCCAAACGTTCAATCTTGGTCAACGCACTCAAACGGTCTTGAGACCGTTTGCCCAAAAAGTTCAATTAAATCAGATTGAAAATCAGCACTTAATCCAATTAGGTTTCCCTAATTGATTAGGCTTCAACTCACGATTGCTTTGTAGTTAACCCCTCAAATTTGGAGGGTTATTAATAAAAATAATTATGAACAGGAATACCAAACGTTCAACTCTTGTTCAACCATATCAAATGGTCTTGAAACCGTTTTCACAACCAGGTCAAATTAATCAGTTTGAAAATCAGCACATAATTCAATCCGATTGCCTAATTGATTGGCCTTCAACTCTCGATTCCTTTGGAGTTAATCCCTAAAATTTGGAGGGTTATCAGCCTACATAATTGGGAACAAAATTCCCAAACGGTCAACGCTTGGTCAACCATCTCAAACGGTCTGGAAACCATTTTCTCCCAAACGGTTTCAAACTGTTTGCCCTTAAACGGTTTGCTGAAACCACATAGCCAATCAAATTAAAACGATTTGGAGTAGCTATCAAAACGGTTTTGCTTGGTAATTTTCTTTGGATAAGCATCTAGGATTATGTAATCATCCCCTTCCTTCTAACAACCAAGAACAACAACCGTTCTTGATGGAAATTGCAGCAAGAAACAAGAGTGCATCAAATTGAAGAAATCAATCAACAAAGCATAGAGAATTGATGCAATAGCAATGTTTAAGGGTTTAAGTTATAAAAACCGCCTCCAATTGAGATACAAATTTCCAAGCTCACGCCATTAATGGTGGATGAAGTTCTTGAAACTCCCCCTAGGTTCGTCCTCAAGCAACAAAGCATAGAGAATTGATGCAATAGCAATGTTTAAGGGTTTAAGTTATAAAACCCGCCTCCAATTGAGCTCCAAAGCTCCAAGCTCACGCCATTAATGGTGGATGAAGTTCTTGAAACTCCCCCTAGGCTCGTCCTCAAGCTTTTGATTGCAAAAGTTGGCTAGGGTTGAAGAGGAGATCGAAATAAGAAGGAATCCATAATTTATTTTCGATTTCCACCATGAAATCAAGGAGAACGAAGGTCAAGAGCTTACCCACAGGTTGGGGTTCGTCCTCCTGGTCCTCCCTAGATTCCTTGGTCGGTTTCCAAGCTAAGAGAAGAATTGGGGTCGAAATAGCCTTTCATTTGGCTAGGAAAAGGCCTTTTTATAAAAATTCAATGAAAGAGAAAATGCATTATTAAAATGCATTTAATTCCAAAATTGGTGCCGCCTCTTCCCCCTCAAATTCTCCTCAAAACCCTTAAGGACGAGGCTATCTTCATTGCCTCTTATTCCTCTCCATTATCCATGATTTAAAGAAAATCAAATTAAGCACCTTAATTCTTATTATATTAATATCCATATGTGAGTGGGTTTTCTTTTCCTTATAATAATGGTGAGTGGAATTTCACCTACTTAGGATATTTTCGTTCCTTATCTTGGCAAAGGAACGTCCATAATTATTCAAAATCAACCCAAAACATTTTGGTTAAAAGCTCTTCAATTATTTTTCTTCATTTTTTTCCTAAATCGAATTAGGGTTTCAATTAGGCATTAATCTTGATTATTTTAATATCAAGATTCTCTCTCCTCCAACTTAATTCAAATGAAGCACCACTCCCATTTTATTTGCTCTACATGATGCCAAGAAACATTAGGGACCTTGTTGAAGTGGTAATTTGCATACTGAACCCTAGATTTTGGGTAAATTGCACTTTACTCCAAAACTAGGTTTTAATGCACAACATTGTCCAACAAGCTCTATCTTGGTGTCCAGGCTTGTGGAAACCATACTACTACATCATATTCATCCTTATGATGTCTCAACATCAGAGGAACATCTTATCATATGCAATTTGCAAGTTAACCCCTCAACTTGGGTAATTTGCACTTTAGTCCAAAACAAGCAATCATTGCTTTAACATTGTTCAAACAGGACCAAAATTGAAACATAAGTTCCTCATGAGCCCTAATTACTTTTCACAAGATGAGATTAAGCATATAATCATCTTTCTTAATCAAAACACCTAGGGTTAAAGCATAACCCAGGTCAGGGATGTTACAAATTATAAACCCCTAACAAGGATTTCGTCCCCGAAATCCCAGATAAAGGGAACAGATATTATTCATTCATCATATCATCATGTCTCTTCATAACACCTCATTGTTATGTAGACATCATAGAACTTTGATCAGCACAAAGTTCCTTCACACAATATTCTCATAGAGTCAAATGAGAACTTATCTTAAAGACATATTTAGTTGTTATGTTTATGCAAAGCATAAACCCCTAACATATGATGTTCATATCATTTTATATAATCAGACCGATTTCATGGTTGACCATTTCGGGTAGCCAAGCTAAACCATCTGATAATTCTCAGATACTAGAATCCCTTACCCTGGTATCAGTCACATGTGTTGAAAACACATCATATTCTCATCTTTCTTTTATCATATTTACAACTTTATAGAACAGGGATCACCTCCCTTGTTCTCTTTCTCATCATATGAGGGTCATACTTTTACTTCCTTATATACACATACTGATCTGAATTCCTATCAGATCCTTCTTTCTTGTTCTTAAAATATGATACATTTATCCATATCATATTTCCAATTTCATGATACTCTTTAGATTGTATCAGAATGATTGCTTGATCAGGGCAATAAAAAAGATATCAATCTAAGAGTTTCCATACTCACTTTATCATCAATAGTTGTACACCTGATCAGGGTTTACAAGTACTGAGATCAAGTAGTATATATGCACTTACATGCTATCATATTTCTTGTTTTTCATATTATCATAACATAAGATTTAACATCCCTGGATTTTATCCAGGCATCTCTTCTATACCTCTTCCTCTTTCATAGAGGTAAGATAGAACATTTAAAAGAATACTTGAACAGAATTCAAATTCTAATTCTCATCATTTCTTCCCTATATGACAACTAATAGGGAAAACCAAATCAGCAGTCCTCCTTTTTATAACAAAAGGGGTTTAGTGTACTCAACATGTACACATTTATAACATACATTGTCCTCACATCATGGTCTTATTAGTCTTATTACTGATGCAAAAACTAAGCCATGGAATTTTACAGGTGAAAGGTTAAAACCTTTACACTTACTTAGGGGCTGTTGCCCTGGTACACTAGGCATTTATTGCACTATTTGTACCAAAAACCTTGGCTTTTGAGAACCATTAGGCAAATGTCTCTAAAATTATAGAGATCATCACCTACTTCTCAGCTTATTGCCCCTTCTTGGGCACTGCCATCACATATTTATTATCTGTCTAAGCTCATGGCAGAGTCTACTTTCTTGCCATAAGTTAATCTTTTCCATATTTTCCCTTGTTCCAACGTGACTAAGTCATTTAGGAACTCATTTTAAGATCAAGCTTTATGTATTAAGGACTGATTACCTAGGTTATAAGCCTAGCATCCAGTCCACTCATATGCATTACTGTTGCCCTAATCTACCCAACAAGAGCATGATCATAGGATTCTCTATCCTGATCAGGTCTTAATGGGGATTCTCAGGCACTCATTCTATTATTGCATGATCCCTTGCACCTCTTCTTGGTGCAACAACATTGCCCTTAGCAATGTGTTCCTTATGCTCTCCAGTCATTTTAAACTTTACCCTTTCTCTGCACAAGAAGAAATCATTATAGGGTATACTGGAGGACACTAACACAGACTCAACAACTTAGTCCTATGTCTCTGTAGACTCAGCGAACCTAGAGCTCTGATACCACAATTGTAACAACCGTCTCGCGAAAACATGATTAACTAATGCGGAAGCGTTCATCAAGTAGCGGATTAGCGAAAATCACTAAAAATTAAAACTTTTTGCAAAGAGATCCACACATAGGAAATCCTTTACAACAAGAACCATTGTATAACATTTACATTCTGGTTCAAACATATATAACCGGTACCATCTCTTTTCAGAGACTACAACATAAGCTGCCTTATGAACATTATATACAGACATCATATGAATCTCGAGGCATCAAGCCAAAACCTCAGTTTGATATATCAAAAACACTGACTGAGAACTACGAGGACCTGAGAGTACAGAGACGACACATAGGACTACTATCTATATGACTAGACAGTCAGTGCCTCCACCTGAGATCTCACTGATGTCCAAGTTGTTGCTTTCCTTTTCCTGCAAAAGAGTATCTGCCTCTTTGTCCGCGTCCACCTAAAAATGTTGGATCCCACGGGGGTGAGACAATTGTAAATTGCCCCAACGAGAGATATAACTCTCCGCCAGAAACATTATTATTGCAATTAAGGATATAAAACTGGGCAGATGATGAGTAGTTTAAAGCATTCTCTTAATAAGGAATAGGAAGAACATGTATATCATTTATCCTCCATATTATACCATCATATCAAACTTCTCTTGTGACACTCATTATCATGATATGTCACCCATGAGACATTCTTGTTTCAACTTATTGGCCTAAGCCAATCTGCTAAATAGATTCTGGTTATAATGGACATGAGAGTTTACATCATCATGTCTTATTCAGGCATTGGTCTATACCAATCCTATATAAGTATTCCAGGCATTGGATTACACCAATCCTGTGCAACTAGTACAAGCATTAGATTTATATTATTCATGTGTATCCATTCTAGGTATTGATCTATGTCAATCTTGTGCAACTATTCCAGGTATTGATCTATGTCAATCCTGTGCAACTATTCCAGGTATTGATCTATGTCAATCCTGTGCAACCATTCCAGGTATTGGGTTATTACCAATCCTGTGTTATTATTCCAGGTATTGATCTATGTCAATCTTGTGCATTCCAGGTATTGGGAGTTAGCCAATCCTGTGTTATTATTCTAGGTATTGATCTATGTCAATCCTGTGCATTCCAGGTATTGGGAGTTAGCCAATCCTGTGTTATTATTCCAGGTATTGATCTATGTCAATCCTGTGCATTCCAGGTATTGGGAGTTATCCAATCCTGTGTTATTATTCCAGGTATTGATCTATGTCAATCATGTGCGTTCCAGGTATTGGGAGTTAGCCAATCCTGTGTTATTATTCCAGGTATTGATCTATGCCAATCATGTGCATTCCAGGTATTGGGAGTTAGCCAATCCTGTTTTATTATTCCAGGTATTGATCTATGTCAATCCTGTGCATTCCAGGTATTGGGAATTAGCCAATCCTGTGTTATTATTCCAGGTATTGATCTATGTCAATCATGTGCATTCCAGGTATTGGGAGTTAGCCAATCCTGTGTTGCTAAAAGTGATATTTATCACATATTGATATATCACTTTCCTCATAACTTTCAACTTCCTTAAGTTATCAGCTTATCTTGGATTAAGGTATTTCCCATATTAATCCTTTCATCCACTAACCTATCACTCTTACCATAAAGTGCATAGGTTACACATAAGAATGGTCCAACTATCTTTAATGATATGGACTCATCTCAGATTAAGGCATTGCTTACAATAAGCTTGCCTATAATCAACCACATTAAATGTTTCACCTTTATAAGGCCATTCCTTCTATCTCATCATTTGGGTTTCCTTATACCCTTATTTAAAATTAGGCTTATAATTCATTGTCATATTGCCCAAGATTAGGGCTTTATGTATTATGACTCCACATTAGAGTCTCACATACTTTCACCCTTCTTAGGGCCTCTCATCACAACATAGCATTAGAGGTTCATGTGATGTTAACTCTTAATTAGGGTTTCTCATGGAATCACCCTCAACTAGGGTTTCTCATGGAATCACCCTCAACTAGGGTTTCCACCATAGTCACCCACATTTTGGGTTTACTATGCATCTCCATTAGGAAGTCATTCAATTGTCCATAATTAGAGATTCACTATTCATCCCAATTAGAGTTTTACATCTCATTTCCCTAAATTGGAGTTTCACACATCACTACCCTGACTTAGGGTTACATCCTCACCCTGGATTAGGGTTATATTTAGAATTTCCCTCAATTAGGGTTAGAACCCAAAAGCCCTGTCAATTAGGGTTTATATTCATGATTAGGGTTTCATGATCTCTCTTCTTAAGGATCATACCCTTAATCACCACATGAATCATATTCATGTATGAATTCATGTTAAAATCATCTCAAATTGATTAGGTCATATCAACTCTTCACTCAAGAGCATACAACTATGATTAACGTAGTGTATCAAGTCATTGGTCCAATAAGTAATTAGGGATTCATTCCTTAATTGGTACTAGTCCCTTAGGTAATGTTAGGGATTCAACCTTTGTACCTTCTTTGTTTATCATTACTAATCATCATTGGGTCAATGGATCATTCATCATCTTAATTATCAAGATATTCAATCACATTGGACCTCCATTACATAAAGCATCCAATTGAATTAGGGTTTCCAATGTTGATTCCTTCAATCATTGAATTCATGGAACCAGTCATCAATTGGACCTACCCTCGTACTTCAATTGAGTTTAATAGGTCAACCTTCAACTGATTTGACCCTCAATTGACCCTCAATTGGTCATCAATTAGGGTTTGATTCAATTGAATTAGGGTTTGGAATCAATGATCCATCAACACTAATCAATGCAAGATTAGTTACATTGAAACCATTGAACCATCATCCAAATTGGGTATGACCTGACCCCAAATGGTCTTGAGGTCGTTTGGATGACCTCCAAACGGTCTTGAGGTCGTTTGGATGACCTCCAAACGTTCTTGAGACCGTTTTCCCATCATATCACTCAAATCCAAGCCATCCAATTAAGGTTTGGATCATTGGATTGATCACCAAATCAGCATTGCGTTGTATAACAGCTTGGTACCTTTAGACCTTCAAACACCTAACCATACTCAACCCTAGACCTCCAAACGGTCTTGGGTGACCACCAAACGGTCTTGAGACCGTTTGCCCATCCAACCTTTGGACTCTAGTGAAAATTCATCAAGGTTTGGTCTATTGAGTTGATCAGCACATCAATACTTAATTGCAATATGATTTGGTACCTTTGGACATTCAATTGGTCAACTATACTTGACCCCAGACCTCCAAACGGTCTTGAGGTGACCCCAAACGGTCTTGAGACCGTTTGGATGATCCCCCAAACGGTCTTGAGACCGTTTGGATGATCAACCCAAAATCTCAACTTAACTCATTGGAATTTCAGCACTGTTTTCAATTAGGGTTTGCCTAATTGAATAGCCTTCAACTCATGATTCCTTGGGAGTTAATCCCTCAAATTCGGTGAGTCATTAGATCACATCATTAGGAACAGTAATCCCAAACGGTAAACGCTTGGTCAACGCACTCAAACGGTCTTGAGACCGTTTGCCCAAAAAGTTTAATTAAATCAGATTGAAAATCAGCACTTAATCCAATTAGGTTTCCCTAATTGATTAGGCTTCAACTCACGATTGCTTTGGAGTTAACCCCTAAAATTTGGAGGGTTATTAATAAAAATAATTATGAACAGGAATACCAAACGGTAAACGCTTGGTCAACCATCTCAAACGGTCTTGAAACCGTTTTCACAACCAGGTCAAATTAATCAGGTTGAAAATCAGCACATAATTCAATCCGATTTCCTAATTGATTGGCCTTCAACTCTCGATTCCTTTGGAGGTAATCCCTCCAATTTGGAGGGTTATCAGCCTACATAATTGGGAACAAAATTCCCAAACGGTCAACGCTTGGTCAACCATCGCAAATGGTCTTGAAACCGTTTTCTGCCAAACGGTTTCAAACCGTTTGCCCTTAAACGGTTTGCTGAAACCACATAGCCAATCAAATTAAAACGATTTGGAGTAGCTATCAAAATGGTTTTGCTTGGTAATTTTCTTTGGATAAGCATCTAGGATGATGTCATCATCCCCTTCCTTCGAACAACCAATAACAGCAACCGTTCTTGATGGAAATTGCAGCAAGAAACAAGAGTGCATCAAATTGAAGAAATCAATTAACAAAGCATAGAGAATTGATGCAATAGCAATGTTTAAGGGTTTAAGTTATAAAAACCGCCTCCAATTGAGCTCCAAAGATCCAAGCTCACGCCATTAATGGTGGATGAATTTCTTGAAACTCCCCCTAGGCTCGTCCTCAAGCTTTTGATTGCAAAAGTTGGCTAGGGTTGAAGAGGAGATCGAAATAAGAAGGAATCCATAATTTATTTTCGATTTCCACCATGAAATCAAGGAGAACGAAGGTCAAGAGCTTACCCACAGGTTTGGGTTCGTCCTACTGGTCCTCCCTAGATTCCTTGGTCGGTTTCCAAGCTAAGAGAAGAAGTGGGGTCGAAATAGCCTTTCATTTGGCTAGGAAAAGGCCTTTTTATAAAAATTCAATGAAAGAGAAAATGCATTATTAAAATGCATTTAATTCCAAAATTGGTGCCGCCTCTTCCCCCTCAAATTCTCCTCAAAATCCTTAAGGACTAGGATATCTTCATTGCCTCTTATTCCTCTCCATTATCCATGATTTAAAGAAAATCAAATTAAGCACCTTAATGCTTATTATATTAATATCCATATGTGAGTGGGTTTTCTTTTCCTTATAATAATGGTGAGTGGAATTTCACCTACTTAGGATATTTCGTTCCTTATCTTGGCAAAGGAACTTCCATCCTTATTCAAAATCAACCCAAAACATTTTGGTTAAAAGCCCTTCAATTATTTTTATTCATTTTTTTCCTAAATCGAATTAGGGTTTCAATTAGGCATTAATCTTGATTATTTTAATATCAAGATTCTCTCTCCTCCAACTTAATTCAAATGAAGAACCACTCTCATTTTATTTGCTCTACATGATGCCAAGAAACATTGGGGACCTTGTTGAAGTGGTAATTTGCATACTGAACCCTAGATTTTGGGTAAATTGCACTTTACTCCAAAACTAGGTTTTAATGCACAACATTGTCCAACAAGCTCTATCTTGGTGTCCAGGCTTGTGGAAACCATACTACTACATCATATTCATCCTTATGATGTCTCAACATCAGAGGAACATCTTATCATATGCAATTTGCAAGTTAACCCCTCAACTTGGGTAATTTGCACTTTAGTCCAAAACAAGCAATCATTGCTTTAACATTGTTCAAACAGGACCAAAATTGAAACATAAGTTCCTCATGAGCCCTAATTACTTTTCACAAGATGAGATTAAGCATATAATCATCTTTCTTAATCAAAACACCTAGGGTTAAAGCATAACCCAGGTCAGGGATGTTACACATCCAATGCAAGAAAATTGGTCCCAACATTTTCATTTCCCTAGTCAAGTGGACAACAAGATGTACCATGATATCAAAGAACAACAGAGGAAAATACATCTCAAGCTGACATAGGGTAACAACCACTTCTCTTTGCAATTTATCGAGAGTATCAGAGTCAATAACTTTTCTGCACAGACTGTTGAAAAAGAAACAAAGTCTGGTGATTGCAAATCTTACATGCTTCGGCAATATAGATCTAATTGCCACAGGCAATATTTGTTGCATTAGAGTGTGACAATCATGAGATTTAAGAACTATCAACTTCAGAGCTTTCATTGATACCAATCTATGGATGTTGTATGAGTAACCCTGTGGCACCTTAACATTTACCAAACATTCACAAAAAGCTTTCTTATCCTTTCTAGACAATGTGTAACAAGCGGGAGGTAAGTATGTTCTCCGATTTCCCATTTCACGAAATTCTATTAATTCTGACCTTATTCCCATTTCACGTAGGTCCAGTCTGGATTTTATCCCATCTTTAGTCTTACCTGGTATATTCAACAAAGTACTGATGACACTATCACAAACATTTTTCTCAACGTGCATGACATCGATACAATGCCTGACTGTCAAAGAACTCCAATAAGGAAGATCCCAAAATATTGACTTCTTCTTGAATAAAGATTTGTCACTCCGTGTGGCCATAGTACATTGTGATCTCTTACCAAATTCATTGACAAAGTCTTTTACTCTTTCATAAACAACCTCCCCTGGTATAGGTTTAGGTGCACTTCGTTCCTCATTCAATCCATTGAATGATTTGTGCTTCCTACGATACAGATGGAATTTTGGAAGAAACCTTCGATGACCGAGATATACAGTCTTACCGCCATGTTTTAGTCTTGTTGAATCAGTGTTCTCTTCACATATAGGACACGCTTTAGCTCCTTTGACACTATATCCAGACAAATTCCCATATGCTGGAAAGTCATTAATAGTGCAAAACAACATAGCATGCAAACGAAATGTCTCTCTTCGTGAAGCATCATAGGTCATCACACCTTCACCCCAGAGTTTCTTTAAGTCATCAATCAGAGGTTCAAGATAAACATCGATGTCATTTCCAGGTTGTTTAGGGCCCGATATCAACAACGACATCATTACATACTTATTTTTCATACACAGCCAGGGAGGAAGATTGTATATAACAAGCATGACTAACCAAGTGCTATGTTGGCTGCTCAATGTCCCGTATGGATTCATCCCGTCTGTACAAAGCCCAAGTCTTAGATTCCTGACTTCTTCTCCAAATTCAGGGTACAATAGATCAATCTTCTTCCACTGTGGAGGAATCAGACGCATGTCGTAGGATCCCATCATTATTTTTCTTAACATATGCATGCCACCTCAAATTCTTCGCATCTATCGGATTGGCAAACAAGCGTTGAAACCGTGATATTATAGGTAGATACCACATCACCTTGGCAGGAGAACCAGTTTTGGACTCCCCCGAAGTCATCAATTTATACCGTGACGCACCACATTTTGGACAATCTTTCAAATCCGCATAGTCCTTTTGAAATAATACACAATCATTCGGGCATGCGTGTATCTTCTTGGCATCCATTCCCATTGGGCACAACAATTTCTTTACCTGGTATGTTGAGATTGGCAGCTCGTTTCCTTCAGGAAGCATTTCTTTCAACAAAGACAATAATGACGTGAAGCTTTTGTCGCTCCATCTATTGTTAGCTTTCAGCTTATACAATCTCAACACAGCGCTAAGCTTCATAAACTTAGTACAACCTGTGTATAACGGCATCTCAACATCATGCACAATGTTTCTAAAAATGGTAGGTGGATCGGTGTGCTCTACCCCACAACTATTCAGCATCGCATCAACGATGTCTACTGGAACTGGTTCATTCACATCTACGTCATCGTAGGCAATTTCTTCTTCCACACAAGCACTGCTATCGACATCCACTGGTTTCGGGATTGAAATCTCTCCATGCCAGTGCCATTCTGTATGGCCTTGTATAATTCCGTTGCACATGACATGACTTTTGATTTCGTCACCAGTGTTGACTTTCAAGTTGTTACCGCAATGCCTACATAGACAGTAGAACCTATCTCCAGGTTGTTTCCTATGTTCCTCGGCAAATCTAATAAACTGGTCAAGACCAGAAATAAACTCTGGGGTGCAACGATTGCGAATGGACATCCATGATCTATCCATTCTATGATCAAAGAGAAAACAAGTATATATTACAACAAGATTAGGGTCTAGGGTTAACAAATACATGTGATGTCATTATTATATATAATAAATGTGTACCACCTATCCCGTTCTTGAACACCTAATCTCACTAGTAAGTGTATAATGTGTATTGGGTTTTCAAGAAAATTTCGGTAGCATTTCCCCGTTGTTCTCCAAGTACATATGTACTTAGAGAACAAACGAGGAAATGCTGCCGAAATTTTCTTGAAAACCCAATACACATTATACACTTACATCCTAAGCGAGATTAGGTGTTCAAGAACAGTCCCAAACCGGGGACTATCCAAGATTTACTCCTAATGAGTATATCTTGGACGAGTTTCTAGGCCAACAAATAATGTCTTGTCATTCTTATACCTAAAATCCTAGTTGTCATTCAAAGCATGTCACATGTGTGCATTACAATTCATCATTAAGCAAGAAGGGTGGTTAGGATTCTCACCAAGAACGGGTTTTGATTTTCTATACAATTTTATAAAAAATGCACATGTATGCATATATATACTATACTTTTTGGAACCTTTATACATATCTGAACACCCTAAATAACCATACTAAACACCCAAATACTTTATAACACAACTATAAAACAATGATTATAGCTAAACTATTAAACAATAGACTTGTCACACATAAAACATCCTATACAACTATAAAACAAAAAAGTATTAAGATATGCATGATACAATAACTATTTTGCATCACATTACAGCAGACTTATCATTGATACCTTACTAACTTATTGCTACATTTACATATCATCACTTGATCAAAAATTACAACAGTACATTTAACCAAAGTATGCATTCTAAAATCTATGTCATGATTAGTTACATGTAATTTACTTGGATATACAGCAGTACCCGATTACTATGTCTTACATACAAAGTATGCATATTAAATTAACTAAGGCTTATCATAGAACATGTATTGTATATAAGTTCAATATATTACAGTCAATAATTATTTTACTTTCAAAAATTACTTAATGTTACAGGCTTGCAGTTCTAATATAAAGAGTGATCAACTAAGGCATTGCCATAGATCAGTGTATATGAGTTATTTATCAAGTTACCAATAAGTAAATAACTTTAAAAAAAAATAAAAAAATGCCCAGCAGCAGCTTGGGTAGCACGGCCGTGTGGTCGGCCAACACAGCCACGGTCGTGCCAGCCCACACGGCCGTGGTTGTTATTGGTAAGGAGAGGGAGAAGAAAGAAGAAGAGCAGGGCGGAGCAGAGGAAGAAGGAAGAAGGCTGTGGTTGCCTTGGCACCGCCCAAGCAGCCGCCGGAGTAGAGGAAGAAGGAAGAAGGCAGGGCGGGCATACCTTGAGGGAAGAGGAGAGCAGCGGCCGGAGCAAGGCGAGGAGCGGCAGCGGAAGGGAGAGCAGCAGGAGCGGCGGCGAGGGCACGGAGCAGGAGCACGGCCGCTGGTGAGCACAGAGGGCAGGAGCAGGAGCACGGCCGCCGGTGAGCACGGAGCAGCGGCGAGGGCAGGAGCAGGAGCAGCGGCGAGGGCAGGAGAAGGAGCACGGAGGGCGCGAGCACAGAGCAACGACCGGCGGGGGCGAGCAAGAAAATCGCCGGACCTAACTGAAATTGGGAATGAAATAGGGAAAGGGGAAGAGTCGCTCGCGCTGGTGAGCTATTAAGTTGACAATAAGCGTCGGTTATTCAAAATAATCGACAACTAAACCAAAAGTGTCGGTTCTTTTCCAACAACCGACGCCTATACTAGATTATAGTCGTCGGTTTTTAACTAAAAGACAACCGACAACTATTCCTATCCCGCGAATAACCTTTATTCGTCGGTTATTCATTTATGAACCGACGCCATATGTCAAATTTTGGTGGTAATTTTTTCGCTAGAATTTTGGTTTTGGCGGTTGATTTTAGGTGTCGGTTTTTTATTAATTAATCGACACTTAATAAAAGTGGTACCCGTGTCTGGTCGACCTTCATAGATTGGATGTCAGTTTATGTTATCAACCGACACTGTAGAGTTTAGGTGTCGGTTTATGTATACAACTGACACCTTGAAAAGTGACTTTATAAGCCATTTCTGTAGTAGTGTCCACCTTACTTCCCTCCTCCTTCATGTATATATAACCCCTCTCCTCTTCAAACATGCATTCTTTTTAGCCCTCCCTCTTTCCTCCTCTCTTGTGGTGACCTTGAAGCTTTGTGGATCTATGGAGTGTTGATATAGTTGCTTTGGTGGTCGATCAACCTTCCTTGGGGTGCCTTGGAGCTTGATCACCTTTCTTGTGGTGATTTTGGGTCATCTTCTTCCTTGGTAACTGATTGCCCTTTCTTGATCTCATTTTCTTTTGGTCTCCTACCTTACCTTCTTCTTTTTTCTTGTCCAAAGACCATGGATCATGCATGGTGGTAATTTTGGAGAGAAACTCCTCATCAAGTGTAAGGAAATTTTCTTCTCTTTTCCCTTCTTCGTTTGATTCGGCCTAGGGTTTATTACCCTCTTTTCTTGAGCTATCTTTAACCTTATTACCTTCTTCTTCTTGAGATGATCTTATGGCTGAGAGTTGAGATTTTGGTGGAGCTTCATCATCCTCCTTGGTGATTGAGAGCTTGGAGTTTGTTCCTTCACTTAAGGCAGGTTATATAACACTCTACCCTCTCTATTATTGCACTTTTCTTACTTGCATGTTTTTGTCTCTCTCTCTCAATTATAGTCCTAACATACTAGTAGATAATATCATGATCTAGAGCTTGAATGATGGTGGCATCATGATTGGTTTATTTAAAATATGAAACCCTAATTTATGATACCCAATTTTGAGATGGTGATGAGATGGATGGTTTTATCCTATCTTTTTTATCTTGGTTTTGATCACATGCATGAGTGGTGCGTTGGGCCAGAGGTGTACACACTAGCCAACAAGGGGTGACTAGATGCACTCCACAGGACTCGAACACACATGTGGATCTTTTAAAATTTATATTAACCCTAACATAGTCGATCACAATACCAAATAGGTCACCCGCAAGCGCACAGGGTACTATTGTAGCATAGGTGAAGGGCAACCGTAGGGGTCGATCCTCAAGGAGAAAAGGGGCACTAGAGCTAGGTTAGTTTGGCTGGGTTCCTACTGCGGAAACTAGGGTTAATGGTTTAAAGGTGATTTGATTATTAAACAAGGTGAGCAAGAAAGAAATTAAAGGCGAGAATGAAATCTAAGTTAACCCTGGACTAGATTAGGACTAAGTATGCAAGAAAAGACTAAGCTAGGTATGAAAAGGAAATTTACACTAAGGCAGGCAAAATAAAAGCACAAGAGCGAGTAAAGAGCTAAACTAGCAAGAACATGACAAAAATAGGGCAAGAACCTAACTAAGCAGGAAAAGAGCTAACTAAGTTAACACTAGCTAAGTAAGATGAAAACTAGGGTTTTAAAGCAATTAATGAAGGTGTGGGCTGTTTAGGGGATGCACTTATCACTTAAGTCGGGGGTGACATATAAACATTATGATTCCATTTATATTATCCCAACCAAACAACATGTTAGAGTCTACTGAATTAAGCTAAGCTACTAACTGGCCATGGATATGCTAGGTTGTGTACAGGGAAACTAGTCCCTAACACTCCCTACTACCCTTGCAAGGCTCAATTGGGTTGGGATTACGTTTAATTCAATTATAGTCTAATCAAGTCTAGGTTTCTATATTAGACACTCCTAGGGGAATTAGGGACCAAAGGTAGTAATGGGGAGGTGAAATTAGGGTTTTGGGCCCCAATTCCCCCATATTCTAGCCTTGAGAAGGCTCCTTGCTAATTGCACTAGCACTACCTAATCTAGATACTTAGATCTCTCACTTAGGTTTAGATAGATTGATTAGGATGTAGGAAGATTGGAGGCAACCTAGGGATCCAAGAATTAGATCAAGGGGCAAATCCCAAAATTCACACATATAAGCAAGTTCCCTAAATTCCTAGGTGATTTCACACACAAACCAACAAGCAATTCATGGAGAATGAGATATAAATAGAATATAATCATTATTAATTGCAATTATAAACTTTACATGTCATTTTCCCCCAACATGGTATCAAAGTAACATTTTACACCCCAAATAGCCCACCAAAAGAAGCCTAGCTACTCATGGAAATGGAAAATACAAAAAAAGGAGAAAGAATGAGTAGAGGAGTGAAAAGCCATGATGAGATCGGTGAAGACTCCTCCTTCTCCAAATCCTAGAAGATTTAGCTCGATATCCCTCCTCCAAGGTAGGTGAATGGCATGGATGTATGGTGGAAAAGGGTGGAAATGGAAGGAAAGTAGGGTTTTGATGGTGGAAATGGTGAAATGGAGGTGGAATGAGGTGGGAATGGATGGAGGATGAAATGGGGAGGCTAGAGTGGTTGTAGGGTAGATAAGGGGTCTAACCTCATCCTCCATCCACCACCCAAATATATATAGGTGGGGAGGAAGCAATAGGTCAAGTAGGGGTAAAGTGGGAAATGTAGTGGAAAAAGTAGCTAGGTTTTGTGAGTAGCAAGACCGTGGTGGGTAGGGGTGAGTACGATCGTGATGGGGTAAAATGATCATGTGAATTAAAATGGTCAAAAATGTCAGGTTGTTTTGGGGGAGTGGCTGGCTGGTAGCACGACCATGTTGGGAGCTGGTAGTATGACCATGTTGGGTAGCATGACTGTGTTGGGTTATATGTGGCACTACCATGCTGCATGAAAAGGCCATGTTGGGTTAGTGGTAGCATGGCTGTGCTACGTGGCACGACCGTGTTGGAGGGTCGCAACATGGCTGTGCTGTGTAGCACGACGTGTTGGGGTATATTTTGCCGTTGCTTCAAAACTGAGATTTTTCCTGTGATTTCTTCATTTTCACAGCACGGCCGTGTTGGGGTATATTTTTCTGCTGCTTCTTCAAAATTGAGATTTTTCCTGTGATTTCTTCATTTTCGCAGCACAACTGTGTTGGGGTATATTTTGCTGCTGCTTCAAAACTGAGATTTTTCCTGTGATTTCTTCATTTGCAGCACGATTGTTTCGTATTACCACAGCCGTGCTAGGGGCTTTGCTTACACTTTGAGCTTCAAACTTCATGATCCATGGACTTATTTGCTTAAGATTGACTCTTGGCCACTAGGGGTAGGTTGGGGGAGATTTATGGCCTTCTTTGGGCCCCTCCATCTCTCTCGTCCATCCAAGTGTGGTCCAAGTACCTGAAAAACATGCAAATAATGTCCATAAGTGCATTTTACACAAATATGCATATTAGGGGAAACATCATGTAATCTAACATGTATAAATGTGTTTGAAATGCAATATTACACAAGATGTAGCCCTAAAATAGGGTTGCATCACCACCCCAAACTTAAAACATACTTGTCCTCAAGTATGCTCCAACTCAATGTCTCTGCAATTTTCCTACAATCAAGAAATGACAAATGCAATGCAAAGGATGATTAGTGCTGAATGGGATAAAAAAATTACTAAGTACATGCATTCCACCTCTCTCCTCTTCTACTTTAACAAACCAATCATGAAAAGAGTACAAAGCATATGAACTTCAAATATAGTACATAAAACACAAGTTATCCATATTTCTTTCATGTAGTGTCAGGTAGACCATTTCATGATGGTGTTAATCAAGGATGACTAGGAGTGTTGTTTCACCTTCATGCTTTCAACCTTATGTTTCAAATCACACCAAATGACCCACGTGGCTGCGAAAAAGGGCAAAATGAGCTAGGTTTGATGTTTCCTAGCTCCATGGGTATGAAAATGGAAGAAGGGGTTACAGTAAGATTTTTGGAGTGATATTACATAGAGCACTCTTCGTTTCTTTACTTAGATGCTCTTAAACAAGAGCATATTTTATTTTCTTTTTGCATTTTTATCTTTTTCTTTGCCCTTGGAGTGGATGGGGCATATGGTGATGAGAGTGAAGCAGTGATATGTAGATGTGGCCACCCCAAACTTTTAGAGGTGGCCACAACTGATATGTGCACTTTGGCATCCTTTCACGAGGTGGAGGGGTAAGAAGATGGTGAGTGAAGAGTCAGGTCAAAGATGGGTCACTGGCGTGATTCTCAACATAAGGTATCCTGCATGAAAATTAATCCAACACTTCATCCAACAATATCACACCACATGAATGAACAACCTAAAATTGATACTTCTATCAAGTGATTTCATAGGCACTAAACACTCATAGCTTGCTCAAGTCACAATTCAACCAAATCATTCACAAACACAAAGAGAAGTGGTGGACATGTAAAAAGTCAAGAATTGATACTATTTAGCAACAAACAATGATAATTCACTTGCATTTGTCAAAGGTAATCATTTTTAATCAAAAAAGTAGAGATTGGGTTGAAACACAGCCTCAAACGCATCTAGATCGAGCTGGAAGATGAGTTTTAGATGCCAGTTGAGGGATAATGCATTTTGAAGTGATAACTCTCATTTTCATGAGGGTTTCACTTTGTGTGCGTATGTGCGCTTTACACGTATGTGCGCATAATGCATGTGTGTATGTGTGCATTATTCGTATGTGCGCATTATGCATGTGCGTGCGCATAATGTGTGTGCGCATTATGTGCGCATGTGTGCGTGCAACGGAAAAAGATCAGCGGAGTAGATTTGACTCGGCACAACCGAAAGATACATCCAATACCAATGATCTCTACCTCGACTCCTTGAATCATACTTTCTGACGGGGTTTTTTTCCTTTTTCTTATTATGAACTTTTTAGAATTCGGGCTGACGGGGTCAAAAATCAAGAAAAGCGTCATGATTAGTTTCCATCGATCATTTCCAAAATCGAATTCGTCGAAGAGTGAGATCCTATCGGTTGTTAAGGACCTATTCCAACCAGTCAATCAAAGATAGACGGGCAGGCTATTTGATCAGTATTTCCCATATAGCTTATAGACAGACATCTTGCTTTTCTTTTTTTCTTTTTTGGTTTTTTACCTATAAAAGATTCTATTAACATTGTAGATGGCTTCTACAGCATAAGTGAGAGTCAATTACTAGCTTAGCCGCCACTCCTTTCATCGATATCCTTTCTTTGCCAGTTCGTTCCAGTTAGAAAAGGAGATCCAATTAGAGATAAGCTGCCTATGAGCATTATAGCATAGGTAAAAGTAAATGAGGAGGCAAGCCCCCCATCTTCCACATATCTTGCTCATATGACATGGCATGAATCAACGAACCTGCACTCAGGAATAGGGAGGCTTTGAAAAATGCATGATTCATTAAGTGAAAGACTCCCACCGAATATTCCAAGATGCCACTTTTAGGAAAGAAATATCAAATTTGGGAAAAATTGGCCAAAACGGTGCCAAGTTGCCTTCAATCACATCTAAGCCTATATTATTGAAATTAAAGAAGTAAACAAGCAAATACTAGCTATAACGTGCAAGAATTACCAAAAAATTACATGATATGCAATGCATGGCAAGAAGAACATTTTTTTTTTGAAATTATGCAAAAATTACAAGAAAGTAAACTACATGACATTCAAGTATGCAAAACAAGCAAACAAAGCATGGATACATAAGTATGAGACATGGTTATACTATTTGATCATCTTGAGCAAAAATTTAAAACAAGGAACATTGAGGAAAGTGGGGGTAGAGAAAGGGCTTACTGCCCTACCACCCCAAACTTTTAAACCATGTTGTCCTCAACATGAAATATAAGTCTAGGATGGTGGGGTAGGGGGCATGGAGTCATGGTAGAGAAATACCAACAAGGGAGAGCGATCTCAAGGTGTCTAGTGAGAAGGGGATATCCACCATGGCCATTTTGTATTGCCTCTGCCACAGCCGTGCTGTGTGGCACGACCGTGTTGGTCACCTTCATGTAGTTTTTCTACTAATTTGCAATCTTCTCTTCAATTATGATCTTCTCCTTGGTTGGCTCTTCCATGCATCATCTTTCCTCCATTGTACCTGTTCTAAAATGATTCACAAACAATAAAACCATCAAGTGTAGTGTGTGTGTGTTTTCTTAAAAAGTGTAAAAACAAAGCAAAAGTATCAAAAAAAGGAGGGGTTGGGTGAAAAATTCCCATACCTATGTGGGTTGCCTCCCACAAGCATTGAGTTTCATGCCTTCAGCTAGGATTGTTGTTCTTTCAACATCAACCATTGTCCAAAAACAAAATGTTTGCATCCCCATCATAGGCAATCCTATCAAATGCTTTCCTTGATTGATCTTCCTCCCAAGGGTCATGCGATCTTCTCAAGTGTTTTTCAGTAGTTTTCTCTCCTTGGGGATCATCATCATAGTTCTTAATCAATCTTATGACCTTCAAAAATTCCATGCCATAGTTTTTCTCTCTCTTAAGGAATGGGTCTTCATAGGCATCAAAGAGAGGGGTCTCAATCATATGGGACACTTGTAAACAAGGACTTTCTGACAATGGCTCTTCTTAAGATCTTTTTCAACTTGATTCCCTCCCTTGATAAGCTTCTCAACAACCTTGTCACACTCCATGATTGAAACCATATCCATTTGCTCATAGGGAGTAGGGGGAGCATGTGATAGTTGTGGTGGTGATACTGTTGTTAATGGCCTTTGGAATTGAGGTGGGGGAGGGAATTGAGGTCGAAAGGTGAACTGGTGGGAAGGTTGTGGTGGTAGAGATGGTGGGGGTGTGTAAGGATTAGGATACCCTTGGAGGTAAGGAAGTGGCGGAAATGGATGGGTTTGTGCATTTTGGCCTTCCATCTTGTCTTCCCCGAGTGGCTTGTCATGTGCACAAGGCATAACCAAAAAAAAGAAAGCAAGTTAGCAAACCAATATGCAAAAAGAAAACAAAGAATAATGAATAAAGAATAGCAATGATGAGGGAAGTCAGAAAAGTCAAAGCAAAACTAACTAGCTAGGCTGAGCGCCTTTCTCCCCGGCAACGACGCCAGAAATCTTGGTGCGTCGGCCCAGAGGTGTACACACTAGCCAACAAGGGCTGACTAGATGCACTCCACGAGACTCAAACACATGTGTGGATATTTCAAAATTTATATTAACCCTAACACAGTCGATCATAATACCAAATAGGTCACCCGCAAGCGCACAGGGTACTATTGTAGCATAGGTGAAGGGCAAGCGTAGGGGTCGATCCTAAGGGAGAAAAGGGGGCACTAGAGCTAGGTTAGTTTGGCTGGGTTCCTACTATAGAGACTAGGGTTCAGGGTTTTAAGGTGATTTGATTGTTAAACTAGGTGAGCAAGAAAGAAATTAAAGGCGAGAATGAAATCTAAGTTAACCCTAGACTAGATTAGGACTAAGTATGCAAGAAAAGACTTAGCTAGGTATGAAAAGGCAATTTACACTAAGGTAGGCAAAAGAAAATCACAAGAGCAAGTAAAGAGATAAACTAGCAAGAACAAGGCAAAAATATGGCAAGAAGCTAACTAAGTAGGAAAAGAGCTAACTAAGATAACACTAGCTAAGCAAGATGCAAACTAGGGTTTTAAAGCAATTAATTAAGGTGTGGGATATTTAGGGGATGCACTTATCTATCACTTAAGTTGGGAGTGACATATGAACATTAGGATTCCATTTATATTATCCCAACCAAACAATAGGTTAGAGTCTATTGAATTAAGCTAAGCTACTAACTGGCCATGGATATGCTAGGTTGTGTATAGGGGAACTAGTCCCTAACACTCCCTACTACCCTTGTGAGGCTCAATTGGGTTAGGTATTAGGTTTAATTCAATTATGGTCTAATCAAGTATAGGTTTCTAGATTAGACACTCTTAGGGCAATTAGGGGCCGAGGGTAGTAATGGGGAGGTGAAATTAGGGTTTTGGGCCCCGATTCCCCCACATTCTAGCCTTGAGAAGGCTCCTTGCTAATTGTACTAGAATTATCTAATCTAGATACTTATATCTCTCACTTAGGTTTAGGAAGATTGATTAGGATGTAGGAAGATGGGAGGCAACCTAGGGATCCAAGAATTAGACCTAGGGGCAAATCCCAAAATTCACACATATAAGCAATTTCCCTACATTCCTACGTGATTTTACACACAAACCAACAAGAAATTCATGGAGAATGAGATAGAAATAGAATATAATCATTAGCAAATGGAATTAAAAAGTTTACATGTCATTTTCCCCCAACATAGTATCAAAGTAACATTTTACACCCCCAAACAACCCACCAAAAGAAGCCTAACTACTCATGGAAATGGAAAATACAAAAAGAAAGGAGAAAGAATGAGTAGAGGAGTGAAAATCCATGATGAGATCAGTGAAGAGTCCTCCTTCTCCACCTCCCAGCAGATGTAGCTCGATTTCCCTCCTCCAAGATAGGTGAATGGCATGGATGTATGGTAGAAAAGGGTGGAAATGGAAGGAAAGTAGGGTTTTGATGGTGGAAATGGTGAAATGGAGGTGGAATGAGCTGGGAATGGATGGAGGACGAAATGGGGAGGCTAGAGTGGTTGTAGGGTAGGTAAGGGGTCTAACCTCAGCCTCCAGCCACCACCCACATATATATAGGTGGGGAGGAAGCAATAGGTCAAGTAGGAGTAAAGTGGGAAATGTAGTGGAAAAAGTAGCTAGGTTTTGTGAGTAGCACAACAGTGGTGCATAGAGGTGAGTACGGTCTTGGTGGGGTAAAACAATCATGTGAATTAAAATGGTCAAAAATGTCAGGTTGTTTTGGGGGAGTGGCTGGCTGGTAGCATGGTCGTGTTAGGTAGCACGACCGTGTTGGGTTATATGTGGCACAACCATGTTGGGTTAGTGGTAGCATGGCCGTGCTGCATGGCACAGCCGTGTTGGAGGGTCGCAACATGGCTGTGCTGCTTAGCACGGCCGTGTTGGGGTATGTTTTGCTGGTGCTTCAAAATTGAGATTTTTCCTATGATTTCTTCATTTGCAGCACGACCGTTCCATGTTACCACGGCCGTGTTGGGGGTTTTTCTTGCACTTTGAGGTTCAAACTTCATGATCCATGGACTTCTTTACTTAAGCTTAACTCTTGGCCACTAGGGGTAGGTTGGGGGAGCTTTGTGGCCTTCTTTGGGCCCCTCCATCTCTCTCGTCCATCCAAGTGTGGTCCAAGTACCTGAAAAACATGCAAATAATGTTCATAAGTGCAATTTACACAAATATACATATCAGGGGAAACATCATGTAATCTAACATGTATAAATGTGATTGAAATGCAATATGACACAAGATGTAGCCCTAAAATAGGGTTGCATCAATGAGGTTCGTGGACCTTAGTGTAACATGGAGGTTAGGGTCTATTTTGGAGACATTGAATGTGAGTTTATCTATCTCTTGCATGCGGTTCTCCATGGTGATATCCATAGTGCATGTTTTAGGGTTTTTGGTGACCATTTTTTATGTGAGTTTTCCTCCTTTATGATGATGGTTTTCCTTGATGATTATCTCCTATTTTGACTGTGATTGTCTTCTGTTTTGATCAAGGCTTATCCCTCTTTGAAGATGGTTAAGTGTTTATAGGTGTTTTGAACTTGGTGGTTGTAACACCTTGTTTAGTTTAGGTTTCCACACTTAATTTTATGCTTTGGTCGAGGCACATGGTCTTGTTTATGTCGACACCCTTTGTTTTGGTTTTAATGGTCGTGACCATGGTGTGTTTCGGTCGTGACTATGTTGGTTCTATTTTGGTTGACACCCTTTGCTTAGGTTTGGTGGATGAGACACAATGTACAATGGTGGTTGAGACACCATGTCTTGTTTTGGTTGAGATACCATGCTGAATGGTGGTCGAGACACTTGGTTTTGCTGCGGTCATGACACCTGCCTTGAAGGTGGTTGAGACATGTTTTTTTTGGGTCATGACCAAGCTGATGTGTCTCAGTTGTGACACTTGTCTTGTGGGAGGTCGAGACTCATATGGTGTGAGTAGTAAAGACCTCAATGTGATGGTTGGTCGTAACACATGTATGATGGTTTGGGTCAATACATATACATGAGCAGAGGGTCATTACATGTTCATGAGTAAACAAGTAATGATTCATGTATAGTGCTATTTGGATGATCTATTAATTAACTCTAATCATGTTTCATTACCCTAATGCACTGCAATTATGTGGGAGGTGAGGAACCCAAGGTTTGGTGATTGCATGATGCAATGGAACCCTAATCGGTTATATGTGTGAAACCATAACCCTAGTTTTGGGTTATGTGATGTGTTTTCCTATCATACTTGGAGTTATTATCATATTATGATATTTTATCTTTCCTATTTATGAATCCCTAACCTTGAAGGTGTTATGAATGTCATAGGTATGTGAATGCTATGGTGAATTCTATATTATATAGGATGGTGATTATGCACATTATTGAGGCATCATGTGATGATGCACATGCATGGATTATGTGATTGGGTCCTATGTCCTGGCAGAGGCTATATGTGATTGGGTCCTATGACCTGACACAGGCTACATGCATGGATTATAAGGGATTGATATCCCATGAATCAAGTGATAGTATGATAAGCTTGTACCTTATATGCTTCATACTCTCTGAGGTTGTATTATGCACTTATCCTTGTATGGTTTATTTATGGTTTGTACGTTGTAACTTGATTGATGATAAAAGACACTTAATTGACATAACTAATCCAATGGAACCTTAATGATGTAGTTTTCCTGTGCCATATATCCATCTTTAGTGTCAGTACTAGCTAGATTGTGAAACAAGTTCTCCCTTAGTGGAAGCTAAGAGTCATATACTTTTGAGTATATGCATTTCACAAGATTGGCTGTGGTCACACCCTGATAAGAGAACGGTCGAGGCTGTATCTTAATCATGTGATACAAAGCACATATATAATATCTTTTGAGGATGGCTGCGGTCATACCTTGACAGGATTGTGGCTGAGGTCGTAACTCAGTTTCACTTGTGTTGTGCCTATATACGAAGGCAGGCTAGGTTGTTTTGTAGATGGACTCTATATGTCACTGTAGTGTACTCAGACTGAACAAGGCGTGTGCAGAGTTCATTGGATTCCAGCTCTTCCAATGATCTTGTATGGAACTGATTTTGACTTAGTAGTGATCAGTGTGAGAATGAGTGGTATACCTCATCTCCTCAGGGCATAATAAGAGTTGTAACATAGCCATATAGTATATTTGCTTAGGGACAAATGTGAATAATATTGGATGAGCCCTTGACTTGCTTTTGTATAGTTTAGTTGATAGAAGATATACATGTTCTTCATATTCCTTCTTAAGTAATAAGATGTCTACAATTTAGTTGCAATTACTACTAACTACTTCAATATTATCTTATTTAAGTAAATCATTTAGTTGAATCTTCTTATCATGATATATCTTTACTTTCTGCTCCTCTTTACCTTATTATATGTGTTATAATAGTGTTGGTGGAGAGTTATATCTCTCGTTGGTACATTTGGTCTCACCCTGTGGTTTTCCACATCTTTCGATGGTCGTGCACGATGAGGTAGAGGTTGCGCCACTGAGGAAGAGCAGTAGCAAGAGTAGTAGATGATAAGGTTGGATATGCTACTAGTCTTTTGGTGATAGAGTCCTAGATTTCATCCATGTACACTCAGACCTTTGGGGTTGTTCTCAATGTGTTGTATGGTTATGTTATCGATATGAGGTTTTTGTCTTGTGAGCCATGTATGTAAGATATGGCATGTGTATATGTATATATGCGGAACATATACCTCATGTAACAGATGGACCACATGAATGATAGTGTACAAGGATGTAAGCACCTTATGATATGATATATAATGCATGTGGCAAGCTAGTGGACTTATATGTAATAAGTGTTTGCTTATGGTGCTTTTGCAAAACTGGTTTTAATTTCTTGTGTTTTCTGGTAATCCATATGCTTAGTTAGAATTCCGCGCTTTGAATTTTGAGTAATCTCATTGTGGCGCATTGGGGCGTCACAATCAGATGTAAGAGTTATGGAATTTCCAAGAATTAGGCATTTCTATGACCCAAACCTAGCTTGAATGAGCTACTTTCAGCATTATAATTTCGTCCAACTATCATTTCATCACCAAAAAAGTAAATAAAAGCATTAAAAACACCATTGTTTAACCACTATGTAGTAAGATTTAAAGTGTGGGTTGGACCTATGTACAATGGGTACAAAAACAACGCATATACACCATTTTTAGAAGTCATGATACCAATATTTTTGGATTTTAGACCTTGCATGTTAAAAAAAATCTCATATACAGAGTAAGAAACGTTCATAGCGACTAAGTAAAGCTTAACAACTTATATCATCATCATTCTCATATCAAATAGTGCAGAAAAGGCCATCTTTCCTCATATTATGGGTTTTCTAGAATAAGATTTACATAAAATAAGTTATGAGCAGACAAGAAATGTTTAGAGTTTATACACTCACTTCAAGGTGAAGAATAATGTCCAAGAAACAAAAAAACTTAAATAAAGGAAGGAAAGACCCAAGCTTTTGCACCCCAGAAGCTCCAAGATAGCTCATATCTTCAAGAACAAGGTAGATCTAGGGCAAAAGAAAGAAGAAAGAGGGTTCTTCATCCACATGCGTGTGTTTTCATGAAAGAGCACCATGGTATTGATCATGGTGAAGGGAATAAGAAGGATAACAATAACAAAATAATGTTAGGGAAGAAGATCTTACATGTATAGAGCAAGGAACTAGGTAAGAAAGCTTCAATCCTTCCGATAAGAGCTAGCACCAAGTTGTACCCTAGCATGCAACCACGATCTTATTAGGACCCTGACTTGGGTTTTGGGATAAACCTATTTTTTTGCCTAATCAAGTTTCTTAGAACTTTAATCCAATCCTTTGAGGTGTTTTGTAATCATGTGAGATGCTTATGTTTCAAGTATGGCCCTGTTTGAATGATGTTTGAGCAATGTTTGCCTATTTTGGATCAAGTGCAATTTACCCAAGATGAGGGGTTATTTTTCAATATGTCACATGATGAGTGTGTCCTTAGTACTTTAGCATAACGAGAGAGATAAGGATTTTATGGGGCACCTTGTGGAAAGCCTAAGTTCCAAGTTGAGCCTCTGTGAATGATGCTTGTGTTTTATATGCTAGTTTTGGTGTAATTGCAATTTACCTAAAGTGAAGGGTTCATATGAAATTTACCACATCTAGAGTGTTCCTTCCCTCTATTGGTATCATATAGATGGGAGAGAGAGAGATATGGGCACCTTTTTTGGATCTTGGTTGTATGGTAACATCTTTGGTGATATATGGAGCACATGAGTGAGATGTGTTTTGCTCTTAGATGTGTCATCTCGGGTTAGAGAGCCTTGGAGAGGTTGCCTATCAATTCTTGAGTGTGTAGGGTTGTTTTCAATTGGGTTGTGAGTGTGTTGGGTTTTTCCATATCATTTTGTGGGTGTGTAGGGTTTTGGCATATCGGCCATGACCGTGGAAGGAGACTAAGAGGGCGAGATCTAGCCTAGATCTTATCACCATGTCTTGCATGTTGTTGCATGTGGTCCCTTTCTCATGGGCAAGTGTCACCTAATATCCTAAGGTGATGACACCTATTCCTTGATCTCTATTCCTTCCCTCAAGTATATAACCCCCTCCTTCTTCACACAAGTAAACCCTTTCGCCCATCATTGTTCCTCTCCTCTTAGTGGACGAGCTTGGGAGCTTAAGGAGCTAGAGGAAGCCTCCATGGAGCTTGGGAGGTTGAGTTCCTTAGTCATGGTGATTTCTTATTCAACTTCCATATTAGTGAGTTATGTTTCTTTGATGGCTATTCCTTTGATCTCTCTTCTTCATCTACTTCTTCCTCTCTCAACCATGGATCATACCTTGTATGAAGGTTAACTAGGACGTGGTTCTCTCTCCTTCTTTCCTTTCTCCTTGAGCTATCATAACCATGTCATCTTCTTCTTCTTCTTCTTTCTTGAGGTGATGTTGAGATCGAGTTGGGACTCTTGATCAAGTTGAGGAACATGTGCTTTGGAGCTTTGATTATGGAGCTAGAACTCTTGACAGAGACCTTATTGAGGCAGGCTATATAACTCTTAGTCTTATTTTTTATTTCACTCTTTCAAATGATTATGTTGTTCTTCACCTCTAGATCGTTTATCTCATATATGTTAGTAGTTGGTGATGGTTTGAGAACTATTTTAATGAAGGAAATTCGTTTGGTTTGCTGTCCATACCTTGCACCCTCTTGCAATGATAGTAGGTGGATGAGTGGCCAAGTTTCCTAAGGTTGAAGATGACAAGTCCACACACATGCACTGTGTTGTGGATGGTCATCATGACTTATGGTGCATAGATCAACACACCATGTAACAAGTCATCATGACTTCGGAGTGCTTAGGCTGATAGGTTTGGATGGGTGCTAAACTGTCATGACCTAGAGATGCCTAAACTGATATGTTTGGCTAGGCCAACATGCCTTGATGAAGTTAACATGTTATGCCCTAGAAGGTGCCTAAACCGATATGCTTTGATGGTGCTACCTGGAATGCCCTAGATGGGGTTAGTCCAATATGACTTGCTAGCCCGTCATGACCATGAGGACATCTTGTGGGAACTAGTCTATTTTGAGTGCTAAACTCTGACGCCCTTGATTGTGCAAGAGGCCGACATGTCCTAACACTAACCCTAACAACCCGTCACCAACAGTGTTTCCCGTCACACCTAGTGTTGCCCTTCACACTTCAAGTAGGGTTGCCCGATACACTAAAGGTGAGCTTTCTAGACACACCTTGATGTGGTCAGGCCGATATATGGGGATGATGAGACCATTATCCTCCTAGCCATCAGAAACTGATATACTAAAGCTGACCGAAGAGGTTGCAACCGATACTCACCATGAGTACTAAATTGATACACCACAAGAGGGTCTAAACCGATACCTTGGATGAGCTCACCTGACATACCTATATGTGTTAACCCAACACACCATGATGTAGTCAAGATGACACATGTGGATGAGGTGAAATTGATATCACATGATGAGGGTTGAAGGGTATGCTTGAGTACTCAATGATGCATACATATGAACAATGCATGATATAGAAGAATGTTGTTTTGGATAATGTATGATTAATCTTAATTGCTCCTCCTAAAGCTAGTGCACCATAATATGATGTTACTATGAATGGTCCATACTTAACTAAAGAGCTTAGCCCTAAACTCTCCAACAATGTGGGAAGTAATGGATTTAGGGTTCAATGGTTGAATATCCATACGATAACCTTAATGAAAGTTTCTAATCCATGACAAGTGTCTACTATATTTCTTTTTCATATAATCCTAACTTGTGAAGTGAGGTTAATGACTCAACTATGTGAATATATATATATATATATATATATATATATATATATATATATATATATATATATATATATGACGATGTTGATAAGCCTTGTTGGAATAAGAGGTGACAACATTTGTGTACAAATCATATAAACAAGTCTAATGATCTAATAAGTGTCTTGTGGATAGTTTGAAGTGAAACTATCTAGTTATGTAATCTAAGGTTCGACCTTCCTTAATATGATATGTGGTTAATGATTTGTGACAGGTAATAACGTATGGGTCACAAATGATGAAACATTATGAATGGTGCATGGTCAACATGTTTACATAATGTAGGATTGTAATACATGTGTACATGTATGCTATGGTGATACCTAGTGCTGATGACACAATAATCTATTCATATCTAGGTAATGTTGTTCAAACCTAAATTAGTCTCAAGAAGGTGGGAATTGGTTTGATTAGGGTTTGGTGATGTAACCATGAGGTAAAACCCTAATCGACTACATGTAAAGAGTATTGACCCTAATTGCAAGGGCAGGTCATATCATTGAATGAGTATGAATTGAAAGAATGATATCGTTCCCTCTCTTAAATTACATGACTGTAACCTAATGGGTTAATTGGGTGTTATAACATGTGAGTACTATGAAGATGGTTAAATAATATTAAGCTTTGACTATGAACCTTGATAAGGGAACACAGTAAGTATGAATATGTGAATGTGCATACTTAGTTACATTGACTAATTCTTAGCCTTATACACTCCAACTTATGGGAGGTAGTGCATGTCAAAGATTTGAGGTAGAATGATGCTTGGGGATCTTATGTGAAATCAGCATGAAGCCTAATCCTAAATTAGAGATCTTATGCTGCATTGCTTGCTTTATTAAAAGGTGTTTAATGTGTTTGACATATTCCCTTTCTAAATGTAATAACTAATGATTGCTATGACAAGTACATGTGATGTGGCACAAGTGTTGATTGGCATAAGTAATGCTTATATGCCCAATGAAGCATGATGAGATAACAATGGATCAAAAATGTGATGTGATGGGTCTTAGGACCTGGACAAGGCCTAGTGCCTAGTGGAGGTGATATCCTCTAGTACTGGAATGAGGGATTGATATCCCATTGTGATGTGACATTGGTGTTAGCCCTAAGAGGCTATGCATCAGTGGTGATGGTAATATGGATGGCAATGATACAACCATTATGTGGTAATAGTGTGACAAGCTCACACCCTATATGTTTACATCTGTCAAAAGTGTGTTGTACCCTTATTTTATAAAGTTTTCTATGGCTTTATACGTTGTAACTTGATTGATGCTAAAAGACAATTTAATTGGTCCAATTAATCAAATGGAATCTAATCATGTAGCTTGCCATGTGCCACAGATCCATTCCAATGTCAGTTTTATTGTTGGATGGTGACATGAGTTCAACTCGGAGCACATATTTTTGAATATGCGGGGTGCAAGTCGAGTAATCCCTTGCATCCTTAATTTCAGGTTTTGTTAGACGGCCATGCGTGAGCCGATCTCGTTGTGATATGAGACAGCCATGCGTGAGATGATCTCCTTGTGATATGGATGGCCATGCATGAGCCGCTCCTTCTTGATAGAACAACAATGCGTGAGCCTATTCTCCTAGTGTCGTTACCTATACCAAGGTGGGATAGATATTATATGGGTGGCCATGCATGAGCCAACCCCTTTGATGTGATTATATGTCACTTGGCAGTGGACTATATGTCTCTGTGGTGTTCTCATGTACTGACTATGAGGTGCGGAAAGGTTGTGGATTGCGGCTCTTCCATTGACCTTATATGGCACCGATTTTGACTTAGCAGTGGTCAGTTGGATTTGGGTGGTATGACTCAAATCCTCAGGGCATAATGAAATACGTAATCAACCATGTAGTATACATGTATAAGATCAAATACAAGAACATTGGATGAGGCCTTACTTTGCTTTTATATTGTTTAGTTTATAACAGTTATACACGTTCTTTATATTTCTTTTTAAATAATTAGTTGTTCTATTACATATTGGGAAGTACATATTATTGATCTATTTACTTCATCCATGAGATATATGTCATTTAGTTAATTCTGTTCAATCTATTCAACATGTTAATCTATCTACTTAGTTATCTGTGATAATAATAGAGTTGGCACAAAGTTATATCTCTCACTGGGAATGTTGTCTCACCCCATTAGTTAAATATCTTTTTAGGTGGACGTGCATTCTGAGTTAAAGATCATGTGTATGAGTACATAATACGAGGATAAACTACACCTGGTAAAACATGGTATATGGATAGTGTCTAGTAATAGAGTCCTATGTGTTGTCCCTGTACACTTAGGTCCTTGGTGGTGTTCTCGATGTGTTTTGTAAACATGATGATCGATACATGGTTTCTGGCTTGTTTGCCTTTGGTGGTATGAATATGCATGTAGCACTTTGAATAGATGTTATGAAATGCAAGTGTTGATTCTTGTGTAAGAAATCTCAGCTCATGGTGCTTGTTGCAAATCAGTTTTAATTTCCCATGATTTTTGGTAATCTGTTGTTAATGGTTGATCGTGGTTTAAGTTTTGAGTAATCTCACTTTGTGTGATAAGGTGTGTCACAGATCTAGTAGGGATTCATCCTCAAGAAGCTTCTCATTCCCCAACTGATGGTTTTGGGATGAGCTCCAGAAGTAAGAACGTTTTTGGAGTGGAAAAGTTTGTTTGAGGAAAGAAGGAAGGGGTATATATAGCTATCATGAGAGACAAAGGAGGTCAAAGGTCAAAAACTACTTTACCATTAGTCAAAGGTCGACTTTTCCATCTACTTATACAACTAAGACAACCATTAGTTTGCATCTCCCAAGAAAAACCAAATAGTGTTTGAGTCAGAACAACCATCTAGTGTTTGAGTCAGAATAACCATCTAGTATTTGAGTTAGAACAACCATCGAATTTGAACCAACACAACCATCAAATTGTAACTCCTCAAGGAAAACTATCTATTATTTGAGTCTGAACAACCATGTAGTGTTTGAGTCATAACAACCATGTAGTATTTGAGTCAGAACAACCTTATAATGTTTGAGTCAGAACAACAATCAGATTGTAACTCCTTCAATGGAAAACCATCAGATTGCAAGTCCTCCTAGGGTAAACCATTGGATAACAACTCGTCCAAGGGTAAACCATTGGATTGCAACTCCTCCAAGGGTAAACCATCAGATTCAACTCCTCCAAGTATAAGAAGGTGCAATTACCTTCACTTATATACCAAAGAAACATCAAAGTTGATACCTTCATGCATTAAGGTTCTAAATATTCAAATAAGACAAAATTTACCAGATTATGAAGAATACCATGATGCAAAGTATACATGTGTTAAAATTGCACTTATATCCCCAGAAGAGGGAAAATTGCATTAAGGTCTAGATAAGTACATAAATTTGTGAAACTTAAGCAAATGAAGTTAGATTTAGACCAAATTTGAAACACAACTTAATCAACTGATATCAAAACATAATATAAGGTTTAGTTAAGAAAGTGAGCACCCAATTAAATCAAGAAAGTATGTTTAACCATAAAACTAGCCTAGGGGTATTACATAGATGCTTGTCCTTGAGGCCTGATGTGGGTGGTTCGGTCATGTTTTGGGGCCACATCGGTTGATAAGAGGGCCCTAACCTATTTTGGGGCTAAAATGTAATCTTATCTCAACATATCCTATAAACATGTCATAACTTCAAATCTAAATTATGTTAGTATGTTTGGATTTGTTGAAATGATGTTTGTGCAATGACCCATACTCAGGTTTATCCAAAAAGCCTAGATTTATCTTCATGCTTAAGCTTAATATCTTCTTAGATGAGTTGATTTGAAACCCTAATGTCGAGATGAAATCATTGTTAGAAGACTAAACCCTAATTCATTTGGTTAAGATGTATATGAATACATTTAGTAATTGGAAACCCTATATATGATAAAGAAAAATGTAAAGCTAGAAATTTGAATGGTGAAACCTAATTTGCATTTTGTGTTGGATGGTTAAGTGTAATTGTGTTTGCATTGATATATTTTGTGAACTAAGTTGTTTGCATCGTGTTGGATAATTAGGCATTTCATGATTTCTTCACAAGAACTCTGCCTAATTTCATACAAATGTAGTTGGTCCCAATCCTGGGTGAAGGAGGAGGATTGGTGGTGGGTCGACAACCAGCCTTAAAAACTTTATCACTCTTTCTATGACATAGATTCTTATAAAAATTTCATTGGAGCGTCTCTACCTAGAAATGTGATGCATCAACACTTGGGTGCAGTGATAAATATGCAAGGGGTTTTGACACAGCGTCGCCCAGTTGTGTTGAAGGACATGCAAGGGTTTCCTCATCTTGGATGGGTGTGGGTAAAGAAGCTTGTGCCACTGCATCATTGTCTAGATGTAGTGAAAAATGTGCAAGGGTTTCCACATATTGGATGGGTGTGGGTAAAGAAGCTTGTCCCGCTACATCATTACCCGGATGTAGTGAAAAATGTCCAAGGGTTTCCACATCTTGGACGGGTGTGGGTAAAGAAGCTAGTCTCGTTGCATCATTTCCTGGATGCAGTGAAAAAAGTGCAAGGTCAACATTTTCAATGAAGGCAGGTAAAGAAAAAAGTTCAACCAAAAAGAATTAGAGTTGGATCATGGAATATTGGTTCTTTGACATAGAAATCTTTGGATATAGTGGGTACCATGATGAGAAGAAAAGACAATATAGATTTCTTGCAGGAAACTAAGTGGATAGGAGAACAGTGTAGGGAGATTGGAGACACACGATACAATTTTTGGTATACATGTATTGACAAACATAGAAATGGTGCATTATTGATAAGATGTTGAAGGATGATGTTGTCAAGATCACTAGGATGGGTGATAGAATCATATCTATCAAGGGTATTCTTAGGGTATTTTTGTAACATTGTCAACACTTATGCCCCGAAAATTAGCCTCAATGAGGAGGCTAAGAAAGATTTTTGGGATGACATGGATGAATTGATGCAGGGAATATCGACATAGGAGAAGATCATTATTAGGAGTGATTTAAATGGCCATGTGGGGAGTGGAAATGATGGATATGAGAGAGTTCATGGTGGTTTTGATATGGCAATAGAAACAGATAAGGGGATAGGATATTATATTTTATGATTGCATATGATATGATTTTGGCAAACACCCAATTCAATGAAAGAGAATCTCATATGATTACATTTAAGAATGGAAATAATTGTATCCAAATTTATTACCTCCTTATGAGGTAGGTGGATCATAAAGTATGCAGGGATTGTAAAATTATGGGTGAAGAACTCACGACCCAACACTGGTTGGTGGTTTTGGATATTAACATGAAGATCAATAAAGGTTAGCATAACAAAAACCAAGACCGCATGATCAAGTGGTTGAATCTTAAAGGAGAAAAGAAATTGACTTTTCATGATAAACTCATCAAGGAGGGAACTTGAAACATGGAGCTTGAAGTCTGATGATATAACTATGTGGTGTAACATGAGCTCCAACATAATAGAAATCGCCACAGAGGTTTTGTGGGTGTTCAAAGATTGTGGGCCTCCATAGGATGAGACTTGATGGTGGAATGATGAGGTACATAATGCTATTAAACTAAAAATGGAGTTCTATAGGGATTCCCCAAATCTTGAGACAATGCAACATTTAAGAGATACAAGCATGCAAATAAAGAAGCTAAAAAGGTTGTTCAAGAGGCAAAGTCTAGATACTTTGATGATATTTATAAGAAGCTAGACATAAGAGAAGGGGAAAATTATGTAATTATATATATATACATACATACATATATATATACATATATATATATATGTAATGGCTCATATAGGAGTAGGAAAGGAAGAGACTTGAGTCAAGTAAAATGCATAAAAAATGAAGATGGTAGAGTGTTGGTGAAGGATGATAATATAAAGAATTAATGGAGAAATTACTTCCATTGGTTTTTCAATGGAGATATTGTAAATAATGTTAGAGACTCGTGTGACATGAATACAAGAGATATCATTTACACATGATGAGTTTTAGTATTTGAGGTTAAGAATGCTTTGAAAAAGATGAAAATGAGAAAGGCATGAAGACCAGACGTTGTTCCCATTGATGTATGGAGAGTATGCAAGATGAAGAGTTATGTGGTCAACAAATTTCTTTAACAAGGTCATGGAGACCAAGAAGATGTTGAATGAGTGGAGAAATAACACTATAGTCCCCATCTACAAGAACAAAGGTGATGTTTAGAGATACAAAAACCACAAAGATATCAAGTTTATCAGTCACACAATGTATTTTTGGGAGAGGATTATTGAGCAGATGCTGAGATCTATAACACATATATGAAACAACTAAATTGGTTTCATGCCTAGAAGATCAACAACAAATGCTATTTTTCTGATAAGGAGGCTTATGGATAAGTATAGAGAAAGCAAAAGATATCTTCATGTGGTTTTTATTGATTTCAAAAAGGCTTATAATTGAGTACACAGGGAAGTGTTGTGGATGGTTTTGAATAAAAAGGGTGTGCCAATACAAACATTGACTTGATTTAAAACATGTATGATATCTCTACTACAAATGTGAAGACCATTATTCAGATAGATGGGGATTTCCAAAATGATGTTTGTCACAGGATCATTGTAGGATGGTTGAAATGGAGGAGTGTAACTGGAGTATTATGTGAGTGGAAGATCCCTCTTGGATTAAAAAGCAAGTTTTATATAACAACTATATGGCTATCCATGCTCTATGGGAGTGAATGTTGGACGGTGAGGAAGCAAGGTGTCAACAAGATGAATGTGGTTGGAATGATTATAATGAGATGGATGTGTGGGAAGATAAGAAAATATCACTTGAGAAATGGATATATCAGGAATAAAGTGGGGGTGATGAGCATTGAGGACAAGTTATGCGAGGGTTGACTCAGATGGTATGGACATGTGCAACGCAGATTGACTAATGCACCTATATAAGAAATGCTATTTAGTCAAGCACAATTAATAGAATAAGAGGAATGCCTAAATTAACACAGGAAGAACTTATAAAGAGAGGTTTTGAATCTTCTACATCTCAATGAGAATATGACCTATGATATAGTTGAATTGAAATGAAGGATCCATGCAGTCGACCCCAACATAGTTGGGACTGAGGCTAAGATGATGATGATGATTTATTAATGATAGTGATGAAACTAAATCTCACTGTAAATCTCATGAAATCGCAAATTCATTGGGATAATACCGATGAAGTTTGATCAATCACAGAGGGAGAGAGAGTGCCCAAGAGGTAGAGAGATGGGTTGAGGTTACTTTCTTACCTATTGTGTAGTGAAATATGATCTCAGGATCATTGATTCCAGATACAATTTCTAGTAGGCTACGTGATTGACTAAGGGGTTAAGTCAAAAGCTCCCAATAAAAATGTGATGTATTAATCACATGTCAACTAATAAATGCTAAGAAAACTTACCTAAATGATTTCTCTTATTAAAAAGGTATTAAATTTTAGAAAACACTCTAGACCACTAGGAAGGTACATTGACTTGGAAATTTTAGAATGAGTTTCTTATTATCTTTATATTTCTATAAAAAATAATGGATTTAATTAGGAAACTCTCAACCCATAACTTGATCCTCATGTTATATTCAAATAAATCCATTAATGGGACAATTATACATTAAACAAGCTTCAAACTCAGTCAAGATTCTTGTGTAGATTTATGATACATTAACTATAACAATAAACTACCATATACCAATAATTAACAATTCACTTGATTTGCAATTGAATGGTATATATACCATTGAACTATATCCTTTTTGGGATTTTGTTTAAAAGGACTAAAACAAGGATATAGAAACATCAAAGATTTAAGAGATTATAACTAGTTATCTTTTTTTAAAGTGAAACTTCTATGAAGGGGGTGAAAATTACAAGTCCTCACACCCTTTCCCCCTTAAATGAAAATTTCCCACAAAAGTTGGCTCAACTAGAAAAAATGGTTGGGGTCAGCTTTTCCCATTTCAACTTTCAGGTCTTATGTGGCTCGATCCTACCGATGGTGATCCACTAGACCTTAATTATTTCTATCTTTTATTTTGGAGCTCCATTGCCTTTGAATCTGAGATCCTCATAAGTTCCTCTAGGTAGGTAAAGCTACCTTGGAGCATTAAAAGGTTCAAGATTCAACACATGACCAATATCATTCACATGGTGCTTTAAATTAAACACGAGGAATGCATTATGCATCAATTGGTATAGGAGTTGGTGGGGCAAGACAATAAATAGTCTCACCAACTGGTTGTAGGATATTTAAGGGACCTTCATTCTGGGGCTTATCTATACATGATCCATGGAAATGGCTTGGATGGGTCAAATTCTTAAGATCATATGATCTTCCACTGAGAAGTGCGAGTCCATGCATTATGCATTAGCATAGGATTTTGTTGGTCTTGGTTCCTCAGAATTCAAAATAAAATGTATCTAATGTAGATGGAGGGTAATATCAAAATCACAAGTGATAAGCTCTATCTACTCCTAAACATTTCATCATTTTAGGGATAGATAAATTTTTGAGTGAATCACTATCCATATGAAAAGCTATAACAAGGGATGTCTTTATATTATCATCATTTTAAAAAGGTAAATAATCCTTCTTCAACATATATTCTTTCATGTTTGACTTCACAAGAATCACCATATGCTCTCTTAAGGTTCATATCACTCAATCTAGGATCTACCCAAGTCAATAAATCATGTGCATGTTCTCTACCCATGACCAAATATTACCCAAATCTCTTAGTTCAACCACTAGATTTCCATATTAGGGACCACTAATACAAGCATAAGGATTTACCAACATACCTCCTCTAAGGTCTTGGGACTCTTTCTCATACATATGTGTAGTTAATCATACATAAATGCCATTTCCTTCCTATCAAAACATATATAGTGGTTGGCTCTCTTTAGGACATCTAGGGTTGCCGACATTATGCTAAATAAACATGAGGTGGTCTAACTCTTCTATCTCAAGGTATCTTATCTTAGGACTTTCATCATATATCAAAATATAATTTGAGGTTAGGCTCTCTTACCACAACCTCTAGCCTACCGCTCTTGGATTTTTCCTCCTAAGGGTCTATCCCTCTCTAGAGACGACTAACAATGGGGTATATCCCTCTATGTGGATGACTAGAAATAAGGCCTAACACTAGGTGACCAACTTTATTAAGATTTCATTTTTCATATTGGTCATTTCATATTGCTTAGAATGATATATGTTCAAGTACTAAGTTGGAAAGGCATATAACCATCGAGGATAAATCCACAAGATGACATCACACACGTTTCTTGATAATATAAGAGTATCCAACCTATCAAGCGGTTTAACACATACTATTGAGGCTAAGAACCCTCCATGTAAATGCCATTTTATAAACCATCATCAAACATTGTTAAAGTGATTATATATATGTATATGTATACATGATATGTGTTGTTTACACACCAATTCACTAAGGGATGATTCCTAGAGTTCAACCTTTTGTTAAGGACAAAACAACCAATTAAGGTTAGTTTATTAGTATAGAAAGGGTCGATCCCATAGGAAAACTTGTTTAAGATTTGGATTAGAACCGACTTGCTCTAAACAATTTTTGATGTGATTTAGATAATGAGAGTGGATAGGGGCTCCTAAAGACAAATCTCTCTCAACTAAGCTCACATGGAAGGATGAGAAGTTTGTTTGCTCCAACCTATGTGAAGCACGATTCTAGGATTTAAAGGAAAAGCTTACCTCAACCCCCATCTTGAATGGAGTTTTTAATATTGTCTCTAAGAATGGCGTCCATGAACCAACGCACAAGGGCAACAAGGGAGGCGACGAAGGATGCGTTCTGGCACTGCCGACAACCTCCTGAGTCTCATTCTGAGGAAGGAAGGGTTCTTTCAAATGGATTCATAGTCAAAACGTCAGCCCCGTCTTCTTCCACATTAGATCTACTTCATCAGTCAGTTGTATGGAAAATAGATGAAGAGAACCCGCTGGTATTGAAATTGATAAAAATCTCTGTAGTGGATGGAAAACTATGGTATTTGAAGGAAGAAGCTGAAGAGAATGCTTGTAGGTGGAACCAATGTATGATTGGATACATTATGGATTTCAAGCCGATCATTCATTTGCTTGTGGATCATCTGGTTCAGATATGGAAACCGAAGGGACTCATAGAAGTGTTTGATAGAGGAAATGGATTCTTTATAATCAAGCTTTCAGATATATTTGATCTTAACAAAGCTATAAATGGGGACTGGTATGTGATGGATAGGCCGATGATATTAAAACAATGGAAGATGGGAGATTCTCTAAAGAAAGATAGACCGAAGGAGGTCCCAATTTGGGTCAAGATTCATAATCTTCCACTTGAGCTCTGGGATTGTCGTATATTTGAAAGAATTGGGTCAATGATGGGGACGCCATTGAGAATGGATGAGAAAACTAAGTACATCATTAATATTGAAGTGGCTAGAATTCAAATCCTTATGTCGTCTGATTCTACCTTTCCTAATTCTATCACTTTGACAAGCATCGAAGGGTGTGATCATCACATTTCAGTTGAATATGAATGGATGCCTTATAAGTGTTCGATGTGTGGGCACTTTGGGCATGATGTTTGCAGCTCTGTGATGACGCGTCCTCTTCAACCTACACAGAAATCTGTGAAACAAGTCTGGGAAAGGAAAGATCCTGTTGTTAAAGAGGTGTTTGCTGGGTTCAATGCAGAAGTTAAAAAGGTGCATGACATCTCGTTTGATGTGCAAATAGACAAGCTTAGTGCTGACTTGTCTGGTCATAAAGGAAATAGTTCTATATCATCTACACCAATACTGATTTTTCTATTGTCTCTCCTGATGGAAGCTTAACTATGAGTACTGGCCCTTTTGTTCCTAGAGAAAGTGAACATAACATATTTCCCCCAGATTGCCAGGCTAAACCCACTGTGGGTATTTATCATAGAGTGGTTAATCCTGTGTTTTCTCATATGCCAAATAAGATCGGTGGGTTAGAAAGTATAAACGAAGACACTGAGGTTGTCAGTTCAACAACCCAGGTGGATAAATGAATCTAGCCCTTAGTATTTCATCTTGGAACGTCATAGGTATATCAAATAAGATTTTGAGTGTTCAATATGAAGTAAGGAGATCCAACAGTAGCATCTTTATTATTAATGAATCTAAGCTTCACATAGGAAGGACTGGTGTGTTCATGAATAAGTATTTTTATGACTATAAGTGGACATCCAATCATGAGTCCCATATTCTTGGAAGAGTAGTGGTGTTGTGGAAAGATAATGATTGCCAAATTCAAAAGATTGATGAGTGTGATCAGGCAGTGCACTTCAAAGTTTCTATGGAGGATACGTCTTTGTTCATTACTGCCATTTATGGGCATAACAATGATTCAGATAGAACTGATCTCTAGAAGTTTCTCTCTATGACTAGCACTGGAATGCTTGAGCCTTGGACTATTCTAGGCGACTTTAATGTAGTTAGGGAAACAAAGGAGAAGATTGGTAAACAACCCCCATTGAAGAAATCCATGCAGGATTTTAATGAATTTATGCTTGATTCAGGTTTATATGAGATGGACTTGGGTGGCCCATTCTTTACTTGGGATAATCATTAAGAGGATGAGGATTTTCTTACTTCCAAAATTGATAAAATTTTATAAAATGATTTATTTCTTTCTACTTATGATCAATACACTGGGGAATTCATATATAACACCATTAGTGACCATAGAAGAATTCTCTTGTCTATTGGAAGTCTGAGAAGAGTATATTCTCCTTTCAGATCTGTAAATGTGTGGACAGATATGGTTGACTTTTACTAAGTTTTGGAAAATGCATGGAAGATTGATGTTGAAGGCTTTGCCATTTATAAGTTGTATAGGAAATTATGGAATTTAAAGGTGAATCTAAAAAATTGGAACAAGAAAATGGTGGGTGACAATGTGGAAAATGCTAAGATTGCTAAGCTTAAAGCTTTAGATACTTAGAAGACTACTGATTTGAATCCTCTCAACGCCAATGCTGATTCTATTGCTAAAAACTTGAAGCCTGAAGCTAAGAAGGCCATTCAGATTGAAGAATCATTTATTAGGCAAAAATCAAGGGTTCAGTGGCTTAAAGGTGGAAATTTGAATACTAAATTTTTGTACTCTTCTTTGAAATCCCGACGCAATAGAAGCAAAATTCATTCTTTGATGGTGAATGATACAAGGGTTAATGACCAGTAGGTTATTAAAGAATCTGTCTATAGTTTTTATTCTGATCTATTTTGTAAGAAGGCGGTTACTAAAGGGGTTTGGAAAGGTGAATGGAAGGTCCCCACTCTCTCTGCTGCTCAAAAGAACAATCTGAAAGCTAGAGTTATAAGAAAAGAGATAGAAGATGTGATCAATAAGATGGATGATGATAAGGCTCTAGGGCCGGATGGGTTTAATGGCTATTTTTATAAAAGAGCATGGAAGATCATTGGGGATGATGTGGTTAGTGCTGTAATGGAATTTTTTGATAACGATTGTCTTTTGAGAGAAGCTAACAAAAATTTAATTACTTTACTTCCCAAAAATCTAGACAAGTCTTGTTTGGCTAACTAGAGACTGATTTCCCCATGCAATAATTTCTATAAGATTATTTCAAAAATTCTGGCTAATAGATTGTAGCTAGTTCTTCCTTCTATCATTGATGATAACCAATGTGATTTTGTTAAGAAAAGAAGCATAAGAGATGCTATTCTGGTCTCTAATGATATTATTAGTGAATTTAAGAAAAATTCAAGTTCATATATGTGTCTTCAAGCTGATATTACTAAAGCATATGATTCGGTGAAATGGAGCTATCTCTATTCGATTTTATTTAAAATGGGTTTTCCTTCTACTTGGATTCATTGGATTGGGACTATTTTTAGATCCATTACTTATCAGGTTCTGGTCAATGGGGAGCCTTCAGAAGTTATTGTTCCTGATAATGGGATTAGATAGGGTGATCCCATTGCACCCTATCTATTTGTCATTGTCATGTAGGGGTTTACTGAAATGATGAAAAAGCATATTACTGAGAAGAGCTTGAGTCCTATCAGAGCTTCCAAAAATCTGAGTTGTTCTCATCTCATCTTCAGTGATGATTTGATGATCTTCACCAAAGCAAATGATAGTATTGCTACTTCTCTGAAGATTGATTTTGATGAATTTAGGGAGTGTTCCGGGATGAAGACTAATATATTGAAGAGTTCTATCATTGTTAGCAAGGGTGCAGATGGGGAAAGAATGCCTAAAATCCTTGGTATTAATATTGGATCGATTGATAATTCAAAAACTTGGGCATCCCTCTATTTTTGGTAAGATTTCTAAGAAACATTGCTCATCTTTAGTTGATAAAATCAAGAAAAGGTTGGAAAGCTGGAAATCAAATTTGTTGTCTTTTGCAGGAGGAGTTGAGCTCATTAACTCCACCCTATCGGCTATGTATCTTTATTGGGTGTTTGCCTTTCCTATTCCTTGTGATACTCTTGAAGAAATAGACTGTATTTGTAGAGATTTCCTTTGGAGACAATCTAAAAGTAAAAGGAATCTGCATCTGGTCAAATGGGACATTGTTGCTTTGCCTAAGAAGGAGGGTGGCCTGGGTCTTAGAAAGAGTAAGGATGTTGCCAAATCTTGCCTTATATTTAATGCTTGGAATGTGGCTAGAAAAAAAGACACTCCTTGGGTAAAGTGGGTTAATGAGAAATATTTAAAAAAAGGTACATTCTAATTCATAGAAGAGTCCTCTAACTATTATTGGTTGTTCAATAACATATTAAGAATGAGAGAGGTTCTTATATCTTCTGTTACATTTAATATTGGATTTGGTCATACGTTCAAGATATGGCAAGATCCTTGGTTCCATTCCAAGTTTCTTGGAGATGTTATTGATAAGAAAATGATCATCTGTCTTGGGTTACCGTCTGATGCTATTTTAAGTTCTATTATTTCTGATGGTATTTGGAAGGTTCCACAATGTACAGGTGCTAGTACCTTATCTGGTGTGTTATCTCAGTTCAACTTGAAGGGATATGAACATGATTTATTATCGTTCAATGGAAAGAAGGATATAAATGTGAGGGATATCTGGGAAAGTGTAAGAATTAAAAGGAGAGAGGATCCTAGTTTTGAATGATCTGGTCTTGTAAGTGTCAACAAAATTGCATTGTTCATCTATGGAAGGTAAATCATAATAATCTACCCACATCTGATTATTCGAGAAGAAGAGGACTTCAATTAGCATCCATCCATTTTCTGTGTATGAGTGGGTATGAGGATACTCACTATATCACTTTTGATTGTCCGTTTACTAAGATCATTTGGCAGCATGCTAGCTTTGAGAACAAGATTGGGTCCATTCCTAATTCATGGGAATATCTGATTAATATGAAGTGCTTTTACAAAAGAATTATTTACCCATTAATCATTTATTATTGCTGGCAGGAAAGGAACAATATAGTACATAATAATAGATATGTGGATATTGCTGTCATTTGGAAACATATTCTTATGGATTTTGAGGTCTTCTTTTGATGAAAGTGGTTTTACTAGTTTTTTTCTATTCCTTTTCGGGTTATGGTTCTCAGATGGAAGGGGTGGTTGTAATCTCAATTTGGCTGCATATGGTCTGATTACTCTATAGTGCTGGTTCTTGGTTCGATTGATAGTGATGTCATGGATGTTCAGTTATCATATGATGTCATGGATGTCCCTTTGGTTCTCTATATGTGTTGATGTATCTTCTATTTGGTTCTAATGGTTTTGAGATTTTTAGAGATATGTTTGGTGTTGTGTTTCGATCAGTTTTCTACTTTGGTGCTGGTGTTACCAATTCAAGGTCCTTTGGCTGGCTCTGTTTATAGTTGGCTTTATTGCTCTGGAGTTTTATTCTGTTGCTGACAGGGAGGTCGATAGCCGAGCTATTTTTGTCAGGATGATACCTATTGATCTCTTGTAGGCTGAGGATATCAGAGTATCATGTCATTCTTTATTCTTTGTAAAGAGATCCTTTTGCATGTAAATCTTTTGGTTAGTTTCTCATTTGGGAACTAACAAGCATTGTTCTTTCAAATTTGAAAAATAAAAAAGCAACAGGAGTTTAGGCTGACAAAAAAAACAATTTTTATTTGGATGCAGAATTGAAAATGTTTTAATTGAAGTTTTAATTATGGTAGAACAAGTAAGGAAGATTACACTAAGAACAAGGTAATTAAAAATTACACTAAGAGCAATAAAAGAGAGAGTTATGCTAGGAAAAAAATAAAAGAGAGTTACGCTAAGGGACAATAAAAGAGAGAGTTATTCTAATAATAAGTAAGAATAGTATATATGCATAGAGTTAAATTGCAAGAAGGAAAGAGATATATTGGAAAGCAAGTGGTTTGGGAATGGAGGTTAATTCAATGATAAAAGATATCAAGTCATGGGTTTCACCACCATTGCCTATGTAAAATAAATTGATAGAACTTATGAAGAGAAATGAGTTAGATGAAGGCATGTGAAAACATTTCAAATCCATTTATAGAAGTCGAACTTCTCACAAACCCATTGACCCCGTTGTTTGTGGATCCCTGCTCAATCATCTCAATAAATATCCTTTCGAGATCTCATCTGGAGTTTTATCCATTTTTTTGGTAGTTTTGAGCCTTGGGTTGCAAGATCTCATCACCCATGACTAACATGAGGTAAAATCAAGAGATCAATTTGATAAAACTGGTGATGGATCAAACAAAATGCCATCTAACAAGTTATGTCATAGAACTACATCAATCTAATCAACTATGTCTATGGGGCTACTCTCCAAGCCTCGATATAAGAAGACTACTCACGACTCATGGAGATAGAGGAAGGAATGAAGAGAGAAATATGAGTAGACATAGACTAGTAAAGAAATAAAAAATCTGAGAGGAATATGATCTAGTGACAATTAAATTCTACTCTTTCGGGAGCGAACAGAGTTCCTGGGGGGGGGGGGAGATGACGGAGGAGGAATCCATGGATGATCTTTCAGGATATTCTAGATCTAGGCTTCCTTGCAAGGCTGCTTCTCATCTTCCCAATGGTTTCATCTTAGTTTCTAAAGAAGCAAGAGGTTGGGTTGATCTTTTCAAGGACAAGGTGGATAGCATCACAGTTGTTTTGTAGAACATGAAGGTTGACTTATTAGAAGGGAAGATGCTCTATCCAAGGACCTTTACCGACCGTAATCTAGCAAGATGGAGTCAAACAATTGCTGGCTATGTTGTAGGTTTGAAACCTCATTGGTCGTTGCTTGTCAAGCACCTTGCTTAGATCTGGCATGTTAAAGGGTCTATCGAAATCACATCTAGATGAAGAGGCTTTTTCACTGTCATGTTCTCAAATGATGAAGACATGCTCATGACGACTGACGGAGGTCCATGGTTTGTTGTGGGCAAGCCCCTGATCATTACGAAGTGGGAGAGAGGCAGGCCTATGGAAAAGCTCAAACTCACAAAGATTCCAATTGGCTCAAGATTCACAATCTACCATTGGAGTTGTGGTATGTGGAGATGTTCAATAGGATCCGCTCTTTTTTGGTAAACCTATGAAGCTAGACCGACTCTGTAATGATATGAAACTTGGACATATTCTCTTTTTGGTCCTTTTCCTACTGTATTCCTTTTCTTTCTATCCCTTTTGTCATTGACGTTGAATTTGTGGATTTATTAGTGGTTTGGGGTGAATTTGATCACCATTTATACCAATGAAAGGGTTTATGCACAAATACCCAAGTGAAAGTTTAAATTAAGGGTGTAAAATACAAATTTACCATTTATGTGACATAATGATAAAATAATTCATTCTAGAACATTCCTTAGCCTTTGGATCAAGGAAGAGAAAATGAATGAATAATAATGCTTCAAACATGATATGGAATTATTTAATATGAGAAATAGTGGTAATATTGGATAATGAGCTAAAATTCATAAAAGGAAGATTAATTGGTTAAATATAAGTTCATATTTATTTTCCTTGGGTTTGGTTTGGCTTGGTGGCCAAGATTCACAATTATGAGATAATAATTATTATATCAATTCTATTTGGAAAAGAAGATATGGATTTTCTCTAAAATATCAAATAAAATATTTAATGACTCCAAAAGTGGAAAATAATCTTAGATTCATGATATATACATTAAAATATCCTTGGGGTGAATTTTCATGTAATTTGGATAATCTTTAATGTACATGTGTAGATTAGGAGAGAGAGTCTAAAATGTTAAATAATGTGCAAAATGATTCCAAAAGATAAAATTAATGGCAAATTCGTATCCAAGACACTTAATGTGACTTGTGAGTGAAGTTTCATAAAATTTGGAGATGAAGGAAAGAGAAAGTAGGATTTGTTTTATTTAGCGCATCAAAAATTATCAAAAGGCAAATCTAATTGCATATTTGGATTTTTCATGTCAAAAATAGGCTAGGTACCAAATTTCATTAATTTTAGGGTTCATTGGCACCTTCAAAAGAGGAGAGAGAAATAGTTAAATAATCAAATAAGTCACTTTATTTGGAATTAAATTTGGAAATGACATTAAATGTCACACCTTCTATGTTTGGAGCATGTGATCCAAGTCATTGGATCAGTGATCAGATAGCCCGCGTGTCGTTCCCCTTGTTGGGTCGGGCGTGAACAGTGTCTACATGGAAGTTGCATTTTTTATTTGCATTTTCTTGATCATTTCTCAATGAAATCACACAGTTTCTTCACCTTTGGGTTCCAAATAAGATTCTACACAATTTAATCTATTATTTTCATGGTTTTGTCAAGAGATTAAGAAATCCCCAATTCTTGCTATCCAAGAAATGATGGCCACTTCCCTTCTCACAATTTCCCTCATCCACACCTATATATAAGGATGCATGGACTTCTGCAAGATCCATTGCAACTTTCCCTACGCTCCAATTTCTCATGAGATTCCATTTTTTGCCAACGCTGAGGTTTCTTCCTCTCTGGGCTTGCAGCTCATCTCGCAGGAGCATGGCGGTGCCGACAACCCAATTGTTGGGTGCGGTGAGTTCACACAAACCTACTCTTTCTTTCTGTGTCTTAATTTTCACGAATCATCGTGCCTTCATGTTTTTCCCAATGTCACAGCCACGAAGAAGCTCTGCTGCTTGCAGCCATGGTGTTGGCGTGAGAGGAGGATCAATCCCCTCTGTGATTTCTCGAATTTTCATTTCCACAAATCATCGTGCCTTCATGTTTTTCCCAATGTCACAACCATGAAGAAGCTCTGCTGCTTGCAGCCATGGTGCTGGCGTGAGAGGAGGATCAATCCCCTTTTTGATTTCTCGAATCTACCCCCTCGTTTCCTCTTTTGATTTGTTTTCCGCCCAAGGGCAAAATCATCTTTTTACCCCTTTTCCCTTTGTTTCATCATGAGTCATGCTGGCATTGACCAAGTGACTTGGCCGCTCCCGATTGGGCCAAGCCATCCGGGTCGAGCCCTCTTTTTCCCTCTCTATCTCGCTTATTTTGATTAAATAAATTTTTTGATTGGTCTAAAATGTAAAATTCATATCTTTTGCTCTGGTTGTCCAAAAATTAAAGTAAAATATGTTTTGGAATCGATAAAATGTGATATTTCAAATTAAAATACTTTTGAGGTTTGGTATTGACTTTTTTCGAAAGGTGTTTTCTAAAAATGATTTAATACATAAAAATCATCAAAAATACATTTTAATTATTATAACTCCAAAATTGACAAAATTATATGTTTTCTTAATTAGGAGAACCTAATAAGATCAATGGTGATGTTTTTAGAGTATAAATCAAGGTTTCGTTTGAAAAGTCCAAAAACTAGGATTTTCTTTACATTAATGCACATGATATACCCTTATACGTGATTATACATTGAAAATAGGAAAAGTGGACCTTAGACTCAATTAAAGTGGTGAAAGTGAATAATTAAACTCGAAAAAAGTGGTATGTGCAAATCTTACCCTTAAGTTGGGATATTTGTGAACCAACCCTATTTTCCATAATGTGGCTTGAAATGAACCCTATTTCCTTTATTATTGTTTCTCTTATTCTAATTGACTCAAAATCAGATTTGATATATTATTTCTTAGGTCTTGGAATCCCACTGCCATGTTGCAATTATATGATGATTTACCTTTCCACTTCACTATTTCTTGAGCATGATGGTTTATTTGGCTATTTAGCTATAGTAGTGGTACTTTTGTACAACCACCCATAGTTTAGGGCATGGGCTATTTTGCCCTGGGGAATGTGTTTATTCTCCTCCTGGGAAATGTGTTATTTCTCCCCAATATAAAATATTTTATAGGTGACTGGGAATGTGATTACTCTCCCCTCATCTATAAGTTGGGGTTTGGTAGGTGCCTCAACTCTAGTTAGTTAATTTAGTCCAATATTAATCATTCATGCAAATTCATTATTATTTATTGGTTTTGGAAAGAATCTTTTGTTATATGCCTCATTCTCTTGGCCCTCTCACCTTATGATGAATCTATAACCTTAAGTTTCATTTTTTTCTTATTTTTGTTTCTTGTTCATATTGTTGACACATACCTTGCTTCTTTCTTTTGCCGGGTGCCTTTCCAACCACCCACTTAAAGCATAAGGTGTTGAACAAGATCAAGGAGAACATAACTTTTAGCATGGACCTAGCTCTTGGAGATGTTGCTTTAGAGAAAAGACTTGAAGTAGTTTAGACTTCCCTCTATCTAGATCCTTTTGATGTATCATACATTTAAACCCTATATGGGAGAATGATGATGTACACTTTTATAAAATTGAATATAGTCATGATTTATATTCTGCTGCTATACTCTTTTGTCTTTTGTATACCATTATATAATTAAAATTTTACACCTGTTTCAACATACCTTTTTAGTATGTTTGGGATGGATGTTTTATTCTTCAATTTGTTTAGTAAAGGGAACAAAAATAAAGAAGGAGAAGCGTACCATCATTTTCCACTTCAGAATTTCACAGGCTAGAGTTTTCTCAATTACAAGTGTTGATCCCTATCGATTACTCTTTTCCAAAAGAACTTCAAATCTAAAGTGACGACGACCAGATTGATATGATTACCTTTGAGTACGAATGGGAGCCTTATCGCTGCATGGTCTGTGGCAATTTTGGCCACGAACGTGCTATATGTGGACTCCAAGTGTAGGTCCAGAATCATATTGTTCCATCCAAATAAGCCTGGGTCCCAAAGTCTAGTGAAGTTTCTACTCTACTGGCTACTCATGTGGATCAATCGAATGATGGGGAGGTGTTTAGTGTGCCCCTGATACTATTCACATGATCCCCGTCGACTTGGTGCCTGCTCAAGCTCCGCCAACTCTCAGTAATATTTTAGTAGGTGCAAGTTTGAGTCCCAGTTCTAATTTTATGCCTAGTTCTTCCTCCTTTGCAATAACTACTTCTTCTTCACCTATTTGGGAGGTTCAAGGTAGAAGGAACAAATCTCCTCTGAGAGTTCAACCTAAAAGTGTTGTTCCAACAAGGGATGTTCAAGCTTCTTCGAATAAGTTCTTGCCCCTAGAAAATTCTACTAAGGACAGTTCCCTAGATCATGTTATAGGTAATAAATCTTCTCTTCCAAATGGATAATCCTTTCTTTAACATTGCATTGAATGTGAGGAGGATTTATAATAAAATTCTCTATGTTAAGAAGGAGATTTCAAGGAATAAGGCGGATGTCTACATCATCTTAGAATCTATAACTAGTAAAAGTGAGGTGAATTCTATTATCAACTCGTTGGGGAAATATTTTTGTTCTATACTAATGTTGACTTCTATTCTTACACTCGTATTATGATAATTTGGCTTAATCCCATTGTGTCTATTTCAAAGATATCTAAAACTGAGTAATTCCTTCATTGTAAAGTTAGTTTTCTTGACTATGCTTTCAACCTCACTGCCATCTATGGTTCAAATAATGATTTGGAGAGAGTTTCCATGTGGAATGCTTTGGAATCTATTTACTGCATTGGTTCTTGGTGTTTGTTGGGAGATTTCAACGCAGTTTGTTATAAGAATGAGAGGGTTGGAAAGAACCTTCCTTCTATAAAAGCATGGCTGATTTCAATTCCTTTCTTGGCAACTCTATTCTCATGAAAATCAATGCAAAGGGAACCTTCTTTACTTGGGACAACATAAGTAGAAGTGGAGACAATACTTTTTCAGAAATCAATAGAATCTTCTACAATATCAACTTCCTTGACTCTTTTCCTAACGTGTGGGGTGAGGTTATCTCTAACATTGTAAGTGAACATCGCCTGATTTCTCTACACCTTAACTCTCTCAAGAAAAGTTATACCCAGTTCAGATTTATTAACTCATCTATTAATCAGAAGAACTTTCACAACATTGTTAGACAAGCTTGTTCTGAAGTTAATATCAATGGTGTCCCTATGTATAGGGTTTATGGAAAGTTTTATGCTTTTAAGCTCGCTTTACAGAAATAGAATGGACCTATTGTTTGTAATTTTAGTTCTAGAGCCAAAGAGTTGGAAGCAAAGGCTTTGTCACTTCAAAAGGAAGCTGATAATGATCCTTTAAATATCGATCTCCTTATTATTCTTGCTGATAAAAGAAGGAAGGTGAGAAGGTTCTCCATGATGAAGAAATCTTCTTTAGACAAAAGTTACAGGTTCAATGGTAGAAGGCAGGTGATAAAAACTCCTCTTTCTTATACTCCTCCCTAAAAACTAAAAAAATAAACAACAATATTCATTCTCTTCGTATCATGACTCTTCTATTTATGAATCGAATGCTATTAGTGAATATACAACTAATTACTTCTCTCAAGTTTTTAACTCTGCTCCTACTGATCAGATTGATTGGGATGATAATTGGTCTATTCCCACTATTTCTCTAGATCATTTTAAGTTTCTCAAAATCTGGGTTACTAAAGATGAGATTGGGAATGTTGTGAAGAAAATGAAGGTGGATAAGGCTCTTGGGCTTGATGGCTTTAATGCCATATTTTTTAAGGAGTGTTGGGACATTATAGGCAAGGATGTTATAAATGCAATCTTGAGTTTCTTTGATACTGGGAAGCTTTTGGGTGAATGTAACCACACTTTTATCACACTCATCCCTAAAATCAATGGTGCTAATTGTTTAAAGGATTTTTGTCCAACTTCTTTGTGTAATGTTATGTACAAGACTATCACTAAAGTCTTAGCTAACAAACTAAGTGTTGTTTTTCCTGATCTCATTTCCTTGAATCAGTTTGCTTTCATTAAGGGGAGGACTATTGGAGATGCAATTCTACTTGCTATTGACCTCTTGAGTTCCTTTCCTAATCAACATGGCTATGGTAAGATGTGTGTAAAGGTTGATATTTCTAAGGCATATGACATAGTTAGAAGAGACTATATCATGTTTTTGTTTGAGAAAATGGGGTTTCCCCTTTGCTGGATAAAGTGGCTAGAGATTTTCTTCAGTTCTACCTCATATCAAGTGTTGATAAATGATACTCCAGCTAGCTCCTTTAAAGCTTCTAATGGTGTGAGGCAGGGTGATCCCCTCTCCCCTTACCTTTTCATTATTGCTATGTAAGGATTCACCTCTGTTATTAATGACTCTATTAGGAAGGGTGTGTTGATTCCTTTTGCTAGCACTAATTTTGTCAACATTTCCCATATTTATTTTTTTGATGACCTACTCATTTTATCCAAAGAGGGTGATCTTAATGTTATGGTTTTTAAGAATGTGCTCAACACTTTTCAAAGCATCTCCAGTCTCAAGTTATATATTGATAAAAGCCAGCTAATTCTTAGCAAAAATGATTTTGTAGGGCGGATTTCAAGCATCTTGGGTGTTTCTTTGACTCCACTCCCACTTAGATATCTGGGCTTACCCTTATTCACAGGGAGGCTTACTAATTCTATGTGTGCTCCAAGTGTTGAGAAGATCAAGAAGAGATTAGATGTTTGGAAGGAAACCTTCTCTCACAGGCAAGTAGAGTAGAGCTTGTGATTTCCACTCTCTCTAGGTATCATATGTTTCGGTCTGCGACCTTCCCTCTTACAAAGTCCATTATTTGCCAAATTGAAAAGCTTATGTGCAATTTCATTTGGAATGACTCTGAAAAGAAGAAACATATTTATACTGTTCCTTGGAATGCTATTTGCAAGCCTAAGAAGGAAGGTGGTTTAGGGGTTAGACATGTTGAGGACTAGTCCAAAGCTGGGATTGTGAAGAATATCTGGGATATTGCCAACAGTAAGCAATTACTATGGGTGAAATGGGTACATGAGAAGTACCTTAATGAATATTCAATTTGGGAAATTTCTCCTAATAATACATCTTGGGTCGAGAGGAAAGTGCTCAATCATAGGTATTTGATTTTGCCTCATCTTAATTTCATTATTGGGATTGGGATGAGTTTATTCTTTGGAGGGACCCTTGGCTTCCAAGGGGGAAGGTGTTGTCAGATTTGGTGGATAAGCAACTTATGTTCAGGCTTGGACATGGAGATAATTGCAAAATTAATACTTATATTAAGGATGGTTCTTGGTTTGTTCCTGATGTTTGTGGGGTGATGCTCTGAGTAAGCTCTTATTTTCTCTTCCTTTTCCCTCAGGTGGTTGTGAAAATTTTTTGTTCGATGACAACCCTAACATGAAGTTCAGTGGTGCTTGGAACTTAGTGAGAGCTATGCACCCTATGGTTAACTGGGGTCACTGGGTGTGGAAAGGACCCATTCCTAGAAGATGGTCCTACTTATTGTGGAAGTGCTTCTTGGATCAACTACCCACTGTTGAATATCTTCAAAGAGTTGTTCTTTCTATTGTGCCTAGATGTAACCTCTACAAAAAGGCCTTTAAAAATATTGATCATCTTTTCTTCACATGTGACTACGTCTATGCTATATGGGAGTTTTTCAATTCTGATTACGAGAGTTGGCCCTACTGTTTGAATGATCTGCTGATGTTCTCTAGAGAGAAAAGGTCTACTGATTTGGATGTTCTTTACTACATTTGGTGGAAAAGGAACAATCAGATTTTTACTGGTGTTTCAAAAGACCCTTACGTCACATGGAGTCTTTGCATTAGAGATACTTATATTTTGCGTAGATAGGACGCTGTTTGTACGTACCTTACTTTCTTTTTCTGATTTTTTCTTTGTTTTCCTTTCCCTTTCATGCTGATGCACATATTTTTTTGGTCCCAAAAGTAAAAGAAAAGAAAGAGACACATTGGTTACACCAAAAAAATGCTGCTCTTCTTAAACTCTTGTCCAAGCACAAGAGAATGAGAAAAATAGTTTAAAACTAGATTTTTTGTTGAAGAAGAAGAGAACAAGTTGCAAGAATCTAAATGCAAGAATGTAACAAGAACTTAAATACAAGTATGGGAGGTACAAAAATTGGGATCCATTCATTTGTGGAGTCCCCCTCCTTTTATAGGGGAAGGAGGGGTGGAAACCCTAAGGATGAGGAAGAAATCTATCTGGCAGCTGCTAAAAAGGTTTGTTAGCAGACTGCGAATCGATCAACTCAGATGTTGGAACGCTCGATTCCCATTCACGGATGTGTAGGCCTAAGGAAGAAGTTTAAAACCCTAAGGGTAGGATGGTGATGGTGTTTGACCAAAACTTGCTACCTAAGTAACTGAATTAGTCACTTTGAGCTTTGAAATGCCCAGTTCAGGCTTCTGGGTCGAGCAGTTTGTGGTATGAATCACCCATTTCAAATGTTGAATTGGCTGGTTCATATGATGAGTGGAATGTTAGGTCGATGAATCGACATCATGAAATGGCCATTTGAAGTTTTGGATTGGAGTTTTATGCACACGTGAGTCGATCAGTTCATTGACTGAATCACTTGACTCAAGTGTTGAGATGTTAGGAAATGTGTAATTTGAGGCTTCTAGTTATTCGATCCAAGTAATGAAGCAGTTTTTGTCCTCTGGAGTTGGGAGATATGAATGAATGTAAAATCTATAGAATATGAACAAAGAATGATAAGGATTCTAATTAATGAGTGAAAAACAACTATATTACATTAATATCCTAAAACAGAGAAAAAGGAAGAAAAATCCTAAACAAAAATACCTCAATGATGCTATAAAAAGGATGAATATGCATTCATCAAATACCTCGAACATTAATGTTTTCTTGTCCTCAAACAACAATGAATCACAAATCATTCCTATTTGTACGAGAAACATGTCTTTCCTCATGCTCACAACATTCCTTTGTTCCTTACCTCCTTTCATGGCCAAGCGACCCAATCTCCTAGAATCACAAAACACAAAATTTTGTTCCCTATTAATACATGTTTTTTAGCTTGTTTCTATATCAACAATGTGTAAGGAATGGGCTTTACCACTTGAAGTACATATCTTATTACCACTTGAAGTACATCATATAGGGTAGGGTTCTCACAATATTTAATGGATAATGAATTCAAGTGGACTTATTACCACTTGAAGTACATATCTTTGATATTATTCTAGACATGAAAACATAGAGAAATATCAAGTGAAGCTAGATTGCTTTACCCAGGAAGCTATCTATTTTTATGGAAATTTTTCTTAGATCTCTCAAGGGGATATGAAATATTACTTAGATGTTTAATATCTACTATCATTGCTGAGAAGATGAGGAAGGGATGTACATGCTATCTTACACATGTAATGGATACTAGGGTTGAGAACCCTACCCTATATGATGTACCATAGCAAAAGAAATAAAACAAACTCTAAAATTTAGATTGTCATTAAAAAGACAATTTGATAGAGTTTATGTAGGCACTAGTGGACCATGCCGAGACACCAAGATATGTTGACGATTCATGATCATAGAGCACAGCCGCAAGGAATCAAGGAGCTTTGTCACTTTGACAAAACTGAGATAGACATATATAGGAGATTTTCTATAGCAACATAATTTTTAATTTAAAGGGTGGGCCATACTTTTGTAGAGCTATACATTTTGCAGGGTTATAACTTTATTTCTCTTACACGGACTCTTTTTTGTAAGCGGATCCATATTCTAACTTGAGCCCGAATGAGGCGGGGTGAATACATACTCCCATTTTATTGGAAAAAAAAAGAAAGGAAGAAAAAAAACATCTACCTCAATTATCACGCCCCTCACACTCCATGAAACGTACCTTCTATGCAACCTACTACCTCGGACTCTAGCGCTGTAGCGAGTCAAACAAAAACCGAGGCCAATCAGAAAAGCAACTTGAAGATTTGATAACTCTATGAAGAAAGTAACAAAGAGTACCTTGGCGACTAGGTTGGTTGGGACAAATTTTCTGTCCTGCAACTAGCGGTTGGGACGACGGCAGCGGCGATCACGGCTGAGGAAGAAACAATACTGTGGTGGGAGAACCGAAGAAAGCTGAAAAGGCAGGAGTCATACGGTCTCAATCAGCAGCAACCGAAGAATAGGCTGATAAGGCAAGCAGAGGAGGAGAAGGATGATGAGTAGCACGGATGAATAGCACTGCAGCTAGCTAGCACGCGCAAACGAAAAGGACTCTGGCTCGAAATAAGCAGCAAGACGGACGACGGAGCTAAAGAAATCAAAGCACCAAGAAAGATGAGGTTAGCTAGAAGACTCTGCTGCTACTTACTCCGCCCTGCCACCCAGTCACATGCTCTTCGCAGGCGCGGCGCAGAGAAGACCGGGCGTCCGGAGGACAGGAGCCAATCAACGCCGTCTTCGCTTCGGCGGCACCAACATAAAAGTTAACGGCGAATATACCACATGAGGCCATAGTAATCACGCGCTCATCTGGAGTGGGGAGAGAGAGCATCCTTTGATTCAACCTGGACGATGAACGGATCTCGTATTGGTGAAATAGGAGCAAGAAAACAAACTATGGCCTGGAGCAGAGATTTGATTTCTATTCCTCAGAAGTCCATGGGAAACAGAACAGTGTGGTGGCTGTTGGAGAAATCGCACCATGGAGTTGTGGTTTGGGCCTTCTCCACTTCTGGGCTAGCTATGAACAAAATAGGGGCCTGTTACTTTATGAGCGGGATGAAACTTGAGAAAATAATATGTCTAATATTTTTACATCGAAATAGAAGACAAGCGGGCCTGTTTGGAAGCTCTCTTCTATTCCACAGATTTGGGCCGAGTTCAGCAGCTCCTCCCCGACAGACGGAGCCAGGATTTGACCTTACGAGAGGCCAAAATTTAGGGTCTATTTGGTTGGACTGGACTCCAAAACATGGAGTTCCAACCGTGCTTGTTTTGGTTTCACACATACTTGCAAACCACAGTGAGAAATCAAACCCCTGGCAATACTTCCAGTTCTGCAGAAACTTGAGCAAGTGGACTGCATTTTTTTTTGGGCGCAGTTCCTTTTCACAGCCATCTTAGTACTAGGCCACTGATTACGACCCTACCCTCCCTTCTACTTGATCTCCGAATTATCATAAGTCAAGTTCGACCACAATTGCATTGTGTACGCATGTGAACATTTATATATATAATTATATAGTTATACAATGAAATTAATTTCAACTATATACAATTATCATAATTATATTTGAAATAATATTATAATAACCTATATCAAATTAATTATTTATGCAATGAAAGAATTCATCTAAATTATATAAAATGATCAAAATAAATATAATGGGAAACATATTATTAATAATTTCATAGGCTATTGGGTAAGTGGAACTTTAGTGTTTTATACAGTATAATTGTGAATTTTGGTTTAGCCAGGTCAATTCCAATCCAAAGTATAAATTCGGACCTGACCTCAAAATTATTTTGAGCCAGTTCGGGTACATTCTGACTTGGTTGAATAATCTTAGACTTCAACCCACTTAAACAATTTAAACTCGAGCCATATCTATCAAACAAAGTTTAATTTTGCCAACTTTATCCACAGCTTTCAGTCGAGGCCCTGGGCTGATGGAATCACTTGCATCATGCCAGGTCGCCAACGTAGTTTGGGGAATCAGAGGAAGCAACACAAACATGTTTTGCTCTCCAGATGTGTTATGATGCATTTGATGCTCTCACAAAATGTCCTGACACAAAAGAAGATTACTCTAAAATAGAAGGATAAGAGAGGGAATTGGATTATGCCATATTTTGGTGGGGAAGCACCAAGAAGTGTAGCTAATAAATGAGATGGTTTTACCGGTGGGGAATATTTCTCTACGGGATGAGTTGGTAGTTCCACGAGATATCCATATCATGCTCGGAGAAGGTATGCCTACACGGTTTTGGAGGTCAATGCTAAATTGTGTTCTTTCATCGTTTCTATTTTTCCTTGATTTCTTTTTAAAATATGATAATCTCTATTTCCCCATTTGTATAACCCTCTCCTTTTGTATCACCCTCTCCATTAATTTGGAATATCCTCTAGGACCCATCCCTTTGGTCCAAGTACTATCGGTCAAATATGCTAAAGATAGATGGAATTTCAGTATCTCCCACCCATGGCATCTGAAACTTAATAGAAAACTCTCTCTATATTGGAGGCACATATGGGAAATCTTTCCCATTATCATAGACAACACTCAATGGGACATAAAATCCAGTAACACTCCATTCAGGGTCCCTCTAGGGGATGATAGGATGGCTAGATGGAACCTAGATGTAGTGGAGATGAACCCCAACCTTTGAATTCGAGACATGTTTACATTAGGGGCAATATAAGAGGTGGATCGTCTAAGAGAGATGATAGTTGTAGATCAGATCTGAGAAGCTTAGGAACATTGAGATGACCTCATAGACAAGGAGGACATACCTATTTGGATGCCATCTACAGATGGTGTGTTTACCCTCAAATCAACAATTGAGATTGTTAGAGGGGTGCATGTACTGCCAACTCAGGGTCCTGCCCCGATTCACACCAACATGTGGGGATGGAATTCTACCCTCCCTTTGAAAATCTCCACCTTCCCATGGAAGGTTTTCCGTGAAACGATACCTACTAATGACAGGATCAGATCCTGCCACATCCCTACAGTATCAAGATGTGAATGTTGTGAATAGGGCCAAGAAGAAACTATAGAGAACCTTCTCATGAGAGGATCGACTGCAAGAAGTGTATGGGCAGAGGTGGAGGCTATTCTGGATGTTAACTCATTCAGGCCCCATAAATCGGTCAAGTCAATGTTGTTGACCTAAGGGTTATACATTGTCCATATTTTGATAATGACTTAACCATTCCATTCCTATGTATCTAATATATTTGTTCAAGATTGATTTCAGGATTTAGGTACATTAAAAGAATCAAATTACACAAGCCCTAGCTTGTCCAAGTTCAAGTCAAATGCAATACAAGTGTGCTATTTAGGAAATCACTTCAAATGACCTTAGAAGAATTTTGTAATCACTTGTATTGATTATATGACTTGTAACTAAGATGAGAAAAATATGTGGGACACTTAATACCAAGGATGAATTACCCATAAGTCAACTTAGAAAATTGATCACAAGTTGTTCATCAGTTGAGTTGGAAACTCAACCAATCCTATGATGGATTTTCTAAAGATGACCCATCGGTCGAGTTGTACACTCATAGAACTTGACCGACTGACTCTCTGAGCAAACTCAGTTTTGGCTCATTGGTCGAGTTCCCCAGAACAAACTCGATCAATAGTTTGAAAATTGGCTTTGTCCTTTAGTTGATCGGTCGAGTTACCTTTATTGAAACTCGACCGAATGTACTATATGAAAAACACAAAAAAAGTGATTATAACCATTAGTGACTTGTTTTGGGTAAAAATAGATATGTTGCTTTGAGAAAAATAGCTATATTTTGGCCCTAAGTGGTCCCCAACTCAAGGGAGTACCCTCAGCTATAAATAGGACCCCTTGGAGTTCATTCCAAGTTTGCTCATTCAAGCTATTCTAAGTCCTTGCTATAGTTGAGTATTCTACAACTCCTTGAGCCCCTTTCTCTCTCTAGTTTACACTTCATTTAATGATTGTGAGTGAGTTAGGTATGTTGTAAAAGAGCTCCACCCTTGTCCATGTAAAGATCTCATCTTCTCCTACTTCCCTATCCCCTTCCTAAATGAAGAAAAGGTGAAGCAAGCTTCCTCAAGTGAAGAAGGGGCTGTAGCTGGTCCTCTTCAAGGTTGATGAACTGGTGGTGATCTTCTCCCAGTGAAGGAGAAGGCAAAGGCTAAAGATCCAAGAGGAGTTGCAAAGTCCTTGGAAGCGGAAGACTTGTGCTTGAGTGGGAAAGACCTTGTTGAAGGTTGAAGACTCTTACAAAGTGGGTAAGTCCTTGGTAAGGTGGATACTGCTTGTGGTTGGATGGGTAAGTCCTTTGGTGGTATTGTGTTGTAACTCATATTGGTGATAATATAGAGAAAAACACTTGCAAAGTCTTAGAGTTTGACCTCTCTAGGTAGTCGACTGACTCACTTCTGAAGTGTGGAATCACTCTACATCCCTTTGTCAAGTGCTTGCTATCAATCTCTCTCATCCTTACTATGGTTGTTAGGTAGGACTTCAAATTGCACTTAAGTTATTACTTTAAACTTGATATAATTTGAAGGTCTAATCTATTTTGTGAGAAATTTTGTAGCTCTATTCACCCTCCTCTAGTCACACCTTACAAGGAGCCAATCGGAATTGTATCTACATGGAGTGAAGCTGCTCTCAAAGAAGCCCAACTCAATGCCAAAGCCATAAGAATCCTCTATGCAACCCTTGCCCCAACGGAGTTCAACCAGATCTCATCTTGGGACACCACCTATGAGATTTGGGACAAATTGTGCATCACCTATGAAGGCACAAAGCAAGTCAAGGAGGAAAAGATCTACATGTTGAACAACCTTCTAGAGAACTTCAAGATGGGTAAGAAAGAAGGGATTGTGGAGATGTACTCAAGACTCAATGTCGTCATCAATGGGTTGGCTGTACTGGGCAACAATTTGGATAGAGGTGTGATCAACTCCCAGATCTTGATGACTCTATTAAAGAGATGGGAGTCAAAGGTCACCTCCATTGAAGAAGTGAGGAGAATCGGTGACATCCCAACCAAAGATCTCATTGGCAACCTTCAAGCACATGATCCTAGGCTTGAGAAGCAAGCAAGAAGAAGCCAAGCAAGAAGAGAAGGAAGCCAAGAAGATCAAAGAGAGTGCTTTCAAAGCACAAGTGGAGGTTGTCATCCTTCAATAACAACTTGCTTTCCAGACTTCTCCCTCCTCCTCTAGTGAAGATGAAGGCCCTAGTGAGCATGAAGACAACTACATCAAGGGAAAACACTTTAAGGGAAAGCAAACCTCCTCCTCTTCTACTCCAAGATGCTACAAGTGTGGGCAAAAGAGGCACTACAAGAGTGAATGCTCCAAGTCAAGAAAGTCACACCACAGGGGCAGCTCAAAGAAGGAAGAGGAATACAAGAAGGAGAGCAAATATAAGAGGAAGGACAAGAAGGAAAAGAGATATAAGAATGCAGCTAATTCAGCTTGGGAAGCTTCATCTTCAAGAAGCTCAGGCTCCAAAGAAGATGGAGAGTGCCACCTTGCACTCATGGCCTCTACTAGTGAAGATATTGGTGAGGTAAGTGAGGTAAGAGAGGTAAGCTTGCATGAGTTATCTAACAAAGCTATTATTGACATGCTTATTTCTGCCCATCCATCTTTTGCTAAATGTAAATCTAAAAGAAAACAATTAGGAAAAATTATTGATGATCTTTATGCTAAGCTTGAAATTCTTGAATTGAATGAGAAAACCAATCTTGAGAGTATTCATAATTTACAAGGGAAATAACTTGATCTTGAGCTCCAATACAATGAGGTTGAAGTTGAGAATGGTATCTACCTTAAGAACATTAAGAATCTTATGGGAGAAAACCAAAATTTCCTTAAAGAGATTGAATTGGTTAAAACTAAAAATGCTGAATTTAAGCTCCTTATTGATGCTTGTAGAGAAGAGAGAGATGTCTATCTCAAAGAAATCCAAATGCTTAAATATGAAAATGCTTGGTTACTTGGTCAAGTAAATGATCTATCTTCTAGACCTTTATTACCTAGTGTAAATGTTACTATTATCTCTCTTGAAAAGGATTCATATTTAACTAAAGCTTTATGTCTTAAGACTGATCTTATGCATGCTAGGGATGACATATCTAGTTTATATTCTACCATTATTTCTTTAAATTATGATAACCATAGATTGAGAGCATCCCTACAGAAATTTCTCAAAGGGAAGAACTCCCTAAATGAAATCCTTGACCATTCTACCAAACAAAGTGGTACTAGTAGTTTGGGATTTGTAGGGGGGAGCATCAAAGGGCAAGAACAAAGCCAAAGGTAAGAAAAAGAGCAAGGAGACCTCTTTCTTTGTTGGAGAGTCTTCCGACACTAAGAATCCTATGGTTTGTTCTTATTACAAATGTGATGATCATTACTCTACTTATTGTCCTTACAAGCCCAAAGGGACCAACCCAAAGATGAAATGGGTCCCCAAGCTAACTCAGGATCCCAAAGTTTGAGTTGGGAACTGACATTCTCCTTTATTATAGGAAAAGTATAGATGGATTGTTGATAGTGGTTGTACAAACCACATGACCGGTGACATAAGCCATTTCAACAATTTCACCAAAAAGAAAGAAGGATCGATCACCTTTGGGGACAACAAGAAAGGTGAAGTAATTCCTATTATTAAAGAGCTCAATGTCACTCAAAAGAGAAAAGAGGTGGTCACTCAAGAGGAAGAGAAAGATGACGAAAAGAAGGATCCAACCCCCCGGTTTGCAAAGAATCATCCAAAGGAACTGATTTTAAGTGATCCTTTTGAAAGATTGAAGATGCAGGATGCATTCAACAAAGAACAAGTCAACAACGCCTTCATCTCACAACTCGAGCCTAAAATGTCAAGGAAGCTCTTGGGAATGAAGAATGGATCCTAGCTATGTAAGAAGAGTTGGAGCAATTAAAAAAGAACAAAGTTTGGACCCTTGTGCCAAGACCAAGTGATAGAAAGATCATTGGCACTGAATGGGTCTACCGCAACAAGCTTGATGAAAGAGGCAAAGTGGTAAGAATAAAGTAAGGTTAGTGGCTCAAGGCTACAATCAACAAGAAGGTATAGACCTTGTTGAGACATATGCACATGTAGCTAGACTTGAGTCCATTCACATGTTGCTTGCCTTTTCTAGTTATAAAGACTTTCTTCTATATCAAATGGATGTTAAAAGTGCATTTTTGAATGGTACAATTGGGGAGGAAGTATATGTTGCACAACCTCCGAGCTTTGAACATTATAGTCTACCTAACCATGTTTATTTGTTGCAAAAATCTCTCTATGGACTCAAAAAAGCACCAAGGGCTTGGTATGAGAAATTAAAGAACTTTGTTAGATCATGAGTATATTATGGGCAAAGTGTATTCTACCTTATTTCTAAAGCACACTTCTAAAAAATTTCTTATCATACAAATATATGTTGATGATATTATTTTTGGTAGAACTAACCTTTATCTTTGTAAAGAATTTAGTGATCTTATGCAGTGTGAATTCGAGATGAGTATGATGGGTGAACTCACGTTCTTCCTTGGCTTTCAAATCAAGCAAACAAAATATGGGAACTTCATCAACCAAGGCAAGTACACAAATGAACTACTTAAGTGCTTTGTGATGGAGAACACCAAGCCGATGGACACACCCATGTCAAACACCGCCAAACTTGATAAAGATGAAGAAGGTGAGTAGGTAGATGAGAAGCTCTATATAGGTATGATTGGAAGTTTACTTTATTTAACTGTCTCTAGACCTGATATAATGTTTAGTGTTGGCTTGTGTGCTCAATTTCAATCAAACCCTAAAAAATCACATCTTATAGATGTTAAGAGGATTTTAAGGTACTTAGCCAAAACCCCAAATTTTGGACTATGGTATCCCAAGTCAAGGGACTTTACTCTTACTACTTATAGTGATGCGGATTATGCATGATGCTTGATTGATAGAAAGTGCACAAGTGGCACTTGTTTCCTCCTAGGACTATGCTTGATTTCTTGGTTCTCCAAAAAATAAAGCACAGTGACATTATCAACCACCGAGGCTGAGTACATTTTAGTCAGGAGTTGTTGTGCCCATGTCCTATGAATGAAGCAAATGCTCCAAGACTTTAACATTCATTTTGACGCTTCTCCTATCTATTGTGATAATACTAGTGCAATCAACTTGTCATACAATCATATCTTGTATAGTAGAGATAAACATATAGAGGTTCACCATCATTTTTTTGTGATCACATTGCCAAGAAGGATATCTATATCACGCATGTGGATACGAAAAATCAGTTGGCAGACATTTTCACTAAACCTCTAGCTAGTGAGAAATTTAATTTTTTTAGATCAAAATTACTTATAACTGCTTTGAATGAACTATTTTGGGTGTCAATTAACCATTTTTAGGTGTCAATAACCTTTTATGGGTGCCATAGCATCCAAAAATGCTTTATTTGGGCGTCATTTTAAACTTCTGGGTGTCAATGAACCATTTTGAGTGTCAATTACCTTATTTGTGCGCCATCTTTATAATTTGGGTGTGTAATGCACCATTTTGGCCGTCAATTAACTATTTTGGTTGTCAATAGCCATTTATGGGTGCCATAGCATCCAAAAATGGTAAAATAGCACCCAAAAACGGTTAAATAGTTGTTTTGGTTGTCGATACCTTATTTGGGTGTCATCTTTATACTTTTGGCTATCAATGAACCATTTTGGTCATCAACTAACCATTTTTAGATGTCAATAATCATTTATGGGCACCATAGTTAGTTGTCAATTAACCTATATATATCATTTTTATATTTTTTTCTCAAAAATATGTCAATATTAGGCTTGTTAGATTACATTTTCATAACGAAACCAACGGTTTTTGTTTTAATAAAAATTCTTTATGGTTCAAAAGTTATAAGCGAAAAAAAATTATTTTCCTATTGCATAATTTCAAAAAGACCACCCAATCACCATCCGCCACATGGTGTGATTTAGGGGGCTCACTTGAGGCTGGTTTCCCTGTGCGTGAAACTGCTCACGCGCGGGCTTGAGCATCCCAGAAGCTTAGTCCTATCAAAACCCACGTAAAGCATCTAGTCACATGCATACATCACCACGACTGACTCGACAGATCATCCCCTCACCCACACCACTTCTCTTTCCATCTATTCACACTCACACGATCCTCGATTGTCATAGTCACAACAAGTCTTTGACTTCCTAGCAGCTTACATATAGAAATGGAAGAAGGTCAATTATATGGGGAACAATCCGAACGTATACTTGGGATGCTTTAGCTGCTCACTGACTATGGGTTACTATGTGTAAAAAAAAACTATGAGTTACTATATATATATATTTCTATTTTAGTGCTCTGTATATAATGTGCATATTTCTACATGTGTACCATAATATGAATTGATGTGTACATGTATCATGACATTTGTATACATATGTAGTGCTATGTGTGCAACAATACATGTGTACAACAATACACATTACAGTAGCAATGTCTACACAATAGTACACATGAAAATACACATGAGTACAAGACTATACACAACAATACACAAGGCAACACATGTTTACTTACACATGGTAGTACACATGTGTAGAAGACTACATACAACTGTACATATGTCAAAATACATGAGTACAACATTACATGGTTGTACATATATGTACAACAGTACATATGGCTGTACACATGTATACAACAATACACAAAATTATACACATGTGTACAAAATAGTACACATGGTCCTACGACATTGTACACATATGTACAGTCTTATACACTTAACCTCTTGATGATCTAATTTTACTTTCGAGTACAGTCTTGTACACATGATGATCAAGAGGTTAAGTGAAAGTAGATCATCAAGTATGACCCTTACTTGATGATCATCAAGTACAGTCTTGTATACATGGTCCTACAAGATAGTACACATGGTCCTACAACACTGTAGACTACAAGACTGTACACATGGTCCTACAAGACTGTACACATGTGTACAAGACTGCATACATTGTCCTACAAGATTGTACACATTGTCTTACAAGACTGTACACATGTATACAAGATTGTACACATGGTCCTAAAAGACTGTACACATGTGTACAAGAATGTAAACATGGTCCTACAAGACTGTACACATGTGTACAAGACTGTACATGTGGTCCTACAAGACTCTACACGTGATCCTAAAAAACTGTATACATGGTCCTACAACACTGACATGTGTACATGACTCTACACATGGTTCTACAAGACTTTAAATATGTGTACAAGACTATATGCATGGTCCTCCAAGACTATACACATGATCCTTAAAGACTGTATACATGGTATTACAAGACTATACACATGTGTACAAGATTGTACACATGGTCCTACAAGACTGTACACATATGTACAAGAATTTACACATGGTCCTACAAGAATGTAAACATGTGTACAAGACGACTATACATATGGTACTACAAGACTGTACACATGGACATACAAGGATGTACACATGGTCTACAAGACTGGACACATGTGTACAAGATAGTACACATGGTCCAACAAGACTGTACACATGTGTACAAGACTGTAGACATGGTCCTACAAGACATTACATATGTGTACAAGACTAAACACATGGTCCTACAAGACTGTACACATGGTCCTACAAGACTGTACACATGTGTACAAGGCTGTACACATGCGTAGAAGACAGTATACATGTGTACCAGATTGTACACATGGTTCTACAAGACTATACACATGTGTATAAGAATTTAGACATTGTCCAACAAGACTGTAAACATGTTTACAAGACTGTACACATGGTCATACGAGATTGTACTCATAGTCCTACAAAATTGTACACATGGTCCTATAAAACTATACACATGTGTACAAGACTGTACACATGGTCCTACAAGACTGTGCCCAAGGTCCTACAAGACTGTAGACATGTGTACAAGACTGTATACATGTGTGCAAGACTGTACACATGTATGAAAGACTATACACATGGTCCTACAAGACTGTACGCATGGTCCTACAAGACTATACAAATGTGTACAAGATTGTACACTGGTCCTACAAGATTGTATATATGGTCCTACAAGACTGTACACATGGTCCTACAAGACTGTATACATGTGTAAAAAAGTGTACACACGGTCCTACAAGGATGTACACATGTGTACAAGACTATACACATGTTTACAAGACTCTACACATGTGTACAAGACTGTACACATGTGTACAAGACTATACACATGGTACTGCAAGACTGTACACATGTTTACAAGACTGTACACATGGTCCTACAAGGATGTACACATGGTCATACAAGACTTTACACATGTGTGCAAGACTGTAGACATGGTCTAAGAGACTGTACACATGGCCCTACATGTAAGGACCCTGACCTCTGTTTAGGGCTTATCCTGTTTGCTTTGCTTAACCCTGGTGCTTAGTTGCTTGCTAATCACCTTTAGTGGTGAGTAGGGTTTGTTGGTGCTTTGTTGAGAGCTGGAGGTGCTACTTGCAAATTAACCCAAGTCTAGGGTTTTTGGGCAAGTTTGTCATCTTGTGAGGTGTTCCTCCCTCTCCTTGCTTCCTCTGGTGTTGAGAGGAAAGGTTGGGCTCGTTGCTTGTGTTGCCTTGGGCTTGGATGAGCCTTGTTGGGCCTTGTTGTGCTTTGCCTTTGCCTTTTTGGACCTTGTGCCGGGCAGGAGTGCCTTGTGTCGACCTAGGTGTGTTGGCCATGGCTGTGTCGACCTAGGTGTGTCGCCCAGGGTGTGATGTCGAGCATGGTGTGGAGGTGTGTCACCCATGGACCCCTTTGACCCTTTTGACCTCATTTGTGTCACCACTAGTGGACACTTGGCGCTTGATGCTTGCATGTGGAAATGGCCTTGGACATGTGTTTAGGGCATGTTAGAGTGGTGACTTTGCTCATGGACAAGTGTCCCTAGGTGGGCAACACCTTGCCTTGTCTTACCTTGGTTTCTCCTCCATCCTCTTCTATATATGTGTTCCCTTTCTCTTGCTAAGGATCCCTTTAGTTCCTTTGTTTCCCCTCTCCCTTGGTGCATGACACCCTCTTCCTTTGCAAGCTTGGTGGTCAATTCTTATCTTGGAGTCTCCTTCTTCCTCTAGTGGTGGCCGAACCCTAGAGTGCCTTGCTCTTTTTCTTGTGGTGGAGCTTATATGCTTGGTGCTTGGAGCTTTGGAGTTTGCTTAAGGCGGGTTACATAACTCCTAACCCTAACTATACTACCTTTTATGTTCTTGCATGTTTCTTATGCTCATAATCGGCTATGTTTGTTGCTAGTTCTTGCTTAGTTGCACCTTGTTGGCTGAACCATGTTTCTAGGGTTTCCTTGTTAAACAACACCCCTCTCCCTCCTTGGCCTATAGAAGTGAGATTGAACTCTAGTGACATGGGAAATACTCCTCTCTCGTTTAAGTTGAGAGGTGAGCTTGTGTTCTAGTTTCTTGAGCAACACCCTTCTCTCACCATGGATTCGAGAGGTGAGCTTTGTGGTGGTTGTAGACCTTTGTTGGTTGATCCTTGTGGTTGCCCGATTGGTGATAAGAAGTTGTGCAAGACCCCTCTCTCTTGGTTGTTGAGAGGTGAGACATCTTCTTGATCCATTAGGGTTTAGTTCCCTTATGCTTGAGGTTGATGATGACCTTGTGAAGTTGCATCTTGCACGATAGGGTCTTGAGGTGATGTTGCCCCTTACCCCTCTTGATCTAGAGAGTTGGTTGACATGTTGTGGTTGTGTTGAGTGTTACACCTGGTTCCTGCCCTTCTGTGTGTCAGGCGTCATACTTGGTTGAGTACCCTGCCCGACACGCCTAGTTTAGGTGGTAGCTCGACGTCGTCACACCTTGGACGATAGGGGGTGTTGTGATATGGTCTTGTGTTGGGCGTCACACCACATTCTTTGCCTTGTGTGTTGGCCGATAGGTCGAGGCTAGGATGGTTGAGCGACAAGCTCCTTTGCCACCCGATTGAGTTGCATCTTTGGGCGTCATGCTTTGTTGAGTAGCCTGCCCGATACATCTAGCCTGAGGTGGTAGCCTAGTGCCTGTTACACCTTGGATGATTTGGAGTTTAGTGGCTAGCTCTGTGCGGGGCGTCATGACATAGTGGTGATGCCTGCTAGTAACCCTAGCCGTTGCACATGAATGCCCGATACCCATGATGCACGATACACATGTGGTTGCACGACACATATTGCACGATATACGTGTGGTTGCACGACACATGTTGCATGATACACATAGGTGCATGACATGTTGCACATCATGCCTGTGCACGTTATGTCTTGGGTCCTTGTTGGTCGATACATCTTGAGGTGGTAGCCCGTTACCTTTGCTAAGTGCTTGGGCGATATGTGGCTGGCTTGCTTGGCCGATATGGGACTAGAGTGTTGGGCGATATGAGGAAGTACCATGCCCGATACTACCTTTAGTGAGGGTGCCCTACCCGTCACACTTCTTGTGAGGGTAGTGGGCACTTCTAGTGAGGGTCTTGTTCCTTCTATAAAACCTATATGCTAGATCTTTTTCATGTAATCACGTTTGGTTTATGGTTGTAAACCCTTGACACATTTGGTAATGGTAAGGTGGTTGTTATAGTAGAACACACATGTGTAAACATGACATCTCTGAATCATGCATGCTTATATTATGAGGAGTAAGTGATATAAGTATATGAGTTGCTTCACATGATGATATGATCGATGTCTATGGTCACAGGTTGAGGCATGAATGATAAAGCATATAAGCATCAATGTTGCCTTATGTTTGATGATATGATCCTTTCTGTTAATCCAGGATAACTGTGTATGCTAATCATGTAAGTGTTTCATACATATGCATAGCCAGGTAAAGGGCTATGAGGTATATATGTTTGAGTAACACTGCTTTGATGGTTACTCTTGATGATGATATAACGTGCATGATGTGTTTTGGTCTGAGGACCTGAGTTTGGCTAAAGTGCCTAAGTTGAGGTGTTATCCTCTGATGATGATCTGGGATGGTTATTCCCCAGCAATGAGAATGCCTTTTTGGGGCAGTGGTTTCTTGTGGTGAGGGATTCTGATCCCGGAATAACATGATGGTGGTAATAATGATGTAGCTTTATGTTATGCATGTGTTACAACTTGGTTGCCCCAACAACCCACTTAAAACATACTAACTAATCACATCGGAATATATCATGTAGTTTGCCCTGGCCATAGATCCATCATCGTCAGGAGGTGGTGATGGTGAAACGGGTTCTCCTGCGGGTTAACCCGGAGCGCATACTGTTGAGTATGTGAGGTTTCTCCTAGCCTAAAGTGAGGAGGTAAGAGTGCAACTTTGGTTGTAGACTCTAGAGTGCAGTTTCAGGCCCGTAGCTCAATATGTTAAGAGCATGGTGAACATGCCCATGGCTCAGGATATGTGATATGGGAGCATGAATGTGTTCATGGCTCAGAGCATGGTGAACAGGCCCGTGGCTCAATTTTACTAGAGCCGATACCTGTACCAAGGTGGGCTAGGAAGAGGGTAGCCTGACCCTGTGGTTGAGGCCATTTAAGCATGAGACTGCAGTCCTGCTTGTGTTTTACTTGTGCACTGACCACGAGGTGGGAGGTCGTGGAGTCCGGCTCTTCCATTGACCTTGTATGGCACCGGCTTGGGTTTCACAACTGAAGGTTGGATTTGAGCGGTATAACTCACTTCCTTAGGGCATAATAATATGTAATCCAGCCGAATAGTATTTATTGCTTAAGGCAAAATACGGAACATTAATTGAGGCCTTGCTTGTGTAGTTGATCTTGTTATACTTGCAGTTACTTATACATCCCTTATGTTACGTGGTATGATCTTATAAATCTTATCTTGTTAATCATGTTCCATAAAGAGATACTTGGGTATCTGCCTTCCGTACAGCTTGGTAAGCTTGATGGTATGAATAGCTTTACCTTATAGACTGCTCTTATTCTATGAATTATCCATTATCGGCTGCTATTGCCTTTATCTTTCTGAGGTTTTATGGTTTCGGCGGGGAGTTATGTTTCTCGCTGGGACTGTGTGTCTCACCCCGCTAGTTTGCACCCTTTTTAAGTGTTCGAGCTAGACGTGGTGGTGGTCGCGGGGTTGCGGCCGAGCAGCAAGAAGAGCAGTAGAAGGCAAGAGATGGACATGCTGCTATTTTGGTTGTTTTGTAGTAGAGTCTTAGAGTCATCCCTGTACTCTTAGGTCCTTGGAGATGTTTTGACGTTGTTTCACGATGTATAACTGTTGATGCTTTGTATGTCCTGCAGCTGGCCGGATGTGGGCCGTTATGTACATATAAATAGGCGATGAACTCCTTGTGATGGATAGACAGCTGCTCCTCTAAGCTGTGAGCACGTATAGAGACTTGTAAATGTTTATATAACCTGTTTTCTTGCAGGAGAAGGATCTGAATATAATAGTTTCTTAGTTTATCTACTTTCCAAAATTGGTTTTAATTAACGCGTGTTTTTGGTAATTAGTGGTTTATGGTGTTTTCCACACGTTTTCACGTGACACCTCACTGTTTGTATGATAGCGAGATGTGTCGCCACAAGCTTGGTATCAGAGCTCTAGGTTCGCTGAGTCTACAGGGATTTAGGACTAGGTTGTGTTTGTTCTTATGAGATTTCTAGATTTTCTTACAATCATCTTCTGCCCTCAGCAGAAGAAAAAGCCAAGATGTCTGGAATCCATGAAGAACATGCTACCGAGAACAACGATGCTGCATCAGTTGATGGAGCTATAGGGCAGGCACATGAAGATCGGGTGCCTTGTTGACTCAAGGTCAATTAGGTCAATGTTGACTCACGTCTAAATTGACTAAACCCATGTTTTGATGATGACTAACCATTCCACATATTGGTGTCTAATGTCTCTACTTGAGTAATTTCAGATTAGGTATAGACACACTCCAATTGCCCTAACTTGCACATCTCAAGTTGGAGAAAAGACAAGTCAAAGTCATACAAGTGCACGTTTTTGTAATATGATGTATATCCATTAGAATCATGTTGTAAATCACTTGTAATGATTGTATGACTTGTAATTAAGCTTAGAAAAATATCAGGAATACTTAGATCGAATATTAGAGCACTCTTAATGCAACTTTGAAAATCAATTACAGGCACTTGTTCGGTCGAGTTTCCCACCCTGAAACTCGACCGATCAACCTTGGTCGATTTTCTGAAGATTGCATCGGTCGAGTTGTGCACTCACAGAACTCGACCGATTGGGTAGTAGGCCATTTCCAGTTGAAATGGTCGGTTGAGTTTCCTCAGGGCAAACTCGACCAATCCTTTGAACATCGGTTTGCCTGCTACTTGATCGGTCGAGTTACACCCATAGAAACTCAACCGATTGCACTATACGGAAAAGTGTTTCTAGCCGTTGTGGAGTTTCAACAAGTGAAAATAGATCCGTTGCAAGCCACAAAATGGCTATTTTTCGTTCATAAGTGTTCCCAAAGGCTAATAGGCATCCCCAGCTATAAATAGGACCCCTTGGGATTCATTCCAAGGTTGAGCATTCATTGCAAACTCTTTGTGAGGTTCCTATTCTATAGTTGAGTGCTTCCTACAGCCTCCTCTCCTCTCTCTCTCTAAGCTTAATCACTTGCTACATCTATTAGAGTGAGTAGGAGATTTGCAAGAGAGCTAGTTTCTACTTGTATATCTTGTGAGGCTCTCACTTCCACCACCTCCCCATCTCTCATTTGCTATCTTGAAGATGAATGTTTTCTCTCTTGTCCAAGAGAGGTGAAGAAGAACAAGGGAAGGAGTCCCTTGGTGAAGATCAAGGCCGAACACTTGGAGCTAGAGTGGGTAAGCCCTTGGAGAAGGCAAAAGACTCAAGCTCAAGTAGGTAAGACCTTGGTGGAAAACTTCTCCGAGTGAAGGTGAAGTCAAAGGCGGAAGATCCAAGAAGAGTGGGTAATTCCTACAAGGCTGAAGACTTGTGCTAGAGTGGGTAAGTCCTTGGAGAAGGCCGAAGACTCTTGCAAAGTGGGTAAGTCCTTGGTAAGGTTGAAGACTCTTTGTATTGGATAGGTAAGTCCTTTGTTGGTCATGTATTGTATGTCTTATTAATGAATATAAGATTGCAATTGTTTGAAGTCCTCGAGTTTGACCTCTCTAGGCAAGTGGACTGACACACTTCTAGTTTGAAGTGTGGAACCACTCTAAATAGCTTGTCTAATTGGTGCATGTTCAATCTCTCTTATGCTTTCTATGCATGATTTAGTTGCACTCAAATTACCTATTTAGCAACCTTATCTTGTCATATATTTTGAAGGTTTAATGAATTTTGTGTAATTGCTTTCAGCTCTATTCACCCCCCTCTAGAGCATCTAATCACCCATCTAGGATCCAACAAGTGGTATCAGAGCGGGTCTTCTCCAAGCATACTTCAACAAGTAGGAGAAGATGGGTGACTACCTAGGAGGGAGACTCTCGACCAGCCTTCCTATCTTTGATGGGAGCAACTTCCTCTATTGGAGAAGAAGACTTCAATTCTTCATCCAAGGATCAAGTCTCGAGATGTGGCAAATGGTGAACAGCCCATACATTCTACCAAAGTCAAATATTGAAGAATGGGATGAAGCCACCTTGATGAAAGCAACTTTGAATGCTAGAGCCATGCACATCCTATATGCCTCAATGACCCCCACCGAGTTCAACCGGATTTCCTCTTGTGAGACGGCCTATGAGGTATGGAAAAAGCTTTGCATCAATTATGAAGGGACAGATCAAGTGAAGGAAAGCAAAGTCTACATTCTCAAAGGGTTGCTTGAGAACTTCAAGATGGGAAAGGAGGAGAGCATTGCCAACATGTACTCAAGGCTCAACACCATCTTGAATGGTCTTGCTGTTCTAGGACATCCTATGTCTAGTGGAGAGATCAACTCAAAGATCCTTAGAACTCTCCCCAAGAGGTGGGAATCCAAGGTGACTTCTATTGAAGAAGCAAGGTCTCTTAGGGATATTCCTATTGAAGAGCTCATTGTAAATCTACAAGCACATGAAGCCACACTTGACAAGAGGGAGGAATTAGAAAGACAAGAGAAGAAAGAGCTAAAGAGAATGAAGAAGGTTGAACTAAAGACTCAAATTGAAGCTATCGTGGAACAAGTCTCTCCATCCTCTCAAGCTAAGGAAGACGCCATGTACTCCAAGGGTAGACTCTTCAAAGGCAAGTCCTCCTCCATCCGATGCTTCACATGTGGAAAGAAGGGTCACTACAAGGAAGATTGCCCACAAGGCAAAAAGACCCATCTTCACAAGAAGGAGAAATGACACTCAAGCTCAAGTGGCTCCTCCAACTCAAGCTCAAGTGAAGATTCATGTGAAGGATCAAGCTCAAGCTCTAGTGATGAAGGGGAATGTAATTTTGCCCTTATAGCATCAACAAGTGAAGACTCATGTGAGGTAAATCTAGACTCTTTAGATAAAGAATCTTTAATTGCTATTATTCATGACATTTGTGCCTCTTATAAGTCTTCGAAAAAGAAAAAGAAAAAGCTTGCTAAAATTGTTGATAATTTGCATATAGAACTAGATGATCTTGAATATGCTAATTCTTGCTTGCTTATTGATAAAAATGATTTTCTTAGCCAAGTAGACTCTCTTAAACTTGAAAATGCTAGTTTACTTGATAAGATAAAATTTCTAGAAGCTCAACCTCTCATGTCTAGTTCTAATGAAGAGCATACTTTAATTATTGATTCTCTCATGCATGACATTGATGTTCTTAAATCTGAAAACAAGGACAAAGATTTTGGTTTGCATGAATTAGAAATAGAAAATGCCTCCTTGCTTGCTAAAATCAATGGGCATGAATCTTGTTCTAGTTCTACAAATAGAGAGAATAATGTTGTTGCTCTTCATATTGATAGTGATTCTCTTTCAACTAAATCTCTTTGCTTAGAAAATGATCTTTTGCATGCTAGAGATAAGATTAATCAATTTTCTTCGACTATTGCTTCTCTTAAGCATGATAATGACAGTTTGAGATCTTCTTTGCAAAGATTCTTAGTTGGTAAAAAGAGTCTTAATGACATCCTACACCACTCTACTAAACAAATTGGTAGACATGGTTTGGGGTATGATAGTAGTCAAGGGAACAACAAAGATAAAGGACCTCCATTATTCCATGGAGAATCCTCTAGTTCCAAGACTATGGGCACATGCAACTATTGCAATGATTTTGGTCATTATTCTACTTGTTGTCCTTTTAGAAAAGCACCCAAGAGAAATAGGACTTGGGTTGCTAAACTAACCCCTCCGGACCCAAAAACATGATTGGGGACCATTTCATCTTTCTTCTTGTAGGTACTTGCAAATGGATTGACTTGAGCTATTGAATTGCAAATTGACTTATCAATCCACATAAAAGAAGAAAGGTGAGATGTGTAGAGGGTGACAACAAGTGGAAAAGGCAATGGTAAACTAAAAGGTAAAGGTTTTATTGCTTATAACCTATCCTAACTTGTTTTTGTCAAATTAGTGTGCACTATACATATGGTTTTTGAGTCAAAAGTGGCATTTTGTGTTTCTCTTCACACTCTTGCTCAAAAACTGTTTCTAATGCTTATATAGTGCATTACTAACTTGCTTAGACAAGTTTGGATATGGTTTGTATCTTTAGCATGCCTTTAAATATGTTTTTATGAAATATATGTGCCTTTTGACAGCTGCTCTGTCGGTCGAGTTTGCCCTATTGAAACTCGACCGATGGGCACCAATAGGTGTTGTCAACAACTGTCATCGGTCGAGTTGCCAATGCACAGAGCTCGACCGATAACACTGTGCAAAGAATATAAATTTGGCTTATTGAGTGAGAATTTCCCTCTCAACTAGATTTTCTCAACCAATAGCCTTATTCTTTGGCACTCTCTTTTGGTATCTTTATATATGCATATTGCCATGTTCTAAATTGCCTATCTTGCACATAACTCTGTAATTGCTCTAAATTGGTATATCTATATCTTGCAATTACTTGCTTTGAGTTGTCTTGCAGGTTTTGATGATGATCTCTTTGGATCTCTTGGTTGTGTCTAAAATCGCTTCCGTTGTACTCTAACTTGCTACATCTCTCTAGGTGTATATCTTGTGTTGATACAACCTTGAGGTTCTTAGGGGTAATCATCTCACGGTAAGGATGCATATCTAGTGAGTTATATCCTTTCATGCTTCTAAAATTGCATATCTCTTTGTTTGGATATATCTCTACATCTACTCATAGCTTGCTTTATCTTGTGTATCTTTTGGTATCTCTTGCTATGATCTAGATCCTACTAGTAGTCCTAACTTGTGATATCATCTACTAGTAGTTCATATACATGTAGTTCTAACTCTATTTATAATTGGCATCTTTGATCATCTATATGTTATGTTTGTATCTTATCTCATACATGCTCAAGGTTGTTCTTTGAATTGCTTATCTACTATCTTGAGTTGCTTGCATAACATTGTGATGCAGGGTACATAGATCTACATGATATGTAGAAATTGGAGTATTTTTGGTTTTTATGCATATTTTACTCCAGTTTCAGTTTTTGGTGCAAGACTAGTGTTTTTCATGCAGAAACGACCTTCTAGGCAAGACTCATCGCTTTGCCATGAGCTCCGATGGGTTTTGGTCAAATTCCATCATCTTGAGGGTCAAAATTGTGATTTATTGTTTTTCTGCAGCACTTTATCTTGCATTTTTGGGTTGTTCAAGTATATGTTTTAACTTGCTTTTCTTTCTATGCTTGGACAAGCCCCTATCTGTGCTCTTCTACTCTCTTTATATATATTTGTGTTATCTCCTTTCTCTTTAACAAGTGATGTTTCCTTTTTCTTCATAACCCCACTTTTTGAAATGACAAAGGGGGAGAAAGGTATGTCTTCTTTTAAAAGAGGAAGAAGGCATGTCTTACATGAAGAGGAGAAGCATGTTCATGAAAAGGGAGAAGGTAAATGGGATAAGACATATATGTGTAGAACGTATATGAGTAGAAGACATAGTATTCTATAAATGTTATGAAAGCTAATCATGCAGGAGAAATAGCATCAATTGAGGGGGAGTATGAAAACTCCATGCGCATCAATTGAGGGGGAGCATATGAACTCCATTCTATTGAAACCCCTAGGTTTCTCCAAAGGTATCAATTTACTTAAATGCTTTCAATACATTTATGGAATGGTTTGTCATCTTCAAAAAGGGGGAGAAGTTTGACTCAAGGTCAATTAGGTTAATGTTGACTCATGTCTAAATTGACTAAACCCATGTTTTGATGATGACTAACCATTCCACATATTGGTGTCTAATGTCTCTACTTGAGTAATTTCAGATTAGGTATAGACACACTCCAATTGCCCTAACTTGCGCATCTCAAATTGGAGAAAAGACAAGGCAAAGTCATACAAGTGCACGTTTTTGTAATATGATGTATATCCATTAGAATCATGTTGTAAATCACTTGTAATGATTGTATGACTTGTAATTAAGCTTAGAAAAATATCAGGAACACTTAGATCGAATATTAGAGCACTCTTAATGCAAATTTGAAAATCAATTACAGACACTTGTTCGGTCAAGTTTCCCACCCTGAAACTCGACCGATCAACCTTGGTTGATTTTCTGAAGATTGCATCGGTCGAGTTGTGCACTCACAGAACTCGACCGATTGGGTAGTAGGCCATTTCCAGTTGAAATGGTCGGTCAAGTTTCCTCAGGACAAACTCGACCGATCTTTTGAACATCGGTTTGCCTGCTACTTCATCGGTCGAGTTACACCCATAGAAACTCGACCGATTGCACTGTACGGAAAAGTGCAGAAAAGTGTTTCTAGCCGTTGTGGAGTTGCAACAAGTGAAAATAGATCCGTTGCAAGCCACAAAATGGCTATTTTTCGTTCGTAAGTGTTCTCAAAGGCTAAGAGGCATCCCCATCTATAAATAGGACCCCTTGGGCTTCATTCCAAGGTTGAGCATTCATTGCAAACTCTTTGTGAGGTTCCTATTCTATAGTTGAGTGCTTCCTACAGCCTCCTCTCCTCTCTCTCTAAGCTTAATCACTTGCTACATCCATTAGAGTGAGTAGGAGATTTGTAAGAGAGCTAGTTTCTACTTGTATATCTTGTGAGGCTCTCACTTCCACCACCCTCCCATCTATCATTTTCTATCTTGAAGATGAAGGTTTTCTCTCTTATCCAAGAGAGGTGAAGAAGAACAAGGGAAGTAGTCCCTTGGTGAAGATCAAGGCCGAAGACTTGGAGCTAGAGTGGGTAATCCCTTGGAGAAGGCAAAAGACTCAAGCTCAAGTAGGTAAGACCTTGGTGGAAAGCTTCTCCGAGTGAAGGTGAAGTCAAAGGCGGAAGATCCAAGAAGAGTGGGTAATTCCTACAAGGATGAAGACTTGTGCTAGAGTGGGTAAGTCCTTGGAGAAGGCCGAAGACTCTTGCAAAGTGGGTAAGTCCTTGGTAAGGTTGAAGACTCTATGTATTGGATAGGTAAGTCCTTTGTTGGTCATGTATTGTATGTCTTATTAATGAATATAAGAGTGCAATTGTTTGAAGTCCTAGAGGTTGACCTCTCTAGGCAAGTGGACTGACACACTTCTAGTTTGAAGTGTGGAACCACTCTAAATAGCTTGTCTAATTGGTGCATGTTCAATCTCTCTTATCCTTGCTATGCATGATTTAGTTGCACTCAAATTACCTATTTAGCAACCTTATCTTGTCATATATTTTGAAGGTTTAATGAATTTTGTGTAAGTGTTTTCAGCTCTATTCACCCCCCCCTCTAGAGCATCTAATCACCCATCTAGGATCCAACAAGTGGTATCATAGCGGGTCTTCTCCAAGCATACTTCAACAAGTAGGAGAAGATGGGTGACTACCTAGGAGGGAGACTCTCGACCAGCCTTCCTATCTTTGATGGGAGCAACTTCCTCTATTGGAGAAGAAGACTTCAATTCTTCATCCAAGGATCAAGTCTCGAGATGTGGCAAATGGTGAACAGCCCATACATTCTACCAAAGACAAATATTGAAGAATGGGATGAAGCCACCTTGATGAAAGCAACTTTGAATGCTAGAGCCATGCACATCCTATATGCCTCAATGACCCCCACCGAGTTCAACCGGATTTCCTCTTGTGAGATGGCCTATGAGGTATGGAGAAAGCTTTGCATCACTTATGAATGGACAGATCAAGTGAAGGAAAGAAAAGTCTACATGCTCAAAGGGTTGCTTGAGAACTTTAAGATGGGAAAGGAGGAGAGCATTGCCAACATGTACTCAAGGCTCAACACCATCTTGAATGGTCTTGCTGTTCTAGGACATCCTATGTCAAGTGGAGAGATCAACTCAAAGATCCTTAGAACTCTCCCCAAGAGGTGGGAATCCAAGGTGACTTCTATTGAAGAAGCAAGGTCTCTTAGGGATATTCCTATTAAAGAGCTCATTGGAAATCTACAAGCACATGAAGCCACACTTGACAAGAGGGAGGAATTAGAAAGACAAGAGAAGAAAGAGCTAAAGAGAATGAAGAAGGCTGAACTAAAGACTCAAATTGAAGCTATCATGGAACAAGTCTCTCCATCCTCTCAAGCTAAGGAAGATGCCATGTACTCCAAGGGTAGACTCTTCAAAGGCAAGTCCTCCTCCATCCGATGCTTCACATGTGGAAAGAAGGGTCACTACAAGGAAGATTGCCCACAAGGCAAAAAGACCCATCTTCACAAGAAGGAGAAATGGCACTCAAGCTCAAGTGACTCCTCCAACTCAAGCTCAAGTGAAGATTCATGTGAAGGATCAAGCTCAAGCTCTAGTGATGAAGGACAATGCCATTTTTCCCTTATAGGATCAACAAGTGAAGACTCATGTGAGGTAAATCTAGACTCTTTAGATAAATAATCTTTAATTGCTATTATTCATGAAATTTTTGCCTCTTATAAGTCTTCTAAAAAGAAAAAGAAAAAGCTTGCTAAAATTGTTGATAATTTGCATATAGAACTAGATGATCTTGAATATGCTAATTCTTGCTTGCTTATTGATAAAAATGATTTTCTTAGCCAAGTAGACTCTCTTAAACTTGAAAATGATAGTTTACTTGATAAGATTAAATTTCTAGAAGCTCAACCTCTCATGTCTAGTTCTAATGAAGAGCATACTTTAATTATTGATTCTCTCATGCATGACATTGATGTTCTTAAATCTGAAAACAAGGACAAATATTTTGGTTTGCATGAATTATAAATAGAAAATGCCTCCTTGCTTGTTAAAATCAATGGGCATGAATCTTGTTCTAGTTCTACAAATAGAGAGAATGATGTTGCTGCTCTTCATATTGATAGAGATTCTCTTTCAACTAAATCTCTTTGCTTAGAAAATGATCTTTTGCATTCTAGAGATAAGATTAATCAATTGTCTTCGACTATTGCTTCTCTTAAGCATGATAATGACAGTTTGAGATCTTCTTTGCAAAGATTCTTAGTTGGTAAAAAGAGTCTTAATGACATCCTACACCACTCTACTAAACAAATTGGTAGACATGATTTGGGGTATGATAGTAGTCAAGGGAACAACAAAGATAAAGGACCTCCAATATTCAATGGAGAATCCTCTAGTTCCAAGACTATGGGCACATGCAACTATTGCAATGATTTTGGTCATTATTCTACTTGTTGTCCTTTTAGAAAAGAACCTAAGAGAAATAGGACTTGGGTTGCTAAACTAACCCCTCCGGACCCAAAAACATGATTGGGGACCATTTCATCTTTCTTCTTGTAGGTACTTGCAAATGGATTGACTTGAGCTATTGAATTGCAAATTGACTTGTCAATCCACATAAAAGAAGAAAGGTGACATGTGTAGAGGGTGACAACAAGTGGAAAAGGCAATGGTAAGCTAAAAGGTAAAGTTTTTATTGCTTATAACCTATCCTAACTTGTTTTTGTCAAATTAGTGTGCACTATACATATGGTTTTTGAGTCAAAAGTGGCATTTTGTGTTTCTCTTCACACTCTTGCTCAAAAACTGTTTCTAATGCTTATATAGTGCATTACTAACTTGCTTAGACATGTTTGGATATGGTTTGTATATTTAGCATGCCTTTAAATATGTTTTTATGAAATATATGTGCCTTTTGACAGCTGCTCTATCAGTCGAGTTTGCCCTATTGAAACTCGATCGATGGGCACCAATAGGTGTTGCCAACAGCTGTCATCGGTCGAGTTGCCAATGCACAGAACTCGACCGATAACACTGTGCAAAGAATATAAATTTGGCTTATTGAGTGAGAATTTCCCTCTCAACTAGATTTTCTCAACCAATAGCCTTATTCTTTGGCACTCTCTTTTGGTATCTTTATATATGCATATTGCCATGTTCTAAATTTCCTATCTTGCATATAACTCTGTAATTGCTCTAAATTGGTATATCTATATCTTGCAATTACTTGCTTTGAGTTGTCTTGCAGGTTTTGATGATGATCTATTTGGATCTCTTGGTTGTGTCTAAAATCACTTCCGTTGTACTCTAACTTGCTACATCTCTCTAAAATCGCTTCCGTTGTGTTGATACAACCTTGATGTTCTTAGGGGTAATCATCTCACGGTAAGGATGCATATCTAGTGAGTTATATTCTTTCATGCTTCTAAAATTGCATATCTCTTTGTTTGGATATATCTCTACATCTACTCATAGCTTGCTTTATCTTGTGTATCTTTTGGTATCTCTTGCTATGATCTAGATCCTACTAGTAGTCCTAACTTGTGATATCATCTACTAGTAGTTCATATACATGTAGTTCTAACTCTGTTTATAATTGGCATCTTTGATCATCTATATGTTATGTTTGTATCTTATCTCATACATTCTCAAGATTGTTCTTTGAATTGCTTATCTACTATCTTGAGTTGCTTGCATAACATTGTGATGCAGGGTACATAGATCTACATGATATGTAGAAATTGGAGTATTTTTGGTTTTTATGCAGATTTTACTCCAGTTTCAGTTTTTGGTGCAAGACTAGTTTTTTTCATGCAGAAACGACCTTCTAGGCAAGACTCATCGCTTTGCCATGAGCTCCGATGGTTTTTGGTCAAATTCCATCATCTTGAGGGTCAAAATTGTGATTTATTATTTTTCTGCAGCACTTTATCTTGCATTTTTGGGTTGTTCAAGTATATGCTTTAACTTGCTTTTCTTTCTATGCTTGGACAAGCCCCTATCTGTGCTCTTCTACTCTCTTTATATATATTTGTGTTATCTCCTTTCTCTTTAACAAGTGATGTTTCCTTTTTCTTCATAACCCCACTTTTTGAAATGACAAAGGGGGAGAAAGGTATGTCTTCTTTTAAAAGAGGAAGAAGGCATGTCTTACATGAAGAGGAGAAGCATGTTCATGAAAAGGGAGAAGGTAAAGGGGATAAGACATATATGTGTAGAACATATATGAGTAGAAGACATAGTATTATATAAATGTTATGAAAGCTAATCATGCAGGAGAAATAGCATCAATTGAGGGGGAGTATGAAAACTCCATGCGCATCAATTGAGGGGGAGCATATGAACTCCATTCTATTGAAACCCCTAGGTTTCTACAAAGGTATAAATTTACTTAAATGCTTTCAATACATTTATGGAATGGTTTGTCATCTTCAAAAAGGGGGAGAATGTTGACTCAAGGTCAATTAGGTCAATGTTGACTCACATCTAAATTGACTAAACCCATGTTTTGATGATGACTAACCATTCCAAATATTGGTGTCTAATGTCTCTACTTGAGTAATTTTAGATTAGGTATAGACACACTCCAATTGCCCTAACTTGCGCATCTAAAATTGGAGAAAAGACAAGCCAAAGTCATACAAGTGCACGTTTTTGTAATATGATGTATATCCATTAGAATCATGTTGTAAATCACTTGTAATGATTGTATGACTTGTAATTAAGCTTAGAAAAATATCAGGAACACTTAGATAGAATATTAGAGCACTCTTAATGCAAATTTGAAAATCAATTACAGGCACTTGTTCGGTCGAGTTTCCCACCCTGAAACACGACTGATCAACCTTGGTCGATTTTCTGAAGATTGCATCGGTCGAGTTGTGCACTCACAGAACTCGACCGATTGGGTAGTAGGCCATTTCCAGTTGAAATGGTCGGTCGAGTTTCCTCAGGACAAACTCGACCGATCTTTTGAACATCAGTTTGCCTGCTACTTGATCGGTCAAGTTACACCCATAGAAACTCGACCGATTGCACTGTACGAAAAAGTGCAGAAAAGTGTTTCTAGCCATTGTGGAGTTGCAACAAGTGAAAATAGATCCGTTGCAAGCCAAAAAATGGCTATTTTTCGTTCATAAGTGTTCCCAAAGGCTAAGAGGCATCCCCAGCTATAAATAGGACCCCTTGGGCTTCATTCCAAGGTTGAGCATTCATTGCAAACTCTTTGTGAGGTTCCTATTCTATAGTTGAGTGCTACCTACAGCCTCCTCTCCTCTCTGTCTCTAAGCTTAATCACTTGCTACATCCATTAGAGTGAGTAGGAGATTTGTAAGAGACCTAGTTTCTACTTATATATCTTGTGAGGCTCTCACTTCCACCACCCCCCCATCTCTCATTTTCTATCTTGAAGATGAAGGTTTTCTCTCTTGTCCAAGAGAGGTGAAGAAGAATAAGGGAAGGAGTCCCTTGGTGAAGATCAAGGCCGAAGACTTGGAGCTAGAGTGGGTAATCCCTTGGAGAAGGCAAAAGACTCAAGCTCAAGTAGGTAAGACCTTGGTGGAAAGCTTCTCTGAGTGAAGGTGAAGTCAAAGGCGGAAGATCCAAGAAGAGTGGGTAATTCCTACAAGGCTGAAGACTTGTGCTAGAGTGGGTAAGTCCTTGGAGAAGGCCGAAGACTCTTGCAAAGTGGGTAAGTCCTTGGTAAGGTTGAAGACTCTTTGTATTGGATAGGTAAGTCCTTTGTTGGTCATGTATTGTATGTCTTATTAATGAATATAAGAGTGCAATTGTTTGAAGTCCTAGAGGTTGAAGTGTGGAACCACTCTAAATAGCTTGTCTAATTGGTGCATGTTCAATCTCTCTTATCCTTGCTATGCATGATTTAGTTGCACTCAAATTACCTATTTAGCAACCTTATATTGTCATATATTTTGAAGGTTTAATGAATTTTGTGTAAGTGCTTTCAGCTCTATTCACCCCCCCTCTAGAGCATCTAATCACCCATCTAGGATCCAACAAGCGGTATCAGAGCGGGTCTTCTCCAAGCATACTTCAACAAGTAGGAGAAGATGGGTGACTACCTAGGAGGGAGACTCTCGACCAACCTTCCTATCTTTGATGGGAGCAACTTCCTCTATTGGAGAAGAAGACTTCAATTCTTCATCCAAGGATCAAGTTGAAAAACTACTAGAGGGGGGTGAATAGAGTTTTTGAATTATTTTAACAATTTATTGAATTCAAACAACCACAATTGAAATTGGAAGAAAGAGAGAGGTGTTTAGAGTGGTTCCAACTATAGCAAATACTATAGTTGTCAGTCCACTACCTGGTTGCTTACCCAACTGGGATTTGAAAGCATTTATTTTATTACCTCTCGAGGATTTATACAAAATACAATACTTTCCTTTACACCCTTTGAACAACCTTCACTTGAAGTAGGTGCACCAACTTTGAGGTAGCCTTCTTTGAAGTAACTCCAAGCTCCCCCTTGAAGTAGCCTTCCTCTCTAGAAGTAACCTCCCGTTGCACCAGCCTTCTGAAGTAGCTCAAAGTCTCCTTCTTCGCCAAGAAGATCTTCACCCTCTCCAATCCGCAGCCTCCAACCTAGGAGTAGCAAGGAGAGTACAAACAATAATAGGGAACAAGAAAGAAAACGGAAATTACAACTTATCCTTTGTAGCCCAAGGCTTGATATGCCTAGATCAAGCGTATAGATCTCCTAACCAAGTATGTGAACTTGTGATTGCAGTGGGTAGGAGATACTAGCCTATAGGACACAAATTATGAGCTAAGGAATGAAATGTCCAATTGTCACAATGCTCAAATTGCTTACAAACAAATTGCACAAAGTATGCTCAAGGATTTCTCAAGTGTAGCAAGTGTAAACAAGTGTATTTGAGTGTCCTATGGCTTGTCCTATTTATAGGAATGGCCTAAGGATGCTTAAGGACGTTCTAGACAACTTCTAGGGGTTTCTAAGTGCTTAACTAGTCGTTAGGTACAAAGTTGTTGCTTTAACAACGGCTATTTAATTAATTCTGCAGTTGCTGTCAGAGACAATCTCGGTCGAGGAATGGTCGACCGAGACACCTACTCGGTCGAACTTTTGTCGACCGACAGGCACTCTGGAACAAGTTATTTGCAACGTCTTTCTCCAACTGCCAACTAACTTGTCTGTTGTGTCTAACGGCTACTTTGGATCTTTCTCGGTCGAGGAGTTTGTCGACCGAGAGTGTCTCGGTCGAGGAGTTTGTCGACCGAGATTGATCCTGTTTCAATGTTTCAATTTAGACACTAATTATATGTATGAGTGTGCTTATGTGATCTTATTTGAATGGGATGACTTGTCTAACTGTGGTGTTTATCTAGGGAAAATATAACACTTGATTTACATGCAATTCTAAGTACTTGTACATTATATTTTTGTACAAGTTTTTACAACAGTGATTACATTGCATGAAAATATAAATATGTAAGCTTGTGGATTTTCCCTTGTTGCTTTGTCATCCTGCACACTCAAGTAGCTCGTTAGATTAATAAGAATGAAATGTTTGTCATAATCAAAACAAAGGGATTTATAGATGTCATTTTAGCCAACAATCTCCCCCTTTTTGAAGATGACAAACATTTCCAAAATATAAAAATAAAGGAAATATAAACCATATGAGTTTCATACCTTTAGATTACCTTTTGTAGCTTTTCCTCTTGTTTATAAAATGTGTGCTTATTATTCCCTTTGAATTATGGAACATGAAATCCAATTCACTAGGTAATATAGCAACTTTCAATGTAAAGCCAAGAGTTTATTTTTGAAACTCATTGATTGAGTTTTTATAAGTTTTTGTTTTATATTTATTTCTCCCCCTTTGTCATTTCAAAAAGATATCCGTTTAGAAATAAAAACTCCCCCTTAATTAGATGTCCCATCAAATCTAATGAAAAAGATGTCCATTTAAAAGCCAAAAATGTAAATAAGAGTTTTTGTTTAAGTAGCACAAATATCAAAGAAAACATCTTCCAAAGGAGTGATAAGCAATTGCTTCCTAATTTTGTTAAATTGATCTAGTGGAAGCGGTTTTGTAAAAATATCAGCCAATTGATCTTCCGTATCAACATGATGAAGGGAAACATGATTTTTGGAGATGTGATCCCTTAAAAAATGATGACAGATTTCAATATGTTTAGCTCGGCTGTGTAAAATAGGATTGTGTGCTAAGTTTATAATGCTTGTGTTGTCACAAAAAATAGGCGTAGATGAAAAAGTAAAACCATAATCGTTTAATACTTGTTGCATATAAAGCACTTGAGCACAACAAGACCCGGATGCCATATATTCAGCTTCAGTTGTAGATAGGGCAACCGTATTTTGTTTCTTGCTAAACCAAGATACTAAAGCTCTCCCTAATAAGAAACATCCACCACTAGTACTCTTGCGATCAAGTCGACAACCAGCATAATCCGCATCAGTATAAGCTTTAAAATCCAAGGATTGTCCTTTTGGATACCATAAACCAAAGCAAGTAGTGCCGGCTAGGTAACGAAGAATTCGTTTAACTGCTAGAAAATGAGAGTGCATAGGTTGTGATTGAAATCGAGCACAAAGACCAATGGGAAACATAATGTCCGGTCTAGAAGCAGTTAAGTAAAGCAAACTACCAATCATGGCTCTATATAAAGAATCATCAATAGGTTCCCCATTTTCATCCTTATCAATTTTAGTAGAAGTAGCCATAGGAGTAGTAGCATGTTTGCACTGATCCATCCCAAAACGTTTTAATAGTTCTTTAGTATATTTTTCTTGGCTTATGAATATTCCGGAAGGTGTTTGCTTAATTTGAAAACCAAGAAAGAAAGTTAGTTCACCCATGAGGCTCATTTCAAATTCTTTTTGCATAATATCACTAAATTGTGTGCACAATGAATCATTAGAAGCTCCAAAAATAATGTCATCAACCTATATTTGCACAACTAGGAAATCAGATGTATATGTTTTGAAAAATAAAGTAGAATCTGAATTTCCAATAGAAAAACCATTATCAAAAAGATATGTCTTGACCCTTTCATACCAATTTCTAGGTGCTTGTTTTAAACCATAAAGTGCTTTCTTTAGTTTATAAACATAGTCACCTTTTTCCGGTATTTCAAAACCAGGTGGTTGGGCAACATATACTTCTTCTTGAATAATGCCATTTAGAAAAGCACTTTTTACATCCATTTGGTATAGTTTGATGTTTTTATGTGCAACAATAGCTAGTAACATTCTAATAGCTTCAAGTCTAGATACCGGTGCATACGTTTCATCAAAACCTATTCCTTCTTGTTGATTATATCCTTGTGCTACTAACCGAGCTTTATTCCTTATTACTTCTCCTGCCTCATTTAGCTTGTTCCTAAAAACCCATTTAGTTCCTATTATGGTTTTATCTTGTGGTTTAGGAACTAAATCCCATACATCATTTTTAGTGAATTGATTCAATTCTTCTTGCATGGCTATTATCTAATAATCATCTTTAAGAGCTTCAGATATCTTTTTAGGTTCAATGATAGAAACAAAAGCCATGTTTGCAACATCTTTGAAAGAAGACCTAGTTTTAACTTTATCATTAGGATCTCCAATAATTAATTCTTGAGGATGATCTTTAATAAGCCTAGGTGTAGGTTGTGGTTCAACTTGGTGATTATTTGTAGTACTTTTCTCACTATTATTTGGTATGGTTAGATTTTCGAATTGATTTGTGAGATCTATGATTTCTAGATTTTCAGATTTGGACTCTTCATGAAAAGAAACATGAATAGATTCCTCAACTTTTCTAGATATAGTGTTATATACTCTAAAAGCTTTGCTAGAGGTGGAATATCCCAAAAAGAATGCTTTGTGTGATTTTGAGTCAAACTTATCTCTATCATCTTTGGTATTTAAGATATAGCATGTGGAGCCAAAGGTATGAAAATAGTCAACTCTAGGTTTCTTAGAATGTATTAGTTCATATGGAGTTTTCTTTAAATGAGAGTGAACAGTTACTCTATTTAGCACATAGCATGCAGTGTTTACAGCTTCAGCCCAAAAGGTTTTGGGTGTGTTATGTTCAAGCATCATAGTTCTAGCCATTTCTTGTAGTGATCAATTTTTCCTTTCAACTATACCATTTTGTTGTGGGGTGCGTGGAGCAGAAAAATTATGAGTGTACCCTTGAGATGTACAAAACTCTTCAAATGTATGATTTTCAAATTCTCCACCATGATCACTTCTAATGGTACATATTTTGCTTTGTAATAGATTTTCAATCTTGGAACAAAATTGTATAAAAACATGAATAGTATCATCTTTAGTTGCAATAAAGTGTACCCATGTGTATCTACTATAATCATCAACAATAACAAAACAGTATCTTTTACCACCAATAGATTGTGTCCTCATGGGTCCAAATAAATCCATATGAATTAATTCTAAGGATCTACTGGTGCTAAGTACATGTTTTGGTTTAAAAGAGGTTTTGGTTTGCTTTCCCATTGTGCATGGTTCACAGTTTTCAACTTGATCAAAAGATAAAGTAGGCAATCCACGAACAAGATCATATTTCACTAACTTTTTAATAACATGTGAACTAGCATGTCCTAGCTTTTTATGCCATACTTGTAAGGTATTGTCATTTGCAAGCAAACATTTTCCCACTACTGATTTCATAGAGTTAGGTTTAAGAATATAAAGATTTCCAACTCTATTTCCTTCATAAACAACATTTGTAGTGTTTTCTATCAATAACTTGCAGCAAATTTTGTTAAATAACACATCATAACCACTATCACATAATTGACTAACACTTATCAAATTATGGTGTAAACCATCAACGAGTAGAACATTTTTTTTTTTTGGTGGAACAGGGGTTAATATTATTCAAACTGGTCCCCCTCACCAGGCATTAAATCGATTACATGATATTCATCCAAAGTTGGATGCACTACATTCAGAGAAGAAGAACTATAATCAGAATTGAAAGATGCTGTTAAGTTAGATGGAAGAGTAACATAGTGCCACTCGTCCACAGGTTTTTGTAGATGGTGTTTGGCTAGCCCATCCGCTAGTTGATTATCCTCTCTTGCTATATATGCCATCTTCAGATTCTGGAAGCCAAGTTTGATGGTCTGCATCTTGGTCTTCCACCTTGCATAAATGGGAAAATCAGCTGTGGTAGCTTCCATGATCGAGATGGCCGTTTTGCAATCCGTCTCCAAAACCACTTTGTCATAGTTTTGTGCTAATTGGAGACCCAAATATATAGCCTCCAATTCTCCTTCTAGAACACTAGTAGTGGCAAGGGATCGAGCTTCACCAAAGATCCATTCAGCCTTGTCATTTCTGGCTACGACTGCAATAACAGCTTTCCCGTTCTTCATGGCCATGTCAGTGTTGAGCTTGATCCAACCTTGAGGTGGGGCAAACCACTGTGTATTTGAATGCTTTGCAACTCCCAGTGTGTTCTGAGCATTACCAGACATCTGGATAAGGAGTTGCCACTGCTTTCTGATCATCAACAAAACTGATTCATCCCGAACCACGACTTGTTCGAACACCTGCTTGTTCCTTCCTTGCCAAATGTTCCAACATACTACCGTGAACAAAGTAGCAGTAATTGAGTCTTTTTTAAGCCACTGATCCATCCAGGTATCGACACTGGTAGACGAGAATACTAGAGTCCGGTTCACTCCATGCAGACCCTTCCAGGTGCGAATCGCTGAGGGGCAATCCCTAATGGCATGCATCATGGTTTCAGTAGCAGCATTACAGCGAGGGCACTTGTCATCCTCCGTGAGATGTCTTTGCTTTCTTCTCCAGTTGGTCATCAAGGCTCTCGACCGCAACAACCAAAGGAAGACCTTGAGCTTGCCTGGGATCTTCAGTTTCCAGCTCCTAATCCAGTCTTCTGAAGAATTTGATGGTGCAGAAATGAGCAGCTCATATGCTGACTTAACTGAAAATCTTCCATTCCGAGTGAGGTCCCAGATATCAACATCTCCCCCCTGGATAGGAACAGGTAGCTTTTCAATCTGTCTCACCACTTGCAGTGGTAGGTATAATTTGAGAAACTCACTATCCCATTCTTTGTTCAAGTTAATCAATGAGCTAACAGTGAGGTCCGCTAGCTCTCCCGGTATTTCACTCGTACAAATCTTGTCCAATCTGTCCAAGCCTGGCACCCATTTTTCTTTCCAAACATTGGTGTTCTCTCCTGACACAACAAGTTTAGTGCAGTGTTCGGTTACTTGGTTTAAATTCTTCGCATGAGCTCGCCAAAATGGGGTAGCACGACCACCTGTTTGCCATCTAAAACTTTTATATTTTTTAATCAAACCTTCCCGCCATGCACATTCTCTTCGTGTAATGATTTCCCAAGAGTTTTTCCAGAGTAGAGCTTCGTTCCACTGCCGCATCGACTTGATGCCCAGCCCACCATTCTCTAAGCTTTGGGTGACCTTACTCCATCTCACCAGCGACATGGGTCGAGAGTTGTGTCCTCCTCCCCATAAGAAACTCCGTATCACTGCATCGATCTTGTCGCATACTGTAACTGGGATCGGCACCGTTTGCATTGTATAGCTCGGAATGGTTGTTAAGACTGATTTCACTAGGCATATCCTGCCTGCCAAAGAGAGAGATCTAGCAGCCCAGCCATTCACCTTTCCTTCAATTCTTCGTAGGATCTCTCCATAGGTAGTCTTAGTGACTTTTTTATGATGAATTGGAACCCCCAGGTGCCTTCCCAAATCGGAAGTTTCCAGAAAACCACTTAGTCTGCATAACCTTCTTCTATGCGTAGTTGAGACTGAATTGGAGAAGAAGATGCTCGTTTTTTCTGTAGAGATTTTCTGGCCAGATGCTAGTTCAAACATCTTGAAACATTGCTTAATAACCTTCATATTCTGCCTGTCTGCTTTTGCAAATAGCACAATATCATCTGCAAAAGTTATATGAGAAAAAGCTGGGCCCGACTGAGATAATTTCAGCGGGATCCAAGACCCCTCCATAACCTATTTCGAGGTTTCGAGGCACTGCAAAAGTAGAACATTCTTTATTTCGAGGTTTGTACCAACATTACCTATTCCAACGATTTTGCCCTTACCATTGTCTCCAAAGGTGACTGTTCCACTTTTCTTTTCTTCAAAGGTTTGGAATGCATCCTTATTTCCGGTCATATGTTTGGAACATCCACTGTCAACCACCCATTCCTGCATTAAAATGTAGATTTTGGTACCCATGTGATGGTCCGATATGGTTAGATTCATTTAAGTACAGATTTGTATAAAAGTTCTGAATCAGAAGTCCAGTCGGTCGACAATTGTTCGACCGACATATGTCTCGGTCGACAATTTGTCGATCGAGAAGATTACTGTATTACAAAACCAAAAAACATAGAATTGTAGCTCGGTTGAACAATTTTCGACCGAAATAATTGCTGTAAATTTTGATATGTTACAGACATTCGGTCGGTCGACAATACTTTGACCGATTAATGGTTCGGTCGACAATACTTCGACCGACTAAGTTTCTGTTTCAGTACAATAATGCAGAAAATTAACAATAAGCATAAAATCTTTTGTTTAGTTGAGATAAGACAATATAAATAGCAAGATGGAGCTTTTTGGTCATATCTCAACTAAATTCTATTTGACTCTACTAAGTTTGAGGTTTTGGGACCCAAACTAATTTGGAATCCTTAGTTTTATAAGGGCATGAAAAGGAATAGTGTCCAAGACGTAAACAAAAATGGCAAGTAATAGAGTCAACTTCATTTCTCTTTCTAGCCATTTTGTTTTTGGGTACAAACATAGTTTGAGTTCTTTTGGGTTGATTTTTCTTTGGAGCATATCCCAAACCTTTTCTTCCGTTGAAAACAGTACCAATGCTTAGAATGTTATCAAGTATATCTTTTCTTCTTAACTCATGAAGTTCTCTTTGCAGCTGAGCAATATCATTCATTTTCTTGTGTAAATCTTTTCTTGCTTGATCTAAATCAGATAGCAATGAATCTCTTTCTTTTATAACATTATCATAGTCTAGATGGTTACACAAAATGGGTTGAGTCTGAAAATATTTTAGTTTAGCTAACAAGTCAGTCTTTTCTTTAGAAAGGAGATAAACATTTGTTTCTAGAGTGAGTAGCTTTCTAGTGCAATCATACAAAGATGTTTTTAAAGATAAATTCTCAAGATCAATGTTATTCTTTTCAGAAGAAAGATTATCTAATTTAGCAATTTGCTCATCATTTGATTTGATAACCTTCTTTAGTTTCTTCTTGACATCAACATACTTATCATGAATTTCTTGTAGACTAGTGACTAACTCTTCTTTAGAAAGATCAAGTAGGCTTACCTCTTGAGAGTTTTCATCATCTTCTCTTGCCATTAGACAATCCACGGTTTCTTCTCCGCTTTCACTGTCACTTGATTCGTCCCATGCAGCTTTATAGGCTTTTTCTCCCTTCTTCTTGTGTGAGCTTTTCTTTCCTTTCTTTGCTTTAGGACATTCATTCTTGAAATGCCCTTTCTTCCCACATTCAAAGCACCTAGGAGGGGTAGAAGAAGAGCTGGAAATTTTGTTAGATTTAAATCTTTTGTATTTCTTACCATTTACTATCAAGGCTTCTTCTCCCTCTTCTTCACTTGACTCCTCACTTTCTTGTGTGATAGCCTTTGAAGCTTTTAGAGCCACATCCTTCTTCTTTCCTTGCTGAAGTTCACGTGCTCTTCTTTCTTCCTCTTCTAAGGTTGCTTCATGAGCTTCTAAGTTGCCAATAAGTTGCTCCATTTTCAGTTGAGTGAGGTCGTTTGCTTCTTCAATGGCTGTCACCTTTGGCTTATATTTTGGAGGAAGTGAACGAAGGATCTTTGATACCTGATCTTCTTCAGGAATAGGTTTTCCTAAAGCACTTAAACCATTTACAATAGTAGAGAATTTTGCAAACATTTCACTAATTGATTCATTAGTATCCATACGAAAGTGTTCACATTTTTGTTTACACATGCTAATCTTGGAATTTTTGACTTGGACTGTACCTTCATAGGTTATGGATAGTCTATGCCAAATATCATAGGCTGTGTCACAATTAGATATTCTATTAAATTCTCCTACCGAAATAGAACAATATAAAATGCTTACAGCTTTTGCATTCATTTGGGCCAGCTTTACCGTATTTGCATCCCATTCTACAAATTGAGTTTGAGGGAGCTCGTATGGAGTTGACACCATTCTCCATAAGTCCCAATTGATGCCTTGGAAGTAGAACTGCATCCTTCTTTTCCAATATTGGTAGTTTGTTCCATCGAACGCTGGAGGCCTAGCAACAAGTGTCCCTTCGAGGTTGAGGTTGTTGAGCACTCCATCACCCATTTCTTCAAGACCTTGTTAGGGTTCCTTGAAGCCTGCTCTGATACCAATTGAAAAACTACTAGAGGGGGGGTGAATAGAGTTTTTGAATTATTTTAACAATTTATTGAATTCAAACAACCACAATTGAAATTGGAAGAAAGAGACAGGTCTTTAGAGTGGTTCCAACTATAGAAAATACTATAGTTGTCAGTCCACTACCCGGTTGCTTACCCAACCGGGATTTGAAAGTATTTATTTTATTACCTCTCGAGGATTTATACAAAATATAATACTTTCCTTTACACCCTTTGAACAGCCTTCAGTTGAAGTAGGTGCACCAACTTTGAGGTAGCCTTCTTTGAAGTAACTCCAAGCTCCCCCTTGAAGTAGCCTTCCTCTCTAGAAGTAACCTCCCGTTGCACCAGCCTTCTGAAGTAGCTCAAAGTCTCCTTTGCCAAGAAGATCTTCACCCTCTCCAATCCGCAGCCTCCAACCTAGGAGTAGCAAGGAGAGTACAAACAATAATAGGGAACAAGAAAGAAAACGGAAATTACAACTTATCCTTTGTAGCCCAAGGCTTGATATGCCTAGATCAAGCGTATAGATCTCCTAACCAAGTATGTGAACTTGTGATTGCAGTGGGTAGGAGATACTAGCCTATAGGACACGAATTATGAGCTAAGGAATGAAATGGCCAATTGTCACAATGCTCAAATTGCTTACAAACAAATTGCACAAAGTATGCTCAAGGATTTCTCAAGTGTAGCAAGTGTAAACAAGTGTATTTGAGTGTCCTATGGCTTGTCCTATTTATAGGAATGGCCTAAGGATGCTTAAGGACGTTCTAGACAACTTCTAGGGGTTTCTAAGTGATTAACTAGCCGTTAGGTACAAAGTTGTTGCTTTAACAACGGCTATTTAATTAATTTTGCAGTTGCTATCAGAGACAATCTCGGTCGAGGAATGGTCGACCGAGACACCTACTCGGTCGAACTTTTGTCGACCGACAGGCACTCTGGAACAAGTGATTTGCAATGTATTTCTCCAACTGCCAACTAACTTGTCTGTTGTGTCTAACAGCTACTTTGGATCTTTCTCGGTCGAGGAGTTTGTCGACCGAGAGTGTCTCGGTCGAGGAGTTTGTCGACCGAGATTGATCCTGTTTCAATATTTCAATTTAGACACTAATTATATGTATGAGTGTGCTTATGTGATCTTATTTGAATGGGATGACTTGTCTAACTGTGGTGTTTAGCTAGGGAAAATCTAACGCTTGATTTACATGCAATTCTAAGTACTTGTACATTATATTTTTGTACAAGTTTTTACAACAGTGATTACATTGCATGAAAATATAAATATGCAAGCTTGTGGATTTTCCCTTGTTGCTTTGTCATCCTGCACACTCAAGTAGATCGTTAGATTAATAAGAATGAAATGTTTGTCATAATCAAAACAAAGGGATTTATAGATGTCCATTTAGCCAACACAAGTCTCGAGATGTGGCAAATGGTGAACAGCCCATACATTCTACCAAAGACAAATATTGAAGAATGGGATGAAGCCACCTTGATGAAAGCAACTTTGAATGCTAGAGCCATGCACATCCTATATGCCTCCATGACCCCCACCGAGTTCAATCGGATTTCCTCTTGTGAGACGACCTATGAGGTATGGAGAAAGCTTTGCATCACTTATGAAGGGACAGATCAAGTGAAGGAAAGTAAAGTCTACATGCTCAAAGGGTTGCTTGAGAACTTCAAGATGGGAAAGAGGAGAGCATTGCCAACATGTACTCAAGGCTCAACACCGTCTTGAATGGTCTTGCTGTTCTAGGACATCCTATGTCTAGTGGAGAGATCAACTCAAAGATCCTTAGAACTCTCCCCAAGAGGTGGGAATCCAAGGTGACTTCTATTGAAGAATCAAGGTCTCTTAGGATATTCCTATTGAAGAGCTCATTGGAAATCTACAAGCACATGAAGCCACACTTGACAAGAGGGAGGAATTAGAAAGACAAGAGAAGAAAGAGCTAAAGAGAATGAAGAAGGCTGAACTAAAGACTCAAATTGAAGCTATCATGGAACAAGTCTCTCCATCCTCTCAAGCTAAGGAAGATGCCATGTACTCCAAGGGTAGACTCTTCAAAGGCAAGTCCTCCTCCATCCGATGCTTCACATGTGGAAAGAAGGGTCACTACAAGGAAGATTGCCCACAAGGCAAAAAGACCCATCTTCACAAGAAGGAGAAATGGCACTCAAGCTCAAGTGGCTCCTCCAACTCAAGCTCAAGTGAAGATTCATGTGAAGGATCAAGCTCAAGCTCTAGTGATGAAGGGGAATGCCATTTTGCCCTTATAGCATCAACAAGTGAAGACTCATGTGAGGTAAATCTAGACTCTTTAGATAAAGAATCTTTAATTGCTATTATTCATGACATTTGTGCCTCTTATAAGTCTTCTAAAAAGAAAAAGAAAAAGAAAAAGAAAAAGCTTGCTAAAATTGATGATAATTTGCATATAGAACTAGATGATCTTGAATATGCTAATTCTTGCTTGCTTATTGATAAAATTGATTTTCTTAGCCAAGTAGACTCTCTTAAACTTGAAAATGCTAGTTTACTTGATAAGATTAAATTTCTAGAAGCTCAACCTCTCATGTCTAGTTCTAATGAAGAGCATACTTTAATTATTGATTCTCTCATGCATGACATTGATGTTCTTAAATCTGAAAACAAGGACAAAGATTTTGGTTTGCATGAATTAGAAATAGAAAATGCCTCCTTGCTTGCTAAAATCAATGGGCATGAATCTTGTTCTAGTTCTACAAATACAGAGAATGATGTTGCTGCTCTTCATATTGATAGAGATTCTCTTTCAACTAAATCTCTTTGCTTAGAAAATGATCTTTTGCATGCTAGAGATAAGATTAATCAATTGTCTTCGACTATTGCTTCTCTTAAGCATGATAATGACAGTTTGAGATCTTCTTTGCAAAGATTCTTAGTTGGTAAAAAGAGTCTTATGACATCCTACACCACTCTACTAAACAAATTGGTAGACATGGTTTGGGGTATGATAGTAGTCAAGGGAACAACAAAGATAAAGGACCTCCAATATTCCATGGAGAATCCTCTAGTTCCAAGACTATGGGCACATGCAACTATTGCAATGATTTTGGTCATTATTCTACTTTTTGTCCTTTTAGAAAAGCACCCAAGAGAAATAGGACTTGGGTTGCTAAACTAACCCCTCCGGACCCAAAAAAATGATTGGGGACCATTTCATCTTTCTTCTTGTAGGTAATTGCAAATGGATTGACTTGAGCTATTGAATTGCAAATTGACTTGTCAATCCACATAAAAGAAGAAAGGTGAGATGTGTAGAGGGTGACAACAAGTGCAAAAGGCAATGGTAAGCTAAAAGGTAAAGGTTTTATTGCTTATAACCTATCCTAACTTGTTTTTGTCAAATTAGTGTGCACTATACATATGGTTTTTGAGTCAAAAGTGGCATTTTGTGTTTTCTTCACACTCTTGCTCAAAAACTGTTTCTATTGCTTATATAGTGCATTACTAACTTGCTTAGACATGTTTGGATATAGTTTGTATCTTTAGCATTCCTTTAAATATGTTTTTATGAAATATATGTGCCTTTTGACAGCTGCTCTGTCGGTCGAGTTTGCCCTATTGAAACTCGACTGATGGGCACCCATAGGTGTTGCCAACATCTATCATCGGTCGAGTTGCCAATGCACAGAACTCGACCGATAACACTGTGCAAAGAATATAAATTTGGCTTATTGAGTGAGAATTTCCCTCTCAACTAGATTTTCTCAACCAATAGCCTTATTCTTTGGCACTCTCTTTTGGTATCTTTATATATGCATATTGCCATGTTCTAAATTGCCTATCTTGCATATAACTCTGTAATTGCTCTAAATTGGTATATCTATATCTTGCAATTACTTGCTTTGAGTTGTCTTGCAGGTTTTGATGATGATCTCTTTGGATCTCTTGGTTGTGTCTAAAATCACTTCCGTTGTACTCTAACTTGCTACATCTCTCTAGGTGTATATCTTGTGTTGATACAACCTTGAGGTTCTTAGGGGTAATCATCTCACGGTAAGGATGCATATCTAGTGAGTTATATCCTTTCATGCTTCTAAAATTGCATATCTCTTTGTTTGGATATATCTCTACATCTACTCATAGCTTGCTTTATCTTGTGTATCTTTTGGTATCTCTTGCTATGATCTAGATCCTACTAGTAGTACTAACTTGTGATATCATCTACTAGTAGTTCATATACATGTAGTTCTAACTCTGTTTATAATTGGCATCTTTGATCATCTATATGTTATGTTTGTATCTTATCTCATACATGCTCAAGATTGTTCTTTGAATTGCTTATCTACTATCTTGATTTGCTTGCATAACATTGTGATGCAGGGTACATAGATCTACATGATATGTAGAAATTGGAGTATTTTTGGTTTTTATGCAGATTTTACTCCAGTTTCAGTTTTTGGTGCAAGACTAGTGTTTTTCATGCAGAAACGACCTTCTAGGCAAGACTCATCGCTTTGCCATGAGCTCCGATGGTTTTTGGTCAAATTCCATCATCTTGAGGGTCAAAATTGTGATTTATTGTTTTTCTGCAGCACTTTATCTTGCATTTTTGGGTTGTTCAAGTATATGGTTTAACTTGCTTTTCTTTCTATGCTTGGACAAGCCCCTATCTGTGCTCTTCTACTCTCCTTATATATATTTGTGTTATCTCCTTTCTCTTTAACAAGTGATGTTTCCTTTTTCTTCATAACCCCACTTTTTGAAATGACAAAGGGGGAGAAAGGTATGTCTTCTTTTAAAAGAGGAAGAAGGCATGTCTTACATGAAGAGGAGAAGCATGTTCATGAAAAGGGAGAAGGTAAAGGGGATAAGACATATATGTGTAGAACATATATGAGTAGAAGACATAGTATTCTATAAATGTTATGAAAGCTAATCATGCAGGAGAAATATCATCAATTGAGGGGGAGCATGAAAACTCCATGCACATCAATTGAGGGGGAGCGTATGAACTCCATTCTATTGAAACCCCTAGGTTTCTCCAAAGGTATAAATTTACTTAAATGCTTTCAATACATTTATGGAATGGTTTGTCATCTTCAAAAAGGGGGAGAATGTTGACTCAAGGTCAATTAGGTCAATGTTGACTCACGTCTAAATTGACTAAACCCATGTTTTAATGATGACTAACCATTCCACATATTGGTGTCTAATGTCTCTACTTGAGTAATTTCAGATTAGGTATAGACACACTCCAATTGCCCTAACTTGCGCATCTCAAATTGGAGAAAAGACAAGTCAAAGTCATACAAGTGCACACTTTTATAATATGATGTATATCCATTAGAATCATGTTGTAAATCACTTGTAATGATTGTATGACTTGTAATTAAGCTTAGAAAAATATCAAGAACACTTAGATCGAATATTAGAGCACTCTTAATGCAACTTTGAAAATCAATTACAGGCACTTGTTCGGTCGAGTTTCCCACCCTGAAACTCGACCGATCAACCTTGGTCGATTTTCTGAAGATTGCATCGGTCGAGTTGTGCAATCACAGAACTCGACCGATTGGGTAGTAGGCCATTTCCAGTTGAAATGGTCAGTCGAGTTTCCTCAGGACAAACTCGACCGATCCTTTGAACATCGGTTTGCCTGCTACTTGATCGATCGAGTTACACCCATAGAAACTCGACCGATTGCATTGTACGGAAAAGTGCAGAAAAGTGTTTCTAGCCGTTGTGGAGTTGCAACAAGTGAAAATAGATCTGTTGCAAGCCACAAAATGGCTATTTTTCATTCATAAGTGTTCCCAAAGGCTAAGAGGCATCCCCAGCTATAAATAGGACCCCTTGGGCTTCATTCCAAGGTTGAGCATTCATTGCAAACTCTTTGTGAGGTTCCTATTATATAGTTGAGTTCTTCCTACAGCCTCCGCTCCTCTCTCTCTCTAAGCTTAATCATTTGCTACATCTATTAGAGTGAGTAGGAGATTTTTAAGAGAGCTAGTTTCTACTTGTATATCTTGTGAGGCTCTCACTTCCACCACCTCCCCATCTCTCATTTGCTATCTTGAAGATGAATGTTTTTTCTCTTGTCCAAGAGAGGTGAAGAAGAATAAGGGAAGGAGTCCCTTGGTGAAGATCAAGGCCGAAGACTTGGAGCTAGAGTGGGTAACCCCTTGGAGAAGGCAAAAGACTCAAGCTCAAGTAGGTAATACCTTGGTGGAAAGCTTCTCCGAGTGAAGGTGAAGTCAAAGGCGGAAGATCCAAGAAGAGTGGGTAATTCCTACAAGGCTGAAGACTTGTGCTAGAGTGGGTAAGTCCTTGGAGAAGGCCGAAGACTCTTGCAAAGTGGGTAAGTCCTTGGTAAGGTTGAAGACTCTTTGTATTGGATAGGTAAGTCCTTTGTTGGTCATGTATTGTATGATTTATTAATGAATATAAGAGTGCAATTGTTTGAAATCCTATAGGCTGAAGTGTGGAACCACTCTAAATAGCTTTTCTAATTGGTGCATGTTCAATCTCTCTTATCCTTGCTATGCATGATTTAGTGGCACACAAATTACCTATTTAGCAACCTTATCTTGTCATATATTTTGAAGGTTTAATGAATTTTGTGTAAGTGATTTCAGCTCTATTCACCCCCCCTCTAGAGCATCTAATCACCCATCTAGGATCCAACAAGTAGTATCAGAGCGGGTCTTCTCGAAGCATACTTCAACAAATAGGAGAAGATGGGTGACTACCTAGGACGGAGACTCTCGACGAGCCTTCCTATCTTTGATGGGAGCAACTTCCTCTATTGGAGAAGAAGACTTCAATTCTTCATCCAAGGATCAAGTCTGAGATGTGGCAAATGGTGAACAGCCCATACATTCTACCAAAGACAAATATTGAAGAATGGGATGAAGCCACCTTGATGAAAGCAACTTTGAATGCTAGAGCCATGCACATCCTATATGCCTCGATGACCCCCACCGAGTTCAACCAGATTTCCTCTTGTGAGATGGCCTATGAGGTATGGAGAAAGCTTTGCATCACTTATGAAGGGACAGATCAAGTGAAGGAAAGCAAAGTCTACATGCTCAAAGGGTTGCTTGAGAACTTCAAGATGGGAAAGGAGGAGAGCATTGCCAACATGTACTCAAGGCTCAACACCGTCTTGAATGGTCTTGCTGTTCTAGGACATCCTATATCTAGTGGAGAGATCAACTCAAAGATCCTTAGAACTCTCCCCAAGAGGTGGGAATCCAAGGTGACTTCTATTGAAGTACCAAGGTCTCTTAGGATATTCCTATTGAAGAGATCATTGGAAATCTACAAGCACATGAAGCCACACTTGACAAGAGGGAGGAATTAGAAAGACAAGAGAAGAAAGAGCTAAAGAGAATGAAGACGGCTGAACTAAAGACTCAAATTGAAGCTATCATGGAACAAGTCTCTCCATCCTCTCAAGCTAAGGAAGAGGCCATGTACTCTAAGGGTAGACTCTTCAAAGGCAAGTCCTCCTCCATCCGATGCTTCACATGTGGAAAGAAGGGTCACTACAAGGAAGATTGCCCACAAGGCAAAAAGACCCATCTTCACAAGAAGGAGAAATGTCACTCAAGATCAAGTGCCTCCTCCAACTCAAGCTCAAGTGAAGATTCATGTGAAGGATCAAGCTCAAGCTCTAGTGATGAAGGGGAATGCCATTTTGCCCTTATAGCATCAACAAGTGAAGACTCATGTGAGGTAAATCTAGACTCTTTAGATAAAGAACATTTAATTGCTATTATTCATGACATTTGTGCCTCTTATAAGTCTTCTAAAAAAAAAAGAAAAAGAAAAAGCTTGCTAAAATTGTTGATAATTTGCATATAGAACTAGATGATCTTGAATATGCTAATTCTTGCTTCCTTATTGATAAAAATGATTTTCTTAGCCAAGTAGACTCTCTTAAACTTGAAAATGCTAGTTTACTTGATAAGATTAAATTTCTAGAAGCTCAACCTCTCATGTCTAGTTCTAATGAAGAGCATACTTTAATTATTGATTCTCTCATGCATGACATTGATGTTCTTAAATCTGAAAACAAGGACAAAGATTTTGGTTTGCATGAATTAGAAATAGAAAATGCCTCCTTGCTTGATAAAATCAATGGGCATGAATCTTGTTCTAGTTCTACAAATAGAGAGAATGATGTTGCTGCTCTTCATATTGATAGAGATTCTCTTTCAACTAAATCTCTTTGCTTAGAAAATGATATTTTGCATGCTAGAGATAAGATTAATCAATTGTCTTCGACTATTGCTTCTCTTAAGCATGATAATGACAGTTTGAGATCTTCTTTGCAAAGATTCTTAGTTGGTAAAAAGAGTCTTATGACATCCTACACCACTCTACTAAACAAATTGGTAGACATGGTTTGGGGTATGATAGTAGTCAAGGGAACAACAAAGATAAAGGACCTCCAATATTCCATGGAGAATCCTCTAGTTCCAAGACTATGGGCACATACAACTATTGCAATGATTTTGGTCATTATTCTACTTGTTGTCCTTTTAGAAAAGCACCCAAGAGAAATAGGACTTGGGTTGCTAAACTAACCCCTCCGGACCCAAAAACATGATTGGGGACCATTTCATCTTTCTTCTTGTAGGTACTTGCAAATGGATTGACTTGAGCTATTGAATTGCAAATTGACTTGTCAATCCACATAAAAAAAGGTGAGATGTGTAGAGGGTGACAACAAGTGCAAAAGGCAATGGTAAGCTAAAAGGTAAAGGTTTTATTGCTTATAACCTATCCTATCTTGTTTTTGTCAAATTAGTGTGCACTATACATATGGTTTTTGAGTCAAAAGTGGCATTTTGTGTTTCTCTTCACACTCTTGCTCAAAACCTGTTTCTAATGCTTATATAGTGCATTACTAACTTGCTTAGACATGTTTGGATATGGTTTGTATCTTTAGCATGCCTTTAAATATGTTTTTATGAAATATATGTGCCTTTTGACAGCTGCTCTGTCGGTCGAGTTTTCCCTATTGAAACTCGACCGATGGGCACCAATAGGTGTTGCCAACAACTATCATCGGTCGAGTTGCCAATGCACAGAACTCGACCGATAACACTGTGCAAAGAATATAAATTTGACTTATTGAGTGAGAATTTCCCTCTCAACTAGATTTTCTCAACCAATAGCCTTATTCTTTGGCACTCTCTTTTGGTATCTTTATATATGCATATTGCCATGTTCTAAATTGCATATCTTTCATATAACTCTGTAATTGCTCTAAATTGGTATATCTATATCTTGCAATTACTTGCTTTGAGTTGTCTTGCAGGTTTTGATGATGATGTCTTTGGATCTCTTGGTTGTGTCTAAAATCGCTTCCGTTGTACACTAACTTACTACATCTCTCTAGGTGTATATCTTGTGTTGATACAACCTTGAGGTTCTTAGGGGTAATCATCTCACGGTAAGGATGCATATCTAGTGAGTTATATCCTTTCATGCTTCTAAAATTGCATATCTCTTTGTTTGGATATATCTCTACATCTACTCATAGCTTGCTTTATCTTGTGTATCTTTTGGTATCTCTTGCTATGATCTAGATCCTACTAGTAGTCCTAACTTGTGATATCATCTACTAGTAGTTCATATACATGTAGTTCTAACTCTGTTTATAATTGGCATCTTTGATCATCTATATGTTATGTTTGTATCTTATCTCATACATGCTCAAGATTGTTCTTTGAATTGTTTATCTACTATCTTGAGTTGCTTGCATAACATTGTGATGCAGGGTACATAGATCTACATGATATGTAGAAATTGGAGTATTTTTGGTTTTTATGCAGATTTTACTCCAGTTTTAGTTTTTGGTGCAAGACTAGTGTTTTTCATGCAGAAACGACCTTCTAGGAAAGACTCATCGCTTTGCCATGAGCTCCGATGGTTTTTGGTCAAATTCCATCATCTTGAGGGTCAAAATTGTGATTTATTGTTTTTCTGCAGCACTTTATCTTGCATTTTTGGGTTGTTCAAGTATATGCTTTAACTTGCTTTTCTTTCTATGCTTGGACAAGCCCCTATCTGTGCTCTTCTACTCTCCTTATATATATTTGTGTTATCTCCTTTCTCTTTAACAAGTGATGTTTCCTTTTTCTTCATAACCCCACTTTTTGTAATGACAAAGGGGGAGAAAGGTATGTCTTCTTTTAAAAGAGGAAGAAGGCATGTCTTACATGAAGAGGAGAAGCATGTTCATGAAAAGGTAGAAGGTAAAGGGGATAAGACATATATGTGTCGAACATATATGAGTAGAAGACATAGTATTCTATAAATGTTATGAAAGCTAATCATGCAGGAGAAATAGCATCAATTGAGGGGGAGTATGAAAACTCCATGCACATCAATTGAGGGGGAGCATATGAACTCCATTCTATTGAAACCCCTAGGTTTCTCCAAAGGTATAAATTTACCTAAATGCTTTCAATACATTTATGGAATGGTTTGTCATCTTCAAAAAGGGGGAGAATGTTGACTCAAGGTCAATTAGGTCAATGTTGACTCACGTCTAAATTGACTAAACCCATGTTTTAATGATGACTAACCATTCCACATATTGGTGTCTAATGTCTCTACTTGAGTAATTTCAGATTAGGTATAGACACACTCCAATTTCCCTAACTTGCGCATCTCAAATTGGAGAAAAGACAAGTCAAAGTCATACAAGTGCACACTTTTGTAATATGATGTATATCCATTAGAATCATGTTGTAAATCACTTGTAATGATTGTATGACTTGTAATTAAGCTTAGAAAAATATCAGGAACACTTAGATCGAATATTAGTGCACTCTTAATGTAACTTTGAAAATCAATTACAAGCACTTGTTCAGTCGAGTTTCCCACCCTGAAACTCGACCGATCAACCTTGGTCGATTTTCTGAAGATTGCATCGGTCGAGTTGTGCACTCACAGAACTCGACCGATTGGGTAGTAGGCCATTTCCAGTTGAAATGGTCAGTCGAGTTTCCTCAGGACAAACTCGACCGATCCTTTGAACATCGGTTTGCCTGCTACTTGATCGATCGAGTTACACCCATAGAAACTCGACCGATTGCATTGTACGGAAAAGTGCAGAAAAGTGTTTCTAGCCGTTGTGGAGTTGCAACAAGTGAAAATAGATCTGTTGCAAGCCACAAAACGGCTATTTTTCGTTCATAAGTGTTCCCAAAGGCTAAAAGGCATCCCCAGCTATAAATAGGACCCCTTGGGCTTCATTCCAAGGTTTAGCATTCATTGCAAACTCTTTGTGAGGTTCCTATTCTATAGTTGGGTGCTTCCTACAGCCTCCTCTCCTCTCTCTCTCTAAGATTAATCACTTGCTACATCTATTAGAGTGAGTAGGAGATTTGTAAGAGAGCTAGTTTCTACTTATATATCTTGTGAGGCTCTCACTTCCACCACCTCCCCATCTCTCATTTGCTATCTTGAAGATGAAGGTTTTCTCTCTTGTCCAAGAGAGGTGAAGAAGAATAAGGGAAGGAGTCCCTTGGTGAAGATCAAGGACGAAGACTTGGAGCTAGAGTGGGTAAGCCCTTGGAGAAGGCAAAAGACTCAAGCTCAAGTAGGTAAGACCTTGGTGGAAAGCTTCTCCGAGTGAAGGTGAAGTCAAAGGCGGAAGATCCAAGAAGAGTGGGTAAGTCCTTGGAGAAGGCTGAAGACTCTTGCAAAGTGGGTAAGTCCTTGGTAAAGTTGAAGACTCTATGTATTGGATAGGTAAGTCCTTTGTTGGTCATGTATTGTATGTCTTATTAATGAATATAAGAGTGCAATTGTTTGAAGTCCTAGAGGTTGAAGTGTGGAACCACTCTAAATAGCTTGTCTAATTGGTGCATGTTCAATCTCTCTTATCCTTGCTATGCATGATTTAGTTGCACTCAAATTACCTATTTAGAAACCTTATCTTGTCATATATTTTGAAGGTTTAATGAATTTTGTGTAAGTGCTTTCAGATCTATTCACCCCCCACCTCTAGAGCATCTAATCACCCATCTAGGATCCAACAAGTGGTATCAGAGCGGGTCTTCTCCAAGTATACTTCAACAAGTAGGAGAAGATGGGTGACTACCTAGGAGGGAGACTCTCGACCAGCCTTCCTATCCTTGATGGGAGAAACTTCCTCTATTGGAGAAGAAGACTTCAATTCTTCATCCAAGGATCAAGTCTCGAGATGTGGCAAATGGTGAACAGCCCATACATTCTACCAAAGACAAATATTGAAGAATGGGATGAAGCCACCTTGATGAAAGCAACTTTGAATGCTAGAGCCATGCGCATCCTATATGCCTCCATGACCCCCACCGAGTTCAACCAGATTTCCTCTTGTGAGACGGCCTATGAGGTATGGAGAAAGCTTTGCATCACTTATGAAGGGACAGATCAAGTGAATGAAAGCAAAGTCTACATGCTCAAAGGGTTGCTTGAGAACTTCAAGATGGGAAAGGAGGAGAGCATTGCCAACATGTACTCAAGGCTCAACACCATCTTGAATGGTATTGCTGTTCTAGGACATCCTATGTCTAGTGGAGAGATCAACTCAAAGATCCTTAGATCTCTCCCCAAGAGGTGGGAATCCAAGGTGACTTCTATTGAAGAAGCAAGGTCTCTTAGGGATATTCCTATTGAAGAGCTCATTGGAAATCTACAAGCACATGAAGCCACACTTGACAAGAGGGAGGAATTAGAAAGACAAGAGAAGAAAGAGCTAAAGAGAATGAAGAAGGCTGAACTAAAGACTCAAATTGAAGCTATCATGGAACAAGTCTCTCCATCCTCTCAAGCTAAGGAAGATGCCATGTACTCCAAGGGTAGACTCTTCAAAGGCAAGTCCTCCTCCATCCGATGCTTCACATTTGGAAAGAAGGGTCACTACAAGGAAGATTGCCCACAAGGCAAAAAGACCCATCTTCACAAGAAGGAGAAATGGCACTCAAGCTCAAGTGGCTCCTCCAACTCAAGCTCAAGTGAAGATTCATGTGAATGATCAAGCTCAAGCTCTAGTGATGAAGGGGAATGCCATTTTGCCCTTATAGCATCAACAAGTGAAGACTCATGTGAGGTAAATCTAGACTCTTTAGATAAAGAATCTTTAATTGCTATTATTCATGACATTTGTGCCTCTTATAAGTTTTCTAAAAAGAAAAAGAAAAAGAAAATGCTTGCTAAAATTGTTGATAATTTGAATATAGAACTAGATGATCTTGAATATGCAAATTCTTGCTTGCTTATTGATAAAAATGATTTTCTTAGCCAAGTAGACTCTCTTAAACTTGAAAATGCTAGTTTACTTGATAAGATTAAATTTCTAGAAGCTCAACCTCTCATGTCTAGTTCTAATGAAGAACATACTTTAATTATTGATTCTCTCATGCATGCCATTGATGTTCTTAAATCTGAAAACAAGGACAAAGATTTTGGTTTGCATGATTTAGAAATAGAAAATGCCTCCTTGATTGCTAAAATCAATGGGCATGAATCTTGTTCTAGTTCTACAAATACAGAGAATGATGTTGCTACTCTTCATATTGATAGAGATTCTCTTTCAACTAAATCTCTTTGCTTAGAAAATGATCTTTTGCATGCTAGAGATAAGATTAATCAATTTTCTTCGACTATTGCTTCTCTTAAGCATGATAATGACAGTTTGAGATCTTCTTTGCAAAGATTCTTAGTTGGTAAAAAGAGTATTAATGACATCCTACACCACTCTACTAAACAAATTGGTAGACATGGTTTGGGGTATGATAGTAGTCAAGGGAACAACAAAGATAAAGGACCTCCAATATTCCATGGAGAATCCTCTAGTTCCAAGACTATGGGCACATACAACTATTGCAATGATTTTGGTCATTATTCTACTTGTTGTCCTTTTAGAAAAGCACCCAAGAGAAATAGGACTTGGGTTGCTAAACTAACCCCTCCGGACCCAAAAACATGATTGGGGACCATTTCATCTTTCTTCTTGTAGGTACTTGCAAATGGATTGACTTGAGCTATTGAATTGCAAATTAACTTGTCAATCCACATAAAAGAAGAAAGGTGATATGTGTAGAGGGTGACAACAAGTGGAAAAGGCAATGGTAAGCTAAAAGGTAAAGGTTTTATTGCTTATAACCTATCCTAACTTGTTTTTGTCAAATTAGTGTGCACTATACATATGGTTTTTGAGTCAAAAGTTGCATTTTGTGTTTCTCTTCACACTCTTGCTCAAAACCTGTTTCTAATGCTTATATAGTGCATTACTAACTTGCTTAGACATGTTTGGATATGGTTTGTATCTTTAGCATGTCTTTAAATATGTTTTTATGAAATATATGTGCCTTTTGATAGCTGCTCTGTCGGTCGAGTTTGCCCTATTGAAACTCGACCGATGGGCACCAATAGGTGTTGCCAACAGCTATCATCGGTCGAGTTTCCAATGCACAGAACTCGACCGATAACACTGTGCAAAGAATATAAATTTGACTTATTGAGTGAGAATTTCCCTCTCAACTAGATTTTCTCAACCAATAGACTTATTCTTTGGCACTCTCTTTTGGTATCTTTATATATGCATATTGCCATGTTCTAAATTGCCTATCTTTCATATAACTCTGTAATTGCTCTAAATTGGTATATCTATATCTTGCAATTACTTGCTTTGAGTTGTCTTGCAGGTTTTGATTATGATGTCTTTGGATCTCTTGGTTGTGTCTAAAATCGCTTCCGTTGTACACTAACTTACTACATCTCTCTAGGTGTATATCTTGTGTTGATAAAACCTTGAGGTTCTTAGGGGTAATCATCTCACGGTAAGGATGCATATCTAGTGAGTTATATCCTTTCATGTTTCTAAAATTGCATATCTCTTTGTTTGGATATATCTCTACATCTACTCATAGCTTGCTTTATCTTGTGTATCTTTTGGTATCTCTTGCTATGATCTAGATCCTACTAGTAGTCCTAACTTGTGATATCATCTACTAGTAGTTCATATACATGTAGTTCTAACTCTGTTTATAATTGGCATCTTTGATCATCTATATGTTATGTTTGTATCTTATCTCATACATGCTCAAGATTGTTCTTTGAATTGTTTATCTACTATCTTGAGTTGCTTGCATAACATTGTGATGCAGGGTACATAGATCTACATGATATGTAGAAATTGGAGTATTTTTGGTTTTTATGCAGATTTTACTCCAGTTTTAGTTTTTGGTGCAAGACTAGTGTTTTTCATGCAGAAACGACCTTCTAGGCAAGAATCATCGCTTTGCCATGAGCTCCGATGGTTTTTGGTCAAATTCCATCATCTTGAGGGTCAAAATTGTGATTTATTGTTTTTCTGCAGCACTTTATCTTGCATTTTTGGGTTGTTCAAGTATATGCTTTAACTTGCTTTTCTTTCTATGCTTGGACAAGCCCCTATCTGTGCTCTTCTATTCTCCTTATATATATTTGTGTTATCTCCTTTCTCTTTAACAAGTGATGTTTCCTTTTTCTTCATAACCCCACTTTTTGAAATGACAAAGGGGGAGAAAGGTATGTCTTCTTTTAAAAGAGGAAGAAGGCATGTCTTACATGAAGAGGAGAAGCATGTTCATGAAAAGGGAGAAGGTAAAGGGGATAAGACATATATGTGTAGAACATATATGAGTAGAAGACATAATATTCTATAAATGTTATGAAAGCTAATCATGCAGGAGAAATAGCATCAATTGAGGGGGAGTATGAAAACTCCATGCACATCAATTGAGGGGGAGCATATGAACTCCATTCTATTGAAACCCCTAGGTTTCTCCAAAGGTATAAATTTACCTAAATGCTTTCAATACATTTATGGAATGGTTTGTCATCTTCAAAAAGGGGGAGAATGTTGACTCAAGGTCAATTAGGTCAATTTTGACTCACGTCTAAATTGACTAAACCCATGTTTTAATGATGACTAACCATTCCACATATTGGTGTCTAATGTCTCTACTTGAGTAATTTCAGATTAGGTATAGACACACTCCAATTGCCCTAACTTGCGCATCTCAAATTGGAGAAAAGACAAGTCAAAGTCATACAAGTGCACACTTTTGTAATATGATGTATATCCATTAGAATCATGTTGTAAATCACTTGTAATGATTGTATGACTTGTAATTAAGCTTAGAAAAATATTAGGAACACTTAGATCGAATATTAGTCTTAATGTAACTTTGAAAATCAATTACAGGCACTTGTTCAGTCGAGTTTCCCACCCTGAAACTCGACCGATCAACCTTGGTCGATTTTCTGAAGATTGCATCGGTCGAGTTGTGCACTCACAGAACTCGACCGATTGGGTAGTAGGCCATTTCCAGTTGAAATGGTCAGTCGAGTTTCCTCAGGACAAACTCGACCGATCCTTTGAACATCGGTTTGTCTGCTACTTGATCGATCGAGTTACACCCATAGAAACTCGACCGATTGAATTGTACGGAAAAGTGCAGAAAAGTGTTTCTAGCCGTTGTGGAGTTGCAACAAGTGAAAATAGATATGTTGCAAGCCACAAAACGGCTATTTTTCGTTCATAAGTGTTCCCAAAGGCTAAAAGGCATCCCCAGCTATAAATAGGACCCCTTGGGCTTCATTCCAAGGTTTAGCATTCATTGCAAACTCTTTGTGAGGTTCCTATTCTATAGTTGAGTGCTTCCTACAGCCTCCTCTCCTCTCTCTCTCTAAGATTAATCACTTGCTACATCTATTAGAGTGAGTAGGAGATTTGTAAGAGAGCTAGTTTCTACTTATATATCTTGTGAGGCTCTCACTTCCACCACCTCCCCATCTCTCATTTGCTATCTTGAAGATGAAGGTTTTCTCTCTTGTCCAAGAGAGGTGAAGAAGAATAAGGGAAGGAGTCCCTTGGTGAAGATCAAGGACGAAGACTTGGAGCTAGAGTGGGTAAGCCCTTGGAGAAGGCAAAAGACTCAAGCTCAAGTAGGTAAGACCTTGGTGGAAAGCTTCTCCGAGTGAAGGTGAAGTCAAAGGCGGAAGATCCAAGAAGAGTGGGTAATTCCTACAAGGCTGAAGACTTGTGCTAGAGTGGGTAAGTCCTTGGAGAAGGCCGAAGACTCTTGCAAAGTGGGTAAGTCCTTGGTAAGGTTGAAGACTCTATGTATTGGATAGGTAAGTCCTTTGTTGGTCATGTATTGTATGTCTTATTAATGAATATAAGAGTGCAATTGTTTGAAGTCCTAGAGGTTGAAGTGTGGAACCACTCTAAATAGCTTGTCTAATTGGTGCATGTTCAATCTCTCTTATCCTTGCTATGCATGATTTAGTTGCACTCAAATTACCTATTTAGCAACCTTATCTTGTCATATATTTTGAAGGTTTAATGAATTTTGTGTAAGTGCTTTCAGATCTATTCACCCCCCACCTCTAGAGCATCTAATCACCCATCTAGGATCTAACAAGTGGTATCAGAGCGGGTCTTCTCCAAGCATACTTCAACAAGTAGGAGAAGATGAGTGACTACCTAGGAGGGAGACTCTCGACCAGCCTTCCTATCCGTGATGGGAGCAACTTCCTCTATTGGAGAAGAAGACTTCAATTCTTCATCCAAGGATCAAGACTCGAGATGTGGCAAATGGTGAACAGCCCATACATTCTACCAAAGACAAATATTGAAGAATGGGATGAAGCCACCTTGATGAAAGCAACTTTGAATGCTAGAGCCATGCACATCCTATATGCCTCCATGACCCCCACCGAGTTCAACCAGATTTCCTCTTGTGAGACGGCCTATGAGGTATGGAGAAAGCTTTGCATCACTTATGAAGGGACAGATCAAGTGAATGAAAGCAAAGTCTACATGCTCAAAGGGTTGCTTGAGAACTTCAAGATGGGAAAGGAGGAGAGCATTGCCAACATGTACTCAAGGCTCAACACCATCTTGAATGGTATTGTTGTTCTAGGACATCCTATGTCTAGTGGAGAGATCAACTCAAAGATCCTTAGATCTCTCCCCAAGAGGTGGGAATCCAAGGTGACTTCTATTGAAGAAGCAAGGTCTCTTAGGGATATTCCTATTGAAGAGCTCATTGGAAATCTACAAGCACATGAAGCCACACTTGACAAGAGGGAGGAATTAGAAAGACAAGAGAAGAAAGAGCTAAAGAGAATGAAGAAGGCTGAACTAAAGACTCAAATTGAAGCTATCATGGAACAAGTCTCTCCATCCTCTCAAGCTAAGGAATATGCCATGTACTCCAAGGGTAGACTCTTCAAAAGCAAGTCCTCCTCCATCCGATGCTTCACATGTGGAAAGAAGGGTCACTACAAGGAAGATTGGCCACAAGGCAAAAAGACCCATCTTCACAAGAAGGAGAAATGGCACTCAAGATCAAGTGGCTCCTCCAACTCAAGCTCAAGTGAAGATTCATGTGAAGGATCAAGCTCAAGCTCTAGTGATGAAGGGGAATGCCATTTTGCCCTTATAGCATCAACAAGTGAAGACTCATGTGAGGTAAATCTAGACTCTTTAGATAAAGAATCTTTAATTGCTATTATTCATGACATTTGTGCCTCTTATAAGTCTTCTAAAAAGAAAAAGAAAAAGAAAAAGCTTGCTAAAATTGTTGATAATTTGCATATAGAACTTGATGATCTTGAATATGCTAATTTTGCTTGCTTATTGATAAAAATGATTTTCTTAGCCAAGTAGACTCTCTTAAACTTGAAAATGCTAGTTTACTTGATAAGATTAAATTTCTAGAAGCTCAACCTCTCATGTCTAGTTCTAATGAAGAACATACTTTAATTATTGATTCTCTCATGCATGCCATTGATGTTCTTAAATCTGAAAACAAGGACAAAGATTTTGGTTTGCATGAATTAGAAATAGAAAATGCCTCCTTGCTTGCTAAAATCAATGGGAATGAATCTTGTTCTAGTTCTACAAATACAGAGAATGATGTTGCTGCTCTTCATATTGATAGAGATTCTCTTTCAACTAAATCTCTTTGCTTAGAAAATGATCTTTTGAATGCTAGAGATAAGATTAATCAATTGTCTTCGACTATTGCTTCTCTTAAGCATGATAATGACAGTTTGAGATCTTCTTTGCAAAGATTCTTAGTTGGTAAAAAGAGTCTTAATGACATCCTACACCACTCTACTAAACAAATTGGTAGACATGGTTTGGGGTATGATAGTAGTCAAGGGAACAACAAAGATAAAGGACCTCCAATATTCCATGGAGAATCCTCTAGTTCCAAGACTATGGGCACATACAACTATTGCAATGATTTTGGTCATTATTCTACTTGTTGTCCTTTTAGAAAAGCACCCAAGAGAAATAGGACTTGGGTTGCTAAACTAACCCCTCCGGACCCAAAAACATGATTGGGGACCATTTCATCTTTCTTCTTGTAGGTACTTGCAAATGGATTGACTTGAGCTATTGAATTGCAAATTAACTTGTCAATCCACATAAAAGAAGAAAGGTGATATATGTAGAGGGTGACAACAAGTGGAAAAGGCAATGGTAATCTAAAAGGTAAAGGTTTTATTGCTTATAACCTATCCTAACTTGTTTTTGTCAAATTAGTGTGCACTATACATATGGTTTTTGAGTCAAAAGTGGCATTTTGTGTTTCTCTTCACACTCTTGCTCAAAACCTGTTTCTAATGCTTATATAGTGCATTACTAACTTGCTTAGACATGTTTGGATATGGTTTGTATCTTTAGCATGCCTTTAAATATGTTTTTATGAAATATATGTGCCTTTTGACAGCTGCTTTGTCGGTCGAGTTTGCCCTATTGAAACTCGACCGATGGGCACCAATAGGTGTTGCCAACAGCTGTCATCGGTTGAGTTGCCAATGCATAGAGTTCGACTGATAACACTGTGCAAAGAATATAAATTTGGCTTATTGAGTGAGAATTTCCCTCTCAACTAGATTTTCTCAACCAATAGCCTTATTCTTTGGCACTCTCTTTTGGTATCTTTATATATGCATATTGCCATGTTCTAAATTGCCTATCTTGCATATAACTCTGTAATTGCTCTAAATTGGTATATCTATATCTTGCAATTACTTGCTTTGAGTTGTCTTGCAGGTTTTGATGATGATCTCTTTGGATCTCTTGGTTGTGTCTAAAATCGCTTCCGTTGTACTCTAACTTGCTACATCTCTCTAGGTGTATATCTTGTATTGATACAACCTTAAGGTTGTTAGGGGTAATCATCTCACAGTAAGGATGCATATCTAGTGAGTTATATCCTTTCATGCTTCTAAAATTGCATATCTCTTTGTTTGGATATATCTCTACATCTACTCATAGCTTGCTTTATCTTGTGTATCTTTTGGTATCTCTTGCTATGATCTAGATCCTACTAGTAGTCCTAACTTGTGATATCATCTACTAGTAGTTCATATACATGTAGTTCTAACTCTGTTTATAATTGGCATCTTTGATCATCTATATGTTATGTTTGTATCTTATCTCATACATGCTCAAGATTGTTCTTTGAATTGCTTATCTACTATCTTGAGTTGCTTGCATAACATTGTGATGCAGGGTACATAGATCTACATGATATGTAGAAATTGGAGTATTTTTGGTTTTTATGCAGATTTTACTCCAGTTTCAGTTTTTGGTGCAAGACTAGTTTTTTTCATGCAGAAACGACCTTCTAGGCAAGACTCATCGCTTTGCCATGAGCTCCGATGGTTTTTGGTCAAATTCCATCATCTTGAGGGTCAAAATTGTGATTTATTGTTTTTCTGCAGCACTTTATCTTGCATTTTTGGGTTGTTCAAGTATATGTTTTAACTTGCTTTTCTTTCTATGCTTGGACAAGCCCCTATCTGTTCTCTTCTACTCTCCTTATATATATTTGTGTTATCTCCTTTCTCTTTAACAAGTGATGTTTCCTTTTTCTTCATAACCCCACTTTCTGAAATGACAAAGGGGGAGAAAGGTATGTCTTCTTTTAAAAGAGGAAGAAGGCATGTCTTACATGAAGAGGAGAAGCATGCTCTTGAAAAGGGAGAAGGTAAAGGGGATAAGACATATATGTGTAGAACATATATGAGTAGAAGACATAGTATTCTATAAATTTTATGAAAGCTAATCATGCAGGAGAAATAGCATCGATTGAGGGGGAGCATGAAAACTCCATGCACATCAATTGAGGGGGAGCATATGAACTCCATTCTATTGAAACCCCTAGGTTTCTCCAAAGGTATAAATTTACTTAAATGCTTTCAATACATTTATGGAATGGTTTGTCATCTTCAAAAAGGGGGAGAATGTTGACTCAAGGTCAATTAGGTCAATGTTGACTCACGTCTAAATTGATTAAACCCATGTTTTAATGATGACTAACCATTCCACATATTGGTGTCTAATGTCTCTACTTGAGTAATTTTAGATTAGGTATAGACACACTCCAATTGCCCTAACTTGCGCATCTCAAATTGGAAAAAAGACAAGTCAAAGTCATACAAGTGCACGCTTTTGTAATATGATGTATATCCATTAGAATCATGTTGTAAATCACTTGTAATGATTGTATGACTTGTAATTAAGCTTAGAAAAATATCAGGAACACCTAGATCGAATATTAGATCACTCTTAATGCAACTTTGAAAATCAATTACAGACACTTGTTAGGTCGAGTTTCCCACCCTAAAACTCGACCGATCAACCTTGGTCGATTTTCTGAAGATTGCATCGGTCGAGTTGTGCACTCACAGAACTCGACCGATTGGCTAGTAGGCCATTTCCAGTTGAAATGGTCAGTCGAGTTTCCTCAGGACAAACTCGACCGATCCTTTGAACATCGGTTTGCCTGCTACTTGATCGGTCGAGTTACACCCATAGAAACTCGACCGATTGCATTGTACGGAAAAGTGCAGAAAAGTGTTTCTAGCCGTTATGGAGTTGCAACAAGTGAAAATAGATCTGTTGCAAGCCCCAAAACAACTATTTTTCGTTCATAAATGTTCCCAAAGGCTAAGAGGCATCCCCAGCTATAAATAGGACCCCTTGGGCTTCATTCCAAGGTTGAGCATTCATTGCAAACTCTTTGTGAGGTTCCTATTCTATAGTTGAGTGCTTCCTACAGCCTCCTCTCCTCTCTCTCTCTAAGCTTAATCACTTGCTACATCTATTAGAGTGAGTAGGAGATTTGTAAGAGAGCTAGTTTCTACTTGTATATCTTGTGAGGCTCTCACTTCCACCACCTCCCCATCTCTCATTTGCTATCTTGAAGATGAAGGTTTTCTCTCTTGTCCAAGAGAGGTGAAGAAGAATAAGGGAAGGAGTCCTTTGGTGAAGATCAAGGCCGAAGACTTGGAGCTAGAGTGGGTAAGCCCTTGGAGAAGGCAAAAGACTCAAGCTCAAGTAGGTAAGACCTTGGTGGAAAGCTTCTCCGAGTGAAGGTGAAGTCAAAGGCGGAAGATCCAAGAAGAGTGGGTAATTCCTACAAGGCTGAAGACTTGTGCTAGAGTGGGTAAGTCCTTGGAGAAGGCCGAAGACTCTTGCAAAGTGGGTAAGTCCTTGGTAAGGTTGAAGACTCTTTGTATTGGATAGGTAAGTCCTTTGTTGGTCATGTATTGTATGTCTTATTAATGAATATAAGAGTGCAATTGTTTGAAGTCCTAGAGGTTGACCTCTCTAGGCAAGTGGACTGACACACTTCTAGTTTGAAGTGTGGAACCACTCTAAATAGCTTGTCTAATTGGTGCATGTTCAATCTCTCTTATCCTTTATATGCATGATTTAGTTGCACTCAAATTACCTATTTAGAAACCTTATCTTGTCATATATTTTGAAGGTTTAATGAATTTTGTGTAAGTGCTTTCAGCTCTATTCACCCCCCCTCTAGAGCATCTAATCACCCATCTAGGATCCAACAAGTGGTATCAGAGCGGGTCTTCTCCAAGCATACTTCAACAAGTAGGAGAAGATGGGTGACGACCTAGGAGGGAGACTCTCGACCAGCCTTCCTATCTTTGATTGGAGCAACTTCCTCTATTGGAGAAGAAGACTTCAATTCTTCATCCAAGGATCAAGTCTCGAGATGTGGCAAATGGTGAACAGCCCATACATTCTACCAAAGACAAATATTGAAGAATGGGATGAAGCCACCTTGATGAAAGCAACTTTGAATGCTAGAGCCATGCACATCCTATATGCCTCCATGACCCCCACCGAGTTCAACCGTATTTTCCTCTTGTGAGACGGCCTATAAGGTATGGAGAAAGCTTTGCATCACTTATGAAGGGACAGATCAAGTGAAGGAAAGCAAAGTGTACATGCTCAAAGGGTTGCTTGAGAACTTCAAGATGGGAAAGGAGGAGAGCATTGCCAACATGTACTCAAGGCTCAACACCATCTTGAATGGTCTTGCTGTTCTAGGACATGCTATGTCTAGTGGAGAGATCAACTCAAAGATCCTTAGAACTCTCCCCAAGAGGTGGGAATCCAAGGTGACTTCTATTGAAGAAGCAAGGTCTCTTAGGGATATTCCTATTGAAGAGCTCATTGGAAATCTACAAGCACATGAAGCCACACTTGACAAGAGGGAGGAATTAGAAAGACAAGAGAAGAAAGAGCTAAAGAGAATGAAGAAGGCTGAACTAAAGACTCAAATTGAAGCTATCATGGAACAAGTCTCTCCATCCTCTCAAGCTAAGGAAGATGCCATGTACTCCAAGGGTAGACTCTTCAAAGGCAAGTCCTCCTGCATCCGATGCTTCACATGTGGAAAGAAGGGTCACTACAAGGAAGATTGCCCACAAGGCAAAAAGACCCATCTTCACAAGAAGGAGAAATGGCACTCAAGCTCAAGTGGCTCCTCCAACTCAAGCTCAAGTGAAGATTCATGTGAAGGATCAAGCTCAATCTCTAGTGATGAAGGGGAATGCCATTTTGCCCTTATAGCATCAACAAGTGAAGACTCATGTGAGGTAAATCTAGACTCTTTAGATAAAGAATCTTTAATTGCTATTATTCATGACATTTGTGCCTCTTATAAGTCTTCTAAAAAGAAAAAGAAAAAGAAAAAGCTTGCTAAAATTGTTGATAATTTGCATATAGAACTAGATGATCTTGAATATGCTAATTCTTGCTTGCTTATTGATAAAAATGATTTTCTTAGCCAAGTAGACTCTCTTAAACTTGAAAATGCTAGTTTACATGATAAGATTAAATTTCTAGAAGCTCAACCTCTCATGTCTAGTTCTAATGAAGAGCATACTTTAATTATTGATTCTCTCATGCATGACATTGATGTTCTTAAATCTGAAAACAAGGACAAAGATTTTGGTTTGCATGAATTAGAAATAGAAAATGCCTCCTTGCTTGCTAAAATCAATGGGCATGAATCTTGTTCTAGTTCTACAAATACATAGAATGATGTTGCTGCTCTTCATATTGATAGAGATTCTCTTTCAACTAAATCTCTTTGCTTAGAAAATGATCTTTTGCATGCTAGAGATAAGATTAATCAATTATCTTCGACTATTTCTTCTCTTAAGCATGATAATGACAGTTTGAGATCTTCTTTGCAAAGATTCTTAGTTGGTAAAAAGAGTCTTAATGACATCCTACACCACTCTACTAAACAAATTGGTAGACATGGTTTGGGGTATGATAGTAGTCAAGGGAACAACAAAGATAAAGGACCTCCAATATTCCATGGAGAATTCTCTAGTTCCAAGACTATGGGCACATGCAACTATTGCAATGATTTTGGTCATTATTCTACTTGTTGTCCTTTTAGAAAAGCACCCAAGAGAAATAGGACTTGGGTTGCTAAACTAACCCCTCCGGACCCAAAAACATGATTGGGGACCATTTCATCTTTCTTCTTGTAGGTACTTGCAAATGGATTGACTTGAGCTATTGAATTGCAAATTGACTTGTCAATCCACATAAAAGAAGAAAGGTGAGATGTGTAGAGGGTGACAACAAGTGGAAAAGGCAATGGTAAGCTAAAAGGTAAAGGTTTTATTGCTTATAACCTATCCTAACTTGTTTTTGTCAAATTAGTGTGCACTATACATATGGTTTTTGAGTCAAAAGTGGCATTTTGTGTTTCTCTTCACACTCTTGCTCAAAAACTGTTTCTAATGCTTATATAGTGCATTACTAACTTTCTTAGACATGTTTGGATATGGTTTGTATCTTTAGCATGCCTTTAAATATGTTTTTATGAAATATATGTGACTTTTGACAGCTGCTCTGTCGGTCGAGTTTTCCCTATTGAAATTCGATCGATGGGCACCAATAGGTGTTGCCAACAGCTGTCATCGGTCGAGTTGCCAATGCACAGAACTCGACCGATAGCACTGTGCAAAGAATATAAATTTGGCTTATTGAGTGAGAATTTCCCTCTCAACTAGATTTTCTCAACCAATAGCCTTATTCTTTGGCACTCTCTTTTGGTATCTTTATATATGCATATTGCCATGTTCTAAATTGCCTATCTTTCATATAACTCTGTAATTGCTTTAAATTGGTATATCTATATCTTGCAAATACTTGCTTTGAGTTGTCTTGCAGGTTTTGATGATGATCTCTTTGGATCTCTTGGTTGTGTCTAAAATCGCTTCCGTTGTACTCTAACTTGCTACATCTCTCTAGGTGTATATCTTGTGTTGATACAACCTTGAGGTTCTTAGGGGTAATCATCTCACGGTAAGGATGCATATCTAGTGAGTTATATCCTTTCATGCTTCTAAAATTGCATATCTCTTTGTTTGGATATATCTCTACATCTACTCATAGCTTGCTTTATCTTGTGTATATTTTGGTATCTCTTGCTATGATCTTGATCCTACTAGTAGTCCTAACTTGTGATATCATCTACTAGTAGTTCATATACATGTAGTTCTAACTCTGTTTATAATTGGCATCTTTGATCATCTATATGTTATGTTTGTATCTTATCTCATACATGATCAAGATTGTTCTTTGAATTGCTTATCTACTATCTTGAGTTGCTTGCATAACATTGTGATGCAGGGTACATAGATCTACATGATATGTAGAAATTGGAGTATTTTTGGTTTTTATGCAGATTTTACTCCAGTTTCAGTTTTTGGTGCAAGACTAGTGTTTTTCATGCAGAAACGACCTTCTAGGCAAGACTCATCGCTTTGCCATGAGCTCCGATGGTTTTTGGTCAAATTCCATCATCTTGAGGGTCAAAATTGTGATTTATTATTTTTCTGCAGCACTTTATCTTGCATTTTTGGATTGTTCAAGTATATGCTTTAACTTGCTTTTCTTTCTATGCTTGGACAAGCCCCTATCTGTTCTCTTCTACTCTCCTTATATATATTTGTGTTATCTCCTTTCTCTTTAACAAGTGGTGTTTCCTTTTTCTTCATAACCCCACTTTTTGAAATGACAAAGGGGGAGAAAGGTATGTCTTCTTTTAAAAGAGGAAGAAGGCATGTCTTACATGAAGAGGAGAAGCATGTTCATGAAAAGGGAGAAGGTAAAGGGGACAAGACATATATGTGTAGAATATATATGAGTATAAGACATAGTATTCTATAAATGTTATGAAAGCTAATCATGCAGGAGAAATAACATCAATTGAGGGGGAGTATGAAAACTCTGTGCGCATCAATTGAGGGGGAGCATATGAACTCCATTCTATTGAAACCCCTAGGTTTCTCCAAAGGTATAAATTTACTTAAATGCTTTCAATACATTTATGGAATGGTTTGTCATCTTCAAAAAGGGGGAGAATGTTGACTCAAGGTCAATTAGGTCAATGTTGACTCACGTCTAAATTGACTAAACCCATGTTTTGATGATGACTGACCATTCCACATATTGGTGTCTAATGTCTCTACTTGAGTAATTTCAGATTAGGTATAGACAAACTCCAATTTCCCTAACTTGCGCAACTCAAATTGGAGAAAAGACAAGTCAAAGTCATACAAGTGCACGCTTTTGTAATATGATGTATATCCATTAGAATCATGTTGTAAATCACTTGTAATGATTGTATGACTTGTAATTAATCTTAGAAAAATATCAGGAACACTTAGATCGAATATTAGTGCACTCTTAATGCAACTTTGAAAATCAATTACAGGCACTTGTTCGAACAAGTTTCCCACCCTGAAACTCGACCGATCAACCTTGGTCGATTTTCTGAAGATTGCATCGGTCGAGTTGTGCACTCACATAACTCGACTGATTGGGTAGTAGGCCATTTCCTGTTGAAATGGTCAGTCAAGTTTCCTCAGGATAAACTCGACCGATCCTTTGAACATCGGTTTGCCTGCTACTTGATCGGTCGAGTTACACCCATAGAAACTCGACCGATTGCACTGTACGGAAAAGTGCAGAAAAGTGTTTCTAGCCGTTGTGGAGTTGCAACAAGTGAAAATAGATCTGTTGCAAGCCACAAAATGGCTATTTTTCATTCATAAGTGTTCCCAAAGGCTAAGAGGCATCCCCAGCTATAAATAGGACCCCTTGGGCTTCATTCCAAGGTTGAGCATTCATTGCAAACTCTTTGTGAGGTTCCTATTCTATAGTTGAGTGCTTCCTACAGCCTCCTCTCCTCTCTCTCTCTAAGATTAATCACTTGCTACATCTATTAGAGTGAGTAGGATATTTGTAAGAGAGCTAGTTTCTACTTATATATCTTGTGAGGCTCTCACTTCCACCACCTCCCCATCTCTCATTTGCTATCTTGAAGATGAAGGTTTTCTCTCTTGTCCAAGAGAGGTGAAGAAGAATAAGGGAAGGAGTCCCTTGGTGAAGATCAAGGCCGAAGACTTGGAGCTAGAGTGGGTAAGCCCTTGGAGAAGGCAAAAGACTCAAGCTCAAGTAGGTAAGACCTTGGTGGAAAGCTTCTCCGAGTGAAGGTGAAGTCAAAGGCGGAAGATCCAAGAAGAGTGGGTAATTCCTACAAGGCTGAAGACTTGTGCTAGAGTGGGTAAGTCCTTGGAGAAGGCCGAAGACTCTTGCAAAGTGGGTAAGTCCTTGGTAAGGTTGAAGACTCTTTGTATTGGATAGGTAAGTCCTTTGTTGGTCATGTATTGTATGTCTTATTAATGAATATAAGAGTGCAATTGTTTGATGTCCTAGAGGTTGACCTCTCTAGGCAAGTGGACTGACACACTTCTAGTTTGAAGTGTGGAACCACTCTAAATAGCTTGTCTAATTGGTGCATGTTCTGTTGGTATGTATGCCCATAGAGCAAGTCATATGATGATTGTAATGGGATACTTTGTACTTGATTTGAATAATAATAAAGGCAATTTCCTATCTATATGTTTAAACTATTTCTGAGATGATGGTGTAACATGATAGATGTCTAAAGATTGTCTTACTCAATGACATATGCTTTTAGGTTCATGACCTAAGCGATGAGATCATATGGATGTTAAGAGTATACATTCTTGGATAGTCCCTAGTCAGTTGTTATTGTGGAAATAACCATAGACATCAATAACACTAAAGACTAGATTGTGTGTTGGTTGATGATAGAATCTCATTAGTCATGATATGGTGATATCAAACCAAGCACATAGGTACTTGTTAGAGAACAAGGTACCGGACAGACCCACCATGAGAGTGACACATGGAACCATGACTTGGTAGTCACAGTCAGCTCTCACAGTGATGGTGGTGAGTGTGATTCTTAGACCTGAAATCACTACACTCAATACATGTCGTTGGGTACACTTTGACATCATCAAACGCAGTCCTGAAACATGGGTTGTTATAAAGGTGATGATTGGGTGGCTTTGACACATGGGGCTTTTGAGGGGTGAGTGATAGATATGGGATTTGTCCCTCCTGAGGGAGTTTGATATCCTTGGCCACTTGATGAGTAGGATTGAGAAAGGCATGCGCATGCACGTGTGAATCAATATGTGATATTGATGTCATACACATCTCACTCGGTCTACTCTGAGATCAAGGAAATGAATGAACATTGACAGGATGACTGTTCCATGCCTCGAGTTCATTCTGGATATCAGTGACAAAGGAATTATACATTCACTGTAACACCATTCACGGATTGTAGGATGAAAGTTGTTCTCCAACTTTCTACTTTCACTTGGGTAGCAATGATGTGTGACTAGGCACCGCTCTTTGCTTGTGAAGTCATAAGTGTTATGGACTTTCACTGCCAACGTGAAATGGACCTGCAGGGTCACACACATAGGATTTAACCTGGAAGAGGAGATTTGTCCACAAGCAATGTTTAGATTGATTACTAAAGGAGTTTAGTAGTTCAATTAAACACTCAATTAATCGATAGTTCAATATCATAATGTTCAAGGTGTTGGACGCATTGATTGGAGTATCAGATTGATTGAAATCGCATTTGACTGATTCTGCACAATCTGCATTCCCAACCGATCGGTTCATGTGATGAACCGGTCGGCTGAGGTTGCTGAACCGGTCGACTCAATTGTTGAACCGATCGGCTCATGCACAGAGTGAAATGACCGGTTCAAGTGTTGAACCGATCGGTTCAACTGGTGTAATCGAGCAACATGGGAAAGTAGGATTGGTGAGAATTTTCCTTTCGTTTCAAATTGCCCAATTCGATTGGGAATAATATTGGTATTCGATACCAATTGGGAAAGAAACAAGGAAAGTCAATCGGGAACCAACCTGGAACCCCAACCGACCGGTTCATGAGTGAACCGATCGGTTCAAGGGTCCCAAACGATCGGTTCAGTGGTGAACCGATCGGTTCAGGTCCCCAACCGACCGGTTCACTTGTGAACCGATCGGTTCAGGTTGCGAGATGGTTGCTTTTTGTGGAAAATCCCGTACCCTTCTACTCCTGCTTTAGTCCCGTATTGCCGGGCACAGAGAACCCTGTCCCATGACCCACCTATATATATAGGGGTATTGGGGGCTTCTCAGAGTACAACTCAGTGCAAGTTGATTGCTCTGCAAAGTTGTCGTTCTCTCTGGTTTTGGTAACCGAGAGAGAGCCCGAGCAAGTGCTTCCCGCAGAGGGAGGTGCAGCAAGGAAAGGACAACTGCAGTTGCAATTGACAGCAGGAGAGTGTGTTGGCGACTAGTACATCAACAGGAGGGTACGACTCCTTTCACTTCCTTGTGGGACAAGGAGAGTGAAGTTCCGGGTGGTCCGTGTGGACTACTTCAGAGGCGGGAGGACACTGCCGCTCAGGAGGACAACTGTCATCCGACAGTCTGGTAGGAGGAGGAGTCTTCAGTCCCGGTGCGACCAGGAGCTGCACAGACACTGTCCAAGACCGGAGATGAAGACCGCACAAGGCGCGTGGTATTGTCGCCGAGCAAGCCTCGGGACAAGGTATGATCCACAAACCATCTTTCCTATTATATAGATGTTGACGCGATTCCTTTTGTTCCGGGTTTGGGAGAAAATTTTTGTTTCCGCTGCTTCTCTGCCTCCTCTAAAACCCAACATGTTCAATCTCTCTTATCCTTGCTATGCATGATTTAGTTGCACTCAAATTACCTATTTAGAAACCTTATCTTGTCATATATTTTGAAGGTTTAATGAATTTTGTGTAAGTGCTTTTATCTCTATTCACCCCCCCTCTAGAGCATCTAATCACCCATCTAGGATCCAACAAGTGGTATCAGAGCGGGTCTTCTCCAAGCATACTTCAAAAAGTAGGAGAAGATGGGTGACTACCTAGGAGGGAGACTCTCGACCAGCCTTCCTATCTTTGATGGGAGAAACTTCCTCTATTGGAAAAGAAGACTTCAATTCTTCATCCAAGGATCAAGTCTCGAGATGTGGCAAATGGTGAACAGCCCATACATTCTACCAAAGACAAATATTGAAGAATGGGATGAAGCCACCTTGATGAAAGCAACTTTGAATGCTAGAGCCATGCACATCCTATATGCCTCCATGAACCCCACCGAGTTCAACCGGATTTTCCTCTTGTGAGACGGCCTATGAAGTATGGAGAAAGCTTTGCATCACTTATGAAGGGACATATCAAGTGAAGGAAAGCAAAGTCTACATGCTCAAAGGGTTGCTTGAGAACTTCAAGATGGGAAAGGAGGAGAGCATTGCCAACATGTACTCAAGGCTCAACACCGTCTTGAATGGTCTTGCTGTTCTAGGACATCCTATGTCTAGTGGAGAGATCAACTCAAAGATCCTTAGAACTCTCCCCAAGAGGTGGGAATCCAAGGTGACTTCTATTGAAGAAGCAAGGTCTCTTAGGGATATTCCTATTGAAGAGCTCATTGGAAATCTACAAGCACATGAAGCCACACTTGACAAGAGGGAGGAATTAGAAAGACAAGAGAAGAAAGAGATAAAGAGAATGAAGAAGGCTGAACTAAAGACTCAAATTGAAGCTATCATGGAACAAGTCTCTCCATCCTCTCAAGCTAAGGAAGATGCCATGTACTCCAAGGGTAGACTCTTCAAAGGCAAGTCCTCCTCCATCCGATGCTTCACATGTGGAAAGAAGGGTCACTACAAGGAAGATTGCCCACAAGGCAAAAAGACCCATCTTCACAAGAAGGAGAAATGGCACTCAAGCTCAAGTGGATCCTCCAACTCAAGCTCAAGTGAAGATTCATGTGAAGGATCAAGCTCAAGCGCTAGTGATGAAGGGGAATGCCATTTTGCCCTTATAGCATCAACAAGTGAAGACTCATGTGAGGTAAATCTAGACTCTTTAGATAAAGAATCTTTAATTGCTATTATTCATGACATTTGTGCCTCTTATAAGTCTTCTAAAAAGAAAAAGAAAAAGAAAAAGCTTGCTAAAATTGTTGATAATTTGCATATAGAACTAGATGATCTTGAATATGCTAATTCTTGCTTGCTTATTTATAAAAATGATTTTCTTAGCCAAGTAGACTCTCTTAAACTTGAAAATGCTAGTTTACTTGATAAGATTAAATTTCTATAAGCTCAACCTCTCATGTCTAGTTCTAATGAAGAGCATACTTTAATTATTGATTCTCTCATGCATGACATTGATGTTCTTAAATCTGAAAACAAGGACAAAGATTTTGGTTTGCATGAATTAGAAATAGAAAATGCCTCCTTGCTTGCTAAAATCAATGGGCATGAATCTTGTTCTAGTTCTACAAATAGAGAGAATGATGTTGCTGCTCTTCATATTGATAGAGATTCTCTTTCAACTAAATCTCTTTGCTTAGAAAATGATCTTTTGCATGCTAGAGATAAGATTAATCAATTGTCTTCGACTATTGCTTCTCTTAAGCATGATAATGACAGTTTGAGATCTTCTTTGCAAAGATTCTTAGTTGGTAAAAAGATTCTTAATGACATCCTACACCACTCTACTAAACAAATTGGTAGACATGGTTTGGGGTATGATAGTAGTCAAGGGAACAACAAAGATAAAGGACCTCCAATATTCCATGGAGAATCCTCTAGTTCCAAGACTATGGGCACATGCAACTATTGCAATGATTTTGGTCATTATTTTACTTGTTGTCCTTTTAGAAAAGCACCCAAGAGAAATAGGACTTAGGTTGCTAAACTAACCCCTCCGGACCCAAAAACATGATTGGGGACCATTTCATCTTTCTTCTTGTAGGTACTTGCAAATGGATTGACTTGAGCTATTGAATTGCAAATTGACTTGTCAATCCACATAAAAGAAGAAAGGTGAGATGTGTAGAGGGTGACAATAAGTGGAAAAGGCAATGGTAAGCTAAAAGGTAAAGGTTTTATTGCTTATAACCTATCCTAACTTGTTTTTGTCAAATTAGTGTGCACTATACATATGGTTTTTGAGTCAAAAGTGGCATTTTGTGTTTCTCTTCACACTCTTGCTCAAAAACTATTTCTAATGCTTATATAGTGCATTACTAACTTGCTTAGACATGTTTGGATATGGTTTGTATCTTTAGCATGCCTTTAAATATGTTTTTATGAAATATATGTGCCTTTTGACAGCTGCTCTGTCAGTCGAGTTTGCCCTATTGAAACTCGACCGATGGGTACCAATAGGTGTTGCCAACAGCTGTCATCGGTCGAGTTGCCAATGCACAGAACTCGACCGATAGCACTGTGGAAAGAATATAAATTTGGCTTATTGAGTGAGAATTTCCCTCTCAACTAGATTTTCTCAACCAATAGCCTTATTCTTTGGCACTCTCTTTTGGTATCTTTATATATGCATATTGCCATGTTCTAAATTGCCTATCTTTCATATAACTCTGTAATTGCTCTAAATTGGTATATCTATATCTTGCAATTACTTGCTTTGAGTTGTCTTGCAGGTTTTGATGATGATCTCTTTGGATCTCTTGGTTGTGTCTAAAATCGCTTCCGTTGTACTCTAACTTGCTACATCTCTCTAGGTGTATATCTTGTGTTTATACAACCTTGAGGTTCTTAGGGGTAATCATCTCACAGTAAGGATGCATATCTAGTGAGTTATATCCTTTCATGCTTCTAAAATTGCATATCTCTTTGTTTGGATATATCTCTACATCTACTCATAGCTTGCTTTATCTTGTGTATCTTTTGGTATCTCTTTCTATGATCTAGATCCTACTAGTAGTCCTAACTTGTGATATCATCTACTAGTAGTTCATATACATGTAGTTCTAACTCTATTTATAATTGGCATCTTTGATCATCTATATGTTATGTTTGTATCTTATCTCATACATGATCAAGATTGTTCTTTGAATTGCTTATCTACTATATTGAGTTGCTTGCATAACATTGTGATGCAGGGTACATAGATCTACATGATATGTAGAAATTGGAGTATTTTTGATTTTTATGCAGATTTTACTCCAGTTTCAGTTTTTGGTGCAAGACTAGTGTTTTTCATGCAGAAAAGACCTTCTCGGCAAGACTCATCGCTGTGCCATGAGCTCCGATGGTTTTTGGTCGAATTCCATCATCTTAAGGGTCAAAATTGTGATTTATTATTTTTGTACAGTACTTTATCTTGCATTTTTGGATTGTTCAAGTATATGCTTTAACTTGCTTTTCTTTCTATGCTTGGACAAGCCCCTATCTGTGCTCTTCTACTCTCCTTATATATATTTGTGTTATCTCCTTTCTCTTTAACAAGTGATGTTTCCTTTTTCTTCATAACCCCACTTTTTGAAATGACAAAGGGGGAGAAAGGTATGTCTTCTTTTAAAAGAGGAAGAAGGCATGTGTTACATGAAGAGGAGTAGCATGTTCATGAAAAGGGAGAAGGTAAAGGGGATAAGACATATATGTGTAGAACATATATGAGTATAAGACATAGTATTCTATAAATGTTATGAAAGCTAATCATGTAGGAGAAATAGCATCAATTGAGGGGGAGTATGAAAACTCCGTGCACATCAATTGAGGGGGAGCATATGAACTCCATTCTATTGTAACCCCTAGGTTTCTCCAAAGGTATAAATTTACTTAAATGTTTTCAATACATTTATGGAATGGTTTGTCTTCTTCAAAAAGGGGGAGAATGTTGACTCAAGGTCAATTAGGTCAATGTTGACTCACGTCTAAATTGACTAAACCCATGTTTTGATGATGAATAACCATTCCACATATTGGTGTCTAATGTCTCTACTTGAGTAATTTCAGATTAGGTATAGACACACTCCAATTGCCCTAATTTGTGCAACTCAAATTGGAGAAAAGACAAGTCAAAGTCATACAAGTGCACGCTTTTGTAATATGATGTATATCCATTAGAATCATGTTGTAAATCACTTGTAATGATTGTATGACTTGTAATTAAGCTTAGAAAAATATCAGGAACACTTAGATCGAATATTAGTGCACTCTTAATGCAACTTTGAAAATCAATTAAAGGCACTTGTTCGGACGAGTTTCCCACCCTGAAACTCGACCGATCAACCTTGGTCGATTTTCTGAAGATTGCATCGGTCGAGTTGTGCACTCACATAACTCGACCGATTGGGTAGTAGGCCATTTCCAGTTGAAATGGTCAGTCGAGTTTCCTCAGGACAAACTCGACCGATCCTTTGAACATCGGTTTGCCTGTTACTTGATCGGTCGAGTTACACCCATAGAAACTCGACCGATTGCACTGTACAGAAAAGTGCAGAAAAGTGTTTCTAGCCGTTGTGGAGTTGCAACACGTGAAAATAGATCTGTTGCAAGCTACAAAACGGCTATTTTTCATTCATAAGTGTTCCCAAAGGCTAAGAGGCATCCCCAGCTATAAATAGGACCCCTTGGGCTTCATTCCAAGGTTGAGCATTCATTGCAAACTCTTTGTGAGGTTCCTATTCTATAGTTGAGTGCTTCCTACAGCCTCCTCTCCTCTCTCTCTCTAAGCTTAATCACTTGCTACATCCATTAGAGTGAGTAGGAGATTTGTAAGAGAGCTAGTTTCTACTTGTATATCTTGTGAGGCTCTCACTTCCACCACCTCCCCATCTCTCATTTGCTATCTTGAAGATGAAGGTTTTCTCTCTTGTCCAAGAGAGGTGAAGAAGAATAAGGGAAGGAGTCCCTTGGTGAAGATCAAGGCCGAAGACTTGGAGCTAGAGTGGGTAAGCCCTTGGAGAAGGCAAAAGACTCAAGCTCAAGTATGTAAGACCTTGGTGGATAGCTTCTCTGAGTGAAGGTGAAGTCAAAGGCAGAAGATCCAAGAAGAGTGGGTAATTCCTACAAGGCTGAAGACTTGTGCTAGAGTGGGTAAGTCCTTGGAGAAGGCCGAAGACTCTTGCAAAGTGGGTAAGTCCTTGGTAAGGTTGAAGACTCTTTGTATTGGATAGGTAAGTCCTTTTTTGGTCATGTATTGTATGTCTTATTAATGAATATAAGAGTGTAATTGTTTGATGTCCTAGAGGTTGACCTCTCTAGGCAAGTGGACTGACACACTTCTAGTTTGAAGTGTGGAACCACTCTAAATAGCTTGTCTAATTGGTGCATGTTCAATCTCTCTTATCCTTGCTATGCATGATTTAGGTGCACTCAAATTACCTATTTAGCAACCTTATCTTGTCATATATTTTGAAGGTTTAATGAATTTTGTGTAAGTGCTTTTAGCTCTATTCACCCCCCCTCTAGAGCATCTAATCACCAATCTAGGATCCAACAAGTGGTATTAGAGCGGGTCTTCTCCAAGCATACTTCAACAAGTAGGAGAAAATGGGTGACTACCTAGGAGGGAGACTCTCGACCAACCTTCCTATCTTTGATGGGAGCAAATTCCTCTATTGGAGAAGAAAACTTTAATTCTTCATCCAAGGATCAAGTCTCGAGATGTGGCAAATGGTGAACAGCCCATACATTCTACCAAAGACAAATATTGAAGAATGGGATGAAGCCACCTTGATGAAAGCAACTTTGAATGCTAGAGCCATGCACATCCTATATGCCTCCATGAACCCCACCGAGTTCAACTGGATTTCCTCTTGTGAGACGGCCTATGAGGTATGGAGAAAGCTTTGCATCACTTATGAAGGGACAGATCAAGTGAAGGAAAGCAAAGTCTACATGCTCAAAGGGTTGCTTGAGAACTTCAAGATGGGAAAGGAGGAGAGCATTGCCAACATGTACTCAAGGCTCAACACCATCTTGAATGGTCTTGCTGTTCTAGGACATCCTATGTCTAGTGGAGAGATCAACTCAAAGATCCTTATAACTCTCCCCAAGAGGTGGGAATCCAAGGTGACTTCTATTAAAGAAGCAAGGTCTCTTAGGGATATTCCTATTGAAGAGCTCATTGGAAATCTACAAGCACATGAAGCCACACTTGACAAGAGGGAGGAATTAGAAAGACAAGAGAAGAAAGAGCTAAAGAGAATGAAGAAGGCTGAACTAAAGACTCAAATTGAAGCTATCATGGAACAAGTCTCTCCATCCTCTCAAGCTAAGGAAGATGCCATGTACTCCAAGGGTAGACTCTTCAAAGGCAAGTCCTCCTCCATCCGATGCTTCACATGTGGAAAGAAGGGTCACTACAAGGAAGATTGCCCACAAGGCAAAAAGACCCATCTTCACAAGAAGGAGAAATGGCACTCAAGCTCAAGTGGCTCCTCCAACTCAAGCTCAAGTGAAGATTCATGTGAAGGATCAAGCTCAAGCTCTAGTGATGAAGGGGAATGCCATTTTGCCCTTATAGCATCAACAAGTGAAGACTCATGTGAGGTAAATCTAGACTCTTTAGATAAAGAATCTTTAATTGCTATTATTCATAACATTTGTGCCTCTTATAAGTCTTCTAAAAAGAAAAAGAAAAAGAAAAAGCTTGCTAAAATTGTTGATAATTTGCATATAGAACTAGATGATCTTGAATATGCTAATTCTTGCTTGCTTATTGATAAAAATGATTTTCTTAACCAAGTAGACTCTCTTAAACTTGAAAATGCTAGTTTACTTGATAAGATTAAATTTCTAGAAGCTCAACCTCTCATGTCTAGTTCTAATGAAGAACATACTTTAATTATTGATTCTCTCATGCATGACATTAATGTTCTTAAATCTGAAAACAAGGACAAAGATTTTGGTTTGCATGAATTAGAAATAGAAAATGCCTCCTTGCTTGCTAAAATCAATGGGCATGAATCTTGTTCTAGTTCTACAAATACAGAGAATGATGTTGCTGCTCTTCATATTGATAGAGATTCTCTTTCAACTAAATCTCTTTGCTTAGAAAATGATCTTTTGCATGCTAGAGATAAGATTAATCAATTGTCTTCGACTATTGCTTCTCTTAAGCATGATAATGACAGTTTGAGATATTCTTTGCAAAGATTCTTAGTTGGTAAAAAGAGTCTTAATGACATCCTACACCACTCTACTAAACAAATTGGTAGACATGGTTTGGGGTATGATAGTAGTCAAGGGAACCACAAAGATAAAGGACCTCCAATATTCCATGGAGAATCCTCTAGTTCCAAGACTATGGGCACATGCAACTATTGCAATGATTTTGGTCATTATTCTACTTGTTGTCCTTTTAGAAAAGCACCCAAGAGAAATAGGACTTGGGTTGCTAAACTAACCCCTCCGGACCCAAAAACATGATTGGGGACCATTTCATCTTTCTTCTTGTAGGTACTTGCAAATGGATTGACTTGAGCTATTGAATTGCAAATTGACTTGTCAATCCACATAAAAGAAGAAAGGTGAGATGTGTAGAGGGTGACAACAAGTGGAAAAGGCAATGGTAAGCTAAAAGGTAAAGGTTTTATTGCTTATAACCTATCCTAACTTGTTTTTGTCAAATTAGTGTGCACTATACATATGGTTTTTGAGTCAAAAGTGGCATTTTGTGTTTCTCTTCACACTCTTGCTCAAAAACTGTTTCTAATGCTTATATAGTGCATTACTAACTTGCTTAGACATGTTTGGATATGGTTTGTATCTTTAGCATGCCTTTAAATATATTTTTATGAAATATATGTGCCTTTTGACAGCTGCTCTGTCGGTCGAGTTTGCCCTATTGAAACTCGACTGATGGGCACCAATAGGTGTTGCCAACAGCTATCATCGGTCGAGTTGCCAATGCACAAAACTCGACCGATAGCACTGTGCAAAGAATATAAATTTGGCTTATTGAGTGAGAATTTCCCTCTCAACTAGATTTTATCAACCAATAGCCTTATTCTTTGGCACTCTCTTTTGGTATCTTTATATATGCATATTGCCATGTTCTAAATTGCCTATCTTTCATATAACTCTGTAATTGCTCTAAATTGGTATATCTATATCTTGCAATTACTTGCTTTGAGTTGTCTTGCAGGTTTTGATGATTTTCACTTTGGATCTCTTGGTTGTGTCTAAAATCGCTTCCGTTGTACTCTAACTTGCTACATCTCTCTAGGTGTATATCTTGTGTTGATACAACCTTGAGGTTCTTAGGGGTAATCATCTCACGATAAGGATGCATATCTAGTGAGTTATATCCTTTCATGCTTCTAAAATTGCATATCTCTTTGTTTGGATATATCTCTACATCTACTCATAGCTTGCTTTATCTTGTGTATCTTTTGGTATCTCTTGCTATGATCTAGATCCTACTAGTAGTCCTAACTTGTGATATCATCTACTAGTAGTTCATATACATGTAGTTCTAACTCTGTTTATAATTGGCATCTTTGATCATCTATATTTTATGTTTGTATCTTATCTCATACATGATCAAGATCGTTCTTTGAATTGCTTATCTACTATCTTGAGTTGCTTGCATAACATTGTGATGCAGGGTACATAGATCTACATGATATGTAGAAATTGGAGTATTTTTGGTTTTTATGCAGATTTTACTCCAGTTTCAGTTTTTGGTGCAAGACTAGTGTTTTTCATGCGGAAATGACCTTCTAGGCAAGACTCATCGCTTTGCCATGAGCTCCGATGGTTTTTGGTCAAATTCCATCATTTTGAGGGTCAAAATTGTGATTTATTGTTTTTCTGCAGTACTTTATCTTGCATTTTTGGATTGTTCAAGTATATGCTTTAACTTGCTACAGGACCTTGAAAGTGGGGGAATTGCTAAATTAGGGTTTTGCGATTCCAGGAAGGGTGAAATCAAGTAAGTTTGGATCCTTTGCATAGACTTTTATGGTGGATCTTCTCTCTCATGTCAAGATTCCGTCCATGCTCTGATTTGATCCAAGATGATGTCGAAATTCCCTCTTTTCTCACCCTTTCTTCATAATTCCTCTTTTTCAAGGTTCCCGAGTTGAATGGAAGAAGAATTGGGAGATTTGCTAGGGATTTGATAGGAACTCGAGATTCCCTGAGTTGAGCTGCAGTTGTGAGGTGTTTTCACACCTTAGGGTGAGTGGGTTCATCCTTCAAACAGTGTAATGCACGAATTTGATTATAGCACCTAAATCCCTAAATGCTTAGCATATAATTCTAAATCCTGAAATGTCCGTTTGATTTAAGATTGTTACAAATTGATATGATGTGGATTCCTTCTCTGTTTGAATGATTCCTAAATGGTAGATTCATGTCAGAAACGTATACAACACTTCCTAGTGAGAATGCTTTTCAGATTTATATCAAATGATGTAATTAGGGTTTAACCTAATTGAGACATCACTAGTGTTTCAACCTTATTGAAAAGGACTAGTAATCCTATAAGTGGTTGGGATGTATCTCATGGGTTATCTTAATTGAATTTTATTCTTGATACATGATATCTCAGTAAATGATATGGAAAATCTAAATTTAGTTAAGTTTCCATGATTTCATATCTATATTGATTGTATATGATTTGTTGGAAACAATCTTTATTTAGTGAATGCTTATATCTTATGAGATCATGATAAGAGCCATGTGACAATTGAATGAGGTAAATGAAAAGGTGAATGAGGAAAATGAAACCCTAAGAGTAGGGTGTTGGCATGTGATGAATGAATAAGGCGAATGAAACCCTAAGGATAGGGTGTTCAATGAATCATGTTATGATAATATGAAAGGTCTCGATATGAGATGTGCTGATGCTAAATTGTTGAATTGTATGTTTCTAGTGCATTTAACTTTATATGCTTGTTCTCTCTGAGATGATATCTACATACTGCAGGGCTTCTTATTTTCAATACTTATCTCATAAATTGCAGGTGATGAGATATGACATGCCCTAGAAAGGGATGTTACTGAGACATGATGTATGTTGAATACATGAATTATGATGTTTCTTATGATATGATATGGCAGGCTGTGTGAGCCTTGTGAGAAATGTAAAATGAGTTATGATTTCTGTTTACATGTATCTAAAATGTTAATGTTAGACTTAGGTACCCTGAACACCGTCGAACCCCTTTGGGAGGTCTGCACCTTAGGGGTGAAACTCGTGTCCAACATTAACTGGTTGAGTAATTCTGGTGGCACGAGGGTTGATAGACAGTGTCCAACACCAACCGATTGAGTAATTTCGGTGGCACTGGGGATAGGGTTATCCAACACCAACCGGTTGAGTAATTCTGGTGGTAACCCAGTGTTGACTCCCTGCGCCTGTGTACTCAGGTTAGAGGAGGAGTCTAGAGCACTCAGAGTAGTGCATTGAGGCCGTAGAGCCTATGAGTCAGGCCGGAGAGCTTGGGGTCCTGTAGCAGAACAGGGCTGGCAGTCAGACTTAGAATTTCTCGGGTGTGTCGCTAAGTCTTGTACGGTGTGGTCATAGTGCACTGCGAGTCTCTATGCAGAGTACACTGCATAGATCAGGGCATAATCTAAAATATGATCATATAGGTTCACAGAGTTCTTTATATATGAAAGAGTTAAGGAAGACTAGAGCATAGTCTTCTAGTAGTTATTCCTTAGATGCAATATTTACATTCTTTGTTATTTCAATTATAATGTTTTATAACTGCTCAGTGTAGTATTTATTGTTGTTAAATCTCATATCGTTTACTCAAATTATATCTGTAATCACATTAGTGCATTAGTCTGTTTCCATGAAGTACTCATTCACTGAGCGAGTAGGCTCACCCCTCTACTCAAACATTTTTAGGGTTAACCGCATGGACTTGGAGATGGTCAGAGCATCAGTGTAGACCTTCCCCAGGAGTCAAGTATGAGATTAGTTGAGTCAGTCGGTCCTTGTCACTCTAGGTCCTCAGTAAGAGATAAGAGAGAGAGTTGTAATTACGATGTGTAATTTTGTTCCTCTTTGATTTATATGCTAATTAGCAAGTTTTATGTGCACAAGGTGTGAGAGACATCATGAATGTTTATACATGTATCTTTTCTATTGAAGTATGATTAGTAAAAGAAATGTTCAGATTCCTTTGTTAAGATGTTATGTGATTCAATGTGATAAAGCAAGAGTTTTAAAGAAAAGGAAAACGTTAAGGGTGTTCTTTGTGTTTCATATAAATCCCATCTTATGCTCTAATCTCATGATTTGAGGAAATTGTGAGATCGGGGTTTAACAGCTTGGTATCAGAGCATGGACGGAATCTTGACATGAGAGAGAAGATCCACCATAAAAGTCTATGCAAAGGATCCAAACTTACTTGATTTCACCCTTCCTGGAATCGCAAAACCCTAATTCAGCAATTCCCCCACTTTCTCCACTCAAGCCCTAATTCTCCCTCTCTCTCTAGGAGCTCGTTTCTCTGGAATGAATGACGAAGAATGAGAGCTGCTTGTGTGTGTGGTTGCTCATATAAGTCAATTGAGCTGCTTGGGTCAATTGCATATTGACCCAACACTTAACTTTAATTATATTGGCTGAATATTCAGTTATACAAAAGTTACTGTAATTAGTTTATTTCAGAGATCAAACGTTCTCCAACAATTATGGGAATTTAGCAATTTGTTTATAATTGATCTATAAAGATTCAGTTAAAATTTGAGATCATTTGGACTTACCAATAAATAATTAAAAATAGAACGGTGCACTGCTATATTGCAGTCTGCAAAATATTCGGCCGAGTTTGTCCTGCACAAACTCGACCGACACCCTTACTGTAGGGATTCAAAAGTCATCCAAAAATTATGCAAAATTAACAGAGTGTCTAAAACTGTGTTTTTCAGGCACATTTAAAATTTTAGATCAATTGGATATACCAATAAAAAGATAACATTCAATTACCGCACTGCTGTATAATTCTGGAAATGTGATCGGCCGAGTTTGAAACTCGACCGATAAACAGGTCAGAACATTCTTCAAAAATTCTTATATTTACCAATATTGTTCACATTTTATATATCCAAATCATATCCAAATTTGAAGTAAATCAGAGGTACACATAAAATACTAAAAATCATTTAGTGAGACATTCTACTTATCAAATTCTGTATTCATGTATCATCAAAACCCTATTTGGGCCGATTAGAGTTTATGCTTCTCAAACCCTAATTCTCAAGACAAAAGAACATTTAGACTTCTTATCATAGTTAAAACATCCTATTTGTGTTATTGTCATTAATTAGATTTTAAGAATGATTATTCTAATTAATCTTTGCAATTGTCTAGGTAAACCCTAGTTTACCAATTAAGCTCAGATGGGGTCGTAACACATCGCTTTGCCATGAGCTCCGATGGTTTTTGGTCAAATTCCATCATCTTGAGGGTCAAAATTGTGATTTATTGTTTTTCTGCAGTACTTTATCTTGCATTTTTGGATTGTTCAAGTATATGCTTTAACTTGCTTTTCTTTCTATGCTTGGACAAGCCCCTATCTGTGCTCTTCTACTCTCCTTATATCTATTTGTGTTATCTCCTTTCTCTTTAACAAGTGATGTTTCCTTTTTCTTCATAAACCCACTTTTTGAAATGACAAAGGGGGAGAAAGGTATGTCTTCTTTTAAAAGAGGAAGAAGGCATGTGTTACATGAAGAGGAGAAGCATGTTCATGAAAAGGGAGAAGGTAAAGGGGATAAGACATATATGTGTAGAACATATATGAGTATAAGACATAGTATTCTATAAATGTTATGAAAGCTAATCATGCAGGAGAAATAACATCAATTGAGGGGGAGTATGAAAACTCCGTGCGCATCAATTGAGGGGGAGCATATGAACTCCATTCTATTGAAACCCCTAGGTTTCTCCAAAGGTATAAATTTACTTAAATGCTTTCAATACATTTATGGAATGGTTTGTCATCTTCAAAAAGGGGGAGAATGTTGACTCAAGGTCAATTAGGTCAATGTTGACTCACGTCTAAATTGACTAAACCCATGTTTTGATGATGACTGACCATTCCACATATTGGTGTCTAATGTCTCTACTTGAGTAATTTCAGATTAGGTATAGACAAACTCCAATTTCCCTAACTTGCGCAACTCAAATTGGAGAAAAGACAAGTCAAAGTCATACAAGTGCACACTTTTGTAATATGATGTATACCCATTAGAATCATGTTGTAAATCACTTGTAATGATTGTATGACTTGTAATTAATCTTAGAAAAATATCAGGAACACTTAGATCGAATATTAGTGCACTCTTAATGCAACTTTGAAAATCAATTACAGGCACTTGTTCGAACAAGTTTCCCACCCTGAAACTCGACCGATCAACCTTGGTCGATTTTCTGAAGATTGCATCGGTCGAGTTGTGCACTCACATAACTCGACTGATTGGGTAGTAGGCCATTTCCAGTTGAAATGGTCAGTCAAGTTTCCTCAGGATAAACTCGACCGATCCTTTGAACATCGGTTTGCCTGCTACTTGATCGGTCGAGTTACACCCATAGAAACTCGACCGATTGCACTGTACGGAAAAGTGCAGAAAAGTGTTTCTAGCCATTGTGGAGTTGCAACAAGTGAAAATAGATCTGTTGCAAGCCACAAAACGGCTATTTTTCGTTCGTAAGTGTTCCCAAAGGCTAAGAGGCATCCCCAGCTATAAATAGGACCCCTTGGGCTTCATTCCAAGGTTGAGCATTCATTGCAAACTCTTTGTGAGGTTCCTATTCTATAGTTGAGTGCTTCCTACAGCCTCCTCTCTCTCTCTCTCTAAGCTTAATCACTTGCTACATCTATTAGAGTGAGTAGGAGATTTGTAAGAGAGCTAGTTTCTACTTGTATATCTTGTGAGGCTCTCACTTCCACCACCTCCCCATCTCTCATTTGCTATCTTGAAGATGAAGGTTTTCTCTCTTGTCCAAGAGAGGTGAAGAAGAATAAGGGAAGGAGTCCCTTGGTGAAGATCAAGGCCGAAGACTTGGAGCTAGAGTGGGTAAGCCCTTGGAGAAGGCAAAAGACTCAAGCTCAAGTAGGTAAGACCTTGGTGGAAAGCTTCTTCGAGTGAAGGTGAAGTCAAAGGCGGAAGATCCAAGAAGAGTGGGTAATTCCTACAAGGATGAAGACTTGTGCTAGAGTGGGTAAGTCCTTGGAGAAGGCCGAAGACTCTTGCAAAGTGGGTAAGTCCTTGGTAAGGTTGAAGACTCTTTGTATTGGATAGGTAAGTCCTTTGTTGGTCATGTATTGTATGTCTTATTAATCAATATAAGAGTGAAATTGTTTGATTTCCTAGAGGTTGACCTCTCTAGGCAAGTGGACTGACACACTTCTAGTTTGAAGTGTGGAACCACTCTAAATAGCTTGTCTAATTGGTGCATGTTCAATCTCTCTTATTCTTGCTATGCATGATTTAGTTGCACTCAAATTACCTATTTAGCAACCTTATCTTGTCATATATTTTGAAGGTTTAATGAATTTTGTGTAAGTGATTTCAGCTCTATTCACCCCCCTCTAGAGCATCTAATCACCCATCTAGGATCCAACAAGTGGTATCAGAGCGGGTCTTCTCCAAGAATACTTCAACAAGTAGGAGAAGATGGGTGACTACCTAGGAGGGAGACTCTCGACCAGCCTTCCTATCTTTGATGGGAGCAACTTCCTCTATTGGAGAAGAAGACTTCAATTCTTCATCCAAGGATCAAGTCTCGAGATGTGGCAAATGGTGAACAGCCCATACATTCTACCTAAGACAAATATTGAAGAATGGGATGAAGCCACCTTGATGAAAGCAACTTTGAATGCTAGAGCCATGCACATCCTATATGCCTCCATGACCCCCATCGAGTTCATCCGGATTTCCTCTTGTGAGACGGCCTATGAGGTATGGAGAAAGCTTTGCATCACTTATGAAGGGACAGATCAAGTGAAGGAAAGCAAAGTCTACATGCTCAAAGGGTTGCTTGAGAACTTCAAGATGGGAAAGGAGGAGAGCATTGCCAACATGTACTCAAGGCTCAACACCATCTTGAATGGTCTTGCTGTTCTAGGACATCCTATGTCTAGTGGAGAGATAACCTCAAAGATCCTTATAACTCTCCCCAAGAGGTGGGAATCCAAGGTGACTTCTATTGAAGAAGCAAGGTCTCTTAGGGATATTCCTATTGAAGAGCTCATTGGAAATCTATAAGCACATGAAGCCACACTTGACAAGAGGGAGGAATTAGAAAGACAAGAGAAGAAAGAGCTAAAGAGAATGAAGAAGGTTGAACTAAAGACTCAAATTGAAGCTATCATGGAACAAGTCTCTCCATCCTCTCAAGCTAAGGAAGATGCCATGTACTCCAAGGGTAGACTCTTCAAAGGCAAGTCCTCCTCCATCCGATGCTTCACATGTGGAAAGAAGGGTCACTACAAGGAAGATTGTCCACAAGGCAAAAAGACCCATCTTCACAAGAAGGAGAAATGGCACTCAAGCTCAAGTGGCTCCTCCAACTCAAGCTCAAGTGAAGATTCATGTGAAGGATCAAGCTCAAGCTCTAGTGATGAAGGGGAATGCCATTTTGCCCTTATAGCATCAACAAGTGAAGACTCATGTGAGGTAAATCTAGACTCTTTAGATAAATAATCTTTAATTGCTATTATTCATGACATTTGTGCCTCTTATAAGTCTTCTAAAAAGAAAAAGAAAAAGAAAAAGCTTGCTAAAATTGTTGATAATTTGCATATAAAACTAGATGATCTTGAATATGCTAATTCTTGCTTGCTTTTTGATAAAAATGATTTTCTTAGCCAAGTAGACTCTCTTAAACTTGAAAATGCTAGTTTACTTGATAATATTAAATTTCTAGAAGCTCAACCTCTCATGTCTAGTTCTAATGAAGAGCATACTTTAATTATTGATTCTCTCATGCATGACATTGATGTTCTTAAATCTGAAAACAAGGACAAAGATTTTGGTTTGCATGAATTAGAAATAGAAAATGCCTCCTTGCTTGCTAAAATCAATGGGCATGAATCTTGTTCTAGTTCTACAAATACAGAGAATGATGTTGCTGCTCTTCATATTGATAGAGATTCTCTTTCAACTAAATCTCTTTGCTGAGAAAATGATCTTTTGCATGCTAGAGATAAGATTAATCAATTGTCTTCGACTATTGCTTCTCTTAAGCATGATAATGACAGTTTGAGATCTTCTTTGCAAAGATTCTTATTTGGTAAAAAGAGTCTTAATGACATGCTACACCACTCTACTAAAAAAATTGGTAGACATGGTTTGGGGTATGATAGTAGTCAAGGGAACAACAAAGATAAAAGACCTCCAATATTCCATGGAGAATCCTCTAGTTCCAAGACTATGGGAACATGCAACTATTGGAATGATTTTGGTCATTATTCTACTTGTTGTCCTTTTAGAAAAGCACCCAAGAGAAATAGGACTTGGGTTGCTAAACTAACCCCTCCGGACCCAAAAACATGATTGGGGACCATTTCATCTTTCTTCTTGTAGGTACTTGCAAATGGATTGACTTGAGCTATTGAATTGCAAATTGACTTGTCAATCCACATAAAAGATGAAAGGTGAGATGTGTAGAGGGTGACAACAAGTGGAAAAGGCAATGGTAAGCGAAAAGGTAAAGGTTTTATTGCTTATAACCTATCCTAACTTGTTTTTGTCAAATTAGTGTGCACTATACATATGGTTTTTGAGTCAAAAGTGGCATTTTGTGTTTCTCTTCACACTCTTGCTAAAAAACTATTTCTAATGCTTATATAGTGCATTACTAACTTGCTTAGACATGTTTGGATATGGTTTGTATCTTTAGCATGCCTTTAAATATGTTTTTATGAAATATATGTGCCTTTTGACAGCTGCTCTGTCGGTCGAGTTTTCCCTATTGAAACTCGACCGATGGGCACCAATAGGTGTTGCCAACAGCTGTCATCGGTCGAGTTGCCAATGCACAGAACTCGACCGATAGCACTGTGCAAAGAATATAAATTTGGCTTATTGAGTGAGAATTTCCCTCTCAACTAGATTTTCTCAACCAATAGCCTTATTCTTTGGCACTCTCTTTTGGTATCTTTATATATGCATATTGCCATGTTCTAAATTGCCTATATTTCATATAACTCTGTAATTGCTCTAAATTGGTATATCTATATCTTGCAATTACTTGCTTTGAGTTGTCTTGCAGGTTTTGATGATGATCTCTTTGGATCTCTTGGTTGTGTCTAAAATCGCTTCCGTTGTACTCTAACTTGCTACATCTCTCTAGGTGTATATCTTGTGTTGATACAACCTTGAGGTTCTTAGGGGTAATCATCTCACGGTAAGGATGCATATCTAGTGAGTTATATCCTTTCATGCTTCTAAAATTGCATATCTCTTTGTTTGGATATATCTCTACATCTACTCATAGCTTGCTTTATCTTGTGTATCTTTTGGTATCTCTTGCTATGATCTAGATCCTACTAGTAGTCCTAACTTGTGACATCGTCTACTAGTAGTTCATATACATGTAGTTCTAACTCTATTTATAATTGGCATCTTTGATCATCTATATGTTATGTTTGTATCTTATCTCATACATGCTCAAGATTGTTCTTTGAATTGCTTATCTACTATCTTGAGTTTCTTGCATAACATTGTGATGCAGGGTACATAGATCTACATGATATGTATAAATTGGAGTATTTTTGGTTTTTATGCATATTTTACTCCAGTTTCAGTTTTCGGTGCAAGACTAGTGTTTTTCATGCAGAAACGACCTTCTAGGCAAGACTCATCGCTTTGCCATGAGCTCCGATGGTTTTTGGTCAAATTCCATCACCTTGAGGGTCAAAATTGTGATTTATTGTTTTTCTGCAGCACTTTATCTTGCATTTTTGGGTTGTTCAAGTATATGCTTTAACTTGCTTTTCTTTCTATGCTTGGACAAGCCCCTATCTGTGCTCTTCTACTCTCCTTATATATATTTGTGTTATCTCCTTTCTCTTTAACAAGTGATGTTTCCTTTTTCTTCGTAACCCCACTTTTTGAAATGACAAAGGGGGAGAAAGGTATGTCTTCTTTTAAAAGAGGAAGAAGACATGTCTTACATGAAGAGGAGAAGCATGTTCATGAAAAGGGAGAAGGTAAAGGGGATAAGACATATATGTGTAGAACATATATGAGTATAAGACATAGTATTCTATAAATGTTATGAAAGCTAATCATGCAGGAGAAATAGCATCAATTGAGGGGGAGTATGAAAACTCCGTGCGCATCAATTGAGGGGGAGCATATGAACTCCATTCTATTGTAACCCCTAGGTTTCTCCAAAGGTATAAATTTACTTAAATGCTTTCAATACATTTATGGAATGGTTTGTCATCTTCAAAAAGGGGGAGAATGTTGACTCAAGGTCAATTAGGTCAATGTTGACTCACGTCTAAATTGACTAAACCCATGTTTTGATGATGACTAACCATTCCACATATTGATGTCTAATGTCTCTACTTGAGTAATTTCAGATTAGGTATAGACACACTCCAATTGCCCTAACTTGCGCAACTCAAATTGGAGAAAAGATAATTCAAAGTCATACAAGTGCACGCTTTTGTAATATGATGTATATCCATTAGAATCATGTTGTAAATCACTTGTAATGATTGTATGACTTGTAATTAAGCTTGGAAAAATATCAGGAACACTTAGATCGAATATTAGAGCACTCTTAATGCAAATTTGAAAATCAATTAAAGGCACTTGTTCGGATGAGTTTCCCACCCTGAAACTCGACCGATCAACCTTGGTCGATTTTCTGAAGATTGCATCGGTCGAGTTGTGCACTCACAGAACTCGACCGATTGGGTAGTAGGCCATTTCCAGTTGAAATGGTCAGTCGAGTTTCCTCAGGACAAACTCGACCGATCCTTTGAACATCGGTTTGCCTGCTACTTGATCGGTCGAGTTACACCCATAGAAACTCGACCAATTGCACTGTACGGAAAAGTGCACAAAAGTGTTTCTAGCCGTTGTGGAGTTGCAACAAGTGAAAATAGATCTGTTGCAAGCCACAAAATGGCTATTTTTCGTTCATAAGTGTTCCCAAAGGCTAAGAGGCATCCCCAGCTATAAATAGGACCCCTTGGGCTTCATTCCAAGGTTGAGCATTCATTGCAAACTCTTTGTGAGGTTCCTATTCTATAGTTGAGTGCTTCCTACAGCCTCCTCTCCTCTCTCTCTCTAAGCTTAATCACTTGCTACATCCATTAGAGTGAGTAGGAGATTTGTAATTGAGCTCTCTTGTCCAAGAGAGGTGCAGAAGAATAAGGGAAGGAGTCCCTTGGTGAAGATCAAGGCCGAAGACTTGGAGCTAGAGTGGGTAAGCCCTTGGAGAAGGCAAAAGACTCAAGCTCAAGTAGGTAAGACCTTGGTGGAAAGCTTCTCCGAGTGAAGGTGAAGTCAAAGGCGGAAGATCCAAGAAGAGTGGGTAATTCCTACAAGGCTGAAGACTTTTGCTAGAGTGGGTAAGTCCTTGGAGAAGGCCGAAGACTCTTGCAAAGTGGGTAAGTCCTTGGTAAGGTTGAAGACTCTTTGTATTGGATAGGTAAGTCCTTTGTTGGTCATGTATTGTATGTCTTATTAATGAATATAAGAGTGCAATTGTTTGAAGTCCTAGAGGTTGACCTCTCTAGGAAAGTGGACTGACACACTTCTAGTTTGAAGTGTGGAACCACTCTAAATAGCTTGTCTAATTGGTGCATGTTCAATCTCTCTTATCCTTGCTATGCATGATTTAGTTGCACTCAAATTACCTATTTAGCAACCTTATCTTGTCATATATTTTGAAGGTTAATGAATTTTGTGTAAGTGCTTTCAGCTCTATTCACCCCCCCTCCTCTAGAGCATCTAATCACCCATCTAGGATCCAACAGGTGGTATCAGAGCGGGTCTTCTCCAAGCATACTTCAACAAGTAGGATAAGATGGGTGACTCTCGACCAGCCTTCCTATCTTTGATGGGAGCAACTTCCTCTATTGGAGAAGAAGACTTCAATTCTTCATCCAAGGATCAAGTCTCGAGATGTGGAAAATGGTGAACAACCCATACATTCTACCAAAGACAAATATTGAAGAATGGGATGAAGCCACCTTGATGAAAGCAACTTTGAATGCTAGAGACATGCACATCCTATATGCCTCCATGACCCCCACCGAGTTCAACCGGATTTCCTCTTGTGAGACGACCTATGAGGTATGGAGAAAGCTTTGCATCACTTATGAAGGGATAGATCAAGTGAAGGAAAGCAAAGTGTACATGCTCAAAGGGTTGCTTGAGAACTTCAAGATGGGAAAGGAGGAGAGCATTGCCAACATGTACTCAAGGCTCAACACCATCTTGAATGGTCTTGCTGTTCTAGGACATCCTATGTCTAGTGGAGAGATCAACTGAAAGATCCTTAGAACTCTCCCCAAGAGGTGGGAATCTAAGGTGACTTCTGTTGAAGAAGCAAGGTCTCTTAGGGATATTCCTATTGAAGAGCTCATTGGAAATCTACAAGCACATGAAGCCACACTTGACAAGAGGGAGGAATTAGAAAGAAAAGAGAAGAAAGAGAATGAAGAAGGTTGAACTAAAGACTCAAATTGAAGCTATCATGGAACAAGTCTCTCCATCCTCTCAAGCTAAGGAAGATGCCATATAATCCAAGGGTAGACTCTTCAAAGGCAAGTCCTCCTCCATCCGATGCTTCACATGTGGAAAGAAGGGTCACTACAAGGAAGATTGCCCACAAGGCAAAAAGACCCATCTTCACAAGAAGGAGAAATGGCACTCAAGCTCAAGTGGCTCCTCCAACTCAAGCTCAAGTGAAGATTCATGTGAAGGATCAAGCTCAAGCTCTAGTGATGAAGGGGAATACCATTTTGCCCTTATAGCATCAACAAGTGAAGACTCATGTGAGGTAAATCTAGACTCTTTAGATAAAGAATCTTTAATTGCTATTATTCATGACATTTGTGCCTCTTATAAGTCTTCTAAAAAGAAAAAGAAAAAGAAAAAGCTTGCTAAAATTGTTGATAATTTGCATATAGAACTAGATGATCTTGAATATGCTAATTCTTGCTTGCTTTTTGATAAAAATGATTTTCTTAGCCAAGTAGACTCTCTTAAACTTGAAAATGCTAGTTTACTTGATAAGATTAAATTTCTAGAAGCTCAACCTCTCATGTCTAGTTCTAATGAAGAACATACTTTAATTATTGATTCTCTCATGCATGACATTGATGTTCTTAAATCTGAAAACAAGGACAAAGATTTTGGTTTGCATGAATTAGAAATAGAAAATGCCTCCTTGCTTGCTAAAATCAATGGGCATGAATCTTGTTCTAGTTCTACAAATACAGAGAATGATGTTGCTGCTCTTCATATTGATAGAGATTCTCTTTCAACTAAATCTCTTTGCTTAGAAAATGATCTTTTGCATTCTAGAGATAAGATTAATCAATTGTCTTCGACTATTGCTTCTCTTAAGCATGATAATGACAGTTTGAGATCTTCTTTGCAAAAATTCTTAGTTGGTAAAAAGAGTCTTAATGACATCCTACACCACTCTACTAAACAAATTGGTAGACATGGTTTGGGGTATGATAGTAGTCAAAGGAACAATAAAGATAAATGACCTCCAATATTCCATGGAGAATCCTCTAGTTCCAAGACTATGGGCACATGCAATTATTGTAATGATTTTGGTCATTATTCTACTTGTTGTCCTTTTAGAAAAGCACCCAAGAGAAATAGGACTTGGGTTGCTTAACTAACCCCTCCGGACCCAAAAACATGATTGGGGACCATTTCATCTTTCTTCTTGTAGGTACTTGCAAATGGATTGACTTGAGCTATTGAATTGCAAATTGACTTGTCAATCCACATAAAAGAAGAAAGGTGAGATGTGTAGAGGGTGACAACAAGTGGAAAAGGCAATGGTAAGAGAGCTATTCATTGCAAACTCTTTGTGAGGTTCCTATTCTATAGTTGAGTGCTTCCTACAGCCTCCTCTCCTCTCTCTCTCTAAGCTTAATCACTTGCTACATCCATTAGAGTGAGTAGGAGATTTGTAAGAGAGCTAGTTTCTACTTGTATATCTTGTGAGGCTCTCACTTCCACCACCTCCCCATCTCTCATTTGCTATCTTGAAGATGAAGGTTTTCTCTCTTGTCCAAGAGAGGTGAAGAAGAACAAGGGAAGGAGTCCCTTGGTGAAGATCAAGGCCGAAGACTTGGAGCTAGAGTTGGTAAGCCCTTGGAGAAGGCAAAAGACTCAAGCTCAAGTAGGTACGACCTTGGTGGAAAGCTTCTCTGAGTGAAGGTGAAGTCAAAGGCGGAAGATCCAAGAAGAGTGGGTAATTCCTACAAGGCTAAAGACTTGTGCTAGAGTGGGTAAGTCCTTGGAGAAGGCCGAAGACTCTTGTAAAGTGGGTAAGTCCTTGGTAAGGTTGAAGACTCTTTGTATTGGATAGGTAAGTCCTTTGTTGGTCATGTATTGTATGTCTTATTAATGAATATAAGAGTGCAATTGTTTGAAGTCCTAGAGGTTGACCTCTTTAGGCAAGTGGACTGACACACTTCTAGTTTGAAGTGTGGAACCACTCTAAATAGCTTGTCTAATTGGTGCATGTTCAATCTCTCTTATCCTTGCTATGCATGATTTAGTTGCACTCAAATTACCTATTTAGCAACCTTATCTTGTCATATATTTTGAAGGTTTAATGAATTTTGTGTAAGTGCTTTCAGCTCTATTCACCCCCCCCCTCTAGAGCATCTAATCACCCATCTAGGATCCAACATGCCTGAGGTCCCCCAACCTGACCCAGCCATTCTCGAAAACCCTGCCTATCAAAAATTTATGGGGCAGATGATGGCTATGATGAATCTCATGGTAGAAAGACTGCCAGTGCCTCCACCGAGAGCACATGCTCCTCATGGTGAAACATCGGGTATTGGGAAGACCTTTGAGAGGCTTCGCCGAGTCAGAGCTTCGGACTATGCTGGAACGGCTGATCCAGTAGATGCAGATCTGTGGCTGATAGGTCTTGAGAAGGCCTTCTGGATCCTCGACATCCCCGAAGCGGACAAAGTAAAGCATGTTGTCTACCTTCTGAAGGGTAGTGTTGGTCACTAGTAGACCATCAAGGAGGAGAAGTGACCTGGTGAGGTGATCGGTTGGGAGGTTTTTCAGCACAAGTTCATTAGCAGATACTTTCCAAAGATGTATCTGGATGAGAAGATCAGTCAGTTTGAGCGTCTGCACCAAGGAACGATGAACATCACTGAGTACGAAGCCAAGTTCATGGACCTGTTGAGGTTTTGTCCTCACATGGCGGCGACAGATGAAGAGCGAATCAGACATTTTGAGAAAGGTCTAAGTGTTGAGCTGACAACACTTGCTTCTGCGTTGGAGAACCGAGAGCGGTTTGCTACATATGTGGAATATGTCCGGAGGATCGAACGGTCAGTTAGGGAGAAAAGAGAGTCCATATCTAAGAAGAGGCCTGCTCAGTTCCAGGGATAGAGGTTTGGTGGCTTCAAGAAGCCAAGGTTTTCAACACCTTCCGTGATGAGAGGTTCCAATGTACCATCGCAGTGGTCTCCGAGTAAGGGAAGAGGATATGTTTCTTCACCATCAAAGGTACATAGTACAGCTTCTGTGGTAGTGACAGGGCCATCCAGGCCACAACAGCAAGACCAGTCATGCCATCTGTGTGGTCAGATCGGGCATTGGAGGTCAAACTGCCCGAGTAGAGATATTGAAGTGACGTAACAGCTGAGGCAGAATCAACGAGGGTCAGATAGATAGCAGCCCAATAGTAGAAGAGGGTGAGGATGCATGAAAATGTCATAAGCAGGATCATCTTCTCAAGGAAGCAGAGGACGTGGACAACAAGCAACGACTCGATTCTATGCTATAAGTCAGCCGGAGGCGATAGTCAACCCACGAGTGGTGGCAGGTTAGATGGAGTTATTTCGTTCTGATTTTTCTTCTTCTTGCTTTATATCTATTCTGGTTGACCTGGGTGCTACACACTCTTTTATCGCCTATAGTATGCTTGAAAACTGTCATTTACCTATTAGATGTAAGAAAGATAGCTTGTTGTTAGAAACCCTTCTTGATGGTTCCTCGATGCTTAGAGAGGAGTGTCCATCTTGTGTCTTATCTTTTTCGGGACACAATATACAAGTTGATCTTATACCACTTGATATGCATGATTTTGATGTGATCCTTGGGATGGACACCTTAGAAGTATAAGGTTGTTTTGGACTATGATTCTAAGCAGGTTGTGTTTGATGATGGCGGTAAGAAGTGGATCTTCCATGGAGATAGGAAGATTCTTCCGACGTGTCTAGTATCAGCTATGGTGGTAGAAAAGTTGCTACTATAAGGATGTAAGGCATTCTTAGCTCACGTTGTGGATACCAAGGCGAAAGGTCCTAGCCTTGAGGAGGTGACGGTCGTTCGAGAGTTTTCAGATGTGTTTCTTGATGAGTTCCCCGGTGTTTCTCCACCCCGAGAGATTGACTTTGAGATCAATCTGGTTCTAGGAACGCAACCAGTTGCACAGACACCGTATAAGATGGCTCCAGTAGAGATGGCAGAACTAAAGAAGCTGTTACAAGAGTTGTTGGAGAAAGGTTTCATCTGATCGAGTATGTCGCCTTAGGGTGCTCCAGTGTTGTTCATTAAGAAGAAGGACAGGTTGATGCGGCTATGTATAGATTACCGACAGTTGAACAAGGTCACGATCAAGAACAAGTACCTGTTGCCAAGGATAGATGATCTGTTCGATCAGTTGCGTGGTGCTACAGTGTTTTCAAAAATCGACCTACGATCTGGATATCATCAGTTGAGGATTAAAGTGGATGACATACCAAAGTCAGCTTTTAGGATGAGGTATGGTCACTTCGAGTTTGTGGTTATGCCATTCGGGCTAACCAATGCGCCTGCTGCTTTCATGGATTTGATGAACATGGTGTTCCGTGCATTTCTAGATTAGTTTGTTGTAGTATTTATAGATGACATCTTGATCTATAGTCGGGACATGCAAGAGCATGAGCGACATCTTCGACTAGCGTTGACTCTTCTTCGTCAACATCAGTTGTATGCCAAGTTCAGTAAGTGTGAGTTCTGGTTGGAAGAAGTAACTTTCTTGGGTCATGTGATATCTGCAGAAGGAGTCAAAGTGGACCCCAGGAAGGTGGAGTCAGTAGCAAATTGGGATCAACCAAAGATGTTGACAAAAGTTTGTAGTTTCCTGGGATTAGCAGGATACTACTAGAGGTTTATCAAGGACTTCAGTGTGATCGCATTGCCAATGACAAAGTTGACTAGAAAGGATGTACCTTTTATCTGGAATGACCGTTGTCAGCAAGTTTTCCAAAGTTTGAAGGAAAAGTTGACTAGTGCTCCGGTACTAGTCCTACCAGAGCCTGGAAAGGGCTATGTTGCTTCCTGTGATGCTTCCAAGAAAGGTTTAGGTTGTGTGCTGATGCAGGAAGATCATGTGGTTTCTTTTGCTTCGCGATAGCTTAAGAAACACGAGGAGAACTATCCGACTCATGATTTGGAGTTGGCAGCGGTGGTTCATGCGTTAAAGATTTGGAGACACTATCTTTACGGGGAGGTGTGTCAGATCTTTACAGATAATAAGAATCTGAAGTACATCTTCTCGCAGAATGAGCTAAACATGCGACAGCGCCGATGAATGGAGCTAATCAATGATTACGACTGCACCATCGAGTATCACCCTGGTAAGGCGAATGTGGTAGCTGATGCGCTTAGCCGAAAGTCTTCTTCTCTTTCTACAAAGAAGGAACAGTTGAGTTCCTTGGTATGCCATAGACAAGATATGTTTTTTTCCTTGCGACAGATGAATGTGCAGATGAGAGTTTCCTTGTTAGCTAGACTTTTAGCACATATGCAAGTCAAGCCTACACTGAGACAACAAATCAAAGATGCACAACAAACAGATGATGCAATACAGTTGATCAGATCAGAGTTTGGCAGCAAAAAGCTTGATGGGTTCCATGAGTCCGAGGATGGACTAGTTTGCTATCATGATAGGATGGTGGTCCCCGATGTTGATAATCTGAGGAATCTAGTGCTCGAGGAAGCACACACGTCGATGCACGCTACGCATCCAGGAGTCACCAAGATGTATTATAGTCTAAAGGACTTATATTGGTGGCCCGGCTTGAAGAAAGATGTAGCCGATTTTGTGGCTAGGTGTGCGGTATGTCAGCAAGTCAAGGCTGAGCATCAAAAGCCGGAAGGTACGTTGCAACCCCTACCGATACCGTAGTGCAAATGGGATCATATAACCATGGATTTCGTAGTTGGTCTACCCTAGACAACTAGGAATCATGATTCCATTTGGGTGATAGTGGACAGATCGACGAAGTCTTCCCATTTCATACCTATAAAGACAACATATACAGCCGAGAAGCTCACTCGGGTATATGTAGATGAGATAGTACATTTGCACGGTGTGCCAGCAATGATAGTTTCCGACCGAGGTCCTCAGTTCACGAGTCATTTCTGGGAGCAGTTGCACAAAGCGTTGGGAACATAGCTAAGGTTCAGCACCACCTTCCACCTGTAGAAAGATGGACAGTCTGAGAGGACTATTCAGACTTTGGAGGATCTCCTTCGAGCTTGTGTTTTGTAGTTCCTAGGCAGTTGGAACGTACATCTCAGTTTGATAGAGTTTGCCTACAACAACAGTTATCAGCGGAGCATATACATGGCTCCTTATGAGGCCTTATATGGAAGGAAGTGCAGATGTCCTTTATGTTGGTATGAGTCCGGTGAATATCAGCTTTTGGGTCATGAGTTAGTACAGCAGACAACAGAAAAGATCAAGGTGTTCCAACAACAGTTGAAAGCTGCACAGGACAGGCAGAAGTCTTATGCAGACAATCGCCGACGACCTTTGGAGTTCCAGGTAGGAGACAAAGTGTATCTTAAAGTCTCGTTATGGAAAAGTGTGTTAATGTTTGGCCGGAAGGGTAAGCTAGCACCCAAATATATGGGGCCATACCCAGTCATAGCACGTATGGGAAAGGTAGCTTACGAGTTAGAGCTGCCGCCAGAGTTGCAAATGTTACACCCATTATTCCATGTCAGTATGCTGAAGAAAAGTTATCTGAATACTAGAATAGTGATACAACAATTCGAAGTTGAGCTTGATGAAGATGTGACCTACGAGGAAGGTCCTGTGATGATCCTTGACAGAAGGGTTAAGAAGCTGAAAAGGAAGGACCTAGTTCTTATGAAGGTTCTTTGGCATCATCGTGGCGTTGAGGAAGCCACGTGGGAGCTTGAGGAAGAGATGAGGAGGAAGTATCCCTCGCTTTTCTCTTTGGATTTCGAGGGCGAAATCCCTTTGTAGGGGGTTATAGCTTGTAAGGACCCTGACCTCCGTTTAGGGCTTATCCTGTTTGCTTTGCTTAACCCTGGTGCTTAGTTTCTTGCTAATCACCTTTAGTGGTGATTAGGATTTGTTGGTGCTTTATTGAGATCTGGAGGTGCTACTTGCAAATTAACCCAAGTCTAGGGTTTATGGGCAAGTTTGTCATCTTGTGAGGTGTTCCTCCCTCTCCTTGCTTCCTTAGGTGTTGAGAGGAAAGGTTGGGCTCGTTTCTTGTGTTGCCTTGGGCTTGGATGAGCCTTCTTGGGCCTTGTTGTGCTTTGCCTTTGCCTTTTTGGACCTTGTGTCGGGCAGGAGTGCCTTGTGTCGGCTAGGTGTGTCGGCCATGGCTGTGTTGGCCTAGGTGTGTCACCCAGGGTGTGATGTCGGGAATGGTGTGGAGGTGTGTCGCCCATGGACCCCTTTGACCCTTTTGACCTCATTTGTGTCACCACTAGTGGACACTTGGCACTTGATGCTTGCATGTGGCAATGGCCTTGGACATGTGTTTAGGGCATGTTAGAGTGGTGGCTTTTCTCATGGACAAGTGTCCCTAGGTGGGTGACACCTTGCCTTGTCTTACCTTGGTTTCTCCTCCATCCTCTTCTATATATGTGTTCCCTTTCTCTTGCTAAGGATCCCTTTAGTTCCTTTGTTTCCCCTCTCCCTTGGTGCATGACACCCTCTTCCTTTACAAGCTTGGTGGCCGATTCTTTTCTTTGAGTCTCCTTCTTCCTCTAGTGGTGGCCGAACCCTAGAGTGCCTTGCTCTTTTTCTTGTGGTGGAGCTTGGATGCTTGGTGCTTGGATCTTTGGAGCTTGCTTAAGGCGGGTTACATAACTCCTAACCCTAACTATACTACCTTTTATGTTCTTGCATGTTTCTTATGCTCATAATCAGCTATGTTTGTTGCTAGTTCTTTCTTAGTTGCATCTTATTGGTCGAACCGTGTTTCTAGGGTTTCCTTTTTAAGAAACACCCCTCTCCCTCCTTGTCCTAGAGAAGTGAGCTTGAACTCTAGTGACATTGGCAATACTCCTCTCTCATTTAAGTTGAGAGGTGAGCTTGTGTTCTAGTTGCTTGAGCAACACCCTTCTCTCACCATGGATTCAAGAGGTGAGCTTTGTGGTGGTTGTAGACCTTTGTTGGTTGATCCTTGTGGTTGCCCGATTGGTGATAAGAAGTTGTACAAGACCCCTCTCTTGGTTGTTGAGAGGTGATCCATCTTCTTGATCCATTAGGGTTTAGTGCCCTTGTGCTTGAGGTTGATGACGACCTTGTGGAGTTGCATCTTGCACGATAGGGTCTTGACGTGATGTTGCCCGTTACCCCTCTTGATCTAGAGAGTTGGTTGACATGTTGTGGTTGTGTTGAGCGTTACACCTAGTTCCTACCCTTGTGTGTGTTGGACATCATACTTGGTTGAGTACCCTACCCGACACGCCTAGTTCAGGTGGTAGCTCGACGTCGTCACACCTTGGATGATAGGGGGCGTTGTGATCTGGTCTTATGTTGGGCGTCACACCATAGTCTTTTCCTTATGTGTTGGCCGATAGGTCGAGGCTAGGATGGTTGAGCGAAAAGATCCTTTGCTGCCCGATTGAGTTGCATCTTTAGGCGTCATGCTTTGTTGAGTGGCCTGCCCGATACATCTAGCCTGAGGTGGTAACCTAGTTCCCGTTACACCTTGGACGATATGGAGTTTAGTGGCTAGCTCTGTGTGGGGCATCATGACATAGTTGTGATGCCCGATAGTAACCCTAGCCGTTGCACATGAATGCCCGATACCCATGATGCACGATACACATGTGGTTGCACGGTACATGTTGCACGATATACGTGTGGTTGCACGACACATGTTGCATGATACACATAGGTGCACAACATGTTGCACGTCATGCCTGTGCATGTTATGTCTTGGGTCCTTGTTGCTCAATACATCTTGAGGTGGTAGCCCGTTACCTTTGCTAAGTGCTTGGGCGATATGTGGCTGGCTTGCTTGGCCGATATGGGACTAGAGTGTTGGGCGATATGAGGAAGTACCCTGCCCGATACTACCTTTAGTGAGGGTAACCTACCTGTCACACTTCTTGTGAGGGTAGTGGGCACTTCTAGTGAGGGTCTTGTTCCTTCTGTAAAACCTATATGCTAGATCTTGTTCATGTAATCACGTTTGGTTTATGGTTGTGAACCCTTGACACGTTTGGTAATGGTAAGGTGGTTGTTATAGTAGAACGCACATGTGTAAAAATGACATCTGTGAATCATGCATGCTTATATTATGAGGAGTAAGTGATATACATATATGAGTTGCTTTACATGATGATATGATCGATGTCTATGGTCATAGGTTGAGGCATGAATGATAAAGCATTAAAGCATCAATGTTGCCTTATGTTTGATGATATGATCCTTTCTGTTAATCCAGGATAACTATGTATGCTAATCATGCAGGTGTTTCATACAGATGCATAGCCAGGTAAAGGGCTATGAGGTATATATGTTTGAGTAACACTGCTTTGATGGTTACTCTTGATGATGAGATAACATGCATGATGTGTTTTGGTCTGAGGACCTGAGTTTGGCTAAAGTGCCTAAGTTGAGGTGTTATCCTCTGATGATGATCTGGGATGGTTATTCCCCAGCAATGAGAATGCCTTTTTGGGGCAGTGGTTTCTTGTGGTGAGGGATTGAGATCCCGGAATAACATGATGGTGGTAATAACGATGTAGCTTTATGTTATGCATGTGTTACAACTTGGTTGCCCCAACAACCCACTTAAAACATACTAACTAATCATAGTGGAATATATCATGTAGTTTGCCCTGGCCATAGATCCATCATTGTCAGGAGATGGTGATGGTGAAACAGGTTCTCTTGCGGGTTAACCCGGAGCGCATATTGTTGAGTATACGAGGTTTCTCCTAGCCTAAAGTGAGGAGGTAAGAGTGCAACTTCGGTTGTAGACTCCAAAGTGCGGTTTCAGGCCCGTAGCTCAATATGTTAAGAGCATGGTGAACAGGCCCATGGCTCAGGATATGTGATATGGGAGCATGAATGCGTTCATGGCTCAGAGCACGATGAACAGGCCCGTGGCTCAATTTCACTATCGCAGATACCTATACCAAGGTGGGCTAGGCAGAGGGTAGCTTGACCCTATGGCTGAGGCCACTTAAGTATGAGACTGCGGTCCTTCTTGTGTTGTACTCATGCACTGACCACGAGGTGGGAGGTCGTGGAGTCCGACTCTTCAATTGACCTTGTATGGCACCGGTTTGGGTTTCGCAACCGAAGGTTGGATTTTGAGCGGTATGGCTCACTTCCTCAGGGCATAATTGTACGCAATCCAGCCGAATAGTATTTATTGCTTAAGGTAAAATACAAAACATTGATTGAGGCCTTGCTTGTGTAGTTGATCTTGTTATACTTGCAGTTACTTATACGTCCCTTATGTTATGTGGTAAGATCTTATAAATATTATCTTGTTAATCATGTTCCATAAAGAGATACTTGGGTATCTGCGTTCCGTACAGCTTGGTAAGCTTGATGGTATGAATAGCTTTACCTTATAGACTGCTCTTATTCTACGCGTTATCCGTAATCAGATGCTATTGCCTTTATCTTTCTGAGGTTTTATGGTTTCGGCGGGGAGTTATGTTTCTCGCTGGGACTGTGTGTCTCACCCCGTTGGTTTGCACCCTTTTTAGGTGTTCGAGCTAGACGTGGTGGTGGTCGCGGGGTTGCGGCCGAGCAACAAGAAGAGCAGTAGAAGGCAATAGATGAACATGCTACTGTTTTGGTTGTTTTGTAGTAGATACTTAGAGTCATCCCTGTACTCTCAGGTCCTTGGAGATGTTTTGACGTTGTTTCACGATGTATAGCTGTTGATGCTTTGTATGTCCTGTAGCTGGCCGGATGTGGGCCGTTATGTACATATAAACAGGCGATGAACTCCTTGTGATGGATAGACAACTGCTCCTCTAAGCTGTGAGCACGTATCGAGACTTGTAAATGTTTATATACCCTGTTTTCTTGCAGGAGAAGGATCTGAAGTTAATAGTTTCTTAGTTTATCCACTTTCCGAAATCGGTTTTAATTAACCCGTGTTTTTGGTAATTAGTGGTTTATGGTGTTTTCCGCACGTTTTCGCGTGACACCTCACTGTTTGTGTGATAGAGGGATGTGTCGCCACACTACAAGAAAGTACACATGTGTACAAGAATGTACACATGGTCCTACAAGACTGTAAACATGTGTACAATACTATACACATGGTCCTACAAGACTATAAACATGTGTACAAGACTGCACACATGGTCCTACAAGACTGTACACATGGTGCTACAGGTCTGTACACAGGTAAACAAGACTGTGCACGTGGTCCTACAAGACTGTACACATGAGTACAAGAATGTAAACATAGTCCTACATGACTGTACACATGAGTAAAAGAATGTAAACATGGTCCTACATGATTGTACACATGTGTATAAGACTGTACACGTGGCCTTACAAGACAGTACACATGGTCCTACAAGATTGTACACATGGTCCTACAAGACTGACATGTGTACATGACTCTACATATGGTCCTACAAGACTTTACACATATGTACAAGACTATACACATGTCCTACAAGACTGTACGCATGGTCCAAAAAGACTGTATACATGGTATTACAAGAATGTACACATGTGTACAAGATTGTACACATTGTCCTACAAGACTGTACACATGTGTACAAGAATGTACACATGGTCCTACAAGAATGTAAACATGTGTACAAGATGACTGTATATATGGCACTACAAGACTGTACACATGGACATACAAGATTGTACACATGGTCCTAAAAGTCTGTACTCATGGTCCTAAAAGACTGTACACATGTGTACAAGACTGTAGACATGGTCTTACACCATTGTACACATGTGTACAAGACTGTACACATGATCCTACAAGGCTTTACAGATGTGTACAAGACTATACACATGGTCCTACAAGACTATACACATGGTCCGATAAGATTGTACACATGTGTACAGGACTGTACACATGGTCCTACAAGACTGTACACATGCGTAGAAGACTGTTCACATGTATACCAGACTGTACACATGGTCCAACAAGATTATACACATGTGTACAAGAATGTAGACATTGTCCTACAAGACTGTAAACATGTTTACAAGACTGTACACATGGTCATACGAGATTGTACTCATGGTCTTACAAGACTATACACATAGTCCTACAAAACTATACACATCTGTACAAGACTATACAAATGGTCTACAAAACTGTGCACATGGTCCTACAAGACGGTACACATGTGTACAAGACAGTCACATGTTTACAAGACTATACACAAGGTCCTATAAAATTGTACACATGTGTACAAGACTGTACACATGGTTCTACAAGATTATACACATGTGTACAAGACTGTACACATGGTTCTACGAGACTGTACACATGTGTACAAAATTGTACAAATGGTCCTACAAAACTGTACAAATGTGTACAAGACTGCACACATGGTCCTACACAACTGTACACATGTGTACAAGATTGTACACATGGTCCCACAAGGCTGTACACATGAGTACTAGACTGCACACATGGTCCCACAAGGCTGTATACATGGTCCTACAAGACTGTACACATGGTCCTATATGACTGTGCACATATGTACAAGACTGTACACACGGTCCTACAAGACTGTACATGTGGAACTACAAGACTGTACACATGCGTACACGAATGTACGCATATGTACTAGACTGTAGACATGGTCCTAAAAGACTATACACATGTGTACAACATTGTACACATTGTCCTACAAAATTGTAGAAAGGTGTACAAAACTATACACATAGTCCTACGAGATTGTACACATGGTCCTATAAAACTGTATACATGGTCCTATAAGACTGTACACATGGTCCTACAAGACTGTACAAATGTGTACAAGATTGTACACTGGTCCTACAAGACTGTACACATGGCCCTACAAGACTGTACATATGGTCCTACAAGACTGTACACATGTGTATAAGAGTGTACACATGGTCCTACAAGGATGTACACATGTGTACAAGGCTGTACACATGGTCCTATAAGACTCTACACATGTGTACAAGACTGTACACATGGTCCTACAAGACTCTACACATGTGTACAAGACTATACACATGATCCTACAACACTGTACACATGTGTACAAGACTATACACATTGTCCTACAAGACTGTACACATGTTTACAAGACTATACACATGGTCCTACAAAAATGTACACCTGGTCCTATAAGGCTGTACACCTGGTCCTACAAGGCTATACACATGTTCCTACAAGACTATACACATGGTACTAAAAGACTGTACACATGGTCCTACAAGATTGTACACATTTGTACAAGAATGTAGACATGGTCCTACAAGATTGTAAACTTATGTACAAGACTATACACATGTGTAAAAGACTACACACATCTTCCTACAAGAATGTACACAAGGTCCTACAAGACTGTACACATGGTCCTATAAGACTGTACACATGTGTACAAGAATGTAAACATTATCCTATAAGACCGTACACATGTGTACAAGATTGTACACATGGTCCTACAAGTCTGTACATGTGGTCCTACAAGACTATACACATTGTCCTACAAGACTGACATGTGTACATGACTCTACACATGGTTCTATAAGACTTTACACATTTGTATAAGACTATACACATGGTCCTACAAGACTATACACATGGTCCTAAAAGATTGTATACATGGTATTACAAGACTGTATATATGTGTCCAAGACTGTACACATGTGTACACAACACGATTTTATACATGGTCCTACAAGATTGTACACATGTGTACAAGAATGTACACATGGTCCAAGAAGACTATAAACATGTGTACAAGATGACTGTACATGTGGTATTACAAGACTGTAGACATGGACATACAAGACTATACACATGGTCCTACAAGACTGTACACATATGTACAAGACTGTACACCTGGTCCTACAAGATTGTACACATGTGTACAAGACTGTAGAAATGGTCCTACACCATTGTACACATGTGTACAAGACTATACACATGGTCCTACAAGACTTTACACATTTGTACAAGAATATACAAATGGTCCTACAAGACTGTACACATGGTCCTACAAGACTATACACATGGTCGTACAAGACTGCACACATGTGTACACGACTATACACATGGTCCTACAAGACTGTACACATGCGTAGAGGACTGTATACATGTGTACCAGACTGTACACATGGTCCTACAAGACTGTACACGTGTACAAGAATGTAGATATTGTCCTACAAGACTGTAAACATGTTTAAAAGATTGTACACGTGGTCATATGAGATTGTAATCATGGTCCTACAATACTATACACATGGTCCTACAAGACTATACACATACAAGACTGTACACATGGTCCTACAAGACTATGCGCATGGTCCTACAAGACTGTACACATGTTTACAAGACTGTACATATGTTTATAAGACTGTACACAAGGTCCTACAAAACTGTACACATGTGTTAGAATCTTGTAGAACCATGTGTACAGTCTTGTACACATGTGTACAAGACTGTACACATGGTTCTACAAGATTGTACACATGTGTACAAGACTGTATACATGGTCTAAGAGACTGTGCACATGTGTACAAGACTGTACATATGGTCCTACAAGACAGTACACATGTGTATAAGATTGTATACATGGTCCTACAAGACTGTACACATGGTCTACAAGACTGTACACATGTGTATAAGACTATACATATGGTCCTACAAGACTGTACACATGTGTACAAGATTGTACACATGGTCCTACAAGACTGTACACATGTGTACAAGACAGTACACATGGTCCTACACAACTATACACGTGTACAAGACTATACACATGGTCCAGTAAGACTTTACACATGTATACATGACTGTACACATGGTCCTACAAGGCTATACACATGGTCCTACAAGACTGTACACATGGTCCTACAAGATTGTGCACATGTGTACAAGACTGTACACATGGTCCTACAAGACTGTATACGTGGTCCTACAAGACTGTACACATGCGTACACAACTGTACACATGTGTACCAGACTGTACACATGGTCCTACAAGACTGTACACATGTGTACAAGATTGTACACATGTGTATAAGATTGTACACATGTGTACAAAATTGTACACATTGTCCTACAAGACTATTAAAAGGTGTATAAAACTGTACACATGGTCCTACGAGATTATACACATGGTCCTACAAAACTATACACATGGTCCTGCAAGACTATACACATGGTCCTACAAGACTGTACAAATATGTACAAGATTGTAAGCTAGTCCTACAAGAGTGTACACATGGTCCTACAAGACTGTACACATGATCCTACAAGATTGTACACATGTGTACAAGAGTGTACACATGGTCCTACAAGGATGTACACATGTGTACATGACTGTACACATGGTCCTACAAGACTCTACACTTGTGTATAAGACTTTACACATGGTCCTACAAGATTGTACACATGTGTACAAGACTGTACACATGGTCCTACAAGACTGTACATATGTTTACAAGACTGTACACATGTTCCTACAAGACTGTACACATGGTCCTAAAAGACTGTACACATGGTCCTACAAGACTGTACACATGTGCAAGAATGTACACATGGTCCTACAAAACTATAAACATGTGTACAAGACTGTACACATGTGTACAAGACTGCACACATGGTCCTACAAGACTATACACATGGTCCTACAAGACTGTTCATAGGTATACAAGACTGTACACATGGTCCTACAAGACTGTACACATGTGTACAAGAATGTAAACATGGTTCTACAAGACTGTACACATGTGTACAAGACTGTACATGTGATCCTACAAGACTGTACATGTGATCCTACAAGAATGTACATGTAGTCCTACAAGACTGTACACATGGTCCTACAAGACTGACATGTGTACATGACTCTACACATGGCTCTACAAGATTTTACATATGTGTACAAGACTATACACATGGTCCTATAATGTTGTACACATGGTCCTAAAAGACTGTATACATGGTATTACAAGACTGTAGACTTGTGTACAAGACTGTATACATGTGTACAAGATTGTACACATGGTCCTACAAGACTGTACACATGTGTACAAGAATGTACACATGGCCCTAAAAGACTATAAACATGTGTACATGACGATTGTACATATGGTACTACAAGACTGTACACATGGACATAGAAGAATGTACACTTGGTCCTACAAGACTGTACACATGTGTACAAGACTGTAGAAATAGTTCTACACCACTGTATACATGTGTACAAGACTATACACATGGTCCTACAAGACTTTACTCATGTGTACAAGATTGTACACATAGTCCTACAAGACTGTACACATAGTCCTACAAGACTGTACACATGATCCTACAAGATTATACACATGCGTAGAAGACTGTATACATGTATACGAGACTGTACACATGGTCCTACAAGACTGTACACATGTATACAAAAATGTAGACATTGTCCTACAAGACTGGAAACATGTTTACAAGACTATACACATGGTCATACGAGATTGTACTCATGGTCCTACAAGACTGTACACATGGTTATACAAAACTGTACACATGTGTACAAGACTGTACACATGGTCCTACAAGACTGTGCACATGGTCGTACAAGACTGTAAAAATGTGTACAAGACTGTACACATGTTTACAAGGCTGTACACATGACAATACATATGTGTATTTGTGTAAACCTATATAGTTTTGTACACATGTATAGATAGTTTTGCACACATGACAATGCATATGTGCATTTGTGTAAAAAACTATACAAATTGCAGTATGTTTGCGTACACATTAGTACATATTGTAGTACACTTGTGTATAAAACTATCCACATATATACACATGTGTACACACTTTAGCACTAGCTACTATTGTTGGAAACGTGCTGCATGGACGGGACAACGGGACAGTTCGTAGGTAACTACAAACTCCAGATCTATAGATTGCATTTTTTTTAATCTAATCGATCTTAAGAATGTTTGGTTATAGCTTTGGGCGTTGTATTGTTTCTTAGATCCGTCATGATCGTTGATCCAGTGATCGCACTTTTGCAAATTCGTTATATTTTTCATCTGAAAATGACGTGCAAAGTCTGATCCATGATCGCACAATTCGTCAATCAAAAGATGTGTCCTCTACGTAAAAGGTGGATTTAAGTTGAGGCTAAAAAAACCTAAATGACACATTTCTCATTTTTTATTCCCTAAATGGCACGTTCTTGAACTTATTGTCTAAAATGACACATTTGCAGACTAATGCGTCCCCTGTTGGGACGCATTGCTCTCCCGGGAGGCAATGCGTCCCGAAGCCGGACGTATTGCTTTTTTTAATTTTTTTTTAAATTATGATACCATGTATACCATGTATATTATATACATATATATGTTAAATTGCTAAATTAATATAATCTAAATTAACTTATATACAATTAGCCATATATTTAAAATAATATCTGAAGATAATAAAATAATAACAGAATATTATATTTATCAAAACATAATATTTATAAATGTAGATAAAAATATTCAAAATTAATAGCTATAATACTAAAATTATATAATAAAGTTTAAAATTATAAAATAAAGAAAATATATACATGTATTTATTTGTAAACTTAGAAGAAAAAAACTAATATACTAATATAAAAAATAAGAAAATACTAATATCAAAAATAAGAAAATACTAATATAGAAAAATAATATATATATATATATATATAATATATATATATATTATAATATATATAATATATATATATATATATACATAATATTTTTTTGGTCAGCTATATATATATATATATATATATATATATATATATATATATATATATATATATATATATATATATATATATATATATATATATACACACACATAATATATATACATATATATATACATAATATACATACATAATATATATGTATATATAAATAAATATATATATATATATATACATATATATATACACATACATATATATATATATATATATACATAATATATATACATATATATACACATAATATACATACATATATATACATAATATATATGTATATATAAATAAATAAATAAATAAATAAATAAATATATATATATATATATATACATATATACACACACACACACATATATATAAATATATATATATATATATATATATATATATATATATATATATATATATGATATATACATATATATATATATATGATATATACATATATATATTCATAATATATACATAATATTATATATATACATATATATATATACATTTACATATATATACATATACATATACATACATATATATATATATATATATATATATTATTTTTCTATATTAGTATTTTCTTATTTTTGATATTAGTATTTTCTTATTTTTATTGCTATATTAGTTTTTTTTCTTCTAAGTTTACAAATAAATACATGTATATATTTTCTTTATTTTTATAATTTTAAACTTTATTATATAATTTTAGTATTATATCTATTAATTTTGAATATTTTTATCTACATTTATAAATATTATGTTTTAATAAATATAATATTCTGTTATTATTTTATTATCTTCAGATATTATTTAAAATATATGGCTAATTGTATATAAGTTAATTTAGATTATATTAATTTAGCAATTTAACATATATATGTGTATATAATATACATGGTATACATGGTATCATAATTAAAAAAAATAAAAAAAAATATAAAATAGTAATACGTCCGACTTCGGGACGCATTGCTCTCCTGTGGGGGCAATGCGTCCCCAGTTGGGACACATTGGCCTACAAATGTGTCATTTTGGACAATAAGTTCAAGAACGTGTCATTTAGGGAATAAAAAATAGGAAATGTGCATTTAGGTTTTTTGGCCTTAAGTTGAAGTCAAAGTCGGCAATGGAGGCGCTAATAGTGGCGTCATCTGTAATCAAGGCAACAACATTCACAACCTTCTCAGGCGACTGGGTGGGCCGACGGCCAATGCTGGTGCTCTCCCAGTCCTCTACTACTAGAGACGGTCCGTCTAATATCTGAGGGAAACAGAACACATTCTCGCAGTTCATGGACGTCTACCGAATGTTGTTCTCCCGGTCCTCTACTATAAGAGATGGCCCCGTCAGCGATGCATGCCCATCCTGATTCACACTGGCAATCCTCAACAGCCCCACAAAGGGAAGATCCCAAATTTAGCATGCGTGGCCACGAACCTCGCCGCCTTACCCTCCGCCAGCACATCACAGGCAAGCGCGATCTCGAAACCGGCCGTGACGGTCCACTCGTTGATTGCCCTAATGATTGGCTTCCGCACCGCTCCATCTGGATGACTGGGTCGGCTTCCGGGTCCTTGATGTCGCTGGCCTTGAACAGGTCCTCTACTGTCGTCGGGTGGATGCTGGAGCAAAACGTGCGGCTGACGCCCGTGAGCACGATCGTGCCAACCGATGGGTTGACTGGCGTATAGGGATGAGAAGGCCGACACGCGCCAGAGAGTTGACCATGGGCTTTGTGAGGGAGTTGAGGGATTTAGGGCGGTTGATTGTGATCACGGCCTTGGATGAGGAAGGATTTTGCAATTTTGATCGATCTGGATCAGGACGTTCGGGGGATGCCCACATCAACACTGGTGATCAAGGCACCACTGTTGGTGTACACAATGAAGACGACGAATAGAAAGTTGGACATGCATGGGGTGGTACCGGTGGATCGGCAATGGAACTCGACGGTAGATGAGGGGCCGATGTAGACCGGTGGAGGGGCAAAACCAAAGATAGCAAGGCCGGCACCGCCGAGGGATTGCATTCGTCACCATGGCCGGCGCCGACAAAGCGAAGGAAACCATAAGGATGTTTGACGGATCTGTCAATCGTGAAGCCTCAGAGTAATGATTTTTCTTTTCATTATTCTGTGTTGTCAGCGCGATGTGATGGGCCCTTGGATGCGCGGTGGCCGGGGCACGGGCGGAGGAGGTAGGTTTGTACAAGGTGTACGTCGACAATCTCTGGTGGCCAAGACCTCGAAATCGATCCGCTGGGGGTCAGGTTCCTCTTCTCATGCATCTTGTAATCCAGAGCCTTCACGACGGAAAGGAGGAGCGGGAGGAGAATCTGCTGCCGGTCGGCCGTTGGAAAGCTGTTGGAGCCATTGCCAGATCCGGAAGGTAGACACAGATTGGGCGTAATCAACGCGTCAATGGTCTCCTGCACCGGCTAGCCGTTTATAGCTGTTAGTGAACCGTGAGCAATGCCGGGTGTTAATGTTAATAGCCGTTGATGCCCAGCCGGACGAGTGTACTGACTTGACTGGCCGTTGTTTAGACCGTTATTAAGCCGTTTTGGGGTGTGGGACGGAGTGGAAGTCCGGTTAAGGGTACATTTGATTGCTTGTAATTGGATGGATTGGATTGTATTTGGTGATACAGCCACGTAAAACTTATGTTTGATTTACTGGATTGGATAAATGGGGATACTCCTGCATTTCCGAGCAGTACCGAAGTGATGAATGACGGCATCCATTTTAAAAGTGACGGGCGCCGAGATGCAGCTGGCTGCTCCTTCATTTTTGCCCTGTAACAGAACACAAAAGAAGCGACCTGCAGCCCGCGTCCGTCAAAACCACGCTGCTGAACCAAACCTAAAGTTCAATTCTGCAGATTTTCATAAACCCAGAAATCGGATGTACCAGGAGTATAAGAATGCTGCATTTATTGAAATCCACCTAGATGCAACAAACCAAACGTGCCCTAAGTGAATCACTGCCCTTTTATAAAAGTATGTTATTTGGTTTTTTTCCTTAACCTTTGACGGTCCGATCACCGCAGAGCTACACCCTTGCGGGCAGCAAAGCAGTGTAGGTTGCATATGACAAACACTATTGGGCCTTTACGTAAAGCAAAACGCATTCTAGCCAACCGTCGGCCGGTTTTGTCGGGTCTCCCGATCAATCCCGTCCAATTTAATAACGCTGCTTATAATTATTTCAGCTGTTTCGTTTTGTCATTTTAACTCTTCATTTCTTTTCATACAAAAAACACTGTATGCAACTTATACAAGGAGTATAACCAAAAGGGAATTACACTGCCCAAATACACCAAAAGACATCATTTAGGGCACGTTTGGTTTGCCGGATTTTTAGAAATCATGTATTTTGTCCATCCTGCATTATTAAAATGCTGCATTGTCAAAATCCCGCAAAATAAAATTTTATGTTTGGTTTGCTGGATTTTGTAAGTGCGGGATTTATTTTTTTTCGTGTCCACGACGTTCGCCATGTTGGATTTTGGCGTCCGGGAGAATTTTGATGGAGACCAAAATGAAAAACAGTTTGGTGGAGTAGAGATAAAAGCAAGACGAAAACACATAAAGCGAAGCAAACCAACATGGATCACATCTTGTAAATATGTCGGTGCGAGTGGAGAGGGTGTCCCCTTTTAACAACTTCTAAAACGACAAAATGGAATTGAAACAAATAAAAAGACCTTATAATTAGCTAAGCAACAAATGTTGGTGGCCATGAAATTAATGATGAGATGTCAGCATAGTCGAAACAACCACCTTCTCCTGGTTCTGTTCAAGTATGCCATATAGTTTCAGCATTTTTTTCTACACGAAAAACACGTAGTGGGCCCACATAAACCAAGCATTGAAAGGTTGATGACAAAGAGAAACTTACCCATTGCCAAGGAAATAGCAAAATGTAACAATAAAGATTCTTTTGAACGACGATTGTGATTTTTTAATGGAGAATTAATCACCATACCTCCAATTAATAGGTGTATTTGGTGACAAAGCATTGACTCAATCTAACATCCAATATATGAATATACCTAGTGTGCTTGAGTTAGTAAGAGATCTAATAAGATGATTGGAGTGTCCATCTTATAGGATTTTAAGTGTTTATAGTAGTTTGATGTTGTTTGAGTTTAAGTGCTTGTAGTACTTTGATGTTTCTTGATGCTCTAGGCACTACAACATTGTACGTTTTTGTGCAAGAAGTCATGAATCATGTCCAGAATCTAATATGAGAATGTGTATCAGGCAAGAAAGTGATTACATCTCTAAATATCTGTAAGTACTTGATAGTGTGATACAGTAGGAGGAGATCATAGTGTGTTCTTTTCTTTGACAAGTAAAACCTCCTGTAATGTTAATGTTTGAAGAATTCTTTTCAAGTTGTTGGTTGGACAAACCAATTATAAGTCAATATAATGAACATATGAAATGCAACATGAGTTTCAATTTCATCAATTGTCCAACTGCCTACCTCTTTTAGATGTATTAAAGTGAATAAGAAGTTCCACCAATAAACTATGAGTCAATCTTAAATGCCACCACATTTGGATAGAAAATGCAACCAACAAGCAAAGGAAGGTAGGAGAGAGAAACATAAATTAGAGATAGCATTTGCTAAAGCAAGAGAGAGACTCACCTTCAACTAAAATATTAATAGTCCCGCTAACGCTGTGGTACGTGGTGATAAAATTGATGGTGATAGGGATGGGGATGGTGATAGGGACAATGACGGTGATAGTGAAATTATTAAAATGTGTTGTTCGGTAACATGTGCATGGTGATAGGGATGGTGATGGTGAAAAACTTAAAAAATGTTGCTTTTTATATGGTTATAGTGATGGGGAGGTGAATGTTTTTTATAAAAAAACCCTACACAAGTAAGCATCATATTTATTAGAATGTTTCTTTTACACATTTGTTTAAATAAGTAGTGGATTTTTGAAAGAATCTTCTTTCACCATGATTCACCATGCTTTTTCATGGGGACAAAAATAGATAAAAAAAGTCACCACAGATTCACCATGGATTCACCATGATTCTCTATCACCATGGCAAACAAACAACATTTTTATTTCACCATCATTCCCTATCATCATGATTCACCACGTAACAAACACAGCCTAAAGGAAGAGAGAGACTCACCTTCAACTAAAATATTAACAGTCTACTCTTCACCAACATTAGGTTTTTCATCTCTCAACTAATGAAACATAGGAAGAAAATAGACAACATTAATTAAGAGAGAGTTCTAGAAATTTTAGAAGAGACGCTTCCATGGAAGTGTAGATGAGAGAGTAATAAGTATAAATTAAAAAAAACCTTATCCATGGCTAACATAATCAAACTCAAACTTATCATTTTCATTTCTCTTTCTTCCAAATCACACAAAATCACCTAAAAATTTCTACTATGGTACAAAGTAGGATTTGGAAAATGTAGGATAGCATTTAAGTGGTGTCCACTTTTTTGTTTTATTTGTTATGTCAATGTAGATAATTATTTATTTCTTTCCTTACACTTCATGAAAACAATTTTATTTGATGTCAATAATTTAAGTCAACATCGCTACACGTAAACTAATGTTTTGGTCATTTTTATATGTAATATCAACCTAACTCGATCAAGGTGTGCCTCTTCAAATCACAGACATAAGTCTTGATGACGCCTCAATTTTACTCTAGGTCAATGTCGAACTTGGCCTTAGTTGGGTAGTCAGTCCCCCACACAACCTAACATTGACCAATTTTGTCTCATGCCTAACTCATTTTGACAGGCATAAGTCAGTCTTTAATCTAAACCATACCAACATCCACCAAGGTTTGTCCAACAATAACCTTTCTAGGTTAATTTCAATCCAAATTCATACTACCTAAGATATACATTCATGCATTTGAACTTGTCTATGCAATAACTAAAGGTTGTTCTCCAAGTGATTAAACCATATGCCATGTTCTTCATGTATTGTAATGCGTGATTCATGCGAGGAGCATCACTCATTGCCAAATCGAATTAGATGGAACATCCTCATGGAAAAACCATAATAATTTTTCACATAGGGGTGTATATTCCAATCTATTGAAAAGGTATGTTCGAACAGACAATCAACTTTAGCAGTGGAATATAAAAATATCTGACTGTTGAAACTTACATGCTCCTAAGGCTCAAAACTAATATAGGTGGATACATAAAGGAAAACTTTGCACTAATACTATCCTTGTTTGAATGTAATGGGAAACCAACCACTTCAACTCTATCTCCCAAAGAATAGTTCTCCAGGTACAAATCTAGGTTCAAACATTCCATGTTATCCTCCCCTAAGGGACTAGAACAAAACTCCATGGAGGAAAAGCTATAGGAAATTATAAAGAAACTATAGCACATGCATATAAATGTTGATTGAAAAATGTAAGACATAAAGGACATCAAGTGAAGCCACAAGGTGCCACCAAGAAAATAGAAAAGACTTTATCCATGTGGATGCCAAAAACAACTACAAGATATAATTATTCATTCACCCATCAAAATAATGTTAATTTTAACACCATATTAGTCTTTATATTTGGTCTTTGTATCTCATCCCTTTCAACTTAATTCACAATCCTAATTAATGACACAAATTTATGATAAAATGACTAGTCCTAATTGAATGATTGTGAAATTCCCAAAGTTATAAATATTCTAGTTTAGAATTGCGATCCACAAAAAAGGATTAAGAACGAGTAATAAATCTTAAACTTTTGATTGATTCATGATATGATAAGTACATGTTACATAATAATATAAGTTGAATGTATGTCTTAATTCTTGATGGATTCTTAATCTAAAATAAGTATGATCCACAAAAGATCTAAGGAAGAATGTTTAAACTTACTTTCCAATCTCGAATATATTACTTTTGGAAACTTGTTATGCATGATTGTTGTTTTTGAATTTGAATGATTAAATGTCCATATATGACAATATGTGAGATTTGGAGTTATTTCTAGATCAATTCTTCACATTGAGCCTTAAGTGGGCCTAGACTAGGGTTGGTGTGATGTCCCTGGATTTTTTAAAACTTAATCTGATGTGTGACATCCAAATTGAAACCTCACCTCACCAAGAATCCCAATTTAAACACCACACACTAGGCTAAGAAGAAGAAAATCATAGGAAGTCAAAAGGAAAAAATAGCAGCACATGCACATGAACAATAATAAAACCTTAGAACACATGTTCACCATTCAAGATATAATTACAACATGAATTGTTACAATATTTGATATTACATATTGAACAAGAAACTATTACATATACATGTACTACCACTAAATAATAGGATCTTAAGACAACATGTCCACCTGTACATCAACTCGCCACACAACTATCAACTATCCTAGTTCTTCAAGAGCATAAGCACATACCTAAAACAAAGATTACATGTGGTACACGTCAGCACAATATTCAAGAATATTGTACTGGGTATGCCTATGTGTATTTTTATATACCTATCATTACTAATCTCGGAAATAAGATAAAACTAATACTTGGTAGAAACAACAAAAATATATAACAAAAGCATAATTGAACAAAGGATGTTTATTAACAAAAGAGAACACATATTTTAAGCACCTTTTCTATTATTATCCATGCATTGACTGCCGAAGGTTTTGATGCATTCTCTTGACTCTCAAGGAGCTCAATATTAATGCCTTTATGATCGACTACCAAAGAGTTAGATCATGTGTACAATGTGACCGACTACCAAAGAGTTAAGTCACTTACAAGCAGTGTGCTACCAAAGAGTTTAGTGCTTTCATACAATGGAATAGATATATTATGTTTCATGTGTTCATGGCCATAAGTATGGAAAATCAAGCAAGATATCATACAAGAACAATAATTTCATCCAATATCATATGCCAAGTGTTTACTACACATATACTTCAAGCATACTGTATAATAAGCCAATTAAGAGGTAAGGGCGTACCTTCCAAAGAGATATTCTAAACCACATATTCCTGATGTCAACTATATCCTTGTCAACCCTGATTAAGACAAGACAACATATGACTATCAGGTTCTCATCATCATAACCCTAGTCGATTCATTTTAGGGATTACATTCATTATTATAGATCTTCTCATCTTTTCTTGTATTCTTGTCTTGGAATTATCTTACTGATATCAACTAAGTCCATATAGCTAGGTTCAAACCATCATCATCCAATTGAAGTTTATGGGCTTTTTGGGCCATCATGCTTACCTTGGGATGGATCTAACCTTAAATGCATCAAGTCTAGAGTGAATGACATAGGGTTCAACAAAGCCAAGCCGATTGATTTCTTCTTTCTAGTTCACGTTTTTTTTGGCTAAGTAACCAAACTGAGTTGATGAACCTAGACATGTGTCATTATTGACCATGGTTTCAAATTAGTTATTGGGGTTTTTATAGGTTATTTTTTCTTCTGTAATTCTATCACAAAATTGGGGAGCGTGGAGAATCAGGTTGAGTTTTTGAGCCAAGATATTTCCAACTTTTCCTTGTAATTTTTCACTTTCACATTGATTGATGGGTCACTTTAGGCTATGAACCTAGGCAAAGTACATGTATCTAGCTGAGTTGGAAGTTGTTATATTTTTCTATATAAGTAACACTAAATAGAGATTAGTCATTCTATTTCCACCACCTTCTATTTCACTACTCCTGGAGATCCAGAGAGGTAACTCTAAGTGATTCTTCACATATGAATTCAAATGGCGGATTTAGTTGTGGATTCGAGCATAGGAAATTTGGATCTTCTCATGTCTTCATCGTTCTAAGATTGGTTTTTTTTAGAACTTCATTTTAAGCCATTCTTGTCTCTCCTTTTTATCATTTTAGTTTGTTTTGAAAGCGGAAATGCTAATATGACCTCCATATTCTTCTTGCTTTCCATAATTCTCAATTTTAAATCAAATAAAGAAGATTAAGGTTGTTCTAAGGAGAAATATTACAAAATCAAGGTCTAAAGGGAGTTTTTGAATCAAGCTTCATTGAATTTTGGCTTCTTCTTGCTTCTCATTCTTGGGTAAGGTGAGTAGATGCATAACTCATCATGCATGTTTATTTCTTAATTCTACTACATGAAACACTTAAAAATAATGATATTCGAACCTTAGAGGCCTGAAATTATATTGTAGAATCAATATTCAAACTTGTTTCTAGCCGTCCTCACTTAGTCTAGTGTTGATTCTTAACATGATATTTTTTGGTCGGTCTGATTCTTAACATGATATGCATGTGTGGAAATGATGAAAACAACTTAAACATATACAAATATTGAATCTATCTTCTACTTCATGCAAAAATAGTCCTAAAGAAAGATTCTTTAACCTTTTATAATCATAAAACATGTCATAATAAATTACTTTTCTATTGGTATGATATTACCTTGTTTAACACGAATATTGACCTTCTAATTGTAATGGAAGAGGTTAATATAGCCTAAATATATTTTTCTAAAAATATTGTGGTTGTTGTTTATACAATATTAGTATGCATCAATTTTATTACATGTTCACAATGTGTAAATTTTAATTAATGTTTGAAAGAATGATGTATGACCTTGTGAGAAGGATGGCTTCGAGGTATGATGTAAAATAGGTATGTTGAGGCATTGATCAAGGAATGCATGCATAATATTATTTATTTCATCAAAGTCTATATTATGACTAATATCTTAATACTGTTGTTTGTATATACAACACTACATGTAACAATTATGATCATTATATGGAAAACTACAAGTTTAGTTATGTTATTAAAAATAAAGAGTGAACCTAACAAACATAGATCAAATCCCTAAACACAGTGGCCCATCCCCGTTATCCATACTAGGATGATGAATTAGGCTTGTGTCAGTTTGTGTGAAGACCAAGAAAAATTAGATTTGATTAGACTTTGCGGGTTAATCACTAGTTCAAAAACTCTCTCTAGTGACAGTTAAAACAACCCTATAACGTCGGTTACAAACTGACATATAAGTGGGTGACACTAAGTCTAAGACATCGGTTATTTAGGGACGACAAGACTGACGAGGGAGATGCAACCTAGGTTGTGATGATAAAAGAAACCGACATAGATAGGAGTCCTAGTCATAGTTACTATAAAAGTTTAACATCACACAAGCCATACCAGATCACATTTGTAACTGGTAAAGGACCCTACATTGTTGGTTATCAAAAAACTGACACCTATTTATCATTTAAGTCGTCAGTTCCAAGTAAAAAAAACCAATGAATTACTTGTACAATCATGGTTGGTTCAAGTAAACTGATGACTATGAGGTACTAACCAATACAACCGTGCTACCCGAAACAGTCTTTCTATACAACATGTTCATTTCAATTTTGTGCTTTACTGTCGGTTATATTACTAAAACCGACGACTCATGCCTATAATGTCAGTTTCTTTAAACAACCGACAATAATGTTTTTTTTAGATAGCAGTTCTATAGACCTACTGCCTGACTGGTCAGTAAATTTAGAACCTATAGTTCAAAAATGAAGTTCTGAACTACATTAACAACATCATGTGAGTTCATCTTAACAACAAGCCACAAAACCTACAATAACAAAAAAAATATGCACATAATTATATTCATTCTCCAATTCCATTTCATCATATGTGCAAAGATAATTCTATTTATCTTCACATTCTATAAAAGAATAAAATCATCCCTTTACTAAAAATTTTAAAAATAAAACATCCATCCTAAAAATACTCAAAAGGTATGCTAAAACTGGTGTAAAATTTTCAAATCTTTATAAATATGGTATACAAAAGACCAATGAGTAATTTCACATAATATAATTTCATGGCCATAATAGATTTTATAAAAGTGTACATCATCATTCTCCCATATATGGTTTACATGAAAGATATAACAAAATGATCTAGATAGAGGGAAATCTAAACTACACCAACTTTATCTCCAAGAAAACAACTTCATGAGATAGGTCCAAGCTTAAAGACATGTACTCTTTATCCTATTCCTAGGATGGTCCTCCACACTCCTATTACAAAACTCTGATCCTAAGCCTTACTCAACTCCTTGATCAAACCCTCAGTAGTCGGGAAAGCACCCAGCAAAACACAAAAGCGAGGTATGTGTCAGAGATAATGAACAAGGATAAAAGATAAGAAAACTATATGGTAATAAAGGCTAAGATATCTTCATAAGATGAAGATAGTCAAAAGTATGAGGCACAAATAAATAGATGCTTACCATAATAAAAATAGTAAAAAGGTTGCATGCATGATTAATATTGACTACCTAAACTATTTAGGGTTGAGGCACCTACCTAATATCAACCAATAGGTGAGGGAGAGTAACATATCCCAATCACCTACAAATATTCTATATTGGGGAGAGTAACACATTTCCCAGGGCAAATTTACACATGACCTATCTATGGGTGGTTGTACAAAAGTACCACTACACTAGTTCAATAGTCTAATAAAATCAACATGTTAAGAAATATGGCAAGTATGAGCATCAAGTAAATATAGTCATGGCAGTGGGGTACATGACCCAATAAATAAATATGAAAACTGATTTTGAAGCAAATATAACTAAGGAATTGTCAAAAGAGAAATTAGGGTTTTATAGAAGCCTCATTACGGAATTACAAATTTTCCCAACTTAGGTGTAAGGAAAGCACATACATTTCATATTGATTTCAATTATTCACTTTCACCACTTCTAGATAATCTAAGATCCACTTTTCCTATTTTCAATGTATAATCATGGTTTTGGATTTAGTCATGTATAAAGGCAAGGAAACCCTAATTTTTGGACTTTTCAAACAAAACCTTGATTTTGACTCTGAAACTATTACCATTAACTTAGTTAGGTTTTTATGATTAAGAAAACATATAATATTGTATATTTTGGAGTTATGATTATTTAGATGTATTTTTGGTGATTGTAAGTTATTTAATTCATTTTCTAAAAATCCCTTTTGATAAAACTCGAAGTCAAACTTTGGAATTATTTTTATTAGAAAGATCATGTTTTTCCAAGTTTAGAACACATTTTCTTTTTAATTTTGGACATAGGAATATTTAGTTATGATTTTATGAAATCAGCCAATAGAAACATGCCACATAGGCAAAGCGACCGCAACGAAACAAAAGGGAAGGAAAAGAGCGGACCCACCTCGCTGACTTGAGCCAATCCAAGTCGGCCAAGTTAGAGGTCAAAGGCGCAACTTTGACTCGCCCGAAAGCAAAGCAAATTTGGGTAAAAAGACAACTCTTCCCTTAGGTGGAAAACGAAGAGAAGAAGAAAACAAGAGGGGCAAAATAGGTATTACACCCAGGAGATTGTCTCCTACAACAGCTCACGCCATGCCTGGATCTTGAGCTTGCTTCGAGATCTAAGATTTGGGCAAATCCATGACATGCGATCGAATCCAAAAATGCGAGCAAGAAAAAAAGGGAAAGGAAGACAAACTCACTGAAGGCTCCAATTTACCCAGAGACAATGAGGAGAAGAAGAATGCTCCACCGCAAGAACTGGAACAAAACTTGAGCACCGATAAGGCAAAGCACCAACCCATGAGCAATTGGAGAAAGAGAGTAGTTGCGAGAGTGTTAGGGAAGCTCGGGGTACAAGTATTTATAGGCTAGGTTGAGGGTCGAAGCGAGGAGGGTTGAGACTGAACCTGCATGGAGAACACACTTTGGGTTTTTCCAAAATAATCCACAAAACCCCTACAAAGCATGGATCAAAATATGTGGAATCATATTAGGAAATTGTAGGAGAAGGAATTGCAAAAAAAGAATGAGTAGGGAGGAAGAAATAACGATTTGAAAATCGTACTACAACTGGTCCTATTTCCTATTTAGTCTCTAGCTAGACGATGGTGGAGGGCCGTCAGATTGTGGGTCACGGTCATCTATTCACAACATAGATGTCCAATCGTGTGAAAAAGAGAAAAATAAAGGAAAAATATTGCGTGACATAATAAATGCAATCCTAAACCAATTAGGACTAAAGTGTGGATGTGTTAATTTTTACTTTTCTCTTTCTTCTTTTTAGGATGCAAACAAAGCCCTAATTAATAAAAATAGACACACTACCTATTTTTTATATGAGGAATCTAAATATACAATTAGTTTTGCCTTTTGAGAACTTTTAATATATTAAATAAATCAAATATTATTTTCTCTTTCCTGATGCATCAATGACTCTAGGATTTTCTAAAGTTAATGAAACTTCACCCATACGTTATATTAAGTGTGTTGGATACAAATTTGTCATTATTTCCATTTGTTGGTGTTTTTTATTATTTTAATTAATGATATGATGGTTTTACACACTTTCTCTCTCCTAAATTCACCTTCTCATCAAATATTTTCCAAATTGGATGAAAATTCACCCAAAGGTCTATTTTAACATGTGGACCATGAATTTGGCATTATTTTTTGAAGACTTTTATTATTTTATTTAATACATTTAAATATTATCACTTATTTCATCCTTTTAATTAAGTAGAGGCATCTAGAAACTTTCTAAAAATATGAAACTTGGCCTATAAGCAATACTAAATGTGAGGAACACGATTTTGGCATTATTTTTTTTCCAACATATTATTGAATATTTTTGTTCTTCAAATAATTTTCTCTCTCCTAGATAAAATAAAATAAATAAGATTGTTCAAATTATATGAAAATTCACATATAGACTCACTTTGACATGTATATTACGAATTTGAGGTTTATTTCCACTTTTCAAGTTGTTTAATAATTTGGAGAAAAAACTCATATTTTCCAATTTAATGCAAAGATAATTATTATTTTCTAAAATTGTGGAACTTGTCATTCAAGCAAACTTTAAATCAAGGAAAATGAATTTTGTCTTAGAATTATCTTTTGAGTTTCCCTTTTATGAACTTTAGACAATATACTCATATTTCCACTATTTGTAAATTAATTCATCTAATGCAATATTTTCATATTTAGGGATATTATTATCCATTTCTTTTTCTCTTTCTTATTTCAAAGGGCCATAGAAAGTTTTAGAACGAATTATTTTATCATTATCTCACATATGTGGTAAATTTGCGTATTAGACCCTTATTAAAAATATTTACTGAGGTATTTGTACATAAACCCATATTTGCCAATAATAATGAACAAATGTTCACCAAATCACTATTATTTCGAAAAATTGAACATCAAAGACAAAGTGGATAGAAATGAAAAGAAAAGCTTAGAAAGAGGATCAAAGAGAGAATATGTCTAAGTTTGAGTATGTTACACATTCATTCACATACATGATAGTTCATTTACATATACACCGGTTCCGTTCTCTTGATATGCATAAAAACAATTCATTCATTCATCTTCACATTCACACACTTGTATATAGATCATCATTCACATATGCACTAATAATTTACTCACATTAAATTTAAAGTTGCAATAAGTCATAAGTACCACATGTATATAGAAATAATGACATCAAACTTTAGAAAAGTCATTCTTTAATCTCAATCAAATTCAAATTTTACATCCTTTTCAAAGTCTTGTGCCCATTGCTCTTGTATCTCATCTAGTTATTCTATCATATAGGGCATTTGTATGTCTTCTAGGTTTTCTAGCATGTTGAAGTCTTTCGTTTTAAAAACCTACAAAGAGAATGATGTATATAATTAAAAAGTTTGATATTTTCATATTAATAATGAGACCGTATACTTATGATGATCAAGACTATACATATATGCATACATATATTACATTTTGTATCTCATCTATGTCTAGTGCCCCATATCTGAAAATCTTTTCCATATACCAAATCACATAGTATCTGCATGCCCAACCGTTGTCTTGTACATAGCACTATAAATTTCATTATACAAAATGTTAATAAATAAAAGTAAGCATAATTAGCATAAATATGCATTGGAGTTAGAAAACTACTTCAACATTCTTCCAAACAATCTATTTCTTTTTTTGAATTCTTTTGCCATCTATGTTAATGTAACACATTGAATACATTAGTCAATAGTGATGTAATATATATGTTACAAATATAAATATAAAAATTTACTCATGTGAATGATGTTGATTTCAATTTGTATCCCCCACTGTCTATTTTTTCACCCTTAGGATCTAGATAATACATAGTTAGTGTTATAGGGACAATAACTAATAATACCCAATGGTTATTTCTGAGTGAAAAGAAGGAAAACAAAACAAAACTCAAAATCAATAATGAAATGTATTTCTTAAGTTAAAATGATAAGCATAGTAAGCTAAACTTACCCAACATTGTATGGAGCTAACACCACACTCCTTTTATTTTTACTAAAATATTGAAACACGGTAGTGTAATATTGGGTAATAGATGCATGTTCTTTAATTACATAGCTAATCAAGGATGGAACTAGAAATGCCACATGGGGTAGTGAAAACTTTATATAGAACCTATGTAAGTGGCTGCAAAACATATATCATTTATGCATTAATATAAAAGAAAATAGGTCAACATATATAAAATGAGGTATATATCTAAATAAGATCTCACCATATTCAAATTTGTATCATAGATGTATTCAATCAAACATAAACAAACAACTCCAAAACATCTTGCAAAAATAGACTGGTATCATGAGATTTCTCTACAACATCCTCCTTAAGATGGACCATCATACACAACCCTTCTTCATGTTTACCTATCCATACTTCCATACCCCTACACTGAGGACCTAGCGAGTCAAATAGGTCTTTTGTAATCCAACGAGGTAATTAAGGAGGAGGTGGAGGTGGAGGAAGAGTTGTAAGGGGCTTCTTAGGTGGTATGTCCTACACATATATAATCCTATATCTATGGTGTTATGTATAGAAATATACAAACACAATGTAAATTTACCATACATTAGTATAGACAACTCTATCTTGGGCCACACGATCATGGAACCTTATACATCACCTATCATCTCATGATTGGGACGGTCATATGGCAATGTAGTTTGCTTTCAAGGGGCGTAGATAAGACTTGAGGCACCCAAACCGCATTGATGGGAAATGGTGCACCATGAATCATGTCACCTTCAAGGCGTGGGAAAGCCTTGCCTAGTGCAATGACATATTATTATAATTTAAGGCGACATGGCCTCAATCCTACAAATTTACATAGAGTGTTATATATATTATACAAATCATTTTGAAAGACTAGTATGCCATAAAAATACTTACAACGTGTGTTCTATCTGGAGGGTCCACATGATTACTTCCAACCACGTCTATCATAGGGGGGTCAATCTCATATGAAGAGCGAGGCGACACATGTATTGTATGAGGAGCTACTTCAGAAGTATGATACTAGATTATTGCTTCCTAAATTCCCTTTGCAATTAACTGTTGTACCTCCTATTTTGAGAATCCCCCCTTCAAGACTGAATTTTGATTATGCTCAGATGGCCCAAAGAAAGCTTTTATAACCACACTAGCGCCTGTAGTCCTAACACACCCAGGATTCTTTGGGTTACCTAGAGAAACTATCGATTCATCCATTGTGCCTTTGGGGATGAACTTGCCTTGTTTCCCTTACTCATGGATCTCCCGCTAATCATCATCATTAGTAATTAGTAAGTAAAACATAACAATCATCAATATTAATTTCTCTGAGAGTTGAATTTTACCATCTTTGTAGATGCCTCAGTAGTTGCGGGGTAGGTTATTTCTCTAGATATGTTTTGCCTCCCAGCTATCCACACATCATGGTGAGGTAGAGGTCCAGGAGTAGTAGAGGACTCAACAGTCCCAGGAGTAGGCTGATGAGAAGAAGATGCTTGTAGTAGCTTTGGTGAAGATTTGCATAGCCACCTGGACCCACCATGTGGTTGTGCACATTCTTTGCACACCTTTCTCTTTGAGAACCACTTGAATCCTGGTTAGTAACAATCATCAATAGTAATTGGTAAATAAAACATAACAATCAAGGTTAAGATAAAATAATGAATTTATAGGAATGTATTCAAAATGGGGAGTGAGGATTAATACCTTGAATTCATTGGTGTTTTTCATAGAAACAAACACCTCCCATGTCTCTGGGTCAAGATAGCTCCATTGCTCAGTGGCTGACTTTTTACTATTCTTAGCATCCCATATGTATAGTCTTGTCAGAGTTGTCTTGTAATTCCTTAGTACCCTCCCACAATGTTGCATCACCTTTTTATGATGAAACTTTTCATCCAGGTCATATATGCTTTGCAAAAGTTCATATACATAATGTGATATTATTAAAAATAGTATTGCAAATAGTTTTAAAAATAGAATTGCAAATGATAATATCTCACACATACTTCTTTCCATATGAAGTCTTTCTTGATTTTATCAATTTTATGCCAAGATTCTACTACTAACTACAATGGCTACGAGTAGGAACCCCTAGATATGCAACAAAAGAGTTGTAGTTTGTTCTAAAAGGATTTCCTGCATCATCAAACTTAATGACCAACTTCAGTCTATTACCCCTTTGTTGTATTAACTTGTTCATCATGGTGATACCCCTTATTTTTTGCACGCTGACGATGCTGCTCATCAAACTGAACAAGATCCTAAGGGCATACATTTTGAAACTAAAATTGACAAAAAAAATTACCTTGGTCTCTACTGGAGACAATGATCAACTTCTCAGTAGCATCAGCTAGATCCTAGGTGGCTAGATCCTCAACAGCATATGTGAGCTCCACAGGAGGCGATGGTTAACTCACTGGCGATGCCTCTAGTGATGGCAAGCAGCAGCAACAACACTAGAAGCACGAGCACCAACAATGGCAGATATCTCTTTAGGAGGAAGTGGCGGCTACCTCCTCAGATGGCAGCAGCAACGAGCACAACAGTTGGAGCACAGAAGCAGAGGTGTAAGGAGCACATAATTTCCAGATCTAGTTTAGGTATCAGGGGAGCAATGAAACAGACAATGGAGTAAAGGAACATTTTGAGGGTTCTATCAAGTGAACTTATTCGTAAGTTGGTAACGGAAACTGATGACTAAGTACTTAGTCGTCGGTTAAAAAATCAAAATTGACACATAAACTAGTATTGACAAACATGATCGTGCAGATCATCATGGCCATGCTAGGACTTAGTTGTCAGTTACTAAAGGCTAAACTTGACGATAGAAACCCTAACCCCCCCCCCAAAAAAAAAGTTGGCCTTTATCAAGAGGCTTAGTCTTCGATTTCTGTTACTAAAATCGAAGACTAAGTAAGAACTTTGACCTCAGTTACCTTAGCAAAACTGATGACAGAGATCCATCCCCAAATGAAAAAGTCATCCTCAACAAGGTAACTTACTCTTTAGTTTGGAAAAGAAATCGATGATGCGAAAGCAATTTGTGGGGGAAATATTTTAACGGGGACAAGACACATAATCAAGGTTGTTCTTGGGGGAAATATTTTGACAGGGAAATCTTTGGAGATAGTGGATACCATGACGAGAAGAAAAGTCAATATAGCTTGCTTGCAGGAAACCAAGTGGACAGGGGAACACTATAGAGAGATTGGAGACACAGGATACAAAATCTGGTATACAGGTATTGATAAACATAGAAATGGCGTAGGTATTATCGTTGATAAGATGTTGAAGGATGACGTCATCAAGATTACAAGGATGGGTGATAGAATCATAGCTATCAAGGTTGTTCTTGGGGGAAATATTTTTAACATTATTAGCTCTTATGCCCCCCAAGTTGGCCTTAGCGAGGATGTGAAGAAGGATTTTTGGGATGACATGGATGAATTGATGCAAGGAATACCGATCGAGGAGAAGATTATTATTGGGAGTGATTTAAATGGCCATGTGGGGAGTGGTAATGCTGGATTTGAGAGAGTTCATGGTGGTTTTGGATATGGAAATAGGAACAGAGAAGGAGACATGATATTAGGTTTTGCAGTTGCATATGATATGATTTTGGCAAACACCCATTTCAAGAAAAGAGAATCTCATAAGATTACTTTCAAGAGTGGGCACAACTGTAGCCAAATTGATTACCTCCTTACAAGGCGGGTGGATAGTAACATATGCAAGGATTGTAAAGTGATTCCTGGCGAAGAACTCACAACCCAACATAGGTTGATAGTTTTGGATATTAACATGAAGATCAATAAAGGCAAACATAACAGAAACCAAGATAGCAGGATCAAGTGGTGGAATTTTAAAGGAGAAAAGAAATTGACTTTTCATGATAAACTCATCAAGGAGGTAACTTGGAACTTGGAGTCTGATGTTAACACTATGTGGCATAACATGAGCTCCTGCATAACAAAAATTTCCAAAGAGGTTTTGGGGGAGTCTAAAGGTTGTGGACCTCCACAGAAGGAGACTTGGTGGTGGAATGATGAAGTACAAAAGGCTATTAAACTGAAAAGGGAGATCTATAGGAGCTTGCCCAAATCTGGAGATGATGCAACGTTCCAAAGATACAAGCAAGCAAAGAAAGAAGCTAAAAAGGTGGTTCGGGAGGCAAGGTCTAGATACTTTGATGATATGTATAAGAAGCTGGACACTAGAGAAGGGGAAAAAGATATATATAAAATGGCTCATATAAGAGAAAGGAAAGGAAGAGACTTGAGTCAAGTAAAATGCATAAAGAATGAAGATGGTAGAGTATTGGTGAAGGACGATGATATCAAAAACTAGTGGAGAAATTACTTCCATAAGCTTTTCAATGGAGATACTACATATAATGTCAGCAACTCGTGTGATATGAATACAAGAGATATCATTTACACACGACGAGTTTCACCATTTGAGGTCAAGAATGCTTTGAAAAAGATGAAAATGAGAAAGGCATGCGGACCAGACAATATTCCCATTGATGTATGGAAGAGTATGGGGGATGAGGGAGTTACATGGTTAACAAATTTCTTTAACAAGATTATGAAGACCAAGAAGATGCTGGATGAGTGGAGAAATAGTATTATAGTCCCAATCTACAAGAATAAAGGTGACGTTCATAGCTGTACAAACTATAGAGGTATCAAGATGATGAGTCACACAATGAAGCTTTGGGAGAGGATTATTGAGTAGAGGTTAAGATCTATAACGCAGGTATCAAACAACCAATTTGGTTTCATGCCTGGAAGATCAACAACAGAGGCTATTTTTCTGATAAGGAGGCTTATGGAGAAGTATATACAAAGCAAAAGAGATCTTCATATGGTGTTTATCAATATAGAGAAGGCTTATGGTCAAGTATCCAGAGAAGTGTTATGGATGGTTTTGAAGAAAAAGAGTGTGCCTATCCAATACATTGACTTGATTAAAGACATGTATGATAGCTCTACTGCAAGTGTCAAGACTCCTGGAGGAGAGACACCAACTTTTCCTATTATAGTTGGGGTACACCAAGGATCCACACTCAACCCATATCTATTCGTTCTGGTTATGGATGAGTTAACAAAGAATGTTCAGGATGATATTCCTTGGTGTATGTTATTTGCTGATGATATTGTTTTGATTGACAAAACAAAAGATGGATTGAATGATAAAGTTGAATGTTGGAGAAAGGCATTGGAATCAAATGGATTGATGATTAGAAGGAGCAAAACTGAGTATATGCATTGCAATTTCAGCCAATCTCGTAGTGTGAATGATGGAGCCAAGTTGGACGGAGTAGATATACCAAAATGTGATAAATTTTGTTACTTAGGTTCTATTATTCAAATAGACGGGGATGTCCAAAATGATGTTTGTCACCGGATCACTGCAGGATGGTTGAAATGGAGGAGTGCAACTGGAGTTTTATGCGATCAGAAGTTCCCTCTCAGGTTAAAAAGTATGTTTTATAGAACAGCTATACGACCAACCATGCTCTATGGGAGTGAATGTTGGGCAGTGAAGAAACAAGTTCTGAACAAGATGAACGTGGCTGAAATGCGTATGCTGAGATGGATGTGTGGGAAGACAAGAAAAGATCGTTTGAGAAATGACTATATCAGAAATAAAGTGGGGGTGGCGAGCATTGAGGACAAGTTGCATGAGGGCCGACTCAGATGGTATGGACATGTGCAACGTAGACCTACTAGTGCGCCTATACGAAGCAATGCTATTGAGCCAAACACTATAAATAGAAGAAGAGGAAGGCCTAAATTAACATGGGATGAGCTTATAAAGAGAGATTTTGAATCTCTACATCTCAATCAGAATATGACCCATGATAGAGCTGAATGGAAATGAAGGATCCATGTAGCCGACCCCAACATAGTTGGGATTGAGGCTTAGATGATGATGATGATGATGATGATGAAGACACATAATCACTTAGATGTTTGTTCGTTACCTAAAACCAATGACGAAGACACTTATATAAACAAAAAAACGTGGGGCTCTGCATCCTCGATACTTTATCACAACTGACGACTAAGAAGCAATTTAAGGGGTGTGGGGAGGAAAATATATATGCCTAAAAATTATATTTTGTGTCGTCGGTTCTTATTGTAACTCTGTGTCATCGATTCTTATTGTAACTGAAACTGAAGGTGCAACTTTTGGAGGCAAATATATATGCTTGAAAATTATATTTTGTGGGTTATCTAAGATGTCAGTTTCACAGAAAAAAATGAAATTATAGTGAAAGTGGTACCCGTGTCTTTTCTAAATCAGAAGGATTTGACCAATGGTGATGGTTTTTCTTTAGAACCAACATTATTGATTGTATGGTGTCGGTTTTGCTTTGGAAACAACATCATCAAAAGTGACATTCTATGTCAGAAATTTACTAGTGAATCTACAAGAATTTAAGGGAAGTTCCACAAAGGTGGAAGCAAGAACAATCCTTCTTCTTTAGTTGTGTGATAAGATTAAGGGTGAGACCTCCATTCATTTTGTGATATGAAACTGAGATATCACAGGGTATTCATGAGCTATAGATAATATGAATTAAACTCAACCTTGTACCAAACTAGCAAAGATGTAGTATGGCTTTAGGTCGTACTTTTGGACGTGAGCCTGTTGTTTCCATAGAGTGGTCGACTAAACCTAAAATGATGGGTGGTAAGTTATCCATGTGAGCATATCATGATGATGTATAGTTGATTAAAAAATTATAAAAAAGGAAATTAGTTTGCAATTATTTGTTGTTGGTTTAAACCTAAAGGGTTTAGGGTTTAACCTTTTACCATTAGTAGTGTTCTCATGTCATGTTTGTATAGTTTTTTTAATTGTGTATTTCCTGTGTTAAGCTTATTAATGCTCATATAAATATTAGAATACATACATATATAGCTTTTTTATACTTGTTTGATATTTCTGCACTTAGACATTGGCTAAAGAACCGATGAACAAAATTTTATGTAGTCAAAGTGAGACACTAGCCACCCAACCATCTTCGTCTACAAAGTGACTTAACCATTGCTAGGTGAAACTTTGCCCCTATATTTTAATGTCTATGTCATGTGATGGATTTATGGAACACAATAGTGGATAATCACGTCTTGTTAATAGAATGATGATTTATTGTATAGATTTTTGTTTATAAGGTGAAACTAAAGACTCTTGTGGTAAATGTTTTGAATACCAATATAAATAGCTTAATGATGTATGCTATGAAAATAATTGATACCTAAAAGGATAAAGTTTTCTTTGTAGAATGTTGAGTTATTAATTATATTGTTATGCTATGATTTATGCCTCAAATGTTTTATCATAGGAAATTAGTTATGGGGATAATGGTGTGCTAAACTTAGTCCAATCTTATTGTTAAAGGGTAAATAGTTTTGGGAATTGGTCAAAATGGTTTGGTAAAGTTTAAGATGTTATGTTCTGAGTCAATATGAGAACATCACATGTTTGGAGTCTTCGTTTCCTTTCCATAGAATATAACATAATAAATTTTACAATTATGGAGTCTAAAAGAAGAGATAACACCATGAACCTAACCCATGATCTAGGTGTATCTCAGGAAGCTCCTAAAGGCCATGTATAGAACATACTTAACTTGCAACCTCTGACATTATTTAGAGAAAAGTCATTTTAAAAATAAGAAAACATACCTAATTAAAAAAAAGTAATAAGATCTCTACAATTTACCAAAGTCACTATTTTGTAAGTTTTACCTAAGGTGATGGTGATGGCACATGGTTTCATGGAAATAGTAACCAAGGAAACATGGGTGTGTCGGCATATAAATTATATGAAAAACTAGTCATGGAACAAACCCATTCATATGAGAAGTTAAGGAAGATAGGTGTATATGACTTCATGCACGGTGATGAACTTAAAGAAGTTGGTTCATGGTTGTTTGAGATTGAAAATGTTGTCAAGCTAACCCATGTACCAAAAGAATAGAATGTAAAATATACTATGTAACTATTAAAGGGTATTACTAGATATTGATGGAAACTAGATCATAAGAATGGAGAAAGAGATAGCTTGGTAGTTTAAGACAATAAAGTAGGGTGTAAATTAATATGAAATTTTATTTTTGGATATTCTAAGGTTTTGTTCTCATCTCTATGTTACTAATGAAGACAACATATTGGAGGTTTGAAGGTGGAATAAACTCATGCATGTAGAAGAGAGTGGATATATAAGATACTCATTCTTATTTGTATGCCTTCGCGGATGCTTACATGTTTGTTATGAGTGATGAGTATTATTTGATTTAGTGAGGAGCATATCCCCTCTTGGGTCTCACTCCAACAAGATGGTACCAGAGCCTTGACAGTCATATTCTCACTATCTAAATTTTATCTCCCTAGTTAGATCTTGTATCCTAAGTGCAAACCCTAGATGTGGTGTTTACCCTAGAATTTATGCATGTGAATAATGAAAAGAAAGATGTAATGTTTTGAGGTACACATAAGGATTATGATGAGTAAGCCCTAATATAAAGGGAGCCATAAGACCATACCCTATAGAGTTGGATAGTAGTGATATATCTCGTTGATGTTGGGAGGTTTACTTTAAGATGATATTAGGTTTTGAGGATGAGAAAGAAGTTGAAAAGGAGATCCTAATTTGGAAACTTATGACTTGGTTCTTGCATTGATTTTGGTTCCATCTTTGTTTATTCTTGCAAAGTTTCTTAGTATAAAAATATTTTCATTATAGTATTATCTGTACAAAGACAATTTGTGGATTTTGTCAACATTTTCTTGAAATAAGACAAAATGAAGAAATATGTGATGTTTAGAATTGAAACCCTAAAGTTACATAGAACTAAACTAAAAATCCTAGTTTTGACAATATAGTGATGACTAGGAAGATGTGCCTTGTACTAAAGGTTTATTGGACCGACCTTTTTGTATCCCTTAAGTGTAGAGAGTGTATTATATGAATTTTTGAGTGCTCATGTGAATCTTAGGGTTGTTAGGTTAGAACCATGAGGACCTAAAAGTTAACCCTACGTGGATAACATCTTTTAATTGGATGACTGGGCAATGTACCTTGAAAACACACCTAGTTTTCACAACTAAATAATGTATATATGAAACTATAATATCTAAAAAGTTGTTTAATTTGTCTTATTAGTTATAAACTTATTGAGGGATGGAGAGTAGTCAGTTTCTAATATAGGGATATTTATATTGAAAGGAAGAAATCCTCTTTAAGGAATGGAGTGTTGTAACATACCATAACCTACCATCTTGAATCTAAAAACCCAAATCCCTAGTATGTGATGTTTAGATACTTAGATTGTTAGTTTTGTCCAAACAAGGAGACACATACATGTTAGTACTACCCTAACGAGCATTAATTTTATATACAATAAGTATGTCTGGTATAAACCCTATCTAAGGTTACATAAAACTAAAATCATTCCTTAGACTTATAAACCCTCATGTCATGATGAAATTAATATAGGGAACCTAAACCCTAGTATATAGTTGGCTAACCTAACCAACCCATGATTTCTATCTCATATGATGCTTTAGCATTATTAAGTGCTATTATAATAGATGATATTTTATAAACCACAAATAAGACATAATAAACCAAATGGTTCTTAATATGTAAGTAATCCCTTTTAGTAAGTCATATATGCTTCCTTGTTCACCAATGTTTACATAATGACTAGATATGACAAATGATAGGTAAAGTGTGTCTAATATATGATATTGAATAATAATTGGGAATTTCATGTAAATGAAGATGATTAATCAACCACTATATAAGTGAATGTTGAAATTAATGGGCTTAAGGAGTAATTGAATAAAATAGCCTAATTCATGCATAATAATATAAGATAACCCTATTGATATCAAATGAAGTTAATAGGACTCAAATTAACAAATTTTGATGATAATGATGTGATATTATAATAAATATAAATGTAATGAGTCTAATCCCTTATTGTATTAGAACTCATAAAGGAAATTTCAAAACATAAACATAACTTCAAATTGTATTCATTGGGTCCCAATTAGCTTAGGTGTATGTTTGAAGAAAATTCTAGATATCGTAACTTAAATATGAAAAGAAAATATCAATATGTGTGTTGTCCTGATGTGTATTGTCTAATGTTTTCTTTATTTAAGTGGTGCATTTGATTAATTTATCAATTACTACAATCACTGGTTCTTAAATTATGAGGGGATACACAAATTGTCAGAACCTTTGAATCTATATTTGACAGTTTCCCTCTTATATCTTATCTCCGACTCCTTTCTCTACCTCACATGCTGTATAAGACTTCCTACCCTAATTTTCTTACTCGAGTATCTCTCACTTTACCTTATCATTATTTTATGATTTCTTCTCATTTGATTCGTTATCAAATTCCACATGTCTGGATCTATATTTTGATTCCCTTATGTCTTAGTTTTAGAAAGCCCCAGAATTCCTTTCTCTTCCAAATCCACTCATATTACCTGAATCTTCTTCCATGAATTCTATATATATATAGGGCATTCATTCATTGCCCGCGCGGGTAGCCTAGAATTTCACTACTCGGCAGCCAAAAAAGTAACTCTTCTGGCCACAAAAGTCACTCTGCTGTCAAAAAGTAACTATGGTGATAAGAAAGTAACTAGATGACTAAAAGAGTAACTCTGTACAAAATATACGACAGATATATATAAGGATGGGTTTTTTTATTTTGGTGGGGCAAATGATATTATTTTTGGATGAAATTTTTTGGGGATCTATATAAAATGCTCCTCTGCAATTGTGAATTTTTTTTCTTCAAAAAAAGTGGTCATATGGTGGGAGGGTAGCTACTCGTATGGGAAATAAAGATGGGCTCATATATATACATACACATATATATATATATATATATATATATATATATATATATATATATATAGTAACCAAAAGCTCTATTATATATTGAAGAACTCTATCACATGAAAAATATTGACACAATCCCTCATGTTCATTCCATCCTATCCCGTCCTCATTCAGAACCTATTAGGTTGGGCATGACTTGTACCTACCAACAATATCCAATTCCTTTCTTTAATATCATCCCTGCATCCTTGGAAAACCTCCCAAAACTCATGTCTGCTTTGCTTTTTTGTTTGTAATGCTCTCCTCAACCTGCGGATTGCTACTCGCTGATGTCATTCTGGTTCAAAACCTTTGATCCTCTTATGATCCAGAAAGGGAACTAGTGGCTTTGAACAAGGCACACAATGACCTCAACTATATTAAATTGCCTCAAACAACTATAAAAATCTATTTTTTTTCTACTTGTTCATGTCAATGACCCATTACCTGAGTTGTGAATCTAATCTTTTGAAACCTCATCCTTCTAAATTCATGTACCTTTGATTTCCAATCAGGGTTTCCTCAATTTCTATCCATTAATTGTTCTAATAGACCATCACTGATTGGTTTCTAACCTTTGGGTTCTGCATAGGTGACTTTTAACTATAACAACATGCCTTACCTCTATCTTCTCTCATGGTGACACTATCCATCATAAGACCTGTGACTGTGGTCATTGGGGTTGAAGGAGGACGAGGAACTCTAGAAAATTAGTTTGGGGATTTTCTTTCCATTGACATGTTGCTTTGATTCTCACCTTTGAGGCCAAATATGCTTTCTTTCTCAGAATAAAAATTTGAAGTAAAGAAGATGATTATTTACCACTTGACACTTATGCTCCTCAACCTCTTTTTATGTATGTAACATTTATATGGACTTTTCAATCTTTTAACTCTTATTTCAATATCTGATCACACTATTCTCTACTCTAGGTTATGCTCCTGGCTTGATGTAGGCCCGGTCTACTTTGCTGATCTTGATGGTGCCACCTTAATGAGGCCACTCCATCCAATATGTTAAAAGTTATAGAACTCATATTAAACAAATATGATGTCACAAAAATATAAAAATATGTTCTAAAATCATAATAAAAATATTATCAAGTTGACGTGATTCTTGTTATCTAACTTTCATATACTAAATATGTAACTTTTAAGAATTTTCCTAATTGATTGAATTTGTAAAATTCATATTGAATAATGTATAAGTCAAAAAATAAAGTAAAATGTGTTATGGGATCAATAATATATAATCTAACTGATGGAGTCATATTTTTGACCTGAATCAGTAATAATAAAAAGATAATTGTAGGGTTTTGTAACTAAGGTAAACTTAACCCTAAATTCATATATGCATCTAAGAAGTGGCTTGTAACCTTGATGTGGATATAGGTTTTATCTTGGACTTTCTGATATATATATGAGGTATGTATCATCTTCTTATTTCTATATTGAGAAAATACCCATCTATTTCTCTCTCTTGGTCATTTAGGACAAATTGCGATGTATACTTCTCTCTCTTCTAAGAGGTTGATGCATGTGAGTAGTTATATGCTGATATGCATCTTACAATGTTCTTAATTTGTTGGATACACTTGAGATTTATGTTGTTCTCCATTTTTAATGTTATGGCCTTAAATTGTAGAAATGAACTATTTTTCCCACTTTTATGGTGGTTGTTTTATATGATCCATTTTTGTATTTGGCAATTTCATTCAAATCATATTATGACTGAACTTTTAGTTTCCTCGATATGATTTCATTCTCATTGATTTAGTAGCACTTTTTTTTAGTTATGTTCCTATGTTATGGTTTAATTTTAGGTTATGTACCACATACTCAGATTATGTTCCCACTAATATATATTTAGGACTTTTTTTTGTGATATTACCTATCATGTTTTAGGTTATGTTCCCTAACCTCCATTTTTGTTTATATTTTAGTAGTGCTATGTTTTCCTCACCTGCATGAAGATTGACTACTGTTGATGATGGGTTATCTTCCCTAGTTTATTTGATTATGCTTGTGTGGCAATTTTGATATATTTGATATATGACAAGTGCATCTTTTGTTACCTTGTATTGTTTCTCTTTGATATCCATTTGGATATTCACTTTCCCTCTTTATTGGAAGCCTTAAATAATCAATTGTGTTTCCTTTTTCTACAATGTTGACCGGTCCCTATTTATATGCACATATTGATATTTTTCACTAGTACATAACCGACCTTTAGTGTCGGTTATTTAAGGCCTTTAGTGTCGGTTTCTAAGCGACACCTATGTGGGCGACGCTAAAAGCCCAGCCGTTACGCGTCGGTTCAAAAACCGATGCCATAACCCTTCACGCGCCACCGAAAACGCGTCAGCAGGGCACTATAGGCGTCAGTTATTAGATAAGAAATCGACGCCATATACCTTCGCGCCACAGAAAGGGTGCCATCTTGGACACTATCAGCGTCGGTTATTAGATAAGAAACCGACGCCATATGCCTTCGTGCCACAGGAAATAGGCGTCGGTTATTTATATAAAACCGACACTATAACTATGTGGCGTCGGTTTTATACAAATAACTGACACATATCTTTCATATCACTCCCAACACGGCCGTGCTGGCCAGCACCGCCGTGGTGTCTGGTCCGCTGCCACAGCTGTGCTGGCCAACACGGCCGTGGTGTTAAGGAAATAGACGTCAGTTACGAGTAGAAACCGACACTGTAACTATGTGGCGTCGGTTTTATACAAATAACCGACGCCTATTTTTTGTTTTTTTTTCTGTCAGTCTGCAGACTTGTTGTATGGCTGGTCGCAGGATGAGAAACCTACAGTTCAGTTATGAACTGTAGGTTTTACGACATCCATTGATACCAGTCAACAACATGCCACAAACCTGCAAAATTAACAACAAAAATATTCACACATTTAGCAATGCAACCTGCAGTTCCATTTGATTTTCACATTTAGAAACATTCATGTAGCTAGCAATCTGTAGTTCCATTCATTTTCACATTCACACATATAGAAACATTCATATAGCAACCAACAGTTTCATTCATTTTTACTCAGACACATGTAGAAACATCCAGACATGTATAAACATTCACACATATATTATAATTCAGAAATTCATTTACAAAATATCATTCTTTAGTCATTATTCGCTATCAACATCCCAATTATATCTTAAATCCCCCACTACTTGTATGGCTGTTGCCCATTCTTCTCTTACTTCATTTAATTCTCCCATCATATAGGGAGCATGTACATCTGGTAAGGCCGTTCCTGTAGTGTGGTCAGTTTTAAACACCTGTAAAGAGAATGATGTATATATATAATTAATGAGTTATAAATAAGATTGATATATTCCATATTATCTAATGAGACTATATAATACCTCAGCAATACAATCGATGTCCATTGCGGCATATTTGATAATCATGTGCATAAATCGCATCACATAGTATCCACATGCCCATCCGTTGTCTTGTGTAGCACACTATAAATTCAAACATACAAAATATTAAAAAATACAACTAATTAAGCATTGTTCACATAAATAATATATACATATATTGCAGTCGGGAACTTACTTTCACGTTCTTCCAAATTATTGGCTGGTTCTTTTTTGTGGGGACCTTTCCTCCAGCCTTTTTGAACTCATCAAAACCCCTACATGTTAATGTAACATAGTACATTGTATAATTAAATAGTAATGTAATAACATATGTTAACGGATATGAAAATGAAATATTTCTCACCGGAATAATGCCATTTTCATTATGTGTCCATATTTTGTATTCAATTTACTCCCCTTAGGATCTAGATAATAGATAGTGAACATCTCGGGGACAATAACCAGTAACTCCCAATGCATACCACTAGAGGTAAAAAAGTTAAAAATTAATAACTCAAAATCCACAATAAAAATGTAATTTTCTTAAGTCCAAATTAAAATAAGCAAAGTAAACTTACTCTACATTGAATGGAGCCATTATCATCGTCTTCTTATTTTGAGCAAAAATTGAAAAAGCCTCACAACAGTATTGTTGAACTGACGGAGGGTCTTTAGCTACTAGACTAATCAAAGATGGAATCAAAAATCCTACATGTTCGAATGCAAAATCTGCACATATCTTGTCTAAGTAGCTGCAAAATATGTATTAATTACGCATGCATTAATAAATAAGAAACCAGATCACTAGATCCTATACAAGGTATATGTATGTATAAAGAAGATCTCACCTTATCCATAGCTCTATCACAGATGTATTTAGCCAATCATATCGAAACAACTCCAAAATATCTTGTATAAATAGTTTGCTTTCGTATGATTGACCTGCAACATCTGAATCTATAGAAACAGTTATAGGGCAATTTATATCATGTTAGCCTAACCATATTGCCATACCCCTACAGTTAGGACCTAACGGGACAGTTAGGTCCTGTGGAACCCAACTGGGTAATGTAGGAGGTGGAAGTGGAGGCCTAGATGTTGTGGGTGTCTTCTTTTTAACCTGTATATATATAATAATAATTTCAGATCAACTGACATCATATACACACACTAACAATTTAACGTAATGTAAATTTACCATACAATTTCAGTAAAGATGACATCCGCTTTTAGCCACAATATCACTCCGCCTTCTGCCTCACCAAGCATTTCACAATCTGGGTGGGCATATGGCAATGGAAGATCCATCCACTTGGGGAATATATGTTTCAGGCTCACACGAATCCAACCAGCTGGTAATGGAGACCCGTGAAACATTTCCCCTGGTAGGGATGGGTAAGCCGACGCCTCTGCAATGACATATTCATTAACTTTTAGACGGCATGGCTTCAACCCCTACAAATTTTTGTGTAAAGAATGTTATATACATATATACATATCATCTTGAAAACATATCATCTTGAATTAAAAAACTAGTTACTATGTCATAAAAATACTTACATCAGATTTTCTAGGTGGTGGGTCTACAGGATTACTCCCAACCTCTGTAGTAGGAGTAGAGCCTGTAGTAGGAGACACGATAGGTACTGTCTGATAAGTGGAAGTCTGAGATGCCTGCCACTTTTTCATTGCTTCTTTGAGTTTCCTATCAAATAGCTTATCTACCTATACATGGATAAAAGAAACGTCAAATTCTAATTATTGAATTCTCTTTTACAATAACATCTACAAGGAAAAAATATGTTACCTCTTCTTATGAAAGTCCCACTTTTGGGACATGTTTGCGCTGGGATGGCCCAAAAAACGCTTTGATGCCCACACCAGCGCCTGCAGCCCTAACACGTCCAGGATGCTCTGGGTTACCCAGAGCAACTGTCAATTCATCCCTTGTGCCCTCAGGGATGAACTTTCCTGGTTTCCTCAGCTCATGTAGCTCCCACTAATCACCAAAACAAAAATTTGTAATTAAGTAAAGACCACAAATAATCAATATTCGAACGATTGCTGTAAGAGTTGTATTTTACCATTTTTGTAGCCGCCTCAGTAGTTGCGGGCTTCCTTATTTCTCCCTTCTTATTTTGCCTCCCAGCTATCCAGATATCATGGCGAGGCAGAGGTGTGCTACCTATAGTGGAGGACTCCTGAGTAGTAGCAGACTGAGCAGTAGCCTCAGACTGTAGTCTTTGGCGAATGTCTGCATACCCTTTTGGACCCATTGTGTGGTCATGCACATTCAGTACACGCCTTGATCTTTGTGCCTCACTGAGGGCCTAGTTAGTCTGCACATTAATGATTTGGTTAGTAACAGTAAATGTTAATCTTGAATAGGTGAATACAACATATATTAATGATATTGGGACTGACGCCTAATACCTTGAATTCATCCGTTTGTCTTGAAGCAACAAACGTGTCCCATTCTTCTTTGTCCAGGAAGTTCCACTGTTCAGTGGCTGTCTTCTTCCTCTTGTCAGCTTCTTTTATGTATTCACGGGTGAGATTTGTCCTATAGTTCCTTAGGACTCTCCCACAGTGTTGCATCACACATTTACGATGCAGCTTTTCATCCAATTCAAATATACTCTGCAAATTAGAATTGCTATTAACTAGTATCCAAAAAATTAGTAATCTACAAAATAGAATTGCAAATTATTAATAACTCACGCATAAATCCTTCCATATTACGTCTTTCTTCTCCTTAGAAATTTTATGCTAAGAATCTATCTTACAACCGCAATGGCTACGAGTAACATACCCAAGATATGAAACAAATGAATTGCGATTCACACCAGATGCATTTCCTGCATTATCAAAATCCACAAAAAGTTTGGGTCCATTGCCCTTTTGCGCTATTAACTTCTTCATAATAGTGATGCCCCTTCTCCTGTCAACTTTTTGGTGTTGCTGATCAAGTGCCTCAAGTGCTTCAGATGGTACATGTGCATCGTCAACCTAAAATTTGAAAAAATAAACACATTTACAAGATATAACTATAAATGGACATATAGATATAAATATATGATATATTTTTAAAACTTACATTGTGAGGCGGCGCATTGATGTCCTCACCCTCACGGTAATCATCAGCACGGTCATCAGGAGAATGCTCAGCCATATGAAAATTCACATTCACATTGTAAAGTTCACATTGTAAAGTAATTCAAATTGTAAAGCTCACATTGTAAAGTTCACATTCACATTGTAAAGTAATTCACATTGTAAAGTTCACATTATAAAGTAATTCACATTGTAGAGTTCACAATTCACATTGTAAAGTTCACATTATAAAGTAATTCACATTGTAAAATTCACATTGTAAAGTTCACATTCAGAAAAATAAAACATATAAAAAAACATTATATAAACATGCCTCTAATATTGTGATTTTTTATCAATTAACAATCCTTCATTGTGATCTCCGTGCACATACAAGTCATTATTAGCTTCAATATTTGCTGGTGTTGGTAACCCAACTGAGAATGGACTGGAGTCATCATACTTATCATAGTACTGTTCTTCATCTATAGGATGTTCAATGAACTGTCTTTTACCATGAAGAACAACCGACCATTTATCATTTGCAGGATCATCGATATAAAATACTTGTTTCGCATGTGATGCCAATATGAATGGTTCATCCTTCTCGCCAATCTTTTCAAAGTTCACTAAAGTGAAACCCAATTCATCCACTATAACTCCTTTGGTGTTATCAACCCAATTACATTTGAAGAGCGGAATTCTGAAATCTATGTAGTCAAACTCCCATATGTCTTCAATTACACCGTAATATGACATTTTAGCTTCACGTGGACTCTTATCCTTTGCACTTGCAAAAAACATAGTCGATGCTTGAAGGGTGACCCCACTATTTTGGACGACACTCCTATCATCTTGGCGCTTTGTGTAATATGTGAATCCATTAATGTCATACCCTTCATAAGACATAACAGTCAATTTTGGTTTAAAGACAAGGCATTTGATAGTTTCAGTAATATCATCTGGTGTTTGAGATAGTTGATGTAAGACTTTATTTTCAAACCACTTAATAAATGTCTTGTTATTCTCTCTAGCAAGCCACATTGTATTGGCTCGAGGATATTGTCTCTTGATGAAATTGGTATGTTCCTCGATATAAACGTTCACTTCGTCCATGTTGTGTAAAATATACAAGTGACCTTGTTCCAACTGCTCACGGCTGATTACTTTCACATGTGATCCCAAAATTCCTTTGCCAAATTGCTCGTCAATATTCTTGTCATTATCAGGAGTGTCATTACCACTGAGAAAGTCATTGCAAAAATTCATAACCTCTCTCGCCACATAACCCTCGATAATACTCCCTTCAGGCCAATAACGGTTTCGAATATCACTTTCAAAAATGCTCATGTATCGTTCAAAGGGATACATCCAATGCAAGAAAACTGGTCCCAACATTTTCACTTCCCTAGTCAAGTGGACAACAAGATGTACCATGATATCAAAGAACGACGGAGGAAAATACATCTCAAGCTGACATAGGGTAACAACCACTTCTCTTTGCAATTTATCGAGAGTATCAGGGTCAATAACTTTGCTGCACAGACTGTTGAAAAAGAAACAAAGTCTGGTGATTGCAAACCTTACATGCTTCGACAATATAGATCTAATTTCCACGGGCAATATTTGTTGCATTAGAGTGTGACAATCATGAGATTTAAGACCTATCAACTTCAGATCTTTCATTGATACCAATCTACGGATGTTGGATGAGTAACCCTGTGGCACCTTAACATTTACCAAACATTCACAAAAAGCTTTCTTCTCCTTTTTAGACAATGTGTAACAAGCGGGAGGTAAGTATGTTCTCCGATTTCCCATTTCACGAAATTCTGTTAATTCTGACCTTATTCCCATTTCACGTAGGTCCAGTCTGGATTTTATCCCATCTTTAGTCTTACCTGGTATATTCAACAAAGTACCAATGACACTATCACAGACATTTTTCTCAACGTGCATGACATCGATACAATGCCTGACTGTCAAAGAACTCCAATAAGGAAGATCCCAAAATATTGACTTCTTCTTGAATAAAGATTTGTCACTCTGTGTGGCCATAGTACATTGTGATCTCTTACCAAATTCATTGACAAAGTCTTTTACTCTTTCATAAACAACCTCCCCTGGTATAGGTTTAGGTGCACTCCGTTCCTCATGCAATCCATTGAATGCTTTGCACTTCCTACGATACGGATGGAATTTTGGAAGAAACCTTTGATGACCGAGATATACAGTCTTACCGCCATGTTTTAGTCTTGTTGAATCAGTGTTCTCTTCACATATAGGACACACTTTAGCTCCTTTGACACTATATCCAGACAAATTCCCATATGCTGGAAAGTCATTAATAGTGCAAAACAACATAACATGCAAACGAAATGTCTCTCTTCGTGAAGCATCATAGGTCATCACACCTTCACCCCAAAGTTTCTTTAAGTCATCAATCAGAGGTTCAAGATAAACATCGATGTCATTTCCAGGTTGTTTAGGGCCCGATATCAACAACGACAACATTACATACTTATTTTTCATACACAGCCAGGGAGGAAGATTGTATATAACAAGCATGACTGGCCAAGTGCTATGTTGGCTGCTCAATGTCCCGTACGGATTCATCCCATCTGTACAAAGCCCAAGTCTTAGATTCCTGACTTCTTCACCAAATTCAGGGTACAATAGATCAATCTTCTTCCACTGTGGGGAATCAGACGCATGTCGTAGGATCCCATCATTATTTTTCTTAACATCTGCATGTCACCTCAAATTCTTCGCATCTATCGGATTGGCAAACAAGCATTGAAACCGTGATATTATAGGTAGATACCACATCACCTTGGCAGGAGAACCAGTTTTGGGCTCCCCCGAAGTCGTCAATTTATACCGTGACGCACCACATTTTGGACAATCTTTCAAATCCGCATAGTCCTTTTGAAATAATACACAATCATTCGGGCATGCGTGTATCTTCTTGGCATCCATTCCCATTGGGCACAACAATTTCTTTACCTGGTATGTTGAGATTGGCAGCTCATTTCCTTCAGGAAGCATTTCTTTCAACAAAGACAACAATGGCGTGAAGCTTTTGTCACTCCATCTATTGTAAGCTTTCAGCTTATACAATCTCAATGCAGTGCTAAGCCTCGTAAACTTAGTACAACCTGTGTATAATGGTATCTCAGCACCATGCACAATGTTTCTAAAAATGGGAGGTGGATCGGTGTGCTCTACCCCACAACTATCCAGCATCGCATCAACGATGTCTACTGGAACTGGTTCATTCACATCTACGTCATCGTAGGCAATTTCTTCTTCCACATAAGCACTGCTATCGACATCCACTGGTTTCAGGTTTGAAATCTCTCCATGCCAGTGCCATTCTGTATAGCCTTGTATAATCCCGTTGCACATGACATGACTTTTGATTTCGTCACCAGTGTTGACTTTCAAGTTGTTACCGCAATGCCTACATGGACAGTAGAACCTATCTCCAGGTTGTTTCCTATGTTCCTCGGCAAATCTAATAAACTGGTCAAGACCAGAAATAAACTCTGGGGTGCAGCGATTGCGAATGGACATGCACGATCTATCCATTCTAGGATCAAAGAGAAAACAAGTATATATTACAACAAGATTAGAGTCTAGGGTTAACAAATACATGTGATGTCATTATTATATATAATAAATGTGTACCACCTATCCCATTCTTGAACACCTAATCTCACTAGTAAGTGTATAATGTGTATTGGGTTTTCAAGAAAATTTCGGCAGCATTTCCCCACTGTTCTCCAAGTACATATGTACTTAGAGAACAAACGGGGAAATGCTACCGAAATTTTCTTGAAAACCCAATACACATTATACACTTACATCCTAAGCGAGATTAGGTGTTCAAGAACAGTCCCAAACTGGGGACTATCCAAGATTTACTCCTAATGAGTAAATCGTGGATGAGTTTCTAGGCCAACAAATAATGTGTTGTCATTCTTATACCTAAAATCCTAGTTCTTCAAGTTAGGTTGATTATTGATGTCTTTAAAAGCATGATTGGCAATTTAGGGAAAAGTTCATCATTTACATTCCAAGCATATCACATGTGTGCATTACAGTTCATCATTAAGCAAGAAGGGTGATTAGGATTCTCAATATACTCAACAATGAAACAAGTTACCAATTTCATAGTTAAACTATTCATTAGTATGGAATGTCCATAGGAGTCATAGCCAAGGTTTTTCTAACAAAGACATAATCATTTTTTTATCTACCATATTGATCACCCTATCACATTAAAATATAAGATGGATAATCAGATATCACTGTCAACAAACTGGCTTCCTAACTTACTTCAACATCATTGGATATGAGTTACTTATTAAAAGAAGAATAACGAGAAGTAATTTGGGCTGTCAAGCACACACAACAATGTTGTGTTATATCTGTATTTATAGAATGTAAGATTACATAGTTTATAGAATGTAAGAATGTATTTATAGATCCTCAAGACCAGGTCTGTTGCTAGCTAGCACACGTATACAATCATAAATCACGTAACAGAATATAGTTATTGACTGTTTCAACACTTATCAAGTTAGCAATAAGTAAATAACTTAAAAAAAATAAAAAAAACGCCCAGTAGGGCACCTGACGATTTTGCTCCAGGGCACCTGCAGGGCTTGACCTAGCCTAGGCGGAGGAAGGAAGGAGGAAGAAGCTGGCATACCTTGAGGGCAGAGGAAGAAGGCCCGGCCGGAGCAGAGGAGAGCAGCTAGAGGTGAAGCTAGCAGTGCCAGAGCAGAGGAGAGCAGCTGGAGGTGAAGCTGGCAGTGCCGGCAGCGAGGATCAGAGGAGAACTGCGGCGACGGCAGCGAGCAGCGCGCGAGGAGATGAACGGTGGCATGGGGGAGCCAACCGGCAATGACGGCGGGGACCAATCGGGGGAAATCGCCAGACCTAGCGCACGTCGCAATGAAACCGAGACAATGGGGAAAAGTTCTATTTACGTGGCTATTAACTGTACCATAGGCGTCAGTTATTCAAAAAACTGACAACTAAAACTAACAGTGTCGGTTCTGCACAACAACCGACACCAATACTTGATTATAGTCGTCATTTTTTAACTACAAACAAACCGACGTCTATATTCATATGCCGATTAAAAAAATCGTTCTCGATTTATGACCATATTCATTGGTTTCTACCTAAAACCGACTCTTAAATGGTGTGAAAAATTCCCCGCGGACAGCGCGGGAAAACTCATAAGCGTCGGTAGTTGTAGTAAAATCGACGACCAAAATGTGCCCAATTTCTGTCTTGCGAATAACCTTTAGTCGTTGGTTTTTTAATTATCAACCGACACCATATGTCAAATTTTGGAGGTAATTTTTTCGCTGGAAATTTTGGATTTGGCGGTTAATTTTAGGTGTCAGTTTTTTATTAAGTAACCGACACTTAATAAAAGCGGTACCCGTGTCTGGTCGCCCTTCATAGATTGGATGTCGGTTTATGTTATCAACCGACACTGTAGAGTTTAGGTGTCGGTTTATTTATACAACCGACACCTTGAGAAGTGAATTTATAAGCCATTTCTGTAGTAGTGTTTGTGTTGAATTTTTCTACTTGTCTTATTTTGTGTGGTATCCTTTCAACCCTTAGGTGATGGGCATGGTGGAAATGATAGAATGACCCTGACTTGGATTAGTGAAGCTGACTCATGGGAGATAGACTTGAAATATATTGGATATTCCTCTTCTAAGACCTCAAAGTTGTTTCCTTCATATAAGCTCATAGTGGGAGATTATTATGTAATCTTGTAAATTGAATATAGGTACTACATCTAATTCTGCTGTTGTATAATATGAATTTTTGAAATATAAATATTCTTATTCATCCATTGCAAAAAAAAATTACGTGTTTGTTATGGATGATGACTCTTATTTGATTTAGTGAGGAGTAGATCCCCTCTCGGGTCCCACTACTTACACACACGGAGGATCACAAGGATACTCACAATAGAGGCAAAGAGTCCAGTACCATTATGCTCGACTGACACAACATAGTGGTATAGGGGTGAAGCATCCCAAGAAGGTTATAGTGATCAAGGAATACCAATATAGGGTGGTTCCAATAGTAGAAAAGGGAAAGTGCTCACGAGTTGTTAAACTTATGTAATGGATCCTCAGGAAGAAGTGTTGTCTCCACAATTAGTAGTGACATGTCAGATGTCATTATATACTAACATCATTACTTTTCTTATATTTGAATAGTTCCTAGAGCCACACAATCTTTTATGACTAAGGCTATGATACCTAGGAGTCATCCATTAGTGATACCTTTACCTTATGAATTTGTTTTACAAATACCTACTCTAGAATTTATCTACATAGATGGTTTATGCCCTAAATGTGTATCAATGAAAAACATAACATTTAAGTGGATATGTTGCCACATGAAATGCTAGTATCCAATGAAATCCAGGGTAGAAATTGCTTAGAAAGATATAAAGTAAGGTAGCATTGCTTTACTAAGGAAGTAGAGTTCCATGATGGTGATAGGATTTGGAACTTTAAGCGGAATGGAAATGTTCTACTTATATGTATGATTTTTATGATGAAAGTTTGAAGAATAATTAGATATTTTTTAGATGAAGTCGGGAGGCTATCTTATTCATCCCACCCTCCCCATGCGAGCAAAATTAAAGTTCAAATTACATACGCTAATTAAATTGGTATGATTTAAAATGGTAGTACTACAACCATTACAAAAGCCTTTAGTCAAAACATCAACAATCTCATTATTAGGGTGAGGGAAGACCTTGACCCCTTCATGATTATTCAGGTTACTTTTAGTAAGGAGGTCAACAACCCCATTAGTGTCTCTTCTAGAGAACAAAATGAGCCAATTCCCCCTCCTGATTCTCTGGATCCTCTCCACTAGTTTAGCATACCTTAGGTTAGTCCTGGCCAATTCATTGATCATCTCACTTCCTTCTTGGAATCTATTTCCACTATGATGCCCTGTAATTGGTTATGATCAACAACTTGCATCACCAGGCAGATGCCCAACAACTCACCCTCCATTGAATATGTGGTTTGGGAGATTGTTGATATGCTCCCTATCCACCTACCTTGATCATCTGTGAAGATTGCAACATAGCCCTCTCTTCCAAATTTTATAGCGATGTCAGTGTTCACTTTCATAGTGTTGTCTTCTGGCCTTCTCCATCTATTATTGATTCTCTCTTCAGTGCGCCCTATCTTTTGAATATATGCTTATGTGGATGCCCTTGTTTCTCTTCTAATGATGATGACTATCAACACATGGATGGTAGTCTTATTATCGAATACTTGAATGTTACTACTTTTCTAAATATGCCAGCAAGATAGGAGAAAAGTATGAAAGAAATTATCATCCTTATTAATGTTCTCATGGAACCACACCTTGATGTCAGTAATGCTATAGAAACATGTCTCAACTTTGCCATTTAACACCTTATCCCATACCTCCTTAGTCCACATGCAATCCCTCACTCCATGAAGAGTAGACTCCTCATTGATGTTTCATCTTGGACATGTTCTGTTAATCATCATATGGCACTGGGCTCTACGTTTATTTGCAAGAAGAGACTCATGGAATAGGAGCCATAAAAACATGTTTATGCGGGTAGAGGTTTTCAACTTCCATATCTCCTATCAGCGCCCCTCCGTTCAAATTCCTTTTCCTTCCCTGAGTTTCCAGTATGCTGATTTAGTCAAGTAAGTTCCATTAGTAGATGACTCCCATACCCTCACATCCTCTCTGTCCGTCTCTTTGGGTACTTCTAGCTTGGTGATCTGGTTGACCACGTCATCAGTCAGCCACTCTCTAAGGAAGTTAGTGTCCCATTCACCTTGTGGGTTAACCAACAAGCTCACCTTCAGGTCCATAAGGTCTTGAGGAATAGGTTTGCTAACAATGCTTTTGAAAGTCAGCCCATTGCACCACCATCTATCAATCCATATATTAATGCTCTGTCCGTTCATAGGAACAACATAAGAGTTTTCCTCAATGAATTTCCTTCCCGCACAAGCAACATTTCCCAATCTTGAAAACATATAAGGCTTTGCATTTCTCTCTTTGTTGTACTGTTCTCTCATGCCTTCACACCAAGTAGATTTGCATCTACAATTAAGATCCCATGAATGTTTATATACTAAAGCTAGCTTCCAGTCACACATTGATTTCATACTGAGGCCTCCCTCACTCTTATGGCTGACCACCTTATCCCAGGCAACTAAGGACGATGGGTGTGCTTTGATGGCTCCACCCCAAATGAATAGTCTTAGAAGACCATCAATGGAATCAAAAAGCTTTAAGGGTAGTAGGACAGTCTGCATAATGTATTTTGGTATGGCTTCAAGCATAGCTTTGGCAAGACATGCCCTACCTGCAAGAGATAAACTCCTTGCTAACCAACCATTGATTCTGCATAAAGTCCTATCTATAATCTCCTTATAGGTGTAATTGTTTACATGATTGTGAATGATCGACATCCCCAGATATCTTCCCAAATCTCTGGTTTCCTACAAACCACTAGCCTCACATATACTTCTTTTCATGTTCCTCCCTACACTTCTAGAAAAAAAAACTTCTGACTTTGCCATGGAAATAGTCTGGCCAGATGCTCCTTCAAATTTCTTGAACACCTCTTCTATAATTCTCATTTGCTTCTTAAAATAATGTCATTTGCCAAATAAAATAATGTCATTTGCGAAACACACATGAGACACCTTTTGCCCTTTAGAACCCAACTTCACGGGTTTTCATTCTCCAACGTGCACCTTGTGCTCGATCAACTAGCTCAACCTTTCGAGACAAAGAGCAAACAAGTAGGGGGAAATGGGGTCCCCTTGCCTTAGACCCCTACTCGCCTTAAAGGATTCTGCGGTGTTTTCATTCCAAGAAATCCCTATTTCCCCTCCAGTAATAGAACACATGATGTAGGATACAATGTTGTTCGGAAGGCCAACTTTGATCAACATGTCTCTAATAAAATCCCATGACATTTGGTCATGGGCTTTGGTTAAGTCAATCTTGATTGCCATTCTTGGTGCCCTTCTTTTCCTGCCCATATTATGGATCAACTCCTACACTAGAACTATATTGTCTATGATTATGTGACCAAGTATGAAGCTACTTTGCAAGACCGACACCCACTCATTCATAAATGCCTTCAACCTCTCGAGAATCAGCTTGGAAATGACTTTCAGCATCACATTGTTCAGTGAAATCAGATGTAGATGCTCACATCTTTCAGGCATCTGAACTTTGGGGATTAACACCATCGTAGCATTGCACATCTCCTCTGGTGCCTTACCAACTTGACTTTCCACTTGAACTATTTTGATCAAGCTAGGACCAATGATGTTCTAATTTTTTTGTATGAAAGTTTTGTTCATGCCATCAGGGCCAGTAGCTTTAATTAGATTTATGGACATCACAGTGGCATGAATCTTATCTCTAGATGGGCATCCACCTACAAAGCTCTTCTTCGTGCTAGACAACTGTCTGAACTCCCCCGAGAACCCTATAAAGGACACATTAGGAGGAAGGACCGGAGCAGACAACACCTATTTGAAGTGTTGTATAACCATGTCCCTCAAAGTGAGGTCATCATATATCCATTCTCCATTATGATCCTTCAGCACTTCCACATTATTTCTCCTATGCCTATGGTTCACAAATTGATGATAAAATATAGAGTTATTGTCCCCCTCTATCAACCATTTTATATGACTTTGATGTTTAAGATCCTCCTCCTCAGATTTCATAATTTCTTTCAACTCCTCCTATAGGTGAACACACAGGGCAGTCGAGATGTCGTTATAATGTTCCTCTATATCCTTCTATAGCCTTTCAATGTTGGTGATGAGATGATCCTTCTTCTTGCTACTCTCTGTCCTCTTCTTACTATCCCATTTATTTATGTGCTTTTGTTCCCTCTTTAAGGCTTCATCAAAGGGTAGACTATCATCCCAATGCCTCTAGAGGATGATGGGAAAATCATGTGATTTCTGCCAAGAGGCTCTAGTTATGAATCTGTAAGCAACAATATTTGAGCAGTCACATTTAATGAGCAGCGGGCAATGATGGAAAATGTTGAATTGTGGTGTTGGGATATTTCATCAAAAAGGAGCTATTAGTTACTTCACTGTCAAGCCTTTCATGTAAAGCTCTGTGTCGGTAGGTGAATCTCATACCAGATAATCCCATATTAGTGAGGTCAGCCTCAATAAGTGTGTTCTGGAAGACTGCTGCCTCAGTGAAATTATATCTATCACTTCCACATTTCTTGCTCGGGTTTTTGGTTGTGTTGAAGCCTCCAAAAGTTATCCACGGCCCCTTGAAGTGCTTGCCCATATGAATGAGGTGCTTCTACAAGAGCTGCCACACTTTGACATGAGGGCTGGCGTACACAACTGAGAGGATGCATTCCTTGTTTAACCTATAGGTAACAAACTGTCTATGTCAGAAGATAATGTCCATGACGCAACTGTTTAGGTTCCAACATAACCAAATGCCTCTAGAGAAGCCTCTTACCTCTACCTGAAAGGAACTTTTTTTTTTGATAAATACCTGAAAGGAACTTTTAAAACCCAAATGCTTAATCATCCTCACAACAGTATATCCACTAATCTTGGATTCCAGTATCGCAACAATCATAGGCTTATTTCTGTTGATTAACTCCTTCAGGACTCAACATTTATCCTTGTTGCTGATCCCTCTTGTGTTCCGGGATATGATTCTCATATCAAACGGCCACAGAGAGACTTGAACTGGAACTAAAGTACTCCAGATCTCATTTCCCGCAAAACTCCTCTCTGGACTATCCTCTACATCAGCTCTGGCCAATGGTCTTGGGTTCTTCCTCCGCAACTCGTAGGGAGGTATCACTCATAGATTTCAACCTTAGACCACTGCCCTTGATCTTCCTGCGGAAGTCAGAGTGTGATTCTATTGAATCCGACTGGGTTGTTTGTGGGCAGCTCTCTACTACCTTCACCCGCGGGGTCCTCATCTTCCTCCATCTGTGTCTCTTCCCTCATCAGTTTATTACTTGCTGGAATGCTATGTTGAATGTGAAGAGATTTGCCGAAACTTCAAGCCCAAGAAAAACTCACACGAGATACAACCCAAGCATGCACAACAAAAGTCACGACCTCCCACGTCGACAAAGCCAATAACCATCAAATAAATAACCAAGCACAAAACATGATTGACGAAGAAGACCGCATAATTCTATTAAGCAACTCTAATAAGATTACAAGGATTGTCGCTCCTTCACAATTCCGTACCCACAATAGAATCTCGTAACCCACTCTCGTTCTCTCTCCTCTTTGTCTATCCTTTGTGGCTTCCCATTTTGACACACGATGTTGTCATATGTTGACACACCTGAAGTTACCATACGTTGGAACCCCCACACATCGGTGCCCTTGACCCACAATATCTATCAGTGTCTATCCCTATTTATAGGTAGAGACTTCCGGTTAGACAATACGAGAGGATAGGACAATTCTATAGGGATTAGGAATGACAATACAAAAGGATAAGGAAATAACATCTTGGACTCCAAGTCTAACATTAACTGTATTTTCCTAATATTGTTAGATATTACAAAATCCTAACAGAATGCCCTCACTACCGTCATTTATTTTAGTACATCCACCAGTAGTGTCTCCTTAGTAGTGTTATCCTCCCCCATTACATAGATAACTTCATCAATTTCTGGATTCACAACTACATGTGCCTCCTCGTTACTAACTGGCCCTGTGTTGCCTTCGGTGGCTGTAATGGCGGAATCCCTATGGGCTGTGTTGTTCTTTCTTGACCTGTTGGTCATTATCCTCTGCTTCCCTGCACTGATCTGTCTTCCTACTGGCCATGCTTGGTTGTCATTAGCATTCTTGCTCTCCTCCATTCCTGTAGCAGTTTCAGCTAGCTGCCCATCCATGGTCAAGTTGTCGAACCTGTAACTAACACTGGTTCTGTTGGCACTTTGAGACAGACCCAGCTGGTTCCTCCTTGGACCAACGCCTATCTCTCCCCACTTCATCTGTGGGCACCTATGATCTTGTCATGTTGTCCACTGAATTCTGCTGTATTACCCTCTCTATCCTGCATTCGCTTTCTATGTGTCCCAACCTGCCGCAAAAGGGACACATGATAGGGGTTGTCTTGTATTCCAATGAATACTCTACCCCATTAATGAATAGCGCTGGACAGAGACTCTTAGATGTGTCCACTTCTATCGCCAACTTGGCAAATTTACTCCTAGTTCTGCAGGTTGTATGGTTGTCTACTTTAATCAACCTTCCGAGGGCTAGCCCAATGTATTCAAATAATGTTTGGACATAAATGTGTAGGGGCAGGTCTTAGATTCGGACCCATGTCACCACGTACTTAGGTATTTCATAGGTAGGCTTGAAGGTAGGGAACCATGCCCAAACCACCAAACGATACCCGAACAACTTCCATGGCCCTCTAGTCATAGCCATCTTATAATCCTCCTTACACGAGAGATGTACGACATAATTCCCTTTATTGAGTTCATACATATTAAACCTCTCCTTCGGATTCCAAAGAAGCTTGATCCTGTTCCTCATTATCATAAACCCCACATCAACTCCCAATAGACGAGTCACAAAAATGTACCTCCATGGCCTTTCCAACTCTTCTTCCGCCTCTGGGTCAATGTAGATCGCAGGGTAGCCCTTCGAGCTTGTCAACTCGACTGCCTTGTCCTCCAATCTATCTTCATATAGTTTCTCCAAGAAGAATACCTCTTAGTTCCCTGATACATTCGACCTGCCAAGATGACCCCCTACCACATCGCTAAACGACTGCCTGTATTTCGTTGCCAGTTTCATTCTCCCCATCCCTCCATGTGCCTATGAGCCTTGGTTCGACCAGGTGGCAACTTGATCATCTTTCCACCCATCAACAGTATCATTGCCTTCTTCATGATCCTATTGAGCGTCCCTGTCGCTGGCGGCTCCCCTCGTGCCTAAAAAATGAAAGTCGGTGTCGACGAAAGGGATGTAAACACTTACTGCATCCCCGCCTCCTCCCCCATCACCCTTGTTTGGGTCTTTCATCCTCCCTGCACTGGGTTCAGAGTTTCCCTGACATCCCCTCAGTCCTTGTTCTCCCCCACTATTTCTTGGATCCCTCCTGTCATCCCCATCAGTGGCAATCTCCCTGTTTCCCCCTTCCGCCCCGCTCGTCACTTCTAGAACTCCATCTCCCGCCATTTGCACTTATTTTGTTTTAATTAGAGACATATTCCAGGGGTACCTATGTCATGTAATTGACACCCATATGGAGAATAATATTTTTCCAGAAGTGTTAGTTGATTAGGTTTTCTCAAACATATTTCCAAAGGACTTCCTAGGGTTTCTTATGGCTAGGGAGGTTAGTTTTGAGATCAACCTAGGATTTGAAACCTTATTAATATCCTTACCATGTTGTCGCATGGCTCCAATAGAGAATAGATAGGTAAATACACATCTACAAGAACTTTTAGACAATGGCAATGAATACCCAGTTGACTATTTCAATTGAAGGAGTTCTTTTAGAACATACACATGTTAAGATAACCTTTAGAAAGAGTATCCCCCAATAATAGGGTGTAGAGAATGTGACCAAAAAGATAAAATAAAGAAATGCAAGCATGTAGGAGAGAAGGACTTCACTTTCTAGGTGACAATCATTTCTATTTTAAAGGATAATTTTTCATGCCAAATAAATATGATTTAGGAAATATTGTTCTAGAAAACACACATACTTGTATGTATTCTATGCACAAAGGTACTACAGAGATGTATCCAACATTAAAGGATTTATATTTGTGATCATGTATGAAGAAAGATGTGACTACATTTGTGGCACACTATGGAGTATGTCAACATGTTAATGAAGTATACCACAAACAAGAAGGACATTAGAATCCTTACCCATTCAAGAATGATAGTGGGATCACATGTAAATGAATTTTGTAGTTCCACTTAGAGGGTTTGAATAGACATGGGTTTTTGCTGATAGATGAAGCAGATTAGCTCACTTTTTGTTAATAAAGATGATTTATATATATGATTGCTTAGTAAAGGTTTATGTAATTGAGATCGTTAGCTGTATGAAATTACATCAACAATGGTGTGAAGACATGAACCCCAATCCACTTCTATATTCTGGGATAACCATATACTACTATGTAAAGCAAACTAAACTTTTGTACGAATTTATTCTCAGACTAACGAACAATCAAAAAGAAAAATTCATACATGGAGTTCAAATTTCCTCTAAAAATTTCTTCTAGAAGAGGTGACAGAGTTCTTTTAACTCAAATTCCTTTTTGTAAATTTTTCATCAATACCATTAGGTCCTGGGGATTCAAGGGGAGCCATTTTGTAAGAGATATGTGAATTTTCTTCATCAAGGGGATCCTTGTAAGGTCCTTCATCATCACTTGTGAGGGTTTCGTGAAACAACAAAAAAAAATAGAAAAATATATACCTATTTCTCAATAGTAGATTCAATAAATCATTTCAAGATGTGTAGGTAAACCATGTTATTTACCTTGTCATCATCATCAATATATAAAACTTTATTTTCTTTGGTATAGGTGATATTTTACCACGAGTGTTTTGATTTAATGTTAGAGAGGTAAATCATTGTGTTGACGTTTCCAACTTCAATGTAATTGCAATGAGCAGTTTGATGAAGCTATTTTCATTTAGTATCAAGAACATCATTGAGTTTTACTTTTTGCTTGATGATGCCATTGCTGATTTGTGGGTCATAGCAGGTTTCTAGGAGTTCTTTTATGTTGGTGGTTTCTATGAATGTGGTTCTTTTTCTTGTGCCCAATGTCAACTGTGCTCGAGTTCCATAATACATTGAGTCCCATAATATAGATTTTTGTGTGAACTTCTTGGCTGATTTTTTGAGAGAGTATGAAGATAGGACCACTATGTCAAATTATACTAGTGTGGAAAACATGATTTAGTATATTATTTGTCTTGTTAGATATGATTAGGATAAGAGAAATGTACAAATTTAATATTCCTACTTTGAGATTTGAAATTGTCTGACCTCCTCCTCTTATGCAATTGAACATTAGTTTTTGTGTTTCCTCAAGTATTAAAGCATTAACTGTGTAACTATTGGAAACAATTCTCTATTTTCAAGGTGGATTCTTTCTCCACCGACATCCTCCAAATTTTATGGATTTTATTTAGGATCCTCTGTATGAAGGTTGCTTGAGGTTACATATTAGAAATGGGGTTTCTCTAATACATTTTCAACATACTCTCACCCAGTTACAACTCAATTTACAATTTGTTTGATGGCAATGAGGCTTTCATTGCTCATCTATTCACATTGTTTCTTGTCTAGTTGGTGTTTTTGTTAGTTTTTTTCATATTTCTTTATTGGTTGTTCATGGCGGCCGACATGTGGAGTTTTGCTGAGTCACTTACAAGCAAGATTTATGTTTTTTTGTCCTTTGTTGGTGGTAGGGTTCCGAATGCTAGAGGAAAATTCTTTCAAATTATCAATGTCCATTGGGACCATTGAATTCTTTTTCCTCCCCACCTTAATTTTTTTGTAATTTTATATTTTTTGTGTGAGTTTACTTCAATTACTTCTCCATTGTTGTTTTTTTTCGGGGGCTTCTTAGGATAAAATTTGCAACAATAGAAGCTAAGTAAGATTCTCAATTACTGAGTCTTCAACAATTGTTCTTTATTATAATTTTTTCTTTCTTTTAAAAGTCTCCTCTTCTAATATGAGTTTTCTGTATAGTTCTCATTAGCATGGTCTACCTATCTGCACTTTAGGTACATTATTGGTTTTTTTCATATTCAAGTCCATAAATTTGGCCAATGATTTATATTTTAGGTGTGAGTAGAAATGTTATATCTATATCTAGAACCAATTGTGAAAATTTAATCTACATTTCATGTTCACATTCATGTATACTTTTTTAACTTTTACGAAGATGTCTTTAGTTTCCTACAAACCATTGGTAAATTAAGAGAGGGAGATTGGAGTTTGAATTGTCTTTTTCTTCGGGATTAAATAGGGTTCCCAAATGTTGACTACAAGGTAAGATCTAATTATTGGCTATGGTCCTCTAGTTAGGCTGTTCATGAAGTGGTACCTCTTGCCTAACTAAACCAAGTAGTAATCATTATTCTTGTCAATTAGTCTCTAGTTACCAATGGGCTTCCATGCGATGTGAATCTTCTATGTGAATAGATGTATCCTATCTTTTTTATATGAACTTTATGACAATTATGAATTGCAAGGTTTTAGTAGTTCTTTCAAGGTGGGGTTTTCACGTTGAATAATTGTATGTGTCACTCCTTTATGTCGTCCACTTCAGTTAATAAGATGATAAAGGAAAAATTCTTGAGCTACACTTAGTTTATCTATGAGATGTGATGACTTGTTCCAATAGCTCCTCTTTATGATATGGGAAGTTATTTGGATATGATGAGCTAGACTCATGAACTCTTGCCAACTATGGTGGCTTCTCCATAGGATTATGCCAAAGTTTAAGGACGTCCTAATCTAGGAAGAAGGGACCATTGAATTCCATGTCAATGTTTCTCTAGGTATGTGGTAGGTGTAGCTTCCTCATGTTTCTTTGGCATATGATTCATAATTGAGGTGTAAGCCCCCCTTCCCATGTGACTATGATGGATTTGATTGAGTTCTTGCAGATGAATAAATGACACTGACACTTGGAAGCATGTTATGCACCCTGGAAATAAAAAAAATAGAGAAAAACCCTAGAAGTGTGTTTCTTCTCTCAAACTAGGGTATTGTATGTAGCAAAAATAACATATAGATTTGTTTGAATTATATTTCAATCACTCTTATGCTTCCTTTAGTTGGCATAACCCAAATGACATGTAATATTCTTTATTCTTTCTATCATGGAAATAAATGAATATCATTCTACGTTAAGAATGGAACTAAGGGTGAAGATATAGATATGAATACCTTCTATATTCTAAAACCACCATGCGCTTTTATCTTCCCTATTTTTCAGTTCAAATAAGCCTCCATGCCTAGTTTTGGAACTTGATGTAAGTCTTGATGAGTTTTGTCCTGGACTAGAGAGCAAGATGAATAATAACTAAATCTCTAATTTTGTAGGAAAGAAGCCTTTAGTTACCTATGGGCTTCTATACAATGTGAATCTTCTATTTGAGTAGCATGTATCCTATCTTCCACGATAGGTGTTTTACAACAATTGTGAATTTTCAAGGTTTTAAATGTTCTTCCAAGGTGATTTTTTCCACATTGAATAATTCTATGTGTCCCTTCTTTGTGACGTCCACATAAATTAATGAGATGATAAAGGAGAAACACTTGAGCTATGCCTAGTTTATTTATGAGATGTGAAATCTTACTCCAAAAGCTTCCTTTTATGATATGGAAGGTTTTTTTTAATATGATGATCAAGGATAATTGATTCTTGCCTCCTATGGTGGCTTCTCTAAAGGATTATGCAAGAGATTAAGGAAATCCTAATCTAGGAAGAAGGGATCATTGAATTCCATTTTGGTGACTCTACCATTACCTATCTAGTGTGGCTTCCTTGTGTTTCATTTGACAACTAATTCATAATTGAGGAGTAAGCCCCACATTCCCATATGTTAGTGATGAATCCATTGGAGTTTCTCCAGCTGATAGAGTGTCACTGACACTTAGTGTCATCACCCTAAAAACACAAAAAATAGACCAAAACCCTAGCAATGTGTTTCTTCTCTCAAACTAGGGCATTTTATGTTGCAATCATAACATATGTCTTTGTTTGAATTATGTGTCAATGACTCTTATTATTCTTTTAATTGGCATAGCCCAAGTGACATGTAATATTCTCTATTGTTTCTTTCTTGGAGATACATGCATACTTTCTATTGAGAATGAAACTAGGAATGAAATTATATAGATGAATATCTTCTATTTTTTTCTATAAGATGTAAATCTTATTTTCTTGTAATACTATCATTTTTACTTTGGGTAGATTAGTAAAATTCTCTTTTCAACATGTTGCCTACTCGGACATTGTGTTCGACATACTTGGTTGTCCAAATGTTTTGAAAAGACAACAATAATTGGAGGGAGGATGATCAAGCAAAGTGGTGGGATATAATTTATAACGTTAAAATTGCATGGTAAGATCTTATCCCATGTAATTTATTTAAAATTGTAAATAATATTCTGCATGTTACATATATTTTTCTCATGACCATTTCTGAAATCATTTTGATTTCTAAATGAAATTAAAATAACATTTTCATGTGAATTTCATTCTGGAACATGTGTGACTTGTAAAAACTAAAAACTGGCTAGATGTTTTTGTCATTATAAAAATATGTTAAAAAATGGTCATTTTAATGAATTCTTTGATAAAACTAGTTTGGTTTATGTTATTGGTATTTACGATCAAATAAATCTTGCATCACTACCATCGATAAAATAATTTGTATTCTACCATTGGAATCATTAAAAATAATGTAAATTGGCCATAATTATTGCAAATGAGTACAAATTAAAATATTTTTCCTTTTTTCTAGGATTGCTATAGTGGAAAGTTGCAATATTTGTTTTTTATCTATAATTGTATAATGATGACTTCCAAACATATAGAATGAATTCTATCATTAATTTTAGTTAGCTCTTGTAGTCTACGTAACGATAAATGACATGTCATCTGCTGCATTAGAAAACCCAAGCCCATTTTGAGCAAGATTGTTAGATTTTGATTGCCTCTGCTTTTCTCAAACAATTATTCCCATAAATTATGTAATTGCTTTCATAATATTGTTAAAACCTTTGTTCATTAGGTAATTGAGAGAAACCCCTTTGCAAAATGAAAAAAAATGAAACAACCTCCTATTATTTCTTGAGAAATCCCAGTTGCGTTTAATATCAATCATTACTAAAATAGTTTTCCTCATTTCTAGATTTCAATAATAGAAAGTTGCATGATTTGTTTCCTTTATCTATAATAGTTATAATGATGATTCCTAACATATACCATGAATTCTATCATTAATTTTAGTTAGTTCTTGTACTATGTAGTAACAATAACTGACATGCCATCCATGTTGCATAAGAAAACCCAAGTCCATTATTGAGAAAGATTGTTAACTTTCATTTCCCTCTACTTTTCTCAAAGAATTTATTCCCATAAATTCTATAATTGTTTTCAGATATTATTAAAATCTTCATTGATTAAACCCCTTTGCAAAACAAAATAATTCAAATAACCTCCTACTATTTCTTGATAAATCCCAATTTTCTTTAATATCTATCACCACCAAGAAATCCTTAAATTGGATGACGTAACAACTCAATTACAAGGCTCCTAGGGGTTGCTACACCAAAGTGAGTGATATAAAATATTGCAAACTAGATCATGTTCTAAAAGAAAACACAAAAATAAAGTGTTGCAGCCTAGTGCCAAACCTAACAACAACTTCACCACATCAAATTATTAGTTTTACTATTCAAGAATGTTAGAAAATGGAATTGGTGTCAAATTTGAAAGAAGTAGTTTAACCATCATAGAACCATACCCTTGAACCATTTTCCTAGTCTTTGTAATTTTTTGCAAAGAATGTTTTCATGGATGGCATATTCAAGAATGTTAGAAAATGACATTGGTGTCAAATTTGAAAGAAGTAGTACTTTAACCATCACAAAACCTTACCCATGAACCATTTTCCTAGTCTTTGTAATTTTTTACAAAGAATGTTTTCATGGATGACATATTCAAGAATGTTAGAAAATGGTGTTGGTGTCAAATTTGAAAGAAGTAATTTAACCATCACAGAACCATACCCCTGAACCATTTTCCTAGTCTTTGCAATTTTTTTGCAAAGAATGTTTTCATGGATGACATATTTATGAATGTTAGAAAATGGTATTGGAGTCAAATTTGAAAGAAGTAGTACTTTAACCATCACATAACCTTACCTTTGAACCATTTTCCTAGTCTTTGTAATTTTTTGCACAGAATGTTTTCATGGATGACATATTCAAGAATATTAGAAAATGGCATTGGTGTCAAATTTGAAAGAAGTATTTTAACCATCAAAGAAACATACCCTTGAACCATTTTCCTAGTCTTTGAAATTTTTGCAAAGAATATTTTTATGGATGACATATTTGTCTATGTTCTATAGTTTCCTCTAAATAAACAAACAAAAAAGATGAATTTCTGTTGACATTCAAGTTTTCTTATTAGCACTAGCAATTTATGGTTCCCACCAACATCATGTGAATGATGCATGTTCTAAAATCGATTTTTGGTACATGGAAAAGGAACACGTAGAAAGAATAAAGTCGACGTAGCCGAACTGAACGCGTACACAAATCAAGTCATCATCTTACATTACAATTTGTATGGAAGTAATACAATGTTGTATCCATTAGAAAAATGAAGAACGACGTCATACATGCAGACTTGCTTATATCTTTTCATCATAATCATTAGTTGTAGTCATAAGTAGAATCGAAAGTTCAATACAATAAAAAAGTAGGTTCACAAAGGTTGAGGTATCAAAACAGCTATCATATTTACAAATAATTATTTGTAATTTAAAACATAAAAGTTAATCGGCCGGCCAAAACTGCTCAAGGTCTACTTTTTGGTTGTCGGTGCCAAATATAGGCGGGGATTTTTCAATCACACCAATACACTGTGTACTCTACAACGAGAAAACTGATATGAACCTACCTTTTTCAATATATATACATAACTGGTAATTGGATAACTGGAAGCAAACGTTGATGTGGGTGAATTGACGAGATGGAGGGGAGGCAGTAATAGATCCAAAGTTGGTTGGTGAATTTGGATTCATTCCACTAGTAATTCGATTCGATGATGAAGGTCACCCTAAAGTGTATTGTAGTGGTGGTGGGTGCTTGACACTCTATTATCATCCTCCACCACACCACACCACACTACACCCCGGGGTGGCCTTAACTGATTTTGGGTCAAACTAATATTTGCACGACACTATATCAATTAATGGTGGCACCTAAAATGAAACCAAAAATCTGGAATAACCATGACCTTTACGACCTTAACCAGTAGGGCCTTTATCGTATCTCTTCAGCTTCTTGCTTTGTGATCTGCCAAAGTATTTAACAACAGTAACAAGAAGTGGACAACTACACAAGCTTAACAGAAACAACTCAATCCAGCTCGAGCATGCCAAATTTAGGCAGTAGGCAGTCTTTCAAGCTTGGCCAATCTAGTCAGCACACATCACTGGTTTAGGTTTTCTGTGTTCATTCATGAATTAAGAGAAAATGGCATTGGTGTCAAATTTGAAAGAAGTAGTTTAACCATCGTAGAACCATACCCTTGAACCATTTTCCTAGTCTTTGTAATTTTTTTACAAAGAATGTTTTCATGGATGGCATATTCAAGAATGTTAGAAAATGATATTGGTGTCAAATTTGAAAGAAGTAGTACTTTAACCATCACAAAACCTTACCCACGAACCATTTTCCTAGTTTTTTGCAATTTTTTGCAAAGAATGTTTTCATGGATGACATATTCAAGAATGTTAGAAAATGGCATTGGTGTCAAATTTGAAAGAAGTAATTTAACCATCACAGAACCATACCCCTGAACCATTTTCCTAGTCTTTGGAATTTTTTTGCAAAGAATGTTTTCATGGATGACATATTTATGAATGTTAGAAAATGGTATTGGAGTCAAATTTGAAAGAAGTAGTACTTTAACCATCACAAATCCTTACCCTTGAACCATTTTCCTAGTCTTTGTAATTTTTTGCAAAGAATGTTTTCATGGGTGACATATTCAAGAATATTAGAAAATGGCATTGGTGTCAAATTTGAAAGAAGTACTTTAACCATCACAGAACCATACCCTTGAACAATTTTCCTAGTCTTTGCAATTTTTTTGCAAAGAATGTTTTCATGGATGACATATTTGTCTATGTTCTGTAGTTTCCTCTGATTAAACAAACAAAAAAAATGAATTTCTATTGTCATTCAAGTTTTGTTATTAGGTCCAGCAATTTATGGTTCCCACCAACATCATGTGAATTATGCATGTTCTAAAATCGATTTTTGGTACATGGAAAAGGAACACGTAGAAAGAATAAAGTCGACGTAGCCGAACCGAACGCGCACACAAATCAAGTCATCATCTTACATTACAATTTATATGGAAGTAATACAATGTTGTATCCATTAGAAAAATGAAGAACGCCGTCATACCTGCAGACTTGCTTATATCTTTTCATCATAATCATTAGTCGTAGTCATAAGTAGAATCGAAAGTTCCATACAATAAAAAAGTCGGTTCACAAAGGTTGAGGTATCAAAACAACTATCATATTTACAAATAAACATTTGTAATTTAAAACATAAAAGTTAATCGGCCGGCCAAAACTGCTCAAGGTCTACTTTTTGGTGTTCGGTGCCAAATATAGGCGGGGATTTTCCAATCACACCAATACACTATCAACTCTACAATGAGAAAACCGATCTGAACCTACCTTGTTCAATATATATACATAATTGGTAATCATATAACTGGAAGCAAACATTGATGTGGGTGAATTGACGAGATGGAGGGGAGGTAGAAATAGATCCAAAGTTGGTTGGTGAATTTGGATTCATTCCACTAGTAATTCGATTCGATGATGAAGGTCACCCTAAAGTGTACTGTAGTGGTGGTGGGTGCTCGACACTCTATTATCGGCGTCCACCACACCACACCACACTACACCCCCGGGTGGCCTTAACTGATTTTGGGTCAAACTAATATTTGAACGACACTGTATCAATTAATGGTGGCACCTGAAATGAAACCAAAAATCTGGAATAACCATGATCTTTACGACCTTAACCAGTAGGGCCTTTATCGTATCTCTTCTGCTTCTTGCTTTGTGATCTTGCAAAGTATTTAACAACGGTAACAAGAAGTGGACGACTACACAAGCTTAACAGAAACAACTCAATCCAGCTTGACCATGCCAAATTTAGGCAGTAGGCAGTCCTTAAATCTTGGCCAATCTAGTCAGCACGCATCACTGGTTTATGTTTTCTGTGTTCATTCATGAATTAAGAGAAAATGGCATTGGTGTCAAATTTGAAAGAAGTAGTTTTACCATCATAGAACCATACCCTTGAACCATTTTCCTAGTCTTTGTAATTTTTTTACAAAGAATGTTTTCATAGATGGCATATTCAAGAATGTTAGAAAATGACATTGGTATCAAATTTGAAAGAAGTAGTACTTTAACCATCACAAAACCTTACCCATGAACCATTTTTCTAGTCTTTTGCAATTTTTTTGCAAAGAATGTTTTCATGGATGACATATTCAAGAATGTTAGAAAATGGCATTGGTGTCAAATTTGAAAGAAGTAATTTAACCATCACAGAACCATACCCCTGAACCATTTTCCTAGTCTTTGCAATATTTTTGCAAAGAATGTTTTCATTGATGACATATTTATGAATGTTAGAAAATGGTATTGGAGTCAAATTTGAAAGAAGTAGTACTTTAACCATCACAGAACCTTACCCTTGAACCATTTTCCTAGTCTTTGTAATTTTTTGCAAAGAATGTTTTCATGGATGACATATTCAAGAATATTAGAAAATGGCATTGGTGTCAAATTTGAAAGAAGTACTTTAACCATCACAGAACCATACCCTTGAACCATTTTCCTAGTATTTGCAATTTTTTGCAAAGAATGTTTTCATGGACGACATATTTGTCTATGTTCTATAGTTTCCTCTAATTAAACAAACAAAAAAGATGGATTTCTGTTGTCATTCAAGTTTTGTTATTAGGACCAGCAATTTATGGTTCCCACCAACATCATGTGAATGATGCATGTTCTAAAATCGATTTTTGGTACATGGAAAAGGAACACATAGAAAGAATAAATTCGACGTAGCCGAACCGAACGCGCACACAAATCAAGCCATCATCTTACATTACAATTTGTATGGAAGTAATACAGTGTTGTATCCATTAGAAAAATGAAGAACAACGTCATACCTGCAGACTTTCTTATATCTTTTCATCATAATCATTAGTCGTAGTCATAAGTAGAATCGAAAGTTCCATACAATAAAAAAGTAGGTTCACAAAGGTTGAGGTATCAAAACAACTATCATATTTACAAATAAACATTTGTAATTTAAAACATAAAAGTTAATCGCCAGCCAAAACTGCTCAAGGTCTACTTTTTGGTGTTCGGTGCCAAATATAGGCGGGGATTTTCCAATCACACCAATACACTGTCTACTCTACAACGCGAAAACCGATCTGAACCTAACTTGTTCAATATATATACATAACTAGTAATTGGATAACTGGAAGCAAACGTTGATGTGGGTGAATTGATGAGATGTAGGGGAGGCAGTAATACATCCAAAGTTGGTTGGTGAATTTGGATTCATTCCACTAGTAATTCGATTCGATAATGAAGGTCACCCTAAAGTGTACTATAGTGGTGGTGGGTGCTCGACACTCTATTATCGGCGTCCACCACACCACACCACACTACACCTCGGGGTGGCCTTAACTGATTTTGGGTCAAACTAATATTTGCACGACACTGAATCAATTAATGGTGGCACCTGAAATGAAACCAAAAATCTAGAATAACAATGACCTTTACAACCTTAACCAGTAGGGCCTCTATCGTATCTCTTCAGCTTCTTTCTTTGTGATCTTGCAAAGTATTTAACAACGGTAATAAAAAGTGGACGACTACACAAGCTTAACAGAAACAACTCAATCCAGCTTGAGCATGCCAAATTTAGGCAGTAGGCAGTCTTTCAAGCTTGGCCAATCTAGTCAGCACGCATCACTGGTTTAGGTTTTCTGTGTTCATTCATGAATTAAGAGAAAATGGCATTGGTGTCAAATTTGAAAGAAGTAGTTTAACCATCATAGTACCATACCCTTGAACCATTTTCCTAGTCTTTGTAATTTTTTTACAAAGAATGTTTTCATGGATGACATATTCAAGAATGTTAGAAAATGACATTGGTGTCAAATTTGAAAGAAGTAGTACTTTAACCATCACAAAACCTTACCCATGAACCCTTTTCCTAGTCTTTTGCAATTTTTTGCAAAGAATGTTTTCATGGATGACATATTCAAGAATGTTAGAAAATGGCATTGGTGTCAAATTTGAAAGAAGTAATTTAACCATCATAGAACTATACCCCTGAACCATTTTTCTAGTCTTTGCAATTTTTTTGCAAAGAATGTTTTCATGGATGACATATTTATGAATGTTAGAAAATGGTATTGGAGTCAAATATGAAAGAAGTAGTACTTTAACCATCACAGAACCTTACCCTTGAACCATTTTCCTAGTCTTTGTAATTTTTTGCAAAGAATGTTTTCATGGATGACATATTCAAGAATATTAGAAAATGGCATTGGTGTCGAATTTGAAAGAAGTACTTTAACCATCACATAACCATACCCTTGAACTATTTTCCTAGTCTTTGCAATTTTTAGCAAAGAATGTTTTCATGTATGACATATTTGTCTATGTTCTATAGTTTCCTCTAATTAAACAAACAAAAAAGATGAATTTCTGTTGTCATTCAAGTTTTGTTATTAGGACCAGCAATTTATGGTTCCCACCAACATCATGTGAATGATGCATGTTCTAAAATCGATTTTGGTACATGGAAAAGGAACACGCAGAAAGAATAAAGTCGAAGTAGCCGAACCGAACGCGCACACAAATCAAGTCATCATCTTACATTACAATTTGTATGGAAGTAATACAATGTTGTATCCATTAGAAAAATGAAGAACGACGTCATACCTGCAGACTTGCTTATATCTTTTCATCATAATCATTAGTCGTAGTCATAAGTAGAATCGAAAGTTCCATACAATAAAAAAGTAGGTTCACAAAGGTTGAGGTATCAAAACAACTATCATATTTACAAATAAACATTTGTAATTTAAAACATAAAAGTTAATCGGCCGGCCAAAACTGCTCAAGGTCTACTTTTTAGTAGTCTGTACCAAATATAGGCGGGGATTTTCCAATCACACCAATACACTGTCTACTCTACAACGAGAAAACCGATCTGAACATACCTTGTTCAATATATATACATAACTGGTAATTGGATAACTGGAAGCAAACATTGATGTGGGTGAATTGACGAGATGGAGGGGAGGCAGTAATAGATCTATTACTGCCTCCACTTTGCAATTGGATAACTGGAAGCAAACATTGATGTGGGTGAATTTACCCAAAATCAGTTAAGGCCACCCCGGGGTGTAGTGTGGTGTGGTGTGGTGGACGCCAATAATAGAGTGTCAAACACCCACCACCACTTTCCTAGTCTTTGCAATTTTTTTGCAAAGAATGTTTTCATGGATGACATATTTAAGAATGTTAGAAAATGGTATTGGAGTCAAATTTGAAAGAAGTAGTACTTTAACCATCACAGAACCTTACCCTTGAACCATTTTCCTAGTCTTTGCAATTTTTTGCAAAGTATATTTTCATGGATGACATATTCAAGAATATTAGAAAATGGCATTGGTGTAAAATTTGAAAGAAGTAGTTTAACCATCACAGAACCATACCCTTGAACCATTTTCCTAGTCTTTGCAATTTTTTGCAAAGAATGTTTTCATAGATGTCATATTTGTCTATGTTCTATAGTTTCCTCTATTTAAACTAACAAAAAAGTTGAATTTCTGTTGTCGTTCAAGTTTTGTTATTAGGACTAGCAAGTTTTAATTAATGGTGGCACCTAAAATGAAACCAAAAATCTGGAATAACCATGACCTTTACGACCTTAACCAGTAGGGCCTTTATCGTATCTCTTCAACTTCTTGCTTTGTGATATGGCAAAGTATTTAACAACGGTAACAAGAAGTGGACGACTACACAAGATTAACAGAAACAACTCAATCCAGCTCGAGCATGCCAAATTTAGGCAGTAGGCAGTCTTTCAAGCTTGGCCAATCTAGTCAGCACACATCATTGGTTTAGGTTTTCTGTGTTCATTCATGAATTAAGAAAAATGACATTGGTGTCAAATTTTAAAGAAGTAGTTTAACCATCATAGAACCATACCCTTGAACCATTTTCCTAGTCTTTGTAATTTTTTTACAAAGAATGTTTTCATGGATGGCATATTCAAGAATGTTAGAAAATGACATTGGTGTCAAATTTGAAAGAAGTAGTACTTTAACCATCACAAAACCTTACCCATGAACTATTTTCCTAGTCTTTTGCAATTTTTTGCAAAGAATGTTTTCATGGATGACATATTCAAGAATGTTAGAAAATGGCATTGGTGTCAAATTTGCAAGAAGTAATTTAACCATCACAGAACCATACCCCTGAACCATTTTCCTAGTCTTTGCAATTTTTTTGCAAAGAATGTTTTCATGGATGACATATTTATGAATGTTAGAAAATGGTATTGCAGTCAAATTTGAAAGAAGTAGTACTTTAACCATCACAGAACCTTACCTTTGAACCATTTCCTAGTCTTTGTAATTTTTTTGCAACTAATGTTTTCGTGGATGACATATTCAAGAATATTAGAAAATGGCATTGGTATCAAATTTGAAAGAAGTAGTTTAACCATCATAGAACCATACCCTTGAACCATTTTTTAGTCTTTGTAATTTTTTGCAAAGAATGTTTTCATGGATGACATATTCAAGAATGTTATAAAATGACATTGGTGTCAAATTTGAAAGAAGTAGTACTTTAACCATCACAAAACCTTACCCATGAACCATTTTCCTAGTCTTTGCAAGTTTTTGCAAAGAATGTTTTCATGGATGACATATTCTAGAATGTTAGAAAATGGCATTGGGGTCAAATTTGAAAGAAGTAATTTAACCATCACAGAACCATACCCCTAAACCACTTTCCTAGTCTTTGCAATTTTTTTGCAAAGAATGTTTTCATGGATGACATATTTAAGAATGTTAGAAAATGGTATTGGAGTCAAATTTGAAAGAAGTAGTACTTTAACCATCACAGAACCTTACCCTTGAACCATTTTCCTAGTCTTTGTAATTTTTTGCAAAGAATGTTTTCATGGATGACATATTCAAGAATATTAGAAAATGGCATTGGTGTAAAATTTGAAAGAAGTAGTTTAACCATCACAAAACCATACCCTTGAACCATTTTCCTAGTCTTTGCAATTTTTTGCAAAGAATGTTTTCATAGATGTCATATTTGTCTATGTTCTATAGTTTCCTCTATTTAAACTAACAAAAAGATGAATTTCTGTTGTCGTTCAAGTTTTGTTATTAGGACTAGCAAGTTTCAAGGAGCGATCATTCATATATTACAAGCCAAATAAATCGTCAATAAGCAACACAATGCAGATCTGTGTAGCGATCTAATATCGTGTGTTCTACACGTCTAATACATGTGACAGTAAAAGAATTAATGGAAAAGTACGAAAGTTGGATGATTGTCCTTTTAGACGTGGATACACAACATTGTCTTTAAGTGATAATTTTTCTTGTTGGCTCAAACTTGGCTGTATGTCAATTACGGTAATTTCGCATGAACTGAAAATGTGCCTTCGTCTATAATTTGTTGGTTACATCCATCAACCTGAAATTGTACATCAGGAACTGATTGCCTAGTTGTATTTTTACTAGTAGTAGATAACCTCTACGTTTTGCTTGTTTAGGATGTGGCCGTTCTTCAATTTTCTCTGACTTCCTTCTTTTATTGCCCTGCGTGTGTATTTTTTTTCTATTTGCACGTACTTGTTTGTGGAGTGTTATGATCGATTTGACACTGTTAATTGCTTAGTCATGTTCATTCAAGACAAATAAACAACAGATGTAAAGCTACTGATTATTTAGATACAAAAAGGGAATATATACTACAATGACATTTATTTAGGATTTCTTCATATTCCTTACACTTGTAATAACGAACACCTATGTCTAGTGCATACATTCAGGCTAAGTAACGGACAAAATCGTAAAATAAGGGTCTTGCTGCTTGATGTTGCATAACAATATAGAGATGAAATCCTTCATATATGGTTACGATCATCTGCTAGGGCTTTGGATGTCCTCTATTTTATTGTAGTAATATTGAGCGAACTGGCCGCCTCCAGGCTGGTTGTAAGTGGTCCCTGAGCCTCTCGCACTAGTGCTCATGATTTCTGCATGCAGACAATAAAAGAAAAGATTAAAATACCTTAGAATGCAGGGCACATTCAATGGAAATTAAATGCATTATCTTTTGTTATGTGCCAAACTTACCGGGTATGAGAGCCTGGAGAGCGCCTTCATGGACGTTTATGTCGATCTCAGTTGTAGGGTGAAGGCACTGCTGGCGGCAGCGACTTGTAATGAGGTGGCGGACATGGTGGTTTCTCATGTTCCGGTGGAGGTGGTTTGTATTCTTGTGGTGGGGGCTTGTACACTGGTGGTGGGGGCTTATGCTCGGGTGGAGGGGGTTTGCAGACAGGAGGCGATGGTGGCGGCTTGTATACCGGCGGGGGTGGTTTGTAAACTGGTGGCGGTGGCTTATGTTCTGGTGGAGGAGGCTTCTGGACGGGAGGTGCTGGGGGAGGCTTGTAGACTGGCGGTGGTGGTTTGTAAACAGGTGGTGGCGGCTTGTGTTCGGGCGGAGGTGGCTTCCGGACCGGTGGTGGCGGCTTGTGTTCTGCTGGAGGAGGCTTCTGCACTGGAGGTGACGGAGGAGGCTTGTACACTGGTGGTGGGGGTTTGTAAACTGGCGGCGGCGGCTTGTATTCCGGCGGAGGAGGCTTCTGGACTGGAGGAGGTGGCGGTGGCTTGTAGACTGGTGGTGGTGGTGGTTTGTATACGGGTGGTGGTGGCTTATGTTCTGGCGGTGGGGGTTTGTAAACTGGCGGAGGGGGTTTGTATACTGGCGGTGGGGGTTTGTAAACTGGCGGAGGGGGTTTGTATACTGGTGGTGGGGGTTTGTATACTGGCGGAGGGGGTTTGTATACTGGTGGTGGGGGTTTGTAAACTGGCGGCGGCGGCTTGTATTCCGGCGGAGGAGGCTTCTGGACTGGAGGAGGTGGCGGTGGCTTGTAGACTGGTGGTGGTGGTGGTTTGTATACGGGTGGTGGCGGCTTATGTTCTGGCGGAGGCGGCTTGAATACTGGTGGTGGCGGTGGCTTTTGTTCTGGCGGAGGGGGTTTGCATACTGGCGGTGGGGATTTGTAGACTGGTGGCGGCGGCTTGTGCTCTGGTGGAGGGGGCTTGTAGACAGGAGGAGTCGGTGGTGGCTTGTAAACGGGAGAAATTGGTGGCCGAGGCTCGTAGTGTCCGGCGTCAGATGGTTGCAGGAAGAGGCACAGCAGTAGGGAAACGAGAACAGCAAGGAGTGACCCAGGAGGAGAAACATGTTGCATTGCCATGGGTGATCGCTTCAGAGCAGTACCTCGCATAGCTGAGAATGCTGATGGAGGTGTGCTTGCACTTGGACGTTGATGGTAGGTTTATATAGCAGTGCGAGTGGAATTCTTGTCTAGATTTATCGGACGGTGCATAAATCGTAAACGACACTTGGCCTTAACGTAAAGTGACGACGCAATTAACCAATCGTTTGCCGGTTTTGTCTACTCTCGCTTTTTCTCCCGTTCATATTTAGTGAGGCCATTTGCGCTGGCTCCCATAATTTGTCCGATCTGCCTTGTAAAAACTCCACAAAGGAAATCGTGCCAGCCTACCCTTTCTTGGTGTCAGGTTGGTGTTGGATCACCCAACCTGGAAAACGGGGTTTGGGATTGTCTCTAGCTTATTATCTGATCGTTACTTACATTTTGTCATTTTAACATTTGTTTTGATATAAAATGCTGTGAACATTCTGTAACAGTAAAAGGAATACAATTAAAGGGAGCTACACGGACATGGGCACGTGTAGCCCGAAGACCCGATCAGACATAAATAGTATTACAGTCTAATCCACATGTCACAAACTCTTTCATTGGAGATGAAAATCAGTTTGGTGGGGAAAGATAAAGAACAAAAATGAAACGGAAAACACATAAAGCCAAAGAATCTTGTATGGACCGTAGTTTGTAAATGTATTCCAGTGGAGGATGGAGGGGATGACTCACCTTAGACGATCTCTAAACAATGACATAGAGGTGAAATCAACAAAAAGACCATACAAACATCTAAAAACAAGCATGGGTAGCCATGAAGCAACATCTTTATCCTGGCTCGGTTTTACATAAAGGTTAATGTTAATTGTGACGATAAACTATTTAATGAGATATAGAAAGAGCAAAGCCAGACGGAGAACACATAAAGCAAGGAATCAAAGTTTGTCAACATGTCGGTGGGTTGGAGGACCGTCTCTATTAAACAACCTCCAAATGACAAGATAGAAATTAAAACAAGATAAAGAACACATAATCAACTAAATGCAAACATGGGTGGCTATGAAGTTAATGATCATCGGTCAACCAAAGAGGAAATGGCCTCCTCCTGGTTTTACTCAGGTGTGACATAAAGGATAGACTAAATGGGAGATAATAAGACAAACAACTAACTTGCTGATATAGAGGAACTAAAAAAACATCTTTGGTATCCATCTTTGATACATTGCAAAAATCCAATTCTTAATGATATAATTAAGTCTAAGTCCTTAGTAAAGTTTTCACAAAATAAATCCTAGCTATAAGATCCTAACAAAGACCTCCAGAATTATTGTCTTTTCAAAATATTATAAAAAGGAAGTAAAAGATAAACCAAAAGACTTCTCTTTTTCTCATCCATTCCTGAATTAGTCATTAGTAGACTAGAATAAAGGAAAAATCTAAAATCTTGAATTTGTTAATTTTATAAAAGAATTAAATAATAAATACCTTCTCTCCTCTCACCTATTTTTTATAAAATCAATTGATTACCCAAAACCTACATAAAGGAAACCAACTTAGAAAATGTGGCCACTCTCTTAGAGGAATATATAAACATGGCCAATTTTCTCCGAATCCATCAACAAGGTTAAATTGGAAATAATGTCACAGTTCTTTAAACACTTACCTTGAACAAACTTCTTGTTCTTCCCCTCAATTCTTAAAAGGAATAAAGTCAAGTAATCAAACCACCACCCCCTTGATATGAAACCAAGAATCAAAATTTGTCAATTGAAGGTTTTGCTATAATTATTAGCACATGATTTTTTTCATATGTAATTACTACAATTAGATTAGAAATAGAGAAAGTTGAATCACTTGTTGTAAATCAATAGTCAGGTTGGAATCTAACATTGAAATAATTGACAAGACACCCTAATTAAGCCATGGTTTGAGGTTATTTGGGCCTTGTTTGATCATTTCACTTATACATGATAGATAAAGGGTTGAATCACAACCAAATTTCCTAATTTATTCGATTAATATTATCCACAACATATTTTTCAACAAAAAGATAACAATAATACTTTTCATATATACTTCCATTTTGTTTTCCCTTCTTGGACTATGCCTTGAACGAGGGAAAATAGTTCTCCACTTTCTTTTTTGGACCTAGTCACATCAGACAGTCGGAAGTTCATCTTCCACACCTAATATCTTTGCCTAATATATTGTACATGGTGTACAAAAGTTTTTATTCATTTATATCCCTCTCTGGTCCACTCCGTACAGAAAAACCAAAGTTTGGTATATCCTCATCATCTCTACTGTCCTATGAAAACCTAGACTTCCTTATTTTTCATGATACAACCACCATTGTGTATCATCACTTTCTAGACTTCATACCTAATGTATATCTTACCTAACTCAACATTTGACCATTCATTAACTCCAAGGAACTTTCAAAGTCTATCAATAGTTGTGCATCGACATCCCCAAACCCCACTTACTCTCCCCACCCATTGAAGTGTTAACCCAATTCCTATGACCTTACATTGCTCTCCCTCATATTTATATTAAACCCATACTAACTTGGTGCATGCCTCTCACACCATCAGTTTTACCTTTCTATGTTATATTCACTTGTTTCACATTTAGTGAGCTTCTAAACAATTGATGAGTTTTCCACAATCTATCCCCACGTAGGGATGACAATCATGTAGATATAGTGTGATTTATACAAAAATCATAGCCGTGCCACAAAGAAAAACCAAACATCATATATTCACCATATCCACTATATGTTTTTATATGAGAAACGATAACCGCACTACCAAAAACCACATTAAGTTGCATTGCAAAACACCACTACATAATAAGAGAATTTCTATTAATCATAGTAGCATTATACATAAAGTTTATGAAGTTGTACAGAAGAAATGAAAACAACAACATAGTCAATATGAAAATACAATTTTTTTCATTCATGATAAGTAAAAAAAGAAAATGTTTTGTTTGAGTGAATGTACATTTTAACTAGTAAATATAAGCATAAGATTTTCCAACTCATTCACTTTTTAAACACCATCATCTTCCTAAATGACACATTAAGTCTCCTCCAACTAATTTACATTCCTTTTTAAGCAACATATTTCTATTTCAAACATCTCATCAAGTATTTTTCCTATTAAGGTTTCATCCTCATTTTATAAATTAAAATTATGTTTATTTCTTCTTTATATTTATTTTTGTGGAGACATAATTAAGATGATATTTATTATTAAATATAGCATTCTCTAGGATAGAGATATAGGCAAGCTAAAATCATTGATACGTAAGGATGGTAGATATTTGAACTAATTATGAATTAACATGAACTACAATATTGGATGTAATTATCTCTTCTTGAATCTCACTCTCTATGTTCTATCTTCCCATATTTTTTTCATCTTTTGTTATTTTTCTTAAATTGATTTTATCTCCACTCATACTACATCCCTCAGTCATCAAATAATAGTCTAGTTATAGCGATGAACCCAATTCTCACATTAATTATCTACTCTACTTTTGGAGTGTTTGCATGTTTCTATTCCTAATATGCAAGAAATAAGTGAGTCTAAATTAAATATGCATCATTTGATGAATTTTCACCTCAAATATCTCTACCACCACTATAAAAATAGCTATATATGTTTCTAAAATACACAAAACAAATCTTCAATGCAAAATAATAAAAGTACAATATGTTTTGCTATATTTTTCACATGCATGAGGCACATGTATGTTTACTAGTTGTACAAAGATGAATACCATGTGTCGATATTTGCAAAAGTAAAAGTTCCTACTTATATAGAAATAAATGAAATTTAAAAATAAACATGTAGCTATCTATGTAAGTAAAACAACAAATAATGTGATTAGGATGATATTATATACATATATATTTGTATATATCTAAAATGAATTATATGAGGTGTAGTTTTCATACATTTTTTATTTTCTATAAAGCCATATCCAAACCACACGACATTGATTTTAAAAACTTATTACCATATCCTCACCATAACCATTTAGTGTGGTTATGCAATGTAAAATATGGTGTATTTATCTGAGGATATGGTTTTTTCTTAACACCATTTCCATCAAAATCTATGTGTTTCCTTCACCAAGATATATATTCAGATGGAAAAAGGTATGTATCCATAAGATTTCACCATATCTGTAAGACCCCTGACCTTGCTTTTCAGATAAACATGATTTCTTATCAAATGAGATGCTTAAACCATAATGAAACCTTCTGAAGTGCTTTTATATCATGTGACAAGATTAAGTTTCAAGTTTGGTCCAGTCTGGACACTGTTTGAGCTAGTTATTCATATATGTGCTTGTTCTGAACCTAATTGTAATTTACCCATCTCTAGGGGTTTTCTTACAATCTGTCACATGATGGCTGTGCCTCACAAGTTTTTACATCATGTTTGATATAGTTGAGCTTTGTTGCGTGTTGTCACACCTTGGTTTGAGTGCTGACATCTTGTGTTGGGATTAGGGTTTGCATAGATGCCCTAACTCATTGTTGACCTTGGATGTTAACCACCTAGTGTTGGCGGTCGCCAAGGATGTGGTTATAGGGTTGTAGGTCATGAAATTCTCTTGTGAGAAACCTAGGGTTCATGGTTGATGATATTTGTACCACTCTAGGTCGCCAACTATCCTAGGGTTAGTGAGCGTTTGGTTTTCTGACCACTTTGGTCGCTATATATGCTTAGCAGTCGCTATGTTTTCTGGACCACCTTCGTTGATGAGTTTTCTCGATGGGGTTGCCTGGTTTGTGTTTGACTTAGTTGCATGGATGAGATTCTTGGATGGACGAGATATTTTGGAAACATCACATGCTTAGCTTGACACCTCACCCTTTCTTTCTCTATCCAACCCTAAGATTTATATACCTCTCTCCTTGCATGAAAACAAACTCTTTACACACCTATATTTCTCTCCTGTATTCATTTCTTTTGGAGCTTGTACCCCTTGCTTGGTGGAGAAGGAGGAGCTCGAGTTGGAAGAACTTGGTCGATCTTTCTTGCATGTTGATCTAGGGTTCACATCTACCCTCTCCTTATGCTTGTGAGCTTCCTTGCTTTGCTTCTTGGTATTTTTAAGTGAGATCTCCCTTCCTTCCTTTGTTCTCCTTGATTCCCTACCTTTTCTCTGTTCTTCTTGGTCAGATCCATATTGGAGATTGATCTAGAGCTTGAAGAACATTTCTTTCTTTCTTCCTTGACATAGGGTTTGCTCTCTTTTTAGATAAGGAGATAGCTTGCCTGAGAAGAGTGCTCAAGCTAGGGTTTGTACCTTCTTTCCTTCAACCCAACTTGCTGTTTAGAGTTTCTCCATCTTCATTAAGGTGATTTATATAACTTTCTCCATGATTATTGCTTACTTTCATCTTGCATGCACACAATCTTGCCTTAAAATGTTTCTCTAAGTAGAAAGATGATGTCTTCACTTAGGGTTTGTTGTTATATGACAGTTCTTGAGTAAAATGACTTGTTGAATAAACCACATTCCTTTGTGCACAAACTTATTTGGTTATGGAAGTTTTGGTCCTTGCATTTTTGTCAAAAAGATGGTTTTTTCTCCCTCAAATGATGGTTGCTAATTAGGGTTTTGACCAGATGTTCTTCCTTATGTTGCAACTTGATGACCTTTTAGATTCTTGGTGGTAACAAACCTATTTTGATCCTTGTGGTTGATGAGTTTTTGGTCATTATGGTTGCTACAATTTCAACTCATGTGGTTGATGTGTTCTGAGATCCTTGATTGGTCACTAAGTTTTGATGTATGTGGTCACCAAGTTTGGATCTCTCCATGATGGGTCAATGAGATTTGTATCTCTTTGAGGTTGCTATGTTCTTTTTTTTTCTTTGATGGTCACTGAGTTTCTTTATCTAGTGTTGTTGCTAACTTTTGGACCCTTAGTGATCGATGAAGTTTTGGTACGCTGATGGTCTCCATGTTTGGTAACCCTAGCGGTTGCCAAATTCTCTAAACCCTAATGGTCATTAAGATGGATAACCCTAGTGGTGGTTGACCTTTCTGACTTTTACTGGTCGCTAACCTTTCTGACTCTTAGTGGCCGCTGACCTTTTTGACTCTTAGTGGTCAATATGTGTTCTGATCTAGTGGTCGATGAAAGTTCTGATCCATGTTGGTCGCTATGTTCTTAAACCCTAGTGGTGGCTAAGCCACCTAACCCTAACAGTCTCTAAGGTGTCTCTAAGCTATGTGGTCACCATACTATCATATCCTATGTGGTCGAAGAAACTTCCTAGATCTATGGTCAATGATTGTGTTGACTTTATGCTTTCATGTTTGATGGAGATGCTAAGAATTAGGGTTTACCCTTAAGGAATATTTTGTAACCCTAATTCAACTTACCTTGTTGAACCTAACCCTAATACAAGTAAGTGATGATGATAGTTGGCTTTCTTGTGTGATTAGTGTGATGAATAGATACTTTCTTTCTCTATGTTGATGCAACCTTAATTTGTTGTTATATGGACATCATAGCTCTTAAATGGAATATTATGATTGAGCTTATGTATCACATCTATGGTGACGGTTTATGAGCCTCGATGAGGCATGGAAAGATGGTGATGTTCTAACAGGGAATGAAGTGATGGTCTTAATGACCTTTGAGCATGGTTGAGCTCTTATGGAGGTGTTATCCTATTCATGATGTGACAAGGATTGCTATCCTGAGATAATGTGATAAGAACTATGTTTCATATGTTATATATCTTATGGAGTTGTAAGATACTGTGACGTCCCCGGATTTGGATTTCTCCAAACCGTATTGGGAATGAGATGTCAGAATCCGAAAACATCATCCAATCATATCAGAAAGCGATACGGAAGCATAATACGCATACATGAACATACAGCCATAACATTTCTCAGCATTCAACATGTATATTACAAAGTGAATCACATTTACATATTAAAAGAAGATTTACAAGTCTATGAACATGTATGCTAATTCAGGATCTACACAATAGGTACAACCTGGATAACTGCTCACTTCCTTTCTTTTATCCCATTCTAGCTCTGGACCTAGAAAATACGAGAAACAAAAACATCAAGAAAAGTTGGTACGTGGAATTAAAAGCTATACTATGCTGGCATATAAAATACTCAAAATTGAAGAAAGAGAAAGGAAACATTATTTAAAGTGGAGAATCAGGTAATCCCAAGTTATTAGCCATATTTCACTGGACATGTATTACTATGGTGGACTTAGCACAAACATAAATATTGGGCCCTATCCCTGCGTACCTTGTACCATTAGGGATCTCCCCGCGTACCTTGTACCATTAGGGAGGTGCTAGTCAACATTAATACTTTCCCTCTATAATAGGGAGATTAATGAACCATCAGTAACTACATTCCATTTTCTTTCTTTAGTGTTCTTATTGTTCAAGACGGAAATGACAATACATATAGATCTACATCCAACAATGTATTTCAAGTACAAACAAGCAAGTACATATATTTAACATCCAACAAATCTAGTCATATAATTATATCCATGTACCTGAGTTCAGAGATTCATAAGTATATTTGATCATCTAGACAAACTGGTCAGCACCTGATTAATAGCAAATATTCATCATTAATATATGTACATCATATTCTTCGTAATTTAGGTCCAAATTAGGGTTTGGCCAAAAATAGGTTCAACTGATCTTAAATATGTTTGTGATATTTTTATACTGATCTGTATGTCATAAGTTAGGTCTGATACAAATTTCATAATTTATTGAGCATGTATGTATTTATTACATTTTATTTAGGGATATTAGCCCTAAATAGCCATATTGAGAAAATTACAAGATTTTGTGCATCAACGTGACCATAACTAACATCATATGTATTATAAGCATAATCATGAATCTACTGACATTTTTCCAAAATTTTATATCATCATTTGCTATTTATTACTCATGAACTAAGCATTTTACAACTTATATGATATCACTAATATTCGTGCATCAAAAGCCTGATGTTATGCTTCCATATTGTTCTTCATATTTTTCTGAACATTTTGGTATATTATATGTCATTTTATGATAATCGAGGCAATTTCCATGAATTATTCAAGAATTGGATATTTACTGAATTATATACCTTTGTGAGCCAATCGCAATGAGGCCACGTGGCCTGTGAGAGACGCAATTCCTTTGCTTTGGTCATCTGAGTTCACAATTGAACCGGACAATTTTGACTTGGGTTGGACCCGGTTCTGAGCCACCCTCTTTCTCTCTTTTCTTCACGTCTCCGCTCGATGCCTGGGCGTGACTCTGCGATGTGAGTTCTCCTTCTTCGCATACCTCACGGCTACAGGGTGATTGATAGCGAGTGGAGGGATGCGTGAGCTTCAGCTGCCATGGTGTGGAGGTGTTGCTGATTCATCTGGGTTCCACGAGGTCGAGCAATGGCACATACCCCTCTGTCCGGTCTGCCTGTTCCGCAACACGGGAACAATGTTCTCTTCCTAGCACAGCCGCCGTGCGAGTAGACTTCAGTGAGCGATTGGCAGACGGAAGCTCGTCCTCCACCTGATTCCATGATTCTACAAGCTTCTTGGAGGAACCCAAATCCATAACGGCTGCTCCTGGATGTGGTATGTTTTCAGGGACACCACGGTGATCATCATCTTGGATCTGTGGCGAAGAAGGTGCAGTGAGATTGGGGCTTTGCTCCCTGTGCGTCTCCTAGCTTCAGAAATAACTCAAGAAGAACCACGGCCTCCCAGGGAACTCATGGGTGGTTCCAGATCATTTTTGCAAGCCCACTGGGTTGTTCCCCCAACTCCTCCTTCCGTCTGGTAATGGTGGAGCTCACCTGCTCCAGGGAAACTTGACCGCTGACAAGTAAGTGGCTGAGGAAGTTTGTGGGCGTGGTGACTAACTCATACTACCCATGAGTTCTTCTCTAACTCCTTCCTTCCCCGTATCACCATCGCATCCTCTTCTACAAATTTAGGTGGAGAGGGCAGAGGTAGAGAGGGAAAGAACTGCCACGTCTAGCCATGAGAGCACTCCATTTAGGGGTATATAAAATTGTATTTGTGGTGTGGTATAAATCCTTGCAACCGAATCTGAAGGGGACACTCCTAGATAGCGATTATCACCTAGATAGATGTTGGACTCGGTCTCCTCTTCTGTTCCTTCTATTACAGAGCTAGAAGAAGATGCCATCATCGTCAGATAATGATCCAAGGATTTCTCCAATAGCGTGACATATAAGCAGGGGGGAAAGTAGCTGCGCCAAAGTCCAAGCTGCGTGACACTTCAATGTCATAGCCTTTGATGTTTCTTAAATTAAATACCAGATGACTAAGGTTTGGCAGGACATTAAAATCAAGTATCAATAAATTCAAACTCTTATATCTTCTAATAGAAACCTCTTATTTACATGAAACTTGAACCATAGGCCCCTCAAAACCCAAGTCCTCATACTACTAAGTTTGAAATGTAAATTGTAACAAATGCTCATCTAACTTAATTCCTTGATTAATATAATAAATAAGTGTATAAACCTTATATAAAAATCAATTAATCTAAAATCTTGATCAAATAAATCTCAAAAGACTTTGTATGATCCACATAACCTCAGGATTCCTCAATTAACCCCTCAAGTTCATTGAAACTACTCAATGGACCTCTTGGCCTCGTAAGTACACAAATCATTTAACCAATTCCATTCATCTTATTTGAGCACAATTAATGTTCTAATCATTAATCAGGTATCTGGTTCACTCTTTGAGTGAGAAGAGTCATTAATTGGATAACTAATTCCTCTATTTGGTATCAATCCTCTAAATGACACACATGGTCTTAAAATACTATATTGGGTATCATAATCCTAAAATTGGGGTCATCACATTCACCCCACCTGATATGAAATTTCGTCCTCGAAATTCAACTTATCTCATCCTTAAGAGGTTATTTAGGAGTTTAGCTTCATATACATCATCATTGCTTAGGTTCTAAGACCACCATAATTGCATGTACTCTAAGTTGTCAGCTTAGAGTGTAGAGATTCTTGGGTGTGTCCACCCCACCTTATATATGTGGAAGCATCACTTAATGTCTTAGCCATAACATGACATTATGATATCTTAGGATTACATCACCCCTAAGGATACGGGTTTTGTTCATACTTTTAAAGTTCAAGAGGAATTCATTTATATGCCATGATATACAGATCGTTCAAATCTAACATCATTAATATGTTTTATGATCAACATCTTACAATGATTTCAGCATAAGAGGAAATTTATGTTCATCCTTGATATTAGGATTGTTCTACATAAGAAGGGCTTACGTAACATGTTTGACCATTAGGGTTTCACCCTATGGTGTGATATTCATACTCAACTTAGAAGCATACATTGAGAAGGATCAAAGTTATGAACTATATTTCTGATCATATATCCCATGATCCAAAAATATCTTTATATCAAGTTCATGAGTTCAACTTTTTATGTCTTGCATGTATTATGTGAAGGGAAAAAAGAGATTATACTAATTTTATCTCATGATCTCAGCATCATATCTTTCATATCAAGTGGAAGAGAATATTTTAAAGTCAAACTTATCATGATTTCAATCTTTGGTACTACATGTATGATATAGGGGGGAATATAGAATAGGTCAATCTTATACGAGTGACTCCTCATATATAAATCATCTATATAGCTCAAGTGAGGTTTCTATCATCATATATTAAGAAAGAGAAGAAGAAGGGAGAATTGTATTTTTGAGTATCTTTTGCACAAAACATCATACTCTCATAACTAGAGTTCATATATTACCTCACTTGCAACTAATGATGAGATTCACAAAATATGTCACTCCAGCTAGGACCTAACTCAGCCAAAGGATTGACTTTATCATATGGGTCATCTACCCATCCTTTTCTTTTACCCAATTCTCATATATAGATTTGAATCATGCATAAGGACTCAACTCAACACTCGAGAGTAATCTAGTGTAGGACTTTTTTTTAACACATATCTCATATATTGGAGGCTAGGTCCTATGACCTTCTCCCTGTGGGTCTTACTCTCTCTAGAGTTCACCACATATCTCATCCTACCACTAGACATCCTCCTTGTATAAGAGCTTGAGGCTCATGCACACTCATATCTATCCTAATTTAGCTTATCTTAAGTAAGAAAAAGGAATGTACTTTCATCATCAAGATTTTGCTTAAATTCTCCAAAATTGGATTCAACTAGTATACAATTTAAACCTTTATAAGGAAACTTATACTATCAGAGATCAAACTTAGATAAGATTGCACATGCTTATTTCAATTATCGTTCTATCATCCACTCCATGTATCACATATCTTGATAAGGCTCTAGACATCTAATCTAGACTACTCTCTCTTCTAGACTGATGTCACTCCCTTTCACTTAGGTTGCATGAACACCCACTACTCTCCTATGTGAGGGACACATTTTTATATTTACATATATATAATAAAATATTATATAGTTTTTCTCTGATAAAGAAGGCGTCAGAGAAAACTATCGAGGTGCGAGCCGATTGGGAAACAAAACTAAACCAGCAAACTCGAGTGTCCAACACACAGTAGATAGTCTGGTGCCATGTAACCTAGTGAAATGGTGAGAACATGGTGTAGATTAGTGTAGCTACCCATTACATATGAGCTCTATATGGAAAGGGTTTCTCACACTTATCTAAACCTAGTTCTCGAACATCTAGGTTCTAACTTAGAGGCTAAGTCAAACCTTATTCCTATAGAACAACTTACTAAGTTTCTAGGGTTTAAAGTGAAAGGTGAAATTTATTTTTATGTTTCATGGTGAGCAATTGTCAGGTGTAGCTATTGTTCATGCTCTGATACCAACTGTGACGTCCCTGGATTTTGATTTCTCCAAACCCTATTGGGAATCAGATGTCATAATCCGAAAACATCATCCAATCATATCAGAAAGCAATGCGGAAGCATAATACGCATACATGAACATACAACCATAACATTTCTCAGCATTCAACATGTATATTACAAAGTGAATCACATTTACATATTAAAAGAAGATTTACAAGTCTATGAACATGCATGCTAATTCAGGATCTACACAATAGGTACAACCTGGACAACTGCTCACTTCCTTTCTTTTATCCCATTCTAGCTCTGGACCTAGAAAATATGAGAAACAAAAACATCAACAAAAGTTGGTACGTGGAATTAAAAGCTATACTATGCTAACATATAAAATACTCGAAATTGAAGAAAGAGAAAGGAAACATTATTTAAAGCGGAGAATCAGGTAATCCCAAGTTATTAGCCATATTTCACTAGACATGTATTACTATGGTGGACTTAGCACAAACATAAATATTGGGCCCTATCCCTGCGTACCTTGTACCATTAGGGATCTCCCCGCGTACCTTGTACCGTTAGGGAGGTGCTAGTCAACATTAATACTTTCCCTCTCTAATAGGGATATTAATGAACCATCAGTAACTACATTCCATTTTATTTCTTTAGTGTTCTTATTGTTCAAGACGGAAATGACAATACATATAGATCTACATCCAACAATGTATTTCAAGTACAAACAAGCAAGTACATATATTTAACATCCAACAAATCTAGACATATAATTATATCCACGTACCTGAGTTCAGAGATTCATAAGTATCTTTGATAATCTAGACAAACTGGTCAGCACCTGATTAATAGAAAATATTCATCATTAATATATGTACATCATATTCTTGGTAATTTTAGGTCCAAATTAGGGTTTGGCCAAAAATAGGTTCAACTGATCTTAAATATGTTTGTGATATTTTTATACTGATCTGTATGTCATAAGTTAGGTATGATACAAATTTCATAATTTATTGAGCATGTATGTATTTATTACATTTTATTTAGGGATATTAGCCCTAAATAGCCATATTGAGCAAATTACAAGATTTTGTGCATCAACGTGACCATAACTAACATCATATGTATTATAAGCATAATCATGAATCTATTGACATTTTTCCAAAATTTTATATCATCATTTGCTATTTATTACTCATGAACTAAGCATTTTACAACTTATATGATATCACTACTATTCGTGCATCAAAAGCCTGATGTTATGCTTCCATATTGTTCTTCATATTTTTCTGAACATTTTGGTATATTATATGTCATTTTATGATAATCGAGGCAATTTCCATGAATTATTCAAGAATTGGATATTTACTGAATTATATACCTTTGTGAGCCAATCGCATGAGGCCACGTGGCCTGTGAGAGACGCAATTCCTTTGCTTTGGTCATCTGAGTTCACAAATGAACCGGACAATTTTGACTTGGGCTGGACCCGGTTCTGAGCCACCCTCTTTCTCTCTTTTCTTCGCGTCTCCGCTCGACGCCTGGGCGTGACTCTGCGATGTGAGTTCTCCTTCTTCGCATACCTCACCGCCACAGGGTGATTGATAGCGAGTGGAGGGATGCGTGAGCTTCAGCTCCCATGGTGTGGAGGTGTTGCTGATTCATCTGGGTTCCACGGGGTCGAGCAATGGCTCATACCCCTCTGTCTGGTCTGCCTGTTCCGCAACACGGGAACAATGTTCTCTTCCTAGCGCAGCCGCCGTGTGAGTAGACTTCGGTGAGCGATTGGTAGACGGTAGCTCATCCTCCACCTGATTCCATGATTCTAAAATCTTCTTGGAGGAACCCAAATCCATAACGGTCTCTCCTAGATGTGGAATGTTTTCAGGGACACCACGGCGATCATCATCTTGGATATGTGGCGAAGAATGTGCAGTGAGATTGGGGCTTTGCTCCCTGTGCGTCTCCTAGCTTTGGAAATAACTCAAGAAGAACCACAGCCTCCCAGGGAACTCATGGGTGGTTCCAGATCGTTTTTGCAAGCCCACTGGGTCATTCCCCCAACTCCTCCTTCCATCTGGTAATGGTGGATCTCGCCTGCTCCAGGGAAACTTGACCGCTGACAAGTAAGTGGCTGAGGAAGTTTGTGGGCGTGGTGACTAACTCATACTACCCATGAGTTCTCCTCTAACTCCTTCCTTCCTCATATCACCATCGCATCCTCTTCTGCAAATTTAGGTGGAGAGGGAAGAGGAAGAGAGGGAAAGAACTGCCACGTCTAGCCATGAGAGCACTCCATTTAGGGGTCTATAAAATCGTATTTGTGGTGTGGTATAAATCCTTGCAACCGAATCTGAAGGGGACACTCCTAGATAGCGATTATCACCTAGATAGATGTTGGACTCGGTCTCCTCTTCTGTTCCTTCTATTTCGGAGCTAGAAGAAGATGCCATCATCGTCAGATAATGATCCAAGGGTTTCTCCAATAGCGTGACATATAAGCAGGGGGAAAGTAGCTACGCCAAATTCCAGGCTGCGTGACACTTCAATGTCACAGCCTTTGATGTTTCTTAAATTAAATACCAGATGACTAAGGTTTGGTAGGACATTAAAATCAAGTATCAATAAATTCAAACTCTTATATCTTCTAATAGAAACCTCTTATTTACATGAAACTTGAACCATAGGCCCCTCAAAACCCAAGGCCTCATACTACTAAGTTTGAAATGTAAATTGTAACAAATGCTCATCTAACTTAATTCCTTGATTAATATCATAAATAAGTGTATAAACCTTATATAAAAATCAATTAATCTAAAATCTTGATCAAATAAATCTCAAAAGACTTTGTATGATCCACATAACCTCAGGATTCCTCAATTAACCCCTCAAGTTCATTGAAACTACTCAATGGATCTCTTGGCCTCATAAGTACACAAATCATTTTACCAATTCCATTCATCTTATTTGAGCACAATTAATGTTCTAATCATTAATCGGGTATCTGGTTCACTCTTTGAGTGAGAAGAGTCATTAATTGGATAACTAATTCCTATATTTGGTATCAATCCTCTAAATGACACACATGGTCTTAAAATACTATATTGGGTATCATAATCCTAAAATTGGGGTCATCACAGATACACATGTATTTGTACAACTCTTTTAGGGTTTGTATGTAACTTGATTGATGAAGTTTAAATATACCAATTTGCATGAACTAAACAAGTGAAACCCTAATCATGTAGTGCCATGTTCCATAGATCCATTCTAGTGTCAGAACATGTTGAATAGTGAAATGAGTATTTCTCTAATGGAACCTCAGAGCACATACTATTGAGTATGCAGGGTGCAAGAGACTTTGTGTCCTTAACATCCTGATCAGCTGACTAGATTGCCGGACTCAGAGCACATACTATTTATGTATTTCAATTCACACAACAGATCAACTGACTAGACTGCCAAATGACCGGTTCAGGTGTTAAGACAACCATTTGGAGTGTCAGGTTGATTGTATTGTGCATTAGGTGGAATTCATCCTGAAATGGCATGCGAGATGCTCGTTTGGCTTAGACAAACGATCATCTCAGGCGCTATGAGACCCCCATCTCACATGCAGCAAATGGCCGTCTTGGGGTGCAATTCAATTGCATTAAGGATTGGTGTTAACGTCAAGTTGAGTAATAATTGGAATTGAATGGTCGACATATGTGCAAAACTAGAAAGTGGGAAATGATCGGCTCGCATACGAGACACCCGTATTAGTTTATAGGAAGACTGTCTTGGTGCACGCAGGTCGTGAAACTTCCAAAATTGTTGCAAAAATTCAAGATCTTCTGGTCCTTTCCACTCCCGCTTTAGCCCGCATTGGCTGGGGACTGGGAACCTTGACCCTAACCCCTCCTATATATAGAGGGGTATTGGGGGATTTCCAAAAAGAAACTACTACACAGATAATTTAGAATCTATTGCTCTGAAAATTATTGTCCGCTCTAGTTGTGGTAACCATGAGAGACTATGCAAGTCCTACCTGACTGGAGAGGGATACCCAAGGGAGACAAACAACTAAGGGTCATTGTTGTGGGAGAGCAGGTTGGTAAATAGTACACCAACGGGAGGGACAACTCCTTCCTATCCGTTCTAGAAGGAAGACAATAGTTCTAGTTGGTCTGTGTGGACTACTCTAGAGATAGCAGTCCTTTGGCTTCTGCTAGGAGGGCAACATCAACTCGTAGTAGTTGTCAAGTCTACTATCCATGGAGGATCAATTTGATGAGTCCAAGTGCAACTAGGAGCTGCATGTTTTTATTGTATGTTTTTATTGTGGGATATAGCATGTATATGATATGTACTATATATGTGGTGATTGAACAAAGTATATGTATTTATAAATACAAACCCCTCAATTAAATATTAAGTCTTCGATGCTTTTTGAAATGGCACACATAAAAAGCTTGATCGACTAAGAGTAGGTTAGCCCAAGTATGATGTGTCGTCCATCTTGTGAAAATGTGATGGTAGTAATGTAGGTTCTGCCCATGCAGGGTGTACTATTATCTTGTCAACTTTTGGGCCAGGCTTAACTTCATGTACATAATGGGATTAAGCACCAGAAGCATGTAGATGATTATGGTAAGGATTTGTGCATATCATCTATCCAAGAATTGTATATGATGCAATTGACAAAAGGTGCCAACCTTGATAATTGACTATGGACATTGGCATTGGCCAGGTAATAGTTAAATTATCTTAGATCTTAAACCACTAGAATATTGTGTACTACAATATTCCAATTTAATATATGAGGGATGTCAGTTTGAATAAAATAGTGAGAGTGACCGAATTAAAGACCTAATTGATATTGTCAAAAGGCTTTATATAAAATCAAATCAGAAGGGTTTTTGACAAATTACAAATTTTCGTATAGAATCAAATGACAAACATATCAGTATTACAATCGTTCCTTAGGAAGGAAAAATGTGACATTTGCATACAACAGTTGCATCATTGGTGCCACCCATTTTGACACATAGCCTACATCCAGTAATATATAGAGGTTAGAGTTAGAGGACACAAAGGGTCCCATGAAATCAATACCCCATAGATCAAATACCTCTACTTCCTGAAACATGTTCAATGACATCTCCTACATCTTTGATATATTACCTTACCGCTGACATGAGTCACACCTATGCAAAAAATCATATGCATCTTTGAATAGGGTTAGCCAGTACAAGCCGCTCTTCAAAACCTTTAAAACTATTCTAGAACTGGCAAGGTGTCGACCTATAGGTAGTGTGTGGCAATGTTTCAACATACTATCATATTCATATTCAGGTATGCACCTCCTCAGTATGCCATCCCTACACTGACTCAACAAAAGAGGGTCATCCCAAAAATAATAGTGCAATGAATGAAAGAACCTCTTCTTTTCATGGTAACCCCAATCATCGGGTAATTCCTTGCAAGCTAAATAATTTAAAATGTTAGCAAACCATGGGTCCCTTTTCTTAAGGGCAAACAACAATTCATCAGGGAGAGTTTCTAGAATGGGTTTGTTAACATCCTTTTCATCTATCCTGTCCAGTCTAGATAGGTGGTATGCCACCACATTTTCAATCCCTGCTTTATCTTTGACCTCAATGTCGAACTCATGCAGTAAAAGGATCCATCTAATCAGTCTTGGTTTTGCATCCTTCTTCTGCAGCAAGTATTTAATTGTTGCATGATCAGTCCACACCACCACCTTAGCTCCTACAAGATATTGTCTAAACTTATCAAAAGAAAAAACAACAACCAATAATTCCTTTTTAGTAGTGGTGTAATTTAGTTGTGCGTCATTAAGTGTTTTTGATGCATAATATATGATTGTAGGAACTTTGTCTAAGCGTTGGCCCAACACCGCCCCTACGACATAATTTGATGCATCACACATCAGTTCAAAAGGTTGATTCCAATTTGGATCCTGCACAACTGGTGCGGATACGAGTTTCTCCTTCAGGATTTCAAATGCTTTCAAACATTTTTCATCAAAATTGAACTCAACATTTTTTTCTAACAATTCAGACAATGGTTTAGTGATTTTTGAGAAGTCCTTTATAAACCGACATTAAAACCTAACATGGCCGAGAAAACTTCTAACCGCCTTCATTGAAGTTGGTGGAGGAAGTTTTGAAATCACCTCTATCTTGACAGGATCTACCTCCAATCCTTTGCTGGACACCTTGTGTCCTAGCACTATGCCCTCACTAACCATCATGTGGCATTTTTCCCAATTAAGCACCAGGAGTGTGTCTTCACACCTTTGCAAAACGTTATCCATATTATTCAAGAAATTGTCAAAAGATGCTCCATGCACATAAAAATCATCCATAAAAACCTCGAGACATCGTTCTACCATATCCGAAAAAATTGCAAGCATACAACGTAGGAAAGTGGCAGGTGCGTTGCAATACCCAAATGACATACGAAGGTATGCAAAAGTTCCATAAGGGCAGGTGAAGGTAGACTTCTCCTGATCCTTAGGCTCAATTGAAATCTGATTATAGCCAGAATAACCGTCAACAAAACAAAAGTGGGAGCGACCAGCGAGCCACTCCAACATCTGGTCAATGAACGGCAACGGAAAATGATCCTTAAGCATGGCAGTGTTCAATCTGTGATAATCTATACAAACTCACCACCCTGTCACTAACCTAGTGGTTATTTGTTCATTAGATGAATTAGTTGTGACAGTGATTCCCCCTTTCTTTGGTACTACCTGTGTCAGACTAACCCACATGGAGTCAGAAATAGTGTAAATTGCACCTACCGATAGGAGCTTGATTACCTACTTCATGACGACGTCCATCATGATTGGATTTAAGAGACGTTACAGTTGAATGACCGGTTTTTCTCCTTCTTCTAACCAAATCTAATTTTGTCACAACGTGGGGGAGATCACTTTGATATCAACCACAGTCCACCCGAATGCACCTCAGTGGTTCTTTAGCACAATAATCGGTTGTTATTCTTCTGATAACGCAACGATGCAGATATGATGACCAGAAAATTCTCCTTTATAGATAGAAACACAAACTTTAGATGAGGTGATAGTGGTTTGAGCTCCAACTCAGGTGAGTTCAAGAGTGAAGAAGTCAGTGGTGGTGACAACAGTCCCAAATCCTCAAAGTGTCTTGTGTAGTAACAAGGAAAAACCTTTAGTAGCTTTGCACATTCTTATAGTGACCGGCTCTGCACGCAATCATTCATAAGGTTCATTGAGCATGCCTCTAGCGGGAGTTATGGATGTGTCTGTACTAGAGAATCCTCTATAGCCTTGTCCACAGTGGATGAACACAAATCATCATGTTCATCATTCGGGTACCCTATTGTCTTGGCAAGTGAAACCACCTTAGTGTTCTTCATGATATCTACACCTAGTGTACCCTTGTCCACCTTTGTCATTGCATGTGCCATATCCAAAAATGGCCTTCCAAAAAATAAAGAGATATTGTTGTCCATGTGCATCATCATATTACACTGCTCCTGATCCTTAGATGATTTCAGATTGTCTGGCATATGAATCTCAAACCTATCTTCTTTAATTCCCATGGTCAAACAACCTCTACCCATTTCCAGGATCATATCAGTTGTTGCTTGGAAGCGTCTTCCTAATAATAGTCCATTGCCATGGTCATCTTGCATCTCCATCACCATGATGTCTGTAGGAAAAACAAATCGATCCACCTTGACAAGTACATCTTCGCAAATACCATAAGGTCTTACAACTGAATTATCTTCTAATTGGATTGTCATGCTGCTCTTCCTAGACGTTTTGAGACCGAGCTTCTTGAATGTTGATAGGGGCATAAAGTTGATGCTTGCCCCTGAAGAGTGCATCCCCAAACTTTGTCTTCCCGATGTAACATGTGATGTTGAAACAGCCAGGATCCTGTCTCTTTGGCGGCAGTGTTCCTAAAATGAAGGCACTGACTTGCTCTTTCAGCACCACTACCTTAGCATCTGGAATCCTCCTCTTCTTGTAAATAATATCCTTTAGAAATTAACCATATGACGGTATTTGCTCAATCACATCAATCATTGGTATGTTGATGGAAAGCTTCCTAAAGCTATCTAGAAATTTCTTGAATTGCTGATCCATCTTTGTTGCCTTCAAGCTGTTAGGATATGGAACCAGTACAGTCTGTGTTCTTTGATGTGGTGGCACGTATGAAGTCCTCTTCTCCACTTTGTATTCTTGATTCTACTCTTCCCCTGTGTTGTCTACCTCAATTACTACTTGTGCTGGCTCTGCCACTAGTTCACCACTGTCAGTAGGCTTGGTCACCTTAGGTTGTGCAGTCCTTGGAGTCAATGCCCTCTTCCCATTCCACAGTAGTATAGCCTTGACTTGCTGGTTCCTGGTTGGAGTGTCAATATTTCCTGGAAAACCCTGCTGTGTAGGCTTCTTCAAGGCTGCCACATCTGCTACTAACTGAGACAAAGTTGTCTCAAAACTCCTCATTTGGGCCCCTTAATTCTAGAGATCACGTTGGAAGTTGTTTAACAATTGCTCATTTTGTTTCACTATCATGTTCAGAATTTCATTTGTGTTCTCCTCTGATGTAGGCTGCTGCTGCTGATTATTCCTGTGTTTTTTTTGCTGGTCTGGATCGTGTAGGAAATTGTTTGGATCTTTCTAAGAAAACTTGGGATCCTTCCTCCACAAGTAATCATTGTTCCTATATCCATGCTGGCGCATATACTTCACTTGTCCTTCTTCATCCGATGAATTGTTTTTCTACTCTAGAAGCTTCCTTGCTATCAGGTCTAACTTCTCATTTAAAGTGGTAATAACTTTGGACTGCCCTATGCTTTTGATATTCTATGGATGATCTCTCTCATTACCCCATGCCTGATTCTTTACCATATTTTTCAAAATCTCCTAGCACTTAGAGGGTGAGTTGTTGAGAAAGAACCCTGTGCCTGCACTGTCTAAGGTAACATATTGATTTTTGTGGAGCCCAAAATAGAACATCTTTACTTGGTTCTCCAGATCTATCCCATGATGTGGTACTTTCCTGAGCATGTTTTGAAAACGCTCCTAGGCCTCAGAATATGACTCAGTCGCCTATTGTTTGAAATTGTGAATGTTTTTCACCAGCTCGTTTGTCTTTTCTGGAGGAAAATACCTTTCAAAGAACTTCTCGATCACTTGATCCCATGTCTCAATCGATTCCATTGGCAGATTGTACAACCATTCTTTTTCCTTATCCACCAGTGATGATGGAAATAACTTTAGATAAATAGCTGTCTGTGGAAACCTATCCACTTTCACCATGTCACAGCACTCAACAAAGTTGCTGATGTATGCCACCGGGTCTTCATGAGTGTGCCCATAAAAATCATGTGACTTGACGAGTGCTATCAGCCCTGGATAAATCTTGTATTGTGCTACATTCACATTTTGTTTCTTGATAGGTCCCGTCTGTGCAGCTGAGGAAGATGCCTTAATCATCCCCCATATTGTCTTCTCGACCCCTCCATTACTGTCCCCCATTGCTTGTTGCCTGGGCATCAACAATATGTCTTCCACTGGAGTTGTTTGAACCAGAGATGGTGTTAAGGTTCTAATAGAACCTTGTATATCTTCAATAGTGATTGGGATATCTGGTGTATATTCTCCATAGTCCATGCTCTGTGTTTTCACCATGCACTAGTACCTAAAAATATGGAATCACGTTAGTCACGGTACTCCATAGATATATGCAATGTAGTTCAATGATTAAAATAAAGTTAGGAGAAATAAAAGGTGGCCTAGAGTGACTGACCGCAACACTCATAGTGCTGAAGACTTGCTATGTCCCCGACAACGGTGCCAAAAACTTAATACGCTAAAACTGAGCATATAAACGCAAGTGTACGCGTCGGGTAATATAGGCCTATGTGAGGCCCGAGTCGAACTCAGGGAGACATAGTCTCAGTGACTACTACTAACTATGGTGCAATCAGCTAAGCCGATAAAAAAGGTTGGATTTAAGTACAATAAAATAAAAGAGAATTAAATGAAAATTAATGGTGATTGATTCAAATGGTATGGATTCCTTAGGATAACTGATTTCACCACGGGGTTTAGTTATACCAAATTTCTACCAAACTAACACAAAATTTACCCTAACCCTGGACAGAAAGCCTGTAGTCAGGATTGCCTGCTTCCATGGTGCAATCCACTACCTAGATCTAAGCCAATTCCACTTCCGTAGAAAATCAAATCTTATTACAGATGCATTATCGAAGACTCTAGGTTTCTTTCCACTAACTGTACGCTACCTTTTCCAAAGAACACTTAGGAAAGTGTATAGATTGTGGTTTTCTAACATTTAATTCTCCTTCCAGAGTAATTATAAGTCTATTCACTACTACAGAAATGGCTTATAAAGTCACTTTTCAAGGTGTCAGTTGTATACATAAACCGACACCTAAACTCTACAGTGTCGGTTGATAACATAAACTGACATCCAATCTATGAAGGTCGACCAGACACGGATAGCGCTTTTATTTAGTGTCGGTTAATTAATAAAAACCGACACCTAAAATCAACCGCCAAAACCAAAATTCCAGCGAAAAAATTACCTCCAAAATTTGACATATGGCGTCGGTTCATAAATGAATAACCGACGACTAAAGGTTATTCGCGGGACAGGAATAGTTGTCGGTTGTCTTTTAGTTAAAAATCGACGACTATAATCTAGTATAGGCGTCGGTTGTTGGAAAAGAACCGACACTGTTGGTTTAGTTGTCGGTTATTTTGAATAACCGATGCTTATTGTCAACTTAATAGCTCACCAGCGCGAGCGACTCTTCCCCTTTCCCTGTTTCATTCCCGATTTCAGTTAGGTCCGGCGATTTCTTGCTCGCCTCCGCCGGTCGTTGCTCCGTGCTCGCGCCCTCCGTGCTCCTGCTCCTACCCTCGCCGCTGCTCCGTGCTCACCGCCGGCCGTGCTCCTGCTCCTGCTCCTGCCCTCTGTGCTCACCGGCGGCCGTGCTCCTGCTCCGTGCCCTCGCCGCTGCTCTGTGCCCTCACCGCCGCTCCTGCTGCTCTCCCTTCCGCCGTCGCTCCTCACCGCCGCTCCTCTCCTTGCTCCGGCCACTTCTCTCCTCTGCCCTCAAGGTATGCCCACCCTGCCTTCTTCCTTCTTCCTCTGCTCCGGCGGCTGCTTGGGCGGTGCCAAGGCAACCACAACCTTCTTCCTTCTTCCTCTGCTCCGCCCTGCTCTTCTTCTTTCTTCTCACTCTCCTTACCAACAGCAACCACGGCCGTGTGGGCTGGCACGGCCGTGACTGTGTTGGCCGACCACACGGTCGTGCTACCCAGGCTGCTGCTGGGCATTTTTTTTTTAAAGTTATTTACTTATTGGTAACTTGATGAATAACTCATATACACTGATCTATGGCAATGCCTTAGTTGATCACTCTTTATATTAGAGCTGCAAGCCTGTAACATTAAGTAATTTTTGAAAGTAAAATAATTATTGACTGTAATATATTGAACTTATATACAATACATGTTCTATGATAAGCCTTAGTTAATTTAATATGCATACTTTGTATGTAAGACATAGTAATCGGGTATTGCTGTATATCCAAGTAAATTACATGTAACTAATCATGACATAGATTTTAGAATGCATACTTTGGTTAAATGTACTGCTGTAATTTTTGATCAAGTGATGATATGTAAATGTAGCAATAAGTTAGTAAGGTATCAATGATAAGTCTGCTGTAATGTGATGCAAAATAGTTATTGTATAGAAAATCAAAACCCGTTCTTGGTGAGAATCCTAATCACCCTTCTTGCTTAATGATGAATTGTAATGCACACATGTGACATGCTTTGAATGTAAATGATGAACTTTTCCCTAAATTGCCAATCATGCTTTTAAAGATATCAATAATCACCCTAACTTGAAGAACTAGGATTTTAAGTATAAGAATGACAACACATTATTTGTTGGCCTAGAAACCCGTCCAAGATTTACTCATTAGGAGTAAATCTTGGATAGTCCCTGGTTTGGAAATGTTCTTGAACACCTAATCTCGCTTAGGATGTAAGTGTATAATGTGTATTGGGTTTTCAAGAAAATTTCAGCAGCATTTCCCCGTTTGTTCTCTAAGTACATATGTACTTGGAGAACAGCGGGGAAATACTGCCGAAATTTTCTTGAAAAACCAATACACATTATACACTTACTAGTGAGATTAGGTGTTCAAGAATGGGATAGGTGGTACACATTTATTATATATAATAATGACATCACATGTATTTGTTAACCCTAGACCCTAATCTTGTTGTAATATATACTTGTTTTCTCTTTGATCATAGAATGGATAGATCATGGATGTCCATTCGCAATCGCTGCACCCCAGAGTTTATTTCTGGTCTTGTGAATTACTTTATAATGTGAACTTTACAATGTGAATTTTACAATGTGAATTACTTTATAATGTGAACTTTACAATGTGAATGTGAACTTTACAATGTGATCTTTACAATTTGAATTACTTTACAATGTAAACTTTACAATGTGAATGTCAATTTTCAGATGGCTGAGCATTCTCCTGATGACCATGCTGATGATTACCGTGAGGGTGAGGACATCAATGCGCCGCCTCACAATATAAGTTTTAAAAATATATCATATATTTATATCTATATGTCCATTTATAGTTATATCTTGTAAATGTGTTTATTTTGTCAAAGTTTAGGTTGATGATGCACATGTACCATCTGAAGCACTTGAGGCACTTGATCAGCAACACCAAACAGTTGACAGGAGAAGGGGCATCACTATGATGAAGAAGTTAATAGCGCAAAAAGGCAATGGACCCAAAATTGTTGTGGATTTTGATGATGCAGGAAATGCATCTGGTGTGAATCGCAATTCATTTGTTTCATATCTTGGGTATGTTACTCATAGCCATTGTGGTTGTAGGATAGATTCTTGGCATAAAGTTTCTAAGGAGAAGAAAGACGTAATATGGAAGGATTTATGCATGAGTTATTATTAATTTGCAATTATATTTTGTAGATTACTAATTTTTTGGATACTAGTTAATATCAATTCTAATTTGCAGAGTATATTTGAATTGCATGAAAAGCTGCATCGTAAATGCATGATGCAACGCTGTGGGAGAGTCCTAAGGAACTATAGGGCAAATCTCACCCGAGAATACATAAAATAAGCTGACAAGAGGAAGAAGACAACCACTGAACAGTGGAACTTCCTGGACAAAGAAGAATGGGACACGTTTGTTGCTTCAAGACAAACAGATGAATTCAAGGTATTAGGCGTCAGTCCCAATCTCATTAATATATGTTGTATTCACCTATTCAAGATTAACATTTACTGTTACTAACCAAATCATTAATGTGCATACTAACTAGGCCCTCAGTGAGGCACAAAGATCAAGGCGTGCACTGAATGTGCATGACCACACAATGGGTCCAAAGGGGTATGCAGGCATTCGCCAAAGACTATAGTCTGAGGCTACTGCTTAGTCTGCTGCTACTCAGGAGTCATCCACTGTAGGTAGCACACCTCTGCCTCACCATGATATCTGGATAGCTGGGAGGCAAAATAAGAAGGGAGAAATAAGGAAGCCCGCAACTGCTGAGGCGGCTGCAAAAATGGTAAAATACAACTCTTATAGCAATCGTTCAAATATTGATTATTTGTGGTGTTTACTTAATTACAAATTTTTGTTTTGGTGATTAGCGGGAGCTGCACGAGATGAGGAAGCAAGGCAAGTTCATCCCTGAGGGCATAAGGGATGAATTGACAGTTGCTCTGGGTAACCCAGAGCATCCTGGACGTGTTAGGGCTACAGGCGCTGGTGTGGGCATCAAATCTTTTTCTGGGCCATCCCAGCACAAACATGTCCCAAAAGTGGGACTTTCACTAGAAGAGGTAACATATTCTTTCTTTATAATGTTACTGTAAAAAGAGAATTCAATAATTAGAAGCTAACGTTTCTTTTATCCATGTATAGGTAGATCATCTAGTTGATAGGAAACTGGAAGAAGCACTGAAAAAGTGGCAGGCATCTCAGACTGCCACTCAGTAGACAATACCTATCATAGCATCCCGCTGTACTCCTACTGCAGAGGTTGGGAGTAATCCTATAGACCCACCACCTAGTACATCCACTGTAAGTATTTTTATGACATAGTAATTGGTTTTTTAATTCAAGATGATATGTTTTCAAGATGATATGTATATATGTATATAACATTCTTTACACAAAAATGTGTAGGGGTTGAAGCCATGCCGTCTAAAAGTTAATGAATACGTCGTTGCAGAGGCGTCGACTTACCCATCCCTACCAGGGGAAATGTTTCACGGGTCTCCATTACCGGCTGGTTGGATTCGTGTGAGCCCGGTACATATATTCCCCAAGTGGATGGATCTTCCATTGCCATATGCCCACCCAGATTATGAAACACTTGGTGAGGCACTAGGCAGAGTGATATTGTGGCTAAAAGTGGATGTCATCTTTTCTGAAATTGTATGGTAAATTTACATTACGTTAAATTGTTAGTGTGTGTATATGATGTCAGTTGATCTGAAATTATTATATATATATACAGGTTAAAAAGAAGACACCCACAACATCTAGGCCTCCACTTCCACCTCCTACATTACCCAATTGGGTTCCACAGGACCTAACTGTCCCGTTAGGTCCTAACTGTAGGGGTATGGCAATATGGTTAGGTGAACATGATATAAACTGCCCTATAACTATTTCTATAGATTCAGATATTGCAGGTCAATCATACGAAAGCAAACTATTTATACAAGATATTTTGGAGTTGTTTCGATATGATTGGCTAAATACATATGTGATAGAGCTATGGATAAGGTGAGATCTTCTTTATACATCCATATACCTTATGTAGGATCTGGTGATCTGGTTTCTTATTTATTAATGCATACGTAATACATGTTTTGATCCATCTTTGATTAGTCTAGTAGCTAAAGACCCTTCGTTAGTTCAACAATACTGCTGTGAGGCTTTTTCAATTTTTGCTCAAAAAAAGAAGACGATGATAATGGCTCCATTCAATGTAGAGTAAGTTTACTTTGCTTATTATAATTTGGACTTAAGAAAATTACATTTTTATTGTGGATTTTGAGTTATTAATTTTTAACTTTTTTACCTCTAGTGGTATGCATTGGGAGTTACTGGTTATTGTCCCCGAGACGTTCACTGTCTATTATATAGATCCTAAGGGGAGTAAATTGAATACAAAATATGGACACATAATGAAAATGGCATTATTCCGGTGAGAAATATTTCATTTTCATATCCGTTAACATATGTTATTACATTACTATTTAATTATGCAATGTACTGTGTTACATTAACATGTAGGGGTTTTGATGAGTTCAAAAAGGTTGGAGGAAAGGTCCCCACAAAAAAGAACCAGTCAATAATTTGGAAGAACGTGAAAGTAAGTTCCCGACTGCAATATATGTATATATTATTTATGTGAACAATACTTAATGAGTTGTATTTTTTAATATTTTGTATGTTTGAATTTATAGTGTGCCACACAAGACAAAAGATGGGCATGTGGATACTACGTGATACGATTTATGCACATGATTATCAAATATGCCGCAATGGACATCGATTGTATTGCTGAGGTATTATAGAGTCTCATTAGATAATATGAAATATATCAATCTTATTTATAGCTCATTAATTATATATATACATCATTCTCTTTACAGGTGTTTACAACTGACCACACTACAGGAAATGCCTTACCAGATGTACATGCTCCCTATACGACGAGAGAATTAAATGAAGTAAGAGAAGAATGGGCAACAGCCATACAAGTAGTGGGGGATTTAAGATATAATTGGGATGTTGATAGTGAATAATGACTAAAGAATGATATTTTGTAAATGAATTTCTGAATTATAATATATGTGTGAATGTTTCTACATGTCTGGATGTTTCTACATGTGTCTGAGTGAAAATGAATGAAACTGTTGGTTGCTATATGAATGTTTCTATATGTGAATGTGAAAATGAATGGAACTACAGATTGCTAGCTATATGAATGTTTCTAAATGTGTGAAAATCAAATGGAACTGCAGGTTGAATTGCTAAATGTGTGAATATCTTTGTTGTTAATTTTGTAGGTTTGTGGCCTGTTGTTGGCTGATATCAATGGATGTCGTAAAACCTGCAGTTCATAACTGAACTGTAGGTTTCTCATCCTCCGACCAGCCATACAGCAGGTCTGCAGACCTACAGCAAAAAAAAACAAAAAATAGGCGTCGGTTATTTGTGAAAAACCGACGCCACATCGTTACAGTGTCGGTTTCTAATAGTAACCGACGTCTATTTCCTTAACACCACGGCCGTGCTGGCCAGTACGGCCGTGTTGGTAATGATATGACGTCGGTTGTTATCTAATAACCGACGTCTATTTACTTAACACCACGGCCGTGCTGGCCAGCATGGCCGTGGCAGCGGACCAGACACCACGTCCGTGCTGGCCAGTACGGCCGTGTTGGGAGTGAGATGACGTCGGTTTTTATCTAATAACCGACGCTAATAGTGCCCAAGATGGTGCCCTTTCTGTGGCGCGAAGGCATATGGTGTCGGTTTCTTATCTAATAACCGACGCCTATAGTGCCCAAGATGGCGCCCTGCTGTGGCGCGAAGGCATATGGCGTCAGTTTCTTATCTAATAACCGACGCCTATAGTGCCCTACTGGCACGTTTACGGTGGCGAGCGAAGGGTTATGGCGTCGGTTTTTGAACCGACGCGTAACGACTGGGCTTTTAGCGTCGCCCACATAGGTGTCACTTAGAAACCGACACTAAAGGCCTTAAATAACCGACACTAAAGGTCGGTTATGTACTAGTGATTATTCTACCGATGGTGATCAAGCATAGGTAGATCATTCAAAACACAACTATATATCCAAGTATAAAGATAAATCTATATTAATTCATGCAAAACGTTGATACACCAATCCCCCAGGCTACTTCCGGGTCCTAAGGAAAGGAGGGGATTAGCCCCACATGGTTTCCAGTTGTGAATACATGGAGAGAAAGGAGAAAAATGTGGGAAACGTGAATGAAATTCATGTAACCCCTGGCAAAAAGGTATTCTGGATAATCCTCCTCAAGAAACGCACATTCTGCAATCTTCCTACAACAAAAATGCCCATTAGAGGTGCTCGAGTCACTCGATTGGTGGTCTTTTGGTCCGTTCTCCTCTCTCCCTCTTCTTTGGCTTTTGTGTGGTGCATAATGATATCCCCCCTTAGGTCTGGCCGTCCTTTATTAGGTCATAGGCCAACATACGGTACCACACAACGTGGACCGTTGGATTAGAACGATATGATCAAGTGTTGATTCTGGCAGAGTCGGTACTACCGACTGGAAGGTCGATGGCACCGATGACTTCTTATCACGGGCCTTCCTCTTATGAGTCGATATCACCAACTTGTGGGTCGGTGGTACCGAGATGGTGCTTGGCTTGGGCTGTGATACTGACCCAATCTCGATACCACCGACAGGATGAGTCGGTAGCACCGAGTCTACTACTCATTTCTAAATAGTAACTGATGTGATCTTGGTGGCACCGACTGGATGGGTCGGTGGCACTGAGACTGCAGTGTGTATAGAGTACCTGAAAAGAGCAAAAAAAATGTACATATGCCCGGGGAATGCATAGAATCATATAAATATGATAAAATAAGTATAATTTGATGCAAATAGAGTATACAGGCCAGCAATAGTGAATTATGCAAATAAAAATCAAGAAAATGATATATATGTGCACAAAACAAATATAGAATAAGCCTATAAAAGTGACTCAAAACATGTGCATCAAGTACCAACTGAAAGCAATGTGGATGACCCCTGGAAAAAAAGTGGTTCAATTTTAATTGCAAGTTGATGATACATAATAAGCATGGCACTTATTCAAAACCCAAACTAGAGTCATAAATAGTTACAAAGTGGTATTTAGTCAAATCCAACTCATCGATTGGGCATAAGGTGACTATAAGGCATAAAATTGAGGACGAGGAAGGACATTGAGTAGAATAGGGAATTTGATGAGTCGAGATGAACATAAATTTGAAAGAAAATCCACGTTATCACATGCTCTCCACCTTAAAAGGAATTTTGTCCCCAAAATTAAATCAAGTCATCAATCAAGATCGAGTTTTCCTATTCAACATCAAGATCATCATAGTATTCTTATAGGGTAACATGACCATTTACAATATCCATCTCATTCTAAAATTGGGCAATCAAGCATCATGGTCAACATATAGTCACATAGATCCTCATTTGGGGAAATCACAATTTAGAGATATCATAATTTAGGTCAAATGAATAGAGCTCTTTGAATCAAGATTAAAGAATGACTTTTATTCCCAACATTTAGGGTCCTAGCTTCTACATTGGCCTAGGTGGGGTTATACATCCATGGTTGAGAATTTATATTTCAATAGTTTGAGACAAACATCATATTTCAACATCATGATTTCATACTATAAATTGATGGAAGGGCCCACACCAGTCCACATAGAGCTAACCCTAAGTCATAAATAGAGTGAATCATCATAATCATTATTTCAAATTTCAAGATTTGGGAACATGAAAGTCATTAATCATATGTCAAGGATGATCTCAAGATCCAAATAGGGTGATCATAGGAGCTAAAACAATATCAAGATCAATAATCATTAGTCAAGATTTGGTTAGGCAATATAGAGAGCCATGTTTGGGACATCAAATTGAAGATAGGGTTTAGATTTCCTACCTTATACCTTAGGGGTGATTATCCATCAATATACATCAATCAATAAATAATCGATCAACCTTTCATAGTATCAATCATCACATTTTATGGTCATGGTATTCTAGTTTGATGGATGATCCAAACCTAGGTCTTTCTAGGAAATCAACCACAACCCATAGTTAAAAACATCATATTTCAAGATCATCCTTAAAGCAAGATTCAAGACCGACTATCAAAATCATCATAGGTCTGACCTATCAGAGGATTAGGTTGAGAAATAAAAAACGAGTGGAAGGGGTTACCTTCACTAACTCTAAATAATCAACAAGATGAAAATTTAGAGGTAGTATGAATAGGGATGTGACTTTGGTTAGGGGAGTCATGAGTCAACTACTACCCTAATCCATCACATTAATCTACATTAGTCATGAACCATCAAGAATATCCAAATAGGGACAATATTGATGGCCAAATCATATTTTACAAGATCATGAGTCAAAATTAAGATTGTAATAGGGCAACCATATTCAATGTTTTGAAAGATCAAGGTCATAATTTTGTTCCCTTCCTTTCAAGATCAAGGTAAGGGTAGATTTTGGTAATTGAGAAGTCTGTTGGTATGTATGCTCTGAGAGACAATCATGGGATGATTGGTGGGAAACATTAAGATTGATTTGATAAACATCAAAGGCAAGCTTCCAATTCTTTCTGATTCAGTCATATGAGATAATGATAGAACAGATTGAAGGTATAGAGAATGACAGTACTCAATGACGTATGCTTTCAGGTTGAGGTCCTGAATGATGAGATCATACAGATGCTAAGAGTTTGTACATTCTTGTTATGTCCCTAGTCAGATGTCATTGTGGAAGGTAGATAGACAAAAATGACACACATGACTAGATTGTGGTGTTGGTTGATGATAGAATCTCATTAGTCATGATATGGAGATATCAAACCAAACACATAGGTACTTGTTAGAGAACAAGTTTATCGGACAGACCCACCGTGAGTTTGACACATGGAACCATGACATGGTAGTCACAGTCATTTCTCACATTGATGGTGGTGAGTATGATTCTTTGACATGAAATCACTACACTCAACAATTGTTATTGGGTACACTTTGACATCATCAAACGTATTCCTCAAACATGGGTTGTTATAAAGGTGATGATTGGGTGGCTTTGACACATGGGGCTTTTGACAGGTGAGTGATAGATATGGGATTTGTCCCTCCTGAGGGAGTTTGATATACATGGCCAATTGATGAGTCGGATTGAGATAGACGTGCACACGCATGTGTGAATCAATATGTGATATTGATGTCATACATATCTCCTCCAATCTACTCTGAGATCGAGAAAGAGAATGAACGTTGATAGGATGACTGTTACATGCCTTGAGTTCATTCGGGATATCAATGACAAAGGAATTATATATTCACTGTAACACCATTCACAGATTGTAGGATTGAAAGTTGTTCTCCAACTTTCTATTTCAGTTGGGTAGCACTGATGTGCGACTAGGCACCGCTCTTTGCTTGTGAAGTCATAAGTGTTATGGACTTTCACTGCCAATGTGAAATGGACCTGTAGGGTCACACACATAGGATTTAACCTGGAAGAGGAGTTTATCCACAAACAATGTTTAGATTGATTACTAAAGGAGTTTGGTAGTTCAATTATACACTCAATTAATTGTTAGCTCAAAATCATAGTATTCAAGGTGTTGGATCGATTGATTAGAGTATCAGATTGATTGAAACTGTAATTGATTGATTTCCACAAGTCTACTGCCCCAACTGATTGGCTCATGGGATGAATCGATCGGCTCAGGTTGCTGAACTGATCGGCTCATGTGATGAAGCGATCGGCTCAAGATAGGCTGAGACGACCAGCTCAAGAGTTGAACTGATTGGCTCAACTGGTCTAACCGAGATCATTTGGAAAGTCAGAAGACTATTTTTGCAAATACAATTTGTTTCACTTGTACAAATTTGATTTGGACAAGGATTAGTATTTGATTAATCAGAAATAAATTTGAAAGTCAATTTTAGTTGGATCAGGACCATGAACTGATCGGCTCAGAAGTGAACCGATCGACTCAAGGGTCCCAACCGATCGGTTGAGGTTGAACCGACTGGCTCAACTCACCAAACGATCGGTTCAGGTGGCGTAGTTGGTTGTTTTGTGGAAAATCTCGAACCCTTCTACTCCTACATTAATCCCGCATTACCCGGGATAGAGAACCGTGTCCCATGACCCTCCTATATATAGGGGTAGTGGGGGCTTCTCAGAACAACAACACAGTGCATCAGTTGCTCTACAAAGTTGTCATTCTCTCTAGTTTTGGTAACTGAGAGAGATCCCGAGCAAGTGCTACCCGATAAGGGAGGCACATCAAGAGAAAGATAACTCCAGAAAGCGACTAGTGGCAGGAGAGTCTGTCGGTGAATAGTATGCCGATAGGAGGGTGTAACTCCTTTTGATTCCTTGTGTGACAAGGAGATCATAGTTCTGGGTGGTCCGTGTGGACTACTTCAGAGGTGGAAGACTTTTGCCGCTCAGAGGATAGTTGTCGATCCCGCCAGTCCTGGTGAAACCAGGAGGTGCCAGTCCCAGTCTGACTAGGAGCTGCGCAGACACCGTCCAAGACTAGAGGTAAAGACCGCACAAGCCGCGAGGTAACATCACCGAGCAAGCCTCGGGACAAGGTATGCCTCTACAAACCATCCTTCCTATTGTATAGACGTTGACGCGTTTCCTTTATTCTGGGTTAGGGAGAAGATTTTTTTTGTTTCTGCTATCTTCTCTGTCTTCATGAACCATGAGTTGCAGAAACAACATGAGAACATGGGTGTCATTGAGATGATTCAGCATCTCAAGAACATGTATGAAGATCAAGCACGACAAGAGAGATATGATGTCTCCAAGGCACTGCTCAAGTGTGTCATGACAGAAGGAGATCCAGTTGGTACTCACACACTCAAGATGATTGGGTATGTGGAGAACCTGACGAGACTGGGATTTCCCCTGAGCCAAGAGTTGGCTAATGACGTGATACTGTAATCGTTTCTAGAATATTATAGTCAGTTTGTGATGAACTACAACATGAACAACTTTGACAAGTCGTTGATAGAGTTGTTGGGCATGTTGAGGAAAACCGAGACACAGATGAAGAAGGACAAGCCTAAGTCTGTGATGATGATCAACATCAAGAAAGGAAAGTCCAATCGCAAGGGCAAGGGCAAAGCTAAGAAGGGTTCTGATGCTAGCCAGCAGCCCAAGGCGTCTTTAGATCTCAAGGCCAAAGGAAGTGTGACCAAGAGAGGCAATTGCCACCATTGTCAAAAGCTAGGACATTGGAAAAGGAATTTTCCACTCTATCTGGAAGAACTAAAGAAGAAGGAGGCGATAGACGTCTCCACCTGAAGGTGTCATGAAATAAACTTGTAACACTTTTTGAGGTATATGATACCAAGATATAAAGTGTAAAGCACTCAATAAATGGGGCAAGTGTTGCTGCCATAGATAGGAGTACTTTAGTTTATTTTCAGCCTTAAAGGCATGTAATAGAGTTATGAACTGCTATTTCATATCTGCCTATGGATAGAAACACATTATGTTTGCATATTGTATGACAATGATGGCAATTAATAAAGTTGATGTTTCAATCTTTGTGGCAATGCCTTATTTATCTTGTGGTACTTGGTGTGCATATGATAAAATGATACCTAAAAGTTATTGATAACTCAAACAATCAAATTAGCATAAATCATGAGAAATTCATTTCTAGTTTCTTTTGGTTAGAGAACCAGTAAGAGACATGAATCTCTTAGACATGATTAATCAATCTTCACTAGTGGTAGTGGGAGAATGATTATCCTGTTAGGTATAATACATGTGATTTATTTACATACCTATTGGAAATAATGCTAGTACTTCAAATGGTGTTTAGAGAAATACCAATATGAACATCTTGAAGTGTTCAAGAATATCATATATGAAGTATGAATTTGGTAAAAGTGTTAATTCTTGATGAGATCAATGAATGAAATACTTGGACCAAATGTTTGAGATCCTAATGAGTGATTATGATAGTGTATCATAGTGAACTCATGATTAAGGCATGGTGATGTCTAAATCAAAAGGAGTCATACTCTAAGGAGTTAGAGGATGATTATCAAATAACTAATTTCTTCTTAAATAAAGAATACCCTACACTAATAAAGGACATTAAGAATCACAAAGAGTTGTGAGTTCTTATATCCTTGAAAGATACACCTCTATTATCTATGTGATGAGTTGGTCATGTGATGAGTCAACTATCTAGATTAATATGAGGAATTGGATTTTGAGTTATGGTTTATGACCATTACATCCTAAATGACTTCCATGTGAACCATAAGGCATGACCTTGATGGTAGCACCCATTGGAATAAAATACATAAGTGTGAATGAGTCTTAAGTGTTAAGATACATGGATGGCATTTTGAGAAGGATGATGCTTGTTGATTGCAACTTAATGACTAAAAGATTTGGCATATGGATACTAAAACTGCATTCCTATGAGGAATAAAAACAAGGATGTGTACGTGACACAACCTATAAGGTTTATGAATCCATTAATGTAAATGAAGTCTATAAGTTACAATGGACTAATCAATGTGATTGATTGATAACAAGCAACTCAGAATTGTGATCTTTACTTTGATGATATAGTCAAAGGGTTTGACTGATATGTCAAAGATAAAGAAGTGATCTATGATTTAGTGGGAGCGTATTTGCATTCCACATGTCGATGTGAAATGGAAATGTTCTAGAATGGAAATCCAAAGTGGAAATTATCTTTAAGGAATATAGAGACGTTTCCTATGTGATAGGAATAGAGATCTATAGAGATAGTTCTCAAAAACCTCTTAACCTGAAAAGAGAGAGCATACATTAGCAATCTATACCGAAGGGTTCAGTATGCATAGATTCAGTGGGAGAAAACTTTTCCATGTTACATGGAGTTGGTATCCCAAGGCCAAGTGTCCAATTCTTATGAAGAATGGGAACACTATGAATAGATATGGATCTATCATGTATGTAATCATCCCATTATCTTGCATGTATGGATATAGCAAAATAAAGTGCATTCATCATCTTGTATGTAGGACATAACAATATGATGTGCTCATCCTAATAACTCGTATGTGGGACATGACGAGTGGATGTATGTCTAGTTCCAGTAAGGGTTACTAGAATACCATTAGAACTGGATAAGTACTTGAGAAGTACTAGTTCTATGGAAATAAGGAAGGGTTCACTGTAAATAGTTACACTGATGCGAACTTCCGAAAAGGACAGAAAGTTAATCGCAATATATATGAGATATATAAATGTGAATGTTTGTTGATTGGAAATATTCCAATAAAGCTGTTTAAAAGAAAAAGTCGAGTATCTGTGTGTTAGAGAACAACAATGGATACTATATGGATCTGGAAGTTCATGAGATGAACTTATAGATATTCTGATCTTTGATGACAAGTAAAGAGTACTTGGTCATGCAATGTGGATAAAAGTTAGCAAAGGAATACTAGATCACATATTACGACAACTCCAACTCATACGTGTGACGTACATCGAAGAGATGAGAGACATACAATTAATACCGACTTTGGCAAGGTGTTGCCATATCTCACTATGTTAGCACTAGAGCACAGTAACATGTGGGACATGTTTGAAGATCACTATGAATATGATTCAAGGGTGATTGGATCACAATGCAAGTGGGAGTCTGTTGGTATGTATGCCATGAGAGCCAATCATGGGATGATTGGTGGGATACATTAAGATTGATTTGATAAATATCAAAGGAAAGCTTCCAATTCTTTCTAATTCAGTCATATGAGATAATGATAGAACAGATTTAATGTCTAGAGAATGACAACACTCAATGACGTATGCTTTTAGGTTGAGGACCTGAATGATGAGATCATACAGATGCTAAGAGTTTGTACATTCTTGTTATGTCCCTAGTTGGATGTCATTGTGGAAGGTAGAAAGACAACAATGACACACAAGACTAGATTGTGGTGTTGGTTGATGACAAAATCTCATTAGTCATGATATGGAGATATCAAACCAAACACATAGGTACTTGTTAGAGAACAAGTTTATCGGACAGACCCACCGTGAGTTTGACACATGGAACCATGACATGGTAGTCACAGTCAGTTCTCACATTGATGGTGGTGAGTGTGATTCTTTGACTTGAAATCACTACACTCAACACATGTCGTTGGGTACACTTTGACATCATCAAACGCAGTCCTGAAACATGGGTTGTTATAAAGGTGATGATTGGGTGGCTTTGACACATGGGGCTTTTGAGGGGTGAGTGATAAATATGGGATTTGTCCCTCCAGAGGGAGTTTGATATCCATGGACACTTTATGAGTAGGATTGAGATAGGCATGCGCACGCATGTGTAAATCAGTATGTGATATTGATGTCATACATATATCCTCCAATCTACTCTGAGGATGACTGTTCCATGCCTTGAGTTCATTCGGGATATCAGTGAAAAAGGAATTATATATTAACTGTAACACCATTCATGGATTGTAGGATTGAAAGTTGTTCTCCAACTTTCTATTTCACTTGGGTAGCACTGATGTGCGACTAGGCACCGCTCTTTGCTTGTGAAGTCATAAGTGTTATGGACTTTCACTGCCAATGTGAAATGAACCTGTAGGGTCACACACATAAGATTTAACCTAGAAGAGGAGTTTATCCCAAAACGATGTTTAGACTGATTACTAAAGGAGTTTAGTAGTTCAATTAAACACTCAATTAATTGATAGCTCAAAATCATAGTATTCAAGGTGTTGGATCGATTGATTAGAGTATCAGATTGATTGAAACTGCAATTGACTGATTTGTACAAGTCTGCTGCCCCAACCGATCGGCTCAGGTTGCTGAACTGATCGGCTCATGTGATGAACCGATCGGCTCAAGCTAGGCTGAGATGACCGATTCAAGAGTTGAACCGATCAGCTCAACTGGTCTAACCGAGATCGTTTGGAAAGTCAGAAGACTATTTTTGCAAATACAATTTGTTTCACTTGTACAAATTTGATTTGGACAATGATTAATATTTGATTAATCGGAAACAAATTTGAAAGTCAATTTGAGTTAGATCAGGACCACGAACCGATCGACTCAGAAGTGAACTGATCGGCTCAAGGGTCCCAACCGATCGGCTCAACTCACCAAACAATCGTTTCAAGGTTGAAACGATCAATTCAGGTTGCGCAGTTGGTTGTTTTATGGAAAATCTCAAACCCTTCTACTCTTGCATTAATCCCACATTGCCCAGGGTAGAGAAACCTGTCCCATGACCCTCCTAAATATATAGGGGTAGTGGGGGCTTCTCAGAACAACAAATCAGTGCATCAGTTGCTCTGCAAAGTTGTCGTTCTCTCTGGTTTTGGTAACCGAGAGAGAGCCCGAGCAAGTGATACCCGATAAGGGAGGCACAACAAGGGAAAGACAATTGTAGAAAGAGACTGGTAGCAGGAGAGTGCACTACTACAGAACCTACCTTTAGTGTCGGTTATTTAAGGCCTTTAGTGTCGGTTTCTAAGCGACACCTATGTGGGCGACACTAAAAGCTCACCCATTACGTGTCGGTTCCAAAACCGACGCCCAAACTATTCACGCGCCACCGAAATCGCGCCTGTTTCCTGTGGCGCGAAGGTATAGGCGTCGGTTATTAGATAATAAACCGACACCATATACCTTCGCGCCACAAAAAGGGCGCCATCTTGGCCACTATCAGCGTCGATTATTATATAATAAACCGACGCCATATACCTTCGCGCCACAGAAAGGGCGCCATCTTGGCCACTATCAGCGTCGGTTATTAGATAATAAACCAACGCCATATACCTTCGCGCCACAGGAAACATGCGTCGGTTATTTATATAAAACTGACACTATAACTTTGTGTGTCAGTGTTATACAAATAACCGACGCCTATTGTTTTTTTTCTATCAGTCTGCAGACCTACTGTGGCTGGTCGCAGGATGAGAAACCTGCAGTTAACTGCAGGTTTTACGACATCCATTGATATCAGCCAACAACAGGCCACAAACCTGCAAATTTAACAACAAAAATATTCACACATGCATTTAGCAATACAACCTGCAGTTCCATTTTATTTTCACACATTTAGAAACATTCATGTAGCTAGCAATATGTAGTTCTATTCATTCACATTCACACATGTAGAAACATTCATATAGCAACCAACACTTTCATTCATTTTCACTCAGACACATGTAGAAACATCTAGACATGTAGAAACATTCACACATATATTATAATTCAGAAATTCATTTACAAAATATAATTCTTTAGTCATTATTCGCTATCAACATCCCAATTATATTTTAAAACCCCCACTATTTGTATGGCTATTGCCCATTCTTCTCTTACTTCATTTAATTCTCCCATCGTATAGGGAGCATGTACATCTGGTAAGTCCGTTCCTGTAGCGGGGTCAGCTTTAAACACCTATAAAGAGAATGATGTATATATATAATTAATGAGCTATAAATAAGATTAATATATTTTATATTATCTAATGAGACTATATAATACCTGAGCAATACAATCGATGTCCATACAACATGACAAACTAACACATATATAGTACATAACAATAGCAGCGTCGAATTTACATACAACACTAGTTTAGTACATATATAGTGGGACTAAGGTGACGATCCCACCTGCTAAAACAGGTTACCGACAACTACATGTTACGACTGGGAGGTCGTGATTCAGCAACCGTATTCATTAGCAGGAGGACAAACAGATCCACCTGCTAATGCATACGGTTGCTGAATCACGACCTCCCAGTCGTAACATGTAGTTGTCGGTAACCTATTTTAACATGTGGGATCGTCACCTTAGTCCCACTATATATGTACTAAGCTAGTGTTGTATGTAAATTCGGAGCTGCTGTTGTTATGCACTATATATGTGTTAGTCTGTCATGTTGTTATATGAATCTGAAGCACTTGTGTGTGCTGCACATTGATTTGGTTAGTAACAATAAAGGTTAATCTTGAATAGGTGAATACATAAAAACGTATATTAATTAAATTGGGAGTGGTTCTTAATACCTTGAATTCATCTATTTTTCTTTGGGTAACAAACTCCTCCCAGTCTTTGGGGTCCAAGTAGTTCCATTGCTGTGTGGCTTCCTTCTTCCTATATTTATTTTTCAAAGAGAATACAAACAAAAATTATTAGTGTAGAGTTAGTGAAATACTGATCAATGTCTAGAATTGGAATCAATCAAGAACCTATTCTCAGCATCGCGTATGTAATCTCGGGTGAGATTGGTCCTATAGTTCTTTAGCACCCTCCCACAATGTTTAGCATTTGTATTAACTAGAAGATAATGAAACATCAAATCAGAAAATGATATTGATATTAAAAAAGTAAACATTTAGCTTCAATAAAAAATATAAACATGCATGCCTCTAAAATTGTGATCTTTTATCAATTAACAATCCTTCATTGTGATCTCCACGCACATATAAGTCATCATTAGCTTCAATATTTTGTGGAGTTGGCAACCCAACTGAGAATGGACTGGAGTCATCATATTTATCATAGTACTCTTCTTCATCTATAGGATCTTCAATGAACTGTCTTTTACCATGAAGAACAACCGACCATTTATCATTTGCAGGATCATCGATATAAAATACTTGTTTCACCTGTGATGCCAATATGAATGGTTCAGCCTTCTCGCCAATCTTTTCAAAGTTCATTAAAGTGAAACCAAATTCATCCACTATAACTCCTTTGGTGTTATCAACCCAATTACATTTGAAGAGCGGAATTTTGAAATCTATGTAGTCAAATTCCCATATCTCTTCAATGACACTGTAATATGACATTTTAGCTTCACGTGGACTCTTATTCTTTGCACTTGCAAAAAACATAGTCGATGCTTGAAGGGTGACCCCACTGTTTTGGACGACACTCTTATCATCTTGGCGCTTTGTGTAATATGTGAATCCATTAATGTCATACCCTTCATAAGACATAATAGTCAACTTTGGTTTAAAGGCGAGGCATTTGATAGTTTCAGTAATATCATCTGGTGTTTGAGATAGTTGATGTAAGACTTTATCTTCAAACCACTTAATAAAAGTCTTGTTATGCTCTCTAGCAAGCCACATTGTATTGGCTCGAGGATATTGTCTTTTGATGAAATTGGTATGTTCCTCAATATAAACGTTCACTTCGTCCATGTTGTGTAAAATATACAAATGACCTTGTTCCAATTGCTCACAGCTGATTACTTTCACACGTGATCCCAAAATTCCTTTGCCAAATAGCTCGTCAATATTCTTGTCATTATCAAGAGTGTCATTACCACTGAGAAAGTCACTGCAGAAATCCATAACCTCTCTCTCCACATAACCCTCAATAATACTCTCTTCAGGCCGATAACGGTTTCGAACATCACCTTTAAAAACGCTCATGTATCGTTCAAAGGGATACATCCAATGCAAGAAAACCGGTCCCAAGATTTTCACTTCCCTAGTCAAGTGGACAACAAGATGTACCATGATATCAAAGAACGAAGGAGGGAAATACATCTCAAGATGACATAGGGTAACAACCACTTCTCTTTGCAAATTATCGAGAGTCTTAGGGTCAATAACTTTGCTGCAGAGACTGTTGAAAAAGAAACAAAGTCTGGTGATTGCAAACCTTACATGCTTCGGTAATACAGATCGAATTGCCACGGGCAATATTTGTTGCATTAGAGTGTGACAATCATGAGATTTAAGACCTATCAACTTCAGATCTTTCATTGATACCAATCTACGGATGTTGGATGAGTAACCATGTGGCACCTTAACATTTACCAAGCATTCACAAAAAGCTTTCTTCTCCTTTCTAGACAACGTGTAACAAGAGGGAGGTAAGTATGTTCTTTTATTACCCATTTCACGTAATTCTGTTAATTCTGACCTTATTCCCATTTCACGTAGGTCTAGTCTGGATTTTATCCCATCTTTAGTCTTACCTGGTATATTTAACAGAGTACCAATGATGCTATCACAAACATTTTTCTCAACGTGCATTACATCGATACAATGTCTGACTGTCAAAGAACTCCAATAAGGAAGATCCCAAAATATTGACTTCTTCTTGAATGAAGAATTATCACTCCATGTAGTACATTGTGATCTCTTACCAAATTCATTGACAAAGTCTTTTACTCTTTCATAAACAACCTCCCCTGGTATAGGTTTAGGTGCACTGCGTTCCTCATTCAATCCATTGAATGCTTTGCGCTTCCTACGATACGGATGGAATTTTGGAAGAAACCTTCGATGACCGAGATATACATTCTTACCGCCATGTTTTAGTCTTGTTGAATCAGTGTTCTCTTCACATATAGGACACGCTTTAGCTCCTTTGACACTATATCCAGACAAATTCCCATATGCTGGAAAGTCATTAATAGTGCAAAAAAACATAGCATGCAAACGAAATGTCTCTCTTTGTGAACCATCATAGGTCATCACACCTTCACCCCAGAGTTTCTTTAAGTCATCAATCAGAGGTTCAAGATAAACATCGATGTCATTTCTGGGTTGTTTAGGGCCCGATATCAACAACGACAACATTACGTACTTATTTTTCATACACAGCCAGGGAGGAAGATTGTATATAACAAGCATGACTGGCCAAGTGCTATATTGGCTGCTCAATGTCCCGTACAGATTCATCCCGTCTATACAAAGCCCAAGTCTTAGATTCCTGACTTTTTCACCAAATTCAGGGTACAATACATCAATCTTCTTCCACTGTGGGGAATCAGACACATGTCGTAGGATCCCATCATTATTTTTCTTAACATCTGCATGCCACCTCAAATTCTTCACATCTATCAGATTGGCAAACAAGCGTTGAAACCGTGATATTATAGGTAGATACCACATCACCTTGGTAGGAGAACCAGTTTTGGACTCCCCCGAAGTCGTCAATTTATACCGTGACGCACCACATTTTGGATAATCTTTCAAATCCGCATAGTCCTTTTGAAATAATACACAATCATTAGGGCATGCGTGTATCTTCTTGGCATCCATTCCCATTGGGAACAACAATTTCTTTACCTGGTATGTTGAGATTGGCAGCTCGTTTCCTTCAGGAAGCATTTCTTTCAACAAAGACAGCAATGACGTGAAGCTTTTGTCGCTCCATCTATTGTTAGCTTTCAACTTATACAATCTCAACACAGCGTTAAGCTTCGTAAACTTAGTACAACATGTGTATAACGGCATCTCAGCATCATGCACAATGTTTCTAAAAATGGGAGTTGGATCGGTGTGCTCTACCCCACAACTATCCAGCATCACATCAACGATGTCTACTGGAACTGGTTCATTCACATCTACGTCATCGTAGGCGATTTCTTCTTCCACACAAGAACTGCTATCGACATCCACTGGTTTCGGGTTTGAAATCTCTCCATGCCAGTGCCATTCTGTATAGCCTTGTATAATCCCGTTGCACATGACATGAGTTTTGATTTCGTCACCAGTGTTGACTTTCAAGTTGTTACCGCAATGCCTACATGGACAGTAGAACCTATCTCCATGTTGTTTCCTATATTCCTCGGCAAATCTAATGAACTGGTCAAGACCAGAAATAAACTCTGGGGTGCAGCGATTGAGAATGGACATCCATGATCTATCCATTCTATGATCAAAGAGAAAACAAGTATATATTAGGACAAGATTATGGTCTAGGGTTAACAAATACATGTGATGTTATTATTATATATAATAAATTTGTACCACCTATCCATTCTTGAACACCTAATCTCACTAGTAAGTGTATAATGTGTATTGGGTTTTCAAGAAAATTTGGGCAGCATTTCCCCGCTGTTCTCCAAGTACATATGTACTTAGAGAACAAACGGAGAAATGCTGCCGAAATTTTCTTGAAAACCCAATACACATTATACACTTACATCCTAAGCGAGATTAGGTGTTCAAGAACAGTCCCAAACCGGGGACTATCCAAGATTTACTCCTAATGAGTAAATCTTGGACGGGTTTCTAGGCCAACAAATAATGTGTTGTCATTCTTATACCTAAAATCCTAGTTCTTCAAGTTAGGGTGATTATTGATGTCTTTAAAAGCATGATTGGCAATTTAGGGAAAAGTTCATCATTTACATTCCAAGCATGTCACATGTGTGCATTACAGTTCATCATTAAGCAAGATATAAGTAAGTATGACGTCATATTAAAATGGACTATACAATATGAGAAAATAGTAGTGTAATCATGCAAATGGGAACATTCATGGGAACACACACTTCAGTTATAAGCATTCATGTAGCAACTTTCAGTTCCATTCATTAATCTCTTTTTACATCCACACACAGGGGTGTACCCCTAAACAGTAACTAAACAAAGGGGTTGGTGTACCGCTAAACATGCGCATAATTAAAAAAACTATTAATACAGACAAGTCTAGATAGATAGACAACTAAATACTACACCAACATGGTCCCGCATCAGTAACTTTGAGGACTTATCATTGTGGCGATCTTCTCCTGAAGTTCAGAATAGAAAGCAGCTATGAGTATTAATTTCTTACCGTGGTCTTTTTGTGTTGACAATTATATTTGTTAATTGGACTTACCGTGGTATTTTTGATGATGAAGCTGTGTCACGAAGCTCCTCACTGTATTTAGACGAATCTGAACTGACAGGGGCCTCAGATTCAGATTTATCCGAACTGATATGCGACGCCGTGCGCTCATACCGCAGTAGATGATCGGGGGTCTCGCAGTTGCTGTTGGTTATCCAAACTTTGATGGAATTATGGCCAACTGGATGGAGAAAAAGCCTGTTGCAACGGGCCACATGCATCTCTCCAATCCAATCATGCCAACCGGATTTTGATACAAGATTTCCCGCCAAATCATACTCAACCTTGATAACATGTGAATAATTGCCAAAAGTTAGGGTCACTTTACCAGGCATGTAGTGTCTTCCTTTTAGAAAACGCCAATGTTTGGGTATGACCAATTGGTTTAAGGAACAATCATCTAGGATGATGTCCAATTTTTCTTCAATAGGGAACATTAACATTGACATAGAGGCCCAGTTCATAGTGACTGTTATGGGTGGACAGAGACTGCACAATATTAGTATTAACAAAGTGTAAGTACATATAACGATGTTATATATTTTCAGAAAAAGTTGTATAACATCAGTTAACCTTTTATTGCTTGTCATAACCAACTTTATTGTGGTAGACATGATAGCTTGAAAAGAAGTCTACATATATACTTAGAGAACAAATGAGGAAATGCTACCGAAATTTTCTCGAAAACCCAATACACATTATACACTTACATCCTAAGTGAGATTAGGTGTTCAAGAACAGTCCCAAACTGGGGACTATCCAATATTTACTCCTAATGAGTAAATCTTGGATGGGTTTCTAGGAAAATACACAACTAGATATTCATTTAGGTGTTAGACATTCATTTAGGTGTTCCTGATAACTCGCAGGTATGCACAACTAGACAACTGTGGCGGAGCAGTACTGGAGGAAGCATACCTTTCGGTAGCGGCGGCGGACAAGTAGGCAACAATTGGCAATTTAGGGAAAAGTTCATCATTTACATTCCAAGCATGTCACATGTGTGCATTACAGTTCATCATTAAGCAAGAAGGGTGATTAGGATTCTCAACAAGAACGGGTTCTGATTTTCTATACAATTTTATAAAAAAATGCACATGTATGCATATATATACTATAATTTTTGGAACCATACTAAACACCCAAATACTTTATAACACAACTATAAAACAATGATTATATCTAAACTATTAAACAATAGACTTGTCACACATAAAACACCCTATACAACTATAAAATAAAAAAGTATTAAGATATGCATGATACAATAACTATTTTGCATCACATTACAGCAGACTTATCATTGATACCTTACTAACTTATTTCTACATTTACATATCATCACTTGATCAAAATTACATGTATTGTATAGACAATAGAGGATTCAACTCAGTAGAAGCACAAAATCAGCACCTAAACCCTAAACACAAATAAGTAAATAACTTAAAAAAAATGCCCAGAAGCTGCTTGGGCGTGCCTTGGCACCGCCCAAGCAGCCACCGGAGAAGAGGAAGAAGGAAGAAGGTAGGGCGGGCGGGCATACCATGAGGGCAGAGGAGAGCAGCGGCCGGAGCACAGCAACCACCGGCGGAGGCGGCGGCAAAGAGAGGAGAAGCGCCGGCGAGGACGCGGAGCAGCGGCGGCGAGGGCACGGAGCAGGAGCACGGACGGCCGATGGTGAGCACAGAGGGCAGGAGCAGGAGCAGGAGCACGGCCGCCGATGAGCACGGAGCAGTGGCGAGGGCAGGAGCAGGAGCACAGCAGCGGCGGCGGAGGAGCATCGACTGGCGGGGGCGAGCAAGAAATCGCCGAACCTAACTGAAATCGGGAATGAAACTGGGAAAGGGGAAGAGAAGCTCGCGCTAGTGAGCTATTAAGTTGACAATAAGCGTCGGTTATTCTAATAAACTGACAAATAAACCAACTGTGTTGGTTCTATTCCAAAAACCGACACATATACTAGATTATAGTCGTCGGTTTTTAACTAAAGGTCAACCGACACCTATTTCTGTCTCGCGAATACCCTTTAGTCGTCGGTTATTTATTTATGAACCGATGACATATGTCAAATTTTGGAGGTAATTTTTTCGCTAGAATTTTGGTTTTGGCGGTTGATTTTAGGTGTCAGTTTTTTATTAATTAACCGACACTTAATAACAGCGGTACCCATGTCTGGTCGACCTTCACAGATTGTATGTCGGTTTATGTTATAAACCGACACTGTAGAGTTTAGGTGTCCGTTTATGTATACAACCGACACCTTGAAAAGTGACTTTATAAGTCATTTCTGTAGTAGTGGTGTGTCGGTGACTAGTATGCCGATAGGAGGGTGAGACTCCTTCTGATTCCTTATGGGACAAGGAGATCGGAGTTCCGGGTGGTCCGTGTAGACTACTTCAGAGGCGGGAGACTTCTACCGCTCGGAGGATAGCTATCAATCCCTAAAGTCCTGGTGAGACCAGGAGGTGCCAGTCCCGGTCCGACTAGGAGCTGCATAGACACTGTCCAAGATTGGAGGTGAAGACCGCGCAAGCCGCGATATAACGTCGCCAAGAAAGCTTCGGGACAAGGTATGCCTCTACAAACCATCCTTCCTATTGTATAGACATTGACGCGTTTCCTTTATTCTGGGTTTGGGAGAAGAATTTTTTTATTTCTGCTGCCTTCTTTGTCTCCCCTAAAACCCAACAAAGTCATATTGAGAACTCAAGAGTTTGAGTGTATTAGTGCAAGATTGATATCTAGGTACATCATATTATTCAAGTTGAGCCTACAAAGAGGAATAATTGTCAATAGGGGATTTTCCTCTTGTAAAAAATCTTCTTATCATGATATAGGGTTCCAAAAATACGGTCATTTCATGTCATGATCATTGCACATATCAAATAGGGGAAAAAAGGTTTGCTTAACTATGTTTGAGGTTGGATCATAAATAGGGCAACATGGGTTTAATAAATAGGGACCTCATCAAACATGACGTGTAAATTAAAGCATAAGTTCCACCATATTTCTTCCAAAAAAGGATTTACCTCAAACATTGAAAACAGTTATATCTAATCTGGTAACATTGAGTTTCATAGACTATATACATGAGTACATCACTTTCAAGAGAAATTTCATAAATCAAGTAGGGTTTTTAATTTAAGATCAGATCGTGGCATTATAATCTTGATCAAATTTCATGATTTCAAGTGAATTTTAGTTTTCCCATGCATAAGCTACCCAAAATCAAGAAATCATGTGATTAATAGTCATGAGAGAAGAATCACATGAGTAGATGAGAAGATTAACTAATCATCATCTACTTGGGTGGCTTAGGTGGTCCTTATTGAAAAGATGAGATACTAGAAGACTCTCTAAAACTTCAAGGAAAGGATTTTAGTCATCCCTGGGTTCTTAAGATGTGTTATACCTTAAACATATACAAAGGCCTATGTGTATGGCTCTGATACCATTTCTCACAGAACTATTCATTACCCTAGGTCCACACTCCTAATGGCTATAAAGCCAAAGGCAAGTGCACTTAGGCATCCGTCTGTGGAATGGCAAAAATATTTTACACAGACAATATATATGAAAAGGCTATAGCAAAACTACTGAGATAACAATATACTAAATATGGAAATAAGAGATATGTACCCATTTCTAGATTTGAATATACCCATTTGTGTTGCATTTCAAAGCTTAGAGTCTTGAGTGCAGCAAACCTTCATTTGGGAACTACAAATTTGATAAAAAAATATATATATTAATGCTAAAGAATTAAGTACACTATGAAAAACATGTAACCAAAAATTAAGAGTATTATAAAAGTTGCATGTCTAGGAACATTATAATAAGAAAGAAGTAGAAAAAAGGCACAAACCAGTTAATGACATTCTTTTATATAAAGCGTGTTTTAAGTGTATTTCCATTATACTCAACAACATATCATGACCATTAACCAACTTCTCATTGGAAGGGTCTGTAAGGGTGCTCAAGATTAGCCAACCCTTTTATCGACATGATCCAAATTATCTTGACATATCAAGTAAGGAACCCAACCTTGTGCCCTTACCCTGAGAATACAGGCAGGTACACAAGGTTTGTATAATTGACAAGTTCAATTATGTTCAAGGTTTGTTTAACATATTTCAAGCAAAATGAACGTAGAAATCATAGGTAACAAGTATCTCAAACAAGTAATTATCTAGCCAAGCATTCATATGAGCATACATACAAACAATCCAATAACATAGTAGGGTCAAGAGATTAAGCATACCTTGTGAGTAAATTACAATTTATGATCCATGAGTAGATTCTAAGAAAGGTCCAATCCAAAGGGGATGTAGGATATGAAAGAAATAATAGTGGGTCTTAAATCAAAAGAGATTGATAATCTAAACATCATATGAGTAATGTGGATGTTTCCCTAGATCTAGGTTTCATTTTGTTCAAACATAGTTCCAAACATGCATGCAATGATTCCATATAGAACAAGCATCAACACTAGACCTTAAGTCTAGGTGAACCATCCACATAAGAGTAATACTAGATAAAGATAAAGTCTAATTTAGGAGTAAGGGAAGCATGACATTGTGATATTCATCAAGGTTTAATCAAGCAAGATCACATCCAACCATATTAGGTCAATATCATGCAATAGGGTCATACTTCCAAGTCATAGAAGAATAAAAGAGAATAGGATAGATCAAATTGGTGTTAGTGCTACATGTGTGATTATTATAACTAATTTGATCTAGGTATATCAATACATATGCATTGAAGCCATATTTCATCATATAGAAAAAACTAGGTGAACTAGATCATATTAATGCACAAAAGGGTACTTGAGGTATCACGCATTGAACATGGGCTACTTAGTATGATATCTTTGCTTCACATGTAATCAAAACAACATATAGTTTATTGATTTTGAGATGAAATGGTTTCATGAAGACAAGGTAAACTAAGGTTCAAGACATAGTCAAGTAATAGCATGTAAGTACATAACATACCAAACTTTTGAGTCATGATGGGTCAAGGTGCCATTTAAGCACAAGTGGATGAGATAGGTCTTCTAATCATGTTACAAGTGAGCATAAGTTACTGATATCCATAGAAAAGGGGTAACATATTATTAATGGTACAAGATTTGCATGTATGCATAGGATTAGATGATTAAAAGAGCATGCAAAATAATTAATCAACAAAACAACAGAGGCACATGCATAAACATGCACAACAGTCATCACCATGAGATAGTTGGTGTTTCTTTGATAAAAAAGGGATATAATATCATGCCATTTGGTTAAGGGGTCTAGGAGATATGAGGGTTTGAAGATTAACAATTAAATAGGGTTTAGGGAGGGTTTTTACCTCTAATGGGCCAAGATGGACTATTTCTTGCTCCCCCGTGCATGCAACCTAAGTGTGAGCATCTCCTGGCGTGGACCCAGTACAATCATGGTGGTTGACCATTAACTACTTCATGCGAACTCCCTTAGTCATTGCTCTAATCACCCACCACCACTTGGCCAAACGCCTCTTTGAGAGTAAGAGAGGGGAGAGGATGGGCCATCTGGGCCTTCGATTCTCGATCCACCATGGACCCAGGAAGATCCAAGGGCTTCTACTACTTTTCCTCATGAGATGCCCCCATGCATGCCCAGACAGTGAAGCGGGGAAATGCAAATCCGGCAGCAAGGAAGGAAGGGGTAAGGGCCACCCCATCATATACAAAATGACCGCCCTAGCCCACCTTGGCCCATTGAGTATGTTGGTAGCCTTGTATTGTAGCGAGGCAACATGGAAGTCATACGCCCAAAGAGGCACACCAAGGCAGATCTCGGATAGCAGGGCAAGAAGATGGAGGTGGTTGGGGCGGCTAGGGTTTGCAAAACTCGATGAAAGGAGTGCAAAAAGGTTAGGAAGGGAGATTTATAGGCAAACAGGGTCTAGATTGGAGATAAAGGTGGTAGGAAGCGATCGATTTGTTTCTCTAAGGCAGTAGTAGGTGGCGTTGACGTTCTTTGTGTTGGTGATTAGTACAGATTTAGAGGATGTCTTTCGATCATCGATTTGAAGTGTAATCAGTGAGGTGACGATCTAACGGTCCACGCTGGTAGGGACACGCTACGCAAGCTCTAATTTTCTGAGAGGGTGTGAGGTGGATCAGATTTAAGTGGGTGGATGGGCGCCTGGATAGCATGGCCTCCTTGGGATCAAAAGGATTCAAATTTGATTTCTAATCACTTAAATTGAGTGGATAAGAGTGAAACTTTGAAAGGACATAACTTGGGCTATGATGGTTCAGTTGAGGTGATTTTTGTGCCATTGAATTCATAATTGAATCCTCTACCACATTACATATATTTTACAGCAAGAAGGGTTAACTAAAGTTCTTCAATTTTGATTGCAAGTTGATGATACATAATAAGCATGACACTTAGTTCAAAACCAAGAGTCATACATAGGTACAAAGTGGTATTTAATCAAATCCAACTCATCAATTGGGCATAAGGTGACTTGAAGTCATGAAAGTGAGGAAGAGAAAGGGAATTGAGTAGAATATGGAATTTAATAAGTCAATATGTACATAAATTTAATGAGAGAAAATCCAGGTTATCACAATTTGTATTGGGAAATACAGACAAAGAGTAAGGCAACAGAAACAAAAAAATTATCTATATGTATTCCCATAACAACATGATTGTGTCAACTACTATGACACATGAAGGATGTTGTAATGAGTTTATACCTTATCTTGGAGCAAGTCCAAAGACTATAACTTGTTTCAGTTGTAACTATCTTCTAGTTGTTCTTGGACGGTGGTTGTGCAGCTCATGGTCTTCACCACAGATAGCAAACTGAACAACTTCAACAATGACTCCCGCGGTCTCGCCACGTACTGTAGGTTGATGTTGCTCTCTTAGAAGAAGCCAAGGAACTCCTACCTCTATAGTTGTCTACGCAGACCAACTAGAACTCTTCTTGTTCAACTAGAACAGACAAGAAGGAGTTGTCCCTCCTGTTGGTGTACTAGTCACAAACTTGCTCTCCCACAAAAATAGTCCTAAGTTGTTCTCCAACGTCGCTATCCCTCCCTAGTCTTGTAGGACTTGTTTGGTCTCTCTTAGTTACCACAACCAGAGAAGACAACAATTGTATTAGTAATTGATTCTCAATTGCTTATGTTGTGTTGTGTTCTGAGAAGAACCCACTACCCCTCTATTTATAGGAGGGGTTAGGGACATGGTTCCCAGTCAGTTTGGGATCTATGCGGGAGTGGAAGGGACTAGAAGATCTTAAATTTTCACAACCTGCGACATTTGAAATAGTCATCTGGAAGATTAGGCAGTCATTTGGCTTTCGAGATGGTCATTTTTCTCTGCAAGATGGTCATCTGACAATTTCCGAATCACATATGAATTTGGTAATTCAATTCCAATTAATGCACGTCATGAGTTCAACACTAATTCCTTGTTGCAATCAAATTTCCCCACAAACTAAGTGATCTTGCACATGTGAGATGGTTGTCTCTCTCATATAGATGTTCGTTTGGTGATTGGAGCTGAATCGGTCCATTCAACAGATTGAACTGGTTGGTTCACACCTTAGTTTAGGTAGAACTTAGCCAATTCAATTTGTGATCAGCCTAACAACCCAAATGACCATCTCAGCATTTGAGATGACCATCTGGTGCACCATATGGTTGTCTCACCCTGTGAGATGACCCGCTGGGGTGGAGTCAACTGATCTGTTGTGCGAAGTGAGTACCTAAACACTTTAGTAATCAATCCCATCATCATTTAAGATTAAACTCCTCTTCTAGATGAGCTCCTATGTGTGTGAGCATATAGGTTTCATATCACACTGGCAGTGAATGTCCACAACTAAATTACAACATCACATGTAGATAGCGGTGCCTAGTCGCACATCAGTGCTAACCAAGTGAATGGAAAGTTAGAGAACAACTTCAACCTACAATCTATTAAGGTGTTGTAGTTATTGTATAATTCCTTTGTCTCTGATATCCTGAGTGAACTCGAGGTATGGATATTTTCGTCCTCTCAATGTTCACGTCATGTTTCTTGAATGAAGAGCAGACTGTCTGAGATAATGTGACCTCAATATCATATATTGATTCACCTCTACATGCGCATGCGTTTCTCCGTATCTCTTATCAAGTGGCTAGGATATCAAACTCCAATAGGAGGGACAAATCTTGCTATTAGTCAGTATATTTCATATTTCTTATCTCTTTTTTGTGAGATGAAACCATACTAATATAGTATCTAATATTCCTTTCCTAACAAGTAGATCCATTGTTGTCACAGTATTATTACCAAGTCATCAATGGTTGGAACATCTATAAGTTCATCATATGAACTTTTAGATCAACATATTATTATTCTATGTTCATAACACAAGTATACTTGGCTTCTATTGTTGAATATAATTAATGTCTATTAGTTCAGAACCCTAACAACATTTCTCCTTTTAAATCAAACAAATTTAAATTTTTGATCTCTTTTGTCATTTATGGAATTTTACATCAATGTAACCATTTACATCTAACTCTTCCTTTATTGCTATCTTTAATTTCTAGCAATCTATACTTAAATACTTCTCATGTATTAATGAATATCATTAAAGACATTCCAAAAACCCTAATTGGAATTTAATATCATCTTTTCATGTCCGATACATACAAGATTATATGGGACAAGTACATCTATAGCATTAACGATGGATACATTGCTACAACCTATGGAATCTAAATCATGTTATTTCCATTCTTCACAAGAATTGGAACATATGGTTCCTGAGAGACTAATCCAAATTCTCTCTCATTGAATCCTTTCATTTTGAACTCCTTCAACACATTGCTATTCATGTTCTCAAACTTATATTGTGAAACTTTCAAAAACTATTCATATAGGTCTTGATCCTCATCTACTAAGATGTTTCACCTTATTCTTCATTTTTGAAAGTGTTTTCCATGCCATCCCTCAACATTCATAATATTGAGATGTTATTCCTCATCATATGTGGAATACTCATATATGCTCCCACTAAATCTTTTGTAATCACATATTTTATCTTTTACCTTGATTCAAGTCAAACTCTTTCAAGTCAAAAGATCCCTCCCCTGAGATTCTTATTTCAATCCCAGATTGAACTTTATAGTTTATAGACTATTAACATTCTTGAAGTTATAAAACCTTTTAGGTCATGTCATTTACACATCCTCTGATGTATTACTTTTTACGAAATTCGGTTTCTATCTTCATATGCTAAATCTCTTAGTCTATTTTAACTAAAATAACAACCTTGACAATTAGTAAAGGAATTTCTATCATGTTCAACAACTTGAACTGATTTTAAAAACTTATTCAACCAATTTGCCCTTTTATGTTATCCACATAGGTCTTTTCCACAAGAACATAACTTCACCTTTTGGGTCTTACCCCTTTAGGTAGTACTATCAAGGTCATACCTTGCTAGCTTACATGGATTCCAGAATGACCTTAAGCCACTTCTCAGATTTGGCTCTGAATTGCTTCTAGTTGATTAGTTGACTCATCCTATTATGACCAACCTGTATGACTCTTTGGATTCATAATCCTTCAATTTCATATGTGTTCTACTAGAACTATTTTTTGTTCTGTGTCACATGACGAACTTGAGATTCTACAACAATTTGTGATTCTCTTAGTTCTCATTGTACCTTTTTATTGTCCTTGAACATTTTGAGTTCTACTTTTACTCTCATTGATTCTTTAGGAACTCAATTATCCTATCAACAAATATTTTGTTATTGGATTTGGATTAATAGTAACATTCAACAATTATTGTTTGTGGATAAACGTTTTCAAGAAACTACATGTAGGTTTCAATCCTTTAGGCATATTAGGACATTCCCAGATCATATATGATGTCTTATAAACCATTCAAACGTACATCATTTAGTGATAGGTTTATATTTATGAGGATATAACAAGATTAGACTAATTGATAATTAGATCATGACTCATCATGGTATAGTTCCTTCATTCTGACAAATCATCATGACTAGATGGATTTGACTAGTGATACATTATCACAGATCTTTCTTTGAAGGTTCGCAAGGTATTGATGTAAAGGTATCTCAACATTTGATCTCATCACAGTTTCTTAATACTTTTATCAAAGTCATACTTCATTTATAATCTTCTTGAACACTTCAAGAGATTTATCTTTCTATTTTGTTGAGTACATATCATCATACTACCAGTAAATGGAACAAAGTATGAGTAATTATCTATAGCATTCATTTCATAAGATCTTCATTCATCATATGTATGAGGTCTGATGGAAGGCATATCCTCCCACTACATTTGGTGAAGAAAGTCATGTCATATTGTGCGTAAATAAGGCTTTGCATGTTTGCTTAGGTTCGATAACCAAGGGAATCTACATTAACATCAATATGTATTCTAGACATGCATTCCTTATATATACATGTAAGGTGACTATTGCTAATGATAATCATGAGTTATCAATTATAATCATTTGGTATTAACGTTATAGATTTTATTCCAAGATTCTTTCAAAATAAAATCATTGGATATTTGTGCATTGCCATGCAAGATCATATCTTATGAAATAGAAACATTAATATCTTACTTCATTGATCCATCATTCTTGTCATACAAGAATCTTAAAGTAAATATTTCTATTTTCTTGGCATAATGAAATAGCAATTCAACTAACTTTATTGTATGTCCATTGGGCTAAGATAAATTTAAATATAGACTAAAGACACTTGCTCCGCCTTTGTCTATCTTTGTCCTTTCATGAGGACTTTTAATTCTTTTCAGATCCTAAATCTAACACATCAAGTATGTGAGATATCTATTTGGTATCACATACCAAAATGAAAAAGTAATCAAATTCATCTTATAACGTTTATACCTGAAGTGGAGGCTCAAAGTCTTACTTCTTCTTCTTTAGTTCTTCTAACCAGAGTGGGCATCTTTTCCAATGTTCAGACTGGTGACAATAGTGACATTTGCCTCTTTTCTTCATTCCTCCATTTGCTTTGAGATCTAAAGACTTGGGCTTCTAGTAGACTTTTTATGTATTTTCTTCGTAATATTCATTTTCCTTGGTAAATTTTTATGAGTTTATGATAAACACTTAGAGTGTGTTTATTACATGGTCAATCATAAGGAGGGGTGATGGGGAAATCATAATTTTGTTTGTTTGCCATGTATTGTTGGCATCCCTCACCAATGAAGGGGACCAAGTCATGATTCATATGTAAGTTAATAAATCCAAAAGTGAGATGGAGATTCATATACCGTGCTTTAGAGAACTTCTAAAATGCAAACATCAATATTTCAATATACATGTTCAGTTTGGAACCAAATAAAACTTTACCCAACAACATCTCAATGTAATACAATGCTATACAACCTTCGACTCCATAATACGTAGCTATGGGTGTCATGAATATGGTGTCTTGTCGTTGTTCATTATCGAACCCAAAATACAACGAGAATACTACCCAAAAAATAATTTATTACAATTGCAAATTATTAATTATGAGTCGTCTGGTATGCGGCAAACTCTTTTGACTCTTGACAATAAATAATTTAGTCTAAGATACCCAATATGTATCCACGTCCAGAACTTAATAGCAGAAGTGCCTCCTGGCAATAGCTCGTGCTGTGACCCAAACAAACTCAAGTTATGTGTCCAACATAACAATGCTTCAAATCAGTGAACATCCTCGTGCTCTCGGTGCATCAGAAATAGCTGCAAAAGTACGCATTGTAAGACTTACCCAATGCTGATTTTGGAATATTATCCTTCTGTCACATATGATATATTTAGGAAAAGTTAGTCAAAGCCAGCACATTAGTCGGGTCACCGCTCCATCCGGTTCTCATTGCATTACGTGCACCTCTTTATTCTCCTAACATCCACTCATGGCCATTGTTGTATAGCATTGTGCCCCCGATAAGGGGACGAATGGAACCCGGTATCCTCGTCCAACACCTTCCTGCTCCCGCTGCACTCATGGCCATTGTTGTATAGCATTGTGCCCCCGATAAGGGGACGAATGGAACCCTGTATCCTCGTCGAACACCTTCCGGCTCCCGCCACACTCCTGGCCATTGTGGTATAGCAGTATACCCCCGATAAGACGACAAATCGAACCCAGCTGTTGCATCACCCGTTGTTGTACGTGCCACTCTTGAGTTCACCAACACCCACAAGGCGGAGCACCTATCCTAGATCACCATCCTCGTGGCATGTAGGCGGGGTCGGAGCTCCACTCGTCCTCTGTCATATTAGAGCAAAGAAGCTTGTTAGTTGGAAAGGCCTGAGGCTCTAAGTTATTCTACACCCAATTAATTGCTCACCGTTGGGAACTCATATTGGATTTGATTGGATCGTATACTTCAGTGTTGATCGTCCTGTCCCTCCGCATTACCAACCATCATGTTTTCCTCAGGGATTATTATTGAACACACTGACAATGGGGCAGCGACATCTTGAGCCATCTGCTCGCAGCCATGATAGCACCGAATAGCTGAAACTTGATTCCTAGTCGTCTGCTATACCTCTTTTGGATACGTGCCTTCCATCGCGTGCAGTCCTGACAGCTGTGAGAGAATGGATTAGAGAGAGAAGTGAATGGATAAAGTGTCACGGCGCAGCTGCGTTCAATTCAGAAAGGCCTTAAATACAGCCGACTCTGCCTTCAATGGCGTATTAACCACGCATACAGGCTGGACGAGGTCACTAGCTAACCACGTGACATTGGCTAACCGAAAGTGAAGTAAAGAACAATGACTCAATGCTAGATTTTAGTCTAATACTCCCCCTCAAACTGGGTGTGAGTGATGGAAGAACAAACACCCAGTTTGTTTCGTAGAGTCTGAAAAATATGCTTGGAGAGAGGCTTGGTTAGAATGTCAGCTAGTTGATTGGAGGAAGAAACATAAGCCGTTTCAATATGACCAAGTGCCACCTTCTCACGAACAGAGTGGTAGTCCAGTTCTATATTTTTTGTTCTAGCGTGGTTGACATGATTGATAGTCATATGAAGAGCACTTATGTTATCACAGAGCAGTAAACTTGGAGCTTCTTGAGAGACCCGTAATTCTTTGAGAAGAGCAGAAACCCATGTAAGCTCGGCAGCAGCTTGAGCAAGAGCACGATATTCTGCTTCAGCGCTTGACTTAGCAATAGTAGGTTGCTTCTTCGAAGACCAGGAGATAAGATTCGGGCCAAGAAACACACAATAGCCTGTCGTAGATCTTCGTGTCATAGGGTAACCAGCCCAATCAGCATCACAATAGGCTGTGATAGAAAGTGAGGAAGCAGAAATAAACTTGAGACCAAGATGGACAGTGCCTTTTATATACCTTAGTATTCTCTTAACAAGGGCCATATGATATTCAGTAGGATTTGTCATAAACTGACAAACTGTGTTTACAACATGTGTTATATCAGGTCTACTAATCGTTAGGTATTGTAGACTGCCTACTAGATGACGATACTAAGTAGGACTTTCAAGGGGTGCGGTTGTTCCAGCTCGTAGTTCAACTTGATATCCAATTGGTAAAGGGATTGCTATGGGTTTGCAGTTAGTCATACTAGCCCGCTGTAGCAATTCCATGGCATACTTTGTTTGATTTAAGAGAAGACAATCAAAGTTGCGGATGGCATGAATACCTAAGAAATAATTTATAGCTCCCATATCCCTTATTGCAAATTGATCCTCTAAAGCAATCGTAAACTTGGTGAGAAGGGTTGTACAGTTTCCTGTTAAAATGATGTCATCGACATATAGTAGAAGAAACATCATATCTGAATTGTTGTGATATATGAACATTGAAGAATCTGAAGTACTAGTACTGAATCCTTGCTCAAATAAAAATTCACTCATCTGATTGTACCAAGCTCTTGGAGCTTGCTTTAGACCATACAAATCTTTCTGTAGTTTACAAATGTAGTTAGGATGATGAGAATCCAGAAAACCTTGAGGCTGATACATAAAGACTTCTTCAGATAGATTGCCATTCAAGAAGGCATTGCATATATCCAACTGTTTAATAGGCCAATGATTTGATATAGCAAGGCTGAATATTATTCGAATTGTAGGTGATTTAACTACCGGACTGAACGTTTCAACATAGTCAATGCCTTTCTCTTGAGAGAATCCTTTTGAAACCAACCTTGCCTTTAAACGTTCGACTGAACCATCAGACTTCAACTTAGTTTTAAACACCCATTTACAACCAACAACATTGTTTTGATTTGTTCTAGGTACTAGAACCCATGTGTTATTTTCTTGCAAGGCATGTAATTCCTGTCTCATAGCAGCACACCACTCATCATGTTTAAGAGCTTCCTTTACTGTTCTAGGTGTGACTGGCAAAAGAGTGGTATTAAAACAATACTTTGGATTTGGTTTACGCACACCTGCCTTGCTTCTAGTTTGCATAGGATGACTAGGTAATGTGTCAGATATTTTCATTGATAAAGAAGATAACATACAAGGCTCAGAAGAATTTCTAACAGCTTCAATACGTAAGCTAGGGGATGACATAGAAGAAGGTAGCAATTGACATGATGACTTAGGCGATATGGACAAAATGGTATCATCTGAGGTAGAGTCATGAGAACATATTAGTGAATGAATAGGAGTTGTAGCAGAAAGTGAGTTATGACGAGATGTATCTGAAGCTGAGGATATTTCCATAGTGTGTGAAAACATCCGTGCTTGTTCTTTTGTATCAACAGAATGAGATACAAAGGAAGACTGAATATTGCAATCATCTTGATCATCATAATCTATGAAGACAGAGAGTTCTCCCAACGGTGTTAAATTGATAGTAGACATAGACGTTTTGAAAGGAAAATGCTGCTCATTGAACGTCACATGTCTAGAAATATAAACTATGTTAGATGGAATGTGAAGACATCGATATCCTTTATGAGATTCACTATACCCCAAGAATACACAGGGTAAAGATCTAGGATCACGCTTGGTCTTGGCATAATCTCGAAGATAAGGAAAGCATAGAGAGCCAAAGACTCATATGGAACTGTAATCTAGCTTTTTAGAGAATAATGTTTTAAAAGGACTCTTCATGTTAAGAACTTTACTAGGAAGTCAATTAATGAAAAAGTTTGCTGTCAGAAAAACTTCAACCCAAAATCTTTTTGGTAGATGGGATTCAAACATCATTGATAGTCCGAGTTCGACTATATGTCTATGTTTGTGATCAGATGACCCATTTTGCTCATGTGTATAAGGACAACTTAGTTAATGATTAATACCATGCTCTTTCAGATAGGCAGACATATGATTATTTACAAATTCACCACCACTGTCTGAATGAAAAACTTTGATTGAAGCATTGAATTGATTTTTAACTTGTTTATGAAAGTCAACAAAACAAGAGAAAAAGTCAGATTTCTGTTTAAGTGGAAACATCCAAGAATAGCGACTACAATCATCAATTAGAACAACATAGTATAGATAACCCTGAGTAGAGCTTACTGGAGATTTTCCCCACAAATCACAATGCACAATAGCAAATGGAACAGTACTCCTCTCATGCGAGGTAATAGAAGGTAACTTTTTACTTTTTCTTAGTTCACAACTAGTACACAGAGTATCTGAATCCACTACGCTAGAAGTGACTCATATTTCTCCAGATTCTTTGAGCTTTATTAGAATGCCTTGATGAGGATGCCCCAGTCTCTTGTGCCAAAGTTGACTTGAGGTTTTTGTAAATCTATTAAAAAAGAATGCAGCACCAGTCGTAGATGACAATAGGTATAGTCCTCCCTTGCAGTATCCCTCAGCCAATGTGTTGTGTGTCCTCAGATCCTAGATAAGAAAAGCATCACGAAAGAACATGAAGTAACAGGGAAATTGAGAGGTTAATTTTGAAACTGATAGTAAATTCCTCTTAATACTAGGAACTATAAGCACATCTTTCAAAGGAATTTCCTTATGTCCAATTAGAAATCCATTGCCAACATGAGTAATGGGAAGATAATTGCCATTTCCAACCATAATGAAATCATGTCCTTTATATGTAATAAGATTTTTCAATATACCTGGAGCTATAGCAATGTGATCTGTAGCTCCACTGTCCACATGCCACTGAGATGTTTCATCTTCACTTAACTTGATTGCAGCAAGAGCTTTGGATGACTCATTTAGAAGCTTAGGTATTGCAGTCCTCTGATGGTTATTATTAAAACGATGCCAACAGCTAAGAGCATCATGTCCTCGTTTGTTACAAATTTGACATAGAAGAAAAGGTTTACCATTATACTGATCAGGAGGACGTGAAGCTGACTGAATAAATCCCCTTCCTTGAGAATTAAAGGATGCATTTGGAGCATAAGTACCAGGGTAGCTATCGAGAACACTGTTATTTCCAAATCTATGATCATAACCTCTACCTCTCCCCATATTTCTCTTATCATTCCTAAATCCAGAGTTTCCAGCTGACAAATTTCCAGTATGAGCAAAGGAATCATTACGCTGACTGAGAAAGGTTGTACTAGTGTTTATATTGATCCTTCTAGTAATGCGACGTTCAAACTCCTTCAAAAGTACAATGACTTCATCGAATTTAGGAATTGGAGGCTTTACCATAGCAGTGGAAAACCTATCATATTCAGAGTTGTCTAGCCCGTTTAGTAATGAAAAATCTTTATCAGAACCAGTAACAGATTTCCCTAGTGCATGAAGCTGGTCACAGATTTGTTTAAAATTCTTCAGATATACAGCAAGAAGATCAGAACCTTTATGAATGTTTCTTAACTGAGACACAAGCTCAAACTCTCTAGACATAGAAGACTTCATAAAAAATGAGGTTAAAGAATCCCAGACCTCTTCAGAAGTAGTGAGTCCAATGACTTCACCAAGCATTTCTTCAGATAGTGTTCCCATAATCCATGCTTTTACTAACCTGTCAGTACGCTGTCATGAGCGAAACTCAGGATTCACCTTGATTTCTCCGTCATCATCAGTGACTTGAATCGGTGGTGGTGGATCTCCTCCATCAATAAATCCTTCGACACGGTTACTCTCAATTAGAGCCTTGATTTGTGCTTCCCAGTATAAGAAGTTGACGGAAGTAAGACGAACTGAAACAAAGTTTGCAACATTGATTCCAATCGGGTAGGGATACACCAATGGAATCGAAGCTGATGCAGATTTTCCTCCGCTAGAAGACAACGAGTTCCCAAACTGCTTGCCTTGATTTGTAGACGACGAGCTGATTTCGTTGTCCATATCTTTGAAAAGCAAGATGATATTGTAGATAGAGATCTAGACAAGAATTTCCTCTTTGATATACTAATTTTGAGAACGAGACAGGAGGAGAGCAGATTCAGAATCTCGATGATGACTATTGAATCAGAAAGTAAGGCAGGATGAAGACGATCTTCAGAAAACGGCAAGGAACTAGGATGATTCCAGAGGACGGAGCAGTTGAGAACAGATGACAGAGGATGGAGACGATCTTCAGAGACAGCAAAGAACTAGAATGATTCCAGAGAACGGAGAAGCTGAGAACAGTTGGCAGCGGCGAGATTGCGGAAGTGAACCGAGATCGCTGGCTTGGAGAAGACAATCTTCTTCTGGAAGAGCTCTGATACCATGTGAGAGAATGGATTAGAGAGAGGAGTGAATTGATAAAGTGTCACCGCGCAGCTGCGTTCAATTCAGAAAGGCCTTAAATACAGCCGACTCTGCCTTCACTGGCGTATTAACCACGCATACAGGTTGGACGAGGTCACTAGCTAACCATGTGACATTGGCTAACGGAAAGTAGTTACATTGTATAAACTAGAAGTAAAGAACAATGACTCAATGCTAGATTTTAGTCTAATAATAGTGTCGTTGGCATCAACATCTTAGGTACAAGGACATATATACCATGAACATGTATAGACGACGCGTCACCTCTACAGAACTTTGGAGGAATGAGTACATATATACGATAGGGATCTTCTTCACCAACCTCATCTACTCTAATCCAAACACCCTTATGGGTGGCGATATGTCTCAGTGGGGTGGATGTCTAGGCCATTATTGCAAAAGTAGGTTCTGATTCAGAGAACGAAAACAACACGCTCTTAAACAAGTAATTTGAGATCCACAAATTTTTTTAGCCGATTTAGTGATCCGCGAAATTTTAAAAGAAGGATAGCATAACTAAGATACTCACACAAATGTTAAAAACACCCTCAAAATGTTTAAGAAGATTAATGGTTTAGATTTTTAAAAAAAATATTGTACTATGAAAAACTATTTGAATGTATTCTGCTCAATATATACTCGAGTATATTCTAGCCTACATGACCTGCCACCAGCAAGCCAGCCGGTCACCACTAGCAGTGTCGGCACCACCGGGCGGCCAGACTAGAACAATAGATAATGATGGCTTTCTCTCCCTCCTCTTGCAAGCCTCTCTCTCTCTCTCTTTGATGTTTTCTCTCTCCTCCTTCTATCCTTTCTCGACAACAGATGATTGTCCTCACACTAACTAGCCATTCCAAGAAAGTCTAACTGGAGAGAAAGCTCGATGGTTTTTGCAGCCAGTGCCTATGGACGGAGAAAATCTTGGCGGACTGTGAGTCCTGGAATCACAAGGTGACTGTGTTGTCTCTCACAACACCGTCTCTATGCTTACCGCCTCACTAGGTTTACCACAGGTGGGAGCGTAATAGGCATATATATATGCAGCCTACAGAACTTATGCACCTCTAGGCTGAATAGCCGCCGTCGTGTTTCAGAGGAGATCTTGTCGACTACCATAGCTTGGATGTAGCCATGGACAAACCTCGGTAGTTCTACGACAGCTTGGACGTAGCAATAGCCAAATCATAGCCAAACATTGTCACAACTAATACATGTACTAGTACATAACTAGCCTTTAGTGTCGGTTATTTAAGGCCTTTAGTGTCGGTTTTTAAGCGACACCTATGTGGGCACCGCTAAAAGCCCAACCGTTACACGTCGGTTCTCAAACCGACACCACAACCCTTCGCGCTCCACCGAAAACGCGCCAGAAGGGGGTATAGGCGTCGGTTATTAGCTTTGAAACTGACGCGCCACAGAAAGGGCGTCATCTGGGACACTATCGACGTCGCTTTATTAGTGATAACCGACACCATCTCACCCGCTGCCACGGCCGTGTTGGCCAGCATGGCCATGGTGTCTGGTGCGCTGCCACGACCATGCTGGCCAGCACGTCCATGGTGTCTGTCCTGCTACCACGACCGTGCTGGCCAGCACGGCCGTGGTGTCTGGCCTTATTAGGGAAATCGACATCGGTTACTAGTAGGGCAACCGACACTGTAACCATTTGTCGTCAGTTTTATACAAATAACTGACGCCTATTTTATGTTTTTTTTTCTATCAGTCTGCAGACCTGTTGTGGCTGGTCGCAGGATGAGAAACCTGTAGTTCAGTTATGTACAGTAGGTTTTACGACATCCATTGATATCAGTCAACAACAGACCACAAACCTGTAGGTTTTACGACATCTATTAATATCAGCCAACAACATGCCACAATTTCTTTACCTGGTATGTTGAGATTGGCAGCTCGTTTCCTTCAGGAAGCATTTCTTTCAACAAAGACAACAATAACGTGAAGTTTTTGTCGTTCCATCTATTATTAGCTTTCAGCTTATACAATCTCAACACAACACTAAGCTTCGTAAACTTAGTACAACCTATGTATAATGATATCTCAGCATCATGCACAATGTTTTTAAAAATGGGAGGTGGATCGGTGTGCTCTACCCCACAACTATTTAACATCGCATCAACGATGTCTACTGGAACTGGTTCATTCACATCTACGTCATCGGAGATAATTTCTTCTTCCACACAAGCACTGCTATCGACATCCACTGGTTTCGGGTTTGAAATCTCTCCATGCTAGTGTCATTCTGTATAGCCTTGTATAATCTCATTGCACATGACATGACTTTTGATTTCGTCACCAATGCTGACTTTCAAGTTGTTACCGCAATGCCTACATGGACAGTAGAACCTATCTCCAGGTTGTTTCCTATGTTCCTCGGCAAATCTAATAAACTGGTCAAGACCAGAAATAAACTCTGGGGTGCAACGATTATGAATGGACATCCATGATCTATCCATTCTATGATCAAAGAGAAAACAAGTATATATTACAACAAGATTAGGGTCTAGGGTTAACAAATACATGTGATGTCATTCTTATATATAATAAATGTGTACCACCTATCCCATCCTTGAACACCTAATCTCACTAGTAAGTGTATAATGTGTATTGGGTTTTCAAGAAAATTTCGACAACATTTCCCCGCTGTTCTCTAAGTACATATGTACATAGAGAACAAACGAGGAAATGCTACCGAAATTTTCTCGAAAATCCAATACACATTATACACTTACATCCTAAGTGAGATTAGGTGTTCAAGAACCATCCCAAACCGGGGACTATCTAAGATTTACTCCTAATTAGTAAATCTTGGACGGGTTTCTAGGCCAACAAATACATGTATTGTCATTCTTATATATAATAAATGTGTACCACCTATCCCATTCATGAACACCTAATCTCACTAGTAAGTGTATAATGTGTATTGGATTTTCAAAAAAATTTCGGCAGCATTTCCCCATTGTTCTCTAAGTACATATGTACATAGAGAATAAACGGAGAAATGCTACCGAAATTTTCTCGAAAATCTAATACACATTATACACTTACATCCTAAGTGAGATTAGGTGTTCAAGAACAGTCCCAAACCGGGGACTATCCAAGATTTACTCCGAATTAATAAATCTTGAATGAGTTTCTAGGCCAACAAACACAATGATAGATATGTGTTGGATCCTAGATGGGTGATTAGATGCTCTAGAGGGGGGTGAATAGAGCTGAAAGCACTTAAACAAAATTCATTAAACCTTCAAGATATATGACAAGATAAGGTTGCTAAATAGGTAATTTGAGTGCAACTAAATCATGCATAGCAAGGATAAGAGAGATTGAACATGCACCAATTAGACAAGCTATTTAGAGTGGTTCCACACTTCAAACTAGAAGTGTGTCAGTCCACTTTCCTAGTGAGGTCAACCTCTAGGACTTCCAACAATTGCATTCTTATATTCATTCATAAGACTTACAATACATGACCAAACAAAGGACTTACCTATCCAATACAAAGAGTCTTCAACCTTACCAAGGACTTACCCACTTTGTAAGAGTCTTCGGCCTTCTCCAAGGACTTACCCACTCTTGCACAAGTCTTCGGCCTTGCAGGAATTACCCACTCTTCTTGGATCTTCCGCCTTTGACTTCACCTTCACTCGGAGAAGCTTCCACCAAGGACTTACCCACTTGAGCTTGAGTCTTTTGCCTTCTCCAAGGGCTTACCCACTCTAGCTCCAAGTCTTCAACCTTGATCTTCACTAAGGGACTCCTTCCCTTGTTCTTCTTCACCTCTCTTGGACAAGAGAGAGAACCTTCATCTTCATGGTTGCAAATGAGAGATGGGGAGGTGGTGGAAGTGAGAGCTTCACAAGATATATATGTAGGACTAGCTCTCTTACAGATTTCCTACTCACTCTAATGTATATAGCAAGTGATTAAGCTTAGAGAGAGAGAGGAGGATGTAGCAAGCACTCAACTATAGAATAGGAGCCTCACATAGAGTTTGCAATGAATGCTCAACCTTGGAATGAAGCCCAAGGGATCCTATTTATAGCTGGGGACGCCTCTTAGCCTTTGGGAACACTTAAGAACGAAAACTAGCCATTTTGTGGCTTGCAAGGGATATATTTTCACTTGTTGCAACTCTACAACGACTAGAAACACTTTTCTTCATTTTACCGTACAGTGCAATCGGTCGAGTTCTGATGGGTGTAACTCGACCGATCAAGTAGGAGGCAAACCGATGTTTAAAGGATCGGTCGAGTTTGTCCTGAGGAAACTCGACCGACCATTTCAACTGGAAATGGCCTACTACCCAATCGGTCGAGTTCTGTGAGTGCACAACTCGACCGATGCAATCTTCAGAAAATCGACCAAGGTGGATCGGTCGAGTTTCAGGGTGGGAAACTCGACCGACCAAGTGCCTATAATTGATTTTCAAAGATACATCTAAAGTTCTCTAAATTCGATCTAAGTGTTCCTGATATTTTTCTAAGCTTAATTACAAGTCATACAATCATTACAAGTGATTTACAACATGATTATAATGTATATACATCATATTACAAAAATGTGCACTTGTATGACTTTGACTTGTCTTTTCTCCAATTTGATATGCGCAAGTTAGGGCAATTGGAGTGTGTCTATACCTAATCTGAAAACACTCAAGTAGATGCATTAGACACCAATATGTGGAATGGTTAGTCATCATCAAAACATGGGTTTAGTCAATTTAGACGTGAGTCAATATTGACCTAATTGACCTTGAGTCAACAATATGTACATATTAGGGTTTCAACACAATTGATGTTAGGGTTTCATCAATGTTAGAGTTTAATCAAATCAAATTAGGATGCTAGAATGGACACGTTTAAATCTTATTTCAACATGTATCAAAATTTACTGAATTAGGTCAAGAATTAGGATTAGAAGCACAAATATATGCAAGTAAAAGATGTGTTCATATCCTTGGTTGATTTACAATAGCAACATCTAAATATATAAACTCAAAACATTAGATAAATAAATATAATCAGTAGATAAACAAATACAAAGCAATAGATAAAAAAAATAAATGAACAAAATACCATCTTTTCTTCCTTCTCCCTCCTTACCAATAGCAAGCACGGCTGTGGTTGTGTTGGCCGACCACGGCCGTGCTGCCTAGCACGGCCATGGTCGGCCAACACAGCCACAGTCGTGCTTGTTGTTGGTAATGAGGGAGAAGGAAGAAGAAGAGGGCTACCTGTCGAGCAGGAGAGCGGCGGAGCTGCGAGCTGGGGCAGGAGAGAAGGTCGCCGGAGCAGGAGAGCAGGTGGCCAGAGCTGGAGCAGGAGAGCGGCGCCGGAGCTGGAGCAGGAGAGCAGGCCGCCAGAAGGCCGCCGGAGCAGCGAGCTGGGGGCAGAGGGCAAGGAACGACAGCGGCTGGGGGCCCAGAGCAACGAACGGCGGCGGAGGCGGAGATCAGAGGAGCAAGGAACGGCGACAGAGGCAGCAACCGGAGGTGAAATTCGCCGGACCAAACCCTGCGCGAGATTGAATGAAACAGAGAAAGGGGAAGAGTTTGGCTCGCACGGGTGCTATTAAGTTAACAATAGGTGTCGGTTCTTAAATAAAACCGACACATAAAACTAAAGGTGTCGGTGCCGACACCTATTCTCAATGATAGTTGTCGGTTTTTACTACAAAAAAATCGACGTCTATCTACATATGCCGATTAAAAAAATTGTTCTCGATTAATGACCATAGTCGTCGGTTTCTTTTGAAAACCGACGCTCAAAGGGTGTGAAAGATTTTCCGGAAACAATGCGGGAAAACCCATAAGCGTCGGTTATATTATTGTAGTAAAACCGACGACCAAAATGTGCACAATTTCTGTCTCGCGAATAACCTTTCGTCGTCAGTTTAATAGTTAATAACCGACGCCATATGTTAAATTTTGGAGGTAATTTTTTTTCACTGGAAATTTTGGATTTGACGGTTAATTTTAGGCGTCGATTTATTATTAGGGAACCGACACTGAATAAAAGCGATACCCGTGTCTGGTCGTCCTTCACAGTTAGATGTCGGTTGTTTTATTAAACCGACGTTTTAGGTTTTAGGTGTCGGTCTATTTATACAACCGACGCTTTTAAAAGTGACGTTATAAGTCATTTCTGTAGTAGTGATGTAAACAAAAAAAAATATAAATTTTTATGCATCCAACAGTCCAAAAATATATGACAAACAGATCACGATCAAAGCAGTTCACTATTTCCTCATGCTCACACATACACAATCGCAAACATCCATAATTTATTCAAAATCCATGAAACCACGTATTGTTTGTACACAAAAATTGAATCGAGGCATGCTACACCATGATCCGGCCACGTTCCTTCACCCGGTGGTGTTCTGTGAGAAGTTACAGATGGTAGAGAGGAAGTTGAAGATGCTGTCGCCATAAAGCTATTCTGTTTCTGATGAAGACGTCGCCATGAAAGCAAGGGACAAGGACAGCCGCCGTGAAGCACCTCAATGGCAGGCCAGCTACAATTGGCCCTATCTGGTATAGGCTTGACAAGCACGCTGGGTATAAAATAGTTTCATGCAACTAGTATCAAGATAATCCAAGATCAGCTTAATAAATTGAGTGTATAATACCATCTCATCACCCAGTTTGCTACAAATATATACGTCCATTTATTATGTATTCTCTGAGAACCTGCCAGATGCTTACTTCTGTAATATCTATTTAAACCCGTGATTTATATTTTCTTGATTAATGCATGTAAAATTTCTGTCCACGTCGCTGCTATCTACAATTATCATCTTGCTCATATAATCTCCATGATGTTTGTTTTAATCAAACTTTTCATTCTTATTGTAATTTTTTGTATCAATATTACTGTCACCTACCTACACCGGTTACAACTAGTTATCATTAATGATATCCTCGTTCCTTCTAAGCTAGGTGAGCCAATTTCTGGACTTTCTTTAGTTTGTTTGAATTATCTTTTTTTTTTATCTGCAGGGGCCGAAGCCCCCCTCCAAACAGGTGCCAGAGCCCGGATGACCCAAGAGGTTGGTAAATACGGTTGCGCTACGGGAGGTATCGAACCCGGGACCCCCGGGGGGGCCAAGCCGTTGCGAACCATCTGCGCTACTACCGGCCGGGTCTGTTTGAATTATCAGTGTTGTATGGTATGGAATGACTTTAAAGGTATGTAACTATTAGCAGTTTCTCTAAATTGGCTGTATGGATCAGACTAAATTGTTTCTTCGTAATACATATGATTTCAATGTGCATTCTCACTAGTGGCTTCCGAAGTATTTTTATCTTGGCCAAAAAATAAAAATGGCATGTTTTGAAATTTTAATTACCAAAACGGCATGATTCATAATTTAATTCTCAAAATGACACATTTTTTAAACAATACATCCCTAAAGAGGACGTATTGGTTCTGGTTGGGCCAATACGTCCCCTCGGAAGACGTTTTGCTACTTTAAAAAAGTAATACGTCCCCAACGAGGTCCATCATAGCAATGCTTCCCCGCTGACGACATATTGCTTTTTTTTCTTTTTTTCTTTTTTTTAATTATGATACCATGTACCTTATATATACATATATATACTATATATAACAAACCGATTTGGATTAATTTTGCAATTTTCTCCAATACTATCGTGGTCTTCAATGCAATTTTTACATACACTTTAATAAATTTTGAACCAGTCCCTATTTTGTATCTAGATTTACTGGTTTAGGAGTTTACTGCAATCTTCACATAAGCATAAGAGGGGTTACGGTAGAGTCGGTAGCCGGACTGAACTCCAATCTGCTCATCCTTTTTCGGTTGTCCGCTCAGTGCTAGAGTTTTGGCAAATAGTGGATCTGCAGGTTAGTCGTCCGTTTGGGCTATACAAAAGTATGGAATCAGAGACGAAATCAGAGGACGCGAATCGTTGGCAACAACACGCGTTTTATAGTCGTCGGTTGTTACAGGTATTTGGGGAGGTCCTGACGTGGATAAGTCAGGTATCGTTTAGCTAGCATGTTAGTTAGGCGTTGGTTAAGGTTGTTGCAACAACCTGGTTAAAAACGACGGATCGGTCAAATTGTTCGGAAGCCTACGTGGTTGTATGGGTGGACTATATATCAGTCATGTAAGCCCAATTTGGGGGCATGTCGAATTTGAATGCAAATCCCTCATTGTGAATCCTTTGCCTTCTTCCCTTCTCTCGTCCCTAACCTCTAGCTACTCTGTGCACTTCTATCCTTCATCTCTTCTTCCTTCTGACCTTCTGGTATCTCACTGAATTGCTTATCTCGTGGCTCAACTGGTCACAATAGGGTCCAAGGAAGTAGTTGCTCCACGTCCTCGTCATCAGTACCATCTCAGGAGCAACAGAGTGGTATCAGAGCTATCGACAGAGGCAATGGCACCACTCGGTGACGATCCCTCACCGTCAGGAGTGTCGCGTGCAGAACTCCGCGAGCTAATGGAATCCTTGAACAGAACGGTAGATCGGCGTTGTTCGGAGACGGTTGGTTCAGCAAAGAAGGCGTGCTCCGACTTGAAGGTGGAATTCGCGTAGAGATTGGACTTCATCGTGGCTCAACTGGAGCTACTTTGGGCGGCAACAGGCAAGAGTCAAAATTCATCTGAAGAGAGAGATCGAAGTGGAAGTTTGTCGGCATCAACATCTGAGAAGAAGTCGATGAGAAGGTTGCAACTCAAGCTTGACAAATATGACGGTAACTCCGCTCTGATCGATTGGATTAGTTAGGCTCGACAGTTCTTCCATTTTTACAGTATGGATTCGGATTTTGATAAACTAGATCTGGTTTCGTACTATCTCGTCGGAAATGTGTTGCAATGGTGGAATTGGATGTCTGAATCGTCTCCTATCACGACTTGGAGTCAGTTTGAATCAGAGTTACACCTTCGGTTCGGGAATCCGTATGAAGATGTTGTTGGGGAATTCACAAATATGAAGCAAGTAGATTCGGTGAGAGAGTACCTGTCCAAATTTGAAAATATGTCCAATAGATTGCTGGGTTTAGATGAGGCCTTCAGAGTAGGTTCATTCGTGAGTGGCTTGAAGGAGAAGATACGATGCAATGTGAGAGGACACCGACCAAGAACGATGAGTGAAGCGGTCAGTCTAGCTTTGGCTAAAGAGGAAAAGTATATGTTGAAGAAAGGACCAGGGAAAGGAAATTGGAAAGAAGGTACAACAAAGAAGTGGAAGGGAACAAGTGAGAGCGTGACAAATGGACCGAAGAGGTTGACAGTAGAAGAAGAAAATTTTAGGAGAAAGAACAACTTGTGCTTCAAATGTAACGAGAAATGGGGACCGAATCATAAATGTAAGTTCAAAGGGAAGCTTTACCTGATCTAGGGTGAGGATTCTGACGAAGACTCAGGAGAAGAAAGCGATGACGAAATTGTCCAACAATGGACAAAACCAGAAAGTCAGCCAAAGATATCCCTACAGGCTCTAACTGGGGAAGATGCTCCGAAAATGATGAGAGTGAAGATGAAGATTCAAGGGATGGAGTCAATCACATTGTTGGATTCTGGAGGCACTCACAATTTCATTGATCCGCGAGCAATGAAGAAAGGGGAAATCTTGGTAATGAGAAACCAGGAGTTTACTGTGACAGTGGCCAATGGTGAAAAGGTCAAATCCAAAGGTAAATGTAAGAAGGTTGAGTTTGTGATAGCAAATATATGTATGGAAGATGACTTCCTAATCCTACAGCTAGGGAGCTGCGATGTAGTGTTGGGAGTGAGATGGCTTTGCCAGGTGAGTCTGGTGTGGTGGGATTTTAACAAGCAGGTTATGAGCTTCGAATTCCATGGAGTTCCTATAACTGTGAAAGGGTTGTAAGGGAAGTCGAAGATTCTGAATGCGAGTAGCTTTGCGAAGGAGTTGAGGAAGAACCAAAAGATGGGTGTCGTACAGTTAATGCACACTAAAGCTACACAGGAAGATAGTTCGAGTACAGTAGAAGAAGAAGAGGTTTCTGACGAGTTGACGAGTCTTCTGCAAGAATATGAGGATGTCTTCTGAGAACCTGGGGGTCTACCTCCAAAAAGGAGTAGGGACCATAAGATTCCTCTGATCGAAGGTAGTAAGCCAGTATCCAAACGACCTTACGCTTGTCCTCATTTTCAAAAGAATGAAATCAAAAGACATGTAGAAGAGCAATTGCAAGCTGGATTAATTCGACACAGTTCGAGCCCATATTCTTCTCCAGTATTACTGGTTAAGAAGTCAGATGGTTTGTGGCGAATGTGTGTGGATTATAGGGGTTTGAATCAGATTACTATTCTGGACAAATTTCCAATACCAAGGATTGATGAGGTTCTGGATGAACTACACAGAGCTGTGATTTTTTCAAAATTGGACCTGCATTTAGGCTATCATCAAGTCAGGGTGGAGGAAGATGACATTAGCAAGACAGCCTTCAGAACACATCAGGGACACTATGAGTACTTATAATGCCTTTTGGGCTCACGAATGCTCCGACAACTTTTCAGGCCTTGATGAATGATATCTTCAGAAGTTTTCTAAGGAAGTTTGTTCTGGTTTTCTTTGATGATGTGCTTGTGTAGCACGAATCATGAAACACATATCCACCATTTGTTGACGATGTTGGCTATTCTAAGACAACACCAACTATTTGTAAAAAGGATTAAATGCAGGTTTGCAGTAAGGAAGGTGGAGTATTTAGGCCATGTGATATCGGGTGAAGGAGTAGCTGCTCACCCTTCGAAGATTAAGGGAATCCAAGAGTAGCCGAGACCCTCGTCGGTGAAGGCTTTGAGAGGATTCATGGGTCTTACGAGTTATTATAGAAAGTTTATCAAGGGGTATGGACAGGTATCTCAACCTTTGACGAATTTGTTAAAGAAAGACAACTTTAAATGGTTAGAAGAAGCAAATACAGCCTTCGATCTTCTGAAATCTATTATGGTATCACCTCCTATTCTAGCTATGCTAGATTTCAATCAGGAATTCATTATTGAATCAGATGCCTCAGGTTTTGCAGTAGGGGCAGTCTTAATGCAAGGGAAACGACATATAGCCTTCCTTAGTTCAGCTCTGAAGGGTCGCCAACTCGGATGGTCGACTTATGAGAAAGAGATTCATGTAATCCTGTTGGCAATGACTAAATGGAGACACTACTTGATTGGAACCAAATTTGTCATTAGAACAGATCAAAGGAGTATAAAATACATGATGGACCAACGTTTACATACACCAACACAACAAAAGTGGTTATCTAAGTTGTTGGGCTATCAATATGAGATTGAATACAAATCAGGCTCTGTAAACAGGGTGGCTGATGCTTTGTCAAGGAGAGAGGATCTAGAAGATAAAGAACCTACTGAGCTTAACACTATTTGTTTTCAGGTTCTGAGCTGGCTGGAGGAGGTAAGAAAATTAATGGACGTTGATCCAACATTACAACAATTGAAGAAGCAATGGGAGGATGGAAAGTTAGATGCTAATAAGTATCAGATGAAGAATGGAGTAATGTTCAAAAAAGGGAAGGTTATCATATCTGCAGATTTGGAGATGAGTAAGAAAGTTGTCTTTGAGATGCATAACTCTTTATCAGGTGGCCATTTGGGGTTTGAGAAAACTCTAAGTAAACTGAGAGAAGTCTTCTGGTGGAAGGGAATGTGAGGTCAACTAAGGAAGTATATTTGAGAATGTGATGTCTGCCAAGCTAACAAATATGAAAATTGTCCTCCAGCTGGACTATTACAGCCTCTTCCGATTCCTTCTTTGACATGGTCTGATATAGCGACTGATTTCATTGATGCATTACCAGTGTCTAAAGGACACTCTGTGATTTTGGTGGTAGTAGATCGATTGTCGAATGTGGCACACTTCTTTGCGTAGAAGCATCCATACACGACTCAATCAGTGTTGGAAATGTTTGTAGAAGGGGTGTTCAAGCATCATGGAATACCAAGCTCCATTGTTTCTGATCGGGATACTATTTTACAAGTAATTTCTGGTAGGAGTTGTATAAGCTGCAGGGAACTCAGCTGAAGATGAGTACAACATACCATCCTCAGTCTGATGGTCAAAGTCAAATTTTGAACAAGGGATTACAGTGCTATCTAAGGTGCTACTGTGCAACAACTCCTCATGACTGGGTGAAGTTCCTACCCTGGGCAGAATGGTGCTATAACACAACACTACATTCAACAAAAAAGATCTCTCCTTATGAGGTAGTCTTTGGAAGACCTCCACCTAATTTGCTAACCTATGTCCCTGGACATGCAAAGGTACAAGGAGTGGATGGAGTTCTTAAAGACAGACAAGAGATTTTAACATTACTGAAGGCGAATATCATGAAAGCTCAGGATCGAATGAAATGATTTGCGGATACAAGAAGAATAGAAAGAGAGTTCAAGATAGGAGACATGGTTTACTTGAAACTACCTTTTGTTCGGTAGGGTTCAATGGTTGTCAAACGCCATACAAAGCTCAGTCCAGTGTTCTATGGACCTTTTAAGGTCCTGAAGAGATAAGTGTGGTGGCATATAAGCATCTCCTACCAGATACAACCTTTATTCATCCGGTGTTCCATGTTTCCTTGCTAAAAAAGAAGCTTGGGGATGCGATTCCAGGAGGAGTTAGTTTACCCCAAATTCCAGCAGCACAACCCTTACACCCGGAAAGGATTCTTGATCGAAGGATGGTTCCGGGAGGAGGACGGCGACAGGCTGTAACAGAAGTCCTCGTTCAATGGGGAGGGAAAGACATTTCTGAAGCTACATGGGAACAGCTCTATCGAATGCAGAGAAAGTATCCAGAGGTAGCCTTATTCAAGGGAGACCAGGACTCAGTGGCAGTAGAGTGAGACCTGATGCAGCGAAGGACACAACTGTGAAGATGTCCATCGCGAGTACGGAGCTTCGACCTTGAGGACATGGTCATTTTGAAGGGGGAGGGTGTTGTTATGGGTATTTGGGGAGGTCCTGACGTGGATAAGTCCGGTATCATTTAGCTAGCATGTTAGTTAGGCGTTGGTTAAGGTTGTTGCAACAACCTCATTAAAAATGACGGATCGGTCGGATTGTTCGGAAGCCTACGTGGCTGTATGGGTGGACTATATATCAATCCTGTAAGCCCAATTCGTGGGCATGTCAAATTTGAATGCAAATCCCTCGCTGTGAATCCTTTGCCTTCTTCCCTTCTCTCATCCCTAACCTCTAGCTACTCTCTGCATTTCTATCCTTCATCTCTTCTTCCTTCTGACCTTCTGGTATCTCACTGAATTGCTTATCTCATGGCTCAACTGGTCACAATAGGGTCCAAGGAAGCAGTTGCTCCACGTCCTCGTCATCGAAACTGGCTTCGTGTTTGGTAGCCACTACTGGGTATATTCATTTTTTGTTTAAGAACACATGTTTCTCTTTTCGTCTCTCTTCTGGTCTATATTGTATCTGACTGTGTGTGTTTGTCCGGTAACCTAGCTGAGCAAGTCTTTCGTCGTGCCGTCAATTTTTTATTTTATTCTTTTCTTGTGCCAGCTTCCAGACTGGTTTAGGATTAGTTATATGTCTTCCGGCCCACCTCTTGTTATCTGCATATTGTGTTGCTATTTGTAATTGATGACTCTTATGCATATCTAAGTTATAGGGTGACGATTACTCTCAATTTCATTGCCACTAACTTTCTATTTTCTAATCTATTCTTTATTGAATCCTTTTCTTCATAAATTTCAAAGCTAAGAAAAGATGAACAAAATTAAGGCTTATCGTAATTTGAAAACCATGTTCTCATGTTAATTAAAGCAGCTACCTTTGCAAACAATTCAAGTTAACCAATTTGCCACAAAATTATTTTATAAGTTAGGTAAAGCTATCAATAACGAACCCCTTTCTGTTTTACATGTCACTTTCTAAATCTATAAATATTTCACTTATGTTGATGGTTTGACTGAAGATAATCAATAAAGTACATAACAAATCATGTATATGTTACCCAGGATAACATATTAGGCGAAAATGTCTTTAGATATAGCTCGTCTAAATAATTTGGCTTAAAGAGAACAGGATTAACAAGTTGTTGGCATGTGTTTTCCTTCAATATTTTCAAAATAAAAAAGACTGACATTCATAATCGCACATTTAGCTTATCAGTACTCCAGGGTATTATATATACACTCTAATTAGACAACCATTTTACAGTCTTGATTCGAGTACGATTTTCCATTTAGATAATTATTTAAATTTATTTATGTCTTGCTTTTGAAATTATATATTCATCTACGTGTAACTTTATTTTTGAACTGATTTCTATTTATTTATCTACTCAATTGTATTTATTCATCTACTTAGTTGTATTTATTAGACCTTTCATAACATAACTCTTATAATAGACCTTGCAGATGATAACTCTTATCAATTTTGGTGTTTGTACTTTTGTGTTATTACTGGTTGGTATTGTTATGAAGAAATGGTTAAAGTCTACATTTATGCATACATGTATATGTAGGTACAAATGTACAATCATTACACCTGCTATTAGGAACCTTTACTTGCTCTAGGATGCAGCATGTTTCTTATATTTGTCTTTAAATTTTTTTATTTATTTTTTTGCAAAAAAATAAATACATATTTAGAAATCAACAACTTTTTTTAATAGGTTACAGAAATAATTTCAAATATAGAAAGCTCATCTTATTGAGGTTTGTGTTCTTTCAGTTGGTTTATTCTTTTAAATGTTAAATATATGCTTTACTTTTGTGTTTTCATAACAATCATGTTTACATAGTTGTTTGTATTTATGACCATAAACAATTAGATAATTATAACAATCAAAACTATATTGGTTATAGGTGATTGTCATCATGAAAGTACTAGGAAACTTATGCGACGCTATTTAGTTGATGCTAGAGCTCAACACGGAGATCAGAGTAATTTACCAAAAAAATTATATAAATATAAAAAGTATCACATAATCATAAAAAAATGTTACAAGTAGATTTTCAGGAGCGACACAATTTAGGGTTTCCATCATGTATTTGCATACATTGTGGTGCGTACATGTGGCTTGAGGAAAGAGTCACACACAAAGGTGATCAAATTCCTCATTTCCATTCATGTTGTTGGGATGGAGAGTTCAAGTTGCCAACACTACAATCTGTTCCCTATTATCTTGATGATTTATTAAAGGATGTTTCTAAAGAAACAAAACATTTTTGCAAATATATTCGTCAGTACAACAATGCTTTTGCGTTCACATAAATCAGTGCACTACAAGGCACATCAATCATTGATGGAAGAAGCCTTTACAATTTCCGCATACACAGACAACTTTACCACCGTATGGGTTTGCTTTTACCTTTAGAAAGTAATCAACCTCTATACGCTCAACTCTATGTATATGACACTAAAACAAATGCATTAGCAGATGTAATGTATTCTTGAATAATAAAGAATGCTCTAAAGTAGATATGCTTATGGTTACTAAATTACGAGAAATGATTGAATAGATAAATCCTTATGTTATAGTCTTTTGTTCCATCAATTAGTGGATTTCAACTGATTCCATTAGTCATTTTTTATTGCATTTTATTGCAAGCAGAAGCAATGTTGGGACTCAATATTCATTACCTATTGCAAATAAATTAGCTATGTTAGTTGTTGGTGGATATGCAGGGGTTTCTGAGTGTAGAGATATTATTGTATACCTAAAAGATAAAACGCTTCAAAGAATAAGTGAAAAGCATCCTGCTTATGTGCCGTTACAATATCCATTACTTTTCCCTTACGGTGAAAATGGTTGGAGACCAGATATTATGTGTGATCAAAGTGTAAGTGGACATAAGAGAACAAATGTAACTATGTTAGAATTTTATTTATAACGACTACATAGTCGTAATGTTGAAAAGAAATGTGCTTTACTTCGAAGTGGTCAGTTGTTACAATAATTTATTGTTGATGCTTATGCTTGCATTGAATCTTATCATTTAGCATGGAATAGGAATAATCAAGACAAACTTCGAGCCGAGACATATGCTAATATCAAAGATTCATTCTTTTTTGGAACAGTAGTGCAGTGGACATAGGAAAACATATTATCTTACCATCGTCTTTTATAGGGGGACCTAGGTACATGAGACAAAACTTTCATGACGCGATGACTATATGTGAATGGGCTGGTCCACCAGAACTTTTCATTACATTCACATGTAATCCAAAATGGACTAAAATATGAGAATATATCGATCATTTTGTAGGTGCATCAAGTGAAGATTGACTAGATATTATATCTAGGGTATTTAACATCAAGCAAAAACAGCTAAGGGATGACATTATTAAGAAACAACTATTCGGAAAAGTAATTTTAGGTATAAATTTGTAATTTATCTTAGGATTCATTGCATCAATACTAATTATTTTTCCATTAAATAGATCTTTCAGTTATAGAGTTCCAAAAGAGGGGGCTACCACACATGCATTGGTTAATTACTCTTGACTGTGATAGAAAAATAAGATCCGCTAAAGATGTAGATCGCATCATTTCAGCCTAAATACTAGATATTCATGTTGAACCTTTAACTTTTCACACTGTCTCTAGGTGTATGATTCATGGTCCTTGTGGTATTTACAATGACAATTCTCCTTGTATGTAGAAAAATAAATGCAGTAAGTTATATTTAAGGAAATTTAATGAGTCAACTATGTTTGACTCAGATGGTTATGTAGCATACCGAAGAAGAGATAATGGAAGACATTTCATTTCAAATTCAATAATCATAGACAATCATTGGGTTGTGACTTACAATATTCAGTTACTGAACAAATATGATGCTCACATAAATATTGAAATATGTAATCAGACACAAGCTATCAAGTATCTTTATAAGTATTTACACAAAGGTCATGATAGAGCTATTGTTGTTGTTCATAATAGAAATGATAAAGGTGTCGATGAGATAGCCACTTATCTAAATTGTCGTTATATATCTGCTTCTCAAGTATCTTGGAGAATATTTGATTTCCATATACATTATCGCAATACTTCTATTTTACGATTAGATATAGACTTACCTAATGAAATTTGTGTGACATTTTTGGATCATTAAAGAGTTCAAAATGTAATGAATCATCCTTTTATTGAATAGACTATGCTGACTAAATGGTTTAAAAAAAATATAGAAGAAATTAATTCTAGAAAATTAACTTACGTCCAATTCCCACAACAATGGATATGGGATACTAGGAAAAAAAGATGGTTAATACAAAGAGGTGCTTTTTCTATTGGCCAACTACCACATATCAATCCATTTGTTGGTGAGTTGTATTATTTGAGACTATTACTTAGTAAGGTTGTCGAGACAAAGAATTATGCAGACTTAAAAACAATCAATGGTCATCTATATAATACTTTTAAAGAAGCTTGTTTTGCAAAAGGTTAGCTTTCAGATATGTCTGAATGGGAACATGCTTTTATTGATAGTATTGCATGGGTAACGTCATGGCAATTACGTCATCTTTTTTGTTCCTTGCTTTTGTGTACCGAAATAAACAATCCTATAAAAAATTGGAATAATTACTAGAAGCATTTAACTGATGATTTCAAAAGTAGAGTACCTATTGATTCTAATATTCCTAGAGATATAGACGATGAGATGGTTTTGAAAAACAAAGGCTTATTACATATTGAAGAAATTTTAAACAAGAATGGGAGATGTTTAAAAGATTTTGTTAGGTTACCAATTCCAATTTACTCTGATGAAAGCTTGTCTAATAATAGGCTGATACGTGAAGAACTTATGTATGATAATAAGAGATTATGTATGGAATTTAATGACATATTTAGCAAGTTAAATGCCAGACAACTATTAATTTTCAATGACATTATTCAATCATGTTTTTCTTCTATCGGTCATTTTTCTTTATAAGTGGTAGTGGTGCTACCGGAAAAACATTTTTGTGAAACACATTGGCAAAAAAATTGTGAAGTGATGGAAAAATAGTTTTAGTTGTTGCTTCATCTGGAATTGCAGCATTACTACTGCTTGGCAGATGCACTTCTCATTCTAGGTTTAAAATCCCACTATAGTTATACAAAAATTCAACATGTGGTATGCCTTTAGGGTCCTATTTGGCTAAAGTGATAAAGAAAACTTCATTGATAATCTGGGATGAAGTACCTATGATGAATAAGTATGCATTTCAAGCATTAGACAAGACTTTAAGGGACATAATGCATTCCATAGTAGAAAATTCAAATGATCATTTATTTGGAGGCTTGACAGTTGTTTTAGGTGGATTTTAGGAAAATATTACTTATTTTACCCAAAGGAACACAAACTGATATTGTTAATGCTACTATTACTCAATCCAGACTTTGGAATGAATGTCACATTTATGAACTTTTGAAAAATATGCATGTTGAACATGTGAATACATGTTAATAGAGAACAGTTCACTGAATGATTACTGAGAATAGGTGATAGATCCATTCCGCATGTGCATCTCACTGATGAGTATGATGAAAATTGGATAGAGTTACCATCTGACTTATTAATAAATGAACAACCTACTATACAAACTTTAATTGAACATATCTATCCCAATTTTGATGCTAGATTTAGCGATGCAAATTATTTGAAATCACGTGCTATTCTTGCACCTAGAAATTATGAAGTTGATGATTTGAATGAATTACTGTTAGATCAGTTTCCAGGAATATCATCTTCTTCTTACAGTTTTGATACCGCAGAGACTTTTGATAGTAGTGAAACAATTGATTGTGCTATTGAGTATTTGCATTCTCTAAAATGTTCAAGTATTCCAAATCATATTCTATCATTAAATATTGGACCTCCAATTATGCTTTTTAGAAACATAGATCAATCAATAGGGATTTGTAATGGAACTAGGTTGATACTACAAATGATTAGCCTTTGAGTTCTAGATACTGAAGTAATTACAAGAAGTCATATTGGTGATCGTGTTTATATTCCACGTATTACTTTCACTGAAAAGAAAACTGGAGCACCATTCATTTTGAAAAGAAGACAATTTCCTATCAGATTGTCATTTGCTATGACTATAAATAAGAGTCAAGGGAAGACATTAGAATCAGTTGGATTATATTTAAGAACATCTGTACTTTCTCATGGCCAATTGTATGTTTCCATTTCACGTGTTACATCAAGAAAGGGATTAAAAATTTAGTTATGCAATTCTGAAGGAATACCAAATAATGTTACAAAAAATATAGTTTATAAAGAAATATTGCAAAGTGTTTCTAATGAATACACAGTTGCATGAATTTATATTATTTGACAATGTACGTATCTCAAATCAAACTTAAATGTTTTCTATTTTATAAATGGCCAGATTATTACATTTTATTAAATTTGAATAGATCATAATTTTGAAATATTATTTTTTCTTTAATTTGAATTTCATAGGAAGTCCAAATCAAGACATGAGTGAGAAGACTGCCAACACAAACAATCATAAAACTTCTGAGGGTAAATTTTTATTAAATTTAAATAAAATGATTATTTTGAAATACTAATATTATCTTCAATTTGTATGTCAAAGGAAATCCAACTCAAGACATGATTCATAAGACTTCCAAGACAAAAAAGACAATACTTTTGAACATGAATTAGATAATCTTTCCAAAAAATATCATCTTTCATAAAATAATTTAGACAAAATGAGCATGGACTCATACTTTGAAAAATATCTAGGAAAAAATATATATACATCTCTAAGATCTACTTAACAATACTTTCATTCGTTTAGAAAACTTACAAATATCTTAAATTCTGCATTGACTTTCATAGTTAAAGAATATTATAGTCATTTGGTTACTGATGGAACTCTGAAAATAGTTGATACATCTTGTCAATTTCAACATTTTTTGAAAATTTAAGACTACTGTAATTGTATTTACATACATTACTATATGTAAGTTATATCAATCTATGACTTTTTTAAAAAATCTTTATGAATTAAATAGTGGACATAAATGATAGTTTCAAAGAAATCAATCCAAAAACACCTACAAAAGAAATAATATCATCCAAAAGAATGCACAATGCTGAAGATGACAATGTAAAAGTAGATGCTACTGAACATGAAAACCCGATTCATGATAAGAAGAAAGCAAAATTGTCATTGGATTTGTCTTCTTCAATAATTTTAGCAGAGTCTTCTATGTTCTTACATCATGGTATGCAATATATTACTTTTTTTACACAGTCTTTACAGAGATAAAATGAATATGTTTTATAGATTTTTATGTTCATTTACATGTAGAACAAGAAAAGAGGTTATCAACAGATGTGCTGGAAGGATGCAAACCATGTCTACTGAGCATGATAACCCAATCTAACAAAAAGTGATACTCTTGGTTCATGTCACAAACAAATGGAGGCGTATAATTCACAAAACAACTGGTACAACTGATTCTCTGGTGATAACTTTCATAGATTCTAAGATTAGCATCATGTTTACTTAATATTCATGTTTAATTAATATTAGATGTTATTTTACTATAGATTTTGTATGTAATATTTTATTTGGTACTAATAGGGTGATGAGATCCAGGCAAGGGGTTTTCATTCAAATCTAACAAAATTGGATGAGATACTAACGATAGGAAATACTTTGATATTAGAATTTGTCACCATAAAAAAGCATCAGTTTGGCTTCAAAATTGTTCCTCATGATTTCATTATAGACATCAATGATCGTTCCAAAGCAATTGAAGTGGAAGATGACAAAACAATACCATATCATGTGCATCACATAACACTGTTGGATAGGATAAGCTCGTTGAAATCTGAAAATCAAACTCTAATTGGTATGCGACACATTTTTCACCATAGTTTTATCTATTATCTATTCATTTAACATTTATTTTGGTTTTGTTAGATGTAGATGGAATTATATGGAAGCTAGAATCAAGAAGCATGTTTACTTACACTCAAATTAGTCTCCATATTGTAGATAGAAGGTTAGTTATTATATCTTTCTATGAAATGTATTAATTCTATATCTCATTTATCTTTTTTTGTTTGTAAAGAGCAACTTCTTTGTCCGTTTGACTATTTGGAATGAGCTTGCAAAGAAATATGATGATGACTTGGTTATTTTTGTAAGGAAAAATGATGTTCTTCTTGCAACAAAAGTCAAATTTGATAAATACAATGGTATTCTTTTTTAAAATAAATTTAACTTATTTATATATTACATATGTCTTGAACAATGATTATTTTTTAGATGAATATTGTGTTGCAACTACTGATTACTCAGACCTTTCATTCCAACTAACTGACCTTCAATTTCAAATGTTGAATAAATGGTTAGCGAATGTCAAATGCATATATATATATATATCTTTTAAAAATGAACTTGCCTAAATTTCATAATGATAGTCTATTTTAATACTTAAAATAGGTTTTCCATGGAAAAAATTAAGGGTAAGATACCACAGGCTATTTGACCTTACAATAGGAAGCAAACAGGCAACACTACTCAACTCATAACCATCAATGATGCTATTTTACAAGCACAAGAAGCAATTTAGAAGGTAACAATACATTTTCAATGACATTTTACACCTACCCCTACTACATTCGGTCATTGTTTTCTTAAAAAAATCTACTATAGGCTTTGTACTTCACAATCAAAGTCATGGTTAGAAGTGTATCAAGCGATGATGAAATATTTTATAAGTGCTATCAGTCATGTTAAAAAAAATACAAATTAGCATCATGTAGTACTCGATGTTATCATTGTGGTGTCATCAACTGTGTTCCAATAATGAGGTATTTTTAATAGGTACATATTTTCCATTTATGTGAGTAAAATAGTTATATTTAATTTAAACCAAAAGCTTACTTGTGATAGGTTGAACATAAAAGCCCAAATTCTTCATGACAGTGGTGATGCATATGCTACACTTTTTGGAGAGAATGCAAATTCATTTCTAGGTGTTTCAACTAAAACACTACTATAACTTTTTGGGAAGGTTATATTTATATATTACATATGTTATTTGTTTCTACTAATCAGTTGTTACAAATAAAACAAATGCTTTAATAACCAAATTTTTTATTCTAGCATTTGGATCTTTTAAATATTTAGGATGAAAGCCAAAATGCAATTGATCAGATATTCACAGAACGAATCAGAAAAATTTATACTTTTCAACTGCGCCTAAGCAAAGACAACCAATGATATACAATGAATCGTGATTTCACTGTCACTTCTTTTGCACCATATCTACTCCAACAGTAGCATGTCACAATGTACGATGTATAAATTATTTCTCACATATATAATCATTTTTTTAAAGAATTTTTTTTTGTATTTCAACATTCTATTGTTATACAGAGAACAATTTTGAGGTGGCCTCCTGTCACAATTTACATATGACTACAAAAAGAGCGATCAATGCAACACAAGCTTCATATTTTGTTATATACAAGAAGCTTGTAGTAAAAAATATATTTTTCAGGTTCACTCTCTAAATCTAAGCTATTTTCAACTCATTGAGTACCTTTTTAGATTTGCATATTTGTTCAATGCTTTCTTCTCATACAAGATTACAACTTATATCTTAGTTTGTGCAAAATTTCACAGAAATTGCTACTTTTTTTATCATTAAGTGTGCTCTTCTATTACTCTTATAAAAAAACAACATTTATAAGAGGGTAAAGTGTGAGATAGACGGAAAGAAAAAAAATCTATGCATTTTTATCCAATCTATTGAAAAGGAGCTGGACTTTGCCCAAAAGCAGAGTATGACTGAGGAAAATATCTTGAAATGCAGAAATCTCAGTGAGGAACTCATCAAACTTCAAGCACAAAATGAATCTTATTGGTTTGTTAGAGCCAAAGCAAATGAGATGAAGGATGGGGACCGTAATACGGCTTATTTCCATAAGAAAGCATCTCACAGGAAAAAAAAGAAACATGATCAACAAATTAATGAATGAAGATGGGCACATAAAAACCGGTGAGGGGGAAATACAACATATTATCATAAACTATTTTGAAAACCTCTTCAAGTCTCAAGGGGTGCTACATGTCACAGATGCCCTAAGTAATGTCCCTAAGGTGATTTCAAACGATATGAACGATCATGTTGCTAAAGAACCTTCTCAGGATGAGATCAAAGCTTCCCTCTTCCAAATGCATCCTTCTAAAGCCCCGGGGCCTGACGGTTTCCATGCGGGTTTCTTCCAAGTTTTTTGGGACATTGTGAAAGAGGATATCACTAGATACATCAAGGGATGGTGGAAAGGGGAAATAGATATCTCGGAGATAAATAAAACCAACATTGTTCTGATACCTAAGTGCAAGGACCCTATCACTACTAGCGATTTCAGACCTATCAGTCTTTGCAACACTATATATAAGGTCATCTCCAAAGTTCTGGCAAACAGAGTTAAACCTTTATTAAATAAGATTATATCTCCTAATCAAAGTGCCTTTATCCCTGATCGTCTTATTACTGATAATGCGCTGGTGGCCTTTGAAGTTTTCCATGCGATGAAGTGTAAAGTGAAAGGGAAAAAGGGGTGGATGGCCCTTAAACTTGATATGAGCAAAGCTTATGATAGGGTTGATTGGAATTTCATGGATATGGTGATGGAGGATATGGGTTTTAACCAGATTTGGAGGACTAAAGTGGGGCAATGCTACCGCAGCTCGACTTTCTTTGTTTTTATAAATGGCTGTAAAAAAGGAAATATTGTCCCAAAACGGGGTCTTCGCCAAGGAGATCCCATATCACCCTATCTTTTCTTATTCTGTGTAGATGTTTTTTCATATTTGCTTATCAAAGCTGTTGATGATGGCATTATCCATGGGGCTCAAGTGTCCAAGGGTGGGCCCACTATATCCCATCTTTTCTTTGCTGACAACAGTGTTGTGTTCGCAAGAGCAAATCCTGTGAAGGCTTCTCTGATAGCTGACTTTATCAGCTGCTATGAAAGACTTCAGGGCAGAAGATTAATATGATCAAGTCGGAAATTTCTTTCAGCAAGAATGTCTCAAATGACAAGAAAGGGGAGGTTCTCAAACAGTTGACAATGAAACAGGTGGAAGTGCATGATAAATATCTCGGGCGGCCTACGATCATAGGCAGATCAAAGAAGTTGATTTTCAAGACTTTGAAGGATAAAATGTGGAGCCGTCTCAAGGGGTGGAAGGAGAAATACCTCAGTTAAGCGGGCAAAGAAGTTATTATAAAGTCTGTTGTCCAAGCCCTCCCAATGTATATGATGGATATTTTCAAGTTCCCCCAAAATATTATTGATGACATGACCAGGATGATTGCTAATTTCTGGTGGGGTTCTTCAAAGGGGCACAGACGAATTCATTGGGCGTCATGGGAAGAAATGTGCATGCCTAAATACAGAGGTGGTGTTGGTTTTAGGGACCTTAGCATCTTTAATACTGCTATCTTGACCAAGCAGGCCTGGCGCCTCTTCTCAAACCCTGTGTCCTGGGTTAGCAAAGTTCTTAAGGAAAAATATTTCCAAAATTATTCTTTTATGGAGGCGTTCAGAGGTTATGACCCTAGCTTTACATGGTGTAGCATATGGGGGGCTAGGGCCCTTCTGAGGGAGGGGCTGAGATGGCGGGTTGGGACATGTGAAAATATTATAATCTGGGATGACGTGTGGCTCCCTACTAGCAAAGGCAGCTGTTCGGATACTCTGTTCAGATTATGCTCAAAAGAGTGGAAGGTTGCTGATATCATTGACAAGAATACTAATTGTTGGAGATACGATCTGGTGAGTGCCATCTTTATCTGTGAAGACAAGGACCAGATCTTGGCTCTGCCCCTGTGCGGGAACAACGATGATGGGCAGTATTGGTTCCTGACTAAAGATGGGACCTATTCTGTCAAAATGGGGTATTGGCTGGGTTTCGAAGGCCCTGACCATCTAAGCACCCACTTATCTTCTGATGACGAGAAACTATGGAGAGTTATCTGGAACCTGGATGCTCCACCTAAAATAAAACATTTTGTCTGGCGTATGTGTCACGAGTTTATGGCTACGGGCACGAAGATGGTGGCCAAGCACATCCGGGTGGAGCCCTGCTGTCAGTTGTGCCATGCTGAGGTTGAAGACATAGACCACTCCTTATTTGAGTGTAGGTATGCGTGGGAGATCTGGAGAGAAAAGCAGCTAGGGAGGATCATTTATAACAGACCTGCTTCTAACTATTTCAACTGTTGGCGTTGGCTGTTTGCTACCTTGACCAAGGGCGAAGTTCTGGAAGTCGTTACTTACTATTTGGCGGCATGGAAATGCATAAAGGACCATCTGTTCAACGGCTCCGACCCAAATGCTTTGCTTACTGCCTCAAGCTTGACGAAATGGTTCTCTTTGCACTCGGCCCATAGAGCCATCCTTTCTGCCCCTGTTTCAAGGTCAAATATAAGATGGCACCTGCCTTTGCAGGGAGTTATGAAAATTAATGTCGATGCTGCGATCTTGGGTAATTATGCCACCAGTTTCGGGGTGGTTATAGGAAACCTTGAGGGTCGGTGTGCTTTCATGGCTGCCAAGACTGTTTTGGGTGTTTGGGACATCCACACAGCTGAGTGCTATGATTTGCTCTTTGGGGCTTCTATAGCTAAAAGACAGGGACTATCCAGAGTCATCTTCGAATTTGACACCGCAAATGTCATCTACCAAATATCAAGCAGCGCTAGGGGCCCGAGTCCACAAATGCAAATCCTGAAGCAGGTCGATGTTGCGGTAAAGTTTTTCAGACCAGTCAGCTTCTCCTACACGCCTAGAGAAGGGAATAGAGTTGCTCATCATGTAGCTAACCTTGGTTTAGGTGTTATTTCGGATTGTCTCTGGTCCGAAGGTTTCCCCAGTTCATGTAATGAAATCCTCGATTTGGATATTGAAATATAAGTATCATCTTTTAAAAAAAAGAAGCAAGGCGGATCCAGTCTGCATATGCTTTTGGCCAAACTTGCTTTGGCAGTTGAAATTCATCTTAAAAAATGAGGTTGTTTCTTGCACACCAAATGTGATACAAAATAAGCATGCCCAGTTGCCTCTCCTTGCTATTAGACACACAGATAATCATATCTTTGTTTGCGGGGATCACTACAAAATGTTGCTTTGATTTGTCCCACACTTCTACACAAAGTAGCAATTCCATAGTACATGGGAGTCATTCTCGTGGGTGGTTTTACACTGTGCACATTTAGAAGCAAGGCTGACTCCCCTAGTTTGAAGAAAGTGCTCTGTAATGAATTTCCCAAGTAGCATTTTCCAGCCAAAGATTTTGATTCTATTGGGAATCTTTATTAGCCAAATCCAACGCACCCAGTCCAACGTCAGTTTGTATAGCCTACAGAGAATCCATGCCTTTTTTAGGGTAAATGACTCCATCCCTTCAAAATAGCACAAATCCATAGAATCTAACTGAATTTGGTTGCAAACAACCGTAATTTCTGTCACACCTCTGGAAGTTGGGACGTGCCACTAGCATTCATGGATCAGAGTGTTCAAGTTCTAGTTTGGGCCCAAACCATTTCTCAACGTAAGATCATCTCCAACTAAGGAGTTGAGAAAAGCACCTTTAACACACGAATCTTCCTATAAGCTAATAGAGTTGCCACTCCCAATTTTGAATCTCACTTTTTGGATGAGGATGTCTTGATGCCTTAGGATGGATTTCCACATCCAGCTGGCATTGTATTTCTGATTATGAGACCACAAGGTATCATTTACCAGGTAATGGCTGTGAATCCACCAAACCCATAACTTTTCTTTGCAGTTAGTAATATCCCACAAGAGTCCTAGTTAGCCCAGCTTTGCTCCAAGCTTCAACAGTCTGGATGCCAAGTCCGCCATCCAATTTAGTCCTACACACATTCTCCTAAGAAATTGAATGGATTTTCTTTGCTCCTTCCGTGTCTCCCCAAAAGAAGGACCTGTGTAGTCTGTCAATTTCATCCATAGTCCCCCTGGGCAAGGGGAACGTACCTGTCCAAAAGAGGTGGTATGCTGATAGTGTTGACATGATAAGATCTAGCATGCCTGCCTATGAGAATAGCTTAGATTTTCAATAGTCAAGCTTGTTTTTTTATTTTATCTACTAAAGGGGAGCACATGCTTTTGGTCAGCCGACCAGAGAATAGTGGCAACCCCAGATAACGCACCGGTAGCATTGTTTTCTCCACCATCAAAATTGAACTGATATGATTAGGAGCTGACTTACTCAAGAATAGCTGGATTTAGGTTGAGTCCTGATAGGCCACTAAACACCTGAAGGATTTCTAAAACACCTTTAGCATCTTGTTCTGTAGCTTGAGCAAGGACCAATAAATCATCAGCAAAAAGAATGTGTGACAGATCATTGTTTTGTGTCATTAGAGGTCTGAATTTCTTATCTTTAATAGAGGAGTTGAGGATCATAGTTAGCCCTTCCATACTTATGACAAATAATTAGGGTGCTAGAGGGTCACCTTGCCTGATCCCTCTAGTAGCTTGGATCATTTAGTAGGGGCCCCATTGATAAGGACCTGGAAGGAGGGAGTAGACATACATTCCCTGATCCAATTTAACCAACACACTGGGAAATCCATAGCCTACATTATATCGAGAATATAGTCTCTATCAATTGTGTCATAGGCTTTACTTAAGTCCAATTTCAAGCAGAACTTATGACTCTTGCAAGTGTTAAAGTCATGGATAACTTTGTTTTCCAGAAGAATTGCATCTGAAATACGCCTTCCCTTAACAAAGGCTGATTGATTAGGACAAATAATCTCTGGCATAATATCCCTCAGCCAATTTGTAAGTATTTTTGCAATCATCTTGTAGATCATATTGCACAAACAAATGGGTCTCCATTCATTAATTTTCTCTGGTTGAATCACCTTTGGAATTAGGGAAATATATGTCTTATTTTCTTCTTTGAGTAGCTTACCTTTCATGAAAAAAAAATTATCGGTAGACATCTGAGCCCACAATATCCCAGGTTCTCTTGAAGAAATGCGCATTTTGACTGTCTGGCCCTGGAGACTTATCGTCATTTGCATTCTTGACAATGTCATAGATTTCATTATTAGTGACAAGCCTAACATTTGGGTCTTTTGATCTTCAGTGAGTTTCTTTAGCTTTGACCAATCATAACTGTTGTGTTTCCTGGTTTCAGAGTTGAACAGTTTATTGTAATTCTCATAAAAGCATTGTTTGATACAATCATCACCTTTAGTGTTGATCCCATCAACCATTACTGACTTGATTTGATTCCTACATCTTCTAGTCTTCATAGATGGGTAGAAAAACTTTGTGTTTGAATATCCTTACTTGAGCCATTGGACCCTTGACTTTTGGTGGATAATAGATTCTTTGATCCTCTTAGCCTCCACAGCTTCATCCTTTTTTGTTTTGCAATTTCCCATAGTACGTAGCTCATTACTTGGGTCTTGATCAACCTTGCTTAAGGCCATAAGAGCTTCTTTCTCCTTGTTTTTAGTTGAGTTAGTTAAGTCCCCAATCGTTCCCAGTTCCATGTTTGTAGGGCCCTTTTAGTATTCTTTATCTTTTGGTAGAGTCTGAACATAGGGAAACCATCAGTGTCCCTTGACCAGGCTTTGGAAACAATCTCTCTAAAACCTGGAATGTCCACACATGCATTAAAATATCGGATAGGATATTTTTGATTTGTTCTGGATTCATCCATATGCAGAACTAGCATATGATGGTCACTGTGTATCATCGATAAGGTTTCCAGCCACATATTCGGTAGATATGAAAAAACCTACATTTGACAAAAAGCTCTATCTATCTTGCATCAGGTGTTATTGGTACCCGTTTGTTGATTATTCCACATGAAATAAGGTCCTTAAGTAGGGATCTCTGCTAGCTCAGTGTCATTAATGGCTTGATTGAAGTCAAACATGGATCAAGCAATTGCTACTTTAGCAAATAATTTGACAAAAAATGGATTGCTTGTGTATTTTAGTCATACAATTCTAGAAATGATAAAGATATATATATGTATAATTCAATCAAAAAGTAAATCCATTTTGAAATTCCACAAAAAAATGCAGTCGACATGTCCAATGATTATTATATCCAATTTCTCTTCTATGTTCTATTTGAGACCACTGACCATTTTATAGATGGTGAGATAGATTGTTTTTCAAGTTTACTTGATCTTTATAGGTAAGTGCATGCTTTATTTTATACTCTCTTCATTTTAGAGAAAGAATATGTACTATCATATGAAACATATATTACATGTTGTCTACATGAAAAGTACATTGGTCTGAAAGTATTCTTAAAATGCTTAGGTTATAAATGTGTTTTCTAAAACATGTAATATTAAACGGTTGGACCATTCATTTCCAATATACATAGATTTTCCAAGTTCATGCTAAGGTTATATGGAATTTCTTAAACATGTAGCATTAAATGTTTAGCTCATTCATTTCCCATATACATAGGTTTTCCAAGTTCAATCTTAAAAAATATTATAATTGTGGATTAATGAGCTACAACTTTGGAAATAATATTATAAAAAATTATGTTGGCTCTTAACTTCAAGCTTAATGTAAAGTGATACACAATACACCTCATCTACCTTCATTACCATCTTTCCATTATACTCTCATCACTGTTATTACAGAAAATACTAATAAAAAGTTGTAAATTTCTTCCGTTATAATTTCTACAAATTAAATATCATTTAAAGATAGTAATGATCAAAGGAACAATCTATTAATACATACCCAATGAAACTAATTATGTACATGCCCAATGAAACTAATCCAGTCGCTCCAGATTTTCCTTTGGTGTAGTCTTGCCTAAGTTGGACTCTAAGGGATTACTTCCATCATTTACTTCAAAATGGGCATGGCACCTCATCATAGCGGACTTCAAAATAAAACTTCACTTTGACAAAATCTCTCCGGTTTACCTTGTACAAATCTACATGCAATGAAGATTTTGAAGTGTATGGTCATATCATCCTTTCTCACAAGTGTTGCACTAAAAATAACTTGCGGTGAGATTTGGCAATGCTATTTATCTTAGAAAACATTTGAACAAAAATTACATGGACCATGTAAATAAAAACCAACTTCTACTCCTAATTCTTTAGAACATCACTAATCCTCTCTAATTTTTTAGATTGATTATCTTCCTTATACTAGGTGCCAAAGAAGGAGATGCTTCTAAGTAACGGGTAAAAGAAGTCCAACCAATGAACAACATTTTTATCCAAGAAAACCCTAATTTTCATGATTCTACAGACAATACAGACACTCATCAAGGCCTCATTAGTACTACAAGTTGACGAAATCATACTAGATCTTCTTTCTTCCATAATAAAGCATCTTCCTGAAGATTTTCCTTTGGTGTGGTCTTGCTCGATCTTAGCTAAGAGGGGGTACTTCCATTATTTGCTTCTATTTATTGTAAGAAGATGTGCATATTGAAATGTACTCAAACACTTGTACATAGCTTGCATCATACAATTTACATCCAATCAGCCAATTATCTAGATTGACAAGGTAGATGATAAGTTAAGAAAGTAGGCTTACAAAATGTACAACTTTCAACTACGCTTAGGTAAAGACAACTAACAATGTATAATAAATCATGATTTCACTGTCACTTCTTTTACTTTATATTTACTCCACCAGTATCCTATTGCAATGTATAATGTATAAATTATTTATGTCAGATATATGATCATTTTTCTTTTATTTAAAGAAATTTAAAGTTTTTAACCTTTTCAATTTCATCACCCTATTGTTACATAAAAAGAAAATTTTAGGTGACCTATGACAATGTACATATGACTACAACAAGGGTGATCAATGCAACACAAGCTTCATATTTTGTTCTATACATGAAGTGTGTACTAATAAATATCTCTTTCAGATTCAACCCCACTGTTCTTCAGTCCGGTTTTGGTATTGTGGTACAAGGACAACATAACACACAACCTTCACAGTCACACTTCTGCCTACTATCTTCTTTCGCTACTAGCTTCAATAACAATATCACAATAACAACATGATTTTCATGGTCAACAATTTATATATATATATATATATATATATATATATATATATAGTAGCAGCTACATGGCCTTCAGTTATGATAGGTTCTTGGGAATCAAATCACTTTGAATTTTCTTCTTCCTTATGAATGACCACAATGCCAACACTTTTCATAAACTATTTTCAATCAACTAGGTTTAGATCACACAAACTTTCTGTAGTAGGTTAATATGTCACCACCTTCCAATATGAGTCATCCATTTCTCAATCCCAACAACAATATCCTAGGGGACGTCTTTGGCTACAATGAATCTCAAACGTAGTTACTTTCTATACACAACCTTGGTTAAGTAAAATTAGAGCTTCAGTAATTGTAGTCAATGAAAAGTTTGGATCTATTTAAAATGGAATGTTGTATGATTTTTTTTAATTGCTGAATAGTTTTATGTCACACTACGGAAAATATGGTCTTTAACTACAAAATTAAAATTGTTGCAAAAACCCCAAAATTTGTAGCTAACAAATTTGGCTACATTTATCCTTAAATTTAGAATTTGAACCTAATACCCGTGTAGCTAATTGTTTAGGCTACATTTTTCAAAGTTGTAGTTAGTTATTCCTCTGGCATCTAATTCATATGTAACCCTAATTTTAGGTAATAAAATGTCCTTAGACATAAAAATATAGTTTCCATTGTAGCTAAATATATGTCTACAATTCAATTTGTAGCTATGATATGTAGGGAGAGATGACATTGGTTACAATTTATATATGTAGTTCATGTATAGAAAACATTAGCACTTACTACACTTGTAATTATAGCTAGTGTGTAGTAAAAGACATCATGTACTATACATACATATGTAGTGAGAGACATTATATATATATCTAGTCAGTCACTTGCTAATATAGAGGGGTTTTTCAAAAAGAAGAAAAATTGAATAGTGATCAAGATCTAGTTGTGTTTATAATGTCAACAATGATACTTTTATTTATATTTGAACAATGAGTACACATTGGGAGGACATTAACATGGCCCCTATTTTACAATATGCATGGAAAAAAGATACATGTATACAATATATTCTTTTGAATGCCTCTATCCAGTGCAGACTCTATACGCCACATAATCATGAGCATCTTCCTCTATCTTGATTATTCTTTTGTATTAATTCCACCACTTGTATCATCAACAAATACGATAACATTGTTAAACTATAAGAAGAGAAAGACTACTAAGGTATTGCTCTTCTTGATTGAAAATAGAGAACTTCTCCATGCTCTGCTTCTGATTGGCCATAGGAAGCTCCTGTAGTTGATATTGATATTCATGGAGATTCTTGAAAGACAAATCATTCTCATTAATAACTAGAAGTTCCACATGATCCCCAAGTTTGAGGTTTCCATATATCTCAACACATATTTTGTGAATCTGAGACTATATATTGGATAATTACTTTGTCCTCTCTTCCTTTTATTGTGGCAGTTGTTCCTGTACAAGTGATATGGCATCCAATTATAACTTAACTTGTAGTAACATAATTTGTGTTATGTGGGTGAAAGTAAGAGAGTATGACACTAATTTTGAGAAAATGACGTGTAATGGAACAAACTAATGAAATTATTGCATAGTTTACCTTTCACATGTACATGAACTCCAGTTTATGATACTCCAATCAAGGTTATGTAATGGGTTATTTTATCTAGGATGAAGATGTGATATGAAGGCCTTCTCTACAATCATTCTTGGCATCAAATAACCTAACATGCAAAAAAGGTCATAGCGAATGATCAAGTTGCCTTGGTAAAAGTTATACATATCAGGATTTATACAAAACATAGCTATATATGAGTTATAATGGCATCATTGTTTACCAACAACTGATGTGTCAATGTGGTAGTCATATCAGAACAAAACTTTGTAGCATCTGAAATAATAGCTGATGTCAGAGTAGGTGTGGTCCCCAAACCAGTTTGCTTTTTACCAAGGGCCTTTTTCTCAGCAAGAGGCTAAGATTTCACCTCCTTTGGTACTGAATAAATATGAAACGGCTCATCAGATGATACATGTAATCAATCATTCATCAGGTCACTAGATAAAGCTTTAGTGTCAATTTTTAGTGTGTCAACTCCAAACAAATGTACCAGCCTCAAACAATAGCCTTTTTTCTTACATAAATAGAGAATACAACTGGAGTACTGACAAGGAAGGGTGGCTGACCCATCTAAAAGGTAGCAGTTGGGAAATGACAAGGAGAATCAAGCATAATAGAAACATGCCCACTATCTTCATTGGTTACTAACCATGTGTGGAAAGATTTCGCCCTCCCATTTTGAGACCTTGGATTCTTCATAATTCAGACATTACAGTCACTTCTACATTTTGAGACCTTAGAACGACAACTGCAAGCATAAAGTGGTGATATACATAGCTGATTTTCAAAGTTTCTTGACTATTTTTAGACATTTTCTAAAATACTAATACATGTATAGGAAATAATAAGACCTAGGCTTTAAAGGTTAGATTAGAAATTTTTGGAGGAAATTCTCAACATCGTCTAGTGTAAAGATTATGGTAAGCCTTCCCACTGAAATTAACTATGAATTACGGTTCTGACCATAGCCTGGTAAGATTCAGTGATCTATCCATACTATTGCATCTCCATAATATTGTGACATCATTATGTTTTGATGTTACTCGCACTGTCACATGACTAAGGATCAATAAATAGAGAAAAGACATCCTACAGATAAGCACTGAATACTGAGATGGATTTGTAGCTTGAACGAGCCTGCATACAATTGCTAGATGAGACCATGAAACATTCAACTAACATGAATTTCCAAAATGAAAAATGGGGAAGCTTTACCTTTTTTTTACCACATGTCATAGGGATATTCACAGAAGACGATGAGACATGGAGAAGATGGAGGAAGGATGGTGAACTAGTTGAGGAACCTCTTCTGTTCCTATTTGAAGAAGTATCATTAAACTAACTAAATTATGAAATCAACCACCTCTTAGATGGATCCATGTCCAAGATCCACCTGCCAGAATAGAGAAATAAATCATAGTATATACATTGGATACCTAATATCCCATCAACAATCACAGGCCATGTTGTTTTGCTAAAAAAGAATGTCTTATCAGACCCATAAATGGATGATTATTGGCGTACATATAAAGGACATAACATCTGTAGTGGAAGACAAACTCGGAATATGGCAACAAAAAGATATCAACAATTGAAGCATGGCAACATGTTTGATGTTTTACATGAGGAGGATTATGAAGACTTAGAGTATGGAACATGTTGATCCTATGTAAGAGGTAGGACATATGATCATCCTAGATGCATCCTGCATACACTTTGAAGTTTAGAAAATGGAAGTAAAAGACAGTATAGATGATCAACCTAATGTTTATCCCTCAAATATATTTTTTGCAAAAATTAAATATGGTCTACGTCATATTGACATCATTGTTTATCCATGTAATATATGAACACAAATTTCAGTATTGATCTATCCTAGAAGTGTGCATTTTGTGTGGTAAACTAGGAAATAAACCTAATGACTGCAATTATGAAATTGTTTCTTCTAAAGAAAGGGTGGAATCATAGCCTAATGTTGAGGCTGGGTTCTAGTGGATTGAGGAAGATGAGTGTTGGCGTACGTATTATAGACATAACATTTGTAGTAGACGACAGACTCAAAAATATGACAACAAGAAGATTATTCAGCAATTGAAGCATGGAAATATGTTTGATGTTTTACAAGAGGATTAGAATGAAGAGTTGGGAATGGAATGTACATCACATGCTCCCAATGTTGATCTAACTACAACTCAAGAAAATCCATTAGATAATAAAATCAAAAGAGGAAAAGAAGTCAAAGATGAAGACAACTACAAGAATGACTAGGAGCCAGACAAAGAGGCTTAATGAAAAGATTTAAGATGAAGTGGAATGTAATCACCAGTAACATCCAAATTTTCTTATAGGAGTTGCAATAAATTCACTGGATGTTCTAATGTATCACTGAGATACATGTGTCTATTGATGTTGACTAGTTGTTTTATTAAATCTTGCATGGATATTGATAATTAGTAGTATTGCATTATGAATGAAATATCTAGTTCATGCAATTATTACCATTATAGAAGTATTAAAAGGTGTACAATTGGGAGTGAATTGACTCAAACTCACCATGAGTAACTGAAACAGTTCTAATCTTAGTTGGATCACTTAAAATCGCCATGGTCCTTTGCATCTTGTCAAATTTCTCCATTCTTTACCATTTATGAGTTCTCCTTTCTTTACTTATGTCAATCTAGAAACTCTGCAAGTAGGTTGTGTGCAATGAAAATCTGGAGAAGTAGAAAAGGTTGCAGCTGCAATTTTTTTTATGTTGGATAGGAGAAAAGAGCATCATCGTTAAGTATCTTGACTTAGACATCATAGTACCCTCTGAAAACAATTCATATATTCGAAATTACAATTAAATAAGATACAGCATAGTGTAATATTTGAAAGCAATGACCTTACTTGAATAGGATATGTTCTATATGCTTGGACTACCTCATCCTTTGGTAAAAAGGAGATGAGGCCCAAAGTTTGATGGAAATGTTTGAAACGATGAGAGGTATTAGTGGAAATGGAAGCATAGATTGTTGGATGTATGTTTTTGTTAAGTTAGAACTCTCAAGATGACATTCAGAAAAGTAGTCACACATACCTTGCATCAGATGCTCTATCATTATATCCCACATAAAGATCATTTCTCTAGGAGTTCACAAGCTGGCATTTTATATGCTCTAGTCTAAACAGGATATCAGATATTGCAAGTTGCAAAGCGAGCCATGAGTTGGCCTGGCAGAATTGTACATTTGTAGGGTCATCCACACATCATTCTTGTTTTGATGGGATAGATTAGACATGCAAGACAAACTTGCATTCAGGTGTATTATCATTGGGTTTGTATGGAGAGGTAAAAATGTCATAGCATGCAATACAATGCAAAAGGAATACCACAATACGGACACTCTGCAGTAGAGTATACATATCCTCGCAGCTCCACTTGACAGAGTAAATATAAATGCTACATAACCCTTTAAATGAACAACAATAAAATAGAACCAATGGTTCAAAAAATGAGCTATACAGAAAGACAACTTTATAGAAGATAATACCTTTGGAAGAGGCATTTCAATACAACTACAAAATCCAAAAATAAAAGAATATTGATCACTGGAAGCTTGATTTGTCCAAATTGACCCACCCATGCATTTTGTGTCTCTCCTGGTAGTTCTCCCCAAAAACCAGTGACACCCTGGATAAAAACTCTACAATATCATTAACTTCAAATTAACTATCTACATTTTTGTATGTAAGATTTTTACTGCATGTGATCTGCATTATACATATAAAGACTCTTCTAACTGAAACAATTCATTGATAGAAGAATAATGCAGCTAGCAATTTAATAGTGGAAGAATAATGTACTAATAATTTACCTGTATAATTCATCACCATATTTCTCAACGACATCTGGTTATAATTTGTCGAGAGAAAATATCCCAAATAATATACTAATATCAAGTATTTCTTGTGAGAATTGAAAATAAAAGCAAAGATATTCTAGCCACTAATAACATAAGTTTGCCTACATATAAGACTAAGGAATGTTATCCACCAACGAGGAATTTTTTTTTATCTCATCACTTTATGGATTATATGTGGCATAGTCAGAGGATTTCTTAGGATACGCACGGCTGTCCTTTTTCCCCATATTGATCTTAAATCCTCGAACCTGATTCTGCTTTGGATTAGAAATTATACAATAAGAACATCTTCTAATAAATGTCAATGCATAAATTGTATTATAGAGATCCAAATAGGAGATGAGTAGACAATTAAGTCTTATAAAAACATGTGTTGCACGTCATTATAGTAATAACGATCACAACAAGGTATGGGTTTCTGACGTCAAACATCATCATAACATTCATGAAGAACTTTGTGGTGCCTGTAAATATTTTCAGGAGCATGTGGCTGGCAGCAACGACCAACAGTATGAGAAAAAAGGAAGCCAAAAAAACATTGGCCAGTCTATTCCCTAAAAGTTGAAAGCAAGCAATCATTTGTATTCAGCAGACATATTTAACAAACATGCACGTTGCCATGCCTTTGACAAACAATATGAGTAAGAGGAAGCCAAACAAATAGGAGTAGGACGTTACGTGTGGCATAAGTCACTCATCTTAAGAAGGTATGGAGCCATAAGATGTGGCTTACGCAAACATTGGAACCAATTAGAGATAGTGGGCTTTGGAGCTTAGCAATTCCATTGAAAAGCAGAAGTAAGTGTTGAGAAGCATCCACGAGAAGGTTTTTCACATTAATCATATGCTCTATAATTACTAGGTGGGATTATCACAGTAAGAACTAAAGTGTTGATGTTAAAATATAAGAAGAGATATCAAACACTAATATCTTTCAACACTACTTCCCCACATCTGGAACCTCATGTTTCATGAGTCTCCGGATCTAGTTTTCCTCTTTGCAAATTGCACCTCGCTCCTTATCCATCCTAAAACGTCCACAATAGAATTGTTAAAGTCAAGAGTACAGGAAAAAAGAAAGTAGTCTTTAATCTAAAATGGTTATGAGTACTTTAACATTAGACCGTGATTGAACTTCTAAAAAAGACTGGTTATGAATACTTTAACATTAGATTGTGATTGAACTTCTAGAAAAGACTATGTATATAATGATTCTAGCATATTTAAGCTTAATGTCCACATTCCCTAACTCCTCTATGGTCTCAAATACATCCTGACAGGTTGCATACAGTCAATCAGTGACAAAGTTGATGTTTTGACTGTAGCATTAAAATTCACAATTATCATCTTTTGAACTTAGATAATCAAACAATAACTACAAAGGCATTTGAAGACTCGGGTTACATTGCAAAAAAAGTAGTGATAAAAAACATTAAAGGAGAGAGAAATTATTGTGCAATGGTAAGATTTTTTTCTATATCAGAGATAAAAAGTTATCAACAACACACTTAGAGAAATAAAAAGATTTCACTCAAGATCCATACAGAAAAACCAAGCAAAATATGACTAAGACAACAAATATTTTCCTCCGAGTAAAGTTCAAATTGTATATGCATATGTTCATGTGAATTATACTATGTAAACTTGAATATACAAAACACTGAAGACTAAGCCTGACCGAATAATGGGAGTGGTCAGAGATGAACAAGCTTGAAGAGTTACTGCTAATTATGTTTGAACCTTCTTTACAATATGATGATTTGTCTATGAGGATAAGTAGTGATTTAATATACTCAGGGTCTTAATCTTCTAGACATTCATGGCTATACATCCTTGGGTTCTTTGTTTAGAACCTACCAAACTTCACTGTAGGTTCAGCAGCTCTTCTTCACCACGTAAATGTAAGAAATAGCTAGAAAATTAACTGAGCTGGAGGGTAACCATCTTTGGATGTTGTGGGGAAAGTTGACCCAGGGAGATCCTTCGTATCTGTGGCAATAATAAGAAGGGCGTGGGGTGCATTATAACATATTATCCTATCCAAATCTCTCATCATAGGAATATGTACAACTAATGTATCAGATTAGCCACCAATTGTTTGAAGTTAATATAGCCAGTGAGTTACTCATTGTAGTAGCATGGTGTTTTGTATGTTGCTGAAAAATAAATTATATTACTTGGTAGCAGTCAAACAACATGGTCAATGGTAGCAGCATTTGTAACTAAATTAACCTAATACATCTCTCTTGTGGAATCGTTACACAATTAGAGAGTGTAAATCATGATGCCAACTATCAAACTAATTAGAATGGAAGAAAGTCTGACCAGTGTCGAGGTAATAAATAAATGAGAATTGTATTATGAGACTTGGATAAAACTAGTGATTATGTATTGATTTTTTGTTGGTTAATTAACATAGTGTGCCCAAAAAGATATGAGTATGTCAATTAGAGGGAAGTCGACTACATTGATTAGAAAATAGATTTGTGAATGGACTCTAGCCTGAGAAGAAAAAATTAAATAAGAATGTTTAGGGAAAAAATATCCAAGCATAAACACGACTTAATAATTGAAGAAAATAGAAGATGCTAGAAGTGCTTCTTGAAGACATCTATGCCGTGAAATTTGGACAAAGGTATAGATTATTTGTAAGAGTTGACAACGTAACAAGAATGAATGCAATGTGGCAGTGTTGATCAACACACAACAGAAAAGCTTCATCTTGCATCAAGAAGAGTTGGGGAAGGAATAAACTATTACGCCTAATCGATATCCAATAACTTACCTGTTAAATCATTTGAAATGGTCTTGGATTATAAACTTCATCATCTACATAACAATATTGATTCAGACCTAGATTGGGTTGCTATTTCTCTTGCAAGGTTTACTGGAGTTATTTGTCATGCTCTTACCCGTAATGTGTGGATACGGGCTACTGCGACAGAGACGGGTGGTGCAGCACACGATTGATGATGGGGAGGTAAGGTGTATCCCTAAAGTCGAGCAACACGACAGGTAGTGGGAATAGGATAAGAAGCTACATTGTGGGGAGTGAAGAGGAGAAGAGTGAAGATCAGATGCAATGGAGAAAAACAACGTGATTGGGAGGAGAGAACAAGTTGAGGAAGACTCACATCACTAGGGGTGCATGTACGAGTCAGGCGTAAAGATCAGGGCACTAGTGGGAGACAAAGAGGCGCAATGGGGAACCATACGTGAAACTGCGCCAATAGAAGGAATTCATAGTAGCACAGAGAAAATTGAATTATGGATGTTTTGGTAATTTTTAAGTGAGGGAGGGAGAGAGAGGATAGGATTCGAGAAGAGTATCAATGTGTACTCAATTGGGATATGTAGTCAATAATGTAGCTACTGCAATTAGCTATATTTGTTTTATTTACAATATCATAATTTATAAAGAAAAGCAATTTTAACTACAAATACAATGCATGTAGTTAGAATAAATGTAGTTAAATCATCTTTTTTTGTAGTGTCATATTGATATGTTGCCATTCCTTGATCTTATATGTTGCAAGAACAATGAAATTTCTATAATGAAATCAGCTAAAATAGCCTCATTTATGCAACTAACTTATGCTTATTATATTACTATGCAGGTCTCATGACTTAGAGTCAGTTACTGAGATTAAACCATCTAACTAGTTGTCTAAGTTTAATCGTGTTCATCTTTACATTTGTTCATATCAATATCATATATAATCGGCTTCACCACATCATGCATGCTAGCTCCTTAGTAGCCTACTTGATGACTTAGAGACACTCACCAAGGCCTCATTAGTACTACAAGTTGACAAAATCATATCGGGTCTTTTTTCTTCCATAATAAGGCATCTTCCTCAAGATTTTCCTTTGGCATGGTCTTTCTTGAGCTTGGCTAAGAGGGGTTACGTCCATTATTTGCTTCTATTTGTTCTAACTAGATGTGCAGATAGAAATGTACTCAAACAATTGTAAGCAGCTTTCCTCATACAATTTAAATCCAATCAACCATTTATCTAGATTGACAAGGTAGATGATAAGTTAAAAAAGTAGGCTTACAAAATGTACATCTTTTAGCTACAGTTAGGTAAAGATAACTACCTTAAAAAAAGAGATAAAAATAACTAACATTGTACAATGAGTTGTGATTTCACTGTCACTTCTTTTGCTCCATATCTACTCCACTCGTATCCTATTGTAATATATAATGTATAAATTATTTATGCCGATATATGATCATTTTTCTTTTATTTAAAGAAATTTGAAGTTTTTAACCCTTTCTATTTCATCACCCTATTGTTATGCAAAAAAAAGAATCAGGTAGCCTCCTATCACAATGTACATCTTGACTACAACAAGGGTGATCAATGCAACACAAGCTTCATATTTTGTTCTATACATGAAGCTTGTAGTAACAAACATCTCTTTCAGGTTCACTCTCTGAATTTAAACTATTTCTAACTTATAAGCACCTTTTTAGATTTGCATATGTTCAATTATTTCTTCACATGCAAGATTATAACCTCTATCATAGTTTGTACATAATTTCATACGAATTGCTATTTGTGAAAAAAAATTGATTAAGAATTGATTGCTTGTGCATTTATTAGTCATAAAATTCTAGAAAATGGTATAAGAACCATACTTTACAACACTGGACTCAATTTTAGTCTCACAAAAACTACTTTTACATTTCTTTAATGGAACCAATGATTGAATCTGTCGAGAATTATATGGTGATGTCACAACGACTCAAGGAAGTGAATAACAAACTTGAATGAGTTGAACTACAAAAAAATGGACAATGGCCCAAGTAAATCAGTGAAAATGTCTTACTAAATTAAGATATTGTGTGAACCAAATAGATGGCACAAACTCGTATGTGATTTGTTACTGTCACAAACTCCTTCACGGTCTCTTTCAAATAAAGATAGGAAAAAACATATTTGTCAGTTTAAATGACAACTATCCCAACAAAATGCCTACTTCAAATAGCCCATATGCTAATGGACTATCAAATTATGACTTTAGTTATTAAGGCACACATGGTTTTCCTTCTTTTGTTCTTATTGTCCACTTTTTTGTAAATGAATATTTAGGTGATGTAATACTCATTCTATCTTAAACATTCAATACATATGAAACCACAAATGAAACGTAATTTATAAATAATTAAAACGGCATACATGCTCATCTAAATATTTATATTCATGTAAACCATTCTCTATCGTGTAAGCTTCAGTATGTGAGCCCCACTCTTCTTCAGTCCGGTTATGTTATCTTGGTACAAGGACAACATAAGACACAACCTTCACAATCACACTTCTCACTACTATCTTCTTCTACCACTAGCTTTAATGACAATACCACAATACCGACATGATTTTTGTGATCAATAATTTATATATATCTAGCAGCAGCTTGGTGGCCTTCAGTTATGATAGGTTCTTGGGAATCAAACCACTTCAAATTTTCTTCTTCCTTATGAAGAATGACAATGCCAACACTTTTCATAAACCTATTTTCAATCAACTAGGTTCAGATCACACAAGTCTTCTCACTACTATCTTCTTCCACCACTAGCTTCAATGACAATATTACAATGCCAGCATGATTTTTGTTGTCAAGAATTTATATATATATATCTAGAAGTAGCTAGGTGGCCTTTGGTTATAATAGGTTCTTGGGAATCAAACACTTTGAATTTGCTTCTTCCTTATGAACAACCACAATGCCAACACTTTTCATAAACTACTTTCAATCATCTAGTTTCAGATCACACAAGGTTGTTGTATTAGGTTAATATGTCACCACCTTCCAATATGAGTCATCCACTTCTCAAGCAAAACAACAACAACATAGGGGAGATATTAGTAAATGTGTTTTTTGTTAAGGCCTTGTTTGGTAGGGTGTACTCAGGTGTAGTTTGTTGAATTGGAAAACTAGTAAAATATAATCATGTCTTTTAAACCGATTAAAATTTATTTGGTAGGGTGTAGAATAAGTTCTCTAACTTTGATTGAAATTGTTTGGTTAAGCCAAAAAATCATAGCAGCAGTTCGTATAAGTCGTATACGGGGAACATCATTTGTAGTGGTCCTGGTTCCCAACGTTGGGGCTGCAGATGTACATGTGACATTTTATGATATCTTGTACAGCTGTTACTTTTTTTCACGTGCAGGATGGCAAGGATAGGCGGCAGATAGCCCTTAGAGTCAGAATGCATATTTCTAGCTGCTGGGTTCTGCACCCGATCGTAGCCTTTTTAGGTGCGGTACAAACTCACTGAATTGGCCACCAAACGAGGAGTGTCGTGTTATTGCAATTCAGCCAACATCACCGGAAGACACCCTACCAAACAAAAGTCAAAACTGAAACCATTGCATTCGAACTCAATGAGTAGATGTTACACCCTACCAAACAGGGCCTAAGATGGGCTCTCATTTGTGAATGTCTGGCTATAATAGGTCTCAAATGTGGTTACTTTTTATACACAACCTTGGTTCCACTACTACATAAAAGCCTTTTAGCGTTGGTTATTTAAGCTCTTTAGTGTCGGTTTCAAAGCGACACCCAAGTGGGCACCGCTAAAGGGGGACACCTTCAGTGTCGGATCCGAACCGACGCCAAAACATTTTTCGCCAGCAAAAATGTGCCAGTAAAGGGACTATATGCGTCAGTTATTTAGTAAAAATCGACGTCCAAACTCTTCCTGCCACCGAAAACGCGCCAGCAAAAGGACTATAGGCGTCAGTTGTTTACTAAACAACCGCCGCCAAAACTCTTTCCGCCATCAAAACATGCCAGCAAAGGGATTATAGGCGTCGGTTTTCTAAGAGAAACTGACGCCACATCATCTGAACCGACGTAGGTTTTGTGATAATAACCGACACCCTATCCCCTATCTGCCACCACGGCCGTGCTTCCCATACGACCGTGGTACCACGACAGTGCTTCCCACACGGCCGTGGTACCACGACCGTGATACCTGGTCACATAGACGTCAGTTTTAGGTGGAAAACCACCGCTGTAACGCCCGGGCCCACTGCCCAAGGCTCTAGTAGAGTTTCAGGAATGATGATTGTCCCCATAGACCACTACTAGCCTTAACTACGCACTTTGTCCTCACTCACGCGCATGCCAGGATCAACTTCCCGACAGGTCACCCATCCCAATACTACTCCAAGCTGAGCACGCTTAACTATGGAGTTCTTAGAGATGGGCTCCCGGAAAAGGAGGTGCACCTTGGTGATATGGGTAGTCCAATCATTCCTTTTAAGATCAACTTATCTGAGGCCTCAAATCATGGGATGTTACAATCTCCCCCACTTAGATTCTTGACGTCCTCGTTAAGTCTCAACTATATGGCCTCATAATCTGACCCCTTTTCAGTGCAGACCCACACTGACCCATGGACACCCAGCTCTCAATCACGGAATACCAGCGCAAGGGTGACGTAAATGCCCATGTCGGTCCCACCTACTGGAGGGGTTATGGCTCTGATACCATTTGTAATGTTCGGGCCCACTGCCCAAGGCTCTAGTAGAGTTTCAGGAATGATGACTGTCCCCATAGACCACCACTAGCCTTAACTGCACACTTTGTCCTCACTCACGCACATGCCAGGATCAACTTCCCGGCAGGTCACCCATCCCAGTACTACTCCAATCTGAGCACGGTTAACTATGGATTTCTTAGAGATGGGCTCCCGGAAAAGGAGGTACACATTGGTGATATGGGTAGTCCAATCATTCCTTTTAAGATCAACTTATCTGAGGCCTCAAATCTTGGGATGTTACTACCGCCGTATAACATAGGTGTCAGTTTTGTTCAAATAACCAACGCCTATATTTTGATTTTTTTTTCTGTCAGTCTGCAGACCTGTTGTGGCTGGTCGTAGGATGAGAAACCTGCAGTTCAGTTATGAACTGCAGGTTTTACGACATCCATTGATATCAGCCAACAACAGGCCACAAACCTACAAAATAAACATGATGGACAATATTATATATATGTGATTCACACTCATGTATAGGAACATTTAATTCATATTATTTTTTCATCACACACATGTAGAAACCAGTAGCAACCTGCAGTTCCATTTATTTCATCTCTTGTCACATTCAGACACATGTAGAAATATTCGTGTAGTGATGATTTTCACACATATGACAATTCATAAAAATTCATTCACATTCACACAAAATTAATTATGAGAACAAAGTTATTCTTTATTCATCATTGTCATCATTGTCAGCAAAATCATATTGAAAAATTCCCACTCTTTGCAGGGCTTTTGCCTAATCTTCTCTTACAACATCTAATTCATCTCTCGTATAGGGAGCATGTACATCGAAATGCTTTGCACCTGTGTTGGAGTCCTCAGTTTTAAATACCTACAAATAGAATGACGTATATACATAATTATAATAATATATAATAAGATTCATATATTTCATATTATCTAACGAGACTATGTATAATACATGTTGTATGTTATCGGTTTCCAATACGGCATGTTTGATGATTACGTCTATAAATCGCATCACATAGTAGGCACATGCCCAACCGTTGTCTTGTGTAGCACACTATAAATTGAAACATACAAAATATTCAAAAATACAAATAAGCACAGTTCACATAAATAATATATACATTGGAGTCAGGAAATGACTTTCACATTCTCCCAAATGAGTGTTAGATTTTTTTTCCTGGGGACCTTTCCTCCAACTTTTTTGTACTCTTATAAATCCCTATATATGTTAATGTAACACATTAAATTGCATAATTAAATAGTAATGCAGTAACAGATGTTAACAGATATAAAAATATAAAATATTTCTCACGAGAATAATGGCCTTTTAATTGCATGTCCATATAATACATCCAATTCACTCCCCGCAGGATCTAGATAATAGATGGTGAATGTCTTGGGGACAATAACTAATAACTCCCAATGCTTAGCACTACAGGTAAGAAAGTAGAAAATTAATAACTCAATATCCGCAATAAAAATGTAATTAGCTTAAGTCCAAATTACAAGCAAAGTAAACTTACCCGACATTGAATGGAGCTATTATCACCGTCTTATTATTTTTACCAAAATATTCAAAAGCATCACAACAGTATGAAGTAACTGAAGACGGGTTTATATTTACAAGACTAATCAAAGATGGAACCCAAAATCCCACATGGGAAAACCCAAAATATGTACATGTCTTGTGTAAGTGGGTGCAAAACATGTATTACATATGCATTAATATATAAGAAACCAGATTGCCGTATATAAAACAAGGTATATGGATATATAAACGAGATTGTCGTATGCATTAATCTCACCATATCCACATCTCTATCATAGATGTGTTCAACCATTCATAACTAAACAACTCCAAAATATCTTGTATAAATATGTTGTTTCCGAATGTTTGACCTGCATTAATACGTATCCAGAACTTCTATTACGTATGCATTAATACGTATGCTAAACTTGTATGAATAGATTGTTATCGTATGATTTATCTGCAGCAGTCTTCGGAATAGTAACATTTATAGGGCAATTTGGATTATGTTCGCCGATCCATACTGCCACACTCCTACAATTAGGACCTATCGAGGCGTGTAGGTCCCCTGGAAGCCAACTTGGTAGTCGAGGAGGTGGAGGCCGAGATGTAGCGGGTCTTGTCTTTTTGACCTGTATATATAATTTCATATCAATTGACTCATATATATACACACACTATCAAATTAAAGTAATGAAAATTTATCATACAATATCAGTATAGAGGACATCCGCTTCGGGCCACAATATCACTCTGCCTACTGCCTCACCAAGTGTTTCAGCATCTGGATGTGCATGAGGCAGTGCAAGATTCGTCCAGCCAGTGAGTATATGTATCGGGCTCACACGTACCATGCCATCTAATACTGGACTCCCATGAAACATGCACCCTTTAAGGGGTGGGTAAGCCGATGCATCTGCAATGATATATCCTTCACTTTGTAGTCGGCATGGCTTCAACCCCTACAAATTTACGTAAAGAATGTTATATGCATATATACACAAACATATCATCTTGAACAGACTATCTATTATATATGCTATAAAAATACTTATAGAAGACGTGATAGGTTGTGGGTCTATAAGATTACTCCCAACCTCTGCAGTACGAGCAGTAGGAGAAGAGAGGTTCGCCACATGTACTGTCTGAGTGGCAGTCTGAGACGCCTGCCACTTGTTAAATACTTCCTGGAGTCTTTTATCAACTACTTCCTCGACTCTCCTATCAATTAAGGAATCTACCTATATATGGATAAAAGAAATGCTAGCTTCTGATTATTGAATTCCCTTTCACAATAACGTTCTAAAATAAGAATAAGTTACCTCATCTTGTGAAAGTCCCGCTTTAGGAACATGTTTGCACTGGTATGGCCCAAAGAACACTTTGATGCCCACACCAGTGCCTGCACCCCTTACACGTCCAGGATGCTCTGGGTTACCCAGAGCAACTGCCAGTTCATCCCTTGTACCCTAAAGGATGAACTTGCCTTCCTTCCTCTACTCGTGCAGCTCCCGCTAAGAACCATCAACAAAAAATTGTAAGTAAACATAACAATAATCAATATCGATAGATTGCTCTAAGAGTTTTATTTTTACCATTTTTGCAGCCGCCTCAGCGGTTGCGGGCTTCGGTATCTATCCCTTCTTGTTTTGCCTCCCATCTATCCACATAACATGATGAGAAAGAGGTGCAGGAGCAGCAGTAGAGGACTCTGCAGTCTCCTGAGTAGCAGTAGGCTGAGTAGACTCAGCCTGTAGTCTTTGGCGAACGCCTGCATATCCTCTTGGACCCATTGTGTGGTCGTTCACATTCAGTGCACGCCTTTCTCGTTGAGCATCGTTGATAGCCTAGTTAGTTAGCACATTGATTTGGTTAGTAACACTAAAGGTTAATCTTGAATAGGTGAATACATAAAAATCTATATTAATTAAATTGGGAGTGGCGCTTAATACCTTGAATTCATCTGTTTTTCTTTGGGTAACAAACTCCTCCCATTCTTTGGGGTCCAAGTAGTTCCATTGATGTGTGGCTTCCTTCTTCCTATATTTATTTTTCAAAGAGAATACAAACAAAAATTATTAGTGTAGAGTTAGTGAAATATTGATCAATGTCTAGAATTGGAATCAATCAAGAACCTATTCTCAGCATCGAGTATGAAATCTCAGGTGAGATTGGTCCTATAGTTCCTTAGGACCCTCCCACAACGTTGCATCACACATTTATGATGCATCTTTTCATCCAGATCAAATATGCTATGCAAATTAAATAGAATTTCTATTAACTAGTATCCTAAAAATTAGTAATCTACACAAATAGAATTACAAATAATAATAACTCACACATAGTTCCTTCCATATGTGGTCTTTCTTCCCCTTAGGAACTTTATGCCATGATTCTAGGATAGGACTGCAATGGCTGTGAGTAAGAACCCCAAGATATGAAACAAATGAGTTGTGGTTCACTCCATATGGATTTCCTTCCTGATCAAAATCCACAGCCAATTTGGGTCCATTGCCCCTTTTCTGTATTAACTTGTTCATCATTGTGATGCCCCTCACTTTCTCAATTTTCTTTTACTGCTCATCAAGTGTTGTAATTTCTTCAGGGGGTACATCACCAACCTAAAATTTGATAAAAACACACTTACATAATATAATTATAAATGAACATATAGATAGAAACCTCAGGGATATATTCTTAAAACTCACATTGTCAGGCGGTGCAAGCACGTCCTCACCCTCAAAGTGATCATCAGCACGGTCCTCAACCATCTGAAAGTTCACATTCAAATTATAAATTTCACATTGTAAAGTAACACTAATTGTAAAGTTCACATTGTAAAGTACACATTCACATTGTAAAGTAATTTACATTGTAAAGTTCACATTCACATTGTAAAGTTCACATTCACATTGTAAAGTTCACATTCACATTGTAAAGTAGTTCGCATTGTAAAGTCCACATTCACATTGTAAAGTTCACATTCAGAAAAATAAAACATAATAAAAATATAAACATCCATGCCTCTAATATTGTGATCTTTTATCAATTAAAAATCCTTCATTGTGATCCCCGCAAACATACAAGTCATTGTGATCCCCAGCATCAATGTCTGGTGGTGTTGGCAACCCAACTGAGAATGGTCTGGAGTCATCATACTTATCATAGTACTCTTCTTCATCTATAGGATCTTCAATGAACTGTCTTTTACCATGAAGAACAACTGACCATTTATCATTTGTAGGATCATCGATATAAAATACTTGTTTCGCCTGTGATGCCAATATGAATGGTTCACCCTTCTCACCAATCTTTTCAAAGTTTACTAATGTGAAACCCAATTCATCCACTATAACTCCTTTGTTGTTGTCAACCCAATTACATTTAAAGAGAGGAATTTTGAAATCTACATAGTCAAACTCCCATATGTCTTCAATGACGCAGTAATATGACATTTTAGCTTCACGTGGACTTTTATCCTTTGTACTTGCAAAAAACAATGAAGACGCTTGAAGGGTGACCCCGCTATTTTGGACGACACTCTTATCATCTTGACACTTTGTGTAATATGAGAAACCATTTATGTCAAACCCATCATAAGACATAACATTAAATTTTGGTTTAAAGGCGAGGCATTTGATGGTTTCAATAAGATTATCTGGTGTTTGAGATAGTTGATGTAAGACTTTATCTTCAAACCACTTAATAAATGTCTTGTTATGCTCTCTAGCAAGCCACATTGTATTAGCTCGAGGATATTATCTCTTGATAAAATTGGTATGTTCCTCGATATAAACACTCACTTCGTCCATGTTGTGTAAAATATACAAGTGACCTTGCTCCAACTGCTCACGGATGATTACTTTCACCTGTGATCCCAAAACACCTTTGCCAAAATGCTCCTCAATATTCTTGTCATTCACGGGAGTGTCATTACCACTCAGAAAGTCATTGCAAAAATCCATAACCTCTCTCGCCACATAACCCTCAATAATACTCCCTTCAGGATGATAACGGTTTCGAACATAACCTTTAAAAACACTCATGTATCGTTCAAAGGGATACATCCAATGCAAAAAAATTGGTCCCAACATTTTCACTTCCCTAGTCAAGTGGACAACAAGATGTACCATGATATCAAAGAACGACGGAGGAAAATACATCTCAAGATGACATAGGGTAACAAACACTTCTCTTTGCAAATTATCGAGAGTATCAGGGTCAATAACTTTGCTGCATAGACTGTTGAAAAAGAAACAAAGTCTAGTGATTGCAAACCTTACATGCTTCGGCAATATAGATCTAATTACCATAGGTAATATTTGTTGCATTAGAGTGTGACAATCATGAGATTTAAGACCTATCAACTTCAGATCTTTCATTGATACCAATGTACGGATGTTGGATGAGTAACCCTGTGGCACCTTAACATTTACCAAGCATTCACAAAATGCTTTCTTCTCCTTTCTAGACAACGTCTAACAAGCGGGAGGTAAGTATGTTCTCCGATCGCTACTAACTACTTCTGTTAATTTTGTCCTTATTCCCATTTCACGTAGGTCCATTCTGGACTGTATCCCATCTTTAGTCTTACCTGGTATATTCAACAGAGTACCGATGACGCTATCACATACATTTTTCTCAACGTGCATGGCATTGGTACAATGTCTGACTGTCAAAGAACTCCTATAAAGAAGATCCCAAAATATCGACTCCTTCTTGAATATAGACTTGTCACTCCTTGTGTCCAACGTACATTGTGATCTCTTACCAAATTCATTGGCGATGTCTTTCACTCTTTCATAAACATCCTCCCCTGATATAGGTTTAGGTGCACTACATTCCTCATTTCGTCCATTGAATGCTTTGCGCAACCTATGATACAGATGAAATTTTGGAAGAAACCTTCGATGAGTAAGATATACAGTCTTGCCACCGTGTTTTAGTCGTATTGAATCAGTGTTCTCTTCACATATAGGACACACTTTAGATCCTTTGACACTATATCCAGACAAATTCCCATATGATGGAAAGTCATTCATAGTGCAAACCAACATAGCGTGCAAACAAAATGTCTCTCTTCGTGAAGCATCATAGGTCATCACACCTTCACCCCAGAGCTTCTTCAAGTCAACAATCATAGGTTTAAGATAAATTTTGATATCATTTCCAGGTTGTTTAGGGCCCGATATCAAAGACGACAACATAACATACTTATTTTTCATACACAACCAGGGAGGAAGATTGCATATAACAAGCATAACTGGCCAAGTGCTATGTTGGCTGCTCAATGTCCCGTACGGATTCATCCCATATGTACAAAGCCCAAGTCTTAGATTCCTATCCTCTTCACCGAATTTAGGGTATAATAAATCAATCTTCTTCCACTGTGGGGAATCAGACACATGTCGTAGGATCCCATCATTATTTTTCTTAACATCTGCATGCCACCTCAAATTCTTCACATCTATAGGATTGGAAAACAAGCATTGAAATCGTGGTATTATAGGTAGATACCACATCACCATGGCGGGAGAACTAGTTTTGGACTCCCCCGAAGTCGTCAATTTATACCTTGACCACCACATTTCAGAAAATCTTTCAAATCCACATAGTCCTTTTGAAATAATACACAATCATTCTTGCATGCGTGTATCTTCTTGGCTTCCATTCCCATTGGGCACAACGATTTCTTTAACTGGTATGTTGAGATCGGCAACTCATTTCCTTCAGGAAGAATTTCTTTCAACAAAGACAACAATGACGTGAAGCTTTTGTCGCTCCATCGATTGTTAGTTTTCAGTTTATACAATCTCAACACAGCGCCAAGCTTCGTAAACTTACAACCCGTGTATAACGGTATCTCAGCATCATGCACACTATTTCTAAACATGGGAGGTGGATCAATTTTGGTGTGCTCTACCCCACAACTATACAGCATCGCATCAACGATGTCTACTGGAACTGATTCGTTCACATCTATGTCATCGAAGGCAATTTCTTCTTCCACACAAGAACTGCTATCGACATCCACTGGTTTCGGATTTGAAATCTCTCCATGCCAGTGCCATTCTGTATAGCCTTGTACAATCCTGTTGCACATGACATGACTTCTGATTTCGTCACCAATACTGACTTTCAAGTTGTTACCGCAATGCCTACATGGACAGTAGAACCTATCTCCAGGTTGTTTCCTATGTTCCTCGGAAAATCTAATAAACTGATTAAGACCAGAAATAAACTCTGGGGTGCAGCGATTGTGAATGGACATCCATGATCTATCCATTCTATGATCAAAGAGAAAATATGTATATATTACAACAAGATTAGGGTCTAGGGTAAACATATTAGAGTTTATGGTTAAAACCTTAGGGTTTTATACATGTGATGTCATTCTTATATATAATAAATATGTACCATCTATCTCATTCTTGAACACCTAATCTCACTAGTATGTGTATAATGTGTATTGGGTTTTCAAGAAAATTTCGACAACATTTCCTCGCTGTTCTCCAAGTACATATGTACTTAGAGAACAAATGAGGAAATGCTACCAAAATTTTCTCAAAAACCCAATACACATTATACACTTACATCCTAAGTGAGATTAGGTGTTCAAGAACAGTCCCAAACCGGGGACTGTCTAAGATTTACTCCTAATGAGTAAATCTTGGACGGGTTTCTAGGCCAACAAAATCATATCATTAAGAGCATGGTTTCATGTTAGGTCATAATAATCCACTAGAATGAGCAAAAAAGGTCTCATGGTGTTAAAATAGCATAAAAGTATTAGATCTTGATTCTAGAGTATACAAGACATAATAGTGACTACTGATTTTGTGGGGTGATATCATTTCATGGGATTTATAGATTCAAACTTAACAAGTGTACAAGTTGCATCATTTTAATACTCTAAAGGTGACTAGTGGGTCATAGAACATAAAAGATACATTACAAGGAAAGTAAGCAAGCTAGCTCAATTAACACTCATCTCAAAGGAACATTAGTTACTGAGGTGCCAGGAAAGAGTGATTTTAATCACTAAGATCATACAAGTAGCAATGTTGATTAAGTCTATGTGATTTAAGATCAAACAGTGTAATAAAATAGGGTTTTTGGGGGATGTTTACCTCTGTTTGAGCCCAGCCAGGCGTAAGTAGGGAGAGAGGGTGAGATGCAGGGTAGGCAAGCAGGCAGGGGGCGAGCAGGCAGGCGGTGGTCAATAGCTAGGCTAGCAGGGAGCCGACAGGCAGTCGAGCGGGCAGCCGGCAAACAACAGGTTGCCGATGAGCGAGCAAGGATGAGGGAGAAGCAAGGGTGCCGGTGAGCAGTCAGGTGGCCAGCGAGCAGCAGGTAGCCAACGGCAGTAGGTGAGGAGTCGATCAGGTGGTCGGCGAGCAGTAGGTGGTCGGCGGCGAGCAAGGAGAACGACGGTGGTGGGCGGTGACGCGGAGGGAGTCTGCTTTCTCACCGGAATCGCTAGACCCTAAGACGATTGCAATGAAACAGAGAAAGGGGAAGAGTCAGGCTTGCTCGCACGCTATTAAGTTAACATTCAGTGTCAGTTATTAAACAAAACCGACACATAAAACTAAAGATGTCGATTAACCACAAAAACCGACACCTGTTCTCAATAATAATCGTCAATTTTAACTAGAAAAAAACCGACGTCTATCTACATATGCCGATTAAAAAATTTGTTCTCGATTAATGACCATAGTCGTCGGTTTTTTTAAAAATTCGAAGCTCAAAGGGTGTGAAAAATTTCCCGCGAACAGCGCGGGAAAACCCATAAGTGTCGGTCGTTGCTGTAAAACCGACGATCAAAATGTGCCCAATTTCTATTTCGTGAATAACCTTTAGTCGTCGGTTTATTAGTTAATGACCGACGCCATATGTTAAATTTTGGTGTAATTTTTTTCGCTGGAAATTTTGGATTTGGCGGTTAATTTTAGGCGTTGGTTTTTTATGAAGGAACCGACGCCGAATAAAAGTGATACCCGTGTCTGCTCACCCTTCACAGATTGATGTAGGTTTATTTTATAAACCAACGCTTTATTGTTTAGGTGTCGGTGTATTTATGCGACCGACGCCTTTAAAAGTGACGTTATAAGACATTTCTGTAGTAATGTTTAGTAAAATTACAACCTTAGTAATTGTAGTCAATGAAAAGATTGGATCCATTTAAAATGGAATGTTGTATGATTTTTTTCTTAAATGTTGAATAGTTTTATGTCAAATTGATATGTTGCCATTCCTTGGCCTTATATGTTGCAAGAACAATGAAATTTCTATAAGGAATTGAGCTAAGATAGTCTCATCTAAGAAACTAACTAAGGCCTATTATATTACTATCCAAGTCTCATGAATGTCCTCTCAATCAAGTACCTCACTTTGAAATTCCAAGGTAATTAGAACATGTGGTTGATGGGTTCCCAATATGGGTCCTTTGGGATGTCCATAACTGGCTTTTTAGATCTTCAGGGGGGAGTGTCATATTTTTGTTCCAGTCTCAAGTTTCTACCGAGAAGTTGGTGCCATGGTCGGACATAGCCCCCAAAGAAGGTCATAGTTTGTAATCGTTAATTGTTTAGTTGTTCATTTCGATAGTAGAAAAGGGATTCATGAATCATTTTCTATGATTATGCTTTCCCTGGTCTTGGTAGTTTTGCTATGAATTTACTCATATAAACTTCTTTTCAATATTTGCATTGGTTGTTAACATCTTTCAAAAAAATGTCTGGCTGCATAAAATGTCTACAAACTTAGTATTCTGTAAATAAAATTGTCTGATAATTTAGTTCTTGCTGAAATTTGATGCATCATTAATCTTATGTCTAATGTTAGCATAAGAAGAGAAATCTTCTGACAGTTTTCTTTTAAGTATTTATTCTGGGAGTTGCATCAGATTAGATATGTTTTAATAGTGAGCAAGTCAGTGCAGCCTATGCCAGAAAAGTATGCCACACAGTGAGGTGATGTTCGATGTGAATTCTAAATACATGATTTATTTTTCTTACCAACTAAAATTTACTAAACAAGTAATAGCTTTTGTCTAATCTTGCAAAATGCTTTGTTTGATGATACAGATCCACATGAAGTACAAAGGTGGTATATCTTCATACGCAAGTCATTTAGCTGCCTTTATGAAGATTTCTCGTATTGTATTATTACATAGATGGTGCTTATATTGTCATCATTCATGACACACTAATTTAAAAAGTGTTCAATTTACTATCATAAATCCACGTCCTCTAATGTTATCTCAACGAAATGTATCTCCATCACCCTTTTAGTCATTCCATCCTCTGCATCTATGTTGTGCTTGATGGTCATGTTTAATGCCAATTTAAGATTATCTTAATTAATATTAAAATAATAAAAAGTAAACCACTCAGGATCGACATCACAATATGTTTCTTATTTTAGTTATATATATACAGTACCAAGTAAGTACCCTGTTCTGAAAGTTCATTTCCTTTATCTTTACTTTTGCATCAACATCATTATGTCTCTCTTGAGAAGATATAACTTCAGGTCATGTTTAATTGACAACTTATTTTATTTGGCAAAACAGATTCAATCCGAAATGTACAATTTTCTGACGGTTTACTATTGATTTAACTACCAAACAAATACTTGATTTGCATGTCATGCATATTTAGTTTTAGATCAACCAATAAAATGTAAGCTTCAGTCAATATCTCATAACCATTTTATCAGATTTTTCTTCATTTATAGTAAATAAAAACTATTATGTCACGTGCATAGAACGAGTTTATGACTAGTGTATGTTAAATTGCTAAATGAATATAGTATGCATTAACTTATATACAATTAACCATATATTACAACTAATACCTGAACATAATAAAATAATAATAGATAATTTTATTTTATTAATACATAATATTTATAAATGTAGATAAAAGTATTTAAATTTAATGGATACAATACTAAAATTATGTAATAAAGTGTAAAATTATAGAAATAAAGATATATGCATGTATGTATTTATTTGTAAACTTAAAAATAAGAAAACACTAAAATAAAAATTAATATATGATACATATGATAAAGTATATAATATATACGATACATAATATAAAAAATGTAAACATGTCAACTATATAAAGTAATTATACATGAACAATAAAAATATATAATCAAAATAAATATATGATAATATATGATCATAAATGCAATACATAAATAATCGTAATATAATATGGATGATTTTTTTATTATGTTGAAAAATAATATATCAACATAAATCATAATAACATAATAATATTTATAACTTTTTTCCAGTCCATTTTCTCAATTTATTATCCAGTTCAGAGACAAATATAACATGAAAAAAATAAAATATATTATGGTTTTTTATTTAATTTAAAATTATATGTATCATATATTTTAATTTGATTGTTCATTGTTATTGTTCTAGAATATTTTACTTTGCATAAATGACATTTTTATATTTTTAGATATTATATATTGCACTTTAATATATATATATATATATATATATATATATATATATATATATATATATATATATATATATATATATATATATATCGTGCATATAGACGTGTGGTATATGTTGCTATATTAGATTTCTTTATCTTTTTTGTAACTTTACAAATAAATATATATATATAATACAAATATGTGTGGATATATTTGTTTTATTTCTATAATTTTAAACTTTATTATATAATTTTAGCATCGTATCCGTTAATTTTAAATACTTCTATCTACATTTATAGATATTATGTATGAATGAAATATAATATATTCTTTATTATTTTATTATGTTTAGTTATTATTTTAAATATATGGTTAATTATATATAAGTTAATGTAGATCATGTTCATTTAGAAATTTAATATATATCTATATATAACGTACATGGTGTCACAACTAAAAAAGTAAAAAATAAATTAAAAAAAGCAATATGTCCTCATTTGGGACGCATTGCTCTGCCGGAGGCAATACGTTCCCACTGGGGACGTACTGCTTTTGTAAAGTAGCAACATGTCTTCTGAGGGGACATATTGGCCCCACTAGGAGCAATACGTCCTCTTTGGGACGTATTGCCTCAGAAACGTGACATTTTGGGAATTACGTTCTGAATCATGCCATTTTGGTAATAAAAATGTCCAAACTTGCCATTTTGGTTTTTTGGCCTTATATCTTTACTGTCACCATCTTAGTCATGTTGGATTGAAGTTCCTTCTTCTTTTCCAGTTGTCAATGGGTGTGTAATCCTAACTTGCTGATCATGCACTCTTCATTATAGAGGATGCATGCTTGATGTAATGAATAATGTGAGGCTCATGTGGTATCATTAGGTGACTATTATTTGTACCAATTTCAGTACAAAATATCTATTTTTTTTGTCATTCAGTCTGATCACAAGTATGGATGATAGAGTAGTGATGCCACAATCTTCCCATGACATTTCTTCCAGTCAGAGCTAGCATGGATTAGTGGAGCATGGAAATAGGGTGGCGCTGCCCAATGCAGACAATTGAAGCTATACACGTGAACTCAACAATGACTTTTGTTGTGAAGAGAATGCACTAGATAGCCTAGAGATGTTAATAGTGACACTGCAACACCCCAGCTCACCAGCAATGTTGATGTCAGCGGCTGTTTCTCCTACACATACTCACCGCCACCATATGGCTCCACTTCACCTGCTCCTGAATGCGTAGAACCACCATAACACACTTCACTTGCTCTTGTGTCAGTGGTGTCATCATCGCTGGTGGTATGCCACAGATCACTTTTGAGGCCCCAACACAGATCAAGAAGGCGAGTGACTTCCTCATGGTCGTGGCATACTTTGCCTCCAGCTCATCTCTTTCTTCTCCTCATCGTCTGACTTTCCTTCAAGCTTCAAGCACATCCATCTCCAGCTTGTCCCCTGTGTCATCCCCTAAGGCCTCACAAACCTCCTTTCCATCCAGCATGCCTCAAGCTATCAATCGGCCATGGCCCTCTCAATCTCCCTGCAAGGTTCTCATGGCGGTGGTGTCCCTGGCCATGGTGGTGTCGCATCTCCAGAGTGAAGGTGAGACAATTGTGGAGTGCCGACAATATATGTTGGGCATTGAAGCGGGGAGAGAGAGAGATCAAGGGAATATAGTTGTAAGTGGACCAGGTGGGGTCACATTGAATGTTGAGTCATCAGTTAGGATCTTTATTATCAATCTGTCTTCAAGTGTGATTTTAATCTAACGTCTCCAAACTTGATTGCATTTGGGACCAAATACACTTGAATGTATTTTAGCCCCCACCCCTCTCTCTCTATATATATATATAAATGAATTCATAGATTAATTTATAATTTCTTATTGCTAACAAATAACAATCTATTTGATATCTTATGTAGCTTGAACGGACTTTACAGAAGTTCATTGCAAAATCAAAAGAAGACAACATCGATGAATGCAGTTGTTTGGTCTAAAGTATCACTATTGGTCTACTACATCTAGCTATTGTTGTCTTTTGTTGTAAATAAAAGATTATACAAAGTCAAATCATCTCATCTTGAGTTGTAGCAATACAAACATGAGTTGTTGTTGTAAACTTTATCGAACTAAATAGTATGTATATTATATGTATGTATCTTATATATGGTGTTAGCATACCAATCCTTTTTATATACTACCCAATGAATGTAAGAATGCATGGTTTTCACAACAACGAGAAGGTGCATGATATTGCCTTAGAGTGTGAGGCAACATGGGTCAAGGATGCAGACCTTGTAATACACATTGACAAGAAGAATGTCCTCTCAATCAAGCACCTCACTTTGAAATTCCAAGGTAATTAGACCATGTGGTTGATGGGTTCCCAATGGGGGGGTCCTTTGGGATGTCCATAACTGTCTTTTTAGATCTTCAGGGGGGAGTGTCGTATTTTTGTTCCAGTCTCAAGTTTCTACCGAGAAGTTGGTGCCATGTTTGGACATAGCCCCCAAAGAAGGACATAATTTGTAATCGTTAATTGTTTAGTTGTTCATTTCGATAGTAGAAAAGGGATTCATGAATCATTTTTTGTGATTATGCTTTTCTTGGTCTTGGTAGTTTTGCAATGAATTTACTCATATAAACTTCTTTTCAATATGTACATTGGTTGTTAACATCTTTCAAAAAAATGTCTGGCTGCATAAAATGTCTACAAACTTAGTATTATGCAAATAAAAATTTCTCATAATTCAGTTCTTGCTGAAATTTGCTGGATCATTAATCTTATGTCTAATGTTAGCATAAGAAGAGAAATCTTCTGACAGTTTTCTTTTAAGTATTTATTCTGGGAGTTACATCGGATTAGATATGTTTTAATAGTGAGCAAATCAGTGCAGCCTATGCCTAGAAAAGTATGCCACACATTGAGGTGATGTTCGATGTGAATTCTAAATAAATGATTTATTTTTCTTACCAACTAAAATTTACTAAACAAGTAATAGCTTCTGTCTAATCCTACAAAATGCTTTGTTTGATGATAGAGATCCACATGAAGTACAAAGGTGGTATATCTTCATACGCAAGTCATTTAGCTACCTTTATGAAGATTTCTCTTATTGTATTATTACAGAGATGGTGCTTATATTGTCATTATTTATGACATACTAATTTAAAAAGCGTTCAATTTACTATCATAAATCCACGTCCTCTAATGTTATCTCAACTAAATGTATCTCCAACACCCTTTTAGTCATTCCAGCCTCTGCCTCTATGTTGTGCTCGATGGTCATGTTTAATGCCAATTTAAGATTATCTTAATTAATATTAAAATAATAAAAAGTAAACCACTCAGGATCGACATCACAATATGTTGCTTCTTTTAGTTATATATATATACAGTACCAAGTAAGTACCCTTCCTTTCCTTTATCTTTACATTTGCATCAACATCATTATGTCTCTCTTGAGAAGATATAACTTCAGGTCATGTTTAATTTGACGACTTATTTTATTTGGCAAAACAAATTCGATCCAGAATGTACAATTTTCTCATGTATAAGCCATTAAAAATCATGGTCAAAACTTGAGATATACTTGAGTAACTCCATTAGGTAATTAATCTATCATGATGGCCTTATTCATCGACGGTTTACTATTGATTTAACTATCAAACAAATACTTGATTTTCATGTCATGCATATTTAGTTTTAGATCAACCAATAAAATGTAAGCTTAAGACAATATCTCATAACCATGTTATCTAATTTTTCTTCTTTTACGATAAATAAAAACTATTATGTCTCGTGCATAGCAGGGGTTTACCACTAGTGAATATTAAATTGCTAAATGAAAATAGTCTGCATTAACTTATATATGTTGGATCCTAGATGGGTGATTAGATGCTCTAGAGGGGGGGGGTGAATAGAGTTGAAAGCACTTAAACAAAATTCATTAAACCTTCAAGATATATGACAAGATAAGGTTGCTAAATAGGTAATTTGAGTGCAACTAAATCAAGCATAGCAAGGATAAGAGAGATTGAACATGCACCAATTAAACAAGCTATTTAGAGTGGTTCCACACTTCGAACTAGAAGTGTGTCAGTCCACTTGCCTAGAGAGGTCAACCTCTAGGACTTCCAAACTCTTGCACTCTTATATTCATTCATAAGACATACAATGCATGAACAACAAAGGACTTACCTATCCAATACAAAGAGTCTTCAACCTTATCAAGGACTTACCCACTTTGCAAGAGTCTTCGGCCTTCTCCAAGGACTTACCCACTCTTGCACAAGTCTTCGGCCTTGCAGGAATTACCCACTCTTCTTGGATCTTCCACCTTTGACTTCACCTTCACTCGGAGAAGCTTTCCACCAAGGACTTATCCACTTGAGCTTGAGTCTTCTGCCTTCTCCAAGGTCTTACCCACTCTAGCTCCAAGTCTTCAGCCTTGATCTTCACCAAGGGACTCCTTCCCTTGTTCTTCTTCACCTCTCTTGGACAAGAGAGAGAACCTTCATCTTCATGATTGAAAGAAGAGATAGGAGGTGGTGGAAGTGAGAGCTTCACAAGATATACATGTAGGACTAGCTCTCTTACAGATTTCCTACTCACTCTAATGGGTGTAGCAAGTGATTAAGCTTAGAGAGAGAGAGGAGGTTGTAGGAAGCACTCAACTATAGAATAGGAGCCTCACATAGAGTTTGCAATGAATGCTCAACCTTGGAATGAAGCCCAAGGGGTCCTATTTATAGCTGGGGATGCCTCTTAGCCTCTAGGAACACTTATGAATGAAAACTAGCTGTTTTGTGGCTTGCAACGGATATATTTCACTTGTTGCAACTCCACAATGGCTAGAAACACTTTTCTGCACTTTTCTGCACTTTTTCGTACAGTGCATTCGGTCGAGTTTCTATAAGTGTAACTCGACCGATCAAGTAGCAGGCAGCCCGATATTGAAATGATCGGTCGAGTTTGTTCTGAGGAAAATCGACCGACCATTCCAACTGGAACTGGCCTACTACCCAATCGGTCGAGTTCTGTGAGTGCACAACTCGACCGATGCAATCTTCAGAAAATCGACCAAGGTTGATCGGTCGAGTTTCAGGGTGGGAAACTCGACCGAACAAGTGCCTGTAATTGATTTTCAAAGTTGAATTAAAAGTGCTCTAATATTCGATCTAAGTGTTCCTGATATTTTTCTAAGCTTAATTACAAGTCATACAATCATTACAAGTGACTTACAACATGATTCTAATGGATATACATCATATTACAAAAATGTGCACTTGTATGACTTTGACTTGTCTTTTCTCCAATTTGAGATGCACAAGTTAGGGCATTTGGAGTGTGTCTATACATAATCTGAAATTACTCAAGTAGAGACATTAGACACCAAAATGTGGAATGGTTAGTCATCATCTAAACAAGGGTTTAGTCAATTTAGACGTGAGTCAACATTGACCTAATTGACCTTGAGTCAACATTCTCCCCCTTTTTGAAGATGACAAACCATTCCATAAATGTATTGAAAGCATTTAAGTAAATTCATACCTTTGGAGAAACCTAGGGGTTTCAATAGAATGGAGTTCATATGCTCCCCCTCAATTGATGCACATGTAGTTTTCATACTCCCCCTCAATTGATGTTATTTCTCCTGTATGGTTAGCTTTCATAACATTTATAGAAACTATGTCTCCTACTCATATATGTTCTACACATATATGTCTTCTCCCCTTTACATGAACATACTTCTCTTCTTCATATAAGACATGCCTTCTTCCTCTTTTTAAAAGAAGAGATACCTTTCTCCCCCTTTGTCATTTCAAAAATAGGGGTTATGAAGAAATCAGAAACATCACTTGTTAAAGAGAAAAGGAGATAACACAAATATATATAAGGAGAGTAGAAGAGCACAGATAGGGTCTTGTCCAAGCATAGAAAGAAAAGCAAGTTAAAGAATATACTTGAACAACCCAAAATGCAAGATAAAGTGTTGTAGAAAAATAATAAATCGCAATTTTGACCCTCAAGATGATGGAATTTGACCAAAAACCATCGGAGCTCATGGCAAAGCGATGAGTCTTGCCTAGAAGGTCGTTTCTGCATGAAAAACACTAGTCTTGCACCAAAAACTGAAACTGGAGTAAAATCTGCATAAAAAACAAAAATACTCCAATTTCTACATATAATGTAGCTCTATGTGCCCTGCATCACAATGTTATGCAAGCAACTCAAGATGGTAGATATGCAATTCAAGGAACAATCTTGAGCATGTATGAGATAAGATACAAACATAACATATAGATGATCAAAGATGACAATTATAAACAAGGTTAGAACTACATGTATATGAACTACTAGTAGATGTAATCACAAGTTAGGACTACTAGTAGGATCTAGATCATAGCAAGAGATACCCAAAGATACACAAGATAAAACAAGCTATGAGTAGATATAGAGATATATCCAAACAAAGAGATATGCAATTTTAGAAGCATGAAAGGATATAACTCACTAGATATGCATTCTTACCATAAGATGATTACCCCTATGAACCTCAAAGTTGTATCAAAACAACATATACACCTACAGAGATGTAGCAAGTTAGAGTACAACGGAAGCGATTTTAGACACAACCAAGAGATCCAAAGAGATCATCATCAAAACCTGCAAGACAACTCAAAGCAAGTAATTGCAAGATATAGATATACCAATTTAAAGCAATTAGAGAGATAGAGTTGTATGCAAGATAGGCAATTTAGAACATGGCAATATGCATATATAAAGATACCAAATGAGAGTGCCAAAGAATAAGGCTATTGGTTGAGAAAATCTAGTTTAGAGAGAAATTCTCATCCAATAAGTCAATTGTGTATTCTGTGCACAGTGTTATCGGTCGAGTTCTGAGCATTGACAACTCGACCGATGACAGTTGTTGGCAACACTCTTGGTGCCTATCGGTTGAGTTTCAATAGGGCAAACTCGACCGACAGACCAGCTGTCAAAAAGCACATATATTTCATAAAAACATATTCAAAGGCATGTTAAATATACAAACCATATCCAAACATGTCTAAGCAAGTTAGTAATGCACTATAGAAGCATTAGAAATAGTTTTTGAGCAAGAGTGTGAAGAGAATCACAAAATGCCACTTTTGACTCAAAAATCGTGTGTATAGTGCACACTAACTTGAAAAAAACAAGTTAGAAATGGTTACAAGCAATAAAACCATTACCTTTGTGCTTACCATTACTTTTCCACTTGTTGTCACCCTCTACACATCTCACCTTTCTTCTTTCATGTGGATTGAGAAGTCAATTTGCAATTTAATAGCTCAAGTCAATCCATTTGCAATTACCTACAGGAATAAAGATAAAATGGTCCCCAATCATGTTTTTGGGTCCAGAGGGGTTAGTTTAGCAACCCAAGTCCTATTGCTCTTGGGTGCTTTCCTAAAAGGACAACAAGTAGAATAATGACCAATATCATTGCAATAGATGCATGTGCCCATAGTCTTGGAACTAGAGGATTCTCCATGGAATATTGGAGGTCCTTTATCTTTGTTGTTCCCTTGACTACAGTCAAGTCCAATGCCATCTCTACCCATTTGTTTGGTAGTATGGTCTAGGATTTGATTAAGATTCTTTTTATCACCAAAGAATCTTTGCAAAGAAGATCTCAAACTATGATTGTCATGCATAAGAGAAGTAAAGGTAAAATACAATAGATTCATATCATCTCTAACATGCACAAGATAGATTTCTAAGCAAACATCTTTAGTCATATAAGAATCTTTATCACAAGATAGAGCATCAAAAACTTTCTCTCTATAAGAAAAGATAGTATGAGGGTCAAGAGCAATTACACTACTATGCAAGGAAGCAAGTTCGTATACAAGACAAGTAATCTTTGAAGGATAAACTTTATCTACACATTTTATTCCTTGCAAAGTAAGCTCTTGACTCTCATAAGCACATTTAAGAGCATAAGAAACAATAGAGAGAGAAACAATAGTAGTAGCAAGCTCTATATATGAAGTAGTCATAGAAGGTTGAGATTTTAAAAACTTAATCTTATCAAGCAAGCTAGAATTTGCAAATTTAAGAGCATTTAGTTGACTAAGATAAGCATTTGTTTGAATCTCAACACTTGAATTTACCTCATTTAAATCTTTAGTTGAGCTTGTCATGAGGGCGCAATGGCATCTTCCATCTTCAAATTCACTAGATCTTCCACTAGTTCTTTCATTTGTTGATGGAGCCTTTGTGATCCCTTTTTCACTCTTGTTTCCTTCTATTTTTCTCTTTGAAGGTTGCCCATCTTCATAATCACCCATATTCTCCTACTTGTGGAAGTATGCTTGGAGAAGACCCGCTCTGATACCACTTGATGGATCCTAGATGGGTGATTAGATGCTCTAGAGGGGGGGTGAATAGAGCTGAAAGCACTTAAACAAAATTCATTAAACCTTCAAGATATATGACAAGATAAGGTTTCTAAATAGGTAATTTGAGTGCAACTAAATCAAGCATAGCAAGGATAAGAGAGATTGAACATGCACCAATTAAACAAGCTATTTAGAGTGGTTCCACACTTCAAACTAGAAGTGTATCAGTCCACTTGCCTAGAGAGGTCAACCTCTAGGACTTCCAAACTCTTGCACTCTTATATTCATTCATAAGACATACAATGCATGACCAACAAAGGACTTACCTATCCAATACAAAGAGTCTTCAACCTTATCAAGGACTTACCCACTTTGCAAGAGTCTTCGGCCTTCTCCAAGGACTTACCCACTCTTGCACAAGTCTTCGGCCTTGCAGGAATTACCCACTCTTCTTGGATCTTCCGCCTTTGACTTCACCTTCACTCGGAGAAGCTTTCCACCAAGGACTTACCCACTTGAGCTTGAGTCTTCTGCCTTCTCCAAGGGCTTACCCACTCTAGCTCCAAGTCTTCAGCCTTGATCTTCACCAAGGGACTCCTTCCCTTGTTCTTCTTCAGCTCTCTTGGACAAGAGAGAGAACCTTCATCTTCATGATTGAAAGAAGAGATAGGAGGTGGTGGAAGTGAGAGCTTCACAAGATATACATGTAAGACTAGCTCTCTTACAGATTTCCTACTCACTCTAATGGATGTAGCAAGTGATTAAGCTTAGAGAGAGAGAGGAGGCTGTAGGAAGCACTCAACTATAGAATAGGAGCCTCACATAGAGTTTGCAATGAATGCTCAACCTTGGAATGAAGCCCAAGGGGTCCTATTTATAGCTGGGGATGCCTCTTAGCCTCTGGGAACACTTATGAATGAAAACTAGCCGTTTTGTGGCTTGCAACGGATATATTTTCACTTGTTGCAACTCCACAACGGCTAGAAACACTTTTCTGCACTTTTCCGTATAGTGCATTCGGTCGAGTTTCTATAAGTGTAACTCGACCGATCAAGTAGCAGGCAGCCCGATATTGAAATGATTGGTCGAGTTTGTTCTGAGGAAACTCGACCGACCATTCCAACTGGAACTGGCCTACGACCCAATCGGTCGAGTTCTGTGAGTGCAAAGCTCGACCGATGCAATCTTCAGAAAATCGACCAAGGTTGATCGGTCGAGTTTCAGGGTGGGAAACTCGACCGAACAAGTGCCTGTAATTGATTTTCAAAGTTGCATTAAAAGTGCTCTAATATTCGATCTAAGTGTTCCTGATATTTTTCTAAGCTTAATTACAAGTCATACAATCATTACAAGTGATTTACAACATGATTCTAATGGATATACATCATATTACAAAAACGTGCACTTGTATGACTTTGACTTGTCTTTTCTCCAATTTGAGATGCACAAGTTAGGGCATTTGGAGTGTGTCTATACATAATCTGAAATTACTCAAGTAGAGACATTAGACACCAAAATGTGGAATGGTTAGTCATCATCAAAACAAGGGTTTAGTCAATTTAGACGTGAGTCAACATTGACCTAATTGACCTTGAGTCAACAATATACAATTAACCATATATTACAACTAATACCTGAACATAATAAAAAATTAATAGATAATTTTATTTTCTTAATCCATAATATTTATAAATGTAGATAAAAGTATTTAAAATTAATGGATACAATAATAAAATTATGTAATAAAGTGTAAAATTATAAAAATAAAGATATATGCATGTATGTATTTATTTGTAAACTTAAAAATAAGAAAACACTAAACTAAAAACTAATATATGATACATATGATAAAGTATATAATATATATGATACATAATATAAAAAATGTAAACATGTCAACTATATAAAGTAAATATACATGAACAATAACAATATATAATCAATATAAATATATGATAATATATGATCATAAATGCAATACATAAATAATCGTAATATATTATGGAGGATTCTTTTTATTATGCTGAAAAATAATATATCAACATAAATCATAATAACATAATAATATTTATAACTTTTTATCCAATCCATTTTCTCAATTTATTATCTAGTTTAGAGACAAATATAACATGAAAAAAAATAAAATATATTATGTTTTTTATTTAATTTAAATTCATATGTATCATATATTTTAATTTTATTGTTCATTATTATTGTTCTAGAATATTTTACTTTGCATAAATGACATTTTTATATTTTTAGATATCACATATTGCACTTTAATATATATATCGTGCATATAGATGTGTGGTATATGTTGCTATATTAGATTTCTTTATCTTTTTTGTAACTTCACAAATAAATAAATAAATAAATATATAATACAAATATGTGTGGATATATTTTTTTTATTTCCATAATTTTAAACTTTATTATATAATTTTAGTATTGTATTTATTAATTTTAAATACTTCTATCTACATTTATAGATATTATATATTAATGAAATATAATATATTCTTTATTATTTTATTATGTTTAGGTAATATTTTAAATATATGGTTAATTATATATAAGTTAATGTAGATCATGTTCATTTAGAAATTTAATATAGATGTATATATAACCTACATGGTATCACAATTAAAAAAGTAAAAAATAAATAAAAAAGCAATACATCCTCATTTGGGATGCATTGCTTTGCCGGAGGCAATACATTCCCATTGGGGATGTATTGTTTTTTAAAGTAGCAACACGTCTTCCGAGGGGACATATTGGCCCCACTAGGAGAAATATGTCCTCTTTGGGACGTATTGTCTCAGAAAAGTGACATTTTGGGAATTAAGTTCTGAATCATGCCAATTTGGTAATTAAAATGCCCAAACATGTCATTTTGGTTTTTTGGCCTTATATCTTTACTGTCACCATCTTAGTCATGTTGGCTTGAAGTTCCTTCTTCTTTTCCAGTTGTCAATGGGTGTGTAATCCTAACTTGCTGATCATGCACTCTTCATTATAGAGGATGCATGCTTGGTGTAATGAATAATGCGAGGCTCATGTGGCATCATTAGGTGACTATTCCTTGTACCAATTTCAGTCCAAATATGTAATTTTTTTGTCATTCAGTCTGATCACAAGTATGGATGATGGAGTAGTGCGCCACAATCTTCCCATGACATTCTTCCAGTCAGAGCTAGCATGGATCAGTGGAGCATGGAAATAGGGTGACGCTGCCCAATGTAGACAATTGAAGCTATATATGTGAACTCAACAATGACTTTTGTTGTGAAGAGAATGCACTAGATAGCCTAGAGATGCTAATAGTGACACTGCAACACCCCAGCTCGCCAGCAACGTTGATGTCAGCGGCTCCGCCGACTACTCCTGGAGCTGTTTCTCCTACACATACTCACCACCACCATATGGCTCCACTTCTCCTGCTCCTGAAAGTGTAGAACCACCAAAACACACTTCACTTTCTCTTGTGTCAGCGGTGTCATCATCACTGGTGTTATGCCACTGATCACTTTTGAGGCCCCAACGCAGATCAAGAAGGCGAGCGACTTCCTCATGGTCGTGGCATAGTTTGCCTCCAACTCATCTCTTTCTTCTCCTCATCGTCAAACTTTCCTTCAAGCTTCAAGTACATCCATCTCCAGCTTGTCCCCTGCGTCATCCTAAGGCCTCACAAACCTCCTTTCCATCCACCATGCCTCAAGCTATCAATCATCCATGGCCCTCTCAATCGCTCTGCAAGGTTCTCATGGTGGTGGTGTCACAGCTCCAGAGTGAAGGCGATACAATTGTGGAGTGTCGAAAATATGTGTTGGGCATTGAAGGAGAGAGAGAGAGAGATCAAAGGAATATAGTTGTAAGTGGACCGGGTGGGGTCACGTTGAATGTTGGGTCGTCAGTTAGGATATTTATTATCAATCTGTCTTCAAGTGTGATTTTAAACTAACGTCTACACTTGAATGTATTTTAGCCCCCCCTCTCGCTCTCTCTCTCTCTCTCTCTCTCTCTCTCTCTCTCTCTCTATATATATATATATATATATATATATATATATATATATATATATATATATATATATATATATATATATATATATATATATATATATATATATATATATGGGATCATCTTTATTACCCGCGCGGGTAACTACCCACCCACCCTTCCAGTCACTTTTTTTCAAAAAAAAATTCTCAATTGTAGAGGAGCATTTTGTCTAGCTCCCCAAAAAATTTTCTCCAAAAATAATATCATTTGCCCCAACAAAATCAAAAAATACGTCCATATATTTACTGACTGTATATTTTCTGTGCAATTAATTTTTTAGTCATATACACTACAGGAAAAGTTAAAAATAACGACGGAAAAAGTTGGTCGTTAATGTGAATAAGTTTGTCGTTAAAACTATTAACAATGAAAAAAAAAGTTGTCGCGTCTTGTCGTTATTGGTCTTGCCGTTAATAAAGATAACGACGAATAATTTCAGTTCGTCGCTATTACAAATCATGACGACTTATATAGTTTGTCGTTAATAGTTTTAACGACTATATAAAATGTCTGACATTGATACTAGTTGTGACCACCCAATCTTGTCACTGATACTAGTAACAACGACTAGCAGGCTTGATCACAAAGGTCAACAACGACGTTCTTTTTCCGTCGTAAATAGCTATAATGACAAAAAAAAATCAAATTGCTAAATTTGTCTTTCATGTTTGCAACACACTTGGATCCTAACCTAGGAAACACGAACATGTACACGAGCATAGATTTAGTGACAGACTAAGAGGTACCACAATTTTCAACAATGCAGGACATGACACGACAATGGGAACAATTAACTTATTATTATACAAGTATGTATATTTATATATGAATATTTTGGCATACAGTAAGCTTTATGTATAAACACACAAATTGATCTAAATCAATCATCTATGATGGAAATCTCCATGAAATCCAACCAACAATCAACATATAATAATATATCCACAAGTCAAAGTATGAATTAACTCACAACATATATCAAGATCCTTAATTATATAATTATTGTAGTAAGAATATATGGAATGATAAAATCAAGGTGAGTAAAATTTTGGAGACATTAGTTTTTGTTATTTGTGTAAGTCATACTTGTCAAGGCGTGAAGGTGGCATGGCGTTCCAGCTGAATGCCTTGTGACTAGGCGCAACTAGGCATCGCTTAGGTGAACTTTAAAAATAATAGTTTATGTATATATACATGTGTCATGGTTTTCCCCCACTCATATACACACATTATATAGTTATATATGTAGTTATCTACATATTTATGGTCGATCTCCTCATATAATATATATATATATATATATATATATATATATATATTTGTATGAAAAAATAACCGATTACATTTCTAATATATTACCATTGACAATAATGTCAAGGACACAGAAAAGAACTATTGTAAAGAATGTAAGAGTGTGATCCAAAAATAAATATATATTTATTGTCATACATAACTACAAGTGCTGAACAATGTAATCACTGTCTTTCATACCATAGCTACTTAATACAATCCGAATTGAAGGTGCAAACTAAGAAAAATCAAATCCGTACTAAGAGTATTAGATCCAGTCACAAAAAGAGTATTAGATCATGATAAACCCAAAAACAGTATTAGGTCCAATTAAAAGTGATATTTGGCACATAACATAGGCAACAATGCTGATTTTGATCATTAGGATAGCCACATTAAACATTAAAATATGTCAATATACAACCAAACCCAAAAAACTAAGTCAACTTGGCATTATAGAAAAAGTTGTCTCGACTAGGCACAACCTTGGGACGTCTTACTGCTTAGGCGGCTGCCTAGGCGCACACCTTGATAAGTATGGTGTAAGTAATGGTGAACATGTACCATTAGGAGGAAAAATGAGAGGGTGTAAGGAAATATGTTGGTTGTGATGGAGAAGATGAAAAATAAGGTGCCTTGGAGATTGAGAGGGAAGAAAGAGAAGATGCATACATTTAAGTGTTACTTAAGATGCACATGCAAGAGACGAGGAGGGCAGATGGAGATGTAGAGAAGCAATAAAAGAGGAGGCATAAGGATGACAACACTGGTGTAAGTAATGGTGAACATGTACCATTAGGAGGAACAATGAGAGGGTGTAAGGAAATATGTTGGTGGTGATGGAGAAGATGAAAAATAAGATGCCTTGGAGATTGAGAGGGAAGAAAGAGAAGAGGCATACATTTAAGTGTGACTTAAGATGCACAGGAAAGAGATAAGGAGGGGAGATGGAGATGTAGAGAAGCAAGAAAAGAGGTAGGAGGAAGAATGAGAGGGTGTAAGGAAATATGTTGGTGGTGATGGAGAAGATGAAAAATAAGGTGCCTTGGAGATTGAGAAGGGAGAAAGAGAAGAGGCATACATTTAAGTGTTACTTAAGATACATAGACAATTTGAAACTTCTGCCGTAAGAATTATTAGCTGAGTAGACATCAATTCGTATAGGAAGCGGCCGCACTGGCCGCTTTCTTAATCGCTGGTCATGTTTTAAAGAATTGTTCAATGCACTTAGTTAATTATAAGGTCAAATATCTTATGATTTAGACAGCTATGTTCTGAACAACTAAAGATGTGCCTAAAAAATTATATAGTGTAGACATATGATACGTACAACTAAGTGTATTCAACATAGATTATTATAATGTTAAAATACTAAATTTATATCAATTCTGATAGGAAAAAAGAATGAGTACTCACAGATGTATATTTTAATGAGAAAGAAAAGAGTACTTACCTTTTGATTGCACATATTTGGTTTATCTTGATCCAAAGACAATGAGACACTCGTAGTGAAGAATAAGTGGAAGAAGAAAACCATTCATAGCTAAATCCCATAATAGAGTGTAATATATAATCTGAATACCAATCACCATCATCATAAATGAAACCTACAAAAGAGATTTTAAGTATTAGAAACACAATTCATGGAATGCACATATCTCTGGATGTGCGTCAGACACATAAAGCCGAATGTGCAACAAACACATATCTCTGGATGTGCAAACGGATACATTTTCCGCATGTGCAATGGACACATTTTCCGCATGTGCAACGGGGCATATTTTCCATATGCTCACTCGAAAACCAAAACAACATATACATTGTGCGTTGAAAAACAAAATGGCATGTGTTTAGAAGTTTAGGGGATAGGGAGGGGTTTCCAAGAAGTGTTTTAGTACAAGACTCCACTCAGTCTTTTTCCATGTAAAAGCATCAAAAAAACCTGAAAATGCAAAGAAGTGTATGAACATATAGTGAAAGTAACTATGAATCTATATATATTAAAGAAAAAAAATGAGTTAGTTCATGTTTGAAAACTTACTTATTTGTAATAGAAGGTTTTTCCTTTCAATCAAGCATGTGTAGTATATTCATATATAAAAATTGCTCTCAAATTCATACTTTGCATAAGGAAGAATTTCTTTAATGGATGTGACATTCTTTTCTTGCATCAAAGAATTTACTGTGTGTTAACCGAAGAATGAATCGAGAAGAAAATAATATATAGCTCTTTCCATAATGAGTGTGCACATATCATATGAATAGAAATCATCATCACATATATAAAACTATGTACCTGCAAGAAAATGATATATTAGGGGCACATATCACTGAATGTGCAACAAACATATAACTTCAGATGTACAAGGAATACATTTTTTGCATGTGCAACGAATATGAATGGCTTATACCGATACAACGAGTACTCACAGTCGTATATTTTAATGAGTAAGAAAAGAGTACTTACCTTTTGAACCAAATACAATGAGACACTCGTAGTGAAGAATAAGTGGAAGAAGAAAACCATTTATAGCTAAATCACATAACAGAGTGTAACATATAATCTTAATACCAATCACCATCATAACAGAGTGGGAATGTACATATCTCCCAAGATATCAATATTGTGCAAATCGAACTCATCAATTTGAATAACCTGAATTTAGAGCAAAACATATGAAGATGAGGACAATAAAAGAGCATAACCTACATAAAGAAATATTGATATCAAAATAAAGCGAAAGAACGAACCTTGTGAAATTTCATCCACGAGTATGTTGTAACAAAGAATGTTCATTAGTTTCTTCTAATAATAATTGCAGATTTCATTAGAGCATCCTCACATTCAGCAACATTAATAAACGTTGCATGAATGAATTTCAAACTCGGGGATGCATTTTATCCATGAGTATATTCTAAAAAAGAAGGCTCAATAGTTGCCCATATCCCTAGGAAATCTGGCTGTAACAGATCATCATTCCGCTAGTGTAAGATCCTTTAATACATCTCGAGCATAGATCAAAGAGTACTGCTTGGCTTTGGACTAAGAAAAATCTGAAAAAAGAGAGAACAATATATATATATATATATATATATATATATATATATATATATATATATATATATATATATATATATACATTGACATATATGAAGGCATAGCTTTACTGTAAATAAAAGTTAACATGAAATTTATCTTTAAAAACATGATATTAAAAAAAATTGTAAACTATTTAGGATGTTGTTGCTGGTGGTGGAGGAGATGGAAAATGAAGGTGCCTTAGATGTCAAGAGGGAAGAAAAGGAAGGGGAATACGTTGGATATCTACTTAAGATGGATGGGTAAGAGAAGAGGGGAGATGTAGATGTGGAGAAGCAAGAAAATAAGTAGAAGTAGGGAGGGAAATACTCTTCAACCTTCACCTTGAGGAGCAAGAAGAAGAGTAAAGGGAGGGGTGGTAATATGAGTAGGAGACGTGAAGGACCAAGATGAAATAACAGAAGGGGAATGAGAAGCAGAAATAGAGAAGGAAAAAGAGGATGTGAGGGAACAATTTGGCAGCTACTATATCTTTAAAGTGGGAAAAAGAAGAAGGGGACAAGAACAAGAAGAAGAGGAGGAAGATTAGAATAGATTTCACTAAAGGACAGTATATAATGGGATATAAAAGGGAGGGGATGTTGGTATTCCCATCCTATATGTTTGGGTGCTACATAGGATAGCATTAGTTGTAATCAAATGTTAGTCGTTTCTAAAGATAATATTTTCTTGTATCACATTTTGATGAGCACTGGAAAATTTTAGATGTTATCGATACTAACAATACAAACAAACTTCAAGAAGCAACTTAAGAAGACTACACATGCAAATAAAAAGGAACAAAAAATGATTATTCATCTTCATTATCTAATCAAAACGGTATCTGTTTTGTGCAAATAAGAAGAAAGAATATTATATAGATGATATTCAACCTCCTTCGATTCAGCCATATATATAATTCAACTTTTTCTTTATCTACAATAGATTAACTTGAATGGGTCTGTAACATATTGGGGAGGGTGTTATCTGCTTTATGTATAAATCAAAATACACATCATTGTTGTTCTTTTTCTATCAATATTTTTATGCCAAAGTATAACGGTGCTACACGTAACTTTGGGTGTGACCACAGATGAAATGTGAATACTGAAAGGTGATCAGTTCTTTGAGAAGTTGCTGCTCCGGGATGTCAGTTCGTTGTCCACAGAGAAAGAGGTTGCCCTTGTAGATGGTCGTTGCTAAGTTAACAGGTCTAGCCAGAGTTATTGTGTGTTGATGGGAGCAACATGGATTGGAGGTGTGTGAGAAGGACCGTAAGTCGATCAGTGTGAGCTGGACCATAAGTGGGTGGGGGTTCACATACCAACAGTTATAAAAGTGAAGCTTGCAGATGGCAGTAGACTGTAGTCGGTAGTCAAGAGTGACGATGATTGCCACATCCCACATGGTCGAGCACATAAAGATGATTTGCGAATCACGAGTGTCGGGCGTTGGGGCATACATATCTGATGCTAGTACTAAGGGGGAGTGTGTTATGGCTTTGTCCCGCTCAGTCGGTAGTTATGAACCCAAGGACTACAATCCTATTATGGATATTACCCAAACAAACACGGGATATATATTTTTATAGGATTATGAGTCCTATCCTGCCCAGAATCCCTCGTACCAAATGTGGCCTTAGGCTTAACTGGGTAGAGATGGTGTGTCTTGGATGTGTCCATAGAGTATACAAGCCATGTCTACCACTTCAATAAAAAAAATTAAAGTGGACACATCACAGGCGTGGCTGCCATGTGTCCAGGTGTGTCCAAGGTGTGTCCATGTTGGACACGCGTTGGACTCAAACATGGCAGCCTCTGGAAAGTGTTTGTGCTTCCTAGGTCACGACCAATCAACTATTGACTTTGATGCAGCTCTATGTAGTATTACATATCAACAAAAATTACAAAAATCAAGGAACATGAAACTAGATGACATGATAATTTAAGCATATAATGTGTAGGGTAGTAGACGCTTACTAAGGCATTAGCAAGGGAGAACCCTCCCCCAACGGGCCGCCGACCAGTAGCGGAGCCAGAACTTCAAAGTGGGTGAGGCACAAATATTATGACTATAATGTTCTTCATTACCTAAATAAATATTTCAAAACAATCAAGATATAGATGCGAGAAATGAAAGATATTTCCATTGTGGTTCCATGTTCTAACTTTATTACTGAATTGCATTCATGTCTAGATTTAAAGAGATAATTGTTTGAACATAGAATGATAAAAACATCACGCGACACGCCCCCATCCTATCAGTGGGTTATATTATAAAATTCACATCATAGAATATGTTGCATACATTCCATCCAACTATGATATTCATCAAGCCAACTCATATTAATCAACAACCCTAGTGTCAAAAGTTCACGAAAACATGGTTGATAAGGACATGCTGATAAACAAGCCTCTCTGATAGTTGGTGTTATAATATGCAGTTTAATGTACATCTCTCACTTTTTTTTGGTCTTATAGATTCTACTTTGAAAGTGACATCGATTTAGAACTTGTACTTAAAGTTTGTTGCTAGTTGTAGCTCAAATCGTGGGTCTGAAATCTGTCAGGACACCAGGGAGTATTAGCAAAAATTAAAAGGCATGCATTACGCTTGTGAATTGTGATGGGAGTACAACACTTCTACAAAATAAAAAGGTAAGATTCAGAAATCAGTTTGGCATCACACACACCACTATGATGTCTTTTTTTTCCAATAAATTTGCTCTTAATTAAGAATTTCTCCATTATTCATTGATTCTACTGGTATGAATGTCAAATATATAAAAAGACAGTAAGGTAACAAAATCAAGTAATATAATACATACAAGATAAAGGAGTACAAAATGCAACTTGTTGTATTATCATGTCGCCGGTACTAATAGTTCATCCTCTTCATTAATATGGATAGAACAACTGATATTTAAAGTATATAACAACAATCGACGTGCCTTAAAAAGCAGAGTGTGGCTTGAAATACTAAAAGTGTGAGAGAATAACATGCTCCATGCCTCGTAGACACTAAATTGTTAAGAGATAACAAGTATTAACTTTGATAAGAGATCACCCAGTGCCTCAAGTGATATCCCGTCGTAAATCATGGCTAGCTCGAGATCAGGTCGCCGCCGGCCACCACAGACATTTTGTAAGAAACCTAGGGCATTGATAGAATGTATACTTTTATATGTGCAGCGAATGCGATAGAGTTAAATATTGTTGAGATAATTACAATCTCGGACCCCGTATGCAACGCAGTGTCTTGTTCTAATCATGTAATATTTAGGAGCATTTTTCGGCAGTTGGGAAGTGGGTTCTCGCTGATTGCGGGCAGCCCAAAAGGTAAAATGAAAGGCTTGCTATACATAGATGTCAAGCACTTTAGTTTTGAGTTACTATTTGGCGGCTGAATGGATGTTGTTACTGCAGACTTTCCATCACAAATGAATTCCCGTAGTGAAAAATACTTTGATTACTTGCCAACGACGGAAACCTATAGTTTATGGAACTTACAGTTGGGTGAGGCACGGGCCGCACCAGGCCCAAACCTGACTCCGCCACTGCTGCCGACGGCACCTCGCCACACACCCGTCTGACTGCTCGCCGGGTGGTATCACCTCCACTCCCTATCAGCTAGTCATTGCCCTGACCTGGAGTAGGAGACGCCCCTTGCCTATGGATCTTCTTCCGTGGAGTGTTCCGATCGGCCGTTTGAGAAGCCAGAATAGAAGTACAAGTTTGTTTGCCGGACCTCTTTCGTTGGTAGCCATAGGGAAGAGCAGCCCCTCCTTGCTGCCTTGCGGACGCTGCTGGAGCATTGAGAGTCGAGTGTCGCCTGCTGCGCTGGAGTGGCTAGGTCGGGAAAGCAATTGGGGGTATCAGGGTTTGTGGGGTATTCACAGTCGAGATTCCAGGGAAGCGGGGGTTTATATTTTTTCTTTTAATTAGTGGTCATGCTCTTTTATTAAAATTTATCGGTTGTATAATGGGGTAATCTACTAAATTAGGTCCAGTTTGGGATACAATGTTGACAGAACATATTGGCTCTTTAATTAAATTATTTAATTGGTCCCATATTGACTTTGGAAGCAATTATACAAAGAGAGATGAGCTTTAACGAAGGAAATTTGTGTCTTTCACGGCAGAAATATTATCTTGTCATTAATAACTATATCGATAACGGCCAAAAGAAATCTTTCTGTTGTTAGTATAGCAATCACGGCAAGATATTTTAGCTGTCGTAAATTTTGACGTCAATACACCAGTTTCTTGTAGTGATAGTTACTCTTTTATCAATACAGTTACTCTTTTGATCTTAGAGTTATTTTTTGTGTACCATATAGTTACACTTTTGGATGTGCGGGTAGCTAAAAATCAGGCTACCCACGCAGATAGCGTATAAATCCCATATATATATATATATATATATATATATATATATATATATATATATATATACATACATTCATACATACTTATACACTAAGATAGTTTAAGAAGCGTGTATATGTTTCTTATATGTTTGTGCCGTAAAAAGCATACACTTACACACTTGTTAGTAACCCAACCATATAGATGAATCGGAATATTTCTTGGATTGAACATTTTTTAAAATGAAAATCGCATCCCTTGTATTTGTTAGATGTAATAAAACTTCATCCAACGGGTTCTAATATTTCAAATATTGATTCACACATTTCTATTTTAGTGAACGGACGACAGATGTCCAATTGATATGATTTTTGAAACGTCCAGTATACATCCCATATCTAACACTAGATTGTGAAGTAAATTATCTGTAATATGTACAAATATAAATTGGATATATAGAACTCAATTGTACTCTTGCATACTAACTTATTTTGGTAATATGAATGGCCCGACTCATTTTTTAGTTGCTTTGTAATTTGAAAAGTCCCTACTCAAAATGTATCTAGCGAGAGATGTATAATATTTATTAAACGTACGACAATATATATAGTCACGCGTGTGTATTATACCGGTCCGTTTTAATGCTCATCCTTACCTACTAGTGTAGTGGTTACGGTGATTGTGGTTACTTTATAGGTCTGTTTGAGCGAAGAAGGGCCTGGAGATGATGAATTGGAAGGCAGTGTCGGTGCTTAGTTTCCCTTAGTTGGATTCCCAAAAAAAGGACTCGATCGATGGGGGGCAATGAACGCGCCCCCCGCTTCGCCTCAGCTTCCACCACACACATTCGAAAATTAGAAACAAACAAACCAACCAACCGGTCCATTTAACATGCCCTTGACGCGACGTCGACAGGAAACAATATGGTTTGACCAAAACCTCACTCAGTTGGTACATTGAAGGTGGTTTTGTACCATGCATACTACGCTGGCTACCAATTTAACACTCTCCGATAATAGACCGATACTCGTTTCCACCAACGGGTCTGGTACTCCCATCTTTCGGATTCATCCAATCCCACCGGCGAACTGGTTCAAGAAAGCAAGAAAGCGCACGTAGTCTACCAGGCGCATTGATTCCTGTATCAATCAATGCATATCTTAAATAACCCCAAACACGAATCGCCCAGTCCAAGCTGAGTCCTACCTATTCAGTTCCGCGTCCAGAGTATTGCTTGCGGGTTGTATGTACGGGAGTCAATGCGTGCACATCATTGTTTGGCACTGGTATAAATACGGAAATGGGCACAGGACGCGTAGGGGGATGAGGCACGTTTTGACGCGCCCCCTCCTGCCGCCTGTGACCGGTTTTGGTGAATGGGACCCGCTGGCAGGTGGGTGGAGGTGGTTTTGCAGGGTTGAGGTGGCAGGGGCAGGACCCAGCTGACAGGGGAAGGTTTTGAGTGGGTGGAGGTGATTTTGCAGGGTGAGGTGACAGTGGGTAGGTGAGTGGACAAATGGACTTATTTGATAGTTCTTTGGAAATAGATTACGACATAAATATAAAGAAAGTTTATTTTACACATAACTTTTGATATGTGAAGAATTTTCTGACGAAATAAAAACCGTTAGATTTGTTACGGAAAATACAATCCAACAAGAGCAATATCAATATATTTTCAAAAAAAATAATATACATTGATAGGTCCGTAGAGAAAGAGATTAAGACAGAAATATTAATAAAATTTATTTTGCATTAAGAGAGAGAAATGAGCGCATTAGGAGAGAGAAATGGGAGCATTAAGGAGAGAAATGGACGCATTAGAAGAGACAAATGGGCGCATTGAGGAGAGAAATGGGCGCATTGAGGAGAAAAGTGAAGTGGGCGCATTAAGGAGAGAAGTGGGCGCATTAAGGAGAGAAATGGGCGCATTGAAGAGAGAAATGGCCGCATTGAGGAGAAAAGTGGACGCATTGACTCAAAAGTGGATGCATTGAGGAGAAAAATGTGCGCATTGAGGACAAAAGTGGGCACATTGACTCAAAAGTGGGCGCATTGACTCGAAAGTGGGCGCATTGACTCGAAAGTGGGCGCATTGAGGAGAAAAGTGGGCGCACTGACTTAAAAGTGGGCGCATTAAGGAGAGAAATAGGTGCATTGAAGACAGAAATGGGCGCATTGACTCAAAAGTGGGTGCATTGAGGAAAGAAATTGGCGCATTGGGGAGAAAAGTGAGCGCATTAACGAGAGAAATGGGTGCATTGACTCGAAAGTGGGCGCATTGAGGAGAGAAGTGGGCGCATTAAAGAGAGAAATGAGCGCATTGAGGAGAAAAGTAGGTGCATTGACTCAAAAGTGGGCGCATTGACTCAAAAGTGGGCGCATTGACTCAAAAGTGGGCGCATTGACTCAAAAGTGGGCGCATGGGCGCATTGAAGAGAGAAATGGGCGCATTGACTCAAAAGTGGGTGCATTGAGGAGAGAAATGGGTGCATTGAGGAGAAAAGTGGGCGCATTGACGAGAGAAATGGGCGCATTGAGGAGAGAAGTGGGCGCATTGACGAGAGAAATGGGCGCATTGAGTAGAAAAGTGGGTGCATTGACTCAAAAGTGGGCGCATTGAAGAGAGAAGTGGGCACATTGAAAAGAGAAATGAGCGCATTGAGTAGAAAAGTGGGTGCATTGACTCAAAAGTGGGCGCATTGAGGAGAGAAGTGGGCGCATTGATTCAAAAGTGGGCGCATTTGAGGAGAGAAGTGGGCGTATTAGGAGAGAAGTGGGTGAATAGAGGACATCGTTGAGAGAAGTGGGCGCATTGAAGAGAAAATGGGCGCATTGAGGAGAAACGTAGGCGTATTGACTCAAAAGTGGGTGCATTGAGGAGAGAAAATGTTAGGCACATTTGAGGAGAGAAGTGAGTGCATTGAGGAGAGAAGTGGGCTTATTGATGAGTGGAGTGGGCACATCGAGGAGATAAGTGATCATACTGGGGACGGTGAAAGACGATGAGAGGAGGGAAGTAGTGGGTGCATTAAAAAAGACAATGGGCGCATTAGGAAAAACTCTGGGCGCAGTAAGAAAAACAGTGGGTGCGATAACAGTAGTAATATCTATATTTGTGTATATATTTTTTTCTTTTAAAAATATGTCAATATGGGTCTCGTTAGAATGTATTTTTTATAAGCATTCAAATACATTTTATTTTATTAAAAAATTCCTTATATTTTAAAAGTTATGCCCAAAACAAAAAAAATGTAAAAAAAAATAAAAAAACCTGCCAACTGCCCGCCTGGCCGAGTGGCAGGATGTGATGTGGTGGGGACAGGACTGACAGGGTGTCAGAGGAGCAGGGTCAGGGGCGGAGCCAGACCTTGATATGTGGGGGGGGGGGGGGCAAAATAATAGTACTACACACCAAGAATCGATCCAAAGACCCTTTGAAAGTAAACGCCATCTGAATCCACTGCACTACGTTCACATGTGGATGAGTTTGTATTATAACCGTAATATAAACACATCGTTTGCACATTTGTTGGAAAAATAAAACACATATGTGCGCATGGGGTATCAAACCCGCGACCTCATCCAAGGGAGAAGCTCCACTAGCCGCTGAACCAACTGTAAACTTGGTGTTGTATACACATTGTAATTATATATATTATTATACCATATCATAGACATATGTATATATATACATATATATACTAAAATTTTATTTTTTTGGGGGGGGGCCATGGCCCATGCTTGCCCCCCTGGCTCCGCCCCTGAGTAGGGTGCAGTGGGCAAAGGCTGGTTTCCTGTACGTCAAACTACGCGTCCAGCGGGTTGCGCGTCAGGGGAGTTAAACTCATATAAATAGGTGTTTGTACTGACGTATAACTAAAATTGGAAACGAGAGAATATATGCTTCGCTTTTATGTTTTGCTTTACGATGAATTGACTCCCCCAGCAGTTTCTCTCGCTGCAGTCCGCCACGGACGGTAGGGATGGCAAATGGGCGGGTATTACAAACACATACCCGTACTCATCTTATCCCTTTTTAGATTTTGACCCAACCCGTACCCGCCCCACTTGAAGAGAATAATATATAGTAATTAACGCATACCTAGATACCTAACCCAATAGGTAATGGGACCCGTTACGCATAACCCCTACGCATGTAATATTTGGTAATATGTACAAATGTGAATTGGATACATAGGACTCAAATGTAATCTTGGAAAGTAATTTTTTTTTTTTGGTAATGTGAATGACCCAACTCGGTTTTCTAGTTACAATGTAATTTGAAAAGTCCCTAATCAAGATGTATATATATTTTTGAAACATACGACTGACTATATATAGTCATGTGTGTGTGTGTTATAGGCTAGCTATCCGGTTCAATGGTCATGCTTACCTAGTAGTCTAAAGGTTATGGTGATTGTGGTTACTTTGTAGGACTGCCAACTGGAGATATATAATGTGACTGACCCAACTGGTTTTCTAGTTACAATGTAATTTGAAAAGTCCGTAATCAAGATGTATCTAGCGCGAGATGTATATATATTTTTGAAACATACGACTGACTATATATAGTCATATGTGTGTGTGTGTTATAGCTATCCGGTTCAATGGTCATGCTTACCTAGTAGTCTAAAGGCTATGGTGATGGTGGTTACTTTCTAGGACTGCCAACAACAGGAGATATATAATGAATTGAAAGGTGGTCTCGATGCTTAAGTTGGATTCCAAAAAGGGAGTCGATGGGGGCAATGAACACCCTTTTGCTTCGCCTAAGCTTCCACCACACACTTTCCAAAATCAGTAATAAAAATCAACCAGTCCATTTATACTCTGTACGCGACATGGACATGAAACTACATGGTTTGACCAAAAGCCTCACTCATTCGGTACATTGTACAACGGGCTTTGATACCACATGCATGTTATGCTGGCTTACCACTTTATCCCTCTCTGATGCATCTTTCCCCCCACCATCGGGTATCATACATACTGTCCATCATCTTCCGGATTCATCCAAACAAACCTACCACAAATTGGTTTGGGAAAGCAAGAAAGCACATGCAGTCCACCCAGGCGCATTGATTCCTTTGTATGAATGCATATCCCGAATAATCCCAAACACCTGACCTGGATGCTGAGTCCAAGCTATTCCTACCGATTGGTGTGTGTACGACGAGAGACTTTGATTGGTGTGTGTTATCTCAGAGTATAGCTAAAACCGGAAACGAGAGAATATATGCTTCACAATGAATATGACTCTTTTTCCTGTTTCTCTCGCTGCAATCCGCCACGGTTGCGGGACGAAGTGGTTGGTGCGAGACCAGGAGAGTGCGCGCCACTGCTCATGACCGAGATACGGATACAAGCTATTTAATTGGAATAATGGTGAGAGAGAGGGACGAAAACGACCGGCATGCAATTGGTTGCTTAATTACTAACTTGGGTCCAATTGTGCGTTTGGTTTCAAAGCGTTACGTAAAGACATATATGGCTACTACTACTATTACTACACACGTCCGAAGAACATCACACTCCCACTCCGCGACCCTCCAGGTGCTTAACCCTTTGTTTCTTCCTACACAAGCCAACCCTACCACCTCAGTTCCGCCTATATAAACCACCCCCACCTGCACCTCAACTACACTGCAACATCCTCAACTCCGACCAAGAGGATCATGTTCACTACCGCGCTCAAGCAGTCATCCATGGCTTCTGGACGACGGCCCGCTACTCCCCCTCATCTTCCTCCGCCGGTCATGCCACTCCTCACCTTCCTCGCAGTCACACTCATCTGCTTCTTCCCCCAACCTTCCGAAGCAAACTGGTGGTTCCCCCATCCGAAACCTCCGCTCTTCCCGCCCATCCCCTGGCCTCCTAAGCCGTGGCAGCCACACCCACCATTCCACCGGCCGCCCGCACCAACAGTACCACCCTCGCCACCACGGTACCAGCCTCCGGCACCGACGCCTCCTCCTCCTCCTGTCTATCAACCTCCGCCGCCACCGCCTCCGCCACCACCTGTCTACAACCCCCCTCCGCCTCCACCTCCACCTCCCGTCTTCAACCCGCCGCCACCGCCAGTCTACCAACCCCCGCCGCCTCCACCTCCCGTCTACAACCCACCTCCACCGCCACCACCACCTCCAGTCTACAACCCACCACCACCACCTCCAGTCTACAACCCACCGCCACCACCACCTCCACCGGTTTACAACCCACCACCACCACCTCCACCAGTTTACCAGCCGCCTCCACCCCCGCCTGTATACCAGCCCCCACCACCAGAGCAGAAGCCGCCACCTCCGCCTGTCTACCAGCCCCCACCACCACCATCTTCACCGCCTCCCTACCAGCCCTCCCCACCAAAACCTCCCGTCTACAACCCGCCTCCGCCACCACATCACAAGCCGTGCCCGCCACATAAGAAACCGCCGCCGCACCACAAGCCGCCTCACCCGCCAAAGAAACCGCCCTGCAAGTCCCCACCTCACAAGCCACCTCACCAGCCATACGAGCCGCCACCTTACCACTACACGTCCCCGCCGCCGCCGTACGCGGCTCGTCCATACAACTGACGCCGGCATACGCGAGCCACGGTGTCTGCAAGCGGGCGCTCTCCAGACTATCCAGACAACAGGTAAATTACAACGCCGCGCGCTTGCTTTTGCTATAAAGAAAAAACAAACCTACAGTTCATTACTAGCTACACAGCAGACTGTTTTCCAGAAACGGAAATTGTGTACTACCATCTCTGCGTTCTAGTAGTCTCTTCTTCGGTTCTTCTTCTTAAATGCCTTGCGTGTATGTTTGTGCAGAGAAACCAGCAGCAGTACTGGAGGAGGTTCGACACCATGGAGCCTGCAGGCCAGCTTGCACTCGCTACTAGGCTACTCGTCAATAAAGCGGAGGCCACAATCAAAACCCTAGACGCAGTATAACTACTACAGTAGTATAGATACAAAAGTCTGTCTTTTTATTTCCTTTGTTACCATGCAACAACAAACTACATGTATGCTGGCGCTTTTCGTCTTTGCTGTTAGTCCGACACTGGGACCTCATGTAAGCGCTCCAATATACATGATGACAATACATATTACTATTTATAGTAACCATATAGTTCAAGTCTTCTTTATGCACATGATGAGTAGCTAGCAAAGACGACTATCCAAATTGACCATCATAATGGAAAAAAAAATAACCTACTCATCCTCCAACACCAAATTTACTATTAAACAAAATACCACCCAACACAAAGACCCTCTACCACATTAAAAAAAATATTTGCCTTATCATAACATTTGCCTGTTCACCAATTACTTTGGCAAAACATGAAGGATTTCGTCTTTGAAACCGTGCTCCACTAAATAAACCGTGCTCCACTGAATAAGTACCAACAATAAACATCGGTGTTCTCGTTTCATGATAAAAAAACATACAACCATTACAATGCGATGACAATATGTTGAGATATCCACAAACTAAGCATGCAACAATACTGACTAAGCTATTGTAAATGCTTAGCTAAGAATGCTCCCAGAATTAATTACCGTCAACGTTTGGGTTGTCAGCTTCACCCTGAACAAAATTCAAACGGGCATGCATGCAATTTAGATGCATGAAGACTTCAACAGAGAATAATGAATGAATATTTTCTAACAAACCAAAGAGTAACACGCTAGAATAGAGGCTACTTTTGGTTTGGCTTCGCTTCAGTTCCTATATTATAATTATAAATTCATAAACATTTTTTTTTAAAGAAAACGTCAAGGCAGCATATATTCCTTTTCTCCGGTGTACTTATTTCCGGTACTTCCTTCCCTTCAAACGCAGTGTTGGTATTTATTTCTCATGATTGAGCGTCATGATGATCTACTTGACCATTCCAACTAGATACAGATGAAGGCCATCAACTAGTCTTTTAGAACAACGCACATCCAAAAAAAAATTTCTCCTTTTATTCAGCCCGCCCTCCTAAATGGGCAAAATATATTAATACCATCTCTTGCAATAACCCGTGTCATAAATTGCAACACTAAGTAGTATACCGACGAGAATATCATGGGTCATCTTGCTCCTACATTTAGACGGTGTTGAATCTAGGACATAAAGTTAGTTTAAAAAAGTAGTAAGTCTACATTAAGAAGATATACATAGAACGGAAATATAAAGCCACAATATTTTTTTTTTCTTTTATTACATGGAACCATAAAACAAAGCCGGACATTTCGTTCATCTGAGGTATATGTGGTTTATCTCCCCCAATCTGTATCTACTCCTTTTTCCGGTTCATACGCTACTTTTTATATCACCTTGATATGTTGTATCCCCAATCTTTTACCAGTGTCACCCCTTCAAAAATAGCATATAGTTTTGCATTCCGAGAGTCCCTTCCCCGCATAAATTTTGTATGAGGCTTTCATCCAATTTTCCTATCTCATGCCTTTTCATCACACACATTAATTGCCTCACTAAAAAAATTTCCTATGTTCTGTCAACATTAATAACAAACAACCCTTCACTTGGGGTTTCTAGTTTCTACTGGCCTGCTCTTTGATCCATCGCCACATGAATTCCATTCAAAGACACTTTGTAGTTCCCCTTCAACGACTAATTGATTTCATTAACCACCTATTGTGTAGTGGATTGTTTCTCCAGAAATAACAATGTTGACTCAAGGTATAAATTGACTAAACCCTTATTTTGATGATGACTAAGGGCTCGTTTAGTTCTGCTGCAAAACAATTTTCACAGTTGTAAGTACACAACAGCTTCTAATTCTTGTGTTTGGTTGGGCGAGGCCGCAACCCACTATGCATAAAGGAACTCCAGTCTTCTACTCTTTAGAAAAGTGGAGAAATGGACTGTAAGACTTTTGGGCGCGGTTCCAATTCACAACCTTTTGCGACATACAACCAGCCCTATGATTCCGTTTCGATAGTATAAATATAACAAGTTTCTAGTTGCCATGAATTTTGTTGCTTTATAAATATATGAACTGCACACTATACCTGTCGTCAACCAAACATATACAAACCAGATCGTATCATTAAATCTACTCAAAACCAAACAAAAACAATTCAGTTACAACTCATTGCTTCTGAATTCTTATTTTACAATTCCTGGTGTTGGTTGGTTTTACATCCAACCAAATTAGCCCTAAATCATTCCACTTATTTGTGTCTAATGTTCTACTTGAGTGATTTCACATTAGGTACAAATACACTCTAAATGCCCTAACTTGCACATCTCAAATTGGAGAAGAGACAAGTCAAAATCAATACAAGTGCACTTTTATGAAATATGACATAAATCCATCAGTACCATGTTGTAAATCACTTGTAATGATTGTATGACTTGTAATTAAGCTTAGAAAAAATCAGGAGCAATTAAATTGAATATTTAAGAACTTCAATGATATTTTCCAAAATTCATACAAGCTATTTCTCGATCGAGTTACAAACTCGATCGATCCCTTAATGGATCTTGAAAATATCATAGTTCGGTCGAGTTGCACACTCATTGAACTTGACTGATCCTTACACTAGGCAAAACTGATTTAAGTGATCGGTCAAGTTCCATCTAGGATAAATTCGAACGATTGTTCAAATTTGCTTTATCATATAGTGCAATCGGTCGAGTTACCTTTATAGAAACTCGATCAATCACATTGTATGAAAAAGTGCAGAAAAGTGTTTCTAGCCGTTGGAATGTTGTAGAAATAAAAAAGTGTTTCGCTGAGTCTAAAAAGACATAGGACTAAGGTAGTAGAGTCTGTTGTAGTGTCATCTAGTGTATCTGATAGTGTCTTCTGCTCATATGGGAGAAGAAGAACTTGAAGATGACTGGGTCACATGAGGAGTTTGCTGCAGAAAGCAGCACTGCTGCACCAAGAAGAGGTGCAGGGGAGCAGGCAAGAGAGGGGCAATTGCCTGAGAACCCCGTAGCTAATCCAATTATGATAAGAAATCCTTCCTTAGGAATCACTGTTGGGGAATTTAGGGCAACCATGATGTATTTAGTGGATCGAGCACTAGCAGTACAACCTAGATTACCAGCCCCTAATGATGATGTTTTGGACATCAACATGATATGTAATCCACATCAGCAGGTGGAAGCAATGGGAAATGATGAAGTTCTAGACTTAGAATAAGTCTGTGCTCAACCTCATCCTGTTGAATCAATAAATAGTGAAGGAAGGAATAGGTTTCAACCCAAAAGCAAAATTTGCTATAGGTGTAGAAAGCCTGGACATATTGTAAAGAATTGTCCAACAAAGAACAAGGAAAAGAGAATTGAGAAAAGGCCTATCCAAATCCAGGGACAGAGGCCTAATAGTTCCAAAAAGGGAAAGATTTTGGTACCCCCAGTACAACCAAGACCTAGTGCACTAAGGAAATGGTCATCTAGAAAGGGTAAAGAACCCTCTATACCATACCTGGCACCTAGAATTTGCTACCCGTGTAGACAGGTTGGACATCTGGAAAGAGATTTCCCAACCAGAAATGTTATGGTGAATCAACCTCTAAGGCAGAATCAGCCTGAGGCAGTGAATAAACCACGAATCATGACAGGTTAGACAAAGTAATGTTATTCTAAAATGTCTTTTATGGTTTCCTGGATTAATTGAGAAAGGAAATGATTGAACTCTCCTTGATTAGTCCTATGAGAACTTATGTTTTGCATAGTAAAACATTACAAATATTTTATGTTGTCCTTACCTCTATAAGAAAAGATGGGGTATATAAGAGGTGCCTGGACAAAATCCAGGGATGTTAATCCTTATGCTTGTGATAATATGAAAAGAAGAATATGATAGTATACAAAGTGCATACCACTTAATCTCAGTATTTATATACCCTGGCTAGGTATACAACTATTGATGATAAAGTGGGTATGGAAACTCTTAGATTGTTGTCTTCTTGATTGCTCTGATGAAGTAGTCATTCTGAGACAATCTAATGAGTATCATGAAATCAGAAATATGGAATGAATAAATGTGTCATATCCCATGCACAAGAAAGAGAAGTCTGAGATAATCTCAGATGAACATGTTGTATGAGGAACTAAAAGTGTACTCCTCATAAGATAAGAATAAGAATGAGGGAGATGAACCATGTTCAATAATACTGCCAGCATAATAAAGATCATTTCCATAATAAGGAAATGGGAAATGTGATGAGATCATGAGATAATCATAAACATGCTAGATAATAATAAAGAAAGGGATAAGGACATGCAATCATCCTTACAAATTCCAATGATAAAGGCAAGGAACCTAGGATGATGTAAATAGTAAATGGTTCATGAATAGTTGAAAATATATGAATTAATAAGAGGAATATGAATCCTTGTTTTCCTTCCTTTCAGGGACATGGCAATCAAGTGGGTCTTAGGAAACTTGATGTGCATAAGATAAATGTGTTCATGTGATGGATACTTAGAAAAGTATCAGTTATCTTGGACTTTGGTCCCAAGATGAGGACATATGAAACAATTAATGTTCCAAGATGAAAGGAAGAGATATATATGATGTGTTTCCAACACATGTGATAGATACCAAGGTGAAAGATTCTGGTATCTGAGAGTTATCAGATGGGTTAGGTTGGCTACTTGGAGTGGTCAACTGTGAAATTAGTCTGATTATAATAATATGAACATCATATGTTAGGGGTTTATGCTCTGCATAAACATGATATTAATAAAGAATGTATGATGCTTCTCTTAATAAGAAAAGTGTTATTTGACACAAAGTTGACTCTATAGTCAATGGTGAGGGACAGTGGGGCATGTTCCTTGTGTGTTGATTCTATGAGAATCTTGTATGGAAACACTTTGTGCTGGTCAAAGATTTATGGTGTCTCTATAATAAGGAGATGATATGTGAAGACTAGATAGTATGATGAATAAAATACATCTGTCTTCCTTTATCTGGATTTCAAGGACGAAATCCTTGTTAGGGGTTTATAATTTGTAACATCTCTGACCTGGGTTAAACTTTAACCCTAGGTCTTTTGATTAAGAAAGATGATTATATGCTTAATCTTATCTTGTGAAAAGTAATTAGGTCTCAATAGGAACTTATTTTGCAATTCTAGTCCTTTTTGAACATTGTTGAAATCAATGTTTTGCCTGTTTTGGACTATGCAAATTACACAAGCTGAGGGGTTTAAGAGCAAATTGTGCATGATAATATGTTCCTCATGTGTTGAAGAATCATGAGAGTAAATATGATGATGAGGTATGGCTTATGGAATCCTGAATACCAAGAAAGAGTTGATAAAGCAATGTATGTGCATGAAAACCTAGTTTTGGTGTAATGTGCAATTTACCCAAAACCCAGGGTGCAATATGTAAATTACCACTTCAATAAGATCCCTAATATTTCTTGACATCAAGTAGAGCAAAGAAAATGAGAGGGGCACCTCATTTGAATTAAGTTGGAGGAGAGAGAATCTTGATATTATCATAATCAAGATTTAATCCTAATTGAAACCCTAATTTGATTTAGGGCAAAAATAAATGTATTAATTAAAGGGACTTCAACCAAAATTAAAATGGTTGGATTCATATATGTGTGTGACGTTCTTGAGCCTTGCAAGGACCACGAAAATATCGAAGGGAGTGGATAACTCACACACAATTTTATAAGAAAAAGAAATATCCACTCACATATGGATATTAATATAATATGAATTGAGGTGCTTAATTTGCTTTTCTTTAAATCATGGATAATTGAGAGGAATAAGAGGCAAACAAAATAGCCTCGTCCCTAAGGAAGATGAGGGGGAAGAGGCGGCCACATTTTTGGGATTAAATGGATTTTAGCATAGCATATTCTCTCTCATTGAATTTTTATAAAAGAACCTTTTACAAGCCAAATGGAAGGCTTTTTCAACCCCACTTCTTCTCCTTGCTTGGGAAACGACCAAGGCAGCTTGGGAGGGTCAGGAGGACGACTCCCAACCTATTGTTAAGGTTCTTGATCCATTTCACCTTGATTCCATGGTGGAAATCGAAAATAAATTATGGATTTCTTCCTATTTTGATCTCCTCTTCAATTCTAACCATTCCTATTCACTCAAATCTTGAGGACGAGCCTAGGAATGGTGAAGGGATTTGCATCCACCATTGTTGCCATGAACATGGAGATTTTGAGCTCAATTTGAGGTGGGATTTATAACTTGAAACCCTAACTTTGTTATTGCATTCAATTCCCCATCAAATAATGATCATTTCTCTATTCATAATTATTGATTTGGTTGATTGATGCAATTTCCATGGAAATCACAGCAGGTTTCGTGGGTCTAGAGCTTGATTATGATTACATCATCATAATAACACACCTCCCCAAATATCTAGACCAAACGGTTTCAATCAAATGTCCAAAAAGATTGTGTTTTGGGAGCAAATGGTTTCAAGCCGTTTGGAATGAAACGGTTTCACTAAACCGCATAGAAGCAAACAGTTTAAGACCATTTGGTGATGTTGACCAGGGTTGACCATTTGGGGACTTGATAATAATGATTTAGTTTGATGACCTATCAATTATTATTGATTAACTCCAATTGGTTCAAGAGTTGAAGGTCCATCAATCACCTAAACCCTAATCGGGTTGAGTGCTGATTTCATGAGTGATTGAGTTTGAAACTTGGGTTGATTGACCCAAACGGTTTCAAAACCATTTGGGAATCATCCAAATGGTCTCAAGACCGTTTGGAGGTCAACCAAGACCGTTTGGAGGTCTATGGTTGAGTATGGTTAGGTATTTGAAGATTCAAACACATGGTATAAACCCTAATCGGCTAAGTGTTGTTTTTGCAATTGAATAAGTTGATGCTTTGGGTTGATTGACCCAAACGGTTTCAAAACCATTTGGGGATCACCCAAACGGTCTCAAGACCATTTGGGGGTCACCCAAGACCGTTTGGAGGTCTAGGGTTAAGTTTGGTCAAGTGTTTGAAGGTCCAAAGATACCAAATAGAAATACAATTATGTGTTGATTTGGTGACCAATCCTAGGATCCAAACCCTAATTGAATGACATGGTTGATGATGATATGATGGGAAAATGGCCTCAAGACCGTTTGGAGGTCATACAAACGATCCCAAGACCTTTTGGGGGTCACCCAAGACTATTTGGAGGTCTAGGGTTGACTATGGTTAGGTGTTTGAATATCTAAAGGTACTAAGTTGAAGTGCAATCAAATGTTGATTTAGTGATCAATCCAATGATCCAAACTTTGATTGATTGACTTGGATTTTGATGTTGACATGGGAAAATGGTCTCAAGACCGTTTGGAGGTCATCCAAACGACCTCAAGACCATTTGGGGTCAGGTCATGCCCAATTTGGATGATGGTCCAATGGTTTTAAAGTAACTAGTTTCACATTGGTTAATGTTGAAGGATCATCGATTCCAAACCCTAATCCAATTGATTCAAACCCTAATTGATGATCAATTGAGGGTCAATTGAGGGTCACATCAGTTGAAGGTTGACCTATTTAACTGAATTGAAGTATGGTGATAGGTCCAATTGATGATTGGATACATGAATTCAATGATTGAAGGAACCAACATTGGAAACCCTATTTTAATTTGATTGGTTGAGACCATATTTGGTCCATGCGGTTTTGAGGAGGTTTGGACCAATTAGTATCAAGACCGTTTGAGTCCAAACGGTCTCAAGACCATTTGGGACCAATAAGTCTCAAGACTGTTTGGGACCAAACGATCCCAAACCGGTTGAGTCCATGCGGTTTCAAAAAGGTACTTTAGCAAACGGTTTCAAGTACTTGCTTTAGCAAATGGTCTCAAGCACCACCTTTACCAAATGGTTTCAAACTGTTTGAACTTTGAAAGACTAAGACCGTTTTGGGCTCAAGTAGTCAAGATTTATTAAGGATTCAATTGGTTAATCCACTTGGACACCTATTGTAATTGAAAATCCAATTGGTCAATTCAATTGGATACCTTATGTATCAGAGGTCCAATGTAATTCAATCTCTTGAGAATTAAGATGATGAATGATCCATTGATCAAATGATGATTAGTAATGATAATCAATGAAGGTACAAAGGTTGAAATCCTAATAATACCTGAGTGATTAGTGCCAATTAAGGGATGAACCCTAATTGCTTATAGGAACAATGAGGTGGTACTCTATGTTAATCATAGTTGTATATACTTGATTGAGGGTTGATGTAACATAATCAAGTTAAGAAGATGATAGCATGAAATTCATACATGGGTATTGATCATGTGGTGATTAGGTTATGATCCTTAGTAAGGAGATCATGAAACCCTAATCCAGAAGGCTAATGAACCCTAACCCTAATTCAGGGTAACATAATGTAAAACACCAATTACGGGAATGGAGATTGAAACCCTAATTAGGATGAGTATCTCCAATTGATATGAAATGAAAAACCCTAATTGAAGGTGATTCCATGTGAAACCCTAATTGAGGGTGATGCCATGAGAAACCCTTGTTGGGATGAATAGTAAACCCTAACTTTAGGCAATATGATGAGAAAGCCTAATGAAGGGTGATGTTATATATAATCCTCACCCTAATGAAGTATGATAGTATGGGAAACCCTAATCCTAATAATGGAATAGTAACTAATACATTGATGTGGGAAATGCCTAAAGTGATTGATTGTACATACCCTTATAGCAAGCAATGCTTTAACTTGAAATGAGTCCATATCATTAAAGATAGTTGGACCATTCTTATGTGTGACCTATGCACTTCATGGTATGAGTGATAGGTTAATGGATGAAAGGATTAAGATGGGAAATACCTTAATCCAAGATAAGCTGATAACTTAAGGAAGTTGTAAGTGATGAGGAAAGTGATACATCAATATGTGATAGATATTACTTTTAGCATTCCAGGATTGATATACCTTGATGCACCTCAAATCCAATATATTTGGACAAGAAGCACATGAAGTGTGTTATGTAAATTGTTACAATAAAATGTAATGAGTTTGATATACCTTGATAAGCATATTCTAATCTACCTTGAGAATAAGGGTAAGACAAACTAATGAGTATGATGTAATCATACCACACTAAGGATGAGGAATGAACTCATACCTTGTACTGAGAATCATTTAATGATAAATGTTAAGAGTAATGAACATGACTGAATTCTAAAGATGTGTAATGGAATTATGAGCCATATGGATAGATGTTGCCTAGTGAGAGGTGACAAGGTGTTCATGTTCTATGGTCCTTATGATCTATGAGGATGGTTGTTGCCAAGCAAGAGGTAAAAAAATGTTTTAAAGGTTACACATGATTGATATAAGTTCAATACCTAGAATAATAACACAGGATTGGCCAACTCCCAATACATGGAATGCATAGGATTGGCTAACTCCCAATACCTGGAATAATAACACAAGATTGGCTAACTCCCAATACCTGGAATGCACAGGATTGTCTAACTCCCAATACCTGCAATAATAACACAGGATTGGCTAACTTCCAATACCTGGAATGCACAGGATTGACTAACTCCAAATACCTAGAATAATAATACAGGATTGGCTAACTCCCAATACCTAGAATGCATAGGATTGGCTAACTCCCAATACCTGGAATAATAACATAGGATTGGCTAACTCCCAATACTTTGAATAATAACACAAGATTGGTAATAACACAATACCTGGAATAATAACACAGGATTGGCAATAACCCAATACCTGGAATGGTTACACAGGATTGATATAGATCAATACCTGGAATGGTTACAGAGGATTTACATAGATCAATACCTGGAATGGTTACACATGATTGACATAGATCAATACCTGGAATGGTTACACAGGATTGACATAGTTCAATACTTGGAATGGATACACAGGAATAATATAAGTCTAATGCTTGTACTAGTTGCACACGATTGGTGTAAAACAATGCCTAGAATATTTATATAGGATTGGTATAGACCAATGCCTGAATAAGACATGATGATGTGAACTCTCATGTCCATTATAACCAAAATATGTTTAGCAGGTTGGCTAAGGCCAATAAGTTGAAACTAGAATGTCTCATGGGTGACATATCAAGATAATGAGTGTCACAAGAGAAGTTTGACATGATGGTATAATATGGAGGATAAATGATATACATTTTCTTGCTATTCCTTATTAAGAGAAAAGTTGATCTATTGTTCTATCATAGATAGTTACAATGCTTTAAGATGAGAATACTTTAAACTGCATATCCTCTGTCCAATATATATATATAATTGCAATAATAATGTTTTGGCGGAGAGTTATATCTCCCGCTGGGACAATTTACAATTGTCTCACCCCCATGGGATCCAATGTTTTTAGGTGGACGCGGACAAAGTGGCAGGAAACCTTTGGTAGAGAAGGAACAACAGCTGCATCGAGGACAACAATAATATCTCAGGCAGAGATATTGCCTGTCCAGTTGTATAGATTGTAGTCCAATGTGTCGTCTCTATACTCTTAGGTCCTCAGGATTTATAGATAGTGCTTTCATCATCGACTCGAGATTTTTGGCTTGATGCCTCGAGGTTTTATGTTGTCTGTACATAATGTTGAATAGGATAGCTGATGTTGTAATCCTCGAGAAGAGATAGTACAACTGATGTACTTATGGAACAGAATGTAGATATTATATGTTGGTTCTTGATGAAAACGACTTCCTATGTGTGGATCTCTTTGCAAAAAGTTTTAATTTTTAGTGATTTTCAGTAATCCTCTATAATTGATTCACTTCTGCTTAGTTAATTTTGTGTGTTATAAGTTGGATGCCACAATTTAGTGGTATCAGAGCTCTAGGTTTGTTGAGTCTACAGAGACATAGGACTAAGGTAGTAGAGTTTGTTGTAGTGTCATCCAGTGTATCTGATAGTGTCTTCTGCTCATATGGGAGAAGAAGAACTTGAAGATGACTGGGTCACATGAGGAGTTTGTTACAGAAAGCACCAATGATGCACCAAGAAGAGGTGCAGGGGAGCAGGGAAGAGAGGGGCAATTGCCTAAGAACCCCCTAGCTAATCCAATTGTGATAAGAAATCCTTCCTTAGGAATCACTGTTGGGGAATTTAGGGAAACCATGATGTATTTAGTGGATCGAACACTAGCAGTACAACCTATATTATGAGCCCCTAATGATGATGTTTTGGACATCAACATGATATGTAATCCACATCAGTAGGTGGAAGCAATGGGAAATGATGAAGTTTTGGACTTAGAATAAGTTTGTGCTCAACCTCATCCTGTTGAATCAATAAATAGTGAAGGAAGGAATAGGTTTCAACCCAAAAGCAGAATTTGCTATAAGTGTAGAAAGCCTGGACATATTGTAAAGAATTGTCCAACAAAGAACAAGGAAAAGAGAATTGAGAAAAGGCCTATCCAAATCCAGGGACAGAGGCCTAACAGTTCCAAAAAGGGAAAGATTTTGGTACCCCCAGTACAACCAGGACCTAGAGCACTAAGGCAATGGTCATATAGAAAGGGTAAAGAACCCTCTAGACCATACCTGGCACCCAGAATTTGCTACCTGTGTTGACAGGTTGGACATCTGGCAAAAGGTTGCCCAACTAGAAATGTTATGGTGAACAACCTCTGAGGCAGAACCAGCCTGAGGTAGTGAATAAACCACGAATCATGACAGGTTAGAAAAAATAATGTTATTCTAAAATGTCTTTTATGGTTTCCTGGATTAATTGAGAAAGGAAATGATTGAACTCTCCTTGATTAGTCCTATGAGGACTTATGTTTTGCATAGTAAAACATTACAAATGTTTTATGCTGTCCTTACCTCTATAAGAAAAGATGGAGTATATAAGAGGTGTCTGGACAAAATCCAGGGATGTTAAGCCTTATGCTTGTGATAATATGAAAAGAAGGAATATGATAGTATACAAAGTGAATACCACTTAGTCTCAATATTTATATACCCTGGCCAGGTATACAACTATTGATGATAAAGTGGGTATGGAAACTCTTAGATTTTTGTCTTTTTTATTTCTCTGATCAAGTAGTCATTCTGAGACAATCTAATGAGTATCATGAAATCCGAAATATGGAATGAATAAATGTTTCATATCCCTTGCATAAGAAAGAGAAGTCTGAGATAATCTCAGATGAACATGTTGTATGAGGAACTAAAAGTGTACTCCTCATAAGATAAGAATAAGAATGAGGGAGATGAACCCTTTTCAATAATACTGCCAGCATACTAAAGATCTTTCCCATAATAAGGAAATGGGAAATGTGATGAGATCATGAGATAATCATAAACATGCTATATAATAATAAAGACAGGGATAATGACATGCAATCATCCTTACAAATTCCAATGCTAAAGCAAAGGAACCTAGGATGAGATAAAGAGTAAATGGTTCATGAATAGTTGAAAATACATGAATTAATAAGAGGAATATGAATCCTTGTTTTCCTTCCTTTTAGGGACATGGCAATCAAGTGGGTCTTAGGAAACCTGATGTGCATAAGATAAATGTGTTCATGTGATGGATACTTAGAAAAGTATCAGTTATCTTGGACTTTGGTCCCAAGATGAGGACATATGAAACAATTAATGTTCCAAGATGAAAGGAAGAGATATATATGATGTGTTTCCAACACATGTGATAGATACCAAGGTGAAAGATTCTGGTATTTGAGAGTTATCAGATGGGTTAGGTTGGCTACCTAGAGTGGTCAACTGTGAAATTAGTTTTATTATAATAATATGAACATCATATGTTAGGGTTTTATGCTCTGCATAAACATGATATTAATAAAGAATGTATGATGCTTCTCTGAATAAGAAAAGTGTTATTTGACACAAAGTTGACTCTATAGTCAATGATGAGGGACAATGGGGCATGTGCCTTGTGTGTTGATTATATGAGAATCTTGTATGGAAACACTTTGTGCTGATCAAAGATTTATCGTGTCTCTATAATAAGGAGATGATATGTGAAGACTAGATAGTATGATGAATAAAATACATCTGTCTTCCTTTATATGGATTTTGAGGATGAAATCCTTGTTAGGGGTTTATAATTTGTAACATCCCTGACTTGGGTTATACTTTAACCCTAGGTATTTTGATTAAGAAAGATGATTATATGCTTAATCTTATCTTGTGAAAAGTAATTTGGGGTCAAGAGGAACTTATGTTGCAATTGTAGTCCTTTTTTAACATTGTTGAAATCAATGTTTTGCCTATTTTAGACTAAAGTGCAAATTACCCAAGTTGAGGGTTTTAACTGCAAATTGTGCATGATAATATGTTCCTTATGTGTTGAAGAATCATGAGAGTAAAGATGATGCTGATGTATGGCTTATGGAAGCCTGAATACCAAGAAAGAGCTGATAAAGCAATGTATGTGCATGAAAACCTAGTTTTGGTGTAATGTGCAATTTACCCAAAACCCAGGGTGCAATATGTAAATTACCACTTCAATAAGGTCCCTAATGTTTCTTGGCATCAAGTAGAGAAAATAAAATGAGAGGGGCGCCTCATTTGAATTAAGTTGGAGGAGAGAGAATCTTGATATTAAAATAATCAAGATTTAATCCTAATTGAAACCCTAATTTGATTTAGGGCAAAAATAAATGTATTAATTAAAGGGCCTTCAACCAAATTTAAAATGGTTGGATTCATATGTGTGTGTGACGTACTTGAGCCTTGCAAGGACCACTAAAATATCCAAGGGAGTGGATAACTCACACACAATTTTATAAGAAAAAGAAATATCCACTCACATATGGATATTAATATAATATGAATTGCGGTGCTTAATTTGCTTTTCTTTAAATCATGGATAATTGAGAGGAATAAGAGGAAAACAAGATATCCTCGTCCCTAATGAAGATGAGGGGGAATAGGCGTCCACCTTTTTGGGATTAAATGGATTTTTGCAAAGCATATTCGCTCTCATTGATTTTTTATAAAAGAACATTTTACAAGCCAAATGGAAGGCTTTTTCAACCCCACTTCTTTTGCTTGGTTGGGAAACGACCAAGGGAGCTTGACAGTGTCAGGACAACGACCCACAACCTGTTGGTAAGGTTCTTGATCCATTTCACCTTGATTCCATGGTGGAAATAAAAAATAAATTATGGATTTCTTCCTATTTCGATCTCCTCTTCAATTCTAACCATTCCTTTTCACTCAAATCTTGAGGACGAGCCTTGGAATGGTGAAGGGAGTTGCATCCACCATTTTTTCCGTGAACATGGAGATTTGTAGTTCAATTGGAGGTGGTTTTTATAACTTGAAACCCTAACTTTGTTATTGCATTCAATTCCCCATCAAATAATGATCATTTCTCTATTTATAATTATTGATTTGGTTGATTGATGCAATTTCCATGGAAATCACAGCAGGTTTCGTGGTTCTAGAGATTTATGATGATCGAATCATCATAAGCACACACCTCCCCAAATATATAGACCAAACGGTTTCAATCAAATGTCCAAACGGTTTGTGTTTTGGGAGCAAACGGTGTCAAACCGTTTGGAATGAAACGGTTTCACTAAACCGCATAGAAGCAAACCGTTTAAGACCGTTTGGTGATGTTGACCAGGGTTTACCATTTGGTGACTTGATCATAATGATCTAGGTTGATGACCTATCAAATATTATTGATTAACTCCAATTGGTTCATGAGTTGAAGGCCCATCAATCACCTAAACCCTAATCGGGTTGAGTGCTGATTTCATGAGTGATTGAGTTTGAAACTTGGGTTGATTGACCCAAACGGTTTCAAAACCATTTGGGAATCACCCAAATGGTCTCAAGACCATTTGGACGTTAACCAAGACCATTTGGAGGTCTAGGGTTGAGTATGGTTAGGTATTTGAAGATTCAAACACATGGTATAAACCCTAATCGGCTAAGTGCTGATTTTGCAATTGAATAAGTTGATGCTTTGGGTTGATTGACCCAAACGGTTTCAAAACCATTTGGGGATCACCCAAACGGTCTCAAGACCGTTTGGGGGTCACCCAAGACCGTTTGGAGGTCTACGGTTAAGTTTGGTCAAGTGTTTGAAGGTCCAAAGATACCAAATTGAAATACAGTTAAGTGCTGATTTGGTGACCAATCCTAGGATTGAACCCCTAATTGAATGACATGGTTGATAATGATATGATGGGAAAACGGTCTCAAGACCGTTTGTAGGTCATCCAAATGATACCAAGACCGTTTGGGGATCACCCAAGACCATTTGGAGGTCTAGGGTTGACTATGGTTAGGTGTTTGAAGATCTAAAGGTACTAAGTTGAAGTGCAATCAAATGCTAATTTAGTGATCAATCCAATGATCCAAACTTTGATTGATTGAATTGGATTTTGATGTTGACATGGGAAAATGGTCTCAAGACCGTTTGGAGGTCATCCAAATGACCTCAAGACCGTTTGGGGTCAGGTCATGCCCAATTTGGATGATGGTCCAATGGTTTTAAAGTAACTAGTTTCACATTGGTTAATGTTGAAGGATCATCGATTCCAAACCCTAATCCAATTGATTCAAACCCTAATTGATGATCAATTGAGGGTCAAATCAGTTGAAGGTTGACCCATTTTACTGAATTGAAGTATGGTGATAGGTCCAATTGATGATTGGGTACATGAATTCAATGATTGAAGGAACCAACATTGGAAACCCTATTTTAATTTGATTGGTTGAGACCATATTTGGTCCATGCGGTTTTGAGGAGGTTTGGACCAAGCTGTCTCAAGTCTGTTTGAGTCCAAATGGTCTCAAGACCATTTGGGACCAAACGGTCTGAAGAACATTTGGGACCAAACGATCCCAAACCAGTTGAGTCCATGCGGTTTCAAAAAGGTACTTTAGCAAACGGTTTCAAGTACTTGCTTTAGCAAACAGTCTCAATCACCACCTTTACCAAAATGTTTCAAACCATTTGAACTTTGAAAGACTAAGACCGTTTGGGGCTCAAGTAGTCAAGATTTATTAAGGATTCAATTGGTTAATCCACTTGGACACCTATTGTAATTGAAAATCCAATTGGTCAATTCAATTGGATACCTTATGTATCGGAGGTCCAATGTAATTGAATCTCTTGAGAATTAAGATGATGAATGATCCATTGATCAAATGATGATTAGTAATGATAATAAATGAAGGTACAAAGGTTGAAATCCTAATAATACCTGAGTGATTAGTGCCAATTAAGGTATGAACCCTAATTGCTTATAGGAACAATGAGGTGGTACTCTATGTTAATCATAGTTGTATATACTTGATTGAGGGTTGATGTGACCTAATCAAGTTAATAAGATGATAGCATGAAATTCATACATGGGTATTGATCATGTGGTGATTAGGTTATGATCCTTAGTAAGGAGATCATGAAACCCTAATCTAGAAGGCTAATGAACCCTAACCCTAATTCAGGGTAACATATTGTAAAACCCCAATTATGGGAATGGAGAGTGAAACCCTAATTAGGATGAGTATCTCCAATTGATATGAAATGAAAAACACTAATTGAAGGTGATTCCATGTGAAACCCTAATTGAGGGTGATGCCATGAGAAACCCTTGTTGGGATGAATAGTAAACCCTAACTTTAGGCAATATGATGAGAACGTCTAGTGAAGGGTGATGTTATATATAATCCTCACCCTAATGAAGTATGATAGTATGGGAAACCCGAATCCTAATAATGGAATAGTAACACATACATTGATGGGGGAAATGCCTAAGGTGATTGATTGTACATACCCTTATAGCAAGCAATGCTTTAACTTGAAATGAGTCCATATCATTAAAGATAGTTGGACCATTCTTATGTGTGATCTATGCACTTCATGGTATGAGTGATAGGTTAATTGATGAAAGGATTAAGATGGGAAATACCTTAATCCAAGATAAGCTGATAACTTAAGGAAGTTGTAAGTGATGAGGAAAGTGATACATCAATATCTTATAGATATCACTTTTAGCATTCCAGGATTGATATACCTTGATGCACCTCAAATCCAATATATTTGGACAAGAAGCACATGAAGTGTGTTATGTAAATTGTTACAATAAAATGTAATGAGTTTGATATACCTTGATAAGCATAGGCTAATATACCTTGAGAATAAGGGTAAGACTAACTAATGAGTATGATGTAATCATACCACGATAAGGATGAGGAAGGAACTCATACCATGTATTGAGAATCATTTAATGATAAATTTTAAGAGTAATGAACATGACTGAATTTTAAAGATGTGTAATGTCCTTATGAGCCATATGGATAGATGTTGCCTAGTGGGAGGTGACAAGGTGTTCATGTTCTATGAGCCTTATGAGCTATGAGGATGGTTGTTGCCTAGAAAGAGGTAACAAAATGTTTTAAAGGTTACACAGGATTGATATAAGTTCAATACTTGGAATAATAACATAGGATTGGCTAACTCTGAATAACTGGAATGCACATGATTGGCTAACTCCCAATACCTAGAATAATAACACAGGATTGGCTAACTCCCAATACCTGGAATGCACAGGATTGGCTAACTCCCAATACCTGGAATAATAACATAGGATTGGCTAACTCCCAATACCTGGAATGCACAGGATTGGCTAACTCCCAATACCTGGAATAATAATACAGGATTGGCTAACTCTGAATACCTGGAATGCACAAGATTGGCTAACTCCCAATACCTGGAATAATAACACAGGATTGTCTAACTCCCAATACCTGGAATAATAAGACAGGATTGGTAATAACCCAATACATGGAATAATAACACATGATTGGTAATAACCCAATACCTGGAATGGTTACATAGGATTGACATAGATCAATACCTGGAATGGTTACACAGGATTGACATAGATCAATACCTGGAATGGTTACACAGGATTGATATAGATCAATACCTAGAATGGTTACACATTATTGACATAGTTCAATACTTGGAATGGATACACAGGAATAATATAAGTCTAATGCTTGTACTAGTTGCACACGATTGGTGTAAACCAATGCCTAGAATATTTATATAGGATTGGTATAGACCAATGCCTGAATAAGACATGATGATGTACACTCTCATGTCCATTATAACCAAAATATGTTTAGTAGATTGGCTAAGGCCAATAAGTTGAAACAAGAATGTCTCATGGGTGACATATCAAGATAATGAGTGTCACAAGAGAAGTTTGACATGATGGTATAATATGGATGATAAATGATATACATGTTCTTTCTATTCCTTATTAAGAGAAAAGTTGATCTATTGTTCTATGATAGATAGTTACAATGCTTTAAGATGAGAATGCTTTAAACTGCATATCTTCTGTCCAGTTATATATATATAATTGCAATAATAATGTTTTGGCAGAGAGTTATATCTCCTACTGGGACAATTTACAATTGTCTCACCCCCATGGGATCCAATGTTTTTAGGTGGATGCAGACAAAGAGGCAGGAAACCTTTGGCAGAAAAGGAACAACAGCTGCATCGAGGACATCAGTAATATCTCAGGTGAAGATACTTCCTGTCCATTTGTATAGATAGTAGTCCTATGTGTTGTCTCTGTACTCTCAGGTCCTCGGGATTTATAGATAGTGCTTTCATCATCGACTCGAGATTTTTGGCTTGATGCCTAGAGGTTTTATGTTGTCTGTACATAATGTTGAATAGGATAGCTGATGTTGTAATCCTCGAGAAGAGATAGTACAAGTTGTGTACTTATGGAACACAATGTAAATATTATATTTTGGTTCTTTATGAAAAAGATTTCCTATGTGTGGATCTCTTTGCAAAAGTTTTAATTTTTAGTGAATTTCAGTAATCCTCTGTAATTGATTCACTTTCGCTTAGTTAATCTTGTGTTTTATAAGTTGGATGCCACAATTTAGTGGTATCAGAGCTCTAGGTTCACTGAGTCTACAGATACATAGGACTAAGGTAGTAGAGTCTGTTGTAGTTTCATCCAGTGTATCTGATAGTGTCTTCTGCTCATATGGGAGAAGAAGAACTTGAAGATGACTGGTCACATGAGGAGTTTGTTGTAGAAAGAAGCAATGCTGCACCAATAAGAGGTGCAGGGGAGCATGCAAGAGAGGGACAATTGCCTGAGAACCCCCTAGCTAATCCAATTGTGATAAGAAATCCTTCCTTAGGAATAACTGTTGGGGAATTTAGGGCAACCATGATGTATTTAGTGGATCGAGCACTAGCAGTACAACCTAGATTACCAGCCCCTAATGATGATGTTTTGGACATCAACATGATATGTAATCCACATCAGCAGGTGGAAGCAATGGGAAATGATGATGTTCTGGACTTAGAATAAGTCTGTGCTCAACCTCAGCCTGTTGAATCAATAAATAGTGAAGGAAGGAATAGGTTTCAACCCGAAAGTAGAATTTGCTATAGGTGTAGAATGCGTGTACATATTGTAAAGAATTGTCCAACAACGAACAAGGAAAAGAGAATTGAGAAAAGGCCTATCCAAATCCAGGGACATAGGCCTAATAGTTCCAAAAAGGGAAAGATTTTGGTACCCCCAGTACAACCAGGACCTAGTGCACTAAGGCAATGGTCATCTAGAAAGGGTAAAGAACCCTCTAGACCATACCTGGCACCCAGAATTTGCTACCTGTATAGACAGGTTGGACATCTGTTAAGAGATTTCCCAACGAGAAATGTTATGGTGAATCAACCTTTGAGGCAGAATCAGCCTGAGGCAATGAATAAACCACGAATCATGACAGGTTAGACAAAATAATGTTATTCTAAAATGTCTTTTATGGTTTCCTAGATTAATTGAGAAAGGAAATGATTGAACTCTCCTTGATTAGTCCTATGAGGACTTATGTTTTGCATAGTAAAACATTACAAATGTTTTATGTTGTCCTTACCTCAATAAGAAAATATGGGGTATATAAGAGGTGCATGGATAAAATCCAGGGATGTTAAGCCTTATGCTTGTGATAATATGAAAAGAAGGAATATGATAGTATACAAAGTGCATACCACTTAATCTCAGTATTTATATACCCTGGCCAGGTATACAACTATTGATGATAAAGTGGGTATGGAAACTCTTAGATTGTTGTCTTTTTGATTACTCTGGTCAAGTAGTCATTCTGACACAATCTAATGAGTATCATGAAATCAGAAATATGGAATGAATAAATGTGTCATATCCCATGCATAAGAAAGAGAAGTCTGAGATAATCTCAGATGAGCATGTTGTATGAGGAACTAAAAGTGTACTCCTCATAAGATAAGAATAAGAATGAGGGAAATGAACCATGTTCAATAATACTGCCAGCATAATAAAGATCTTTCCCATAATAAGGAAATGGGAAATGTGATGAGATCATGAGATAATCATAAACATTCTAGATAATAATAAAGAAAGGGATAATGACATGCAATCATCCTTACAAATTCCAATGCTAAAGGCAAGGAACCTAGGATGAGATAAAGAGTAAATGGTTCATGAATAGTTGAAAATAAATGAATTATTAAGAGGAATATGAATCCTTGTTTTCCTTCCTTTCAGTGACATGGCAATCAAGTGGGTCTTAGGAAACTTGATGTGCATAAGATAAATGTGTTCATGTGATGGATACTTAGAAAAGTATCAGTTATCTTGGACTTTGGTCCCAAGATGAGGACATATGAAACAATTAATGTTCCAAGATGAAAGTAAGAGATATATATGATGTGTTTCCAACACATGTGATAGATACCAAGGTGAAAGATTCTGGTATCTGAGAGTTATCAGATGGGTTAGGTTGGCTACCTGGAGTGGTCAACTGTGAAATTAGTCTGATTATAATAATATGAACATCATATGTTAGGGGTTTATGCTCTGCATAAACATGATATTAATAAAGAATGTATGATGCTTCTCTGAATAAGAGAAGTGTTATTTGACACAAAGTTGACTCTATAGTCAATGATGAGGGGAAGTGGGGCATGTGCCTTATGTGTTGATTCTATGAGAATCTTGTATGGAAACACTTTGTGCTGGTCAAAGATTTATGGTGTCTCTATAATAAGGAGATGATATGTGAAGAGTAGATAGTATGATGAATAAAATACATCTATCTGGATTTTGAGGACGAAATCCATGTTAGGGGTTTATAATTTGTAACATCCCTGACCTGGGTTAAACTTTAACCCTAGGTGTTTTGATTAAGAAAGATTATTATATGCTTAATCTTATCTTGTGAAAAGTAATTAGGGCTCAAGAGGAACTTATGTTGCAATTCTAGTCCTTTGTGAACATTGTTGAAATCAATGTTTTGTCTGTTTTGGACTAAAGTGCAAATTACCCAAGTTGAGGGGTTTAAGTACAAATTGTGCATGATAATATGTTCCTCATGTGTTGAATAATCATGAGAGTAAATATTATGTTGAGGTATGGCTTACAGAAGCATGAATACCAAGAAAGAGCTGATAAAGCAATGTATGTGCATGAAAAACTAGTTTTGGTGTAATGTGCAATTTACCCAAAACCTAGGCTGCAATATGTAAATTACCACTTAATAAGGTCCCTAATGTTTCTTGGCATCAATTAGAGCAAAGAAAATGAGATGGGCGCCTCATTTGAATTAAGTTGGAGGAGAGAGAATCTTGATATTAAAATAATCAAGATTTAATCCTAATTGAAACCCTAATTTGATTTAGGGCAAAAATAAATGTATTAATTAAAGGGCCTTCAACCAAAATTAAAATGGTTGGATTCAGATGTGTGTGTGATGTCCTTGAGCCTTGCAAGGACCACGAAAATATCCAAGGGAGTGGATCACTCACACACAAATTTATAAGAAAAAGAAATATCCACTCACATATGGATATTAATATAATATGAATTGAGGTGCTTAATTTGCTTTTCTTTAAATCATGGATAATTGATAGGAATAAGAGGCAAACAAGATAGCCTCTTCCCTAAGTAATATGAGGGGGAAGAGATGGCCACATGTTTGGGATTAAATGGATTTTTGCAAAGCATATTCTCTCTCATTGAATTTTTATAAAAGAACCTTTTACAAGCCAAATGGAAGGCTTTTTCGACCCCACTTCTTCGCCTTGCTTGGAAAACGACCAAGGGAGATTGGGAGGGTCAGGAGGAAGACCCCCAACCTGTTGGTAAGGTTCTTGATCCATTTCACCATGATTCCATGGTGGAAATCGAAAATAAATTATGAATTTCTTCCTATTTCGATCTCCTCTTCAATTCTAACTATTCCTTTTCACTCAAATCTTGAGGACGAGCCTTGGAATGGTGAAGGGAGTTGCATCCACAATTGTTTCCGTGAACATGGAGCTTTGGAGCTCAATTGGAGGCGGGTTTTATAACTTGAAACCCTAACTTTGTTCTTGCATTCAATTCCCCATCAAATAATGATCATTTCTCTATTTATAATTATTGATTTGGTTGATTGATGCAATTTCCATGGAAATCACAGCAGGTTTCATGGGTCTAGATCTTGATGATGATAACATCATCATAAGAACACACCTCCCCAAATATCTAGACCAAATGGTTTCAATCAAATGTCCAAACGGTTTGTGTTTTGGGAGCAAACAATTTCAAACTGTTTGGAATGAAACAGTTTCCCTAAACCGCATAGAAGCAAACGGTTTAAGACCGTTTGGTGATGTTGACCAGGGTTGACCATTTGGGGACTTGATCATAATGATATAGGTTGATGACCTATCAATTATTATTGATGAACTCCAATTGGTTCACGATTTGAGGGTCCATCAATCACCTAAACCCTAATCGGGTTGAGTGCTGATTTCATGAGTGATTGAGTTTGAAACTTGGGTTGATTGACCCAAATGATTTCAAAACCATTTGGGAAACACCCAAACGGTCAAGACCATTAGGAGGTCAACCAAGACCATTTATAGGTCTAGGGTTGAGTATGGTTAGGTATTTGAAGATTCAAACACATGGTATAAACCCTAATCGGCTAAGTGCTAATTTCGCAATTGAATAAGTTGATGTTTTGGGTTGATTGACCCAAACGGTTTCAAAACCGTTTGGGGATCACCCAAATGGTCTCAAGACCGTTTGGGGGTCACCCAAGACCGTTTGGAGGTCTAGAGTTAAGTTTTTTCAAGTGTTTGAAGGTCCAAAGATACCAAATTGAAATATAATTAAGTGCTGATTTGGTGACCAATCCTAGGATCCAAATCCTAATTGAATGACATGGTTGATGATGATATGATGGTAAAACGGTCTCAAGACCATTTTTAGGTCATCCAAACTATCCCAAGACCGTTTGGGGGTCACCCAAGACCGTTTTGAGGTCTAGGGTTGACTATGGTTTGGTGTTTGAAGATCTAAAGGTACTAAGTTGAAGTGCAATCAAATGCTAATTTAGTGATCAATCCAATGATCCAAACTTTGATTGATTGACTTGGATTTTGATGTTGACAAGGGCAAATGGTCTAAAGACCGTTTGGAGGTCATCCAAATGACCTCAAGACCGTTTGGGGTCAGGTCATGCCCAATTTAGATGATGGTCCAATGGTTTTAAAGTAACTAGTTTCACATTGGTTAATGTTGAAGGATCATCGATTCCAAACCCTAATCCAATTGATTCAAACCCTAATTGATGATCAATTTAGGGTCAATTGATGGTCAAATCAGTTGAAGTTGACCTATTTAACTCAATTGAAGTATGGTGATAGGTCCAATTGATGATTGGATACATGAATTCAATGATTGAAGGAACCAACATTGGAAACCCTATTTTAATTTGATTGGTTGAGACCATATTTGTTCCATGCGGTTTTGAGGAGGTCTGGACCAAGTGGTATCAAGACCGTTTGAGTCCAAACGGTCTCAAGACCGTTTGGGACCAAACGATCCCAAACTGGTGGAGTCCATGCGGTTTCAAAAAGGTACTTTAGCAAACGGTTTCAAGTACTTGCTTTAGCAAACTGTCTCAAGCACCACCTTTACCAAATGGTTTCAAACCATATGAACTTTGAAATACTAAGACCGTTTGGGGCTCAAGTAGTCAAGATTTATTAAGGATTCAATTGGTTAGTCCACTTGGACACCTATTGTAATTGAAAATCCAATTGGTCAATTCAAGTGGATACCTTATGTATCAGAGGTCCAATGTAATTGAATCTCTTGAGAATTAAGATGATGAATGATCCATTGATCAAATGATGATTAGTAATAATAATCAATGAAGGTACAAAGGTTGAAATCCTAATAATACCTGAGTGATTAGGGCCAATTAAGGGATGAACCCTAATTGCTTATAGGAACAATGAGGTGGTACTCTATGTTAATCATAGTTGTATATACTTGATTGAGGGTTGATATAACCTAATCAAGTTAAGAAGATGATAGCATGAAATTCATACATGGGTATTGATCATGTGGTGATTAGATTATCATCCTTAGTAAGGAGATCATGAAACCCTAATCAAGAAGGCTAATGAACCCTAACCCTAATTCAGGGTAACATAATGTAAAACCCCAATTATGGGAATGGAGAGTGAAACCCTAATTAGGATGAGTATCTCCAATTGCTATGAAATGAAAAACCCTAATTGAAGGTGATTCCATGTGAACCCCTAATTGAGGGTGATGCCATGAGAAACCCTTGTTGGGATGAATAGTAAACCCTAACTTTAGGCAATATGATGAGAAAGCCTAATGAAGGGTGATGTTATATATAATCCTCACCCTAATGAAGTATGATAGTATGGGAAACCCTAATCCTAATAATGGAATAGTAACTAATACATTGATGTGTGAAATGCCTAAAGTGATTGATTGTACATACCCTTATAGCAAGCAATGCTTTAACTTGAAATGAGTCCATATCATTAAAGATAGTTGGACCATTATTATGTGTGACCTATGCACTTCGTGGTATGAGTGACAGGTTAATGGATGAAAGGATTAAGATGGGAAATACCTTAATCCAAGATAAGCTGATAACTTAAGGAAGTTGTAAGTGATGAGGAAAGTGATACATCAATATGTGATAGATATCACTTTTAGCATTCCAGGATTGATATACCTTGATGCACCTCACATCCAATATATTTGGACAAGAAGCACATGAAGTGCGTTATGTAAATTTTTACAATAAAATGCAATGAGTTTGATAAACCTTGCTAAGCATAGGCTAATATACCTTGAGAATAAGGGTAAGCCAAACTAATGAGTATGATGTAATCGTACCACGATAAGGATGAGGAATGAACTCATACCTTGTACTGAGAATCATTTAATGATAAATGTTAAGAGTAATGAACATGACTTAATTCTAAAGATGTGTAATGGTCTTATGAGCCATATGGATAGATGTTGCCTAGTGAGAGGTGACAAGGTGTTCATGTTCTATGGGCCTTATGAGCTATGAGGGTGGTTGTTGCCTAGCAAGTGGTAACAAAATGTTTTAAAGGTTACACATGATTGATATAAGTTCAATACATGGAATAATAACATTGGATTGGCTAACTCCCAATACCTAGAATGCACAGGATTGGCTAACTCCCAATACCTGGAATAATAACACAGGATTGGCTAACTCCCAATACCTGGAATAATAACACAGGATTGGCTAACTCACAATACCTGTAATGCACAAGATTGGCTAACTCCCAATACCTAGAATAATAACACAAGATTGGCTAAATCTCAATACATGGAATGCACAAGATTGGCTAACTCCCAATACCTGGAATAATAACACAGGATTGGTAATAACCCAATACCTGGAATGGTTACACAGGATTGACATAGATCAATACCTGGAATGGTTACACAGGATTGACATAGATCAATACCTGGAATGGTTACACATGATTGACATAGATCAATACCTAGTATGGTTACACAGGATTGACATAGTTCAATACTTGGAATGAATACACAGGAATAATATAAGTCTAATGCTTGTATTAGTTGCACATGATTGGTGTAAACCAATGCCTGGAATATTTATATAGGATTGGTATAGACCAATGCCTAAATAAGACATGATGATGTACACTCTCATGTCCATTATAACCAAAATATGTTTAGCAGATTGGCTAAGGCCAATAAGTTGAAACAAGAATGTCTCATGGGTGACATATCAAGATAATGAGTGTCACAAGAGAAGTTTGACATGATGGTATAATATGGAGGATAAATGATATACATGTTCTTTCTATTCCTTATTAAGAGAAAAGTTGATCTATTATTCTATCATAGATAGTTACAATGCTTTAAGATGAGAATACTTTAAACTGCATATCCTCTATCCAGTTTTATATATATAATTGCAATAATAATGTTTTGGCGGATAGTTATATCTCCCGCTGGGACAATTTACAATTGTCTCACCCCCACGGGATCCAATGTTTTTAGTTGGACGCGGACAAAGAGGCAGGAAACCTTTGGCAGAGAAGGAACAACAGTTGCATCGAGGACAGCAGTAATATCTCAGGTGGAGATACTACCTGTCCAGTTGTATAGATAGTAGTCCTATGTGTCATCTCTGTACTCTCAGGTCTTTGGGATTTATAGATAGCGCTTTCATCATCGACTCGAGATTTTTGTCTTGATGCCTTGAGGTTTTATGTTGTCTGTACATAATGTTGAATAGGGCAACTGATGTTGTAATCCTTGAGAAGAGATAGTACATGTTGTGTACTTATGGAACATAATGTAAATATTATATTTTCGTTCTTTATGAAAAAGATTTCCTATGTGTCGATCTCTTTGCAAAAAGTTTTAATTTTTAGTGATTTTCAGTAATCCGCTACAATTGATTCGCTTCCAATGAGTTAATCTTGTGTTTTATAAGTTGGATGCCACACTTATAGCTCTAGGTCATCCTATGGTTGGAGGAGAGATCAACTCTAAGATCCTTAGAGGTCTTCCTAAGAGGTGGGAACCCATGGTGAGTTCTATTGAAGAAGTAAAGTCTCTTCGTGATATTCCTATTGAAGAGCTCATTAGAAATCTACAAACCCATGAAGTCACACTTGACAAGAGAGAAGAAGTTGAAATACAAGAGGAGAAAGAGCTAAAGAGAACGAAGAAGGATGAAATCAAGGCTCAAATTGAAGATATTGTAGGTCAAGCCTCTCCATCCTCTCATGTTGAAGAAGGTACCATGTACTCCAAGGGTTGACTCTACAAAAGCCAGTCTTCCTATTCAATTTGGTGCTTCAAGTGTGGAAAGAAAGGTCACTTCAAGGAAGATTGTCCACAAGGAAAAAAGACCTCTCATCATAAGAAAAGAGAAGAAAAATACAAGAAGAAGGACAAATGGCATAAAAGTTGAAGTTACCACTCCAAATCAAGCTCAAGTGACTCCTCCAACTCAAGCTCCAGTGAAGAAACAAGTGGAAGATCTAGCTCAAGATCTAGTGATGAAAGATAACGTCATTTTTCTCTTATGGAATCAACAAGTGAAGACTCAAATGAGGTAAAAATAAACTCTTCAGATAGAGAATCTTTAATTGCTATCATTCATGCCACTCATTTCTCTCTTAAGTCTTCTAAAAAGAAAAAGAAGAAACTTGCTAGAATTGTTGATAATTTGCATGTAGAAATAGGTGATCTTCAACATGCTAATATTTGCTTTCTAGATAAAAACAATGATTATCTTAGTCAAGTAGATTCTCTTAAACTTGAAAATGCTAATTTTTTTGATAAGATTGGATTTATAGAAGCTCAACCTCTTATGCCTAGTTCTAATTAAGAGCATACTGAAATTGTGGATTTTCTCATGCATGACATTATTGTTCCTAAAACTGAAAATAAGGAGAAAGATTTTGGTTTGCAAGGTTTAGAATCTGAAAATAGGATCTATTGTTCTAAGATTGCCTTTTTCGAAAATGAAAATGCTTCCTTGTTGGCTAAAATCAATGTCCTTGAATCTTGTTCTAGTTCTACAAGTAGAGAGAATAATGTTTTTTTTATGACCGAGAGAACCCATTCCGGATGAAGATGACATGGTAAACTCTTGAGGCATGAGAGGGTGTGGTCCGGTCACCCCCCTCTCGTGCCTAATCAGTGTGGATTGCCGTTCGCAAAGTGCATTCGGTGAGGTTCGAACTCGGGTCCTTCATTGGGACTTACCGAGCTCTTACCACACAGGCTACTATGGCCGAACTAGAATAATGTTGATGCTCTTCATATTGATAATGATTCTTATATGACCAAATCTCTTTGCTTAGAAAACCATCTTTTACATGCAAGAGATAATATCAATCATTTGTCTTCCACTATTACTTCTTTTATGCGTGATAATCATAGTTTGAGATCTTCTTTGCAAAGATTCTTAGTTGACAAAAAGAATCTTAATGACATCCTACACCATACTACTAAACAAATTGATAGACATAGTTTAGGGTATGATGGTAGTCGAAGGAACAACAAAGGTAAAGGACCTCCAATCTTCCATAAATAATCCTCTAGTTCCAAGACTATTGGCACATCCAACTATTGTAATGAAATTAGTCATTATTCTAACTATTACCCTTTTATGAAAGAACCCAAGAACAATAGGACTTGGGTTGCTAATCTAATCCCTTCAGACCAAAAAACATGATTGGGGACAATTTCATCTTTCTTATTATTGCTATTTTTGCAAAGGATTGACATGAGCCATGGATTTGCAAATTGACTTTTCAATCCACATGAAAGAAGAAAGGTGATATGTGCAAGGGATGATAACAAGTTGAAAGAAATGGTAAGTATAGAGGTAATGTTATTCTTGTTCATATCCAATCATAGTGTGTTTTTGCTAAGTTAGTGTGCACTATACATATGGTTTTTGAGTCATAAGTGGTATATTGTGTTTCTCATCACTTTCTTACTCAAAAATTGTTTATAACGCTTTCATAGTGCATTACTAACTTGCTTACACATGTTTGAATATGGTTTATATTTTTATCTTGCCTCTAGACATATTTTTCACACACACACACAAACACACACACACACCCACACACACACACACACACGCATATATATATATATATATATATATATATATATATATATATGTGTGTGTGTGTGTGTGTGTGTGTGTGTGTGTGTGTGTGTGTGTCTTCTATTTGACAACAACTATGTCAGTTGAATTTTCCTGATAGAAACTCGACCGATAGGCACCAATTAGTGCTGCCAACAGCTGTTGTCAGTCAAGTTTGTCCTGTCAGTAACTCCATTGATAGCACTGTGCACAAAATACACAGTTGGCTTATTGAATGAAAATTTCCCTCTCAACTAGATTTTCTCAAGCAATAGCCTTATTCTTTTACACTCTCTTGGTACCTTCATATATGCATATTGCCATGCTTTATCTTTCTTACAACTCTATCTTTCTAATTGCTATAATTTGGTATCCCACTAGTGGTATCCCTATATCTTACAATTACTTGTCTTGGATTGTTTTGCAAGTTTTGATAATGATCTTATTGGATTTTGGTTGTGTCTTAAATCGCTTCTGTTGTTCTCTAACTTGGTACACATCTTTAGTTGTATATCTTATTTTGATACAACCTTGGGGTTCTTAGGTAATCATATTTTGGTAAAGATGCATATCTGCATAGTGTGTTATATCCTATCTTGCTTCAAAAATTGCACATCTCTTTGTTTGGATATATCTCTAAATCTACGCATAGCTTTCTCTTTAAATTGTGCATCTTTTTTCTATGATCTAGATCCTACTAGTAGTCCTAACTTGTGATAATATCTACTAGTATTTTATATACATGTATTTCTAGCCTTGCTTATCTTTTCATCAAGTGGTTTTCAACTATACGCTATGCTTTTATCTTGTTTCTTACTTGCTCAAGCTTGTTCCTTGACTTGTGTATCTACTATCTTGAGTTGCTTGCATAGCATTGTGATTCAGGATATATGGAGCTACATTGTATGTAGAAATTGGAGCATCCTTGGAATTTATGCAGATTTTGCTCCAGTGTCAGATTTTTATGTAAGACTAGTGTTTTTTATGTAGAAAAGGCATTCTCAGTAAGACTCATCGCTTTTTCATTAGCCCTGATGTTTTTTGGGCAAATTCTATCATCTTGAGGGTCAAAATTGCGATTCATTATTTTTCTACAACACTTTATCTTACCTTGATCTTTGCTAGAATTGCATTATGGATTGTTCAAGTGCATGCTTTAACTTGCTTTTCTTTCTATGCTTGGACAAGCCCCTAATTTTTCTCTTCTACACTTCATTATAACTTTTGTTATCCTCTTTCTTTTAACAAGTGGCATTTCTTATATCTTCATACCTCCACCTTTTTGAAATGACAAAGGGGGAGAAAGCATGTCTTCTTCTGTAAAGTAGGGGGAGAAAGCATGTCTTACATGTATAGGGAGAAGGTAAAGGAGAGAAGCCATATGTGTGTAGAACATATATGAGTAGTAGACATAATATTCTATAAATGTTATGAAAGCTAACCATTTAGGAGAAATAACATCAATTTAGGGGGATTATGAGAACTCCACTAGCATCAAATGAGGGGGAGCATATGATCTCAATTCTATTGAAACTTGTAGGTTTCTCCAAAGGTATGACTTTACTTAAATGCTTTCAATACATTTATGGAATGGTTTGTCATATTCAAAAAGGGGGAGAATGTCGACTCTAGGTCAATCTTGGCTCATGGTCTAAATTTACTAAACCCTTGTTTTGATGATGACTAAACCATTCCACTCGTTTGTGTCTATTGCCTCTACTTTAGTAACTTCATATTAGGTATAGACACACTCCAAATGTCCTAACTTGTGTATCTCAAATTGGAGAAAAGATAAGTTAAAATAAATGCAATTGCACTTTTGTGGAATATGATGTAAATCTATTACAATCATGTTGTAAATCACTTGCAATGATTTTATGACTTGTAATTAAGCTTAGAAAAAATTAGGAGCACTTAAATCAAATATTTAAGAACTTTAATAACATTTTCCAAAATTCATTACAAGCTATTTATCAATTGAGTTACAAAGTTGATCGACCCCTTAATGGATCTTGAAAATATCATGGTTCGGTCGAGTTGCACACTCATTGAACTTGACTGATCCTTGCACTAGGAAAAACTGATTTAAGTGATCGGTCAAGTTCCATCTAGGATGAATTTGAACGATTGTTCAAATATTCTTTGTCATATAGTGCAATCGGTCAAGTTACCTTTATTGAAACTCGATCAATCACGTTGTATGAAAAAGTGTACAAAAGTGTTTCTAGCCGTTGGAATGTTGCAAAACTAAACAAATATCCCCTGCAACATCACAAATGGCTTGCATTCATCCTTAAGTGTTCCCAAAGGCTAGTGGGCACCCCCAACTATGAATAGGACCCCTTGGGCTTCATCCCATGGTTAGCCAAGCACTATGAAGGTCCCTATTCTATAGTTGAGTTCATCCTACATCCTCCTCTCTCTAAGTTTAATCACTTTTCTACATCCATTAGAGTGAGTAGGAGATTTGTAAAATAGCTAGTCCTACATGTATATCTTGTGAGGTTTTCACCTTCACCACCTCCCAATCTCTCATTTCTACCATGAAGATGAAGATGAAGGTTCTCTCTCTTGGCTTAGAGAGGTGAAAGAGAACAAGGGAAGGAGTCCCTTGGTGAAAGCTTCTCCTTAGCGAAGGTGAAGTCAAAGGAGGAAGATCCAAGAAGAGTGGTAATTCCTCACAGGCTAAAGACTTGTTCGAGAGTGGGTAAGTCCTAGGTAAAGGCCGAAGACTCATTGCAAAGTGGGTAAGTCCTTGGTGAGGTAGAAGACACATTGTTCGATAGGTAATTCCTTTGGTAGGTTGTTGGCTCCCTTCCCCTCAAAGAGAAAGCTGGGTATCCTTGTCCCAAAAAAGGAAGGTCATATGTTGTAACTCTTATAAGTGAATATAAGGAGTAGATATGCTTAAGAAATCCTAGAGGTTGACCTCTCTAGGTAGCGGACTAACTCTCTCTTAGTTTGGAGAGTGGAACCACTCTACATATCTTATTCACGTGCTTATTTCAATCTCTCTCATCCTTACTATGTATGTTTAGTTGCACTCAAATTCCAAATTAGAAACCTTATCTTATGATATATTTTGAAGGTGTAATGAATTTTGTTTAAGTGCATTCACCCCCCATAGAAAATTTCCCATCCTAGAATCCAACAATATGCGTCCTGGTCAAGCTTCAAACTTTCCTCCTTTCTCTTTACCTAAGGGGTTGGAAGTATACCCCATAATAGAAGACAAAGTGGAAATTATAAACATAAAATGTCGGTATGAACTTATTAATAGGAATCAAGCAATACTAGGAAAAAGTACCACAAATATAACAAGGCTTCCAATCCAAGAGATAAGTATCATCCAAGTGGATATCAATGAATATGAATTTCAATTCGATAATGATAAACAATTATACTTTCCAGTAAGAAAAATAGGGTATGTCACTAAAGCACACATATAGAGTTTAGGGCACATAACCCATCATCAACAATAATCGACATGCGTGCATGTGAGATAAACATAGAACTGTGAAATACAAATAAATAATGGTGGTGAGGACACATAACCCTAAGATGCGATAGTGTATGACACATAGCCAAACTCCCCAACATATAACATTTGTATAAATATTGGGTATGGGACACACAACCTCCATCCCAAAACATAAAATGGCACATAACCCAGGAACCAATGCACTTATACAACTATAGGGAAACTTAACCACAAAGTATGAATAAATATAGAGGAAAGTGAAAGTATACTAAAAAAATAGAATTAATGAGATTTCCATCAAAGATCCACCACAGAACAAGAGACAATTTTTTTCAACTCCACAATTAGGGTCTAATCATAAATGAAAGTACAGTTTTAGAGTCCAACATGAAATATAGACAATTCTAGAACACAATGACTCAAATTCATTAAGATAGACCCAAATAGGTCATCAACTCAAGAAAGAGAATATTCATCACCAAAATACCTCAAAGAGACCCAAGAGAGAAAATAGGAACAATTGTTCAATATAGGATTAAAGGGAAGCAACATACCTCTAAGCATGTGTCAACTTGTAAAATTTCAAAACCTAAATCTAAGTCAGGGTTCTTGTTCATCTAGTATAGATTTATATATACAAAGCAATAACTAGTATATTTTTATAAACCCTAAATTACCTGCTCTTATTATAATTTGATTCAGGTTATGCAATAGATTTTAGGTATAGAATCCTATTTTGATTCCAAGGAGTATTTTGTGTAATATTCTGATATCCAAAGAATAAGTTTTGTACTTTAGTATTTAGTAAAAACAATTTTAGAGAAAATCAATACAGGCAGACAATATCCACAAGTGGGAGGATGCTTCCTGTTGAGATGCTTATATAGGAATTTTCCAGGTGACCCAAGCCTCCAATCTACAAGAGACACTATTGGATTAGGTGAGAAGACAGAGATAACCTCAGTCTAAAAAAAATGAACATTGAGGAAAGGGGCAAAGTCAAGAAATCATAGACAATCATCTTTCTCCCTTCAAAACATGAGCAAAGAGGTGTGAAATCATAGTGGAAGCTAGAATCTGACGATTGAATTTTTAGATCTCAGCCTTCTCAAACCTGATATCATCCCCCATGATTCTTCATCTTCTTCTGGACTCAGAAGAACCAAAATACTAGGTGCGAGAAGGACAACAACCTAGAAAATCATTGCTTTTAGACAACAAAATAGATATGATGAGACACGATTCAAATACTAGACAACTGAGGAGAAAAAAGGGAACAAAGGACGAAGAAACACGTCAGGGCCATATCTAATGTTGGAGGATGAAACAAATGAAGACTGGAGCATACCTAGAGTGGGGCAACTTGGCCATCAAATTTTTATTCCCTGTCTGGGAACACCAGTGGTAGTTGGGTATGGTAAAAAACCTAAGGAAAGGAAAGGGGAGATGACTAGATGGTTTACCAACATATAGATTGATCAGAGGCATCTACAAATATTGGGGCCAGGATGAGGATTCTAGAGTTGAAGGAGAGGTTACTAGAGGTGTCTAAGAGGATATAACTCTAAATTGATGGTAGAGAATCATTTTTGGATGGGCCTCAGTGGTACTAGGGTAACTGGGTATATATGAGTGTTGGTGTGATGTCATCTATCGAAAGGGAGGGAAAGAGACCAGAAAGGAAATAGAGGGTTTCCATATTTAGGAGATACATGACTCACTTAAATGATTAGAAGATGGAGAAACTCATAAGGAAACTTTTAGCACAAAAATTGCATAAAATGATCAATTGTTGGAAGAGATAGAGAGGTGATAAGATCTCACAGAGACATTCTTTATGGAAACCCAACACCTTCCTAAGGTGGAAAAGGCATTTGAAACCCACAATATTGATTGTGTGGCTATGGGAAAGCCTCTCAACTCCATCTTCCTGAATACAAAACATGACGGAAGGAAATGTAGAACTTTATGAAATTCAATTGCATTGATCAATTATTATAATATTATGCATTTATGATCCTATATTTCTAATTTCTCTGAGGGCCCAAACAAGACTCAACTAATGTCAAATTTGGCATTAAGGTTAATTAAGACATGTAGTATGAATTTATCATTAGTTTTCACTTTTGGGGCCAATAGTATATTATTCAATATTTTGAGTGTATCTTATATTTTTGTTCCTAATTGAAATTAAGGCATCTAAGATTGTGAATTGATGTGAAATTGTCATCCAAGCTAATAGGGATTTAAGGATCTTTGGGTTTTGAAGTTTCCATTTATGAATTACTAACTGATGTGTACATTTCATATCTACTTTTAGCACACATCCACACACAAATTCAGTTCATTTTTTCTTCCATTTAGCATCTAATCATACTTAACTTGCCATTTTGTAGGTATTTTACTTGTTGCATGATGTTGATCATAGGCACACATTTAAAATCCCAAATTGGAGGTAGACCAAGCCAAATCCAATCTCAGTGGGACCTCCCGTTGCTTTGCAACTGATTTAGAGTTCAAAATTTTAAAAATAGCATTGAACACGACGTGTCTTATCTAAGACACAGAGTGTAATTTCCCAAAAAGATTCACGCAACAAAATACACTTTGTGTGATATTAAATACGTGGGTGTGTAAGTTTCCAACGGCCTCTATTCCAAAATTTCAGAGCAGAAGACATGACATGTCCTAATTAAGGCACAACATGTCCTCACGATTCAAAGGCGGACTCCAACTTGCTGCCAATGCACACATGTGTGTATTTAATCTAACACGATGTGTCCCTTATGCTCAGTGTGACTCCAATAGCAGATACACGATGTGTCTCTATGAAGACACTCCTTATACTTCTCACGCAATAATAGTTATTCAACAACACGACGAGACACATTGTGTCTCCTCAAAGACATGCCTCATTTAAAACACCAGTTTCCGCAGAAATTAGCAACAACCGCACCTCATTTTAAAACACGAGTCCAACCTTTTGGTGGGTTATCACTGGTCATTTTGGACATGTTCTGAGAAGGAGAAGTTGCAGAGCAAGAGAAGGGAGATTTTGGAGAGGAAGAAGTGGTTTCTTGTGAAAGAACCTCCATTTTTCAGCATTCCTTCTTCAAAAAGTGTAGCAGAGCTTTTCTTCTCATTCAAGCCTCTTGGAAGGGAAGACTGATTGAGTTGAAGTGACTCCAAAGGTGGAATTTCATCCTCTATCTGGAGTTCTACCTCTTTTCACTTCACATTTGCATTCCCTTTCTTTTTCTTCTCTTTAGCTACACAAAACTTTGAAAATTCTGCAATGTGTTTTTGCATCTCGATTATGGATGAGTAGAACCTTTTTCTTGGGTATGGGAGAGTAGCTCCAATGCCATTACTCATGAGAACTCAAAATTTATATTGAATGTTAGTTAATTTGCTTCTCCATCGATGCCTATAGTGATTTGCTGCTTGTATGCTTGGCTGGCAACCTTTTATACACGTCTTATGCTTCCTTGTTCTATTCAAGAGGATGTATGAGGAAGTAGAAAGTAGGATATATGGCAATATGCTCTTCACCATGGAAATGGCTAGAGTATGTTGAGTGTTTTAGATTGTGTTTGAATTTGGCATATACACAGAAGTGTTATGCGATGAAGAGAACCATCTCATGTCACCCGGAGGTGCATGATGATGAGAATCTCCTTGCAAATTGATGACATGTTTGAATGTCATAGTGATGCATGATGTGATAGCGTGGTAGTAAAATCTTACATCTGAGATTTTTTAAAGTCTGACTTTAATCTTTAACTTAAGCTCTTTTTTTGTTACTTGTCTTTTAGCTATATGTAATCAACTCAACTTTTGTAATTCGACTTAGATTAATGAAACTTAACCATTTTGTGCCTAGCTAACCTATCTCCTTGACTTCGACACTTGACTACAATTGACCCCGTACACTTGCGAGTGATAAGTGAGTTGAGATTTTCTTTTAAAACACCAACAAGTTTTTAGTGCCGTTGCCAAGGAGCTACGATAATTTTAGTTAGAGTAGAAGAGTTAACAAGTATTTAAGACTAAGTAGTCAATTTCATATCCCATATTGTGGTACCGATTTGTTGTTGTCAATCTTACTCAATTTTTGCTTTTTAGGTTGCATGCGTCATTCTAAGAGGGGTCTACAGACATCAATCTTTCTAGACGTAAAAATAGAGCAAACTTTTAATAGTTGCAGGAGAGAAAGAAGGAGTGATAACTCTTCAAGTTTGGAGGGATCACATCCTTTTTCACTAGTATAGAATTGATATATAATGTCACATTTGATGGTGCCAGTTACACATAAAAAATCAACGCCATAAACCAACGACCTCGACTAAATACTACATCTATCACCAATATATGAATTCTGGCTGATATACAAAAGACATGGGTACCGCTTTTACTATAACGTCAGTTTGTTTGCCAAAAAACTGACGTCTAAAATTACCCACAAAATACAATTTTCCAAGGAAAAAAATTGCCTCCAAAATTTTCAATATGGCATCGATTTTGTTGAAACCGACGACAAAGGTTTCGTGCCATGGTCCCACGAAAAGTTTTATCCCTTATTAGTTGTTTATTCTTGGTCAGCAACTGACGACTAATCACCCTGCACGAAACAAAATTTATTCCCTTATTATTCATTGGTTTATATCAAAGAACCGACAACTAAGTATTTTCACATGTAGTCCCCACAAAAATATTCCCCCCAATATGCTTCTTCGGCGTCGGTTTTTGTTAGGTAACCAAAAACTATGGTAACAAAATTTTTTGTTGCGATTTGTTAATAAACGTCGTTTGTGTACCTAGAAATCGATGACAAAAACCCTAATTGGGTGCAAAATTTTTTTGTTTAAAATTCCACTTAGTTGTCGGTTTTTCACGTGTAACCGACGTGTATTGGTATTAGTCATCGATTGTTACAAACAACTAATGACCAAAGTGAACTTAATACCACCTATGCAAAACAAACTCTTCCTCTTCTATATTTCATCACGGTTTAGCTAGGTCAATCGAACGAATACATTTTCTTAGCTCCAACCGTTGCTCTTCCTCTTGCCATCGCCTCCGCCATTGCTCCATTTTCTTAGTTCCAGCCGACTGAGCACCACCGCCACCGCTGCTCTTCCTCCAGTCGGAGCTGCTGTCACTTTTGTCCGCTTAGCTCCACATGGTCCAGCCACCGCCGCTCTACCTTCTCTGTCGCCGTTGGTCTTCTTCCTCCATCCGCTGCCGACGGTCCTCTTCCTCCAGCCACCATCCGCTTCCATTGTGTAGGACGTTGCAACTATGAAGGTCGTCTGAGGAGCTGCCTTGAGGAAATGCTATGCCACCAGAGCTCGAGCCTAAGGACGCTGGAGCCTCTGCTTCCCCTACTGCTAGGTAGGTTACATGTCTTGAACTATATGTTAATTTGATAGCAATAAAATGTGACCTAATGTGCATGTTGCTATATTTCAGACCTAATCTTGTGATGATACATGTATTAACTATATTTCTCAAATCTTGTGATCAATCTAACTAGGATATTAAAACCCTAATGTTAGATCTTTGATTTGGTAATGAGTGTCACCCTAACATCTACATGAATCCATGTTGTATGATATAGATTTATGATGATAATGCATGAACTAGTTTGAAATTTTGAAATAAATTATGAATGATAGGGTACTTACATTTATGTGTAGTGATTATCTTGATGATGAGCATGCATGTATATTTGAGATGTTGAAATCAATGTTATAGAATATGGTACCTAGACTAGGGTATGATTAAGACTACAAGATGTTTCTATTGTAAATCAACCTAGGATATGAATGTTGAAACTAGGATCGTTGGTATAGGAATGACAACACATGTATTTTGTTGGCCTAAAAACCCGTATGAGATTTACTCATTAGGAGTAAATCTTGGATAGTCCCCAGCTTGTGACTATTCTTGAACACTTAATCTCACTTAGGATGTAAGTGTATAATGTATATTTGGTTTACATGATGTTTCATCAGCACTTACCCATTTGTTCTCTAAGTATATATGTTGGTGGGCATTTACCCATGCACATCGGTGTACTTGGAGAACAACGGGGCAATGTTGCTAAAAATTTCCTGAAAACCCAATACTCATTATAGACTTACTAGTGAGATTAGGTGTTCAAGAATGGGATAGGTGGTCCACATTTATTATATAAGACCCTGGAATCTAATCTTTTAACCCTAAACCCTAATATTTTAATGCTAAAACCTAATCTTTAAATCTTTATACTAAAATCTAAAACAATAAACCCTAAAATAATATTCTATCTATAAATTCTTAACTTAATATGTAATCCCTAAACCCTAATATACACTTTTTTTCTCTTTGATCATAGAATGGATAGATCATCGATGTCCATTCCAAATTGCTACACCCTAGAATTTATTTCTAGTCTTGATCAATTTATTAGATTTGCGGAGGATCATAGGAAACAACCTGGAAATAGGTTCTATTGTCCATGTAGTCATTGTGGTAACAACTTGAAAGTCAAAACTGGTGACAAAATCAAAAGTCATGTCATGTGCAATGAGATTGTACAAGGCTATACAAAATGGTACTGGCATGGAGAGATTTCAAACCTGAAATTAGTAGATGTCGATAGTAGTGCTTATGTGGAAGAAGAAATTTCCTCCTCTGATGTATATGTGAACAAACTGGTTCAATAGACATCGTTGATGAGATGCTAGATAGTTGTGGGGTAGAGCACACTGATCCACCTCTCATATTTAGGAACATTGTGCATGATGCTGAGAGACCGTTATACACAAGTTGTACTAAGTTTATGAAGCTTAGCACTGTGTTGAGATTGTATAAAATAAAGGCTAACAATAGATCTGGCTATATATATGTCCATTTATAAGTTGTATCCTATATGTGTTTTTTTTGTCAATTTGAGGTTGATGATGTACCCCCTAAAAACCTTGTCGCACTTGATGAACAACAAAAAAAATTGAAAAAATCAGGGGCATTACTATGATGAACAAGTTACTACAACAAAGGGAAAATGGACCAAATTGGTTGTGGATTTTGATCATGTAGGAAATCCAGTTGGGGTCAACCATAGTTCATTTTTTTCATATATTGAGGTTCTTACTAGTAGCCATTGTAGTGTAAATGTAGAATCTTGGCATACAATTTCTAAAGAGAAGAAAGACTTAGTATGGAAAGAACTATGTGTGAGATATTATCATTTGCAATTCTATTTTTAAAGGTATTTACAATTCTATATTTTAGAATACTCTATTAAATATATAAAAATTTGCAGAGTATATTTGAACTTGATGAAAGCCTACATTGTAAAAAGGTGATGCAATGCCGTGGGAGGGTCCTATGGAACTATAGGACAACTCTCAACTAATAATACATATGAGATGCTGATAGAAGGAAGAAGTCAGCCCTTGAGCAATGGAACTACTTGGACATGATTGAGTGGAAGGTGTTTGTTGCTAGGATAAATATTGATGAATTCAAGGTATTAAACATCACTCACAATTTAGTTAATATACATTCTTATGAATTCACCTATTCATGGTTGACCTTGATTTTTACTAACGAATTCAATGTTATTACTAACAAGGCTATGAGTGATGCTCAAAGAGCAAGGCGTGCACTGAATGTGCATGACCACATGATGGGTCCAGGTGGCTATGCAGCTCTTCGTCTAAAACTACAGTCTTCTGTTCAGCAGCCTACTGCTCCTAATAATGAGACCGGTGAGTCCTCTACTATTACTGATGCACCTCAGCATCACCATGATATGTGGATAGCTGGGAGGCAAAACAAAAAAAGGAGATATAACCAACCCCACAACTACTGAGGTGGCTATAAAAATGGTAAAATTCAACACTCAAAACAATTAGTATTGATGATTGTTATGTTGACTTACCAATTTCTATTGACGATGATTAGCTGGAGCTTCACGAGGAGAGGAAGAAAGGACTGTTCAACCCTGAGGGCACAAGGGATGAATTGATAGTTTCTCTCAGTAACCCAGAGCATCCTGGATGTGTTAGGGATGTAAGGGATGGAGTGGGCCTAAGAGCGTTCTTTGGGCCATCACAGTGCAAAAATGTCCAAAAAGGGGGAATTTCAAAAGTGGATGTAATATATTCTTTTTAAGAATGTTATTGGGAAGGGAATTCATGAATAAAAAAGTTTTTCTTTTGGATATGTATAGGTGGATCAGTTAGTTGATAAAAGAGTAGATGAGTTACTTAATAACAGTGTCCAGGGAGAATTGAGCAAGTGGCAGGCATCTTAGTCTACCACTCTGACAGTACCTTTGGCATGCCGCTCTTCCCCTATGATAGAGGTGGTTGGGAGTGATCTTGTAGAGGTGGTTGGGAGTATCCTGTGGACCCACCACCTAGCACTTCCGCTGTAAGTATTTTAGTGACATAGTAACTAGTCTTTTCAAGATGATATGTTTATTTACGTATATAACATACTCTATGTAAATTTGTAGGGGTTGAAACCATGTTTTCTAAAATCAAAAGAATTCGTTGTTGTAGAGGGTGAGGCTTACCCATGCTTTCCAGGGCACACAATTCATGGCACTCCAATACCCGATGGTACAGTTCGTGTGAGCCCGAGGCTTGTGTTCACTACTTGAAGGCAACATCCATTGCCATATGCCCACCTAGATGGTACACCCTTGGTGAAGCAGAAGGTGGAGTGATCTTGTGGCCCAAAATGGATGTCATCTATACTAATCATTTATGGTAAATTTACATTACGTTAAGAAAGTATATATGTATATACATGACAATTGATATGAAATTATATATACAAGACAAAGGGAAGAAACCCACTACAGCTCATCCTCCTCCACCTCCACCTCTTCCTGAATTACCTGGTTGGATGGAAAAGGACCTATATGACTCGATCGGTCCTTAATACAGGGGTATGGCAATATCGATAGGTGAGCATCCCAAAAATTGTCCTATGATTGTTTCTATTAAGGAGGAGGCTATAGGCCAAGCATACAATAATAATTTATCTATGCAAGATATTTTGGAGTTGTTTACTTATGCTTAGCTAAATACATCTATGATAGAACTATGGATATGGTGAGAACTTGTTTATATATCTATATATCGTGTTTTATATGTGATGATCTATTTTTTTATATATTAATGCATACATAATTTATGTCTTGCAGCCACTTACATAGGGTCTGTACAGAATTTTCATTTACCCATGTGGGATTTCTAATTCCATCCTTGATCAGTCATGTACATAAAGACCCTTCATCAATTACCTTATATTTCTCTATCACTTTTAAATATTTTGGTAAAGCAAAGAAGAGTGTGATAATAGCTCCATTCAATGTTGAGTAAGTTTACTTTGCTTATATTTGGACTTTAAAAATTACATTTTATTGTGGATTTTGAGTTATATAATTTAACTTTCTTATCTCTAGTGGTAAGCATTGGGAGTTACTGGTTGTTGTCCCCAAGATGTTGACAGTTTATTATCTAGACCCTGGGGGGAGGAATTAGATAGTTTGGGACACACAATGAAATGGCCATTATTCACACGAGAATTTTTTTATATTTATATCCATTAACATCTATCATAACATTACTATTTAGTAATACAATTTAATGTGTTACATTAACGTGTAGGGCTTTAAAAGATTTCAAAAAAGCTATAGGATACATGGGCAAGAAAAAGAAATCGTTAGTCTGGGACAATGTGAAAGTGGTTTCTTGACTCCAATGCATATATTATTTATGTGAACTATGCTTATTTTTATTTATTAACATTTTGTATGATGAAATTTATAGTGTGTTGTATAATACAAAAGTTGGGCATGTGCATACTATGTGATGTAGTATATGGACCTAATTGTCAAATATTCTATAGAAGAAATAAAAAACAAACAACATGTATTATATATTCTTGATCATCATATATAGTATAGTCTCATTAGATAATATTAAAATATCAAACTTATTAATTATAGATATACTTCATTCTCTTTACAGATGTTTAAAACTAGTGACTTCATTATAGGAGAAAAGTTATTAGATGTACGTGATCCCTATACGATTGAACAATTAGATGACATAAGAGAACAATGGGCAAAAGCCTTTGAAAGGGAGACAAATTTTTATTATAATTGGGGTAGTAATGATGATAAAGAATGACATTTCTAAACTTTGATGTCATAATTATTTAAGTATTTGATGACATTTCTAAACTTTGAAAGACAAGCTTATATGTACATGTGTGAATGAGTTTTTTTTTAATTGTCTTATTGAAATTTGATCTATATACATGTGTATGAATGTGAAGATGAATGAATGAATGTGGTTCTAGATGTGTATGAATGTGAAAATGGTTGAATGAATGGAACTACAGGTTTGCACATATGTGTGAATGTGAAAATAGTTGAATGAATGGAACTACAAGTTACTACATGTGTGTGAATCATGTGAATGAATTAATTGTGTTTCTACATGTGTGTGAATCACATGATGTATAGATAATCTTGATCATCATGTATTATTGCAGGTTTGTGGCATGTTATTTAGCTGGAATCAAAGGATGTTGTAAACTTGTAGTTCAAAACTGAACTGTAGGTTCTGCATACTACTGACCAGCCGGACAACAAGCTTGTAAGCTGATAATAAAAAAAACAATACATAGTCATCAATTATTTTAAAAAAATTGTCACCCAATGTCAATGGCGACGGTTAAGTATAGGAAACTGACATGTATTCTCTAACCCGACCAAATTTTTTTGTTCGAGCATGGAGATAAGAGTCGGTTACATATTACAAAACCGACGACCATACCAGATTTTTTTTGTTTGAGCATGGTGATAGGTGTCAGTTTTCTAAGACATAACCGACACCTATAGTCCTAATGGTGTAATTTCTTTTTTTGGTTACAATCAGGGCCGGATCTATGTCATCAATTGTGGAACCGACGTTGTATGATTCTACCTTTAGTGACACCCACTTGGATGTCACTTAAAAACTGATGTTAAAAGTGGTATTTGTACTAGTGTGTCAATGCATTCTTCACCTTTACCACCTCCTACACCCCTATCCTCTTCAAGAGTCAGAGATGGAGGAAAACCATCCCCTAAATGATTTCACAGTTTCAACTACCATCCGTATTTGTGGAGCCATAGATCATCCAACAATAGAAGCCAATAACTTCTCCATCAGTCCTACAATCATGCAGATGATCCAACTGAACCTCTTCGGAGGAAATCCTATGGAAGATCTAGAAATTCATAGAGTAGAGTTTCTACAATAATGAACACTTTTAAGATCAACTATGTTCTAGCTGAAGGAGTACACCTACTCCTATTTCCGTTAAACTTACGAGACCGTGCCAAGGCATGGCTCTCTTCATTTTCCAACCATTCCATCAAGAGCTGGGATGAGTTGTTGAATGCTTTCCTAACTAAGTATTTCCCTCCTAGAAAAATGACCCAGCTGAGGAACCAAATCACAAACTTCAAGAAACAAGAAGGTGAGACACCTTATGAAAGAGATTTAAGGATTTGCAACACCTTTGTCCTCATCATGGTTTGACCAACTCATTTCTACTTCAAACTTTCTATAATGAGTTATTCTACAACACTCGTATGTCCATTGATGCCTCAGTAGATGGAGCCTTAATGAACAAGTCCTATTGTAAAGCTTATGCCATCATTGAAGATATGGCACTCAGCCATAGCTAGTGAAGTTTTGAAAGGACCACTCAACATTTCTCTTCTACCAGCTCAAGTGAGAAGTCTAGTGGGAAGCACAATATAAATGTTGTGGATCTGATTGCAGCCAAACTTGATGCCTTGACTTGAAAGTTTGAAAAGCTGACTACTCACTATGTTCAAGCAGTTGAGAAAGTATGTGAGGTGTGTGGAGAATCCGACCACAACTATACTTCTTGCTTTGCACCACAGTTGAATACCACTGAGATGCTAGAACAAGTTAATGATGTAGGAAACTTCAACAATTGACAAGCCTACAATCCTTTCTCTGAGACCTATAACCTAGGATGGAGAGACCATGCAAACTTTTCTTATAGGAAGAACAACTCACAGAACTAACATCAAGGTCAAGCTCAAGGACAACAACCTATGAGCAATCACCATCCAATGAATTCCAACAGTCAACAACCATTGAGGTATAATAACTAGAACAATAGGAACTTCAATTAATTTCAAGTAATGACTCAACCATTGCAAAAATCCAACTTGGAAATCCTCTTTGAGACTTTTTTAATTACGCAAATCCAGAAAAATAATGAGTTCCAAGCACATGGGAATCTCTTGAAGGATGTTATCACACAATTGTCTTCTAAAGTTGATGGGAAAGTCACCCACACCAAGATGTTCGAGAACCAGATAGCTCAATAAGCTTTAGTCAACCAAGGAACATCTTCAGGTCCTTTACCAAGTCAACCAGTTATGAATCCCTAGGAGACATGTAAATATGTAACTTTGAGGAGTGGAGAAGTCATGGGAGGGTCTACACCGCCTTCCAAGAGGAAATCTAAAGAGGTTGTTGACACTACTGTTGAGGAGACTATTGAAAATCAAAGAACAAAATATGTTGGAAATCTGCATCAAGGTGATTCTTCTAGCAAGCCTAATGCCCCTTTCTCTCATAGGTTTACTGATACCAAAGATGATGTTAAGTTCAATAAGTTCATGGAAATTTTGAACAAGTTGTATGTGAATCTACCTCTAGTCGAAGTTATAGCTGAAATTCCCTCTTACATTAAGTTCTTGAAAGAACTGTATGCCTAAAAAACTAGATGATCAAGGTTCTTTCACTCTCTCTTGTAATATTGGAGAAGCTACTTTTGATAAAGGCCTTGTTGATCTTGGATCTAGCATCAGTTTGATTCCTATTTCTTTGTGGGAAAAGCTGGACTTGGGAGACTTGAAATTGACATCAATGACGATTCAGCTGGTTGATCTCTCGATCAAACATCCTAGAGGAGTGATTGAAGATGTCCCGATTCAGATATGAATTTTTTTTATTCCTTGTAACTTTTTGGTCTTGCACATGCATGAGGACCCAACCAATATAGTTTTCTTTGGAAGACCTTTCCTACGCACTACAAGCTGTCTAGTTGATGTTAGAGAAGGAAAACTCACCGTCAGAGTTGTAGATGAAGAACTTGTATTCTCTTTTTATGATGCCATGAAGGCACCTAGATCTAAGGAGTACCTTTGTCTGATTGATACTATTAATACGCTACTTGTGGAAGAAAAGAATTCTGTTGAGACTACTCTTGATGATCTTAAAGAAGAAGATGCAAAAACCACTTTCAATGAGGAAATTTCTGAAACCTTGAAAATTCCACCGAGGAAGATCCAAAGAAGAATGAGAAAAGTAACACCATGTCTCCAAACAAACAGGTAGAATTAAAACCCCTCCCACCGAGGTTGAGGTATGATTTCTTAGGCCCAAACTCCACCTCTTCAGTTATTATAAATGTTGAATTGGATGATGATCAAGAAGATGAACTCTTAAATGAACTTAGAATCTATAAAGATGTGATAGGGCACTCAGTTTATGACCTCAAAGGAATTAACCTATCTATCTGTATGCATAGAACAACTTTAGAAGAAAATTTCAAACCATGCATAGAACCCCCAAGGAGACTAAACTAAAATATGATGGAAATTGTAAAAAAGGACATTCTCATACTTAAAAATGCCGAAATTATTTATTTAATAAGTGATAGTCCTTGGGTGAGTCCTATACATGTTGTACCCAAGAAGGAGGAACAACTATAATAAAAGGGGAAAATGATGAATTGATACAAACAAGAATCATCACTAGGTGGCGAGTGTGCATTGATTATAGAAAATTAAATAAAGCCACAAGAAAGGATCATATTCCTTTACCTTTTATTGACTTGATGTTAAAAAGGCTTGCTCATCACTCCTACTTTTTCTATCTTGACAGGTACAATAGGTTCTTTTAGATTCCCATCTACCCACCCAATCAAGAAAAGACCACTTTCACATTCATCTATGGAACTTATGCTTCTAGGCGGATGCCCTTTGCTTTGTAATGCTCCCGTCACCTTTTAAAAGTGTATTATGGGTATTTTATCTGAATACATTGAAAAGATTATAAAAATATTCATGGATGAATTTAGTGTTTATGTCGATTCCTTTGATGATTGTTTGTTGAATCTAACTAAGTTTTTCATAGATGTCAATAAGTCAACCTCATGCTTAATTGGGAGAAGTGCCATTTTGTGGTGCAGATAGGGGTTGTACTAGGCCATGTTATTTCAAGAAAAGGAATTGGAGTGGATAAGGATAAAGAGGAGGCTATTGAAAATATGTCACCTCCAACCATTGTAAAAGAAATTCAAAACTTCTTGGGACATGCAGGTTTCTACAGAAAATTCATAAAAGACTTCTCAAAGATTGCAAAGCCTCTATGCTCCTTGATAGACAAAGATGTTGAGTTTGTGTTTGATGATGATTTCCAAATAGCTTTCTAAAGATTAAAAGATGCCCTAGTTTCAACTCCCATCATCCAACCACTAGATTGGAGTTCTCCTTTTGAAATAATGTGTGATGCAAGCGACTATGCTATAGAAGAAGTTTTGGGACAAAAAAAGACAACAAACTCCATGCTATACACTAGCGAGTAAGACCCTAGATGATGCACAAATCAACTATGCTACCACTTAGAAGGAGGTGCTTGCTATAGTGTATGCTTTTGACAAGTTTGGACAATATCTAGTGGGTTTGAAGGAGTTTGACTTGGAAATCAAAAATAAGAAAGGTATCGAGAACAATATAGTTGACCATCTCTCACGTCTATCTACTAGTATTGAAGATAAGGTTACAATTGACAACAAATTGCCTATTGAGAAGCTTTATATGATAAACTCTCTTTCTATGTCATGGTTCATTCATTTTGCAAATTATCTTTCCATCAGACGCCTTCCACATGATTTCACATACTAGGAAAAGAAAAAGTTCATTCATGATGTCAAATTATATTATTAAGAGGATCCCCTATTGTTTATGCAATGTGCAGATGGGCTTATTAGGAGATGCATTCCCAATGAAGAGATTACAAGTGTGATTTCAGATAGTGATTCCTCCCTCTATGGTAGACACTTTGGAGAGGATAAGACTGCAGCCAAGATTCTTCAAGCAGGTTTCTATTGGCCAAGTCTATTTCATGATGTGCACGCATTTGTCAAGGCTTGTGACAAATGTCAAAGAGCCGGGGGAATTTCAAAGAAGGACAAAATGCCATTGAATCCAATCCTAGAAGTAGAAGTATTTGATGTGTGGGGCATAGATTACATGGGACCTTTTCCATCCTTGTGCAGCTACAAGTTCATCCTAATAGATTGTGATTATGTATCCAAATGGGTGGAGGCAACCCCCACTTAAGCACCTGATGCAAAGTCCATGATAAAACTATTCCAGAAGATTAGTTTTCTCAGGTTTGGAGTTCCAAGAGCAATAATATCTGATGGTGGCAGCCACTTCAATGAAAGGAACTTTAACAACCTGTTTAGCAAGTATGAAGTAAAGCATAACGTGTCCACAACCTATCATCCTCAAACATCAGGTCAGGTGGAGATCTCCAGTAGGCAACTAAAAGCTATTCTAGAAAAGACTGTCTCCACCTCAAGGAAGTATTGAGCACTAAACCTAGAAAATGCACTATGGGTGTACATGAAGGCTTTTAAAACTCCAGTTGGGACAACTCCATTCAAGCTAATCATTGAAAAATTATGTCACTTACCCATATAATTGGAGCACAAGGCATAGTGAGTGATACAGTTCCTTAACTATGACCTAAAGAAAGCAGGGGACAAAAGATTGTTGCAAATCTAGGAGCTCTAAGAACTCAGGATGGATGCATATAAAAAAGTGAATATCTATAAAGAAAATACAAAGAGATGGCCTAACAAAAGAATCAAGGTTAAAGAATTCAAAGAAGGAGACCAATTCCCACTATTCAATTCCAAACTCATGTTCTTCCCAGGGAAATTAAAATCTAAGTGGTCTGAACCATTCTTAGTCTTGAAGGTCTATCCATACGGGACATTGGAGCTGTAAGGAAAGAAATCAACATTCAAGGTTAATGGAAAAAGATGCAAGTCGTATACCACAGGAGAGGATATTGACAAGGGAGACTCTTGCTCCCTACATGATGCATGATCAACCAGTTGAAGAGTCTTACTCCAGACTTTATATGGAGGAACTTGTGGGAGTTGACCCCATATTAGGATAGATTTCATTAATTAGTTTCAGTCAAGAATGATTTTCAATTCCCAAAATAAACTTTTCATGTATGAATGTAATAATGTAGACCCTCATAGATACATATCATCATCTATGCAGGTGGTGATTAAAGAAAATTTCTATAGAAATTCAGAAAGACATGACGTGTCTTTATTTGCACACGTCGTGTTGCTACTCATAGAAGGGATGACTATGAAGATTCTCAAGAGTACATGATGTGTAATATTTCTAACACGATGTGTATGATCACATACGACACCCACTAGAACCGAACACGACATGTTTTTAATCCGATACGGTGTGTCCACTAGGCCTTTCAAATGCCCTCAGTATTTTTGGGACAACACATGTGTGTCTTTATTTGCACATGTCGTGTCATTATCAAGTTCAGAGCAATGTGTATATATTTGGAATTTCACACGTCATGTTTTAAATCATACTCGACGTGTCCTCTACAGTCAAAGCATGTTCGAAAAGGAACATGTGACCTCTATAAAAGAACACACCATGTCTTTGAAAAGACACTTTGTGTCCAAGGACAATAATGTGGGGTTTTAACTAGGGATGGAAAATGGGTGGGTTTGAAGAACCCATACCCATACCCATTATACCCATTTAGATTTTTACTTGACCCATACCCACCCCATTTGAAGAAAATACAAAATAATGCATATCCATACCCAACCCAATAGGTAATGGGTACTTATTAAAACCCATTTTGACCAACTTCCAACATTTAGGCACTAAAAATGAATTATTATCTTTTAGCCTAACAGTGACACTTGTGTATGTTATATTTGCAATCACATCCACAATTTTAATATTTGCAGCTTGACCCCTGCATATGTAATAATTACAATCATGTCCATAGTTTTAATGAAATCTGCAAATAATGAATTATACAGAAAATTATGTGTGGGCACAATTTCCAACAATTTGCAGCCTGACCCCTGCATATCTAAAATTTGCAATGAAGTCCACAGTATTAATGAAATCTGCGAAGGAATTCTATAGAAAATTATGTCGAAACAATTTGCAATATAATCACTGTATATGTAATATTTGCAAACGACGTCCATGATTTACATGAAATCTGCATATGCAATAGTAATTATATTGAACACCACATCGACACAGTTTGTATTATGATCCCTGCAGATGTAATATCTGCATATGTTTCTTTTTCCTACAGACCCATGCAATAATTTTTAGGAAATATACACAATTTTAGTTGTCCAAAACACAACTAATTCTAAACATCCATAACACATCTAATTCAATAATCATAGCTCGACATTTACATCCTAGTTCAATGGAGATATTACAAACTGTACATGGTTCTTATTAGGTTGCAGAAAGCATTTCTGCTCGATTGAGCAGATAAGCCACCAACTGCCAGTCATGGTGGTAGCTGGTGAAAGCGGTGCGGGAGTGATGATCTTGACAGCCCTGACCTCACTTGTACAAGTAGCACTACAACATTGATCTTGTCTTACGATTCACATATCCAATCGCCGATTCACATATCCAATCGATTATCCCAGCCTTTACTAGCAAAGCCACAATGCATCAGCTCAGCGTCCGCCACCCTTTCCCGTTTGGCAATCACCGTCGTCGCTCTCCTCTGCATGCTAGCGATCACGTTCCTGCAATGATTAGCTCGAGAGTTGACCTCATCGGAAGTCCCACTACATCGACCTAGTCGAGATCTTCTGCTCCAACTCTGCTTAAGACCTCCTCGGGCCGAGCCCCATCCAGTGCAGTGACCAAGCACACGCATAACCCGCACGCGATCTTGGAGTCGTTGTCGGCCCAGTACCGCATGCAGCCGGAGGAGGTTTCCCGTGCAAAAGAGACCCACACATGGGCGGCGCTCCAGGGACGCGGTTCCCCAGGACACGTCTGAGTGTGGCAGGAGAAGTACGGCGTACCGGAGGAGGAAAAGAGTAGTCTAGTGAGGAAGGAAAGGAAGCGAAGGATGGTGGGGAAGGAGGACAATGTGGAGGCGGAGGAACCTTACTCCGTTGCTTGGCATCTCAGTAATCGGCAATGGAAACACCTCTGTGTCAGTGTGGTGTGATTGGCGTCTCTGATCCTAGAGAGCAGCCTCAAGGTTTAGGGTACGGCAAGAGTTGCGAAAATAAAAGATCTGCCACCTCAGCCCTCAAGGAGTCAGGAGGGGGAAGCCGGGGAGGTGAGAGTCGGAGTCGGGACTCGCGAGATGAGGGGCGCATGTCGAGTCTTGACCTAACTAATGGGGGAATCGTGGGGACTTATGGAGGAACGCATGTCACCAAACCCAGATCAGCCCCCCCCATTTAGACCCAACGTGTGAGTCGGGACCCATCATACCCACTCAAAATTGGGTCTGGATGCATTGAGTCTGATGGGTTACGGGTTTATGGGGATATTTGCCATCCCTAGTTTTAACCCTAATCCCAAGCGGCTCCCCTCACTTTCACTCTCAACCAGTCATGTTCTACCAACCATGTGCAATTCCTCATTTGTGTCTGCTGCCACTGCTCCTGAATCAAGCTCCAACTACTTTCTTTGCTCTGCAATCAAGTTCCAAGTATGTCGCCACCCGCTGCTATCTTGGATCAAGCTCCGATTGCCGCCATTGCCCTCTGTTGCACGGTAAGGAAGCTTCCGCCACCATGATTCTGCTCCGCAACAAGCACCTACTCCATCCTAGAAAGTAAAGAAACACAAGGAATGCCTCCATCATTATCTTCTTCATCACCTACTCATAAAGACACACAGTGAGCAATCGAGCTCACGCCGTGTGGAAGTGGCATCATCCCCAACCTCCGGTTGCCAAAACGCTCTAGGTACACATCGTGTTTCTCATAACACATGATGTTTACTCGCCCCATTTTGCTAGCCCTCCTATCCAGGTACACGTCGGGCCCCTCTATAGACATGTTGTGTTCAAGACCATTTCAACAACATATAAAGCATTAATGGCACCAATAAAGCAGACATCAAATCATAGGCATGAACCGAGCTCATCTTCCACCCCCACCTACATCTTCATGACCCGTTTCTGGGTGACCACGGAGGAAGACCCGACATATCACTTCCTCATCTCTTCAGGTAAAGGAGAACCTCAAAGACATTGGTCTCGATTACATATGCTTCATGGTAATGAAAACTTACACTTACCTTGTCTATGAATTTCTTACTTCTCTTAAGCTTGAGGAGGACCCAAAGAATAGGCTAGAACCATATGCCTTCATTCACTTATGTCTTCTAGGTCATCTCTACAAAATCACCTTCAAGGATTTATGTAAGATTTTAGAGTGGAACTACAAGGGTGTGCTCTAGCCTACCCTCCTGCTTTTGAAAGTGATATATTTTGGAATGAGATCACAGATGAAGAGAGACATGATGCCACAAAGGCCAGGTCTTCTGCTATCCATAACCCCATTTTCCAATACATCCATCGCCTCCTCAGCATATGTGTGTTTTCTAAGAAAGAAACACAAGGCATGTGTAGGAAACAAGATTTGTTCTTTCTATGTGGTATGGTTTATGATTTCCAAATCAATGTAGGTTATTTTCTTCAGCACCTAGTTCTTGGACATCAAGAAGATCAAGAAAAAAGAATCTGGCGACATCATGTGTGAGGGATTAGTTACCCTCTTAGCCACCAAGCTTGAAGTGGACCTGACCGGTCTAGATGCTGCATGAGGTAGGAATCTGGTGGACATCCAATATATGATATCTACAAGGTTGATTAGTAGGGTCCCCAACAATGATGCCAAGTTCAGACAATACCTTGACAATGATCAGTACATAGACCAGCCTGACTGGGAGAACATCACGTTGACAAACAAGGACAATTGAAAGGTTGACCTTAGTGGCCAATACAATGTTGATGCACCTAAATATCAAGATACTCTAGCCGCTTAGACACACAGAGCACCGCCACCCTCCACTAGCACTCAGACAGAGTACACTTGGGTGATGTCTAATGTTACCCATCTTTATAGTTATGTTCAATAGTGGTTTGACCATCTGGACAACCATCTTGACTTGATGGGTCAGCAGTATTCTATGATGCACGACATGGTCCAACACATGGATATGTGTCATATCTCTCAAGGCCACTATCTAATGCCTTATCCACACCACCATGCACCTCCTCTGCCGCAGCCCGAGCCTACTCTACAACCCATGCTGGTCGACATCCTCGATGATGATGATATAGTCAACTAGTATTTCACTATTGGTCAAGGGGGCACGGGCCCTTCCTACTGATGCCTTCCCTGACAGGTACCTAGTTGCTTCTTCCTTAGGTTTGATTGATGCAGTGAGGACACTACATATTTCAAGCTTGAGGGGGGGTGCAATCGACCGGTAATTGCAGTTGTTTAGTTATTTTAGTTGTTTTTTATTTTCTAGTTCTCCAGTTCTTGTCTTTAGTTTCCGTTTTTAGTTTTTGTTCTTTTCTTCGCAAGTTTAGCACGATGTGACACTCATTTTGTGTAATGATCTATATTTCTTCACACATTTGAACTATCTTATCCTCCCTCATTAGAATTATCATTTGAAGAAATTGTAAAAGAACATGCATGAATCACATGAAATTTTATGGTCATCAACACATGTTTAATGTCAGATTTATATTTATAGCCTAAAATTTCATCTTTTTCATCCTAGATTGCCTAAAACATGTAATTGGTAACAAATTTTATGAATATGTCAACTTTGCGACACTATTTAGAACACTGGATGATTTTGCCAAACTTCTAGTGATATTACAACCACCTCTTTTTAGTGAAAATTTTTCAAAACAAATGAATGGAATCCAGGTAATGTAAAAATTTGGTTAACTCTCTTCTATTCTGAAAAATAAAGTAAAACACTTGGCCAATTTAACTTACATTCTGGTTCTTTTCACCCTAATTACCCCATAAAAGATGGTTGAAATTGCCCAAATGTCATACTAACCTAGTGTAAGTCTGATATGACCATGATGTTTAAGTGATATGTTCTAAAAAGAGGGTAAAACACCCCAACCGACACTCCTTGTGTGCATAATCCTATATAAGCAGCTGAGTGCTGAAATCACCAATCCTATATCATATCTTTTGGGAAAACAAGAAGAGAGAGCTAAAGTTTGCTAACATTAACTAAGATTCCATCATTTGCATCAGTAATAGCTGAAAGTATTGTTGTATATTCATTGATTGTTTGGCCTAGTCATACAAGTTCCTTGTAGTGCAACCTAGTTGATTTCTTCATTTAATGTATTACCATCATTGTTGAACTTAATTTTCTTTCTTAGATGTCTAAGCTAAAATCAAGGCAATGTGTATGAATCTAGTGATTATGGTTGGTTGATCTCTTTTATATCTTCCATTTCATTTGATCTTTACATGAGCTTTGTAATTCCTTCATTTGTGTGCTAATGCTCTTTTTTCTTCAGGATAAGCAATACTTCAAGCTGAGGGGATTTAATGTGTGCATTTTATATCTACTTTTTGCACACATCCACACACAAATTCAGTTCATTTTGCCTTCCATTTATCCTCTAATCATACTTAACTTGCCATCTTTTAGTTATTTTACTTGTTGCATGATGTTGATCACAGGAACACGTTTAAAATACCAAATTGAAGGTAGCCCAACCCAAATCCGACCTTAGTGGGACCTCCCATTGATTTGCAGCTAATTCAGAGTTAAATTTGTGAAGAAACAACATTGAACACGACGTGTCTTATCTAAGACACGATGTGTCTTATCTAAGACACGATGTGTAATTTTCCAGAAAGGTTCATGCAACAAAGTACACGTCATGTGCTATTAAAGACATGGGCATGTATGTTTCTAGCAACCTCAGTTCCAGAATTGTAGAGTAGACAACATGACATGTTCTTATTAAGACACGACGTGTCCTCGCAATTTAAATACTGACTCCAACTTGTTGCCAATGCACATGGGTGTGTAATTATTCGAACATGTCGTGTACCTTATGCCTAATACGACTCTAGTAGCAGCTACACGATGTGTCTCTAAGAGGACACACAGTGTACTTCTTGCACAACAATAGTTATTCAACAAGTTACATGATGAGACATGACGTGTCTCCTCAAAGACACACCATGTCTTTATCAGTTTCTGCATAAATTAGCAACAACCGCCCCTCATTTTAAAACATGAGTCCAACCTTTTGTGTAGTTATCACTGATCATTTTGGACATATTCCACGAAAGAGAAGTTTTAGAATAAGAGGAAGGTGATTTTGGAGAGGAAGAAGATGTTTCTTGTGAAAGAACCTCTATTGTTCACCATTCCTTCTTTAAAAGGTGCAATAAAGCTTTTCTTCTCATTCAAGCCTCTCAGAAGGGAAGATTGGTCGAGTTGAAGCAGCTCCAAGGGTGGAATTTCTTCCTCTAGCCGGTGTTCTACCTATTTTCACTTCACCTTTGCGTTCCATTGCATTTTCTTCTCTTTAGCTATGCAAATTCTGAAAATTATGCATTTGTACATCTCCATTATGTACGCGTACACTACTACAGAAACAACATTCAATGTCGCTTTTATGGGTGTCGGTTATTTACAAAAACCGATGCCTATAACATTCCACATCGGCTATTTAGTAAGTCTGATGTCTATATTCGAAGACCAGCCAGACACGGGTACAACTTTGTATTCAGTGTCGGCTAGGTAAACCAAACCGACACCTAAAATCGCCCGTGAAATCCAAATTTCGAGTGAAAAGAAAAAGTGTCACATACAACGTCAGTTTTTTAGATACAAACCGACGCCTATGTATGATGAGAATTTGCGCAAAAAGTGTCACATACAGTGTCAGTTATCCTTTGATAAGTGACACTGAGAATGGTTCTCGCCAATAATTTAGGGCAAATATTGTCCAATTGGACGTCGATTTTTACGATCAACCGATGCTGAAGATGTTTAGGTGTCATTTTTTTAGAAAACCGATGCCTTTTATGAACTTAATACCCGCGATCACCCGACTCTTCCCCTTTCTTCTGTTTCATTGCGAGACTTCTCCCCTGCTGCTGCTGCTTATGTGCCGCCGCCGCTCCCTCCTCCTTCTGCGCTGCCGTCTCCGGTCCTAGTCGTCGCGTCGGCGGTCCCTGCACCTGCCTGCCCTATGGCTACCTGTCTGCCCTGCGCCGGCGGTCCTGGATCTCGTCGGTGTTCTTTGCTCGCCACCGCCCACCACCACCATTCTCCTCACCGCCGACCTGCTCGACCTCACCTCGCCTCGATCTCGCCCTGCTCACTTGCCTAGGTACCTTCCGACCTACCCAGGCGGCCAGGCATTCACCTAGGGTCCCAAACCTAGGCGCCCAGCCTAGTTAGGCCTATGGGATGCCTGGGCGATGCTTGGGCTGTGCCAAGGCACAATGCTGCTGGGTGTATTTTTTTTAAGCTAAGTTATTTACTGATTTGTGTTTATTTATGTACTTATTTGTATTTATTTATGTATTGTTTTAGGAATTAATTGATCATCTACTGCTACCCGCCGTGTCCCTTCCTGTCGCCTGCTCACCTGCCTGCTTGCCTACCTACTCGCCTACCCTCCATCTCGCCCTCTCTCCCTACTGACGCCCGAATGGGCTCAAACAGAGGTAAACCTTGTTTTATTACACTACTTGATATTTAATCACATAGACTTAATCAACATTGCTACTTGTATGATCCTAGTGATTAAAAGCACTCTTTCCTGGTCCCTTCAGTAACTAATGTTCCCTTGAGATGAGTGTTAATTGATCTAGTTTGCTTACTTTCCTTGTAATGGCATCTTTTATACGCTATGACCCACTAGTCACCTTTAGAGTATTAAAATGATGCAACTTGTACACTTGTTAAATTTGAATCTATAAATCCTATGAAATGATATCACCCCACAAAATCAGTAGTCACTATTATGTCTTGTACACTCTAGAATCAAGATCTAATACTCTTATGCTATTTTAACACCATGAGACATTTTTTGCTCATTCTAGTGGATTATTATGACCTATGATGACCTAACATGAAACCATGCTCTTAATGATATGATTTAAATATCTATTATTGTGTTTTTTGGCCTAGAAACCCGTCCAAGATTTACTCATTAGGAGTATATCTTGGATAGTCCCCGGTTTGGGACTGTTCTTGAACACCTAATCTCACTTAGGATGTAAGTGTATAATGTGTATTGGGTTTTCGAGAAAATTTTAGTAGCATTTCCCCGTTTGTTCTCTAAGTACATATGTACTTAGAGAACAATGGGGAAATGCTGCCAAAATTTTCTCAAAAACCCAATACACATTATACACTTACTAGTGAGATTAGGTGTTCAAGGATGGGATAGGTGGTACACATTTATTATATATAAGAATGACATCACATGTGTTTGTTGGCCTAGAAAGTGAACAATCATTGTTCTTTATATTACTTATACGTTGGTATAAATTAGAATGAACAATCACTAAATTATATACTATTTGTATGGAGTCCGGCTTCATTGTACCTCCTAATCTCACTGTTATACACAGGATGTACTAAGTTTATGAAGCTTAGCGCTGAGATACCGTTATACACAGGTTGTGCTAAGTTTACGAAGCTTAGCACTATGTTGAGATTGTATAGGTTGAAAGCTAACAATAGATGGAGTGACAAAAGCTATTATTGTGATGAAACCCTAACATGTACCTATATATTATTGTGTTTGTTGGCCTAGAAACTCGTCTAAGATTTACTCATTAGGAGTAAATCTTGGATAGTCCCCAGTTTGGGACTGTTCTTGAACACCTAATCTCACTTAGGATGTAAGTGTATAATGTGTATTGGGTTTTCGAGAAAATTTCAGTAGCATTTCCCTGTTTGTTCTCTAAGTACATATGCACTTAGAGAACAGTGGGGAAATTCTGCCAAAATTTTCTTGAAAACCCAATACACATTATACACTTACTAGTGAGATTAGGTGTTCAAGGATGGGATAGGTGGTACACATTTATTATATATTAGAATGACATCACATGTGTTTATGCCCTGAATTTCACTACTATAGAACATGTCTTTGGCGTCGGTTGTTTATGCCCTTTTGTTGTTGCCAACTCTACAAAATATTGAAGCTAATGATGACTTATATGTGCGCGGAGATCACAATGAAGGATTGTTAATTGATAAAAGATCACAATTTTAGAGGCATGCATGTTTATATTTTTTATTGAAGCTAAATGTTTGCTTTTTTAATATCAATATCATTTTCAGATTTGATGTTTCATTATCTTCAGATGCTAAATGTTTGCCTTTTTTATGACATTTTCAGATGGCTGACCATGATGAGCATGATGTCCATGATGAGCATGAAGTCCATGATGAGCATGCTGTCCATGATGAGCATGGCAAGGATACCAATGTAAGTTCTAAAAACATATCCTGTATTTCTATAAAATTCATTATCTTCTAGTTATGTCATATATCCCATATTTCTATATTGTGCTAATTCAGTGTGTTTATTTTTGTCAAATTTTAGGTTGATGATGCACATGTACCCACTGAAGCACTGGAGGAACTTGATGCGCAACACTAAAAACTTAACAAGAAAAGGGGCATCACTCTGTTGAAGAAGTTAATAGCGCTAAGTGGAAGTGGATCCAGATTGGTTGTGGAGTTTGATAATGGAGGAAATGCAATTGGAGTGAACCGCAATAATTTTGTAAACTATCTTGGGGTTGTCACTCGAAGCCATTGTGGTGTTAAGTATGATAATTGGCATAAAGTTCCTCAGGCGAAGAAAGACTTGATATGGAAGGATTTATGCATGAGTTATTATTATTTGCAATTCTGTTTTGTAGATTACAAATTCTATTATTTGCAATTCTATTTTTGGATACTAGTTAATAAGAATTCTATTTTACAGAATCTATTTGCATTGGATGAGAAGCTGCATCGTAAAAGTGTGATGTAACATGTTGGAAAGATGCTAAGGAACTATAGGACAAATCTCAACAGAGAATACATAAAAGATGGTGATAAGAAGAAGAAGTCAGCCCTTGAACAGTGGAACTTCTTGGACAAAGAAGATTGGGACACGTTTGTTGCTTCAAGAAAATTTGAAGAATTCAAGGTATTAGGCGTCACTCCCAATTTAATTAATATACGTTGTATTCACCTATTCAAGATTAACATTTTGTGCTACTAACCAAATCATTAATGTGCATACTAACTAGGCCCTCAGTGAGGAGCAAAAAGCAAGGCGTGCACTGAATGTGCATGACCACACTATGGGTCCAAAGGGCTATAAAAGTGTTTGCCAAAGACTACAGGCGGAGTCTGCTGCTACTCAGGAGTCCTCTACTATAGGTAGCACACCTCTGCCTCGCCATGATGTTTGGATAGCTGGGAGGCAAAATAAGAAGGGAGAAATAAGGAAGCCCACAACTGCTGAGGTGGCTACAAAAATGGTAAAATACAACTCTTAGAGCAATTGTTTGAATATTTATTATTTGTGGTGTTAACTTACCAATTTCTGTCGATGGTGATTAGCGGGAGTTGCACGAGCAGAGGAAACAAGGCACGTTCATCCCTCAGGGCACAAGGGATGAATTCACAGTTGCTCTGAGTAACCCAGAGCATCTTGGACGTGTTAGGGGTGCAGGCGCTGGTGTGGGCATCAAAGCATTCTTTGGGCCATCCCAGCGCAAACCCAGAGCGGGACTTTCACAAGAAGAGGTAACCTATTCTTTTTTTAGAATGTTACTACAAAAGGAAATTCAATAATAAGAAGCTAATGTTTCTTTTATCCATGTATAACAGAATAAGAGAGTTGAGGATATAGTTGCTAAGAAGGTCAATGATATAGTTGATGAGAAGGTCAAGGAAGAAATAGTGCGGTGGCAGGCATCTCAGGCTTCCAATCAGCCTATGGCAACCCACTCTTCTCCTGATGCACAAACTGAGAGTAATTCTGTAGACCCACCGCCTAACACGTCTACTGTAAGTATTTTTTATGACATTGTAGCTAGTCTTTTCAAGATGATATGTATATATGTATAATATTCTTTACGTAAATTTGTAGGCATTGAAGTCATGCCGCATAAAAATACAAGACTATATTGTTGTAGAGGCGCACGCTTACCCGTCCCTTTCAGGGGCAACGTTTCACGGGACTCCAATGCCACAAGGCTACGTTCATGTGAGCCCGATACATGTATTACCTGATTGGAGGGAAGCTACATTGCCATATCCCCACCCGAATATTGATACATTTGCTGAGGCAGAAGGCGGGGTGATATTGTGGCCCAAAGCAGATGTCGTCTACACTACTGAAATTGTAAGATAAATTTACATTACTTTAGATTGTTAATTTGTATATTTGAGGTCAACTGATCTGAAATTATATATACAGGTTAAAAAGAAGACACCCGGAGCACCTAGGCCTCCACCTCCACTTCCTGCATTACCAAGTTGGGTTCCAACTGACCTAAAATACCCGTTAGGTCCTGCTTGTAGGGGAATGACATGTTGGCTACGGGCACATAATATACATTTCCCTATAATTGTATCTTTAGAAGCGAATTATGCAGGTCAATCATACGAAAGCTCTTTATTTATACAAGATATTATTGAGTTGTTTATGTATGATTGGCTAAATACATCAATGATAGAGACATGGATAAGGTGAGATCTTATTTATACATCCATATACCTTGTGTAAGATCCGGTGATCTGGTTTCTTATATATTAATGCATATGTAATACATGTTTTGCAACTACTTAGTCGAAGATCAATGCAAACAATTTGCATTTGATCGTGTGGGATTTTTGATTCCATCATTGATTAGTATGGTAGCCAAAGACCCTGATAGTGTTCAACAATACTGTATAGATGCTTTTACAATTTCGGTCAGCAAAAGAAGACGATAATAATAGCTCCATTCAATGTCAAGTAAGTTTACTTTATTTATAATTTGGACTTAAGAAAATTACATTTTTATTGTGGATTTTGAGTTATTAATTTTTAACTTTTTTACCTCTAGCGGTAGGCATTGGGAGTTACTAGTTATTCTCCCCGGGATGTTCACTGTTTATTATCTAGATCCTGCGGGGAGTACATTGAATACTAAAATTGGACATGTAATGAGAATGCCATTATTCTGGTGAGAAATATTTCATTTTTATAGCCGTTAACATCTATTATTACATTACTATTTAATTATATAATTTACTATGTTACATTAACATGTAGGGGTTTAGATGCATTTAAAAAGGCTGGAGGAAAGGTCCCAAGGAAAAAGAACCAGTCAATAATTTGGGAGAACGTAAAAGTAAGTTCCCGACTCCAATGTATATATTATTTATGTGAACTGTGCTTAGTTGTATTTTTTAATATTTTGTATGTTTCAATTTATAGTGTGCTACACAAGACAACAGTTGGGCATGCGCATACTATGTGATGCAGTTTATGCAGATGATTATCCGATATGCCGCATTGGACATCAATACCATACATGAGGTATTATATATAGTCTCATTAGTTAGTATGAAATATATCAATCTTATTTTTATATTATTACTTATATATATACATCATTCTCTTTGCAGGTGTTTAAAACTGACCACATTATAGGTAAATGCTTAAAAGATGTACATGCTCCATATACGATGGAAGCATTAAATGAAGTAAGAGAAGAATGGGCAAGAGCCATACAAACAATGGCGATTGTAAAATATAATTGGGATGCTGATAGCGATGTTGAATGATATTTTGTAAATGAATATTTATGAATGTTTATACATGTCTGAATGTTTCTATATATATTTGAATATTTCTACATGTGTGAATGTGAGAATTGAATTGATGTCTGAATGTATCTACTTGTGTGAAAAGTATATATGTTGATTTTGTAGGTTTGTGGCCTGTTTGTAGGCTGATATCAATGGATGTTGTAAGCCTACAGTTCAGAAAACTGAACTGCAGGTTCTCATCCTGCTGACCAGCCACAGCAGGCCTGCAAACTGATTAGAAAAAAAAATAAAACATAGGCGTCGTTTATTTATATAACACTGTCATCAAAGGCTTACAGCATCGATTAGTGGATAAAAACCGCCGCCTAATATGACAAACAACCCGACCGTGCAGGAAATAACGGCCGTGGTGGAAAAAGCGTCGGTGATTAGTATAAAATCGACGCCTATAGTACTAAACATGGCCGTGCAGGGAAGGACGGCCGTGTCGTCTGGAACTATGGCGATGGTTATTTAGTTGCAAATCGAAGCAGAAAGTGTCCTAGATGGCACCCTTTTTGTGGTGCGAACCCTTTTAGCGTCGGTTATAAAACTGACACCGAAGAGTTCGACCTTTAGCGGCGCCCGCATAGGCGTCGCTTGAGAACCATCGCTAAAAGGGGTTAAACAACCAACGCCAAAGACATGTTCTGTAGTAGTGGTAGAACCTTTTTCTTGGGTATTGTAGAGTAGCTCCCATGACAATACTCATGAGTACAGGAAATTTATGTTGAATGTTAGTTAATTTGCTTCTCCATTAATGCCCACAATGATTTGTTACTTGTATGCTTGGTTGGCCACATATTATACACGTCTTATGCTTCCTTGTTCTATTTGGGAGGATGTATGCAGAAGTAGGGAGTAGGATTCATGGCAATATGCTCTTTACTATGGGAATGGATGGAATATGTTGAGGGTTTTAGATTTTGTTCGAATCTAGCATATACATGGAAGTGTTATGCGATGATGAGAACCATCTCATGTCACTGGGAGGTGCATGATGATGACAATCTCCTTGTAAATTGACGACATGTTTTAATTTCATAGTAATGCATGATGTGTTGGTGTGGTAGTGAAATCTTATATCTGAGATTTTCTAAATTCTGAATTTAATCTTTAACTTAAGCTCTTTTGTTGTTACTTGTCTTTTAGCTATTAGTAATCAACTCAACTTTTTTAATTTGACTTAGACTAATGAAAGTTAATGATTTTGCACCTATCTAACCTAGCTCCTTGAGTTTGACACTCAACTACAATTGACCCCGTACACTTGCAGGTGATAAGCGGGTTGAGATTTTCTTTTAAAACTTCAACATTAACACAATTAGATTTTAGGTTCATCACCATATATTTATTAATATTACATCACTACCATCAACAATCATTAAATTGAGTCCTATTATTTTCACATTGTTACCAAAGAGCTTCCTCATATTATTATCCACAAATTTCCATATTTTACTTATTTAAACTATGAAGTCCATCAATTCAATTTTAATTTATATGATAGCACATTATTCATATTTATGGACACAAAAACTATAATTCTTATTCCAATTCAAGTATTAAGCACATTATACCTCTTACTACACATATCTTAGCCATTATATGTATATTAGTTAGCAAAAGAAACATATGTCATGAAATCACTTGTATGTCAATATATATTTATATTATTAGGTTAATATGAACATATTATGATATTTGTTGTTGATTATAGAACATAATTCCACTTAATATGTTATATATGTTTTCAAGCCCATCCATGTTATGGATTACCTTTTCTCATGTTACATGCATTAACTATATTTATTTGAGTTACAAACAACTACATTAAGGTATAACTCCATCCTTGTTTGGTCAAATTTAAGGTCCAAAGGATACTAACCTCCTAATCATGAGAATATAGTTTCTAGAGTCAAGATGCTATGTTTCAGTATGTTGTAGTTGGTGCATCACATACCACACATGTCAGGAGTGGAGACAATCTCTTGGGGTGTGTAAGATGGTCTCCACCCCATTCATGCACATATTGCATACTGGGTCGTTTGTTGTGACCATATGTAATCTACCTTTATTTGTCATTAAGCTTTCATTGATGCACACCTATCTAAAAACTTTGATCCTTTCTTGTACCTTTAGCTTCCGTAAGGCAGTCCATTTCCCATGGATCACCCTCCTTTTTTCTTTGATAAGGTGTAAATAGGTCTACTTGGAGGTGAGGAGTCCCCATCTTCTTGGCTCCAATGTCCAATAATTCTTCCTAGCGTCAGGGTTCAATGTGTCCATGATGAGAAATGGTGTGACTATGATGCCATCAAATCAATCATTTAGAAAGTTAAGATCCTACGAGCTAGTTGAGATATTAGTTACATACTTCTTGTATCACAACTTGTAATGCATTTAGATTGGCCTTGTCCATATAATAGACTCGATCCTTGCATTATAAATAATATATATGAACGGTCTGGACTTTTAATATAAGCTCTCAGTGTGAGATCAAGTTCATCGGAGTATTTCGTCAACTTTCTCACACGATTTCTTTCTCAGTGTGAGAGCAAGCTCTCACTCTCTCAGTGTGAGTCCCGATTCCTAGGCTCGGGAAGCTTCCACTCCGCTTCCATCCATGCCTCGTCTTCTTCCTTTTTTCCTCCTCAAGTCCTCAAACACTTTCATCGAATATGCTTCTCTTAGTCTTCTAAATCACGTCTAGGTGTAGCCGCCCCCAACAGCGCAAAAGCTCAGACGGGACAACTGGAACGGAGGGGCGAGCCTCGACCGTCGGCAACCTTCCGAGATGGTGAACGTTCCGAAGACGAAGAAGACCTATTGCAAGAGCAAGGAGTGCAAAAAGCACACCCTGCACAAGGTTACCCAGTACAAGAAGGGGAAGGACAGCTTTGCCGCTCAGGGGAAGCGCCGTTACGATCGCAAGCAGTCTGGATATGGAGGCCAGACCAAGCCAGTCTTCCACAAGAAGGCAAAAACTACGAAGAAGATTGTGTTGAGGCTTCAATGCCAGAGCTGCAAGCATGTTTCTCAGCACCCCATCAAGAGGTGCAAACACTTCGAAATTGGTGGAGACAAGAAAGGGAAAGGAACATCTCTCTTCTAGATATATGTTGTCATATCAGCAGCTTATTTCCTTGTTTCACTTAAATGTGTTCCAAGTTCTGAACTTAAACGTGACATTTTGTCTTGTAATCATCTCCAGAGTTTAGTTTATCATTAAGTCAGTACTAAATTTTGAATGCTATTGGTGCTACAGAATTAATCCGATGCGATTTTGGTGATTAAAAAAAAAATCACGTCTAGGTGTGTTCTCAATCATAGACGACGCTGCGATGAAGAATAAAGGTTTTAGATTCTGACTGATACATAGTGCAATCAACATGTTTTTCTTGACGACAATCAACATTTGCATCTGCATCTTGGTTGCTCCGCATTATTATAGCTGCAGTAACTACTACACACAAAAAGTTTCATTTCGTTTTCCCTTTGTTGCCATGCAACTATTAGTGTTTTTTATCTTTGCTGACCCCATGTACGCACATTAATATACATGATGGGAGTTCATACTATCAATTATACAATACGTATAGTTCACATCTTCTTAAAACTTGATGACTAGCGGAACATCATGATCCAAATTAACAATCAAATGAAAACGCCACTCTGATCCACCAACACCAACGACCTTACACAAATGTCCTCTTCTCATTAAAAAAAGAAAAAGAAAAGCTACTATTTTTAACGCAGCATGTGCCGTCTCCCCGCCCAGAACAGCCATCTACGCATGTACAGCTAGCTCTTCCTTTGGCTGAACATGGAGGAGTTCTCTTGGAAACCGTGTTCGACTGACTAAGGGCTTTATATTAAACTGGAAACCACAACTACAATATACCGTTTTCTCTGTGCATGATTACATGGAAATATGCTAATGTAGACAGATAAATGATTGAGCAACAATAATGGCTAAATCTATTGGAAAATCTTTTTAAAAAGACGCATTAGTATATGATTCATAAGACTGGGCAAACAATAAGTTATCATTGGTTATTGGTTATGGAATGAAAAAGCCATTTGGCCATCTCGCTTAGTAACACATCTTCAACATGATTTAGCTAAAAATGCTCACAGAATTTTAGAAAATATATAAAAAACTAAATGTCAACATTTTAGTTGTTAACTTCACCCTAAAAAACATTCAAATGCCAGTAGCAATTTAGATGCATGAAAGTTCCTATATAGAATAATAGCTAGAAGTTTCAATATATAGCCTTATAATAAAGTCAAAGACCTGCAGATTGCATATTACATGGAACCATACAACATAGGAATACATATCGTTTATCTCGAGTATATACCGTCCATTTGAAGACTGATGCAAAAGGCAAATATCAAAGATAAAAGAGAAACGGTGGTGAACCTATTGGAATCTTCTTAAATAATGCACATTGGTATAAAATATATAAGAAATGGAAAATCAGTCTTTCTTAATTAAAGAATGACGTGGACATTTGAAGAATTTCACTTATATTATATATTTCTAACAAAAAGACTTACCTAAACTTAAATGAAAAAAAAGAAATTCAAATTTTGAATTCCCATTCTACATTGTTAGATCCGTCTTCTTTTTTTGAGACAACGTTAGCTTCACCTAGAACTTACTTTAAATTGAGAAATTATTTGGATACATAAATGCTTTAATAGAGAATAATAAAATATGTTTGCATTATATAATTATCAATCAACAAACGGAAATGGAAAAACTAGTTGTAGGTCTAGATTAGAGTTTGAAAAAAAAATCTCATTATGAATTGATAGGATTACAGAGAGTCACTTATTTGTAGTATTGTCTCAAGGTATGTGTACAAGAGAGCAACATAACACAAACTAAATCAATGCTAATGGCCTTAAGTTGAGTATGTCCATTTAGCTATTACAAAGAAAATAACTAAAACAAAATACCACCAATGCTTCCCCCTCAAGATCAAGAGTACACATCATGTGTGATCAGCTTGCCACACATATAGGAGGAGGAAGGTGGAAGTAGCTTGGTGAAGATATCAATAATCTATTTCCCAAACTTCACATACAATGTAATGATCTTATTGGCACAAATTAGATCTTTTATAAAGTGACATTAGTGTGCTTGGTACGCTCATGGAAAACTAGATTATTAACCATATGAATAGTTGTAAGGATATCATATTTGAGAGTTTCTAGGGATGAGGGCAGGAACCTAGTTCTTGAAGAATGGATGCCATCAATTGAATTTCACAGCAAGTGTGGGCAATGGTGCAATATTTTTTCCTTAATGCTGGAATGAACCACAACATATTACTTCGCACTCTTCCAACCGATGGGATTGCCACCCAATAGAACACAGAAGCTAGAAATGGATCTCCTATCATTCACATCTTCAGATCAACCTGAATCATCATAGCAAGTCAAAGAGATATCTAATTAAGGCAGTTTCTTGTATAGGAGACCCCAACCAGGTTCAATTTGAGATATGGTAGAATATGTTGTATTTGACTTACAAGCAATGGTTTTGTCCATGTGTTGACTAGAAACAATAACAAAAAGGCTATGCATGGCTGATTAATTGTAAGAGACATGAGTTTCCGAACCATACATCTATTTTGGTTAAAATAAAAAAAGGACTCCCCCTTAGAAAGAACTTTATTGATATGGTCCATATGTGAAGAAACACATATAGAATTCAGCATACTAGAATCATTCAAGAGGTTGAGAACATACTTCCCTTGAGATAAATAAATGCCATGACTTGAGTATAGCACTTACATTTCTAAGAAGTAGCAAAATTGTCCTAGATCCTTGGTATGAAAATGTAGTTGAAGTCCATGTTTCAATGCTAAAATACCATGAGCATCACTACTTATGGTAATGATATCACAAAAATAGATGATGAGGATAATGGTTCCATCTTGGGATGTAGCAAAGAAGAAGTTGTGATATTGGAAATATGTTGTAAAACCCAGGTTAGCAATAACTCCAGTGAGTTATGTGAATCAGGCCCACGGCGACTGCTTGAGGCCATACAAATTTGAGATGACAAACGTTTTATGAAGAACCCCCCCAAGGACAAAATCTTAAAGGCCTACATATAAACTTTCTCCTCTTAATCACAAGGGAGGAAGCATTCTTAATATCGAGCTGGAAAAAAGCCCATCCATGTGAGTGGAAAGAGAGATCATGATTCTGAAAGAAGCAATGCGAGTGAATGTTGATAAGGTTTCAAAGCCACACCATACATTTGGGTGAACCTCTTTAGATAAAAAAGAATTCTTTGAGTCATTTTGTAGATCTGAATGATTTATATTCAACTATGAAGATCATGAACAACTGATAATATCATTTTCTGGGGAGGGGGAATAAGATTCCATGTCCCATTCCCACACATCATTGCCATTTCCTCGAGTATCATAGCTTTCCAACTAGGGTGTTGAAAGACAACACGATTTTTTTGAAATTTGGATAGAATCAAGGTGTTTGGTTATGGATTTAGTGCTACAAAAAAGCTTGGACTGGCAACAAGTATGAGATAATTGGATGACAAAAAGTTCAAGACTATATAACTTTAATAGAGTGCCACTAGGCGTGATATATCCTTAAATGTAAGTCACGGTGTTGGTTCCTATGGTGGTGGTGGAGGAATGATAGGGGTGAGTCAAATCATAGGAGGATAGATGTGGTGTTCATGATCTAGTGGGAGAAAAAGATCAAGCTCAACTAACTCATATAGGGGTTGAAGTTGAGGGATGAAGATGATAAAGGAGAATCAATGAATATGTCCATTCCATGGAATTTAACATTGCAAAGACATACATACGACAATTTCTTAGACTATAGTTGACTCTAGGTCAATGATGTCTCTAGGTCTAAATTAACCAAACCCTTGTTTTGATGATGACTAAACCATTCCACTTAGTTGTGTATAATTCTTCTACTTGAGTAATTTCATATTAGATATAGACACAATCTAAATGCCCTAATTTGCACATCTCAACTAGGAGAAAAAATAAGTCAAAATCAATGCAAGTTCACTTTTGTGGAATACAATGTAAATCTATTAGAATCATGTTGTAAATCACTTGTAATGATTGTATGACTTGTAATTAAGCTTAAGAAAAATAGGAGCACTTAAATCGAATATTGAAGCACTTAAATAACATTTTCTAAAATTCATTACAAGTTGTTCATCAGTCGAGGTACGAACTCGACTGATTCTTAATGAATTTGAGAATGACTTTGAATCGGTCAAGTTGCACATTCATAGAATTTGAATGATCCCTACACTGAGTAAAACTGATTTAATCAGTCAGTCAAGTTTCATCCAGGATAAACTCGACCGATGGGTCAAATTGGCTTTCTCATATAGTACAATTAGTCGGGTTACCTTTATTGAAACTTGACCGACCACACTATACGAAAAAGTGAAGAAAAGTGTTTCTAGTCATTAGAATATTGCAAAACTCAAAAAAATATCTGTTGCAACATCCCAAATGGCTAGTATTCGTCCATAAGTGTTACCAAAGTCTTATAGGCATCCTCAAATATAAATAGGACCCCTTGGAATACATCCCATGGTTAGCCAAGCACTATGAAGGTCTCTATTATATAGTTGAGTGATTGTACAACCTTCTCTCTCTAAGCTTAATCACTTGCATCATACATTAGAGTGAGCTAAAGATTTGTAAGAGAGATAGTCCTACATGTATATCTTGTGAGGCTCTCACTTCCACCATCTCCTAATCTCTCATTCAAACCATGAAGATGAAGGTTCTCTCTCTTAGCTAAGAGAGGTGAAGAAGAACAAGGGAAGGAGTCCCTTGGTGAAGAACAAGGTCGAAGACTTAGAGTAAGAGTGGGTAAGACCTTGGTGAAGGAAGAAGACTCCTTTCTCAAGTGGGTAAGTCCTTGGTGAAAGCTTCTCCTTGGCGAAGGTGAAGTCAAAGGTGGAAGATCTAAGAAGAGTGGGTAAATTCCTTCAAGGAAGAAGACTTGTGTAAGAGTGGGTAAATCCTTGGTATAGGTAGAAGACTCCTTGCAAAATGGGTAAGTCCTTGGGTAGGTTGAAGACTCTTGGCTTGTATAGGAAAGTCCTTTGGAAGTTCATTTATTTTATGTCTTATTATGAATATAAGAGTGCAATGGTTAGAAAATCCTAGAGGCCAACCTCTCTAGGTAGTGGACTAGCATACTTCTGGTTTGAAGTATGGAACCACTCTACTTAGCTTGTTAAGTGGTGCATGTTCAATCTCTCTCATACTTGATGTGTATGTTTAGTTGCACTCAAATTTCCTAATTAGAAACCTTGTCTTGTGATATATCTTGAAGGTCTAATGAATTTTGTCTAAGTGCATTCAGCTCTATTCACCCCCCTCTAGAGCATCCATCACCCATCTTAGGATCCAACAAGTGGTTTTAGAATGGGTCTTCTCCATGCATACTTCAACAAGTAGGAGAATATGGGTTATTACCAAGGTGGGAGATACTTCATCAACCTTCCAGTATTTGATGGGAGTAACTTCCTCTATTGGAAGAGAAAGCTTCAATTCCACATCCAAGGATCAAGCCTTGATCTATGGCAAATGGTGAACTATCCATACAAGCTACCAGAGAAAAGTATGGATGAATGGGATGAAGATACTATGAAGAAATCCATATTAAATGCAAGAGAAATCAACATCCTCTATGCCTATATGAACCCCACCGAGTTCAACTGAATTTCTTCTTGTGAGATAGCATGTAAAGTATGGAGAAAGCTATGCATCACTGATGAAGGGAAAACTCATGTGAAGGAAAGAAAACTTTACATGCTCAAAGGGATGCTTGAGAACTTCAAGATGGGAAAGTAGGAGAAGATATACAACATGTACTCAAGGTCAACACCATTGTAAATGGTCTTTCCGTTCTAGGATATCCTATGGCTAGAGGAGAGATCAACTCTAAGATACTTGGAACTCTCCCCAAGAGATGGGAACCCAACGTGACTTCTATTGGAAAGTAAAGTCTCTTGGTGATATTCCTATTGAAGAGATCATTGAAAATCTACAAGCCCATGAAGTCTCACTTGACAAGAGAGAAGAAGTTGAAAGACGAGAGGATAAAGAGCTTAAGAGAATGAAGAAGGCTAAAATCAAAGCTCAAATTGAGGCTATTGTTGATCAAGCTTCTCCATACTCTCAAGTTGAAGAAGATGCCATGTACTCCAAAGGTAGACTCTATAAAGGAAAGCCTTCCTCCTCCATTTGGTGCCTCGAGTGTGGAAAGAAAGGTCACTTCAAGATAGATTGTCTACAAGGCTAAAAGACCCATCATCACCAAAGAAGAGAAGGGAAGTAAAAGAAGGACAAATGGCACAAAAGCTCAAGTGACTCCTCCAAATCAAGTTCAGGTGACTCCTCCAACTCAATCTCAAGTGATGAATCAAGTGCAGGATCTAGCTCAAGCTCTAGTGATGAAGGAGAATGCCATTTTTCTCTCATGGCTTCAACAAGTGTAGACTCAAAATGAGGTAAATCTAAACTCTTTGGATAAAGAATATTTAATTGTTATTATTCATGGTACTCATTCCTCTCTTCAGTCTTATAAAAAGAAAAAGAAAAAGCTTGATAGAATTGTTGATACTTTGCATGTAGAAATAGATGATCTTAAACATGGTAATACTTGCATGCTTGATGATAAAAATGCTTATCTTAATAAAGTAGACTCTCTTAAAATTGAAAATGCTAGTATGCTTGATAATAATAGATTTTTAGAAGCTCAATCTATTATGCCTAGTTCTAATGGAGAGCATACTAATATTGTGACACTACAAAAAAAAGTATGATTTAGCTACAATTATTTTGACTACATATATTATATTTATAGTTAAAACTACTTTTGTTTACAAATATTAAATATGTAACTAAAACAAATGTAGGTGGTTTCAATAATTCAAATTAACTACATATTTCACTTCTACCAATTATACTATTTCACATCTCCCCGCTCTCAAATAATCACATGCCTGAAAATTTCAACTTTTCACGCGTACTCCACTTTTCTCCGGTTGGGTCTTCCAACCTTCCCCAATAAAAACTCGGGCTCCATCCCACTTGTACTTCATCTCCTCTGTCCCATCCGCCCCACCCTCCACCATCCACACAGATAGCTCCCTCTACGCATTTACCCTTATAGCCCCCTTCGTCATCCACCCTGATAGCCCCCTCTGCCCCCATGATCATGCTCCCTCCCTCTCACCCTCCTCTTCCCCTCACGCCTCCCAAATTACACCTTCGTATTCCAGCCTTTTCTAGTCCAGTAGTGACTGTCACCTCGTTGCTCCCTTCTGTCACCCACAAGCTATCATAATGCACATTGTGATCCGGTGGTGAGGAGATCATAGCCTCGGTTGACCTGGGGACAATGTGCTGACCTGGAATTCAAATTGTTCCTTGACAGGGCTAACTATGCAGTTTTGGAAAGGGAAAGAGTCTAGATGGTAGATGTTTTTGCTTGACAGGGCTAACTATGTGGTTTTGGAAAGGGAAAGAGTCTAGATGGTAAATGGGTGGGGGATTTTGTTGATCGTAGCCTCTGATTGTGGCAACAATCCTCTCAACTTCAGTTTCTCTTCTTATGACCAAGATAATCTAAGTGGAAGAGGCCAAAGAAAGGATACTGACTCATACAAGAAAGCAAAGAAAGCATGGGAAGTGGCTCAATCCCTTCAAATATTTGATGATGACGGTGGTCACAATGTGTATGTTGGTAAGTTAAGTCCATATATTCAGTATTGGCATCACATTTTTTGCTCTTTGTCATCTATTGAGTGCATGGTCATGATATGCTAATGATGCAAGGGTCATTCCTGATCTTTGTACTTCAAATAATGAATGCCAGGAACACAATCTAGGATGAAGTTTTCAGCTGGTTTATCTCTACTTGCTTCAATAGTAGCTCTGTCCAGGGATGGAAAACTATCATCATATGACTATTTTTGGCCGTATATTTTTGAGTTCATTGGAGAATATATAGCCGTTCTATAAATCTAAAGTGTAACAGTGGTTTTATAATACAGTTTCAAGATGCGTCACTAAAGTTTTGTATTTCTTTAATCCTACAGTTATATTAATTTAAATTGAAACCAGGGGATAGGAATGAAGTACTTGACAATATAGATAAATTTGCAAATTCTAGTGATGTGAAATCTTGTTGTAGATGGTTTCCATTGATGCATAGAAGAGTCCCTATGGGGATGGTCTCCAGGGTGCTAAATACTTCTTGGATGCACTAATCTTGTTTTGTATGTAAGACCCAAATTCACCTAAAACAAATAATTGTTTGAATTGATATTGATAGAACTTAGATATCTCACTACTAAATTAATTTTAGTTGACCTTTTTTGAAATTAGTAATAGTGTTCTCCTTTATTATGCTTTCATATAAATAGTCAACTACAAGCATGTAAACATTGGTTGATTTATTTTTAACTGTTAACTGTGGTGGAAAATTTGGGATTAGGAAAGACATTGAATTGAATACGGAGTTGACAATGCCAATCAACGATCTATTATAATGACCCTAAAGTCTCAGATATCATCAGATGGAGCTCATATTCACTGTGATATTCTTTGTTTAAGGTACGCCCATTGAATTGTTTATGGAAATCTAATTTAACTTATCAATGGCCAAGAAATATGTGCCACCTTGTATAGCTTTTAATAATCAAATTCCTAGACTAGTGGAGTTTATAGTCTAGTTAAGGCCAATTTTTAATTTGACATTGTGAAAATATTGTACAGGTCCAAGTAGGAGGTAGTAAAATGTTACATTGACCAAAAGAAGTTCACACCAGTTTCAGTTGAGAGGAAATAATTTCTTAACCAATGAAAGACAAATCCTTAGCCGGTGGGGAATATCTCGGGTGGTGCGGCTCGCAAGACCCTTGCGAGGGGGCACGGGTTCGACTCCCAGCATTCCCCAGAATCCATAAATCACTCATCATGTCGGCCGGCCAACGATGTGGTTAACTGGTGGGTCCCCGCACGGGTCAGTGGGCCTATCTGGGGGTTTACGCTGCCTGTGGGGGTCACAAAGTGGCGCTCGTGCGGGAATGGTTCCCTCGTCATAAAAAAAAAGACAAATCCTTTATAGTTAGAAACAAAGCTAACACACAAGTAGTAACTCAAAACCACATTGGTGTACTACAATACATGCTCAAACTGATTAAAAAATAACTGACTAGCGGTCCAATTGCCATTGGTGTAGATGGGCTCAAGTGGTGAACTAGTCGGGCATAAATGTTGTTAGCATCTTTGGCCCATTTCCTTTTCCATACCAATGTCACTGTCTCCGTTCAATCTTTCCATAACTACCAAGCCTCTGCCACCATCAATCCCTTTCCTACAGCCTGCTTGATCCCCAGCCCTATATGTGAGGCACCTCCATATCTGAAACCTTGAATGATTCCCCTTGATGCCCTATATTAGCCCCCACCCCATCTCCAACTTTTAATAATTCTCCTCAATGGCCAAGAGTAGATTACAAAGAGTATTGAGTAAAGAAGAGATATTAAAAAACTCTCCCAGACCACATGTTAGTTCTATAAGTGTTCTTCTAGTTTGATTTATAGTTCAACATCAACTTTTTATCCTTGTCCTCTTGTCTTACTGATAGAGCGCGTGATTTTCCTTATAAAACATTCCCTAACTGATTAATGATTTCAGAAGATTTTTTGTGTGTAGATGAGTATTCAAGCCTAAATAACTAAAGATTATGATTGTAATAGTTGGGATTACTTATATTCATTTTTTATTAGATGAACCAACTAGCTCCAGAGAATTTTAAGTACTTTTAGCATTAGCTTCTTGTAAATGATGAGCCTTCTAGATTATGTGAACTAGCTAATGGTATTAGGAAAATAGACTCTCTTTATGTTTTCCTATTTATTTCTTTTCTCCCCAATTGGGAGCCTTGGATAATATGGAGTGTCCTAATAACAGTCAACATCGACTTATGCACTGCCCATATTTACTTTTGCTAAAACTTGGATCCCATCTTACAAACATGCATCATCATATCTATATCAATAATTTGAATTTTCCTTCTTCTATATATTCAATCTGATTTTGCAGTCAACATTACATATTATTCTTTAGTATCTCCAGTAAAACCCATCTTCTTAGTGATTGATGTTACTACACTCTTCCTCACAAAGAATATACAAAACAATGTCTATACAACTTTAATGATTGATTACATTTTGAATGATAAATCATATTTGAGATCTTAAATTGATCACCAAGCTTTTTGATTTATATTTAATAGTTACATTTGGATGGTGTTAATCAAATTCCCCCAATTGAATAAATTATCCAGATCACTAGTTTGAAGTTTCCCTGGAAACTGAAAAGTCACACAAAAAACTATGACTTTAGGTGTGTATGGCATTTTTCATGTTTGTACATACATAAGTATCTTGCATTACATTATTTTCATACAACTTGCATGATATATTTCTAGCTAGGTTCTGTTCTCTTGGGAGTATCACTCAGTACCTTTATATGGAAAACAATCTGCAAGGACCAAACTAAAATAATATACATGTCTTCTTTCTCATTTGGTGTTGTTTTTGCTGCTTATGCTACAACATGGTCAGAATGTAGGTAGGACTTAGTAGTGCATGCTAAAGGCGACATGGGTAAATGGTAGGACTTAGTAGTGCATTCTAAAGGCGATATGATGACTAGTTGATGAAGGTAAGTGTAGTTTTATTAAACTTTGTATGTTGGTACGAATGCAATACTTAGCTTAAATATGCATAGACGTTGGAAATGAATGAATATCTTTTATTGTCTATAAATAGAGTTGACATTTCAATTAATAATACATGCTTATGTCTTTTAATTATTTGTGCTTTTGAATTTTGACTCCCATTTTCTAATTGAAGGGCCTAATCCAAGTTCATGATGGGAGACAAATATAGTTGATTGTGAAGAACTTGTATTGGATGTTTTCATTTATAGTTTGGTTTCACACTTTATGGTTGAAATATTATGTTGATAACAAAGTGTGAAGTAGGTGACATTAATGTTAGTATTGTAAACGTATAGGCCTAGCCTCATTAAAAGGCCAATATGGATCATTATGGTTTCATTGTCTGCACATTTGAGTTCCCCATGCAAACAATTACGAAGAAGTGGAAGCAACTACTTTTTTAAAAGATCCAAATATTGATAGACACAATAAACATATTGGCACAGAATATAAGTAGAAACTCACACATTTTGGTTCAGCATTGTCATTCTTATGATCATCATCTAAGTCTCAATCCAAACCATATGGGTATATCCTAAATAGATCCTTCTTTTTCTTTGGGTATTTTTTTGGCCATTTTCGTGAAAATTCATGTTTTTTTGTTCTTTGAATTCTATTTTAGGTCTACTGCTTCCCCTATAAACTATATTTTTCTAATTCCTTTTTTTATACTAAGTGCAGCCTTCAACACTAGATGTGTTTGGACTTATGGGATAAATTGGTTGCATGGATTGGATTTCCAACTCTAGTCATGGAGAAGAAAACTAATTGATACTGTGATGTATCCCTGTGAGAATATACAGACCATGAAGTTGTTTTCTCCTTTGGGCATCATCTCTGTTTTCTTCATAAGACAATTTCATTTTGTATTTACCAAGTATCATCACTTGTTGTATCTCTCTAAAAGTTTACAGTTACACTATTCCATTATGATGAACAAACTTCTAAATGGGACGAGTATGAGTAGATGAAATGAGAAATACATGAGAGTGTGATGTAGCAAAGCAAAAGATAAGATGGACTCTGCTCCTCATTTGCCTCCTTGTGATGTGTTTGAGATACTAACCTCTAACTTGAGGATATAGTTTTCTGATGGGTTTCCTATCTTTTATATAATATGTTTGCTATCACTCACATTGTAAAGTCTGAATGTAGGATGATTTAGTTCAAGATTGGGGCTTAGATTTTTGAACTTAGAAAATTTGTAGAGGTATCTCTCATATGGAATACATGCACACTAAATTTTTCTATTTAATTGATGTCGAGTGCATGCCTAAGAATGTTTTTATATCTGCCTAGTATGTGGGGATTGCATCCAGGGTTGGGGTGTCCAAACTATTTGAATGTCTAGAGGTACATTCTCTTCATAGTTTTACTTTCACGGAATAATGTAGAATTTAGTAGTTTCCCATTAAAAATGCTCAAACCATCAGTAGGAGAGAGGAATACATGTCTTCATTTTTGCTGCTAGCTTGGATCATAGTAAAAAATTTGGGATTCGGCAACTTTTCAGCTGGCTGGAAAAAAATTGGAATTCGGAAAAAATCGAGAAAAGTCGTGAAAAGATCGATAAATTTTGGTCAAAGTTCGGTCAACTATTCGGAAATAATCGAGAATAAGTCGACTATATAAGTATATACATATATATATCTATATATATATATGTATGTATGTGTATATACATAGATAAATGTAGGTATGTACATACATGTATGAATGTAACTATTACGGCCACAAGACATACAATCTTAGTGAGTGAAAAAGTAGGAAAAGAAGTAAAAAATAGTTGAGTAATGACATGAATTGTCCAGAGGAGTGGAGTGTGTATTAGAAATTTTGTGTACATGGTCTGGTAAAAAAAAGAGCAAGCAACGTAAAAGAGAAAAATCGTTAAAAATCATGAAAAGTCGTGAAGAATCATAAAAATGTATAAATCGTGAAAAAGAGGAATTAATTATGAAAAATCGGCAATTGGCATATTAATTGTGATGAATATTTGGGAGCCTATAACATCGTGAAATATTGCCAATTTTTCATAAAATTCAGAGACTTTTGTTACTATGGCTTGGATGATATAACTGAGAAGGTACAATTATTTATCAATCTCTTAACTAGGTAATATCTTCTAGAAAAGATAGAAGATTGTTTTATTCAGATTGGAGTGTCAACGCCACCCATATCAGCTCACCCAAGCCCTTCCAATGATGCCCGTGTAGTAATTTCCCTTGCCATTACTTTCTTTTGATAGTTTATTATTGTTTCACCCCCATTTGTCTTTTTGGTTACTTTTGTTAATTTTTTGTTTACTCATGGTCATATAATTCACTATTTATAAAATGAAGGTATCAATCAAACCAAATTATGGTGGAAAAAAGTGCATTTAGGGAAAAGCGATTGGGAGGAAGGTGACGAACATGCTCTGTGAGAACTACATAAAGAGCTTGCAGGAATAAAACTCACTTATAATGGAAAGAAAGCTTTGTTCACTGTCAATCCATTACCAGAGAATAACATGGATTTTGTTGTTGTTTTGGAGGAATCTTCTGTAAGGTCTTGTCTAAAGAAATCCTTATCAATGCCCCTGTATGTTTCACTTCACTATCAGGTTTTTAATGATATATTAATTCTTTTCTCTATTTGTTTGTCACATGCCTGTCAGGGATGGGCGTGTTGGCTAAAGGGACATCATTTAATCCCTTTGTTTTGATAATGACAAACATTTCATTCTTGTGGATCTAACGTGCTACTTCAGTGTTGCAGGAATAAGGTGGATGACAAATACTTGGAAGATCTATATGCTAAAAATTACTTTAAGTCATGAATGTAATCAAATGTAAAAACCTGTACAAATATATAATGTACAAGTACTTAGACATCATGTAAATCAAGCGTTAGATCTTCCCTAGCCAATCACAACACTTAGACAGGTCATCTCCTAAATTAGTGTCACATCTGCACACTCATACACACACTTGGTACTTGGTTTAAAACATTAAAATAGGGTCAATCTCGGTCGACAAAATTCTCAACCGAGACACTCTCGGTCGACAAACTCTTCGACCGAGAAAGACTCAGGTAGCCGTTAGGCACAACAGACAAGGTAGTTGGGAGTTGGATTAGAACGTTATATACACTTGATCCAGACAGTCCCTTGGTCTACAAGTCCTCGACCGAGAAGGACTCTCGTTCGAAAATTCTTCGACCGAGATGAGTTCTGTCTGCACTTTTTAGAGTTAATTAACTAGCCATTGTTAAAGCAACTAATTGTTACCTAACGGCTAGTTAAGCACTAAGAACCCCCTAGAAAGTGTCTATAACATCCTTAATAATCCATAGGCTATTCTTATAAATAGGACAAGACATAGGACACCCAAAGTACACTTGTGCAATACTTGAGCTTTCATACTTGCAATTGGCAATCTGTTTTGAGCAATTGAGCAACACTAGTACTTGCTACTCATTTCCTTTGCTCCAAATTCGTGTCCTATAGGCTAGCATCTCCTATCCACTAAACCTACACTTCCATACTCATTGGTTAGGAGATCAATACACTTGATATAGGAAATCAAGCCTTGTGCTTCAAGTGGTAAATTGTAATTTCCATTTCCTTTCTTGTTCTTTCTTATTGCTTGTACTCTCCTTGCTACTCCTAGGGTTGGAGGCTGTGGATTGGAGAGAGTTTGATCTTCTTGGTGAAGAAGGAGATCTTTGGACTACTTCTAGAAGGATGTCTCAATGGGAAGCTACTTCAAGAGGAAGGCTACTTCAAGGGGGAGCGTGAAGTTACTTCGAGGAAGGTTGCTTCAGAGTTGGTGAGACTACTTCAAGGTGAAGGTTGTCCAAAGGGTGTAGAAAGTATTGTAATTTTATGTAATATCCTTGTGAGGTAATAAAATTTAATACTTTCAAAATCCCGGTTGGGTAAGCAACCAGGTAGTGGATTGACTGCCTTAGTATTTGCTAAGGTTGGAACCACTCTAAACACCTTGTCTCCTTCTTATTGTCTCATTTGTGGTTGTTTGAGTTAAGTTACTTTAAAATATCCATAAAACCCTATTCACCCCCCTCTAGTAGTTTTTCAATTGGTATCAGAGCAGGGCTTCAAGGAACTCTAACAAAGTCTTGAAGAATGGGTGATGGGGTACTCAACAACCTCAACTTGGAAGGAACACCCGTGGCTAGACCTCCAGCTTTTGATGGCATTAACTACACCTACTGGAAGAGGAGGATGCAATTCTGCTTCCAAAGAATCAGCTGGGACTTATGGAGAATGGTGTCAACTCCATATGAACTTCCTCAAACGGAGTATGCAAATTGGGTTGCTAATATGGTAAAGTCAGCCCAAATGAATGCAAAAGTCGTAAGTATACTATATTGTTCAATTTTCGTTGGTGAGTTTAATAGAATATCAAATTGTGAAACGACATATGAGATATGGCATAGACTTTCTATAACATATAAAGGAACTGTTCAAGTTAAGAATTCTAAAATTGGAATGCTTAAATAGAAATTTGAACAATTTTGTATGGATCAAAATGAATCTATTTGTGAAATGTATGCAAAATTTTCTTCTATTGTAAATGGTTTGAATGCTTTACGCAAAGTGATTAGTGAGTAAGACCAAGTGTCAAAGATTCTTAGATCTCTCCCTCCCAAGTACAAGCCTAAAGTGACTGCCATTGAAGAGGCAAATGATCTCACTCGACTAAGGATGGAGCAGCTCATTGGCAACCTAGAAGCCCATCAGGCAACTTTGGAGGAAGAGGAATGAAAAGAGCGTGAAATTCAACAAGGAAGAAAGAAAGACATATCTCTCAAAGCTTCAAAGATCATCACACAAGAAAGTGATGAAACAAGTGATGGAGAAGGGGAAGAAGCTCTAATCGTTAATGGTAAGAAATATAGAAGATTTAGATCTAACAAAATTGTTGGTTCTTATTCTTCCCCTCCTAGGTGCTTTGAATGTGGAAAGAAAGGACATCTCAAAAATGAATGTCCTAAAGCAAAGAAAGGAAAGAAAAGCTCATCCAAGAAGAAGGGAGAAAAAGCTTATAAAGTTGCATGGGATGAATCAAGTGAGAGTGAAAGTGGAGAAGAGAATGTAGAGTGTCTCATGGCAAAAGAAGATGATAATGATGATTCTCAAGAGGTAAGCCTTCTTGATTTGCCAAAAGAAGATCTAATTGTTAGTCTACAAGAAACTCATGATAAGTATGTTGACTGCAAAAAGAAACTGAAAAAGGCTACTAAAACAAATAAGGATCTATATGCTAGATTAAATGATCTTTCTTCTGAAAAGAACAATATTGCTTCTGAAAATTTGACTTTGAAATCATCTTTAGATGATTGCAATATAAAGATACTTGATTTAAAAATGAATCATGATCTTCTTTCTTGAGAAAAGGTTGATTTGCTTTCTAAACTAAATAATTTTCAGTCTCAACCCATTCTATGTAATCATTTTGATTATGATAATGTCATTAAGGAAAGAAACTCTTTATTATCTGATTTAGATCAAGCAAGGACATATATTAATAAGAAAATGGATGAGATTGCTAAGCTACAAAGAGAAATTAATGGCTTAAGGGGGAATGATGTTCTTAATAATATTCTGAAATATTCTTCTAGTTATAATGGAAGAAAGGGCTTAGGTTATGTTCCAAAAAGAAATGAACCTAAAAGAGCATCCAAGACTAAGATCATGTTTGTACCCAAGAACATCATTCCTAATCCTAGAAAAAGAAATGAAATTGACTCTATTTCTTGTCACTTCTATTTACGTCTTGGACATTACTCTTTTGCATGCCCTTATAAGAAGAAAGATTTTGAATTAGTTTGGGTCCCCAAACCTCAAACTTAGAAGACTTGAATGTATTTTAGTTGAGATATGATCTAGTGCTTAGTTTTGAAGATCAAAATGTCTTATCTCAACTAAAAAAATAGCTTCATGTGTTATTTTAAACTCAGAACTGATATAAACAAATTACTGAGACAAACAGAAACACTTTCGGTCGACAAATAGTTCGACCGAGATACTCTCGGTCAAGAAACACTTCAACCGAGCGAATACCTGTGACAAACCAAAATCTACAGCAGAAATCTTAGTGAAACAACAACTATTTTGGTCGAGAAAAGATCGATCGAAGAAAAAATCGATCGAAAAATGGTCGAACGAATAGACTTCTATCTCTATTCAGTCTTAATCTGTAAAACAGCAACTTTCTCAATCGACAAATTGGTCGACCAAGACACCTGTCGGTCAAACTTTTGTCGACCGAATGAAGTCCTGATCAGTTTTCTTTGTTAAAACATGTTCAGTTTGTCATTAAATGTACCGAACCATAACATACCATCACATGGGTACCAAAACGTACATCATAATGCAGGATTGGGTGGTTGACAGTGGATGTTCCAAACACATGACCGACAACAAGGAGGCATTTCAAACTTTTGAGGAAAAGAAAAGTGGAACAATCACTTTTGGAGACAATAGTAAAGGTAAATTTGTTGGAATAGGTAATATTGGTACAAACCTTGAAATAAAAAATGTTTTACTTGTTGATGGCTTGCACCATAATTTAATAAGTGTTAGTCAATTATGTGATAGTGGATAAAATGTTTTATTCAACAAACATTGTTGCAAGTTACTAATAGAAAATACTACAAATGTTGTTTATGAAGGAAAAAGAGTTGGAAATCTTTATATTCTTAGACCTAAATCTATGCAATCTGTAGTTGGAAAATGCTTACTTGCAAATGAAAATTCTTTACAACTATGGCATAGAAAATTGGGTCATGCTAGTTCACATGTTATCAAAAAGCTAGTTAAATACGATCTTGTTCGTGGTTTGCCTAAGTTATCTTTTGATCAAACTAAAAATTGTGAACCATGTACTTTGGGTAAACAAACTAAAACCTCTTTTAAACCCAAAAATGTACTTAGCACCTATCGATCCCTAGAACTCATTCATATGGACCTATTTGGACCTATGCGGACACAGTCTATTGGTGGAAAAAGATATTGTTTTGTTATTATTGATGATTATAGTAGATATACATGGGTACACTTTCTTGCAAACAAAGATGACACTATTCAAGTTTTTGTAAAAAAATTTTCCAAGATTGAAAATATATTACAAAACAAAATATGTACAATTAGGAGTGATCATGGTGGAGAATTTGAGAACCATTTATTTGAAGAATTTTGCACATCTCAAGGCTACACTCACAATTTTTTTGCTCCACACACTCCACAGCAAAATGGCATAGTTGAAAGGAAAAATCGATCACTATAAGAAATGGCTAGGACTATGATGCTCGAACATAATACACCTAAAACATTTTGGGCTGAAGCGGTAAGCACAGCCTGTTATGTGCTAAATAGAGTAACTGTTCATTCTTCTTTAAAGAAAACACCATATGAAATCATACATACTAAGAAACCTAGGGTTGACTACTTTCATACATTCAGATCAACATGCTATATCTTGAACACAAAAGAGGATAGAGACAAGTTTGACTCTAAATCACATAAAGCCTTTTTCTTGGGATATTCCACCTCTTGCAAAGCATTTAGAGTTTACAACACTATTTCTAGAAAAGTTGAGGAATCCATTCACATTACTTTTCATGAAGAAAATCTTGAAATAGTTGATCTCACTCATCAATTAGAAAATTTATCCATACCAAATGATAGTGGAAAACATACTACTAATAATCACCAAGTTGAGACACAATCTGTTCCTAGACTCATTAAGGACCATCCTCAAGAATTGATCATTGGAAATCCAAATGATAAAGTCAAAACCCGTTCTTCTTTTAAAGATGTTGCAAATATGGGATTTGTTTCTATAATTGAACCTAAGAAGGTGACTGAAGCTCTCAAATATGACTATTTGATAATGGCAATTCAAGAAGAATTAAACCAATTCACTAAAAATGATGTATGGGACTTAGTTCCTAAACCACAAGATAAAACCATTATTGGAACTAAATGGGTTTTTAGAAATAAGTTAAATGATGCAGGAGAAGTGGTAAGAAATAAAGCTAGGTTAGTAGCACAAGGATATAATCAACAAGAAGGGATAGACTTTGATGAAACTTATACACCAGTAGCAAGTCTTGAAGCCATTAGAATGCTACTAGCTATAGCTGCACACAAAAACATCAAACTTTTCCAAATGGATGTAAAAAGTGCATTTCTCAATGGAATAATCCAAGAAGAAGTATATGTTGCCCAACCACGTGGTTTTGAAATACCAGAAAAAGATGACTATGTATACAAACTTAAGAAAGCACTTTATGGATTAAAACAAGCACCTAGGAATTGGTATGAAAGGCTCAAGAACTATCTATTTCATAACGATTTTTCTATTGGAAATTCAGATTCTACTTTATTTTTCAAAACATATGCATATGATTTTCTAGTTGTTCAAATATATGTCGATGACATTATCTTTGGTGCTTCAAATGAATCATTGTGCAAACAATTTAGTGATATTATGCAACAAGAATTTGAAATGAGCCTCGTGGGTGAACTAACTTTCTTTCTTGGTTTTCAAATGAAACAAACGTCTGTCGGAATTTTTATAAGCCAAGAAAAATATACCAATGAACTCTTAAAATGCTTTGGGATGGACCAGTGCAAACATGTTACCACTCCAATGGCTACCTCCACCAAAATTGATAAGGATGAAAATGGAGAACCTATTGATAACTCCTTATATAGAGCCATGATTGGTAGTTTTCTTTACTTAACCGCTTCTAGACCGGACATCATGTTTTCAGTTGGTCTTTGTGCTCGATTTCAATCACAGCCTATGAAAACCCATTTTCAAGCCGTCAAATGGATTTTTTGATATTTAGTCGGCACCACATGTTATGGTTTATGGTATCCTAAAGGATAATCCTTGGATTTTAAAGCTTATACTGATGCCGACTATGCTGGTTGTCGACTTGATCGCAAGAGCACAAGTGGTAGTTGTTCCTTGTTAGGAAGAGCCTTAGTATCTTGGTTTAGCAAGAAACAAAATACGGTCGCCCTCTCGACAACTGAAGCTGAATATATGGCAGCTGGATCTTGTTGTGCTCAAGTGCTTTATATGCAACAAGTGTTAAACGATTATGGCTTTACGTTTTCATCCATGCCTATATTTTGTGACATCACAAGCACTATAAACTTAGCACATAATCCCATTTTACACAGCCGAGCCAAACATATTGAAATCCGTCATCACTTTTTAAGGGATCATATCTCTAAAAATCATGTATCCCTTCATCTTGTTGATATAGAAGATCAATTGGCTGATATTTTCACAAAACCACTTCCACTAGACCAATTTAACAAAATAAGGAAGCAACTACTCATCACTCCCTTATAGGATATTTTCTTTGATATTTGTACTTCTTGAAAATAATTTTAATCATGTTATTTTTGGCTTCCAAATGAACATCTTTTTCGAAAGATTTGATGGTTATCTTTTTATGGGGGATATCAAATTAAGGGGGAGTTTTTCTACATTCATTTTTAACGGATATCTTTTTGAAATGACAAAGGTGGAGAAATAAATGTAAATCTTAAAATGGTAACTTTGAAAAACTCAACCAATGAGTTTCATAATCTCTTGGCTTTACATTAAAAGTTGCTATATTCCCTAAAGAATTGGATTTTATGTTCCATACTTCTTTGGGAATAATAAGCACACATTTCATAAACAAGAGAAGAAAATCACAAAGTAAATCTCAGGTATGAAACTCAACTCATTTTTAAAGACTAGTTGATTTATATTTTGGAAATGTTTGTCATCTTCAAAAAGGGGGAGATTGTTGGCTAAATGGACATCATTTAATCCCTTTGTTTTGATAATGACAAACATTTCATTCTTGTGGTTCTAACGTGCTACTTGAGTGTTGCAGGAATAAGGTGTATGACAAATACTTGGAAGATCTATATGTTAAAAATTTCTTTAAGTCTTGAATGTAATCAAATGTAAAAACTTGTACAAATATATAATGTACAAGTACTTAGACATCATGTAAATCAAGCGTTAGATCTTCCCTAGCCAATCACAACACTTAGACAGGTCATCTCCTAAAATAGTGTCACATCTACACACTCATACACACACTTGGTACTTGGTTTAAAACATTAAAATAGGGTCAATCTCGGTCGACAAAATTCTCGACTGAGACACTCTCGGTCGACAAACTCTTCGACCGAGAAAAACCAGGTAACCGTTAGACACAGCAGACAAGGTAGTTTGGAGTTGGATTAGAACGTTATATACACTTGCTCCAGATAGTCCCTCGGTCGACAAGTCCTCGACCGAGAAGGACTCTCGATCGACAATTCTTCGACTGAGATGAGTTCTATCTTTACTTTTCAGAGTTAATTAACTAGTCATTGTTAAAGCAACTAATAGTTACCTAACGGCTAGTTAAGCACTAAGAACCCCCTAGAAAGTGTCTAGAACGTCCTTAAGCATCCATAGGCCATTCCAATAAATAGGACAAGTCATAGGACACCCAAAATACACTTGTGCAATACTTGAGCTTTCATACTTGCAATTGGCAATCTTTTTAGAGCAATTGAGCAACACTAGTACTTGCTACTCATTTCCTTTGCTCCAAATTCGTGTCCTATAGGCTAGCATCTCCTATCCACTAAACCTACACTTCCATACTCATTGGTTAGGAGATCAATACGCTTGATATAGGAAATCAAGCCTTGTGCTTCAAGTGGTAAATTGTAATTTCCATTTCCTTTCTTGTTCTTTCTTATTGCTTGTACTCTCCTTGCTACTCCTAGGGTTGGAGGCTGTGGATTGGAGATATTTTGATCTTCTTGGTGAAGAAGGAGATCTTTGGACTACTTCTAGAAGGCTGTCTCAACGGGAAGCTACTTCAAGAATAAGGCTACTTCAAGGGGGAGCTTGAAGTGACTTCGAGGAAGGCTGCTTCAAAGTTGGTGAGACTACTTCAAGGTGAAGGTTGTCCAAAGGGTGTAGAAGGTATTGTAATTTTATGTAATATCCTTGCGAGGTAATAAAATTTAATACTTTCAAAATCTCGGTGGGGTAAGCAACCAGGTAGTGGATTGACTGCCTTAGTATCTGCTAAGGTTGGAACCACTCTAAACACCTTGTCTCCTTCTTATTGTCTCATTTGTGGTTGTTTGAGTTAAATTACTTTAAAATATCCATAAAACTCTATTCACCCCCCCTCTAGTGGTTTTTCAGGGCGTCCAAGAAGTATAAGCCCAGAGGAAGGTAATGGTAAATGGTCTAACAAAGTGTATGGTGCTAGGACTTTCAAGGTTGACATTAGCTCTTCTACAAGAGTCTCCACCAGGGAAATAGTGAATGCATTCACCCGTATCAAGACTGAGGGTGTCCAATATGTGCTATGAGTTATTGATGCCATTCTTAGGTAGAAACAAACTAAGAGGTATGTATCACCACAAGTGAAGCATTTCGGTTATCATCTACTATTTAAATTACACAACTATTTGCTATATGTTTTTCAAAGTGAAGTTCTTGTCAGGATGGACTTCATGTCTCAAACACACAATAGATAATATAATCACCATCAAAAGACATGCAAATGGTTTATTGCTTGTGAAGATGTAGTCTTTAAATGTTTTTAATATTATATATAGGCTGGAAATGCATGAACAAGGAACTTAAAACTCAGAGGTTAAGAAGTTAGCTAGGGATGTGGTAGATGAAATTCATGAAACTACATCATACAAAGACATAAAACACGTTTCTTATACTTTGAAGTGACAAAAACATAATATATACAAACATGGATGGCCTTCTAGTCTGGTAGACCAGTTTATCTCTCATTATTGGCTATTATGTTGCATTTGGATGGTTCCTAGACAAAAACAAAATAACTTTGAGTTAGAATTAGTAACTTGAAAATGTTGGTGCAGATTGAAACTTGTTGTTTAGCAACAACACTGATTTCTTTGACTGTCTTTTGCGAATAGAAATTGAACCAAGTGAGCTGTAGATATATGATGTAGGAGAAAGTCGAGTCTCTGGACGTCTGATGTACCTAGCATCCTATATACCACATAATGTAGGTGATCCTTATCTAGATGACGTACAGAAACTCTAAGAACAAGGCGTTATAACTACAATTGCATAACATAAAATTTATTTTTCTATTTTCTAGTTGAAATACAATTTTTCGAAGTGGCGTCTCCTGGCGACTACCCCAAATTCCATCTTGCATCCAAAGTATGAACCTTTTGGGATCTATCTGTATCCATAAACCCAATTCTACTAAGAGTCCTTATTGTGTTCTACACACATTCATCCACTTCTCAATATCCTCTCAGCCACATGAATTAGTGGTTGTGGCCTCTCTGCTCTCCTTGTTAATCTTCTCAATATATCTATTCCCAAACCACCCCAACATTGGCCTCACCTATCTTCTTCCAAAAGTAATTCCTCACTCGAAATTTCTTATCCATTATATAAGTTTTCAGTTTCTTTCATACCTTATTGTCATAAGCCACACAAGAATGCATAATGATACAAACACCATGCTCATTTACCACATGCACACATGGGTTGACACTATCACACACAAGGACATGCATTGATATATGCACATGACATGTATTCTAGTAACGAAAATATTAATATATCGCCCTTTGTTTTTGCTTGTTAACATATGCTTCCATAATGCGAATATTAATCTTAAATCATATTCAACGGGCTAGCAAGTTGGTTGCAATAAAAGTTTGTAAGTTCCCATTTAGGAGGTATCACTAATATCATTAATATATAGATGAATCATAGATTGTATCTCTGCAAATCATTGCCTTTTAAGAAACTAAAATAGAATTAATAGTGGAAACCTACTTTAATAATTAACTATACTCCTAATCTAAACAGTCCCTATTTACTTTTTGTTAATGTAAGGTCCATATGACTTTTTGGATAAAACTAGATTAAAAAACAATGCCATCCCTGCTGGATGCCAAGGTTTGTCTTTGTTCAACTTGCTTATGTCACTGTATAAATTGATGTTCACCATCTATTGATGCCTAATGGAAGTTATGCCATTATTTTTTGATTGCCCAAGAAGAGGATAACCTGACAGATGTCAACATATTTGTAATCCTCAAGGTCATTCACCATCTCTTTCATGCACTATTTTTAGAAGAAAATCAGCATTACGGAGTTTATACGTATTTATCTAAACGTAAATAATGCATATGCTTATACTATCAACAACATCAGTATCCACATGTGGTCATCACCACCCCTTGTCCTACCATAAAAGCATAATGTTACAGAATAGAAGTATCAAAAACTTAAGAATTAAACCTTTTGATCTAGCCACATATTGTGTGGAAGGAAGAAACAAACTTGTTGCTGAACAAAACAAAAAAATCGCATTGGAGGAAAGTCAGTGCCCCGTGATTTCAAACTGCATAAGCATGATAAATTTAAATTAACTTCCTGAAAGCAGTATGGTGACGGTTGTTATGTTTTGTTGGTTTGCCTTTATTGCTTTTTTTATTTAGGCTACTCGAAGTGCTTTAGGATGGAGAAATGGTTAAATGACTCAGCCAAACAAATAACTATTTGGGAAGAGAACACCAAAAAAGTTTAAGCTCTGAGACAAACATTTTTGTTGTTAATGGCTTACTAATAGTTTGTGGTGGGACCACATTGTTTCTCGATTCCCCCTAAACTGAATGTTTCTATGCATCTTCTCTATTATTGGGTAAGTAATATATATCACTACTACAGAAATGGCTTATAACGTCACTTTTAAAGGCATCGGTTGTAAAAAAAACCCGACGCGTAAACAATAAAGCGTCGGCTAAATAAATAAACCGACATATATCTGTGAAGGGCAACCAGACACGGGTATCACTTTTTATTTAGCGTCGGTTCCTAAATTAGAAACTGAAGCTAAACATTGATCACCAAATCCAATTTTTTGAGTGAAAAAATTACCTCCAAAATTTAACATACAACGTCGGTTATTAACAATGAAACCAATGACTAAAGGTTTTCTGCAAAATAGAAATTTGACAAATTTTTGTCGTCAGTTATGTTACAGTAACTGACACTGATGTGTTTCCGCGTGCTTTACTGTGAAAATTTTCACCACCATATAGCGTCAGGTTTTACACACAAACCGACGAGTATGGTCTTAATTGAAGAACATTTATTTTTTGTTGGCATATATATATAGACGTCAGTTTTTCTTATTTTAACCGACGACTATAAGAGAACAAAAGTGTCGGTGTTTTGTTGCTAACAGACGCCTATAGTTTTCAACATCGGTTTTGTTTAAGAACTGATGCCTATTGTTAACTTAACAACACCCGCACGAGCCAGACTCTTCCCCTTTCTCTGTTTCATTCAATCTCGCGCAACTTAGGGTTTGGTCTGGCGATTTTCTGCTCACCACCGCTCATTTCTCCTCTGCCCCCACCTCCACCGCCGCTTGCTCCGACCATTGCTCTGACTCACTTGTTGGTCCTCTATCCACCTCTATCGCCGCTTGCCCTCTACCCCCAGCTCGCTGCTCCGGTGGCCTTCCGGTGGCCTGCTCTCCTGCTCTAGCTCTAGCGCCACCTACTCTCCTGATCTGGTGGCCTTCTCTCCTACCCCAGCTCGCTGCTCCACTACTCTTCTCCACATTGCTAGCTGCTCGATAGGTAGCCCTCTTCTTCCTCGATGCCCCTCTTCTTCTTCTTCTTCCTTCTCCCTCATTACCAACAACAAGCACGGTCGTGGTTGTGTTGGTCGACCATGAAGTTGATCTTGACATGCGCGTGAGTGAGGACAAAGCACGTAGTTAAGGCTAGGCAGCACAGCCGTGGTCGGCCAACACATCCGCGGCCGTGCTTGCTGTTGGTAAGGATGGAGAAGGAAGAAAAGAGGGTATTTTGTTCATTTATTTTTTTATCTATTGCTTTGTATTTGTTTATCTACTGATTATATTTATTAATCTAATGCTTTGAGTTTATATATTTAGATGTTGCTATTGTAAATCAACCTAGGATATGAACAAATCTTTTGCTTTCATATATTTGTGCTTCTAATCCTAATGCTTGACCTAATTTAGTAAATTTTGATGCATGTTGAAATAAGATTTAAACTTGTCCATTCTAGCATCCTAATTTGATTTGATTAAACCCTAACATTGATGAAACCCTAACATGTACATATCTATCATTGTGTTTGTTGGCCTAGAAACCCCTCCAATATTTACTAATTAGGAGTAAATCTTAGATAGTCCTCGGTTTGGGACTGTTCTTGAATACCTAATCTCACTTAGGATGTAAGTGTATAATGTGTATTGGGTTTTTGAGAAATTTTTTTGTAGCATTTCCCCGTTTGTTCTCTAAGTACATATGTACTTAGAGAACAACGCGGAAATGTTGTCGAAATTTTCTCAAAAACCCAATACACATTATACACTTACTAGTGAGATTAGGTGTTCAAGAATGGGATAGGTAGTACACATTTATTATATATAAGAATGACATCACATGTATTTGTTGGCCTAGAAACCCATCCAAGATTTACTCATTAGGAGTAAATCTTGGATAGTCCCCAGTTTGGGACTGTTCTTGAACACCTAAGCTCACTTAGGATGTAAGTGTATAATGTGTATTGGGTTTTCGAGACAATTTTGGTAGTATTTCCCCTTTTGTTCTCTAAGTACATATGTACTTAGAGAACAACGGGGAAATGCTGTCAATTTTTTTTTGAAAACCCAATAGACATTATACACTTACTAGTAAGTTTAGGTGTTCAAGGATGGGATAGGTGGTACACATTTATTATATATAAGAATGACATCACATGTATTTGTTAACCCTAGACCCTAATCTTGTTGTAATATATACTTGTTTTCTCTTTGATCATAGAATTGATAGTTCATGGATGTCCATTCGCAATCGCTGCACCCCAGAGTTTATTTCTGGTCTTGACCAGTTTATTAGATTTGTCGAGGAACATAGGAAACAACCTGGAGATAGGTTCTACTGTGCATGTAGGCATTGTTGTGACAACTTGAAAGTCAGCACTGGTGACAACATCAAAAGTCATGTCATGTGCAACAGGATTATACAAGGCTATACATAATGGCACTGGAATGGAGAGATTTCAAACCCGAAACCAGTGGATGTCAATAGTAGTGCTTGTGTGGAAGAAGAAATTTCCTCCGATGACGTAGATGTGAATGAACCAGTTCCAGTAGACATCGTTGATGTGATGTTGGATAGTTGTGGGGTAGAGCACACCGATCCACGTCCCATGTTTAGAAACATTGTGCATGATGCTGAGATACCGTTATACACATGTTGTACTAAGTTTACGAAGCTTAGAGTTGTGTTGAGATTGTATAAGCTGAAAGCTAACAATAGATGGAGCGACAAAAGCTTCACGTCATTGTTGTCTTTGTTGAAAGAAATGCTTCCTGAAGGAAACGAGCTGCCAATCTCAACATACCAGGTAAAGAAATTATTGTGCCCAATGGGAATGGAGGCCAAGAAGATACATGCATGCCCGAATGATTGTGTATTATTTCACAAGGACTATGTGGATTTGAAAGATTGTCCAAAATGTGGTGCGTCACTGTATAAATTGACGACTTCAGGGGAGTCCAAAACTAGTTCTCCTGCCAAGGTGATGTGGTATCTACCTATAATACCACAGTTTCCATAATTACATTGGTAGTGAACACCATAACCAATTATGACATCACAAGCAAAGAGTGGGCCGGGTCTACTAAAACAACATTTCTAACCAAGTAATTCAAAATGTTGGAGGACAAATTCAACCTACAATTTGTAATCAGTGTTACTGTGATCGTATAGTTCCTTTGTCTCTGATATCTCAATTGAACATGAGGCATAAAATTGTCATCCTCTCAACATTCAATTCATGTTCCTTGAACTAGAGCAGACTATCTCAGTTGCACATAAGCTCATATATCATATACTGAGTCACATGAGTACATTTGTACATTTCTCAGTCCCACTTATCAAAAGGCCATGGATCAATCTCTTGTAGGAGGGACAAATCCCATGTACATCACTCACGTTTAATCTCCATGTGTCATAGTACACCCAATCATCACTATTATAACAACCCTTATTTAGGATCACATTGTATGATGTCAAAGTACATGAACAACATGTGATGAATATAGTGACTTCAGGTCTAAGAACCACAATCACCGCTATCACTATGAAATATGATTTTGAGTACCATTCCATGGTCTACATGTATCACTGTCATGCTGGGTCTCTCTGATACACTGTTCTCTAGCATGTACCTATGTGCTTGATTTGATATCACATACCATGGCTAGTGAGATTCTGTCCTCAGTTAACACTTACTCTAGTCTTATGTATTGTTGATGTCTATTTTACTTCCGTAGTAATATCCAACTTGGGACATAACAAGAATGTATGTACTCGTATCCTACATACGATCTCATTTTTTAGGTCCTCAACCTGAAGACATATGTCATCGAGTAACATAATTCTTTAGACATCTACTATGTATGTGCCATCATCTCATGATTGAGATAATAATAACAGATGGAATTACCTTTATTATTATCAAATCAGGTATCTAATGAGACACTCCAATCATCATATGATTGGCTCTTTGGGCATACATACCAATAATTGGGCCAATAAAGATTCTTAAAAATATTTTCTCTCGGGTTCAATCCTTAGTTATAGTGTAATAGGATCTATCTTCTTAGGGTGGTAACCATTGCATGAGAAATAAGTAAAAATATAGGATTTACTTCTTAGTTTAATTTCCTATGTATAAACATTATTGCATCACTATTATACAAGCATAGTGACAATTACAAAAAAAAATCCTTAGAATAATTTTGGAATTCATACTCATAGGGATATCATGTCATTCTTATCCTCCATTGCCATTGGGCACAACATCGTTTTTATTTTGTATATTGATATTGGAAGCTCACTGCCTTTAGGAAGAATTTCTTTCAACAAAGGCAACAAAGAAGTCAAGCTTTTGTTGCTCCATATATTGTTAGCCTTCACTGTAAACAATTTCAACAACCACTCAACTTCATAAACTTAGTACAACATAAGCATCATAGTTTCTCAACATCATATACAATGATTTTAGATAAGGAAGGTAGATCTACAACATTTACCCCACAACTATATATCATCACATCAACCATGTCTTTGAATTGGTTCTTTCACATCAACATCATTAGGGATTTCTTCTTCAACGCAACTACAACTACTGATATCTACTAATATCATAATAGGAATCTCTCCATGCCATTGCCATTACTATAACCACGTACAATCCCATTTCACATGACATGACTTTTGATTATGTCAACAATGTTAACTTTTAAGTTGTTACTATAATTCCTACACGGTCAATAGAAACTATCTCTAAGTCATTTACTATGTTCCTCAGATGATCTTATATATTAATCAAGACCATTACTAAACTCTAGAGAGTAGGCATTTGGGATTTATATCCATGGTCAATCCATTACAAGATCATATAGGAGATGAGTATTAAATCAGGTGTTAGTCAACAAGTCAATTTCAAAACAAATTATGTTCAAATTGAACCTTAATCATTTATTATTATTCACTTTGATAAATTTGTACCACCCATCCCATTCTTGAGCACTTAATCTCACTATTAAGTGCATAATGTGTATTCAATTTCAATAAAATTTAGCAGCATTTCCCAACAATTCTTCAAGTGCACCGTGTAAATTGGCAAATAGCCACCGACATATGTACCCAAAGAACAAAGGGGAAATGATGCCAAAATTTCTTGAAATCAAACATGCATTATACACTTACATTCTAATTGAGATCAATTGTTCAAGAATAGTGCCAAATCGAGGATTATCCAAGGTTTATTCCTAACAACAAAAATTTGGATGGGTATCTAAACCAATAAACTATAGGGGTTAGGGTTTACAGAATAGGCTTTACTATTTAGAAGTTTAGGGTTTGAATTTAATTAAATCAAGTTAATTTAGAGCAATTCATGTTAACTTTAATATATTAATTCCAATGCTATCTTGTAAATAGCAATCATCACAACATAAATAAATAAAAAGATGCACTATGATCTAAATCTAAACAAACATAGATGAATGTAAATGTAAAAAAGAAGAAACGAGAATATGTTGATATGAAAATTGGGGTTTAATCGACCTTGTATGCAGTCTTACAATTGATTATGCAGCTTGGTCCACTTTTGGGAGGGATTTTCAGTAGGTGTCTTTGTAGGTGGTCCAAACCTTTTATGTGGCCACTTATACAGATGCATGGACCAAGTTTTAGAACATTGATCCATACTAATATTCATCATGATTTCACTATAATTGAGAAGAAATTGAGTTGGGGAAGGAGGATAGGGTTAAGGATGAGAGGGGATGGAGGAGGAGATAGAGAAGGGGGAAGGTGGAGGAGATGCTTCTTCTTCCAGCAACTAAAAAAGTAGAAGTATTGGCTAAGGATAAAGAGGTAGCAGTGGTGGCAGAGGATCTGGCACTATCGAGTAAGAGGCTTTGTCGGCAGAAGCTCTTGTGGAAGTGGTAGTGGTTGTGGCAATAGAAGTAGCATCAACGTCAGAGGAGAATGAGGAGTGTTAGAGGAGGACGAGGAAGCAGTGATGTTGGTGGTGACAAGGAATGTGGACAAATAATAGAGGGATTGAGGGCAACAGAGGATGAGGAACCATGCCCAGGTCAGAGAGCTAGAGGTCTCTCATGAGGAGGGGAAAGAGGGAGAAAGGGCTTTTTGTAGAGGGTTATGTAAAACCTATGACATTGGTTACTACAAGAAAATGATGACATAACCTATGTAATCAATTACGTTGTAAAAATAGACAACATACCTTGTGTCCCGCTACACTATGTCGTTAGTTTCCTATTGAAAAATTGACAATGTAACCTATGTTCATATGACTCCTATTTCATCGATTTCTTACTGACCAACCGATCAAACAACCCAATGGAAACAATTTTGCAGGACATTTCATGTGAACCTTGACTCATCAGCTGACCTAGGAACATTAACGAGGTAGATTCTTAGGGTTAGGCTCCTGTCTTATTGTTTATTTTGTATGTAACCGACAAGACAAGTATTTTGGAGGCAAATAAAATTCCTCCCAAAACTTTGCATGAAATTGAATTTTTGTGGACGCTTTGTCCTTTCAGTTTTTTTGAAGGAAACTAAAAAGATAAATGGAGTGAATCTCATATTTCTGCATCTGGTCAACCGCGGCGGTTTTTTTGTGACATTTGACAACATACCCTATCCCGTCAACTTTCCTATAAAATAACTAATGCCATATATTATATATGTACTACTATTCCATATTTGATCCACATCAAATGAGTGGTTAGTGAGGCACACATGTGGAAATATCAAGGAAAATAACTTAGATAGATGGAAGAAAGATTAAGAAAAACAAGGAGGAGAGAATTAGCTTAATTAGGAGGGGGTGGGAGGTAATTAATACTAAATATATTTATGGTCCTTGAAATATTGAATCTTGGTATTCTCTTGGTTTTAGGTTATGAGAAAGACCAAAAATCATATTTTTATATTATAAGAATATAAAATACCAAATTTTGGTTCATTTTGATGTCAAAAAATATTTTCTATGGAAATCACACCATGAAAAAGACAAAACACTCTAGGGTCATAACCATACAAATAATGGTGTAGAACAACATTATCACTTGAGCCACATAAGATGAGAGGTTACTGAGGCACACATGATGGGAGGAACAAGTAAAATAATACACTATAGATGGAAGAAAGAGTATGAACAACAAGGAGGAAAGAATTAGCCTGATTGGTCCATGGTGATTACAACAAAAGAAATTCATTTTCATGGAAACATGGTTTCTAGGTATACTCACTTTAGGTTTTCTACAAGACTAGGAATTATATTTTCATATACTTAGAAATAACTATTCTATAAATTGAGGTACAACTGGAATTCGAAATTTATTTTTTCAAATAAAAGTCAGACAAAAATTTATAACACTCGAGCGTCATAACCACAACAATATTGGCATTACAAAAAATCCAACTCAGGAACAACTTACTCACTCAAGCAACATAAAATGAGGGGTAACCAAGGAACACATGAGAAAAAGTCAAGGAATATTAGTTCAATGTAAAGGGAACAAATAATATGAACAACAAGGATGGGGGAATTTCCCTAATTGGGATGGGGTGATTTTTACTCTAAATTCCTAGGGTCCTAAAAATAGTATTTCTAGCTATCCCTTTTTTTAGATGTTCAACAATCTCATGAATCATATTTTATCCTAATATTAATTATAATATCAAAATTACTCTGAATTTTTTTTTGTATGGAACTTGGATAAACCAAACCCAACTCAAAATGACACAAATTTATTTTCTTATAGCTTCCATCCAAATATTAAATTGAGAATTATGAACACTTTGACCCTATTTGATCTGGTGTAATTCACAAAAAACAAATTGGCACCATTTTCGGATATTTCAATACCACCATGCAGTAAACAAAGTAAGTGGCTCAATTATATTACCACCAATATAAAGGGGATTTATTGCAACTATACAAAATAATAGTGAATATTGAGATTTTTTAAGAGAAAAGAGGAATACTTAACATAAACTCAATGGGAATTCTTGTTAACTGGTATGGATATTTGCTTCTTATATCCTTATTATACTTCACTGATCATTCTTTATTAGACTCTCAAATTTAGTCCTTCAATGACTTATTCTATTACTTTATGTGACCCAACCTCTTACGTCGTGGTCCTATTCTTTTGTTGAGTAAAATTTTTCATTTGGCGATATATATGTTTCCTTTGTCTGAAGAAATATAACGACAATTAAAAGGATAAGCATTGATTCTCACTAAGCTGACACTAAATATAAACTAACCATTTCACTCTCATGTTCTTTCTTACTTTCCACTTTTTCTACTACACTCTCTCTAGATAAATAGATGGATAAATACATACATGCATATATAGAGGGGGGAGCACACCTATAACAATAGGATACATGTTTGAATTCCAGTTCCCAACTTGATTTACCACCCTCTCAGGGTGTTGAGCCTCTGTCACAGGCGTGGGAAAGGGGGAGAATGCCTCTCTTAGTCATCCACCCTGCACACATGCATATATACATTATATATATATATATATATATATATATATGTGTGTGTGTGTGTGTGTGTGTGTGTGTGTGTGTGTGTGTGTGTGTGTGTGTGTGTGTGTGTTTGTGTGTGTGTATAGAGAGAGAGGGTCACAAGCCCATGAATTATGTAGGAGAGATTGGAGTCATAGACCCAATAATGTCAACCAGATGGAGAGTTGCAGAGGGCTCACATGTTCTAGAAATGCATGTAAATAATTCAGGCTCAAGTCGACCTAGTCTGAAACAACAACCATTGAAGTCTTCAAATAGGAAGAATAAGGAAGGACCACTTTTTGGCCTTATTGTGTTGATTAGCAAGAGCCTCTTCCTACACCACCCTTCCTATGTTCGTTGATGGGGATGGTTGCTAGCCTCACCAGCCTCTACTCCTTAGTCGATGGGATAGTCATCCCAGGAGGTCAACACCAAGTTCTAATACAATGAGAATGGTGAGATTCATCTAGAGGTTGATAAGGATGATGGTGAGAATCCCTTCTAGGTCATTCAGGGGTGACAATTCAAATGACAACCTAACCACTAAATTTAGCAACCACCACACCCAGCTCACAACTGCGTTGAAGCATACTAAAAACTGGACCCTAGAAATATGTTCATTTTTTATTTCTAGAAGTCCATTTACAAATTACTCAATCAATTGATTCTTACAATTACCATTTAACTTGATTATATATATTACATGTTCAAATGAATTGCTCCAAAAATAGTTATTTCTTCTCATTTGAGAAAATGATATGATCTACTTCATTATTTGTGAAGCATCAATTATAATCCAAATACATTTAATACTCTTAGATTAACTTCAAAATTAATTCTAAAAAAATCTTAGACCTTCATATCACCAAATTATATCATTTTATAAACTATTGCCTTCTGAATAAAACAACATTAATTGATCTCATGCACAAACTGTGAGCAAAGTTGTTAAAATTCTTTTGTGTTATTTTTGAGAATTTATATGTTATAATATAAATTAAATTAAATTAAAAAATGTATAAAAATATGATAATTTTTAATATATAATTGGGTTGTAATAAAATTTGAAGGGAAACCCAATTCATTGTGATAACTAACATGGTAGGTAATGGACAATGTCTCAAAGCATGGAATATATCTTTTTTTTGCCATCATGTACTTGTAACTTTTGTCTTCCCATTGGTTCAATCAAAGTCAAATTCCCCATCCTCGATCCATCCCATTACCCATTCACATCCATTTACCCCCATCACCTATAACGCCCTAGTTAGTCTGACTAATGCATACAAACAACTATAAACCAAATCTTCTCCTCATAACAATGGAAGTTATTCATGGATAGTTAGAGAGAATGCCTTATTTATGCTAGTTGGTTGGCCTTCTTCTACATTTGACTACCTTCAGAATACCATCTGGTTTTCCCTCTACATCCTAACACATCTAGAATCTCAACCAATCTTCCCTAGCCACACATTGCTTGTTGTTGTTGCAAATGCTAATGCCCCTACGATATAGATGCAAGCAATTGTGTCATCACAAGCTTTACAAGAAAGTAATTATTTTAATACTAAGTTTGGCAACCGTGCTACTTATTTCCTATCTGGATATCCACACACCTACACCTATAATGTGTAGACTAACATCCAACCTGGTACTCAATAAATACCAAAACAAACATATCAATGTATATATTCCATTTGTAGTTTCACTGATTACAACTTCCCACCCAATTTTTATCTGAACTTTCCACCGCATACTTCACTTGCTACCTGAATCCTCAAATATCTCTTTCAGTTGCATCAATTGTTTAATTGCTTTTCCAAATAAAAAATCCACCACATTACAATCTTCCCATCTTCATTTCTTCAAGCATAGAATAAGTACAAAACTCAGAATTACATCACACATACAAAAAGTTACATCTTTAGCTTCGCCAACAAACTAAACCTCATCGAGCATCTACTACTCCATGCATAGCCACCCCTTTCCCTACTGGTGCCACAAATAGGGTCGTGGTCACATGCTTGGATCCGCACATGATTAACATAAGAGGTAAACAATTGGGTGGTACAAGAACTAAGTAAGTGATTTGGAAAAGAGACTCCACTTGAAAGTCTTAGTATCACACTAGGTCAAATAAAAAGAAAGTAAGGTTTTGATTTATATACTTCTCTCATTATGGAATAGTAACAACATGGACAAGGCAGACCTAGACAATGTATCACCTCTTTTGAGCTATATGAAATATGAAATTGTGTCTAATATCAATTAAGGCTGAGTAGTGAGTACACTTCAAAGTCTAGGTTGACTTCTAGGACATACTTTGATTTAAATGAGAAAACTAACTTGAGAAAGACAATATCTACTTATGGAATATGATTTCATAACCATGATTATAGTTGGATTCATATTTTGAATTTCATCTAATAGAATATGTTATAAATATCACTCCCTCAAATCACATATTTTGGTAATTATGTTATATACACATTTGAGAGCTTACTACTAATATATGAGTATACTAACTAAACATATTAATAGTCATCCCATTCGTAGAGGATATGATCGAATTCTAATAATAATATAGAAAGATGCCTATTGATAATACATTTTCTTACCCTTATTCAAGATTAACTTAATGATACATGCAAGTATGGTATTAAGAGTGAAAATGGGAAAATAGCATACATATATATACTTGAAATAATAATTGAGCCTTAGAATTTTCTAGTTTGACACTTTCATAAACTCCAAAAGTCTAGATGCATTTCATAAGGGTATGTTAGTAAATGATACCCTTATAAGGAATAAATTTGACGCTACTTGACTCAGTTTAAAATATGTGCAATCACACCTAAATAGAAAACCCTATAACTATACTTACATAATTAAATAACACATGGCTCCAAACTAATCATAACAATTATTATTCTATATTGGTCAAAATTCTCTCTTGATTGATTCATGTAGCCCTATACCTGGAACTCTTGGACTTTGTTTTCTTGGACCAAGGTACAAAAATATTGTTGTTATTTGAAAAGCTTATTTCCCCATGGAATGCATATATGGTAGATAAGTTGGATGGCTTGAATTTTTTTTAATACCTATCCTTTTTCTTAAAAAACATCAAGATTTGTATTCATGGAATGGACTACAATGTTTAAACTTTCAAAACTGCCCACTAGTTTTAGTAGAATTATGCCTCTGTGACTCTAGATAGAGAAAGCATAAGAGAACACTCAATATATAGGAAAACATAGTTGCTTTGTGTTATTCTAATTAAAGAGAGAACATGGATTCTCTAACCAAATAGACATTGACATGTGCCATCTATTATTATTTTGGATTCTTGTCATGGATATTGGATTCTAATTCCTAGTCTTGAATATTAAATTTGAATTTCAAGCATTTACAATTGAATTTGAACTTATAGTCTTAAATATTGGGAATGAATCTTGTTCATATTGATAGATCTTGTTTACATTTTGGTACTTGCCTATTTGTCAAATTCTTTGCATATTATAGTGGAAAATACATAAAGCTAGTAGTATGCTTGAATTACTTTTTATATAATTGATTTCATACCGATCCTTGGGACTAGCCCCACTACTAAAAAACATGTCTTTGGCATCGGTTGTTTAACCCCTTTTAGCGATGGTTCTCAAGCGATGCCTATGTCGGCGCCGCTAAAGGTCGAACTCTTCGGCGTCGGTTCTACAACCGACGCCAAAAGGGTTCGCGCTATAAAAAGGATGCCATCTAGGACACTTTTTGCGTCGGTTTACAACTAAATAACTGACGCCATAGTTCCAGACGCCACGGCCGAGCTTCCCTACACTACAGTGATTAGTACCATAGGTGTCGGTTTTATACTAATCACCGACACTTTTTTCGCCACGGACATGCTTTCCTGCACGATCGGGTTGTTTGTCATATTTGGCGATAGTTTTTATCCAATAACCGATGTTGTAACCCTTTGATGACAGTGTTATATAAATAAACGACACATATGTTTTAATTTTTTTTCTAATCAGTTTGTAGGCATGTTGTGGCTGGTCAGCAGGATGAGAACCTGCAGTTCAATTTTCTGAACTGCAGGTTTACGACATCCATTGATATCAGCCTACAAACAGGCCAGAAACCTGCAAAATCAACATGTATACTTTTCACACAAGTAGATACATTCAGACATCAATTCAATTCTCATATTCACACATGTATAAATATTCAAATACATGTAGAAACATTCAGACATGTATAAATATTCAGAAATATTCATTTACAAAATATCATTCAAGATCGCTATTAGAATCCCAATTATATTTTACAATCATCATTGTTTGTATGGCTCTTGCCCATTCTTCTCTTATTTCATTTAATGCTTCCATCATATATGGAGCATGTACATCTTTTAAGCGTTTACCTATATTGTGGTCAGTTTTAAACACCTGCAAAGAGAATGATGTATATATATAAATAATAATAAAAAATAAGATTGATATATTCCATACTAACTAATGAGACTATATATTATACATCATGTATGGTATTGATGTCCAATGGGGCATATCGGATAATCATCTGTATAAATCACATCACATGGTATGTGCATGCCCAGCCATTGTCTTGTGTAGCGCACTATAAATTGAAACATAAAAAATATTAAAAAATACAACTAAGCACAGTTCACATAAATAATATATACATTGGAGTCGGGAACTTACTTTTATGTTCTCCCAAATTATTGGCTGGTTCTTTCTCCTTGGGACCTTTCCTCCAACATTTTTGAATGCATCTAAACCCCTACATGTTAATGTAACACAGTAAATTGCATAATTAAATAGTAATATAATAACATATGTTAACGGATATAAAAATGAAATATTTCTCACCAGAATAATGGCATTCTCATTACGTGTATAATTTTAGTGTTCAATGTACTCCCCGCAGGATCTAGATAATAAACAGTGAACATCCCGAGGACAATAACTAGTAACTCCCAATGCCTACCACTAGAGGTAAAAAGTTAAAAATAAATAACTCAAAATGAACAATAAAAATGGAATTTTCTTAAGTCCAAATTATAAATAAAGTAAACTTATTTGACATTGAATGGAACTATTATTATCGTCTTCTTTTGCTGACCAAAAATTGTAAAAGCATCTATACAGTATTGTTGAACAATATCAGGGTCTTTATCTACCATACTAATCAATGATGGAATCAAAAATCTTACATGATCAAATGCAAATTGGTTGCATTGATCTTCGACTAAGTAGTTGTAAAACATGTATTACGTATGCATTAATATATAAGAAACCAGATCACCGGATCTTACACAAGGTATATGGATGTATAAATAAGATCTCACCTTATCTATGTCTCTATCATTGATGTATTCAGCCAATCATACATAAACAACTCAATAATATCTTGTATAAATAAAGAGCTTTCGTATGATTGACCTGCATAATCTGCTTCTAAAGAAATAATTATAGGGCAATGTATATTATGTGCCCGTAGCCAACATGCCATTCCCCTACAAGCAGGACCTAACGGGTATTTTAGGTCAGTTGGAACCCAACTTGGTAATGCAGGAAGTGGAGGTGGAGGCCTAGGTGCTTCGGGTGTCTTCTTTTTAACCTATATATATAATTTCATATCAGTTGACCTCATATATACAAATTAAGAATCTAAAGTAATGTAAATTTATCTTACAATTTCAGTAGTGTAAACGACATCTGCTTTGGGCCACAATATCACCCTGCCTTCTGCCTCAGCAAGTGTATCAATATCTGGGTGGGGATATGGTAATGTAGCTTCCCTCCAATCGGGTAATACACATATCAGGCTCACACGAATGTAGCCCTGTGGCATTGGAGTCTCATGAAACGTTTCCCCAGGAAGGGACGGGTAAGCATGTGCCTCTGCAACAACATAGTCTTGTATTTTTATGCGGCATGGCTTCAATGCCTACAAATTTACGTAATGAATAGCTATATATATATATATATACATATCATCTTGAAAATATATCATCTTAAAAACATATCATCTTGAAAAGACTAGCTACAATGTCATAAAGAATACTTACAGTAGACGTGTTAGGCGGTGGGTCTAAAGGATTACTCTCAGTCTGTGCATCAGCAGAAGAGTGGGTCGCCATAGGCTGATTGGAAGCCTAAGATGCCTGCCACCGCACTATTTCTTCCTTGACCTTCTCAGCAACTATATCATTGACCTTCTTAGCAACTATATCCTTGAATCTCTTATTCTCCTATACATGGATAAAAGAAACATTAGCTTCTTATTATTGAATTTCCTTTTGCAGTAACATTCTAAAAAAAGAATATGTTACCTCTTCTTGTGAAAGTCCCGCTCTGGGTTTGCACTGGGATGGCCCAAAGAATGCTTTGATTCCCACACCAGTGCCTGCACCCCTAAAACGTCCAGGATGCTCTGGGTTACCCAGAGTAACTGTCAATTCATCCCTTGTGCCCTGAGGGATGAACTTGCCTTGTTTCCTCTGCTCGTGCAGCTCCCGCTAATCACCATCAATAGAAATTGGTAAGTTAACACCACAAATAATTAATATTCAAATGATTTCTCTAAGAGTTGTATTTTACCATTTTTGCAGCCGCCTCAGCAATTGCGGGCTTCCTTATTTCTCCCTTCTTATTTTGCCTCCTAGCGATCCAAACATCATGGCGAACGCTTGCATAGCCCTTTGTACCCATAGTGTGGTCATGCACATTCAGTGCACGCCTTGCTTTTTGTGCCTCACAGAGGGCCTAGTTAGTATGCACATTAATGATTTGGTTAGTAGCACTAAATGTTAATCTTGAATAGGTGAATACAACGTATATTAATTAAATTGGGAGTGACGCCTAATACCTTGAATTCTTTAGATTTTCTTGAAGCAACAAACGTGTCCCAATCTTCTTTGTCCAAGAAGTTCCACTGTTCAAGGGCTGACTTCTTCTTCTTATCACCATCTTTTATGTATTCTCTATTGAGATTTGTCCTATAGTTCCTTCCAGTGTGTTGCATCACGCTTTTACGGTGCAGCTTCTCATCCAATGCAAACAGATTATGTAAAATAGAATTCTTATTAACTAGTATCCAAAAATAGAATTGCAAATAATAGAATTTGTAATCTACAAAATAGAATTGCAAATAATAATAACTCACACATAAATCCTTCCATATCAAGTCTTTCTTTGCCTGAGGAACTTTATGCCAATTATCATACTTAACACCACAATGGCTTCGAGTGACAACCCCAAGATAATTTACAAAATTATTGTGGTTCACTCCAATTGCATTTCCTCCATTATCAAACTCCACAACCAATCTGGATCCACTGCCACTTAGCACTATTAACTTCTTCAATAGAGTGATGCCCCTTTTCTTGCTAAGTATTTGGTGTTGTGCATCAAGTTCCTCCAGCGCTTCAGTGGGTACATGTGCATCATCAACCTAAAATTTGACAAAAATAAACACACTAAATTAGCGCAATATAGAAATATGGGATATATGACATAACTAGAAGATAATGAATTTTATAGAAATATAGAATATGTTTTTAGAACTTACATTGGTATCCTCTCCATGCTCATCATGGACAACATGCTCATCTTGGACTTCATGCTCATCATGGACATCATGCTCATCATGGTCAGCCATCTGAAAATGTCATTTAAAAGGCAAACATTTAGCATTTGTATTAACTAGAAGATAATGAAACATCAAATTTGAAAATGATATTGATATTAAAAAAACAAACATTTAATATGATATATAATAAATGTGTACCACCTATCCCATCATTGAACACCTAATCTCACTAGTAAGTATATAATGTGTATTGGGTTTTCAAAAACATTTCGGCAGCATTTCCCCGCTGTTCTCTAAGTATATATGTACTTAGAGAACAAACGGGTAAATGCTGCCAAAATTTTCTCGAAAACCCAATACACATTATACACTTACATCCTAAGTGAGATTAGGTGTTCAAGAACAGTCCCAAACCGGGGACTATCCAAGATTTACTCCTAATGAGTAAATCTTAGACGGGTTTCTAGGCCAACAAACACATGTGATGTCATTCTTATATATAATAAATGTGTACCACCTATCTCATCCTTGAACACCTAATCTCACTAGTAAGTGTATAATGTGTATTGGGTTTTCAAGAAAATTTCGGCAGCATTTCCCCGCTGTCCTCTAAGTACATATGTACTTAGAGATCAAACGGGGAAATGCTACTGAAATTTTCTCGAAAACCCAATACACATTATACACTTACATCCTAAGTGAGATTAGGTGTTCAAGAACAGTCCCAAACTGGGGACTATCCAAGATTTATTCCTAATGAGTAAATCTTGGACGGGTTTCTAGGCCAACAAACACAATAATAGATATGTACATGTCAAGGTTTCATCACAATTAATGTTAGGGTTTCATCACAATTGATGTTAGGGTTTCATCAATGTTAGGTTTAATCAAATCAAATTAGGATGCTAGAATGGACAAGTTTAAATCTTATTTCAACATGCATCAAAATTTACTGAATTAGGTCAAACATTAAGATTACAAGCACAAATATATGCAAGCAAAATATTTGTTCGTATCCAAGGATTTATATAAAGCATAACATAAAGATTTGTTCATATCCTTACCAACATCAAGCACGGTCGTGGCTGTGTTGGCCTACCACGGCCGTGCTGGACAGCACGGCCGTGGTAGGCCAACACACCCACGGTCGTGCTTACTATTGGTAATGAGCTAGGGAGAAGGAGCTAGGGTAAGGATCTAGGGCTACCTGGAGCTAGCGTGGAGAAGAGCGGTGGCAGCAGTAGCGGCGAGCAGGAGAAAAGAAGAGTAGAGCGACGCTCGCACTGGCACCAGGAGAAGAGAGAAGAGCAGCAGTGGCGGCAACAGTAGCAGAAAGAGGACGCGGCGGCGGCGAGCAGAGCGCACCATCAGCAACGGCGGCAAGCACAGCAGCAACGGCGGCGAGCATAAGGTCATCGGATGATTTTAGGCGAGAGCGGCGAGCATAGGAATTATCGCGATGAAATAGGAAGAAAGGGGGAAGAGTTGAGTGATCGGATCTATTAAGTTGGTCAACAACGTCGGTTATATACAAAACTGACGCCTTTCACTCTTCAGCGTCGGTTGATAGTAAACAATCGACGTCTAATTAGACAATCTTTGCCCTAAATTTTTTGGCGGGAACCATTATCAGTGTCGGTTATCACAGAATAACTGACACCTAAATTGGAACTTTTCGCGCAAATTTCCATCTTATATCGGCATCGGTTAATAGTTAAAAAATCGACGTTGTATGTGATACTTTGGGGCAAAAAAATTCGCTCAAAAATTGGATTTCACGGGATTTTAGGCGTCAGTTTGTTTTACCCAGCAGACGCTGAATACAAAGAGGTACCCGTGTCTGGCTGGTCTTTGAATATAGATGTCGGGGTTCCTAAATATCCAACGTTGACTATTATAGGCATCGGTTTTGTTATATACCTGACGCCCAGAAAAGTGACATTGAATGTTGTTTATGTAGTAGTGCCCAATTTTATCTTTTGATTCATGAATGAATATACTTCCTCATGGGAAATGCATGAATGAATCTGATATTTCAAAATGACTTAGAAAATATGACTTAGAAACATGTGACAAATTCCCTAGAATAGAATATGAAATGTAGTTATAGGTTAAATATATAGCTACTTTGAGCTTCTGAGCGCTCTAATGAGATGTATGATCTAAACTTTGTATATTTCTTTTTAAATGTGACTATTAAAACTTGGTATTGTAATAATTTAGTTTTTACATGTTGGTATCAGAGATATTATAGTTGGGACACATGCATATCTCATGAAAATATGTTGCCAATTAGTAAGTGCAACTAGAATAATAAAATCGGTCAAGTAGTGGTAAACGAACCCTACTACTTCTAGACTAGCTTATAATGTTAACCTGGAATAGAAATATAAATGACTAAAAACTTAGGTGTTCGTATGTGTACATTGGTCAAATAATGCACGGCTCTTCTGGGAGATATTAGTCTCCATTATTACGTATAAGGTAAGGAATATATGGATTCCATAAGATATTGAAGTTCTCGTGTACATTTCTAGATTTCTAGTGTCTATTTGATTTTTCACTGAATTTCTATACTCATAGTGGCTATTGGATTTCTCTGTAGGATTTATAGATTCCTATGGCTATTGCAGTTCTCCATTAGAGAACTGGACTCTTCCTCAACATCTTTGATGGGTCTAAATTCTAATATCTAGACTTCTTCTCTATACATGAATTTTTATTGTAACTACAATGGATGAATATGTGCTAGGATTACATGTGTGTATTCGATCAACAATGCAAACCACCATAAAACCAGATTCATCATGGTAAGTTTAAAATATGGTTAGAGGTCCCTATCCTCCTCTTAAGTAGGGATATTCATGATAAAGTCCTTGGTTGAAACATAAAATTAATAAATTGCATAAAACATATATTGCTTGGTTCATTTGTATACACCATAAAAGAATTTTAATAATTGGAAAATAATCTACAAACATGATTAAACCAAGGTCAAAAGAATACTAACAGTTGAAAAATCTTACACTCATATTTCTAGGTATGACCTAAACATAGCAAGTAGATGACGATATACCGTCACCATATAAGAGGATATGATATGAAGTGTCTAGTGAGGTAAGTTTAGTGAAGTACATAGAACAACTGCTCCAATTTACTTAGGTTGTAGTGGGGTTCCTCACTTTATGAACAGAATTGGACAAACTATTTCTACTACATTAAAATATCCTTAAACCTCGTACAAAATTTCAAATCATTTTGGAAAGTATAAGAAAAAAGAATTTGAATTGTATAGTTGTTTTATCTTCTACATAATGACATCTTAGTAAGTTGGTTAACTAACATGAATGTAGGTTCACTATCCATAGAGAGAAGAGAATTCTAATATATTAAGACACATACTTGTGAGAAAAACAATATTTAATAGACCTAGTAGTTTAATTTATTATCCTACTTCATAGGTATAGTTATAAAAAAATTACTTTTGTACTTGGAGAATAATTACTCACTATAAATTTGGCATTACTAAAATTTGAAGATATTCATTTCATGATTATATAAATGGAATATAAAAAATATATATATTCCTTGTAGACATGTAAATACAACTCTTCAACATTTAAAGTGGATATCAAGAAAATGCTAATTAAAAGACGACCATACTATATTTATATACATAGAATTTTTTTTTTAGGATTATTGACAATAGGAAATTTTAAGGTTTGGAATTTTTTCTTGAATCGAAAAATATGTAGTAATTTGTAAAGTAACATTGGATTTGTATAATAGTGTTACAACCTCTAACTTGGAACTCTCAACTTATATACCCTTCTATAATTTTTGAAATTTTATACTTCTCGATCATCAGGATGATATTATAATCTACTTCCTTGACTCAAAGAAAGAGAAGTCATTGATCTGAATATATGATCCAAATAAGTATTCCATGGGAACTAATGAGAAAAGTATCATGTAACTATGATTAAAACCCATGTCAATGGTAAAAGTACTAGATTTCCTAATTATTATGATATTACAGTGATCTAGTGGAAGTGGTGTGCTTCAGACCTTAGCGACGACGTGTTAGAATAAAAGGAAGTGGATTTTAAGGGAAAAATCTTTTTTAAGGGAGGGAGCGTTGCAAGATATTAGAAATTAGATCCCAAAAATATGATCTACATTTTCCATTTCATAAAGTCAATTTACAAACTGATCATTCAATCAACTCCTACATTACCATTTAACTTGATATTATTTATTTTTTATTCGAATTAACAACTAGTAAATTGCTTATTACTTCTCATTCGAGAAATTGATACAATCTACTCAATCATTTGTTGAACATCATTCATAATCCAAGTACATTGAACTAATCTCAGAATAACTTCAACGTTTGGTCTGAAAATGAAATTACCAAATTATCTCATTCTGTAAACTATTAGTTTTTTTAATTAAAAAAAACATTATCAGATCTCCTATACATAAGAGGTAGCGGATTCATTATACGCATTACCGGCTACACCCTTTGATAACGAAGCAAGCAACTGGGCCAACAAAAGCTTTAGGAGAAAGTGAATATTTCAGTCCCGAGAAGGCCTATTCCTCTTGTTGATTCGGTCCTGGATCTCCGCGCAAATGCACCTATACTATGAGGATCAACTTAGATATTGCATTCAGAATTTGGTAGATTGCCGCCGCCCACCCAATTGTTTTCTAAACTTGTCGCCGCATACTTCACTTGCCACTTGAATCATCATCTATCTCTTTGAGTTGCATCAATGGTTTAATTGCTCTGCAAATCCCTGAATCGCCACACAACAGTCTTCCCTTTTTCACTTCGTCAAGCACAGAAGCCGCATTAAACTCATGGTTGCTTCACACGGATGGAAAGTGACATATTTGGCTCCATCAATAAGCTTGTACCGCAACACACAACTTGGAGTCACACGCGGCCGGTCAAAGAGGCTAAACGATAAGGCGATACAGCCGCTACGAACGTGGAAGATTCTGCTTGACAGTCAAGAGTATTGGGCTGGGCCCGATAAAAAGAAAGGTTCTAATATATATATATTTCTCTCATTCTGGAACTAGAACGCTAAGACATGGCGCACCTAAACAGCATATTAACTTCTTTTAAGCTATAATCGAGGCCTAATACCAGAATTCAGACTTGGCGCACCTAAACAACATATTAACTTCTTTTAAGCTATAATCGAGGCCTAATACCAGAATTCAGACTGAGCAGTGAGTAAAATACAGGAATACGAACAACACGTCAAAGTCTAGGTCCCTTTTTAGTACATACATTGATTTAAATGAAAGAAGTAACTTGAATAATTATCATATAAATGATATTCTACCTCCGAATCATGATATTATAACCAAAATAATACTTGTCTTCATATCTTGGGTTTTGTCTCATAGGATATGTTATAAATATTGGTCCCTCAATTCACATATTTTTACACGTATATTGATAAACATACCTGAGACTTAGAAAACACAGTTGGTGTGTTGTTATTGTCGAGGGAGAGAACCTTGGCTTTCACAACAAACTAAATATTGGCATGATCTATCTATTATGGTTTTAAGTCCTAGTCTTGAATACTGAATTCAGGCTCCTAGTCTTCAATATTGAATTATAGTTCCTAGTCTTGAATATTGAATTCAGACTCCTAGTCTTCAATATTGAATTATTGAATTTGAACTCATAGAATTAAATATTGAAATTGAATCTTGTTCATGTTCATAGACCTAACTTACAACTTGATACTTACCTATCTGTTTAATTCCTAGTATATTATTATGAAAAGTTTCTATAGCTATTGCATACGTCGATTTTTTTCAAATAATTGGTTTCATACTGACTTGTGACTGGCCTAATTATGTTTTATGGTTCATGCATGAATATATTTTATTTGAGGAAATGCATGAAAAAATTAGATATTTGGGAATGACTTAGAAGAGAAAACTTGAATCATGGAGGAGATTCCCTTTGTTGGAGATAAGAATAGAATAGAATATGAAACTTATGTTGGCTAAAATGGTTATCTGTATACTTTCTCTTTTCAAGATGACAACACTTCTCTTTTTTTTTAATCTAACATTCTATCTAATGTTTCAGGATTCAATACATATTTAGAGAACCTTTTTCAAAGATATCTGATTAGACAAAGTGATTATTTTATCATGTGCACTCAAATGTAATACACATGTACAACACAAAAATGCACAAGTCATTAGATATCATGTAAATCAAGTCACTAGTATTACTAGCATCCTCCAAAACTTGACAAGTAATCTACATGACTCCATAAGAATGACCAACATATGTGGAAGCGGGTAGAATATCATTTGCCAGTTTTTCCTTACCATCATCAAGCCCTAGCTGTGAGAATTTAAAATATGCACCTTTTTTTAATGGATTCCTTCCTACATGGCGTTCTACTGAAGTTTTTTTATCGGCAATCAGCTTTATATGGAAGGTCGTCTTCTTGTTGGAATTGGTATTCCTCTTAGTCCTATTCGAAGGACACCTCCAACGATGAAGCTTCATTCATGAACTTGACAAGAAAGCTGGAGTTGCCTCTTTTATCTTTGGCAAGAACATTTTTTTAACTCCTTATCCATTGCATTAAGCTTTTCCAAGTAATGGATAGCCATTCTACTATTTGATGTAGGGTTTGTAACCAGGAAATCCTTGTTTTTGGATTGAACATGTTTTGACATGGGGATATCAAAGAACAACCCCACTTCAACAACATAATCGACTCCTATTCACTACCCACTTTGTCAGGGACACCAAATTGTATTCCATCCATTACCTCTTTCAATGCAGGAGTATCTAAAACATGAACTTACATACAACATGTTGCAGGAGGTGCCAATATTACCTCACCACAAACAATGTCTATGTAGTTTACCTCCAATAAATACAATGTCATTTTTACAAACTCTAACTGAGCATGTATGGTACCAATATTTAGATTAAAGTGAAACAACATTGAACTTTTATGGAACCATAATTCGTACGTGTACATAATCTAAACTTACGTGTGAAGCGGTTTACATAGACCACTACTAAATTTTAAACGATCCTGCTTGATGCATTCAATAAAACCATGATTGAATGTGAATATTTGAAGTGATACTAAATATTAAGCTCTTAAAAACATTAGGTGCATATCTCCCACATGTTTTCCTATACAATCATTTTTCTTGTAGTGGACATCCCTTAGAGCAGGTAGTTGACAACATATACAACCCAACTATAGCTCCTCACACTGGGCAAGTTTCCTATGTATATTCTGTAGTTGAATGACATTGGACTTGAGTTAGATGGGGTGAGAAGGTTCCCTATCATGTGTATAATGTATAGTTATGCTATGACTTGTGTATCGGTTGACCTTGAATGTGTGGTTCTGATATCATCAAGGTAGACAAAATCCTTTTGTTTGGGCTGCAATCCCATTTTATAAGCCAAATGTGTTAGTCTTGATTTAAATACTCTTACTTTTCATCAATATCAGTGTGAATGCTTCCTTTATGAAGACCATACACTCTCAAAGCTCACCTTCCTTATTGTCCAACCATTTTCCATTCAGACATGGCCAACTATCTGTATCTGTATCAAATGCAGTATATAGAAACTTAACCAAAACCTAAGACAGTTTTCATCATCAACTCTAATAATCTGGCAAACACATCTTGATGTAGTACCACTCTGATGGTAGGAAATTTTTTCAATGTGAATGGATTCAACATCAACACTAATAGTCTAGCAAACCCATCTTGATGTAGTGCCTTTCTGGTGTAGGATTTTTTTAATGTAAATGGATTCATGGTGCTTAGTAATGGGGCCCGTGTTGGTATGTATGCTGATAGAGTCATCCCGAGTGATTGTATGGAGTTGGATATTAATTAATCAATTAATATGATTAATTGTTTAATTAATTAATTCCAGAATATTCTAATTAATCCACCAACATTTTAATTAACACAGTCTTTCTGTTTATTGAAGGGTTTAGGAAACACGGGTTCCTTTTGTCTCCTATTTAAAGGGGCTTGACGGCCAATATCTTTATGACATATTGAGAGATGCTTTTCATTTTATGCTCATGTACATAAACCCTAGTCATCACCATCCTTGGGAGAGAAAGGAGAGCACCGCGACACTAACACGTCATCGCACAGATGCTACTCCTTCCTACTAGCTTAGGAAGCATGATGTGGAGTTCCAGTCCATCTGCGTGGATGAAGTAGAGATGCAGACACTGAGACACCTATGTTCAAAGGAAGTCAATGACCGTCCATATGTGCTACCAGTGGCATACATCACTGCACGAAAGGAGCACTGCCGGATCTTCCTGTGATGCATTCAGAGGATGGGAGAGAAGTATCGTCCATGTAAGACAGGAGCGTTGCACACCACCATATAGCAGGACGTCACCGGAATTGCTTTGCGATAAGGTATATCCCACAAACACTCGTTCTGAATATGCTATTGTCAACAAGATCTTATTGCATATTGGATGGAAATATATTGTATTTTATTACTTCCGCAGCGTGTGTTTCCTCAACAAAACCCAATAGTGGTATCAGAGTAGCGTCGATCTACAACATATTTGAATTCGTTTTGATATGATTGAATAGTTGTATATTGTTTTCAGTTGTTGCATACGATACAAACTTAAAACTTCTTATGTGTATAACTAAACCTAATTCCACATATGGCGGTCAGTGGGATCCCCGTACAGGAACGCTGCCCCTATGTACCCTGTATATTCTACGTGGGAGTTCAACATTTATTTAATGGGGAATGTCCCACATTAAAAGGAGTGAAATTTTGATATGTATATAGGTATATGTAGATATACCTATGATATCATACATGTCGCCTTTAAAATCTATTTTACGTGGTGAATGTATGCACAATTATGGCTTAAAATCCCCTTTTGTAAATGTTGTGAATGAATCTGGTTGTGAATGTTGTGGATATGTTTGTTTGTGAATGCTATGGATGTATAATGGTTGTACATGGTCCTTTGTATGAAGTATTCATCTTGCATGTCAAGCCTCATCTCTTATTTCAAAGTCTAATTAATTCTTTTTCTTTATATTTGTACTCATATGATGTAATAGAGATAGGATTAGTTTTAACCTTTGTAAACTTGATGTAAGGAGACCACTTGAAGATCCAACTCCAAGGAGCGTCCATGGAGAAGAAATATGAAGATCCAATACCAAGAAGCAACCTGAACATCCGACTCCAAGGTGTACCCATTGAGAAACAACTTGAAGTACCAACCTCACAGAGCATCCATGTTCATTGTAATGTTGATCCTTACAAATTGATTCACAAGTGTTGTTGCATGAGATGCATAAGACCTTAGGTGGACCGTAATCCTTTGTGGCTGCAAAGAATTACAATAGTATGGCCATAACTGATGTTTTTGTTTTTGTGTTTGCGTGTCTATCTTTTGTAGTTGTGGATATAGTAGTATATGATAGATACTATAAGTATGTGGTGTTTGGATATGTGTATGCATTAATAAAACCTCTCACTTAATAATATAAAGTTTTAGTTGCCTTCCATAAAGTAACACACATGAAAAGCTTGATCAACTATGTGTGGGCATTCCTTCGTGTGGTACACTATCTATCTCATGGAAGTGTGACAGTGGGTGTGTGGGTCTGCCTCCGTAGGGTGGACACTCATCATGTTGGCTTATGGGTTGGACTTAACTAGGGAACCTTGATAGGATCAAGTACCTAGAGGTACACAAATGAATCATGGCAAGGATTTATGCATCATAATCTATCCAAGAGTTGCATATGTTGTAATTGGCAAAAGTTGCCTACCTTCGTATTTAGTCTTTGACGCCGGCGTTGGTTGGGCATTGATCCAATTATTTTGGATCTTGCCTCACTACAAGGTTTTACGCTTCAATCTTCTGATTTGATAGTGAGGGCTATCAATTTAAATAAAATAGTGGGAGCATAATTAATTAAAGGCCTATTAAAATCTTTACAAGTCAAAATATTTTGGACTAAATGCAAACTTTTTCTTTTGTAGCAATCAAATTGCAAACAACACTAACACATTCTCATTGTAATCGGTCCTTGAGAAGGACAAACTTACCAGAATAAACTTTAAAAATTGGTTTACGATGGTGAGAATTGTTCTCATGCAAGAGCGTAATCTCTATGTCCTTGAAACACTAGAGCCAATGGAACCTGCCTCAAATACACCCAAGGCTAAGGATGCTTACAAGAAGCACCTTAATGATGTCATGGATGTCAAGTGTATGACGTTGTGCTCAATGAAATATGAGTTGCAAGAGTAGCATGAGAACATGAATGTCATGACGATGGTAACACATCTCAAGAACATGTATCGACATCAAGAAAGATAGGAGAGATAGAATATATCTAAGGCTTTGTTCAGAAGCAAGATGAAAGAGGGAGACTCAGTTGGCACCCATATGCTCACTTTGATTGGGTACATGGAAAGCATATCCAAGTTGGGATTCCCCCTAGGTAAAGAGTAATAACTGATGTAATTCAGCAATGATTTCCTAAATCATATACTCATTTTGTCAAGAACTACAACATGAACACTCTTGACATGTCGTTGTCAGAATTGTTGGGCATGTTGAGGACAGCTGAAGCACAGATGAAGAAATACAAACCCAAGTCTGTGATGATGATTACCAAGACAAAGAGAAAGTCAAAAGGCAAAGGCAAAGGCAAGGCTAAGAAAGGTTCTAAATCTTGGCATAAGCCAAAGTCATCCGTTCTCAAAGCTAAAGGTGGGATCTCCAAAGAAGGTAGTTGTCACCAGGCTGGACATTGAAAAAGAAAATGTCCTCTCTACCTAGAGGAACTGAGGAAGTAGAAGTAGGAGATAGAGATATCCACTTCAGGTATATACGTTATTGAGATAAACTTAAATACTTCTTCATCATGGGTAGTGGATACGGGATGTGGATCTCACATATGTTCAAATATGTAGGATATGATAAGAAGTTGGCTTTTACAAAAGGGCCAAGTCAAGCTGCGGGTTGCTAATGGAGCAAGAGTTGCTACCACCGCAATTAGAGTTATTAGTTTATCTTTACCTATGTGCCTTGTAATAGAATTAGATAATTGCTATTGTGTACCTTTAATTAATAGAAATAATATTTATGTATCTTATATGGACAAGAGTGGATTTGAATTTCACAATAAGAATGGAATGATTCTATTTTTGAAGATGAGATCTTTTATGGCAATGCCCCTATGTCTTATGGTATCTACTTGTTAGAACTTGAGACTAGCATATAAAACATAAATAGTAAAAGTATAAAACTTGACAACTTAAACAAAACATACTTATGGCATTTTCGTCTTGGGCACATAAATGAGAAGTGCATATCTAAACTCGATAAGGATGGTTATCTAGACGCTTTTGATTTTGAATCATTAGAGACATGTGAGACTTGTTTATCAGGAAAGATGACCAAGAATCCTTTCACTAGACAGAGTGAGAGAGCCAGTGATATGCTACGGCTCATACATATTGATATATGTGGACCTTTTAGATCAAATCATAGAGGAGGCTATCAATACTTCATTGCCTTCACTTATGAGCTCAATAGGTATGACTATGTATATTTTATGAAACACAAGTTAGAAACTCTTGAATGTTCAAGACTTTCATGAATGAAGTAGAGAATCAACTTTGTAAGAGTATTAAAGCACTATGATCCAATTGAGGTGGAGAATACTTAAGTCAAGTGTTTGAGGACCTTCTGAGAGACCATGGTATTGTATCACAATGGACTCCACCTGGTACACCATAACATAATGGTGTATCAGAAAGAAGAAATCATACATTATTAGATATGATATGATCAATGTATCCAATATCATTCTAGGGATATGCTCTTGAAACCAAAGTATTTACACTTAACCGTGTACCTTCCATATCAGTTCAAAAGACACCATATGAGATACAAAATGGGAATCGTCCCAATTTTTCTATGTTAAAGATTTGGGGATGTGAATCTTATGTTAGGAAACACTTTCGTAAAATTCTTTGACCTGAATCTGACAAATACTATTTTTTGGATACCCCAAAGAAACTCAGGAATATTACTTCTACACACCAACTGACAACAAAGTGTTTGTTGCTAGGTATTTCTTCAAAAGGAATTTATTTCCAAAGAAGTCAGTGGGATAATGTAGAACTTGAAGAAGTTTGATATTAACAACAAAGCATAGAACCTGAGGAGGTAGACAAGTAACATGAAGACTCATAAACTATTGTGGAATTTCAAGTTCCAAATGTAACACTGGAACCTCATAGGTCTAGTAGGACACGACTTGATCCTGTGAGATTTGGATTTCTCGTGACTCAAGATAATGATGAATTGGGCATAGAAAATGAGCCAACTTCCTATCTAAAAGCTACTAAGGGACCAGAATCTAAGAAATGGCTTGAAGCCATGAGATCTGAGATGGAATCCATGTACACCAACAAGGTAAGGACCTTAGTGGATCCACCTGAAGGGGTAAAACCCATAGGGTGTAAATGGGTCTTCAAGAAGAATACCAACATGGATGGAAATGTACAAACCTATAAAGGTAGATTGGTTCCGAAAGGATTTCATCAAATTCAAGGTGTTGATTATGACGAGACCTTCTCACCAGTTGCCATGATTAAATCCATCAAGATCATGCCTGCCATTGCAGTTTGTCATGATTATGAGATTTGGCAGATGGATGTTAAAACAACATTCCTTAATGGAAATTTACTCAAGGATGTGTACATGACACAACCTGAGGCTTTTATCAATCCGAAGGAAGCCAATAAAGTTTGAAAGCTACAAAGGTTAACCTATGGATTGAAACTGTGACGACACCCACCATCATTTAAGATAACAAGTGTCATTAACAATAATAAAACATGCGGAAGCGATCGTTAGCAGCGGATTACTGAAAATCACTAAAAATTAAAACCATTTATCAAGAGATCCATTCATAGGAAAACTCTTTCATTTAGAACCAAAGTAAAACATTACATCCTGGTTCATATATATACATATCATGCCTCTTTGCACAAAATCTCAGATCGGAGAATCAAAACACTAACTCCTAGGACCCGAGAGTACAGAGACGACTCATAGGACTATCTACACAAAACCAGACAACCAATGTCTCCACCTGTTGGATCACTACTGTCCCTATGACTGCTGCTGCTGTTGCTCACCCACTGAAAGGTTTCTTCCTCTTCTTTGGCGATTACCTAAAAATTTAATCCCACGGGGGTGAGACAATTATAAAAATTGTCCCAGCGAGAGATATAACTCTCCGCCAGAAACATTGTTATTGCTGATAATAGAATAACACTGAGCAGTAGAATTATATTTACTCAACAACAGGTAAATCATTGAATAAGATATGCAGAGCAGTATTCTCTATGCAATCATTTTAATTATAACTTGATTAAACAGCAAGTCATTCATTTAAGAAGGAATATGAAGAACATGTATATCATTTATCCAACTATGATATAATAGACCATGTATCATCAACCATTGATTCTCGCAATTCAACCCTAAGCAAATATGCTACACGGCTGATTACGCTTTACAATCATACTTATGCCCTGAGGAGATGAGGTATACCGCTCATACTCCAACCGACCACGGTTACGTAAAGCATCGGTACCACACATAGGTCAATGGAAGAGCCAGATTCCCATGACCTCAACTATCTCGGTCAGTACTAGATAACATGCAGGACATCTTGTGTCTCTGCTAGATAGCTTTCTAGGGTATACTGGCAACATCGCTATTAGAGTTATAGCCCATAGCATATACTCTCTTCAGGATATGGCCCGTAGCCAATGCCCGGTATTATTTTGTGGAGTCATGGCCCGTAGCCATGCTCTTATTGGGGTATGGTTCGTAACCAATCTCGTTCATAGGACATAGCCCGTAGCAGTGCCTATGGGGCATAAGGATATAATTGCCCAATTACCCCCACATATTCAAAAATATGCATTCTGAGTAAACTCGTTTCACCATTCAGCTAATTCTGACGCTGATGGATCTGTGATCAGGGCAACTACATTATATGGTATCACTTGATTAATTAAGTACATTATCATATTCTTTTAGCATCAGCCAAGTTTCCAAACATAACTTAATAAGACAAATGCTATAAAGAAAACATGTACTATTTCCATTAATCACTTCTCAGTCTTTATAAGACATGGGGATCTCAGTCCCTCATTTCAATACTGGGAATTTTCATTCCTTTGCAACTCAATGCCATAATCATATGGTTCTGGGTATTCAAACCCTTAGCTCATCATTGAGCATTATTACCACTTTTGCAGGTAATTATCACCTTCAGGTCACCTGACCAAGGTAAATATGATGCTTATTACATAAACATCTTCTCATGGCACTTAAGGCCCATTACTTCTCTTATTACCTCATACTAGGCAATAAGGTATAGCATGGCACATAAGGCCCAATAAACAATGTCAATACATAAAATGTCATAGCTCATACCTGGCTATGTTCATCATCACATCATACCTGCATGGTTAGTACAGATGATAATACATCAATTTCATATCAGCACCATGCAAAACAATATATAACATCATTATTCAAGGGTAACACCACTATTCCCTTACCAGGGTTAGGGTTTCCCATTTCTCATTAATTCAGACCCTCTTGAGTTAACCAACTTTATCTTGTATTAAGGTATTTCCCCTCTTAATACATTCCATCACAGAATACTCACCCTTAGCATATAATGCATAGGCCACACATTAGAATTGTCCAGCTATCTCACATGATATGGACTTATCTTAGTATAAGGCATAACTTTATTATAAAGTTGCCTATAAACAATCGCAATGATACACCCTCAACTAGGGTTTCACAAGGATACACCCTCAACCAGGGTTCACAATGATACACCCTCCACTAGGGTTTCACAAGGTTACACCCTCAACCAGGGTTGACAATGATACACCCTCTACTGGGGTTTCACAAGGATACACCCTCAACTAGGGTTTACTAACATCCTAATTAGTGATTTCACATGTAGAAAACCTCTTATTAAGGTTATACATTGAATCAGCCTCAATTAGGGTTTACATCATGTATTGGGTCCATGCATTTGTTATGCATTAATGACTAGTACCATTAAAGGTATCTCCCACCTAATCACATTAGGTTTTCAAAAAGGTTTGATCAATTAGACCTTCAATAACATGAGGTATCCAATTGAATTAACCAAATTGAACCACACTCAATTCTAATCAATGGAACTTCAACCAATTGGATCATCAACTCAATCATCATTTGAATCATGTCTCACCCCTCAATTGGGACTTCAATTATGGTCTGATCTCAATGGGATTAGGGTTTATAAACACCAATTAGAGCTTTGAAGTTGATCATCAATCATGCTACTAATTGTGTTTCAATTGATTGCATTGGACCTTCAACCATTGAATTCATGGAACCAATCATCAATTGGACCTATGATCATACTTCAATTGAGTTTAATAGGTCAACCTTCAACTAATTTGACCCTCAATTGACCCTCAATTGGTCATCAATTAGGGCTTGATTCAATTGAATTAGGGTTTGGAATCGAAGATCCAACAACACTCATCAATGCAAGATTGGTTACTTTGAAACTATTGAACCATTATCCAAATTGGGTATGACCTGACCCCAAACGGTCTTGAGGTCGTTTGGATGACCTCCAAACGGTCCTGAGACCGTTTTCCCATCATATCACTCAAATCCAAGCCATCCAATTAAGGTTTGGATCATTGGATTGATCACCAAATCAGCATTGCATTGTATAACAGCTTGGTACCTTTAGACCTTCAAACACCTAACCATACTCAACCCTAGACCTCCAAACGGTCTTGGGTGACCACCAAACGGTCTTGAGACAGTTTGTATGAGCTCCAAACGGTCCTGAGACCGTTTGGCCCATCCAACCTTTGGATTCTAGTGAAAAATCATCATGGATTGGTCTATCGAGTTGATCAACAGATCAGCACTACATTGCAATATGATTAGTACCTTTGGACCTTCAATAGGTCAACTATACTTGACCCCAGACCTCCAAACGGCCTTGGGGTGATCCCCAAACGGTCTTGAGACCGTTTGGGTGATCTCCAAACGGTCTTGAAACCGTTTGGGCTAATCAACCCAAAATCTCAACTTAACTCATTGGAATTTCAGCACTATTTTCAATTAGGGTTTGCCTAATTGAATAGCCTTCAACTCATGATTCCTTGGGAGTTAATCCCTAAAATTCGGTGAGTCATTAGACCACATCATTAGGAACAGTAATTCCAAAAGGTCAACGCTTGTTCAACGCACTCAAACGGTCTTGAGACCGTTTTCCCAAAAAGTTCAATTAAATCAGATTGAAAATCAGCACTTAATCCAATTAGGTTTCCCTAATTGATTAAGCTTCAACTCACGATTCCTTTGGAGTTAATCCCTCAAATTTGGAGGGTTATTAATAAACATAATTATGAACAGGAATCCCAAACGGTCAACGCTTGGTCAACCATCTCAAACGGTCGTGAAACCGTTTTCTCAACCAGGTCAAGTTAATCAGGTTGAAAATCAGCACATAATTCAATCCGATTGCCTAATCGATTGACCTTCAAATCTCGATTCCTTTGGAGTTAATCCCTCAAATTTGGAGGGTTATCAGACTACATAATTAGGAACAAAATTCCCAAACGGTCAACGCTTGGTCAACCACATCAAATGGTCTTGAAACCGTTTGCTCCCAAACGGTTTCAAACCGTTTGCCCTTAAACAGTTTGCTGAAACCGCATAGCCAATCAAATTAAAACGATTTGGAGTAGCTATCAAAACGGTTTTGCTTGGTAATTTTCTTTGGATAAGCATCTAGGATGAAGTCATCATCCCCTTCCTTCGAAAAACCAAGAACAGTAACCGTTCTTGATGGAAATTGCAGCAAAGAAACAAGAGTGTATCAAATTGAAGAAATCAATCAACAAAGCATAGAGAATTGATGCAATAGCAATGTTTAAGGGTTTGAGTTATAAAACCCGCCTCCAATTGAGCTCCAAAGCTCCAATATCACTCCATTAATGGTGGATGAAGCTCTTGCAACTCCCCCTAGGCTCGTCCTAAAGCTTTTGATTGCAAAAGTTGGCTAGGGTTGAAGAGGAGATCGAAATAAGAAGGAATCCATAATTTATTTTCGATTTCCACCATGAAATCAAGGATAACGAAGGTCAAGAGCTTACCCACAGGTTGGGGTTCGTCCTTCTGGTCCTCCCTATCTTCCTTGGTCGGTTTCCAAGCTAAGATAAGAAGTGGGGTCGAAATAGCCTTTCATTTGGCTAGGAAAAGGTCTTTTTATAAAAAATTCAATGAAAGAGAAAATTCATTATTAAAATGCATTTAATTCCAAAATTGGTGCCGCCTCTTCCCCCTCAAATTCTCCTCAAAATCCTTAATGACGAGGCTATCTTCATTGCCTCTTATTCCTCTCCATTATCCATGATTTAAAGAAAATCAAATTAAGCACCTTAATGCTTATTATATTAATATCCATATGTGAGTGGGTTTTCTTTTCCTTATAATAATGGTGAGTGGAATTTCACCTACTTAGGATATTTTCGTTCCTTATCTTAGCAAAGGAACGTCCATCCTTATTCAAAATCAACCCAAAACATTTTGGTTAAAAGCCCTTCAATTATTTTTATTCATTTTTGCCCTAAATCGAATTAGGGTTTCAATTAGGCATTAATCTTGATTATTTTAATATCAAGATTCTCTCTCCTACAACTTAATTCAAATGAAGCACCCCTCTTATTTTATTTGCTCTACATGATTCCAAGAAACATTAGGGACCTTGTTGAAGTGGTAATTTGCATATTGAACCCTAGATTTTGGGTAAATTGCACTTTACTCCAAAACTAGGTTTTAATGCACAACATTGTCCAACAAGCTCTATCTTGGTGTCCAGGCTTGTGGAAACCATACTACTACATCATATTCATCCTTATGATGTCTCAACATCATAGGAAAAGCTTATCATATGCAATTTGCAAGTTAACCCCTCAACTTGGGTAATTTGCACTTTAGTCCAAAATAAGCAATCATTGCTTTAACATTGTTCAAACAGGACCAAAATTGAAACATAAGTTCCTCATGAGCCCTAATTACTTTTCACAGGATAAGTACAAGCATATAATCAACTTTTTTAAGCAAAACTCCTGGGGTTAGAACATAACCCAGGTCAGGGATGTTACAGAAACAAGCATCTCGGAGTTGGAATCTATGTTTTGACGAAGTAGTCAAAAAGTTTGGCTTTAGTCAAAATGAAGATGAACCTTGTGTTTACTAAAAGGTTAGTGGGAGCATAGTCGTATTTCTCATATTGTATGTGGATGACATACTATTGATGGGAAATGACATCCCTACTCTTTAGACAATAAAAGCTTGGCTGGATATACGATAGTGAGGAAGAGCTCGTAGGTAAAGCTAGACCGAGGCTAGATTCCAAACTGACAAAGATGACTATAGATCACAATCAGGATTTGTATTTTGCCTGAATAACAGAGTTGTGAGCTAGAAGAGTTCCAAGCAAGAGACGGTTATGGATTCTATAATAGATGTCGAATATATTTTTGCAACTAATGATGCAAAGGAAGTTGTATGGATCAAGAATTCATTTTTGAACTTGGAGTGGTTCCAAGTGCTAGTGATGCAATTGAGTTATTTTGTGACTACAACAGAGAAATTGGACAAGATCAAGAACCAAGATCGCACTAGAATTCCAAACATATTCTATGACAGTTCCAACTCATACAAGAGATCGTACAACTAGGAGATGTGAAGATTTGCAGAGTACCTATAGAAAGCAATGTGGCTAACTCGCTCACAAAAGCACTTTCACAGTAGAAACATGATGAACATGTTCGATCACTTGGATTGAGATTCATGAGTGATTGGGTATAAATTCAAGTGGGAGTCTATTAGTATGTATGCACATAGAGACTATCATTTGATGATCATAATGGGATACTATGTAAACTATTTGTAATACGATATTGATCATATCAATAAAGACAAGTTTCCAATCTATATGCTTGTGTTTTATATTGTGACATGACCACAAAACTTATAGATGTCTATAGAGTAATATAGTCAATGACATATGTCTTCGGGTTGATGACATGAATAGTGAGATCATATGTATGCTAAGAGTATGTATTCTTATTTTGTCCCTAATCAGTTGTTATGGTGGAAATATCTACAGACATCAATAACACATAAGATTAGAATGTATATTGGTTGATGAAAGAATCTCATTAGCCATGATATGAAGATATCAAAAAAATACCTAGATACTTGTTAGAGAATAGTGTTTTGGACGAACCCACCTTGAGAGTGACACATGGATACCATGATTGGTAGTTAGAGTAACATCTCATAGTGATGGTGGTGATTGTGGTTCTTAGACCTAAATTTACTACACTTATCACATGTCATTCGGTGTACATTGACATCATCTACCATGGTCTTGAATAAGGATTTCCATAAAGATGGTACTTGGGTGCACTGTGACACATGTGAATGATTGTGAGTAATGTAGATGGAATTTGTCCTTCCTATGGGAGTTTGATATTCTAGCCACATGATAAGCAAGACTGAGAAATGCATGGCCATGATGATGTGAGTCAACATGTGATATTGAACTTACATATATGTCAGACAGTATGCTCTAGTTCAAGGAACATGGATTGAACGTTGAAGAGAATGATGGTTCCATGACCCAAGTTCAATCCGAATATCAACGAAAAAGGAACTATACAATCACTGTAACACCATTCATGAATGATAATTTAAGTTGTTCTCCAACTTCCCCAATTACTTGGGTGCCAACGAAGTCTTGCTAGATACCAACCATTGCTTGTGAAATCATAATATTAATATGGATATCACTGCCAACGTAATTTGGAGCCTACTGGGTCACACACATAGGATGTGTTGGGATATGAGTATAATTGTGGATTTGATTGAAATTGTTCTGAATCACATTGATTACTAAAATGTTTATGTAACCGATTAGAATAATATTGGAATATGTTAAAATGTTTGAGCCAATTAATTGGAGTGACTCACTCTAAGTGCAAGTGGGAGTCTGTTGTTATGTATGCCCATAGAGCCATCCCGAGTGATTGCATGGAGTCAGATATTAATTAAATAATTAATATGATTTATTGGTTAATTAATTAATTTTAGAATATTCTAATTAATCCACAAGTGTTTTAACTAACACAACCTTTCTATTTATTGAAGGGTTTAGGAAACACTGCTTCCTTTTGTCTCCTATTTAAAGGGGCTTAATGGTCGATGTCTTTATGAGATATTGAGAGAGACTTTTCAATTTATACTCACATATGTAAACCCTAGCCGTCACCATCCTCATGAGAGAAAGGAGAGCATCACGACGCTAACACGTCATTGCAAAGAGGCTACTCCTTCCTACTGACTTAGGAAGTAAAATGTGGAGTTTTAGTCCATCTTTGTGGACAAAGTAGAGATGTAGACACTAAGATGTCTGCGTTTGGAGGCCGTCAACGACCATCCATATGCTCTATGAGCAGCATATATCACCACACAAAAGGAGCACCGTCGGATCTTCCGGCGACGCATTCAGAGGATGGGAGACACGTACCGTCAGTGTAAGCTAGGAGCATTGCACACCATCGTGTAGAGAGACATCTCCATGTTGGCTAAATGGACATCTATAAATCCCTTTGTTTTGATTATGACAAACATTTCATTCTTATTAATCTAACGAGCTACTTGAGTGTGCAGGATGACAAAGCAACAAGGGAAAATTCACAAGCTTACATATTTATATTTTCATGCAATGTAATCACTGTTGTAAAAACTTGTACAAAAATATAATGTACAAGTACTTAGAATTGCATGTAAATCAAGCGTTAGATTTTCCCTAGCTAAACACTACAGTTAGACAAGTCATCCCATTCAAATAAGATCACATTAGCACACTCATACATATAATTAGTGCCTAAATTGAAACATTAAAACAGGATCAATCTCGGTCGACAAACTCCTCGACCGAGACACTCTCGGTCGACAATTTTCTCGACCGAGAAAAGATCCAAAGTAGCCGTTAGACACAACAGACAAGTTAGTTGGCAGTTGGAGAAAGACGTTGCAAATCACTTGTTCCAGAGTGCCTGTCGGTCGACAAAAGTTCGACCGAGTAGGTGTCTCGGTCGACCATTCCTCGACCGAGATTGTCTCTGACAGCAACTGTAGAATTAATTAATTAGCCGTTGTTAAAGCAACAACTTTGTACCTAACGGCTAGTTAAGCACTTAGAAACCCCTAGAAGTTGTCTAGAACGTCCTTAAGCATCCTTAGGCCATTCCTATAAATAGGACAAGCCATAGGACACTCAAATTCACTGGTTTACACTTGTTACACTTGAGAAATACTTGAGCACACTTGAGCAATCTGTTGTGAGCAAATTGAGCTTTGTGAACATTGGCTACTTCCTTCTTTAGCTCATAATTCGTGTTCTATAGGCTAATATCTCCTATCCACTGCAATCACAAGTCCACACACTTGGTTAGGAGATCTATACGCTTGATCTAGGCAAATCAAGCCTTGAGCTATAAAAGATAAGTTGTAATTTTCTTTTTCTTTCTTGTTCCCTATTATTGTTTGTACTCTCCTTGCTACTCCTAGGTTGGAGGCTGCGGATTGGAGAGGGTGAATATCTTCTTGGCGAAGAAGGAGACTTTGAGCTACTTCAGAAGGCTGGTGCAACGGGAGATTACTTCTAAAGAGGAAGGCTACTTCAAGGGGGAGCTTGGAGTTACTTCATAGAAGGCTATCTCAAAGTTGGTGCACCTACTTCAAGTGAAGGCTGTTCAAAGGGTGTAAAGGAAAGTATTGTATTTTGTATAAATCCTCGAGAGGTAATAAAATAAATACTTTCAAATCCCGGTTGGGTAAGCAACCGGATAGTGGACTGACAACTATAGTATTTGCTATAGTTGGAACCACTCTAAACACCTGTCTCTTTCTTCCTATCTCAATTGTGGTTGTTTGAATTAAATAAATTGTTAAAATAATTCAAAAACTCTATTCACCCCCCCCTCTAGTGTTTTTCAATTGGTATCAGAGCGGGCTTCAAGGAACCCTAACCAAGTCTTGAAGAAATGGGTGATGGAGTACTCAACAACCTCAACCTCAAAGGGACACTTGTTGCTAGGCCTCCAGCATTCGATGGAACAAACTACCAATATTGGAAGAGAAGGATGCAGTTCTACTTCCAAGGCATCAATTGGGACCTATGGAGAATGGTGTCAACTCCATATGAGCTCCCTCAAATTCAATTTGCAGAATGGGATGCAAATACGGTAAAGCTAGCTCAAATGAATGCAAAAGCTATAAGCATTTTATATTGTTCTATATCGGTAGGAGAATTTAATAGAATATCTAATTGTGACACAGCCTATGATATTTGGCATAGATTATCCATAACCTATGAAGGAATAGTTCAAGTCAAAAATTCCAAAATTAGCATGTTTAAACAAAAGTTTGAACACTTTCGTATGGATCCTGATGAATATATTAGTGAAATGTTTGCAAAATTTTCTACTATTGTTAATGGTTTAAGTGCTCTAGGAAAACCTATCCTTGAAGAAGATCAGGTATCAAAGATCCTTCGTTCACTTCCTCCAAAATACAAGCCAAAGGTGACAACCATCGAAGAAGCAAACGACCTCACTCGACTGAAAATGGAGCAACTTATTGGCAACTTAGAAGCTCATGAAGCAACCCTAGAAGAGGAAGAAAGAAGAGCACGTGAACTTCAGCAAGGAAAGAAGAAGGATGTGGCTCTAAAAGCTTCAAAGGTTGTCACACAAGAAAGTGAGGAGTCAAGTGAAGAAGAGGGAGAAGAAGCCTTGATAGTAAATGGTAAGAAATACAGAAGATTTAAATCTAACAAAATTTCCAGCTCTTCTTCTACCCCTCCTAGGTGCTTTGAATGTGGGAAGAAAGGGCATTTCAAAAATGAATGTCCTAAAGCAAAGAAAGGAAAGAAAAGCTCACACAAGAAGAAGGGAGAAAAAGCCTATAAAGCTGCATGGGATGAGTCAAGTAGTGAAAGCGGAGAAGAAACGGTGGATTGTCTAATGGCAAGAGAAGATGATGAAGATTCTCAAGAGGTAAGCCTACTTGATCTTTCTAAAGAAGAGTTAGTTACTAGTCTACAAGAAATTCATGATAAGTATGTTGATATCAAGAAGAAACTAAAAAAGGTTATCAAATCAAATGATGAGCTAAGTGCTAAATTAGATACTCTTTCTTCTGACAAGAATAACATTGATCTTGAAAATTTGTCTTTAAAAACATCCTTGGATGATTGCACTAGAAATTTACTCACTTTAGAAACAAATGTTGATCTTCTTTCTAAATAAAAGACTGACTTGTTATCTAAACTAAAAGATTTTCAGACTCAACCTATTTTGTGTAACCATCTAGACTATGATAATATTATAAAAGAAAAAGATTCATTGCTATCTGAATTAGATCAAGCAAGAAAAGATTTACACAAGAAAACGAATGGTATTGCTAAGCTGCAGAGAGAAATTTATGAGTTAAGAAGAAAAGATATACTTGATAACATCCTAAGTGACATGTATTTTACTACGCGCTTAAACGCAAGTATACGCGTCGAGTAATATAGGCCTTGTGAGGCCCGAGTCGAACTCAGGGATACGTGAATTATTGGGGACTTTTACTAACTAATCGCAATCAGCTAGAACGATTAACAAAGTAGGGTTTTGTTGTTCAAATTAAAAAGAAAATAAAAATCAAACAAAGAAAACAATCAATTAAAGGTTAATTTAATCAATTCAAAAGGATATCTTTAGGATGGCGGTTTCACCGCGGGTCAACATTGTATTAGGTTTCATATAATTACTCACACTTCTCTCTCTATCCAGGTAGTGGCCTGAAATGAGAATTACCCACTGTCATGGTGTAATTCACTACTTAGGTTTAGGTTGATTCCACCGTCGTAGTAATCATTCCCCTAAACTAAGCGCATTAAAAACGGTCCCTCAGTTCCCACCATTAATTTCACAACTCCTTTATCAAGGGTTTTATTAATTAATGTAGATTTCGTCTCTTTTCAACCGTTAATCCTTATGTCAAAGTGATTAAGGGTATTAAGTTATTATTATGGTGATCAAGCATAACAATAGAAATGGAGAAAACGAATCTATTCCACGGATTTGAGAGAAAAATATGAATTATTGATATAAAAATGTCATACAATGCATTTCCGGGCTACTCTCGGTCCTAAAGATTGAAGGTTTTAGCCTCTCACGTTCATCTCACACGAATACATGGTAGAAATTGGGGAATTCATAAGAAAAACGGGAAATAAATGGGAAAACCCCTGAACGGAGAAGAATCGGTGGATCCTTGGCGTAGAACACGAGCTTCCCCGCCTGTCGGTGGTGGAAATCGTCTTCGGCAGCGTCCGAATCACCCGGGATGAGCTTCTGGCCTCCGTTCTCCTTTTTCTCCTTCTCGGCACTCGTGCAATGCGATATGAGATCCCCCCTCCTCTGGGCGGCCGTCATTAGGTATAAGTCCCTAATTAGGTCGTCAAATAACAACAGCCGTCCGATCGAGATCAAAACAGATCCAACGCATATCTGCCGGCGTCGATACCATCGACGCAGGTCGATGGTATCGACCCAGCGGATTAGCGGCAGCTTTCCTTTCTTTTAGTCTGAGCACCTGTGGTGATCTCGATACCATTGACTTGGGCGTCGATGGTATCGACTCCTGTAGCGTCGGTTTTGTCTTCTAGCGACGTTGTAGCTCTCCTTGTGTCGATGGCATCGACTTTCGTCGATGGTATCGACTGCATCCTCGCCAGCAACCTGAAGTGATCTCGATGCCATCGACTTAGGTGTCGATGGTAGCGACTCTGTATTGCTCTTCTCGGCTGAAAACCCGTGGCTTGGTCGATGGTATCGACGGAAGCAGATACTTGTTTTTCCTGAAATTTCACAACAAGACCAAGTAAATCCACACAATTTATAATAAGATGATAAATGATGCTCACAATAGTAAAACAAAGGGGATTTGATATAATATGATGACAAAGACCAAATTAAGTGAATTATGAAATATTATCCATGAAAATGAGTAATTAGAGCACAAAACACATATGAAATAGGTCTATAAATGCGACTCAAATTCATCGCATCAAACTCCCCTAAGCTTAAACATTGCTCTCCCTCGAGCAACTAATCCTTAGAATAGGATTGCAGATGTCAACTAAAAATCAACACATCACCCCACATTCCACATGACTCCCACTGAACGTTCTCAAACCGGCCTTTCCTAATCACAGAACAATAATTACCCTGCAGGCGACAATAATCATCAATAAGAAAAATTATCCTTCAAACCTATGAACACTATCACATAAGGCAGTTAACATAATAAGGTTCGCCGATTCAGCATTGGTGCATCTTGTGATCGCCTACACTACGTTGCTCGCCCTAACTACCATCTACATGGAAGCAGTTCTCCTGATAAACATGAGTGAGGAGAAAATCACAGTGGCCTACCAATCCGAGCAACGGGTAGATGGAATGGGTGGCTTGTGAAAGAATCTTGGAAGTATTACACAGTTTCAACATGCACATAACAAAATGTCCTAAATGATGCAAATGCACATTGAAAATGCCCTAATGCTTAAAATTGGGTGGAATGATGCATGCACTAACCTTCCTCCTCAAAATGAGATGGAAATCTAATTAAGCCACATCATGTACTCAATTTCCCTGTTATGCAAGTGATATCATGATCCTTTCTCCCTCTTATTCCATTTCCTTCCAACTTCTCCTTTTTTTATTTTCTCAATTTTTTTTCAGATTTTCAAAATGTTTTTTTAGCCCACATATCCATAATTGCTTAGAGATACATGTGTTAGGCTATTTTCTTCATGATTGGAAATCTTTGTACTATTTCGAGGGTATGGAACAATTTAGATCACTTTTTAAGACAACCTGAGGTACATGGTGTACTTATGTGTGAAAATCATGAAAGTTATGAGTGCAACTACATGACATGCACCTAAAGGTAATGTGCATGAATCACTATACATTTTTTTTCATTTTATGCAAAAGTATGAAAATAACAATGAAAATCCTATCTACATGCTATGCACGCAAGAAGGAATTAAAACTGTACTTTACTTCCAATTCTTTGGTAAATTATGGAAAAATATGAAGTGGAATGATCACAAGATTAAGTTACTGAACCTTAGAAAAATATCATGTGTCCCTCCTTACTGACATGTGTAGTAGTTCAAAGGGTTCTTTCTCTTATATCCAATTAAGGTCTCATTACCATTTGATTAGGTTAGGCTCGAACAACCGTTACTATCCACTTTTCATGAGTCAATGGGGGTGTGGGTGTGACATATTGCTTCAAAGTTGACATAATCAATCATTTTTCATAGGACAAGTTCCCCAAGGACAACCAAGTCAAGCTATCCAAAAGACACAGAAATTTTAAAATTCCCTTAGATTCCCCATGAAAACAGTGAGATGACAACTTTTACGACATCCACAGTTACACTAGATAGATGTGGATCCTAAAAAAAACTAAAAATGCAAGAAACAAATAGCAAATAACCACTAAAAATAACAAAAGAAAAAGATAGAGTTGTTCCAGCTACCCCCCTAAGCTTGAATTCGACTATGGCCTCATAGTCAAAAACAATCTTAAGAGTGGAACAGAGATACCAGATCAGTCTGATGGTGGTGGAGGCGGGTATTGCGGGGCCGTAGGGTCCGGATTTGCTCTGGATGACACTTGGTGCAAGTGGAGGAAGAAATCGTTGAAGATGTGACTTCATTTGACCAATAACCCCGTCTTGAATAACTGACCCCAACACTGCTGTGTGCCCGTCGATACCATCGACGGAAGTCGATGGTATCGACTCGCTGATTAGGGCAACTGCCTCGTGAGTCCGGCCGCTGCCGTTTTCATTTGTAAATGTCGATACCATCGACCTGTGTGTCGATGGTATCGACTCTACTGAGTCGATTTCTTCTGAAAATCTCCAGAGATCTCGATGGTATCGACTGGCATGTCGATACCATCGACCTTTATTGCGTAGCCTGCCTGTAGGTATGTCGATACCATCGACGAGACTGTCGATAATATCGACTCAGTGCGATTTTTGCAGCTGTTAACCTGAACCTATGTCGATACCATCGACCAGTGTGTCGATGGTATCGACCCTGCCTGTGCCTGCACATCAAACAAACGGATCAAGGTATCTTCTTTACACTAAAATTTAAACGAAATAAAAGCAATCTACGATTATAACTAAACTATCCTAATGTACCAATGGTTGGGTTGCCTCCCAACAAGCGCCCTTCTTTAGTGTCTTAGGCTAGACGGTGTGACAATCATCATCTTTTCACCTTGGAAACTGGGCTTAGAGGATCATTCGGTAATTTGAATTCGATTCGATCTCCTCCAATACCCAAGGACAAAGTCCCTCTCCCTAAGGCAGTCACGACGTCCGCTGTTGCTTGAAACGGCCTTCCTAGAAGAATTTCACAGCTTTGGAGTGGTGGCATATTCATGACGACAAAGTCCACCGGAAATATGAATCTGTCCACTTTGACTAAAACATCTTCACATACTCCATAGGGTCTCACAGTAGACCCATCCGCCAATTCAATTGTTGCGGCTGACCTCTGTATCTCTTTTAACCCCAGCTTTTGAATTGTCGCCAAAGGCATGAGATTTATGCTAGCGCCAGAATCACATTGTGCTTTTTGAAAATGTTGACCACCTATTGAGCACGGTATGTAAAAACCTCCTGGGTCCTTTCTCTTCTTTGGTGAACTCCCATGAATCATAGAGCTCACTGTCTCATTCATCCAATAAATTTCATCATCTTTTATCCGCCTCTTCTTATTTATGATTTCTTTAATGAACCTCCCATAGGCGGGTACTTTCTCGATCATCTCCACTAACGGAACGTTGATGTGGAGTTTTCGGAATATCTCCAGGAATTTCTTAAAATGACGATGCTCTTTCTTCGACTTCGGATTGACCGAATCCAAAACATGAGCTGCATCAACACGCCTATGAGGTAGCACATAAGAGCTTTTCGGGGGTACCTCCCCTAAGCTTGCTTCAATCACTCCCTCGGACGTGGTATTTGGCGAGACATCCTCAATAGTAGCAACTTGTTGTGGTTCCTCTCTCGCCTTAGATGTCTCCACATGTGCACAAACAACTTGCACTTGTTCTTCCTGCCTAGGTGGAGATACAATATTCACAACTCTTTGTGATTTTCTGAAGAAAGGGTTTCCGCCCGGCAATCCATAGTACATGCGTGGATATGGTATCGCCGGTGTTGCATTCACATTGAAAGTCATTTTTCATTCTTCTACAGCTTCTTGCACCTGAGATTCCTCCTCAGTGCTCACCACAGACATATACTTGACCTGATGGTGTGCTTGGGCCACATTTGCATTCTCGGCAGGTTTCTGTTGATTGGCGTGCTTGATGGCCGCCACTTCACTCGAAATCTGTGCCACGGTGGTTTCCAATGCCCGCATCTGTGCTCCATGGCTTTGCAGCATCTGCCCAAATTTTGTTAGAATGTAACCTTGAGATTGTAATTGTTTACCAAACATGGCCATCATCTCTTGGTTTTGCTGAACCATTTGACTTAGCAATTCAGTGTTCTTTTCCTCGGTTCTTTGCTGTGGTTTGGCATCCGGATCCTGCAGAAAATTATTCGGATCCTTCCATGCAAACTTCTTATCCTTCCTCCATGCATAATCACTGTTCCTATAGCCTTGTTGTTGCATGAATTTTATTTGGGCTTCCTCATTCTCAGATGCATCTTCTTTAGTTAGCAGCTTCTTGGCTAGAAGATCTAGCTTATCGTTCAGCTCCCTAACTATTCTGGATTCACCAGCAGCCTTGACCTGTTCCACTGCACCTCTGTCTCTTTCTCCCCAGGATTGCTTTCGTGCCATATTCTTCAGTATTTCCCAGCATCTCGTATCAGTGTTGTTCAAGAAAAATCCGGAGCCAGCCGAGTCCAAATTGCTTCTATCATGCTCGGAGAGAGCAAAGTAGAAGATCTTCACTTGGGTTTCCTTGTCCAGTCCATGGTGTGGACATCTCCTCAACATGACTTGGAATCGCTCCCAAGTCTCAGAATAAGTTTCACCCGCCTGTTGGGTGAAATTGTGGATCTTCCGGATCATATCATTGGTCTTCTCAGGAGGGAAGAACCTCTCGAAGAAAACCTCCACCATGTGATCCCATGATTCAACAAACTCATCGTCGAGGTTATGAAGCCACTCTCTTGCCACTCCAGCCAAGGAACTCAGGAATAACTTGAGGTAGAGCACATCCTGTGGAAATCGATCTATCTTCACCATATCACAGTTCTCCACGAACTGGCTGATGTGGGCCACTGGATCTTCATTTTTTAATCCGTGAAATGTGTTTGATTTAACCAGGTTAATCAATGCTGGATCGATCTTGTAGGTTGGAATGTTTAGCCCCTATTTCTTTATAGGCCCCTTTGATGCCGAGGAAGAAGACGCCTTGATCTTCTCCCATATTGTCTGTGCTTCAGCCATTGCTTCTTCTTGTTCTTGCTCAGATTCAGAATTTATATCACTTTGGTGCTCCTGCTCGTAGTAGTCCTCGTCCTCTGGTCCCGCAGATGGAACCTCAGGTGTGCGATTCGCGTATTCAGTACTACGCGTATGCACCATGCAAAGTACCTGAAATATGAAAATCGGGGTTCAGTACAATGCTTTGAACGAGTAAACACAATTATAGAGAAATATAGGAATTTTTTAAAATTGTTTTAGAATAAAATAAAATAAATGTGGCCTAGAGTGGCCGCTCTTAGCACTCAAAGTGCCAATAATTCGCCGTATCTCCGGCAACGGCGCCAAAAACTTGACGTGTATTTTACTACGCGCTTAAACGCAAGTATACGCGTCGAGTAATATAGGCCTTGTGAGGCCCGAGTCGAACTCAGGGATACGTGAATTATTGGGGACTTTTACTAACTAATCGCAATCATCTAGACCGATTAACAAAGTAGGGTTTTGTTGTTCAAATTAAAAAGAAAATAAAAATCAAACAAAGAAAACAATCAATTAAAGGTTAATTTAATCAATTCAAAAGGATATCTTTAGGATGGCGGTTTCACCGCGGGTCAACATTGTATTAGGTTTCATATAATTACTCACACTTCTCTCTCTATCCGGGTAGTGGCCTGAAATGAGAATTACCCACTGTCGTGGTGTAATTCACTACTTAGGTTTAGGTTGATTCCACCGTCGTAGTAATCATTCCCCTAAACTAAGCGCATTAAAAACGGTCCCTCAGTTCCCACCATTAATTTTACAACTCCTTTATCAAGGGTTTTATTAATTAATGTAGATTTCGTCTCTTTTCAACCGTTAATCCTTCTGTCGAAGTGATTAAGGGTATTAAGTTATTATTATGGTGATCAAGCATAACAATAGAAATGGAGAAAACGAATCTATTCCACGGATTTGAGAGAAAAATATGAATTATTGATATAAAAATGTCATACAATGCATTCCCGGGCTACCCCCGGTCCTAAAGATTGAGGGTTTTAGCCTCTCATGTTCATCTCACACGAATACATGGTAGAAATTGGGGAATTCATAAGAAAAACGGGAAATAAATGGGAAAACTCCTGAACGGAGAAGAACCGGTGGATCCTTGGCGTAGAACACGAGCTTCCCCGCCTGTCGGTGGTGGAAATCGTCTTCGGCAGCGTCCGAATCACCCGGGATGAGCTTCTGGCCTCCGTTCTCCTTTTTCTCCTTCTCGGCACTCGTGCAATGCGATATGAGATCCCCCCTCCTCTGGGTGGCCGTCATTAGGTATAAGTCCCTAATTAGGTCGTCAAATAACAACAGCCGTCCGATCGAGATCAAAACAGATGCAACGCATATCTGCCGGCGTCGATACCATCGACGCGGGTCGATGGTATCGACCCAGCGGATTAGCGACAGCTTTCCTTTCTTTTAGTCTGAGCGCCTGTGGTGATCTCAATACCATCGACTTGGGCGTCGATGGTATCGACTCCTGTAGCGTCGGTTTTGTCTTCTAGCGACGCTGTAGCTCTCCTTGTGTCGATGGCATCGACTTTCGTCGATGGTATCGACTGCATCCTCGCCAGCAACCTGAAGTGATCTCGATGCCATAGACTTAGGTGTCGATGGTATCGACTCTGTATTGCTCTTCTCGGCTGACAACCTGTGGCTTGGTCGATGGTATCGACGGAAGCAGATACTTGTTTTTCCTGAAATTTCACAACAAGACCAAGTAAATCCACACAATTTATAATTAGATGATAAATGATGCTCACAATAGTAAAACAAAGGGGATTTGATATAATATGATGACAAAGACCAAATTAAGTGAATTATGCAATATTATCCATGAAAATGAGTAATTAGAGCACAAAACACATATGAAATAGGTCTATAAATGCGACTCAAAATCATCGCATCACTAAGCATTGGTAATGTTTTCAACGGAAGAAAAGGTTTGGGATATACTCCAAAGAAAAATCAACCCAAAAGAACTCAAACTATGTTTGTACCCAAGAACACAACGTCTAGAAAGAGAAATGAAGTTGATTCTATTACTTGCCATTTTTGTTTATGCCTTGGACACTATTTCTTTTCATGCCCTCATAAAGCTAAGGATTCCGAGTTAGTTTGGGTCCCAAAACCTCAAACTTAGTAGAATCAAATAGAATTTAGTTGAGATATGACAAAAAATCTCCATCTTGCTATTTATATTGTCTTATCTCAACTAAACAAAAGATTTCATGCTTATTGTTAATTTTCTGCATTATTGTACTGAAATAGAAACTTTGTCGGTCGAAGTATTGTCGACCGAACCATTAATCGGTCGAAGAATTGTCGACCGACCGAATGTCTGTAACATATCAAAATTTACAGCAATTATTTCGGTCGAAAATTGGTCAACCGAGCTACATTTCTGTGTTTTCCAGTTTGAAATACAGTAGTCTTCTCGATCGACAATTTGTCGACCGAGACATATGTCGGTCGAACAATTGTCGACCGACTGGACTTCTGATTCAGAACTTTTATACAAATCTGTACTTAAATGATTCTAACCATATCGGAACATCACATGGGTACCAAAATCTACATTTTAATGCAGGAATGGGTGGTTGACAGTGGATGTTCCAAACATATGACCGGAAACAAGGATGCATTCCAAACCTTTGAAGAAAAGAAAAGTGGAACAGTCACCTTTGGAGACAATGGTAAGGGAAAAATCGTTGGAATAAGTAATGTTGGTACAAACCTCGAAATAAATAATGTTCTACTCGTTGATGGTTTGCACCATAATTTGATAAGTGTTAGTCAATTATGTGATAGTGGTTATGATGTGTTATTTAACAAAACTTGCTGCAAGTTATTGATAGAAAACACTACAAATGTTGTTTATGAAGGAAATAGAGTTGGAAATCTTTATATTCTTAAACCTAACTCTATGAAATCAGTAGTGGGAAAATGCTTGCTTGCAAATGAAAACACCTTACAAGTATGGCATAAAAAGCTAGGACATGCTAGTTCACATGTTATTAAAAAGTTAGTGAAATATGATCTTGTTCGTGGATTGCCTACTTTATCTTTTGATCAAGTTGAAAACTGTGAACCATGCACAATGGGAAAGCAAATCAAAACCTCTTTTAAACCAAAACATGTACTTAGCACTAGTAGGTCCTTAGAATTAATTCATATGGATTTATTTGGACCCATGAGGACACAATCTATTGGTGGTAAAAGATATTGTTTTGTTATTGTTGATGATTATAGTAGATACACATGGGTACACTTTATTGCAACTAAAGATGATACTATTCATGTTTTTATACAATTTTGTTCCAAAATTGAAAATCTATTACAAAGCAAAATATGTACCATTAGAAGTGATCATGGTGGAGAATTTGAAAACCATACATTTGAAGAGTTTTGTACATCTCAAGGGTACACTCATAATTTTTCTGCTCCACGCACCCCACAACAAAATGGTATAGTTGAAAGGAAAAATCGATCACTGCAAGAAATGGCTAGAACTATGATGCTTGAACATAACACACCCAAAACCTTTTGGGCTGAAGCTGTAAACACTGCATGCTATGTGCTAAATAGAGTAACTGTTCACTCTCATTTAAAGAAAACTCCATATGAACTAATACATTCTAAGAAACCTAGAGTTGATTATTTTCATACCTTTGGCTACACATGCTATATCTTAAATACCAAAGATGATAGAGATAAGTTTGACTCAAAATCACACAAATCATTCTTTTTGGGATATTCCACTTCTAGCAAAACTTTTAGAGTATATAACACTATATCTAGAAAAGTTGAGGAATCTATTCATGTTTCTTTTCATGAAGAATCCAAATCTGAAAATCTAGAAATCATAGATCTCACTAATCAATTCGAAAATTTAAACATACCAAACGATAGTGAGAAAGGTTCTACAAATAATCACCAAGCTGAACCACAACCTACACCTAGACTTATTAAAGATCATCCTCAAGAATTAATTATTGGAGATCCTAATGATAAAGTCAAAACTCGTTCTTCCTTTAAAGATGTTACAAACATGGCTTTTGTTTCTATCATTGAACCTAAAAAGATATCTGAAGCTCTTAAAGATGACTATTGGATAATAGCCATGCAAGAAGAATTGAATCAATTCACTAAAAATGATGTATGGGATTTAGTTCCTAAACCACAAGATAAAACCATAATAGGAACTAAATGGGTTTTTAGGAACAAGCTAAATGAGTCAGGGGAAGTAATAAGGAATAAAGCTCGGTTAGTAGCACAAGGATATAATCAACAAGAAGGAATAGATTTTGATGAAACGTATGCACCGGTAGCTAGACTTGAAGCTATTAGAATGTTACTAGCTATTGCTGCACATAAAAACATCAAACTCTACCAAATGGATGTAAAAAGTGCATTTCTAAATGGCATCATTCAAGAAGAAGTATATGTTGCCCAACCACCTGGTTTTGAAATACCGGAAAAAGGTGACTATGTTTATAAACTTAAGAAAGCACTTTATGGTTTAAAACAAGCACCTAGAAATTGGTATGAAAGGCTCAAGACATATCTTTTTGATAATGGTTTTTCTATTGGAAATTCAGATTCTACTTTATTTTTCAAAACATATACATCTGATTTCCTTGCTGTGCAAATATATGTTGATGATATTATTTTTGGAGCTTCTAATGATTCATTGTGCACACAGTTTAGTGATATTATGCAAAAAGAATTTGAAATGAGCCTCATGGGTGAACTAACCTTCTTTCTTGGTTTTCAAATTAAGCAAACACCTGCCGGAATATTCATAAGCCAAGAAAAATATACTAAAGAACTCTTAACACGTTTTGGGATGGATCAGTGCAAACATGCTACTACTCCTATGGCTACTTCTATTAAAATTGATAAGGATGAAAATGGGGAACCTATTGATGATTCCTTATATAGAGTCATGATTGGTAGTTTTCTTTACTTAACTGCTTCTAGACCGGACATTATGTTTCCAGTTGGTCTTTGTGCTCGATTTCAATCGCAACCTATGCACTCTCATTTTCTAGCAGTTAAACGAATTCTTTGTTATCTAGCTGGCACTACTTGTTTTGGTTTATGGTATCCAAAAGGACAATCCTTGGATTTTAAAGCTTATACTGATGCGGATTATGCTGGTTGTCGCCTTGATCGCAAGAGTACTAGTGGTGGTTGTTTCTTGTTAGGGAGAGCTTTAGTATCTTGGTTTAGCAAGAAACAAAATACGGTTGCCCTATCTACAACTGAAGCTGAATATATGGCAGCTGGATCTTGTTGTGCTCAAGTGCTTTATATGCAACAAGTATTAAACGATTATGGTTTTACTCTTTCATCTACGCCTATTTTTTGTGACAACACGAGCGCTATAAATTTAGCACACAATCCTATTCTACACAGCCGAGCTAAACATATTGAAATCCGTCATCATTTTTTTAAGGGATCACATCTCCAAGAATCATGTTTCCCTTCATCATGTTGATACGGAAGATCAATTGGCTGATATTTTTACAAAACCACTTCCACTAGATCAATTTAACAAAATTAGGAAGAAATTACTTATCACTTCTTTGGAAGATGTTTTCTTTGATATTTGTGCTACTTAAACAAAAACTCTTAATTACATCATGATATTTTGGCTTCTAAATGGACATCTTTTTCATTAGATTTTGATGGGACATCTAATTAAGGGGGAGTTTTTACTTCTAAACGGATATATTTTTGAAATGACAAAGGGGGAGAAATAAATATAAAACTAAAACTTTAATACTCAATCAATGAGTTTCATAAATAAACTCTTGGCTTTACATTGAAAGTTGCTATATTCCCTAGTGAATTGGATTTCATGTTCCATAATTCAAGGGGAATAATAAGCACACATTTTATAAACAAGAGGAAAAGCTACAAAACGTAATCTAAAGGTATGAAACTCATATGGTTTATGTTTCCTTTATTTATATTTTTGGAAATGTTTGTCATCTTCAAAAAGGGGGAGATTGTTGGCTAAATGGACATCTATAAATCCCTTTGTTTTGATTATGACAAACATTTCATTCTTATTAATCTAACGAGCTACTTGAGTGTGCAGGATGACAAAGCAACAAGGGAAAATCCACAAGCTTACATATTTATATTTTCTTGCAATGTAATCACTGTTGTAAAAACTTGTACAAAAATATAATGTACAAGTACTTAGAATTGCATGTAAATCAAGCGTTAGATTTTCCCTAGCTAAACACTACAGTTAGACAAGTCATCCCATTCAAATAAGATCACATTAGCACACTCATACATATAATTAGTGCCTAAATTGAAACATTGAAACATGATCAATCTCGGTCGACAAACTCCTCGACCGAGACACTCTCGGTCGACAATCTTCTCGACCGAGAAAAGATCCAAAGTAGCCGTTAGACACAACAGACAAGTTAGTTGGCAGTTGGAGAAAGACGTTGCAAATCACTTGTTCTAGAGTGCCTGTCGGTCGACAAAAGTTCGACCGAGTAGGTGTCTCGGTCGACCATTCCTCGACCGAGATTGTCTCTGACAGCAACTGCAGAATTAATTAATTAGCCATTGTTAAAGCAACAACTTTGTACCTAACGGCTAGTTAAGCACTTAGAAACCCCTAGAAGTTGTCTAGAACGTCCTTAAGCATCCTTAGGCCATTCCTATAAATAGGACAAGCCATAGGACACTCAAATTCACTGGTTTACACTTGTTACACTTGAGAAATACTTGAGCACACTTGAGCAATCTGTTATGAGCAAATTGAGCTTTGTAAACATTGGCTACTTCCTTCTTTAGCTCATAATTCGTGTTCTATAGGCTAATATCTCCTATCCACTGCAATCACAAGTCCACACACTTGGTTAGGAGATCTATACGCTTGATCTAGGCAAATCAAGCCTTGAGCTATAAAAGATAAGTTGTAATTTCCTTTTTCTTTCTTGTTCCCTATTATTGTTTGTACTCTCCTTGCTACTCCTAGGTTGGAGGCTGCGGATTGGAGAGGGTGAAGATCTTCTTGGCAAAGAAGGAGACTTTGAGCTACTTCAGAAGGCTGGTGCAACGAGAGATTACTTCTAAAGAGGAATGCTACTTCAAGGGGGTGCTTGGAGTTACTTCATAGAAGGCTATCTCAAAGTTGGTGCACCTACTTCAAGTGAAGGCTGTTCAAAGGGTGTAAAGGAAAGTATTGTATTTTGTATAAATCCTCGAGAGGTAATAAAATAAATACTTTCAAATCCTGGTTGGGTAATCAACCGGGTAGTGGACTGACAACTATAGTATTTGCTATAGTTGGAACCACTCTAAACACATGTCTCTTTCTTCCTATCTCAATTGTGGTTGTTTGAATTCAATAAATTGTTAAAATAATTCAAAAACTCTATTCACCCCCCGCTAGTGTTTTTTACTCCAGACTTGATCTGTGACAAGGTATATCCCACAAACACTCTTTCTAAATACATTGTTGTCGATGAAATCCTATTGCGGGTTGCATAGAAATATATTTCATTTTGTTGCTTTCGTCGTGCATGTTTCCTCCATGAAAGCCAAGAGCCCGACCTTACACCTATGTTGAAATCTTGACTCCACCTTAACCACGAGAGAGAGAGAGAGAGAGAGAGTACCCATAGAGATATTGAAGGACCAAAGTACCAATCACTTGGTTTTCCACTAATGAGGTTAACAAAAGGTAGCTTTCAAACTCTTAGTGGATGAAGAAGTAGCTTTTGAGATCCAACGATAGTCGCTGACCACCAAATAGGGACATAATATTTTCTATAAATAAATCACATTAACAATATTAAAGTTGAAACTTTCATAAGGTAGCATTCTAAACTTACATAAAAACCCATGAACATTGTGTTATATCTGCATCTAATGCTATTGTATCATGATCTTATTACTTTTTTCAAGTTACATGAATACGAGTTTGTATATATAGTAATACTAGGTCTACATATATAGTAATGGTGGTTCTTTGATTATTTCAATAGTAGATAATCATATATTGAGTATGAAATCTATCAATATTCAATTAATTTAAATCCCATTCATTGACTATTATTTGTCTCATTATCTATTTCAGTGTATTCTCAGCCACTCCTCTTAGTACCAGAGTGGAGACCGATGGAGGGGAAAAGAACCAAGTGTTTTAACAAAAATACCAAAATGGATAAGTAAGTGTCCCTCCCCTTCATTCACTGTGTACCTAACATAGTGTATGCATTGTCAACTAAAACAACAATTGTTAACTTAAAATCACATATTGCATAATGCCTTATGTTGGTATCATGTACTGCAACATTTATTGAAAATATGAGTTGATATTTTGAAGGATAATTGTATCTTATCAAAAACTGTATCTGGTATATGTAGTGGAAACTAATGTTTGTAATGATTCCATAATCATGTCTCACTTTTTAGGTCTAGAAAGTCAATAATATGTCTCTGAGCACCCTAAAAACATTATCATATAAAAATACCCCCAACTAAAATCAATCGTTGGCTCATGTGTTATTGAATCTTGGCCATAGATAGTGCATTATAGATACAAACTTCCACTAGAATCTTTGATGATCTTCGACCACCATGTTAGTCAATGTGCTCTCCTTTGGCAAGGCATTCCACCTGAAGATGTACCAAAATCTCCTTCCTTTCCCACCAAACTGGATCCTCTACATCCTGAAGAAACACATTGGTTGGATAGGTTGTCTTCACCATGTCAGATTCTTTGTCGTACATCTTCGATATGGTCCTTCTAGATTGACCTTCTATGAATAATGGGAAGGCTTCATCAGAAAAGTTGGTATTGTTTATGGGGACCTTACATTGACTCGGTCTCATGCTTCAACCTCCACATCAGATTAACGTCACCCAAAATCAAAAGCTACCTCAATCACAACCTTATTGTAGGGAAATATGGGCACAAAGTAGGTAGCAGACCTAAAGCCTCCACTCTCACTTGTATTTCACAAGTCCTATTCAACTCGTTAGGTCCTAAGTGCAAGGGCATGATGCTATGGTTCGACAATAAAGAACCATTAGATTCCATGGTGATCAAACTTAAGGAGGAAGTGGTAGGGATAGATCATGCTACTTCTATATTTTCAACAAATTTGTTGAGCTTGTAACATACCATACTAGAACCCTACCCTAGTAGTTTTACCCTTTTGACTTAGCCAAACAACGATAAGCTAATACATGCAATTAGGCCAATAATGGAACATAAAATATGACACCTCAAGTATATAAGGGAATACATAATACTTTGCGCTTAATAATGGCTCATTTGGATGATAATAAGAAATTAAAGAACTTAATTGGATAAATAATGAATTAATGGGCCACTAGTGGGCCATATGACATATCTCATTAAATGAAGTTCCAAAAATAAAATCCAAGTTTAGATTTGTGTTCCTTGGGTCCCGATTTCCTTGGGAGTCGAGTTTCACATTATTCACATGATAATAATTCATTTAACTCGAATTGGAAAAGAAGATGTGAGTTTTCTCTAAAAATATCAAATAAAATAATCAATGACTCTAAAAGAGGAAAATAATCTTAGATTCATAATATACATAATAAATATAGCCTTTGGGTGAATTTTCATCCAATTTGGAGAAAGTTTGCTTAAAAGGTTAAATCAGGAGAGAGAAAGTGTGTAGAACCTTCAAAATATTAAATAAATGCTCAAACAACTCCAAAATATATTATTAATGGAAAATTCGTATCCAACACATTAAATATGACTTGTGGGTCAAGTTTCATCAAATTTGGATAATCCTAATGCCATTAATGAAAGATGAAAGAGAAAATGTGATTCAATTTGTTTAACCCATTAAAGGTTTCCAAAAAGAAAAACTAAGTGTATATTCAGAATCTACATGTTTAACTTAACTTACGTGAAATTTTTGGTTTAATTTGGATAAGTCTAGAACCCCTAAATGAGGAAAGAGAAAATACATGCATTAATTGGATTTCACTTTGTTTAATTCGATTTATTTTCCTGTTTTCTCACGTAAGTCGTTATCTCGCACTCTTTACATTTATTTGATGATTTTGGACCGTTAGATGTGTGATCTGACGGTTGTGGGTTGTCTCCTACCTTGGGTAGGAGTCTGCCCGATGATGTATAGTAGTTGTGAGTTTCGCATTTTCCATTCTCTCTCGATTCTTGACAAAATCTTTTGATGCCTTTCCCAAATGATTCCTTTCCTGATTCTGATTCCAATGATCCTTAGTTTGTCCTCTAAAACCCTATATATATGAAACCGCCAATTCCTTCTTCTCCAACATTTTTCACATGCATTCTCTTCGTGCTCATCCTACTCATGAAATTACCCAGAAAGAACCCCCAACCGTCCTTCTCTTCTCCTTTGGCCTCAATTGGACTAGGAAGTGCAAGGAGTAGTCGGGCCTACTTAGTTTCTCCTCCAGTGACCTTGGCGGCACCCCAACCATCTCTGCTTCTTTCAGTTCAATTAATTTGCCAGTGAGCATCCCTGGACCCTTCTTTACCTTTTCCTTTTTACACTTTCACCCACGTATTCGTCTACCTCCCGGTTGACAGGCATGGTCTGAGTTTGGATTTTGATCTTTTTCGACGAGCTTCCTGCTTGTTCCCTTCACAAGTTTGTACTCGATCTAGCTTGGTTAGCTTCGGTCGAGTCTTTTCTTTGTTTTCGTAGCTTCTTCATCGGAGCCTCATGGTTCATTTGGATCATCGCATATGGTCACTGTTTTGTTGTTGGTGTTTTACTCATAGTAGGTCCACTCATGGTGTTTTCTTATTGTTGTGCGGATATACTTGGCTCCCCACCTTCGTGGTGCTTTACTGTAGCTCCTGGATTTGAGACCATGATCTTTCAGGCACTCCAGCTCTTTGTGGCTTCATGCCTGGAGATGCCCAACACCATGGCGCATGGTTGCGGGTGGCCAAGATGCCCAATTGTGATCTCCCTCTCTTACCCCTCATTCTTCTTTCTTTCTTTGTTTTATCGCCTAGGGGCAAAACTATCTTTTCACACAGTTATACATCCTTTGCTTTGCCCTAGTCTTCTTAGTGTTGTCTTAGTCGCTAGTTGACTTGGGCGGCTCTGAGTGGCCGGCCCAAGCTAGTGTGGCATCTCTCTCTCTTCCTTGTTTCAAACGATGTAGATGACTTGTAATTTCCTGATTGGTTGATGCATAAAAATTAATAACTATTAATGGATCATTAGAAAAATATTGAAAAATATTCGTTGAAATCAGAAAAATAAGATCTAACTAATGGAATATGTTTTCATAATTGAATCTAAAGATTAATAATAGGTGTTTTCAATGGATCTAATTAAGGATGAATTAATATAATAAAATATGTTTTGAACTCCTAATAACATAAACTAAAATGTGGCACAATTTTCATAACCTAATTTACAAAATGATAAAAAGGTGGTTTTTAGGGTTTGGATAATGTGTATGATTTTGACATAAAATTCGAATATGTGTTTATTAGGCTCTTTGATGACCTAGACTTGGATCTAGAAGTGCTTTGGAATTTTGACTCTGATATTGAGGTATGTTGTATTCCCTATTACTTCATGTTGAGCAATTCACCTATATTTTGTCTTTGTCTTGGTCCTACGGACAATAGCCTATACACATTGCTCTTATCTCTTATTATCATGGTTCGTGTGGACTATCTTACTTGTTATGGACTTAGATATTCTCTTGGTATCTATCTTGTGCATTCTTGCACTTTGGACTTGTTGATGACATGTATCCACTATGATGTGGTGTTTAGTTGCACATATGTGATATCTTACTTTCACTTGGAAGTGGATGTGTTTATATGTTTTAGTTGTCCATTGTGTGATGGCAACCTTGTTTAATTCTGACTATACTTTTTACTTTCCTCTACATTAAACATGCCATGTGATTCAGTAGCACTAGAGTAGTGTAAATTGCATTGGTTTTTGGGTGTGTGCCCTATTTATGTTTTTGGGATGGTGGTGGCGGTGCCCCATACCTGAGTTTCAAGGATGTGAAGCCTTGGCTCAACTTTTATATATATTAGGAGTTTGACAGTGAGTCATTCTCTATCAGGTTTTCAAGGATGTGAAGCCTTGGCTGCCTTTGTGTTTATATTGTTCTAGGGCTATGTTTATCTCACATGCATGGAGGTTGGTGATGATTGTGGGGTGTGTTCCCTACTTTCTATTTTGTGCTTTTTTTGCACAATCTTTATCATTTTGTTTGTGGCAAGTATCCATTTTTATCATGTTATGATGATTCTGATCTTTTATGCCCGTGTGAGTAGTCGTTATCTCTTGTATGGGAAGCGTTTACTTTAATGTCCTTATTTTCTTATATATTGCTCAAAGTTTGCTTTACCATACACATACCATCTTTTTGCTGATGTATTTCTTTTCTTCTCTTCTTTTGTGGGGTATGCTTCCAACCCCAGGTTAGATCAAGGAGAGGTGAAATTCGACATCAACCTTGTAGTTGAGCTTTTGGGAGACTTGAAGAGGTGATTAGATGATCCTCAGCTTGATCTTTGGATTATATGTTTAGTTTTCCTTTTGGAAACCCATGTGTGGTGAAGTGATGTATTATTTTATCAAGCTTTGTAAATTGTTAGATAATTATCTTTCCCTCTGCTACTCATTGTGTAATGATACATACATGTTGAATGAATTGGTCTCCAGATCTCTTTGGCAAAAAAATTTATATGGTGTTTGGTTCAAGGGATGTGGTCTTTTAGAGGAGTGGTTTCACTTCTTTACAACATGTTATTAGAGCCACTAGTATTCAGTTATATAACTATTTAAAACACATCTCCCTTAGGATGTTTACATTTATCTTAGGTGGCTTACACCTAATATCCTTGCCTTGTGTAGGCAAAACCCTAATGGTGGGAGATAACTTGGCGGTTGACAACCAGTACGGTTATGATACACCCAAAAACCCTAGGTTTGGTTAGGGGGGCTCAGCTTCTATTGGTTTGGATGTATCATCACTCCAGAGAAAGAGTTGGCTATGTATCGACAACTGTTTGCTATTTCCATGTCAGGAAAGATGAAAGACCCGACTGTACCTAAAAAGCATAAGGAGTTCTTGATCATGGAGTTCATGAAGATGCAACCACCTTCCTTCAAGGGCGAAGGTGAGTTAGAGATGGTGGACAAAGATGATGATTGGATGCTAGCCTTGGAGAGGACCTTTAATGGTATGACATGTCCTCCCCATCAGAAGGTCAAATTTTCTTCATATGTTTTGGATGGACCTGCTCAAGTGTGGTGGAACAGAATGGAAAGGACACATGATATTTCCACCATGACCTAGGAGTAGTTCTTGGTGCTCTTTCATGGGAAGTACATCTATACTGCTGCCTTGTAGAAGAAGGAAGCTGAGTTCTATAGCTTAAACCAAGGATCCTTATCTATTTCTGCGTTTGTGCAAAGGTTTCTGTTATTGGAGCATTATGCAGTAGGTCTGGGTGAGGAACGAAAGGGTGACCTATTCCTTCAGGGACTCAACTACAACATAGGTCGTGCTCTTGTCCCGAAACTACCATTAACCTTCCAGCAGATGGTTGATAAAGCTTTGACTATGGAGTCTTACCCAGGTTTCCAACCTAGGGAGTTTGACTAGAAGAGGAAGTCTTCAGTTGATGAACAAAAAAGGGACAAGTGTGCTAAGTGCAATGGTTAGCATCCTCCGGGAAAGTGTTCTCAGGACAAACCTTGTCATATTACACCAGTGGTATGTCATTATTACAATGAACCTGGACACATACGACTTGATTGCCCTAAGTGTCGTAATGGTCAAGATCCAGTACAACAATAGCAGGCACCTCCTCAGAATCAGGGAAACAATAATGGTAACAATAATAGAGGAAGACATGTGGAAAGAAGAGCTGGAAGAGTTTTTGCTTTGGATGGTGAAGAAGTTAATGATGAAGATCAAGATCAACCTAACCCATAGTTCCTTGGATTAGTCTTTACAAGTTATGTTTCCTTTTGCATGTTGTTTATGTAGTTGGATGTAAGAAGTATAGTTGAACCTTTTGTATCTAAAGATTATTTTGATATAATAAGATGAACCCTTTTAAGAGGTGGTGGATAAGTTTGCTTATGGATGTTTTGATTTCGAGGACAAAATCTCTTTAAGGGGTGGTGTGATGTACATACCATACTAGAACCCTACCCTAGTAGTTTTACCCTTTTGACTTAGCCAAACAAGGATAAGCTAATACATGTAATTAAGCCAATAATGGAACATAAAATATGACACCTGAAGTGCATAAGGGAATACATAATACTTTGTACTTAATAATGACTCATTTGGATGATAATAAGAAATCAAAGAACTTAATTGGATAAATAATGAATTAATGGGCTGCTAGTGGGCCATATGACATATCTCATAAAAATAAGTTCCAAAAATAAAATCCAAGTTTAAATTGTTGTTCCTTGGGTTCCAATTACCTTGGGAGTCGAGTTTCACATTATTCACATGATAATAATTCATTTAACTCAAACTGGAAAAGAGGATGTGCGTTTTTTCTAAAAATAACAAATAAAATAATATACGACTTTAAAAGAGGAAAGTAATCTTAGATTCATAATCTACATAATAAATATAGACTTTGGGTGAATTTTATCCAATTTTGAGAAAGTTTGCTTAAAAGGTTAAATCAGGAGAGAGAAAGTGTGTAGAACCTTCAAAATATTAAATAAATGCTCAAACAACTCCAAAATGTAAAATTGATAGAAAATTCATATCCAACACATTAAATATGACTTTTGGGTCAAGTTTCATCAAATTTGGATAATCCTAATGCCATTAATGATAGAGGAAAGAAAAATGTGATTTGATTTGTTTATCCCATTAAAGGTTTCCAAAAGGCAAAACTAAGTATATATTCAGAATCTTAATTTTTAACTTAACTTATGTGCAAAATTTGGTTTAATTTGGATAAGTCTCGAACACCTAAATGAGGAAAGAGAAAATACATGCATTAATTGGATTTCACGTTGTTTAATTCAATTTATTTCCCTATTTTCTCACCTAAGTCACTATCACACACTCTTTACATTTATTTGACGATTTCTAACCGTTAGATGTGTGATCTGACAATCGTGTGTCATCTCCTACCTTAGGTAGGAGTCCGCTCGATGATGTATAGTGGTTGTGAGTTTCCCATTTTCCGTTCTCTCTTGATTCTCGACGAAATCTTCTGATTTCTTTCCCAAACGATTCCTTTCCCGATTTTGATCCCAATGATCCTTAGTTTGATCCCTAAAACCCTATATATATATGGAACCCCCAATTCATTCTTCTCCAACATTTTTCGCAGCCATTCTCTTAGTGCTCATCCTACTCGTGCAATAGCCCAGAAAGAACCCCCAACTGTCCTTCTCTTCTCCTCTAGCCTCAATTGGACCAGGAAGAGCAAGGAGCATTCATGCCTACTTGGTTTCTCCTCTGGCAACCTCGGCGGCACCCCAGCCATCTCCACTTCTTTCAGTTCAATTAATTCATCAGTGAGCATCCCTGGACCCTTCTTTACCTTTTCCTTTTTACACTTTTGCCCACGGATTCCTCTACCTCCCGGTCGACAAGCATGGTCTGAGTTTGGATTTTGGTCTCTTCCGGTGAGCTTCCTGCTTGTTCCCTTCACGTGTTTGTACTCGGTCTAGCTTGGTTAGCTTTGGTCGAGTCTTTCTTTATTTTTGTAGCTTCTTCTCCGATGCCTCGTGGTTCCTTTGGATCATCGCAGATGATCACTGTGTTGCGGTTGGTGTTTTGCTCATAGCAGGTCCACTCATTGTGTTTTCTTGTTGTTGTGTGGATCTCCTTGGCTCCCCACTTTCGTGGTGCTTTGGCGCAGCTCCTGGATTTGAGACAATGATGTTTCAGGCGCTCTTTCTCTTTTTGGCTTCATGCCTGGAGATGCCCATCGCCATGGCACGAGGCAGTGGGTGGCCAAGATGCCCAGTTGTGATCTCCCTCTCTTACCCCTCATTCTTCTTTCTTTCTTTATTTTATCGCCTAGGGGCAAACCTATCTTTTCACAAGGTTAAATATTGTTTGCTTTGTGCTAGTCTTCTCTGTGTTGGTTTAGTCGCCTGCTGACTTGGGCGGCTCTAAGTCACTGGCCCAAGCCAGTGTGGCCTCTCTCTCTCTCTCTTCCATGTTTCAAATGATTTTGCTTACTTGTAATTTCCTGATTGGTCGATGCATAAAAATTAATAACTAATTAATGGATCACTAGAAAAATATGGAAAAATATTCGTTGGAATAAAAAAATAAGATCTAACTAATGGAACATGTTTTGATAATTAAATCTAAATATATATAATAGGTGTTTTAAATGGATCTAATTAAGGATGAATTAAATTGTAAAAATCATAACTAATTATCAATAAGTCAGAAAAATATAATAAAATATGTTTTGGGCTCCTATTAATGTAAAATAAAATGTGGCATAGTTTTCATAACCTAATTCACATAATGATAAAAAGGTGGTTTTTAGGGTTTGGATAATGTGTATGATTTTGAGATAAAATTTGAATGTGTTTAATAGGCTCTTGATGACCTAGACTTGGATCTAGAAGTTCTTTGGACTTTTGACTCTGATATTGAGGTATGTTGTATTCCCTATTACTTCATGTTGAGCAATTCACCTATATTTTGTCTTTCTCTTGGTCCTATGAACAATAGCCTATACACATTGCTCTTATCTCTTACTACCATGGTTCGTGTGGACTATCTTACTTTTCATGGACTTGGATATTCTCTTGGTATCTATCTTGTGCATTGTTGCACTTTGTACTTGTTCATGACGTGTATCCACTGTGATGTGGTGTTTAATTGTACATATGTGATATCTTTCTTCGACTTGGAAGTGGATCTATTTATATGTTTGAGTTGTTCATTGTGTGATGGCAACCTTGTTTAATTCTGACTATAGTTTTTACTTGCCTCTACATTAAACCTGCTATGTGATTCAGTAGCACTAGAGTAGTGTAAATTGCATTGGTTTTTGGGCGTGTGCCCTATTTATGTTTTTGGGATGGTGGTGGCGGTGCCCCATACTCGAGTTTCAAGGATATGAATCCTTGGCTCAACTTTTATATATATTGAGAGTTTGACGGTGTGTCATTCTCTATTATGTTTTCAAGGATGTGAAGCCTTGACTGCCTTTGTGTTTATATTGTTATAGGGCTATGTTTGTCTCACATGCATGCAGGTTGGTGATGATTGTGGGGTGCGTGCCCAGCTTTCTATTTTGTGCTTTTGTTGCACAATATTTATCGTTTTTTCAATGGAAAGTATCCATTTTTATCATGTTATGATGATTCTGATCTTTTATGCTCGTGTGGGTAGTCCTTATCTCTTATATGGAAAGCATTTATTTTGATGTCCTTATTTTCTTATATTGCTCAAAGTTTCCTTTAGCATACACATACCAACTTTTTGCTGATGTATTTCTGTTCTTCTCTTCTTTTGTGGGGTATGCTTCCAACCCCAGGTTAGATCAAGGAGAGGTGAACTTCGACATCAACCTTGTATCTGAGCTTTTGGGAGACTTGAAGAGGTGGTTATATGATCCTCATCTTGATCTTTGGCTTATATGTTTAGTTTTCCGTTTGGACACCCATGTATGGTGAAGTGATATATTATGTTATCAAGCTTTGTAAATTGTTACATAATGATCTTTTCCACTTCTACTCATTGTGTAATGATATGTACATGTTGAATGAATTGGTCTCCATCCCTTTGGTGAAAACTTTTATATGGTGTTTGGTTCAAGGGATGTGGTCTTTTATTTCTAGTAGAGGAGTGGTTTCACTTCTTTACAGAGCTATTCTGTGATTCTTGGCTGAATATGTTAGTGACATAACATTAGATATGGTGACTCTAAATACCTTATTTTATGTGAAAATTACATATGTTAAAATTTCTTTACTGGAAGCATAATTCACATTATCAAGTGTGGCATTTTTAATACCATCAATGTGTAGTCGTGTTGCTAAAGATCTAAGTCCTATCAGTGATTACTTCAATACTGCATTCAAGGTTTTTGCTAGAGCTTCCAAGAAGGTGACATAGTTCCTTTCAATATTGTGTAAGTTTTGGTCTTGTTGTTTAGATTTTAACTGAATTATGAATTACAATTGAAGTGGGATTTGATTCTTCTTTGATTTTCCTTCCATTTACTGAGAAACGGACATTGGGACTTGTTATTAATTGTTCTAGAGACCCTTACTATGTATTACCTTGATTCTTTGGGTAAAACATAATACAATCTGAGGGACTCATATTGGAATTCCATATTCTAGCGTAAGTGTCTTTATTCATGATCAATGTCTTATGTTTTCACCATATGACGTTTAATAATGCAACTAAATGTATCATTAATTTAAATTAAATTTGTATAAGATAATTCCAGTGTGCCAGAGTAAAAGTAGATAAAAAAGTAAACAATATATTGGAAGAATGTTAAAGGTACATAGTTTCTCACTCCAATGCATATATATACCAACTTTACTTAATTTCATGTATAAATGTATAACAGTTCTAAATCACAATGGCCTGCACAAGATAATGGTTGGACATGCAGATACTATGTGATATTGTACATGGACACCATTGTCAAGAATATGTTAGTAGAAATCACTTGTATACATAAGGTAATTACTAGTCTATGATCATAAATAAATAAGAAGTCTCATTTGATACTACAAACAGTATAATCTAGTTTTGAATTATATCTCATTCACTTTCTAGGTTTTTGGAACTGAGAAGCCCTATACATGAGAGTTGTTGAATGACATACATGAATATTGGAGTAAGATATTCATTAAGAATGTGACCTTTAAAATAGATTGGGATGACTAATATTCTTCTTCGATGTCAATATATAGTTTTTTTTATATATACATGTAGAACCTACGTGACTAAAGTGTATAAGTGAACTGAATGGGGAGTGCATGAAGATTTCTTAAGTCCATTTTAGGATGTGTATTGTATAACTTGAATGTGTGTGCATGATAACTAAATGAATTAAGCTATGAGTTCATGCATGAATTGGATCAGAACTAAAATTCAAAGTGTGTGCAATTTAAATGTGTGAATGACATGTACAAAAGGATTGATTTCTTATATATTTGTTTGTTTCTTCTTGGATGTTTTTTGGCATGTTGTTAAGGTATGAACTTATAGAGCCTACATGATCCATCTTTCTAGCAGTCGAATAACAAGTCTACAAACTTGCTATATAAAAAAATTCAAATCCATCTCATTGGTAATTTCACCAAGAACCGATGAAATATCAATCTCTAGTCGGTTATGTAGTTGAAACTGACAAAATATCCTCTTAATTTTTTTTATTGATAAAGTACTATCTCATCGGTTCACTTCACTAGTATATAACCGACCTTTAGTGTCAGTTATTTAAGGCCTTTGGCGTCAGTTTCTAAGCGACACCCAAGTGGGCGCCGCTAAAATTCGAAACCTTGAACGTCAATTTTAACACTGACGCCATAACCCTGCCCTCCACCAAAAATGCGCCAACAAGGGCACTATAGGCTTGGGTTATTTAATAAAATTGTCACTATATCCAGGTCAAAGACGTCGACATTTTACAAAAAATAACATCATAACCCTTCCCGCCACCAATAAAATGAGCCAGCAAGGGCACCATCGGCGTCAGTTTTTATATATAACCTACACTATATCCAGCTAAAGAAGTCGGTTTTATACTAATAACTTACGCCATATACCTGGTGCCATGAAGACCCCACCACGGCCGTTCTTCCCAGCACGGCCGTGGTACCTAGCTACATAGATGTCAATTTTTTGCTAATAACCGACAATGTATGTCTTTGTTGTCCATTTTATACTAATAACTGACACCTATGTTCTGATTTTTTTTTCTCTTATCAGTTTGCAGGCCTACTGTATGGTTGGTCAGCAGGTTGCAGAACTTGTAGTTTAGTTCTGAACTGTAGATTTACAACATCTATTGATATCAGCCGACAACATGCCACTAATTTGCAAAATTAACTAGATGGACAACAATTTATGATCACACACATGTATAATCACATTTAAATCATATTATTTTTCATCACAGACAAGTAGAAACTAGTAGTTCCATTTCAAATTTCCTCCATTTTCACACACATTTAGAAACCTGCAGTTCCATTTATTTCATCTCTTTTCACATTCAGACACATGTAGAAACATTCATGTATTGATCATCTTCACATTCACACATATGACAATTCAAAAAAATTCATTCACATTCACACAAAAATGATTATGAGAACAATGTTTAGAAATATCATTCTTTATTCATCATCGTCATTATTGCCATCAGTATCCCAATCATATTTAAAAATTCCCACTACTTGTAGGGCTTTTGCCTATTGTTCTCTTACATCATTTAAGTCTTCCATCGTATAGGGAGTATGTACATCTAATAACCTTTAACCTGTAGTGAAGTCAGTTTTAAACATTTGCAAAGAGAATGATGTATATTAATAATAATATTGATATATTTCATATTATCTAATGAGACTACATATATACCTGATGTATGGTATCGATTTCCATTGTGGCATATTTGGTAATTAGGTCCATAAATCGCATCACATAGTATGCACATGCCCAACCATTGTCTTATGTAGCACACTATAAATTGAAACATACAAATTTTCAAAAATACAAATAAGCACAGTTCACATAAATAATATATACATTGGAGTCGGGAAATTACTTTCACATTCTCCCAAATTAGTGGTTTCTTTTTCTTGGGGACCTTTCCTCCAACGTTTTTGAACTCATGTAAAGACCTACATGTTAGTGTAACACATTAAATTGCATAATTAAATAGTAATGTAATAACAGTTGTTAATGGATATAAAAATATGAAATATTTCTCACGCGAATAATGGACTTTTCATTATGTGTCCATATAATGTATTCAATTCCTTCCCTGTTGGATCTAGATAATAGACAGTGAACATCTTGGGGACAATAAGTAGTAACTCCCAATGCCTACCACTAGAGGTAAGAAAGTTAAAAATTAATAACTCAAAATCCACAATAAAAATGTAATTTTCTTAAGTCCAAGTTATAAGCAAAGTAAACTTACTAAACATTGAATGGAGCTATTATCACTGTCTTTTTTTCACCCAATATGAAGTAACTGATGAAGGGTCTTTATCTACAAGACTAATCAAAGATGGAACTAAAAATCCCACATGGGAAAATGAAAAATCTGTACATATCGTGTGTAAGTGGCTGCAAAACATGTATTACATATGCATTAATATATAAGAAACTAGATCACCGTATATAAAACAAGGTATATGGATGTATAAACAAGATCTCACCATATCCATAGCTCTATCATAGATGCATTCATCCAATCATAACAAAACAACTCCAAAATATCTTGTATGATTGACATGCATCATCCTCTAGAATAGAAACATTTATAGGGAAATTTTGATCATGTTCGCCTATCCATACTGCCATACCCCTACAATTAGGACCTAACAAGGCATGTAGATCCCTTGGAAGCCAACTTGGTACTTTAGGAGGTGGAGGTGGAGGCCGAGATGTAACGGGTGTCTTCCTTTTAACCTGTATATATAATTTCAGATCAATTAACTCATATATACACACTAACAAATTGACATAATGTAAATTTACCATACAATATTAGTATAGACGACATCTGCTTTGGGCCATAATATCACTCTGCCTTCTGCCTCACCACGCGTTTCAGAATCTGGGTGGGCATATGGAAATGGAAGATCCCTCCAATTGGGGAGTACATATATCGGGCTCACACGAATCGCACCATATGGTACTGGAGTCCCATGAAACATGTCCCCTGGAAGGGGTGGGTAAGCCTCAGCCTCTGCAATGATATATTCTTGACTTTTTAGATGACATGGCTTCAACCCCTACAAATTTACGTAAAGAATGTTATATACATATATACATAAACATATCATCTTGAAAAGACTAGCGACAATGTCATAAAAATACTTACAGCGGACGTGCTAGGTGGGTCTACAAGATTACTCCCAACCTATGCAGTAGGAGAAGAGCAGCACGCCACAAGTACTGTCTGAGTGACAGCCTGAGACGCCTGCCACTTCACCATTTCTTCTTGGATTCTCTTATTAATTAACTCATCTACCTATACATTGATAAAAGAAACGTTAGCTTTTGATTATTGAATTCCTTTTTGCAATAATATTCTAAAAAAAGAATAGGTTACCTCAATATTTGATAATCCCATTTTTGGGACAGGTTTGCACTGTGATGGTCCAAAGAACACTTTTATGCCCACACCAGCGCCTGTACCCCTAACACATCTAGCATGCTCTGGGTTACCAAGAGCAACTGGCAATTCATCTCTTGTGCCCTCAGGGATGAACTTGCCTTCCTTCCTCTGCTTGTGAAGCTCCTGCTAATAACCATCAATAGAAATTGGTAAGTAAACATAACAATAATCAATATCGATTGCTCTAAGAGTTCAATTTTACCATTTTTGCAATCGCCTCAGCAGTTGCGGGCTTGGTTATATCTCCTTTCTTATTTTTCCTCCCAACTATCCACATAGCATGGCGAGGCAGAAGTGCGGGACCAATAGTAGAGGACTCTACAGTCTCTTGAGTAGCAGCAGACTCAACATGTAGTCTTTTACGAACACTTGAATAGCCTTTTGGACCCATCGTGTGGTCATGCACATTTAGTGCACGCCTTGCTCTTTGAGCATCTTTGATAGCCCTGTTAGTAAGCACATTGATTTGGTTAACACTAAAGGTTAATCTTGAATAGGTGAATACATAAGAACGTATATTAATTGAATTGGGAGTGGTGCTTAATACCTTGAATTCATCAGTTTTTCTTTTGGTAACAAAATCCTCCCAGTCATTGGGGTCCACGTAGTTCCATTGCTCAGTGGTTGGCTTCTTCCTCTTCTCAACATCTCGTATGTAATCTCAGGTGAGATTTGTCCTATAGTTCCTTAGGACCCTCCCACAGTTGGTTAACACTAAAGGTTAATCTTGAATAGGTGAATACATAAGAACGTATATTAATTGAATTGGGAGTGGTGCTTAATACCTTGAATTCATCAGTTTTTCTTTTGGTAACAAAATCCTCCCAGTCATTGGGGTCCACGTAGTTCCATTGCTCAGTGGTTGGCTTCTTCCTCTTCTCAACATCTCGTATGTAATCTCAGGTGAGATTTGTCCTATAGTTCCTTAGGACCCTCCCACAGCATTGCATCACACATTTACGATGCAGCTTTTCATCCAATTCAAATATACTCTACAAAATATAATTGCTATTAACTAGTATCCTAAAAATTAGTAATCTACAAAATAGAATTGCAAATAATAATAACTCATGCATAGTTCCTTCCATACTAAGTCTTTCTACCCCTTAGGAACTTTATGCGAAGATTCTACATTAGGACTAAAATGTCTACGAGTAAGAACCCCAAGATATGAATTAAACGAGTTGCGGTTCACTCTAACTAGATTTCCTGCATGATCAAAATCCATAGCCAGTTTGGGTCCATTGCCCCTTTGTTGTAGTAACTTGTTCATCATAGTGATGCCCCTCACTTTTTCAATTTTTTTTTGCTGCTCATCAAGTGCCCCAAGTTCTTTAGGGCATACATTATCAACCTAAAATTTGACAAAATAAACACACTTACAGGATATAACTATAAATGGACATATAGATAGAAATATTGGATATATTTTTAAAACTTACATTGTGAGGCGGCACATTGATATCCTCAACCTCACGGTAATCATCATCACGGTCATCATGCTCATGCTCACCCATCTAAAAGTGTCATTAAAAAATCAAACATTTAGCATTTGACATAACTAGAAGATAACAAAACATTGTAAAGTTCACATTCAGAAAAATAAAACATATAAAAAATATAAACATGCATGCCTCTAATATTGCAATCTTTTATCAATTAACAATCTTTCATTATGATCTCCGCGCACATACAAGTACCCCATGATATAAAAAAAATATAAACATGCATGCCTCTAATATTGCCTCTAACTTAGTACAACATGTGTATAACGGTATCTCAACATCATGCACAATGTTTCTAAACATGGGAGGTGGATCGGTGTGCTCTACCCCACAACTATCCAACATCGCAGCAACGATGTCTACTGGAACTGGTTCATTCACATCTACATCATCAGAGGCAATTTCTTCTTCCAAACAAGCACTGCTATCGACATCCACTTATTTCAGGTTTGAAATCTCTCCATGCCAGTGCCATTCTGTATAGCCTTGTACAATCCCGTTGCACATGACATGACTTTTGATTTCATCACCAGTGCTGACTTTCAAGTTGTTACCACAATGCCTACATGGACAGTAGAACCTATCTCCAGGTTGTTTCGTATGTTCCTCAGAAAATCTAATAAACTGATCAAGACTAGAAATAAACTTTGGGGTGCAGTGATTTGGAATGGACATCCATGATCTATCCATTCTATGATCAAAGAGAAAACAAGTATATATTAGGGTTTAGGGTTAAAAGATTAGCATCTAGGGTTAAAAGATTAGGGTTTATGGTTAAAATTTTACGGTTTAAGGTCTTATATGTAATAAATGTGTACCACCTATCCCATTCTTGAACACCTAATTTCACTAGTAAGTGTATAATGTGTATTGGGTTTTCAAGAAAATTTCGGCAACATTTCCCCGTTGTTCTCCAAGTACATATGTACTTAGAGAACAAATGGGGAAATGATACCGAAATTTTCTTGAAACCCCAATACACATTATACACTTACATCCTAAGTGAGATTAAGTGTTCAAGAATAGTACCAAACCGGGGACTATCCAAGATTTACTTCTAATGAGTAAATCTTGGATGGGTTTCTAGGCCAACAAAATACATGTATATATGTTGTCATTACTATATATATGATGATAGTTTCATCATTCATATCCTAGGTTTTATGTGTCATTAAAAACATCAAGATACTGATTGGAAATCATTACACAGTAGGGGTGGTCATTAGGGCAAGACTTTCAAGAGACTAGAGCTTCATATATCAGCATACATAGTAGGTCTTATTTCAAGTCAAGATTTAGGCATTTAATCACCTTAGGGTACATACATGATTCACAAGGTATTTGGGTGTACAAAGAATAATATATGTTACTGATTTAGGAGTTCACATAACCATTTTAGAAATAGAAGACCCACATGTGTGTTAAGTTTGAGATTCAACATCAATGTATCTTTAACACGCATGTTTCAATGTTCAAAGCACATAATCAAATCAAATTAGGATGCTAGAATGGACAAGTTTGAATCTTATTTCAACATGCATCAAAATTACTGAATTAGGTCAAGCATGAGGATTACAAGCACAAATATATGCAAGCACAAGATTTGAATCAAAATGAAGCCTAATGGCACATTGGGAGAGTGAGATTATACCTCACTTGAAGGCTGAAGAAAACATATATGCAAGTCAACAATGCAAATGGATGGCACAACAACTCAATTCAGCCCTAGAGCACAAGCACATCAACACAATTATGTTATAATGAATTAATTAGGTGTCAATAAGCATCAATTTTAGAGGAGCAGGAAGAATTAACAGGGAAGGAGAGCAGAAGCTGAAGAGAGGAGAAAGATTGTAGGAAGACAAGTGGAGGAAGAAGAGGACCAGGAAGAAGAAGAGGTCCTCTTCATCACTGTCAGCGATGGAGTAGGGTTTGACCACCTCCCTTGTTATGGAACAAGCAGCGGAAGCCACCTCCGGCGTCAAGGCCATAGGCATAGGAAGAAGAAGAGTAGGACGGCCATAGGCCGCGACAACCACCTCCTATCGATTTGTGGGTATGACAGTAGGGGAACACAGGCCAGGAAGATAGTGGAGGAAGAAGAGGAGTAGGAAGAAAAAGAGTAGGAGGACGATCTAACAGGGAGAAGAGTAGAAGAAAATGTACCTACGAGCTCATGAAGGAAGAAGAGGAGCAGCTCAGTCGAACGACAGTAGTGGCAGCAGCAGCAGCTCTGCAATGGCAGCAGGACGTCGGCGACGGCGGGAATCGCCAGAAACCTAGGTACTCGAATAGTCGACGGCATAATGAAACAGAGAGTCTGGCTCGTGCGGCCGCACGGGTGCTATTAAGTAAAGTATCGACGTCGGTTATTAATAAAAACTGACACCAATGTTCACCAAGCGTCGGTCACCACAAAAAACAGACACCTATGTTCAATTATAGTCATCGGTTTCAACTAGGAAAACTGACATCTATCTACATATGCTGACAAAAAAATATTCTTACATTACGACCATAGTCGTTGGTTACTTGGTCAATAACCGACACCAATTGGGCAATTCAGGGGTAAATTTTTTTGTGGGGACAGCGTGCAAAAACACATATACATCGGTTATTGTAAGAAAATCAATGAAAAAAATGGGGTCAATTTCTGTCTCACAAAAAATCTTTAGTCTTCGGTTACTTGGTCCACAACTGACGTCGTATGTGAAATTTTGGAGGTAATTTTTTTGCACTGGAAAAATTGGATTTGGCGAGTGATTTTAGATGTCGGTTTCTTATTGTGCAACCGACGCTCAATAAAAAGTGATACCTATATCTTATGAATATCGGCCAGTCTTCACATATAGATGTCGGTTTGTGTTTTCAGTCGACGTTGTAGGTTTTAGGCATCACGTTTTGGAATACAACTGACGCCTTGAAATGTGACATTATATGTTATTTATGTAGTAGTGCTTACAATAATTGACAAGATATCCTTTTGAAAATTTTACTGATAAGACACTATCTCATCATTGTGGACAACCTAAACCGATGACATTCCTCTTATAAATTCTGTTACTATGGGAACTACCCCATCAGCTGTAATTTTGAAACTAATGACATATGTATCTACTACCCTATCGATTGTACTAGTTAGGACAGAAGAAGCATAGCCAAGGTAAACCAAAACTTTGTTGCGGGAAGCTAGTTATTGTGTCGATTTTTCTATTACCTAGAACCGTCTAGATAAACTTTTTGTTAGTTTTTATTTTGCCAATATAACCAACAAAATAGGGTCTAAGATATAGCATCGCCCACCTAGACATTAGTTTTTCATAGACACAATACACCCAACATAACTGACATGTTAGGAGGTTTCTGTAGTAGTGGAAACCTATACTTAGTTTGGATTTGCATTATGATATTATTCCTTTGTGTTGTAACCCTTGAGTTTTACAATTTTCTTATCTCATGGTTTATCAAAAATAACTTATTTTCTTCCTTTTGGAACTCAATATTTTTTTGATAGTTATTTAGTACGGTATATAAATGTGATTCTCACACTTGTTTAAAAACCTAAAACCAAGTGGATACATAGATACCTTATTTCCATGGCCATGAATTTCATGGGTGCTAATCACCCCAACCCCTTTAGGGTTAGTATCCTTTATTGTTTGTATTAGTTCTTGCCTCTCTAATGCCATATTTTCCTTAATTCTTCATACATGTTCCTCAATTACTCCTTGTTTAATGTGGATTAAGCTAGAAAGTTGTGCTTGAGTTGGGTTTTCCATTATGTCATTATTTATTTGGTCCCAACCTTTGAGTATTATGGTTTATTATGTTGTGTTTTTTATGGAACTTTTCTAAAATTCCTGTTGGACCTCGATTGTAGATTTAATAGTTCACTATTACGATATAAAAATATGATTTCTAGGATCATTGAGAAAACAAATCCAATAGAATACCTAAATACCAAGCTTTTGATGTTCATGAATCTATAAAACCATTACCAGCCACATCCCACTTAAGAAAATTCTTTCTTGTTGTTCATAATATTTCTTCCCTATGTGATGATCTATTTTCCTTGACCCTCATCATGTGTGCCTCACTAGTCCCTTACTTGATGTAGATTGTGTGATAAATTGTTTATATATTGATTTCCATTACACCACTATTTGTGTGGTTGCAAGCCTTGACTTCTACATTTTTCTTATCCCTGGCTTTTATAATAAATAATTTGTGCAAAACTAGAACTCAATTTTGTGGCTAATAGTCAATTATTAGGGTATAAAAATATGATTTCTAGGCTTGTTGAAATCTTACTACAAAGAGGATACCTAGATACCTGATTTTAAAGACTATTACCATAATTGACAAGCACCCTGGCCCAATTGGGATTATTCTTCCCTCCTTGTCATTTAAATTCTTCATTCCCTCTCTTATGATCTATTTTTCTTGATCTACACTTATGTGTGCCTCAGTTACCATTCTTATGATGAGTAATTATATAGGATGTTGTACTGAGTTGGATTTTCAGTTATGCCATTATTTTTGTGGATGTAACTGTTATGACCCACATCAAATTAACTAATAAGTACAATGATAATATCATCATCATGTTAATTAAGTTGAGTTAAGTACTCACAGATGCAATTAATTCTTTGATCTATCCTTATAGTCTAATTAGCATGTTTTCATGCCTTGAGGTTGTAGTGGATTCCGTGCTTAGAATTTTGCAAAAGAAATCACTCAATTTGGACCTCCGAGGCAAAAGATATGGCATTTTTTAAGTTTCTTGGCCCAAATCTGCAATTTTTCCATTAATTGGTCTTTTTACCCCTTTAGTGGGCCGGCTACCCCTTTCCTTATCCTTTTTACTTCCCCGATCAACATCCTTGAGTGGTGCCCAACTGCAACGCCCGATCAGCAAAGCTAGCAGAGGAGATGGGTGGGGGTTAGCTAGGACTCCTCACCATCGACCAGCGGCGCCACTCCTCTCCTTCCTTTCTTCTTCCTCTTCCATTTCCCCCTCTTCTTCCCCGCCCTAGCAGGCACCCGACCTACAAGAAGTGCATCAGTGTTGGCCGGCTAGGTAGCAGCGGCCAGCGCTAGGTGCAGCAGCAATGATGGTCGTTTAGCGCTTGTGACGGTCCTTTTAGAAGCGCCAACATCGTCTCCGTCTTCTCCTTTCTTCTCCATGCTCAACCGACGCCCAACAAGTAGGGCGGCGCCCCATCTAGAAAGAGCAGCAACAACTACAAAAATGGCTAGGAGCCCTCTTGGGTGCACGAAACTCCAAGGAAAAGCTAGCTTTGAGTTTGGCTGACAGTCCAGAGCACAAATCTGCAGCCAATAGATTTGATTCAACACCTAACTCAGCCACCTCTTCAACCTGTACATGAAGTAGGTTGTTCCATAATAGTACAAAGGTTTATGATGACCTACTGAGGCCCGAAAACTAGCCTCTAGATGTTTTTCCAGTCGTATTCAAACATCTTGAACTACTTTGAGTAAAATCTCACTCACCAAGCATGATTTAACTCCAATAATCGGGCATTTTCATTTAGAAATATGTTTTACACAGGTAGCAGTGTTTACCCAGGTGTCGGGCAGTGTCGACACTGCTCGATTTTTAATTTGCACATTTTATTTATTAACATTCGCACGATGTTAATTAGTAAATTGATATGTGTGGTTTGAATTAGTGAAAATACACGATTAATCAAAACTTTAATTACTCGATTAAATGTTGAACTCAGTAGCACATGACCAGTAACGGTACATTTTGGGTATAAACCTAGGTTGTACGTTTTTAGTAAGTTAATAAATGCTCAATTTCAAAGGAATGACAATGACATGAAAGGGTTCAATAGAAACCTAGTTGCACACTCCCGATCATATTTAATGTGAGTTTATTAATAATTATACGAATCGACATGTTTCTCAAGGATATCATAAGAAATTCTCAGTTATTATCAATAATTCGTGTCATGATAAGTAATTAACTCTTAATTGGGTTAAGTGATGTACAACTCAGGATTAGGGTTGATGTGCACATTTTTCTAGGAATTTTAGATAATTTCCAAGTGCTACTAATGATTTCTTATATGTTGAGTAATCAACCCTTATCAGTATATTAAGATATTTAATTGCATGATTTCAGTATGTATATGCCAAGTTGACAAGTATTCTATTTATTTAAATCAGCCTGCAAGTACAATATGTTGATTTCTCAGTACATTACAGTGTTTGAGCATATTGCACTTCCAAGTTAGAAATTATATACATGTTGTATTTATAAGTTTCAGATAAATAGACTCAATACCATAGAGATACCAAAGCCAAGAATAAGTAAGAGAGAGATGCAATGTAGTAAGAGCTTTTCTAAAATAATAAAATAATAGATTTAAGGGCCTTGACACCGTAGAATCTATATGAGAGGTCTACGCCTTAGGGATGAAATGGCCTACCCTAGAAGTGAGTCCATTATACGGGGGTCAAAACGTACCAACAGGTGGTACGATGGATGAATCCTTAGCGGAATCTCCTTAAATTATAGTATGTAGTGTCCAACATCAACCAGAAGTCCTGGTGTCCCTAGAGTATAGAAAAGCCAATAGGGGGCTTGACTCTCTACCTGAGTGCTCAGGTTAGAGGATGAGTCTAGTTTACGGCACAATAGGAGTGTCGAGGCGAACGAGCTAGTTTCCCTATTACAGACCAGGATAGTAGTTAGACTTAGCTATCCTGGGGTGTCGGCTAAGTCTTGTATGGTGGGATCGTAGTTCACTATGATTCTTCATATGTAGAGTACAATGCATATGATCAGGGCATAAGATAAAATATGTTCATATAGGTTCACAGAGTTTCATTTTTTTTGTCAGCCAAAAAGTATGTTACTATTAATACCAAAAAACTTTGGGCACTAAGTGCCCCATTACATCAACATGAGCTAAAAAGCTCATTACAACCAGGATGTAAGACACCCAGAGAACAAAAAATAGAAACAAAGATTATATATGTAGGCTAAGTACTCCCAATAGCCTTCGATCTAGGTAACTGAAGAATGGTGTCCAGCCACACTAGACTAGAAGAAATAGAAAAAAAAGCCAAAGAAAATCCCAAACTACACTAGCTGCCACTGGCATTTAAAACATTATCTGAAGATGTGACAACATGGGTAGCTGAAAAAAAGTTTAGCACTTCTGGAATTACAAGAACAACACAGCTGGGCAGATCTCAACCTATATCCAGACCTTGGAGCATCCGAAAATCAAAAGGAAACACCAAACATGGCCTTCAAGCAATGGAGACATTAGCCCAAATTGTCACAGCGAGCCATCCATTCACACACTAGCAATATGAAAATTCACTAACATTGTGCAGAAAAGAGAGTTATCAAGAGACAACAGGCTTTTGAAGCCACCATTTAGGGTCCAAGTGGTCAAACCTTTATGTGCACCAAAGGCCAAAAGGCAAGGACGTAAATAGAAGAAACAGTTCAATACAACCCGTTTCCCTACTCTTCCTTGCTACTTTCTCTTTTTCCTTTTGGACCATGATTCCTCAAACGCTCGTTATCCAAAAAGATTAGCAGCTACTGCTTTAACAGAGGAAATACGTCGAACACCTTAAAAAAATTCCTTCACACAGCTAAGGGGAAGCAAACTGGATGAAGATTCTGTCCCCAGAACAGCCGTTGCAATCTGACGAATCATCGCACCCTTGAGGGTGCTCTAGCACATAGCTATAGAGGCCCAACTTGACCTCAAGCTAGCCTCCCTAATCAATCACCAGCCACCATGCTGCCAAGGTTGCCGAGATGGATAGGGATGCACCACAAAACTGCTTACAGGATGCCTAGATTTGCAATGCCCCTGATGTCCTTTGAAGGGGACATCACTATCGGGAGAAGCAGCAGCTCCTCTAGGTGGTTGGTAGGTGCACCGCGCACACACGACGCCCTGGTCAGAGAAGCCATCCTTGCATTGGGGAAGGTCTCAGTAGGGGAAGGGGGAGGGGAAATGAAGGACCAACGATCCTCACAAGAAACCCTCGTAGGACTCAGGGGTGGCTCCACTCCGCTCAATCTCCTATGAACTGGGCGGAGGCCGATTGAATCAGCTCTGTCGGCACCCTCCAGATCTGGTCCGCGCGATATGCTTTCATCAAACCACACCCCACTGAACTCCGCTCCTATAACCACAAACCCCAGACGAACCAGATGAGACTAGGGCTGAGACCCAATTCGTCCTCCCTGCCTTTCGCTCACTACCATATTTGGCACCGGATCTACACCTTTCTCTAGGAATCGATGACTTCACACGAGAGCCTCATCCAGGATGCAAAGAAGAGCTGGGGGGCACAACGCCGAAGAGATGCTCCCCTCTCCCCAGCGACGCCGTTGGGAGTTCTAGAGAGAAGGGAGAGCAGCGATTCTAGAGAGAAGGGAGAGAGGTAGTTCACAGAGTTTCTTATAAGTTAAAGAGTTAAGAAAGATTTGAGTTAGTTTCACAACAGTTGTCCTTTAAATGATATTTTAGTATTCTCTGTTATTAAATTTTATTCACAACTTTGCAGTAGTTGTTATCTTAAAGAAATGTTGACATCTCCTGTCGTTTAAATTATATTGCTTAGATATGCTCAGTATAGTATTATCTTGTGTTTTATTCCAATTAATAAACATAAAATGAGTTATATGCGATGGTTGGGTGAAATTCTATTCACTGAGCCAGTAGCTCACCAACCTACTGAAACATTTTCCAGGTCAGCGTCAGCGCGAGGAAGCTGAAGGATCGTACCACCCAAGTTCTTAGAAGGTAGTTCGTAGTTAGATAGAGGTCTCTTAGTCCTTTCCCCTCGGTCCTTGGGCATGTGGTGTGGTAGTGATAGAATGTAATTTAAGATGTAGTTTAGATGTTAGTTATCTGTTGTGCTACATATTCCGCATGAAAAATGTAATATGATGTGTAAATCTGTTAATGGTAAGTTGCTTATGTAGTTTTATTACGATCCGATGTTATTCAAGCTATTAGGTTTTTCATTTATGTAAATTCTAAGTAACTAAGTAAATAAAAGGTTAAGGGTGGTTTATTGAGGGTGACTCCTTGGTCTCTGGGGTCATTAGAATTGGCACGGGGATCAGGGTGTCATAGGATTCTTGGTATCAGAGAATAGGTTGAGTACGTAGTTACTCTAAGTCAAGGTCAGGGGATGATAAGAGACCAATATGATTAGGACTTAGGTGTTTTCTTTCTAAGTGCAATTTTCTAATAGGAAGTGTTTTGTTATATTATTGCAGATGGCAGGAATAGGACGTGGTCATGAGGACCAAGTTGAGAGCCACATGGGACCTGATCCTCAGGAGATGGGTCTAGGTGGTGGAAATGATGTGGATGACGCATCAAGAATGTACATAATGTTTCTTGAGACCAAGGAAAAGTATAAGATGGAGAGGCGAGCTTCTACCTCAAGAAGCAAGGATCAGATGAGATCCTATGAACTAGTTAAGAATCTTGGAGGTACTGAGTTTTTTGGAACTATAGACCCTACAGTGGCAGATGAATGGCTGAGGTAGATAGAGAAAGTGTTCCATCTGATGGAGCTGTTTGAGGAAAGACAAATCAATCACATAGTTTATTTGCTTAAAGGTGATGTAGAGCTCTGGTGGCGTGGAGTGGAAGATTAAAGGAGGGACACAGTATTGACTTGGAAGGATTTCGTTGATGAATTCCATTTTAAGTACTACCCACCTACCTTTCTAAGTGAGAAGATAAGAGAGCTGCAGAATATCAGACAAGGAAGTATGACAATGGGTGAATACGAGACACATTTCACAAGGTTGGCAAATTTCTGTCCACAACTTATTCCTGATAATGTAGAAAGGTGCAAAAGATTTCAAGAAAGATTACGATCAGAGTTTAGACACACCATTTCAGCCATTGGTCGAAGATTTAGAGAAAACTTTGGGGAATTTGTGGAAGTAGCGAGACGTGTAGAAGAGTCAGTTAATGCGGATAAGCAGTCTGAGAGTAAGAAAAGATCTAGAGACTTTATTAGAAGAGGACAAAGTAGTGGTGGATACAGAGGAGGTGGTGGTTTCAATTCGAAGATAGGACGAGAACTTGGTTGTTTTGGTAGACAAGGATCTAGTTTTTCTTCAAGTGGAGGAATACCCAATTTTGGAAGATGGAGTGCACAGTCTACATGGACACCACCAACTAGGTCTTCTGGATCATCAGTTTCAGTGACAGGTCCACCGAGGTGAGAGATGCGAGCATGTGATATCTGTGGAAGACTACACTCAGGACAGTGTTGGGGAACAAAGTTTCAAGGATGTCATTAGTGCGGACAGATGGGACATTTCAAGAGGAATTGCCCCCAATTACAACAGTCAGCATCATAGGGTTCCTATTCACAGTACCAGAATGTCCTGAGACAGGCTCCAGCTAGAGGAGCAAGTTCCTCAATAGCTTTAGGTTCCCGAGGTGGTGCAGCACCCAGTGCTAGGGAAGGACAATGAGGACATCATAGGAGAGGAAGAGCTTCAGGACACTTCTTCTCTTTAACACCACAAGAAGGTATTGTTTCTTCTCGAGTAATTACAGGAGAAATGCTTTTCTTTCACAGCTTTTCAGTTACATTTTTGATAGATTCGGGTGCGATTCACTCGTTTGTACAACATTCTTTAACTTGTGAGCTTAACTTGTTAACCTAGGAGTTACCGATTGAGTTGTTGTTGAGGGTTCCGTTGAACCGATAGTGTTGATAGAGTTTTGTTTTGGATGTTTGTTGACCTTTGGTGGTTACACCATCGCGGTTAATCTTATACCCCTAGATATTAACTCTTTTCATGTTATCTTGGGTATGGATTGCCTAGAGAAGTATCGAGTTCAACTTGACTGTTGGAAGAAGGAGATTGTTTTTCAACAAGGTGGATTTTCTTGCGTCTTTTTGGGAGACAGGAAAGTTTTTCCTACGTGTATCATAGCAGCCGATGTAGCTGATAAGATGTTATAGAAAGATTGTGAGGCATTCTTGGCACATGTAGTAGATACTATAGCTGAGAAGAGCATAGTCAGTCTATGGGATGTGTCAGTAGTCTGTGAGTTCCCAGATGTTTTCCCAGATGAGTTGCTAGATCTACCTCCTAAAAGAGAGATAGACTTTGAGATCCTGGTGTTGCCACGTAGTCAACCTATAGAACTATTAGCCTACAGAATGGCACCTGCAGAGTTGAAGGAACTCAAGATTCAGTTATAAGAATTACTGGATAAGCGTTTCATTCGACCTAGTTCTTCACCATGGGGAGCTCCAGTCTTGTTTGTGAAAAAGAAAGGTGGTACTGTGAGGTTATGTATACACTACAGATAGTTGAATAAGATCACCAATAATAATAAGTACCCGTTGCCAAGGATGGATGATTTGTTTGATCAATTGTGTGGAGCAATGATCTTTTCTAAGATAGATTTGAGATCTGGATATCATCAGTTGAGGATAAAGGCTTCAGATATTCCTAAGTCGACTTTTAGAATAAGTTATGGGCATTATGAGTTTCTGGTCATGTCGTTTGGACAAACTAATGCCCCAAAAGCTTTCATGGATATGATGAACCATATTTTCAAGTCGTTCTTGGATCAGTTCATAGTGGTTTTCATAGATGACATTTTGATCTATTCTAGAAATGATGAGTAGCATGAGCAACATTTGAGGATAGCATTACAGTTCTTGAGACAACACCAGCTATATGCTAAGTTCAGTAAGTGTGAGTTCTGGTTAGCTGAGGTGTCTTTTCTTGGACATGTGATGCGATGATTTTGAGTCGCATTTATAGACTTGTTTTACTTGTGTTTTATGCATTTATTGGTCATTTTGGTGCTCAATATTGCATAATTCATTTACTTTGGTCTATGACCCTTATAAACATCAATTCTCCCTTATTTTATTGTTTTGAGCATAAATGATTACAATAACATGAATTATTTTGGCTTATGTGGTTTTGTGTTGCAATTTCAGGAAAAACACATCTGTGCAGCTGTCGATACCATCGACAACTATCGATACTATCGACACAACCACAGGTTGCCAGCCGCAAAGGGCAGCACAAAGTCGATACCATCAACATGGAAGTCGATGGTAGCGACATACCTTCAGGTTGCTGGCGAGTAGATGGTCGATACTATCGACCATTAAGTCGATACTAACGACCCTAGAAGATTCAGCGATGGAAAAAGACAAAACCAACGCCTTAGGGTGTCGATACCATCGACCCGCGTCGATGGTATCGAGTCAGCATCAGGCACAACAAAGAAAGAAAAGAAGACTTGCCGATATCGCGCAGGGTCGATATCATCGACTCGCGTCGATGGTATTGATGCCATCAGATGCAAGTTTGTTTCAGTTTGATTTAAATCCGACGGTTATGATATTTTTACAACCTAACTCGGTGATTATACCTAATTACGGCGGCCAGGAGTAATCTATCAGGTCAGTAGCCACTGCACACATCCCGAGAAGGTGTGGAGAAAAGAACGGAGCCCAGAAGCACGCCCCAGCCATTCCGGAAGCCAAAGAAGACGTTTTCCACCGTCGACAGGCTATAGAGCGCGCATTCCACACCGAGGAACGCTTGGATCTTCTCCGTTCAGGGGTTTCTTTACTTATTCACATTTTTCTCCATGTTTCCCCTTTTCTCTACCATGTTTTGCTCTGAGATGAACATGCGGGGCTAATCCACTTTGTCTTTAGGACCGGGAGTAGCCCGGGGAAGCATTGTATGACATTTTTATCATAGTAATTCATCATTTATCTCTTAAATCCATGGTATGATTTCGTTTTCTCAATTATATTGTTATGCTTGATCACCATAATAATAATCTAATGCCCTTAATTGCTTTGAAAGAAGAATTAATGGTTGAAAAGAGACGAAATTCACATTAATTAACAAATCCCTTGAACAAGGTGATGTAAGGTTAATGGTGGAAACCCAGAGGTCGATTCTAATGCACCTAGTTTAGGGTATAGGTCACTACGACGGTGGAACCGACCTAGACATAGGTAGTGAATTGTACCACGATAGTGGGCAGTTTTGATTACAGGCTACTACCCGGATCGAGAGATGAACCTAAATTTTTATATGGAAACTCATACAATGATAACTCACGATGAAACCACAATCCTAAAGATCTACACTTGAATTGATTAAACTAAACACTTAATCGATTGCTTTATTTTATTTTGTTTTCTTTTATTTTTACAACAACTCTCAAACTCATTTAATCGGTTTAGTTGATCGCAACCAGTTAGTAGTAGTCTATCGATAATTCAGTGTCCCTGAGTTCGACTCGGGCCTCACAAGGGCCTATACTACAATTGTGCGTACACTTGCGTTCGACGCATTGTAAAAGCGTGTCAAGTTTTTGGCACCGTTGCCGGGGACACAACAATTGTCGGCACTACGAGTGCTGCAAGCGGCCACTCTAGGCCACATTTTTTTTTACTATTTTATATTCATTTTTGAAATTCATAGCTTATCTTCCACATTTTGTAGTCATTTAGCATGGTACTGAACTCAAATTACTATTTCGCAGGTACCAGTGCATGGTGCAGACGCGTAGCACCGACTACACGCAACAAGCACCAGAGGTTCCACTGCCGGGACCTGACAACGAGGAAGATTACAATCAAGACCAACTGGAAGAAATATATTCTGGCTCAAAACAAGAAGCCATGGCCGAAGAGCAGACGATATGGGAGAAGATAAAAGCTTCTTCCTCATCCGCTTCAAAGGGGCCAATAAAGAGGCAGGTGATCAACATTCCGACTTATAAGGTTGATCCTGCATTAATCAACTTGGTTAAGTCAAATGCATTCCATGGGCTAAAGAACGAAGACCCGGTGACTCACATTAGCCAGTTTGTGGAGAACTGTGATATGATAAAAATAGACAGGTTTCCGCAGGAGACACTATACCTGAAGTTGTTTCCGAGCTCTCTGGAAGGAAATGCATGAGAATGGTTGCACAATCTTGACGATGAATATGTGGAATCATGGAACCACATGGTTGAAGTGTTCTTCGAAAGATTCTTCCCGCCCGAGAAGACAAATGATCTGATTAGAAAAAATCACAATTTAAGTCAGAAGGCAGGTGAAACCTACTCTGAGACATGGGAACAATTCCAAATAATGTTGAGGAGGTGCCTACACCATGGTTTGGATAAGGAAAAACAAGTGAAGATTTTCTATTTTGCTCTTTCTGAGCATGATAGAAGCAATCTGGATTCTGTAGGATCCGGGTTCTTCTTAAACAACACTGGCACTATGTGTTGGGAGATTTTGAAAAATATGGCAAAGAAGCAAACTTGGGGCGATACGGATGCACCAGAACAAGTGAAAGTCGCAGGTGAGTCCAGGGCCATTAAGGAGCTGAATGATAAATTAGACCTTCTAGCCAAGAAATTGCTTGCCAAAGAAGATGCAGAATCCGACGAGGAAGCCCAGGTCAAATTTATGCAACAAAAGGGCTACAAAAACAATGATTATGCTTCGAGGAAGGATAGAAAATTCTCATGGAAAGATCCAAACAACTTCTTACAAGATCCAGATGTAAAGCCATAGTCAACGGTAGAAGATAAAAGCACCGCATTGCTTAGTCAATTGGTGCAGCAAAATTAGGAGATGATGAGCATGTTTAGTAAGCAGCTGCAGCCTCAGGGTGAGATCTTGACTAAATTTGGGCAAACATTGCAAATCCATGGAGCACAGATGAGGGCACTAGAGACGACTGTGACCCAGATTTCCAATGAAGTGGTAACCCTGAAGCATGCCAACCAACAAAGATAGGCTGGGAATGCAGATGTTGGTCAAGTACATCATCAAGTAAAGTACATATTTGTGATTAAAGAGGCAGATTCCCGAGTGGTAGAGGTCCAGGACAAAAGCAAAATGATTTTTGATACAGAGGCTACACCAAAAATACTGTATCCTCACAGTCATTATGGACTACTAGGCGGATATTGTCCATTCAGAAAAACATGTCAAGAGCACATCGCGCCCGTACCCAGGAAAGAAGAGCCGGTGAAGGTCATACTTCATGATGAAGCTATGACTACTGAGGAGGATGAGTAGCCACAAGCTACACTAGTGGTAAATGATGTGCTAAAGCCTACGGAAGACGGTGACATTGAAGCAAGCTTAGGGGAGGATACCCTGAAAAGCCTATATGTGCCCCCTCACAAGCGTCTAAATGAGGTGGTTGTGTCTGTTCCGGATAGTTCGAGGCCAAAGAAGAGCATAGACATTACAGGAAATTCTTGGAGATGTATAGGAAACTCCATATTAACATTCCGTTAGTGGAGATGATAGAGCGGATTCCAGCATACAAGAGGTTTATCAAGGACATCATCACCAAGAAGAGGGGGATCAAAGACACAATTGTTTGTCGGGTGAATGAGGTAGTGAGCTCAATTATTCATGGGAGTCTACCACAGAAGAGGAAAGATCTGGGGGTTTTCTACATCCCATGTTCTATAGGCGGTAAACATTTTCCACAGGCACAGTGTGACTCAGGGGCCAGCATTAATCTTATGCCACTGTCCACGCTTCAAAAGCTTGGGTTGAAAAAATTAAAGAAATCTGCTGCGACCATTGAGTTGGTGGATGGGTCCATTGTCAAGCCATATGGAGTGTGTGAGGATGTACTTGTCAAAGTAGACAGGTTTATCTTTCCGGTGGATTTCATTGTTATGGATATGTTGCAACTCAAGGGTTGTGAAATGCTCTTAGGAAGGCTGTTTCAAGCGACGGCTGATGTTGTCACTGCCATTGGGAGAGGTACTTTGACCTTGGGAATTGGCCAGGATCGAGTTGAGTTCAAACTGCCGCATGATCCCCTAGGTACACTCTCCAAAGCTCCAAAGTGATGAATCTTGATTCGTCTAGCCTAAGACGTTAAATAAGGGCGCTTGTTGGGAGGCAACCCAACCATCAGTAGTTTCATTTAGTTTCTTTCACATTTGTAGGTTAGTTTGTTTTGATTTTGTTTTTAGTGTAAAAAAGATACCTTGATCGTTTGTTGAATGTGCAGGACTGAGGCAGGGTCGATACTCACGACCCTTGCGTTGATGGTATCGAGATAGGCACAGGTAGGCGGATGCAAAATTCTCACTGAGTCGATACTATCGACGGCCTCGTCGATAGTATCGACATACCATCAGGTTGCTCACTAGAATGAGGTCGATAGTATCGAAACGGGTGTCGATACTCGCGAGATTTCTGGAGATATTCAAACAAAAATTGTCTCAGTGAAGTCGATACCATCGACAGGCCTATCGATGGCATCGACCCGGCTACAGGCAGAAGGCGGCGGCTGGGCCTCGCGAGGCTGTTGCCCTAAGCATAAGTCGATAGTATCGACTTGTGTCGATGGTATCGACGCGACATGTCACCGATCTGTGAGAAGAAATCAACGGCAATCGCTGCATCAAGGTAGTCGATCCATGGGATGGGTCGATACTATCGACACCCGTCGATGGTATCGACGGGTCATCGATCTAGGATAGCAAATCAGGCTATCGACAACCGTCGATACTAGCAGAAGACGAATTGTGCTACAGGAGTCGATACCATCGACTCGCGTCGATGGTATCAACGGTCATACAGCAGCACCGGCCACAGTTATAAAAGGGATGGATTGTCGTCAGATGACGTTACACCTTTAGAGCTTTCTTCCTCCACTTGTGCCAAGCGTCTTGTTGATCAATCGGAGCCTGGAGGCAAGCATCCAAGGAGCATGTTCTTCCATGAGTCTTCATTTAGCAGAGATTGTCTTCTCTGACCTTCCCCAAGCTCCATCTTCTATCCTTCTTCTTCGACAATGGTGCATACCGCCGACGCATCTTCTTCACGCGTGACACCATGTTCGCTCATGGTGATCTGTCTCTCAGCAAGTTTCAGGAGATAGACTTGTTTTTCTTACACAAGTTGTTGAAGCGAGAAGAATGTAATTGGGGTGCGTTTTTCTTGACGCGTGTGTTGGCTGTAAAGAGGAGTACGCGGAAGGCTCCAATCCACTTTGGAGGGCTCATCACACTACTGGCCTCCTATCTTGGGTTAAATTTCTCCCAGCTGACTCCCCTCTCCAACCGGAGCAAAGTCAACCTGCAGCATATGCATCGCTCCAGCCTCATCTTGCTTCGTGATGGCCTGGCATACGCACATTGCCATGTTAATCACGCCTATCAAGAGTGTTCACTTCTAGACCCTATCTACCACATTGAGGGTGCTCAACATTTCAGATGGCATGTTATAGCCATCGAGAGCTCGGATGAAGAAGGCGGCAACGATGACAATGAAAATGACGGCGACGAGAATGAAGAGGAAGAGGAGGCTTTTACTCCTCTTTGGGCACGAGTAGCACCCATGAAGCATCCCCACATGCATTCGGGTGCATCTTCTTCTTCACAACCTCTGCCACTACAGTCCTCACAGTAGAGAGAGGATGTCTACTCCATGCAGGGGATGTATACGATGCTGCAAGAGATCCAACACACCTAGCTACAGCACACAACTTCATATACCGATATTCAAGATACGACAAACCGGCTGCTAGATAACCAGAGGGTTATTTTTTAAAATGAGCGCCTCCTCCTCGACAACCAACAAAACATCCACGATAGGTTGCATAGGATGGAGATGCAGCAGCAACCCTTCTACGATCATTACTGGAGCCAGAATTACTTTGGGGGTTATCCACAACCTCCACCAATGCCCCAGTATGATCCGAGCTTTTAGGGGCAGTACCCATCTTGGGATCCCACAACCCCGCAGTACCGGCCTCCTCCGAAAGAATGATCGGTATCTCTGTTTCACCTTTTAAGGTTGTTTTTTACTATGAGGCCATAGTCGAATTCAAGCTTAGGGGGGAGTTGGAACAACTCTATCCTTTAGTTTTTAGTTTTTATTGTTTTATGTTTTGTCTTTTAGTTCTTGTAATTTTTAGTTTGTTTGTAGGATCCTCACTCTATCTAGTGTAATTGTGGATGTCTTAAGTCATGTGTCATCTCGTTGCTTGTACATGGGAATCAGGGGCAAATTTAAATTTTTTTTAGTGTTTTGCAAGCTTGTGTTGTTCAACTTTGAGCACATAACTTAAGGAAATAATTGGGTTTGTCAACTCTAAAACAGAAAATCACAACTGTACATTCTCATGATTCACGAAAAGTGGACGGAACTGGTTGTTTGAGCCTAAACTGATCAAATGATAATGAGACTCTAATTTGAAGTAAGAGAGAGAAACCTCTTAATTACTACACAGGTCAATAAGGAGGGACACATAATAATTTACAAAGGTTTAGTCAATTAGTCTTGTGATCTATCCACCCCATTGTTTTCATACTCCACCTTAAGAACTAGAAGTACATTTCAGTTTTAATTTCTTTGATTGCATTCCATATAGATAGGTCTTGCATTGCAGCTATTTTCACATATTTTGCATGAAAAAAAAATAGATTAGCTATACATGTACATTATCCTTAGGTGCATGTCATTTAGTCGCATGAATATCATTTTGTAGCTGCATTCACATTTTTATGCATATACAGTACATCATGTATCTTATTTCTTCTGAAACATTAAAGGTGATAAACTTGTTCCATACCTTCTGAATGCTTCAAGTATATAGTTGTGTAACAAGAAGTGAGCCCGACAAATAATTCATTGTCATTTATGGATATAAGGGCATTAAAAGAAAAAAAAACAAGAAGAAAAGTTTGAAAAAAAAGAGACAAAGAAAAGAATTGAGAAATAAATAGGAATGAGAGGGAGAAAGGAACATGTTCTCACTACATATTAAGAAGGATAAGTACATGAGGTAGTTTTCTTAGATATTCCATCTCACCTAGAGACAGAATGATAGTGCATGCATCATTCCACCCAAATGTAGGCATTACAGCATTTTCATTTGCATATGCATCATTTAGGTCATTTTTGCTTTGTGCATGATAAAACCGTATAATGCTTCCATTTCTTCCATGAGCATCCGTTCCATCCACCAGTTGCTCGAATTGGTAGGCCACCGTGATTTTTTCCTCATTTGTGAATATCAGGAGAACTGCTTCCATGTAGATAGTAGTTAGGGCGAGCAACGTAGAATAGGAGATCACAAGATGCACCGAGTCTGAACTGGCGAATTTTATTATGTCAACTACCTTATGTGATAGTGTTCATTATTTTTGAGGTAGATATCTTTTATGGATGATTACGGTCGCCTTTAGGGTAATTATCATTCTGTGGTTAGTAAGGGCTGGTATGTGAATGTCTGGTGGGAATCATATAGTGATGTTTGTGGTGATGATTTGTTCTTTAGTTGACCCTCGCAATTTTATTCTAAAGTTTAGTTGCTCGAGGGCGAGCAATGTTCAAGCTTAGGGGAGTTTGATGTGATGATTTTGAGTCGCATTTATAGACTTGTTTTACTTGTGTTTTATGCATTTATTGGTCATTTTGGTGGTCAATATTGCATAATTCATTTACTTTGGTCTATGACCCTTCTAAACATCAATTCTCCCTTATTTTATTATTTTGAGCATAAATGATTACAATAACATGTTTTAATTTTGCTTATGTGGTTTTGTGTTGCAATTTCAGGAAAAACGCATATCTGCAGCTGTCGATACCATCGACAGCTGTCGATACTATCGACACAACCACAGGTTTCCAGCCGCAAAGGGCAGCACAGAGTCGATATCATCGACAAGGAAGTCGATGGTAGCGACGTACCTTCAGGTTGCTGGCGAGCAGATGGTCGATACTATCGACCCTAGAAGATTCAGCGATGGAAAAAGACAAAACCGATGCCTTAGGGTGTCGATACCATCGACCCGCGTCGATCGTATCGAGTCAGCATCATGCGCAACAAAGAAAGAAAAGAAGACTTGTCGATATCGTGCAGGGTCGATACCATCGACGTGAGTCGATGGTATCGATGCCGTCAGATGCTAGTTTGTTTCAGAGTGATCTAAATCCGACGGTTATGATATTTTTGCAACCTAAATCAGTGATTATACCTAATGACGGTGGCCAGGAGCAATCTATCATGTCATTAGCCACTGCACACGTCTAGAGAAGGTGTGGAGAGAAGAACGGAGGTCAGAAGCACGCCCCAGCCATTCCGGGAGCCAAAGAAGACGTTTTCCACCACCGACAGGCGATAGAGCGTGCAGTCCACACCGAGGAACGCTTGGATCTTCTCCGTTCATGGGTTTCTTTACTTATTCACGTTTTTCTCCATGTTTCCCCTTTTCTCTACCATGTTTTGCTCTGAGATGAACATGCGGGTCTAATCCCCTTTGTCTTTAGGACCAGGAGTAGCCCGGGGAAGCATTGTATGACATTTTTATCATAGTAATTCATCATTTATCTCTTAAATCCGTGGTATGATGTCATTTTCTCAATTATGTTGTTATGCTTGATCACCATAATAATAATCCAATGCCCTTAATTGCTTTGAAAGAAGAATTAATGGTTGAAAAGAGACAAAATTCACATTAACTAACAAATCCCTTGAACAAGGTGATGTAAGGTTAATGATGGAAACCCAGAGGTCGATTCTAATGCACCTAGTTTAGGGTATAGGTCACTACGACGGTGGAACCGACCTAGACATAGGTAGTGAATTGTACCATGATAGTGGACAATTTTGATTACAGGCCACTACCCGGATCGAGAGATGAACCTGAATTTTTATATGGAAACTCATACAATGATAACCCGCGGTGAAACTACAATCCTAAAGATCTCCACTTGAATTGATTAAACTAAACACTTAATCGATTGCTTTATTTTATTTTGTTTTCTTTTATTTTTACAACAACTCTCAAACTCTTTTAATCGGTTTAGCTGATCGCAACCAGTTAGTAGTAGTCTACTGATAATTCAGTGTCCCTGAGTTCGACTCGGGCCTCACAAGGGCCTATACTACATTGACGCGTACACTTGCATTCTACGCATAGTAAAAGCGTGTCAACATGTCATCTCAGGAGATGGATTAAGTGTTGACCCTAAGAAAGTTGAGTTTCTTCTATAGTGGGAGCATCCTAAGACTCCTACTGAGATTAGAAGCTTGTTAGGATTGGAAGGTTACAATAAGAGGTTCATCCAGAACTTTAGTGTTGTAGCGTCACCTCTGACATGCTTAACGAGAAAGAATGCATTGTTTGTTTAGTCAGACTACTATGAGAATAGTTTTTAGATCTTGAAGAAGAAGTTGACTACAACACTAGTGTTGATCCTACCTGAGGTAGATAAGGGCTACACAGTGTTTTGTGATGCTTCAAGGAGAGGTTTAGGCTGTGTGTTGATGCAGGAAGGTAATGTAGTAGCGTATGCATCTAGATAACTTAAGAATAATGAGGAGAATTATCCGACACATGATCTGGAGTTAGCTGTAATAGTTCATGCTCTTAAGACATGGCATCACTATCTTTATGGTGAGGCATGCCAGGTGTTTACGGATCATAAGCGTTTGAAATATATTTTCAATCAGAAGGATCTAAATCTTAGATAGAGGATATGGTTAGAATTGATCAAAGATTATGAAGCGACGATAGATTATCATCCTAGAAAAGCAAATGTGGTAGCAGATGCTCTGAGCAGGAAGTCAAGTTCAACAACTGATGTATTCTCTATGGCATGTTTTAGGAGAGACCTGCTAGTAGAGATGTGAAAGTTAAACTTAGACTTAGGGGTGACAGAGTAGAGTGGTTTGATTCCACAGATGCAAGCCAAGCCTACTTTATATGATCAGATGAAGGAACTTCAACATAGTGACAGTGAGTTACAATAGATCATGTAGGATATGATAGAGGGAAAGATACCAGAGTTCAGGTTTTCAGATGATGGTTGTATCAGCATGACCAATTGTGTGTACCTGGAGATAGTGATTTGAAAGAAAGGATTCCTGAGGAAGCACATGCATCGATGTACACTATGCATCCAGGTAACACTAAGATGTATAGGAATCTTAAGGAGTTGTACTGGTGGTCAGGTATGAAAAAGGATGTTGCTGAGTATGTGGTAAGATGTAGTGTGTGCCAGCAGGTTAAGGCTAAGCATCAAAAACCTACAGGTACCTTGCAATCTCTTCCTATACCAGAGTGGAAGTGGGAATATATCACAATGGACTTTGTGGTTGGGTTGCCCAGGACACCAAGAGGTTGTGACTCGATATGGGTGATTGTGGATAGACTAACTAAGTCTACTCACTTTCTTCTTATTAAGTCAACCTTTGATTCCCGAAGTTGGCTAAGATATATGTGGATGAGATAGTGAGGTTGCATGGTAACCCAGTTTCAATTATTTCAGATAGAGATCCTAAGTTCACATCTAGGTTTTGGAATCAGTTGCATCGTGCTTTGGGCACAAAGTTGAGGTTCTATAAAAATTTTCACCTGCAGATGGATGGTCAGTCAGAGAGGACCATTCAGACTCTTGAGGACATGTTGATAGCATGTGTCTTGCATTTCAGTGGAAGTTGGTAAGAACACTTGAGCCTTATAGAGTTTACATACAATAATAGTCACCAATCCAGTCTTGGTATGGCCCCGTATGAATTTTTGTATGGAAGAAAGTGTAGATCACCCGTATGTTGGTACGAGGTGGGTGAAAAAGAGATTCTTGGACCAGAGATAGTGGATTTGACTATAGAAAAAATTATAGTGATTAGAGAATAGTTGAAAGTTGCATAGGACGGGCAGAAGAGTTACACTAAGAAGAGACGTAGACCTCTTGAGTTTGAGGTTGGTGATGAAGTGTATCTAAAGGTTTCACCATGGAAAGGGGTGTTGAGGTTTTACAAGAGAGGCAAATTGACTCCTAGGTTTATGGGCCCATATCCTGTCATTGAGAGGATTGGACCTGTAGCCTACAGGTTGGATTTGCCATCTGAGTTAGCTAATTTACATGATGTGTTTCATGTATTGATGTTGAAGAAGTATTACCCTGGTATAGAGAAGATAGTGGACCCAGAACCTGTACAGCTCAGATCAGATGTGTCCTATGTTGAAGGACCAATACAAATAGTTGATTGAAGGATCAAGAAACTCAAGAATCGTGAGATACCATTAGTAAAAGTTCTGTGGAGGAACCACAACTTAGAGGAAGCCACATGGGAGCTTGAGTCTGAGATGCGTAACAAGTATCCTTTTCTCTTTTAGGAATTTCAGGATGAAATTCTTATAAGGGATGGAGATTGTTATGACCCACATTAAAGTTAACTAATAAGTACAATGATAATAGCATCATCATGTTAATTAAGTTGAGTTAAGTACTCACAGATGCAATTAGTGCTTTGATCTAGTGTTACGATCTAATTAGCATGTTTTCATGCCTTGAGGTTAAAGTGCATTCCGTTCTTGGAATTTTTCAAAAGAAATCTCTCAATTTGGACCTCCGAGGCAAAAGATATGGAATTTTTAAGTTTCTTGGTCCAAATCTGCAATTTTTCCATTAATTGGTCTTTTTACCCCTTTAGTGGGTCGGCGACCCCTTTCTTTATCCTTTCTTCTTCCCCGATCAACATCCTTGAGTGGTGCCCAGTTGTAGCGCCCGATCGGCCAAGCTAGCAGAGGAGATGGGCGGGGGTTAGCTAGGACTCCTCACCATCGACCAGCGGCGCCACTCCTCTCCTCCTTCCTTTCTTCTTCTTCTTCCATTTCCCCCTCTTCTTCCCCGCCCTAGCAGGCGCCTGACCTACAAGAAGAGAAGCAGCGTCGGTCGGCCAGGTAGCAGCAGCCAACACTAGGAGAAGCAACAACGGCGGTGGTTTAGGGCTCGCGACGGTCATTTTAGTAGTGCCAGCAACGTCTCTATCTTCTCCTTCCTTCTCCATGCTCAAATGACGCCCAACCAGCAGGGCGGTGACCCATCTAGCAAGAGCAGCATCAGCTGCAACAATGGCTAGGAGCCCTCTTGGGTGCATAAAACTCCAAGGAAAAGTTAACTTTGTGTTCGGCCGACAGTCCGGAGCAAAAATCCGTAGCCAATAGCTTCGATTCAGCACCTAGCTGAGCCCCCTCTTCAACTTGTACATGAAGCAGGTTGTTATAGAACAGTACCAAGGTTGACGATGACCTACTGATGCCCAGACTCTAGCCTCTAGATACATTTCCATTCATATTCAGACATCTTGAACCGCTCTGAGTAGAATCTCACTCACCAATCATGATTTAACTCCAACAATCGAGCATTTTTGTTTAGAACTATGTTTTACGCGGGTAGCAGCGTTTACCCAAGTACCAGGCAGTGCCAGCACCATTCTATTTCTAATTTGCACATTGTATTTATTAACAACCGCACGACGCTAATTAGTTAATTGATATGTGTGGTTTGGATTAGTGAAAATACACGATTAATTGAAACTTAAATTACTCGATTAAATGTTGAACTTAGTAGCACATGACCAGTAACGGTACAGTTTTGGTATAAACCCAGGTTGCACATTTTTAGTAAGTTAATAATGCTCGATTTCAAAGAAATGACAATGACATGAAAGGGTTCAATAGAAACCTAGTTGCACACTCCTGGTCATGTTTAATGTGAGTTTATTAATAATTATACGAATCGACATGTTTCTCAAGGATATCATAAGAAATTCTCAGTTATTATCAATAATTTGTGTCATGATTAGTAATTAACTCTTAATTGGGTTAAGTGATGCACAATTTAGGATTGGGGTTGATGTGCACATTTTTCTAGGAATTTTTGATAGTTTACAAGTGCTACTGATGATTTTTCATATGTTGAGTAATCAACCCTTATCAGTATATTAAGATGTTTAATTGCATGATTTCAGTATGTATGTGCCAAGTTGACAAGCATTCTATTTATTTAAATCTAACTGAAAGTATAGTATGTAGATTTCTCAGTAAATTACAGTGTTTGAGCATATTGCACTGCCAAGTTAGAAATGATATACATGTTGTATTTATAAGTTTCAGATAAATAGACTCGGTACAATAGAGATACCAAAGCCAAGAATAAGTAAGACAGAGATGCAATGTAGTAAGAGCTTTTCTGGAATAATAAAATAATAGATTTAAGGGCTCTGACACCATAGAATCCCTATGAGAGTTCTGTGCCTTGGGGATGAAAGGACCTACCCTGGCGGTGCGTCCAGTATACGCGGGTCGGAATGTACCAATATGTGGTACAAGGGACGAAGCCCTAGTGGAAGTCTCCTTAAATTATAGTTTGTAGCGTCCAACATCAACCAGAAGTCCTGGTGGCACTAGAGTACAGAAAAGGCAATAGGTGGCTTGACTTTCCGCCTATGTGCTCAAGTTAGAAGAGGAGTCCAGTTTTCCAAACAATAGGAGTGTTGAGGCCAGAGATCCAGTTTCCCTGTTGTAAACTAGGAGAGTAGTCAAACTTAGCTATATCGGAGTGTCGGCTAAGTCTTGTACGGTGAGATCGTAGTTCGCTACAAGTCTTCATATGTAGAGTACACTGCATATGATCAGGGCATAAGATAAAATATGTTCATATTGGTTCACAAAGTTTCTTATAAATTAGAGAGTTAAGAAAGATTTGAGTTAGTTTCACAATAGTTGTCCTTTAAATGAAATTTTAGTATTCTCTGTTATTAAATCGTATTCACAGCTTTGCAGCAGTTGTTATCGTAATGAAATGTTGACATCTCTTGTCGTTTAAAATATATTGCTTAGATCTTCTCAGTATAGTATTATCTTGTATTTTATTCCAATTAATAAACATAAAACGAGTTATCTGTGTGGTTGGGTGAAATTCAATTCACTGAGCCAATAGCTCACCAACCTACTGAAACATTTTTCAAGTCATCGTCAACACAAGGAAGTTGAAGTATCATACCTCCCAAGTTCCTAGAAGGTAGTTTGTAGTTAGATAGAGGTCTCCTAGTCCATTCCCCTCGGTCCTTGGGCATGTGGTGTGGTAGTGAAAGAATGTAATGTAAGATGTAGTTTAGATTTCAGTTATCTGTTGTGCTTTATATTCCACATGAAAAATGTAGTATGATGTGTAAATCTGTTAATGGTAAGTTTCTTCCTAATGTGATTTTATTACGATCTGATGTGATTCAAGCTATTAGGTTTTTCCTTTAAGTAAATTCTAAGTAACAAAGTAAATAAAAGGTTAAGGGTGGTTTACTGAGGGTGACTCCTCGGTCTCGGGAGTCATTAGAGATGGCACGGGGATTGAGGCATCACAGTAACACTTGAGTAGGACATTGTTTTCTTGTGCCTTTTATGAAAATGGTTCTTTGAATTCCAATTTAATCCCAGTTTGGGTTTCATATTAATTATTCAGATATGATTAAAAATAGACCGAATAAGATACCTAGATACACTATGTCGAGCATCATGGATTTATTGATTCCTAATCATACCCTAACATTCAGGATAAATCTCCCATCTTATTGTTCATGTTTTTTCTTCACTTTCTAGTGACTTTTTTCCTTGATCCATGCTCATGTGTGCATTATGTCCCCTCGTTCAATGAGTCTCATGTGAGAAAGTTTTTCTCGAGTTTAATTTTCCATTTTCCCATTATTCACGTCATTTCTACCCATTGAGTTTTACATTTTTCATGATTTCTGTAGAAAATATTTTTTGACCTCCAATTGGACCTCAGTTTTGTATTTAATAGTGATCATGATATAAAAACAATATTTCAAGGCTTCTTCAAAACCTTAAACCAAGAGGATACTTATGTACCCTATTTCCAAGATCTTAAATTTCTTGTATCCTAATCACCCACAACCCAATTAGGGTGATTCTCCATCTCTTATTATTTATATTCTTTCTTCCCTCTCTGGTAAGTATTTTTCATGATCCACAATCTTGTCACCCTTAGTGACCCCTTTTATATGTGGACTGTCTGCATATTTTGTCCTAAGTTTGATTTTTCTATTTTTCCATAGTCTGTATGGTTGCGACCCCAGAGTTTTAGGCTTTTTATATAAAAAAAATTAATGTATTTTTTTAACTTGCAATTCGACCTGAATTGTATATTATACAATTAATTCTCAAGATATAAAGAAAGATTCCCAGGCTTGTTGAAACCTAAAACCTTGAGTTTACCAAGACATCATGTTTCCAAGACCATGAATTTCTTGAATCCTAAGCACCATGAACTAATTAAGGTAATTATCCCATCCTTGTTGTTCATATTGTTTCTTACTCCCTCGGTGAAATGCTTTCCTGCATCACCATCCCATGTGCCTCAACGACCACTCATTATATGTGGATAATGTGATGAAGTTATTTCTGAGTTAGGTTTTCCATTATGCCATTGACCTTGTGATTCTTATGTTCTATATTATTTTCATATTTTAGTTTTTATTGAAAATAATGTTTTGACTTGCAAGTGAACCTCAATTTGGAAATATATCTTAGTTCTTATAATATGAATATGTGATTTCTAAGCTTGTTGATAACCTAAATCAAAAGGATACTTATATGCCCTATTTCTAGAATCACGAACTTATTGATTTCCAATAACACATGACCCACGACCAATTTAAGGTATTCTCCCCTCCTTGTTGTTCATGTTATTCCTTCCCTCTCATGTGAATTGTTTCCTTGATACACCCTAATGTGTTCCTCAATTAATCCTTCTTCAAAGTGGCTTGAGTGTGGAAGTTTTTTAGAAGTTGGATTTTCCATTATGTCATTATTACTGTGGTAATGAACTTGAGCTTCACATTTATTTTATCTAATGGTTCTTACATAAATTCGTTTTTTACTTAAATTTGCACCTCAAGTTTGGATTTAGTATTTATTGTGACAAGATATACAAAAGTGCTTCCTTGGTTTGTTGAAAATCTTAAACCAATAGGATATATTGATGCCCAATTTCTTTGACCAAGGATATATTGCATTGTAATCACCCACGACACACTTATGGTAATTTTCCCCAACTCGTGGTTCATATTTTCTCCTTTCCATTTCCAATGAAATTTTCCCTAACCTGCCAACTTGTATACCTTAGTGACCCCTTTTTTATGTGTATAGTGTGACAAAATTGTCTTAGAAATGGTTTTTTCATTATGCAATTATTCATATAGTTGCAATCTTTTATTTTGAGATTTTTTAAAGACATGGTTTTGTAGAATTTTTTGACCTCTAATTGAACCGAAGGCCTGATTTGGGTAATTATCCCCTCTATGTTTTCCAATTGTTTCGTCTTGGTGATATGTTTTCTTTGGTCCACCCTCCTTGTATTATAGTGACCCCTAGTTCAATATAGATCAAGTGTTGAAGTTGTTCCTGAGTTGTGTTTTTTATTTTTCCAATATTTGTCTCCTTGGGACGCTTGAGTTATACATTATTTTTGTCTCATGGTTTTTAAAGAACTTTTTTGACTTCCAATTGGATCTCAATTTCAAAATTAATATTTAATTCTCAAGATATAAATGTATGATTCTTAGGCCTGATGAAAACCTAATACCAAGAGAATAATACCCACTATCCAAGACCATGAATTTGTTGATTTGTGATCATAACATAGAAAAGTTCGGAAAATTTCCCATCCTTATACAAATTCTTTCATCCCTCTCTAATGACATATTTTCCTTCATCCACAATTTTGTGTCTCTCAGTGATTCCTTGTTCAATGTGGCTCAAGTGACAAAGTTATTCTCAATTTGGACTTTCCAGCATGCCATTATTTGTGCAATTGTGACCCTAGAGTGATATGTTGTTTTCAATCTCATTGTTTTTATGAAAACTAGTTTTAGTATTCTATTTGGACTAAATTTTTACTAAATAATTTATTCTTACTATTTAAAAACTATTCTAGTTCTAATAAAAAACCCAAGACAAATGGATACCTATGTACCCTATTTCCAAGACCATGAATTTCTCAACTCCTAATCTCCTTGACCTGATTCTGGTAATTATCCTCTACTTGTTTATAATACTTCTTCCATTTTTTTTGGACTATATCCTTGATCCATCTTCCTATGAGTTTTAGTGAGCCCCCATTTGAAGTGACCTGGGTGAGGAAGTTGTTTCGAGTTTCATTTTCAATTATGCCATTAGTCATGTGGTTGCGACCCTTGATTTACATTTTCTTGTCTCATAGTTTATACCATAAACAATTTTTGGACTTACACTTAGACCTCAAATTTTGATATAATAGTTAATTCTTAGGAAATATAATATGATTCATAGGCATTTTTAAACCCTGAGGCCAAGAGGATACCTAGATATTCTATTTGCAAAACCATGAGTTTTTCCAGTCCTACTCACGATTATTGTTTATCTTTCTCTAGTGATCTATTTTCCATAAGAATCCCTCCTATGTGACTCAATGACTCCTTGCTTAGTGTGTCTAGAGTGAGATAGTTGTTCCTGAGTTGTGTTTTACATTATGATATTATTCATTTGGTTGCAACCCTAGAGATTTACTTTTTATCTCATGGTTTCTAAAAAAAATGACTTCTAAATGGGTACAAACTTTGAATTCAAGAGTTTATTTGGATATTGAAAATGTTCCAGTGTGTGATAAATCGAATTTTAGGGTTTTGACACCACATATAGAATCAGAAGACCGTGAATGATTATTAGATATAATTTAGTTCAATTACAATGAATATCTTTTTATTCACCGATTTGGGTACTTATGAGGCCAAAAGTTCTAGTTAGTATTCACAGCAAACTCATGTGGCCAATTAATGAGCCTTGAGGTATGTTAGTATCGTAGCAAGTGTTTTAGACCTGTAAGATCAAGGTTTGATGATTATATGAATTGATTTCAAGATTTATACACCTATTCATAGGTTGTTTGAAGAATTATGTTACATGACCAAACAATGGACCCTGAGCCCCAAAACTTGGAATAATATGGCTTGGAATATTGCAAGCTTACCTCTAAAATTTCAGAATGTTTGGAGATTGCAACAAGGAGATATAGTCAATTGAAATTGAGGACATTGATGATATTAATGTGTCAAACTTTGTCGTTTGGTTATTTAGTAGTTATGCATGCGAAAAATATTTGTCACACTGCCTAGCGCTAGTGGACACCAAGGATCAGTGATGTAGATGCTTCAACCCTTGGATGATCATCATGTTGCTCCTAGATCAGCTCCCACCTCCGAAAAGGATGGAACAAAAAACTTGACTTGGCAGAAGATCACCCCACCGATCCTAGAGGGATCGCAAGCTAGCGTGGGATCTCCAGTCTGGGCTAGATCCACAATATGTGGTGCTACCTAGCGAGCCTCGTCATCTGCTACGCTGTAACCTGAACCACCCGTCAGCGTGGAGGTCAGGACCATCAGAGAAGAGCCAAGATGGACGGATACCCATCAGTGTAGATCAAGGCAACCAATTACTGGCGCCTCTGTCCCCAAGACACCTCCTTTCCTCGCAAGATCTCTCCGCCATGGCTCCCAGATGGAGTCGTCCTCGAGCCTTGGATCCCTCTTTAGCTGCTGAGACTTCACTTCAATCTGCGTCCAAGGACTGAGTCCTGCATCGGGTTCCAGGGCGTGAGGGAGATCATTACCCTCGACCACCTCCTCCTCCTCCTTTATCCCTTGCCACCAGTAGAGCTACAACTTGGCGATGGAGGCCTGATGACAGAAGAAGAAGGAGGAGACCATGGATGACTTGCCGATAGGCCGATCTCAGTAGAGAAGGTGATCGTCCGGCGGAAGCAACTGGGGATCGGTGATGCAGATGAGGCATCATAGCGGCCTGAAGCATGAGCAGAGGGAGACCAAGCATCCTACAATAGTCATGATCGATACAAAGAAGACATCCCGATTGCGCAGCTCTTAACAAACTAGGACGATGCCCTATACTGGGAGGATGGAAGCCGCTTACAGAGGTGTTGAGTGGAGAACTAGGAGGCTCAGCAAAGGGAATCCTAGCTCTGGAGATGGTTTACCATCGGGTTCCCTGATGCCCTGCTAGAGGTGGTGGATCCACCATGTCGAGTTGAGCCTGAAGAGGCACGATGCCCTGATTCATCAGATCTGTGCGCTTGGGATGGGAGCCGCTCCATCTACAAATGCATCGAGGAAGACAAACGCCAAGAAGACTAGCATAGTCGAGATGGTGGCACTGGATCTAGGTGGGGGCTTCAAGGGTCTGGAGGTCGTCGGAGAGAAGCCCTTGCGGCGGCACTCCCTCACGGACAGGACGCAGGCGTCGGGCGTCCGTGTGGCGTAGGCGAGTGTGTGGGGTGAGAATCTTGGACCAACAAAATCACACCAGAATCGGGTCCATACCAGGGAACCAGACCGATAGGCCAAAGCAGGCTCAAGGGGTCCACGTGGCAGCACCTAATTCGCGTAAAGGTAATAATCCACTCAAAAATCCAGTATATGTACAAATCTTAGAAAATACAAAAGAAATAGATCCGTTGGCCAATAAATGCCCCAAAAATTCCCCCCGACTCAGAAAAATGTCTACTTGCTTATAGGACCCCTAAATCAGACCTTTGAAGCAGTATTATGGTTGATTTTCCATTTACAAGATGATGCTTCTTTTAAGATTATTTGAATAGTATAATCAGCATATAGTGGCCATAAAACCTGGAAATATTACTCTTGAACACTAATATTGTTTGGATACTAAATACAACCTTTGATATTAATGAAATATCCAAATACTAGGTCTTTTGATATTAGAATGGAATTAAATGCTTTTAACCTCGTATTAATTCTAGAAAATAGATAAATCATCAGAAAAATATGAAATCTGAACCAGATCCTTAAAATGACATCTGGATCACTATAAAAATACTAGAGACACATTTTAGATCAGTAACACCTAGATTTGACCTAAATTCTAAACTGGACCAAAATACCATTAATAATGGTGAACCTTGTATTAATGATGAATATTTGCTATAAATCAGGTGATGACCAGAGATGTAGATGATCTAGAATATATATATAGGAATCTCTGAACTCAGGTATGTGGGATTTATTTAAGTATATGACTATGGTTTTCTTGGTTGCAATCATGATATGTATGTATGCTCTCTTCTATTTGCAAATATTGGATGTAGTAGCACTATATAGTACTCGATGTTTTATCACTGGTAAACATAAATGATAAGTAGACGCTTTGTAGTTATTTAAGGTGCTCATTATCCCCCTTATGAGGGAATGGATTAATGTTGGCTAGTACACCTCCCTAGAGCACACGGTGTACGGGGAGTTTCCCTAGAGTACTTGGTACATGGGGATGAGCCCAATATTTATGTTTTGGTACTAGTCCACCTTGATAATGCAATTCATCTAGGAAAATGACTTAAATTTGTGTATTTCACTTAATAAAGAAGTGTTTTCTATGATTTTCTTTCCTTCTACAAATCTTTTTCAAAATTATGAAAGCCATAAATATATGTATCTTTCTGCCCATGTACACAACACCTTGTGTGTTGATTTGTTGTTTCACGTATGTTTTAGGTTCAAAGCTAGCATGGGATAAAAGACGTGAAGTGAGCAATGTTCAGGTTGTACCTTTTGTGTAGATCCTAGTTAGCATACATGTTCAGACTTGGTAAAATTCTCTTTCAATATGCAATTGTAATTCATGTTGTAATATAAATGTGTTAAATGTTGAGAATGTTATGGTGAATGTCTATTGTTGTACGTTCATGTATGCGTATTATGCTTCTGCATCGCTCTCTGATATGATTGGATGATGTTTTCAGATTCTGACATCTCATTCCCAATAGGGTTTGGAGAAATCAAAATATGGGGACGTCATAGTTGGTATCAGAGCATGAACAATAGATACATCTAACAATTGCTCACCATGAAACATTAAACCTAAATCTCACCTTTCACTTTAAACGTTAGAAAGTTAGTAATTTGTGTAATAGGAATAAGATTTGACTTATCCTCTAGGTTAGAACCTAGATGTTCGAGAACTAGGTTTAGACAAGTGTCTGAAACCCTTTCCATATAGAGCTCATATGTATTGGGTAGCTACACTAGTCTACACCTTGTTCTCACCAATTCACTAGGTGACATGGCACTAGACTATCTACTGTGTGTGGGACACTCATTTTGCTGATTTGGTTTTGTTTTCCAATCGGCTCGAGCCTCGATAGTTTTCTCTGTCGTCTGCCTTCTCAGAGAAAAACTATATAATATTTTATTACCTATATGTAAATATAAAAATGTGTCCCTCACACTGGAGAGTAGTTAGTGTTCATGCAATCTAAGTGAAAGGGAGTGACATCAGTCTAGAAGAGAGAATAGATCTAGATTAGATGTCTAGAGCCTCATTAGGTTATGTGATAGATAGATAGATAGACAAAACAAAGATGAAGGAAATAAGTATATAGAATCTTATCTAAGTTTGATCTCTGATGGTATAAGTTTCCTTATAAAGATTTAAATTGTATATTAGTTGAATCCAATTTTGGAGAATTTAAGCAAAATCTTGATGATGAAAGTACATTCCCTTTTCCCTACTAAAGATAAGCTAAGTTAAGATAGAGATGAGTGTGCATATGCCTCAAGCTCTTATACAAGGGGGATATCTAGTGGTAGGATGAGATATGTGGTGAACTCTAGAGAGAGTAAGACCCACAGGGAGAAGGTCAAAGGACCTAGCCTCCAATATATGAGATATGTGTTAACAAAAAAAAATGTGTCCTACACTAGATTACTCTTGAGTGTTGAGTTGAGTCCTTATGCATGATTCAAATCTATATGTGAGAATTGGGTAAAAGAAAAGGATGGGTAGATGAACCATATGATAAAGTCAATCCTTTGGTTGAGTTAGGTCCTAGCTAGAGTGACATATTTTGTGAATCTCATCATTAGTTGCAAGTGAGGTAATATATGAACTATAGTTATGAGAGTATGATGCTTTGTGCAATAGATATTCAAAATACATGTTCTCCCTTCTTCCTCTCCTTCTTAATATAGATGATAGAAACCTCACTTGAGCTATATAGATGATTTATATATGAGGAGTCACTCGTATAAGCTTGACCTTTTCTATATTTCCCCCTATATCATACATGTAGCACCCAAGATTGAAATCATGATTAGTTTGACTTCAAAATATTCTCTTCCCCTTCATATGAAATATGAAAGATACCATGCTGAGATCATGTGATAAACTTAGTATATTCTCTTTTTCCTTCACATAATACATGCAAGGCATAAAAAAGTTGAACTCATAAACTTGATATAAAGATATTTTTGGATCATAGGGTATATGATCAGAAATATAGTTCGTAACTTTGATTCTTCTCAATGTATGCTTCTAAGTTGAGTATGAATACCACACCATTGGGTGAAACCCTAATGGTCAAACATGTTACGTTAGCCCTTCTTAAGTAGAAAATTTCTAATATCAAGGATGAAGATAAATCTCCGCTAATGTTGAAATCATTGTAAGATATTAATGATGTTAGATTTGAACGATCTGAATATCATGGCATATAAATGGATTTCATCCTGAACATTAAAAGTATGAACAAAACATGTACCCTTAGAGGTGATGTAACCCTAAGATATTATAATGTCATGTTATGGCTAAGACATTAAGTGATGCTTCCACATATATAAGGTGGGGTGGACACACCTAAGAATCTCTCGACCCTAAGCTGAGAAATTAGAGTGTATGCAACTATGGTGGTCTTAGAACCTAAGAAATAATGATGTATATGAAGTTCGACCCCAAAATAGCCTCTTAAGGATGAGATTAGTTGAATTTCAAGGACGAAATTCCAAATAAGGTAGGGTGAATGTGATAAACCGGATTTTAGGGTTTTGACACGACATATAGAATCAGAAGACCGTGAATGATTATTAGATATAATTTAGTTCAATTATAATGAATATATTTTTATTCACCGATTTGGGTACTTATGATGCCAAAAGTTCTAGTTAGTATTCACAACAAACTCATGTGGCCAATTAATAAGCCTTGAGGTATGTTAGTATCGTAGCAAGTGTTTTAGACCTGTGAGATCAAGGTTTGATGATTATATGAATTGAGTTCAACCTTTATACACCTATTCATAGGTTGTTTGAAGAATTCTGTTACATGACCAAACAATGGACCCTGAGCCCCAAAACTTGGAATAATATGACTTGGAATATTGCAAGGTTACCTCTAAAATTTCAGAATGTTTGGAGATTGCAACAAGGAGATATAGTCAATTGAAATTGAGGACATTTATGATATTAATGTGTCAAACTTTGCCATTTGGTTATTTAGTAGTTATGAATGCGAAAAATATTTGTCACGCTGCCTAGCGCTAGCGGACACCAAGGATCAGTGATGTAGATGCTTCGACCCTTAGATGATCATCCTGTTGCTCCTAGATCAGCTCGCACCTCCAAAAAGGATGGATCAAAAAACTTGACTTGGCAGTACATCACCCCACCGATCCTAAAGGGATCGCAAGCTAGCGTGGGATCTCCAGTCTGGGCTAGATCCACAATATCTGGCGCTACCTAGTGAGCCTCATCATCTGCTACGTCGTCACCAGAACCACCCATCAGCGTGGAGGTCGGGACCATCGGAGAAGAGCCAAGATGGCCAGATACCCATCAGTGTAGATCAAGGCAACCAATCACTGGCGCCTCTGTCCCAAAGACACCTCCTTTCCTCGCAAGATCTCTCCGCCATGGCTCCCAGATGGAGTCGTCCTTGAGCCTTGGATCCCTCTTTAGCTGCTGAGACTTCACTTCAATTTGCGTCCAAGGACTGAGTCCTGCATCGGGTTCCAGGGCGTGAGGGAGATCATTACCCTCGACCACCTCTTCCTGCTCCTTTATCCCTTGCCGCCAGCAGAGCTGCAACTTGGCGATGGAGGCCTGATGACAGAAGAAGAAGGAGGAGACCATGGACGACTTGCCGATAGGCCGATCTCAATGGAGGAGGTGATCGTCTGGAGGAAGCAACTAGGGATCGGTGATGCAGATGAGGCATCACAGCGGCCTGAAGCATGAGCAGAGGGAGACCAAGCATCCTATAATAATCCTGATCGATCCAAAGCAGCCATCCCGATTGCGCAGCTCTTAAGAAGCTAGGACGACACCCTATACTAGCAGGATGGAAGCCGCTTACAGAGGTGTCGAGTGGAGAATGGGGAGGCTCAGCAAAAGGAATCCTAGCTCTGGAGATGGTTTACCATCGGGTTCCCTGATGCCCTGTTAGAGGTGGTGGATCCACCATGTCGAGTTGAGCCTGAAGAGGCGCGATGCCCTGATTCATTGGATATGTGCTCTTGGGATGGGAGCCGCTCCGTCTACAAATGCATCGAAGAAGACAAGCGTCGAGAAGACTAACATAGTCGAGATGGTGGCACTGGATCTAGGTGGGGGGCTTCAAGGGTTTGGAGGTTGCCAGAGAGAAGCCCTTGCGGCAGCACTCCCTTAGAGACAGGACGTAGGCGTCGAGCGTCCGTGTGGCGTAGGCGAGTGTGTGGGGTGAGAATCCTGGACCAACAAAATCACACCAGAACCGGGTCGATACCAGGGAACTAGACCGATAGGCCAAAGCAAGCTCAAGGGGTCCACGTGGCAGCACCTAATTCACATAAAGGTAATAATCCACTCAAAAATCCAGTATATGTACAGATCTTAGAAAATACAAAAGAAATGGCTCCGCTGGCCAATAAATGCCCCAAAAATACCCCCCGACTCAGAAAAACATCTACTTCCTTATAGGACCCCTAAATCAGACCTTTGAAGCAGTATTATGGTTGATTTTCCATTTACAAGATGATGCTTCTTTTAAGATTATTTGAATAGTATAATCAGCATATAGTGGCCATAAAACTTGGAAATATTACTCTTGAACACTAATATAGTTTGCATACTAAATACAACCTTTGATATTAATGAAATGTCCAAATCCTAGGTCTTTTGATATTAGAATGGAATAAGATGCTTTTAACCTCATATTAATTCTAGAAAATAGATAAATCATCAAAAAAATATGAAATCTGAACCATACCCTTAGAATGACATTTGGATCACTATAAAAATACCAAAGACGCATTTTAGATCAGTAACAGCTAGATTTGACCTAAATCCTAAACTAGACCAAAATACCATTAATAATGGTGAACCTTGTATTAATGATGAATATTTGCTATTAATCAGGTGATGACCAGAGATGTAGATGATCCAGAATATATATAGGAATCTCTAAACTCAGGTAAGTGGGCTTTATTTAAGTATATGACTATGGTTTTCTTGGTTGCAATCATGATATGTATGTATGCTCTCTTCTATTTGAAAATATTGGATTTAGTAGCACTATATAGTACTCGATGTTTTATCACTGGTAAACATAAATGATAAGTAGATGCTTTGTAGTTATTTAATGTGCTCATTATCCCCCTTATGAGGGAATGGATTAATGTTGGCTAGTACACCTCCCTAGAGCACACGGTGTACGGGGAGTTTCCCTAGAGTACTTGGTACATGGGGATGGGCCCAATATTTATGTTTTGGTACTATTCCACCTTGATAATGAATTCATCTAGGAAAATGACTTAAATTGGCATATTTCACTTAATAAAGAAGTGTTTTCTATGATTTTCTTTCCTTCTGCAAATCTTTTTCAAAATTATGAAAGCCATAAATATATGTATCTTTCTGCCCATGTACACAACACCTTATGTGTTGATTTGTTGTTTCACGTATGTTTTAGGTTCAAAGCTAGCATGGGATAAAAGACGTGAAGTGAGCAATGTTTAGGTTGTACCTTTTGTGTAGATCCTAGTTAGCATACATGTTCAGACTTCATAAAATTCTTTTTCAATATGCACTTGTAATTCATGTTGTAATATAAATGTGTTAAATGTTGAGAATGTTATGGTGAATGTCTATTGTTGTACGTTCATGTATGTGTATTATACTTCCGCATCGCTCTCTGATATGATTGGATGATGTTTTCGGATTCTAACATCTCATTCCCAATAGGGTTTGGAGAAATCAAAATCTAGGGACGTCACACAGTGTCTTGTTGACAACCTTAAACTAAGAGGATGCCTATATACCCTATTTCTAAGGCCATGAATTTCTTGAGTCCTATCCATCTTGTAGAATTAGGTGATTATGCCTTCCTTGTTGTTCATATTCTTTCTTCCCTCTGTGGTGACCTATTTTCCTTAATCTTCCTTCTTGTGTGCCTCAGTGCCCTCTCGTTCAATGTGGTTCAAGTAAGGAAGTTTTTTTTGGTTTGGGTTTTTCATTATACTATTATTCATGAAGTTTTGACTCTTGAGTTGTATTTTTACTTAATCTTGAGGTTTTTATGGAATTTTTCTTCCTCATATTGATGAACATTTTCAACCAAGTGTTAATTATTATGATATAATAATATAACTCATGAGTGTTGACTGCTAAAACCAAGGGAGTACTTTAAACTATATTTTCCTGACACTAAATTTTTTTATCCTAGTCACCTTTGTTCAAAGTAAGATAATATTCCACTCTTGTAGTCCTTACTCATTCTTCCCACGTTGATGAATTTTCTTCCTTAATTTGCCCTTTTGTGGACCTTAGTCACCCACGGTTTGATGTGTCATGAGTGACGAAGTTTCTAAAACTTGGGTTTAGTATTTCACCATTATTCATGCGGTTGGATTTCTCAGTTTTATTTTTATTTTCTTCATACAATTTATATAGTAGTATTTTTTCTTCCAGCTGACTAAAAATTATGTAACAAAATATAGAATTTTTAGAATATAACAATGCGATTCTCAAGATCTTTAAAAACTTAAAACCAAGGGGAATCCCGGAAACCCTATTTTGAGGACCTTGAATTTATTAAGTCCAATTGACCGTGACACAATTATGATATTCTTCCCTCCTTATAGTCCTTACTATTTCTCCCCCTCTAGTGGAATATTTTCCTTGATCTAGCCTTTCCTATGGCTTAATCACCCCCCATTTGATGTGGTTCAATAAATGTTATGTCTCCCAATTTGGATTTGTTATTATGTTGAATTGCTTCAACCTTTGAGTTTTATAATTGTATTTTTAGATGATTTTTACGAAAAATATTTACTTGATATGTAATTGGCCTAATGTCGACACTAAAAACTAACTCATTGTATTTCAAAATGATTACATGCTCTCACTGAATGCCTCAAAATAGTGGGACACATAGAAACCTATTTCTTACTCCATAAAACTACAATAACCTATAGCCCAATTAGAGTAATTTCCACCTCCTAGTAGTCCTTATTCTTTTTCCCTCACTGGTAACTTGTTTTACTTAATCCATTATTCCAAGTGAGTAGGTTAAACCTTGTTTGAAGTGGCTTGAGAGAAGAAGTTGTTCCTAATTTGGGTTTTCCATTATGTGATATTTCATGTGGTTGTGCCCCTTGATTTTTCATTATTTTCAGCTACATGGCTTTTATAGAAAATATTTTTGGGTTCCTCGTTGGCCCAATATTTTGAAATTAATGACTATATCATAGCATATAGAAATGTGATTCATGGGTTACTGAAAATCTGAAACCAAAGGAATACTTAAAAAGCCTATTCTAAAACCATGATTATTTTAGTCCTGATCAAACTTTTTTAGAGTATTTTTCCTCCCCTTATAGTCCTTATTCTTTCTCCCCCTCTCCATTGCCTATTTTTTGTGATCAAACCTTCTATTTGTTTCAATCACCCCACATTTGATGTTGCACGAGTGAGGAAGTTCTTCTTGATCTATGTTTTCAATTATGACATTATTTATGTGGTTGTAACCATTGAGTTTGATGGTTTCATGTCCAATTGGAACAATGTTTTGAATTAATATGTAATTTTGGATATAAATATATGATTTCTTATCTTGTTGAAAGGATAAAACTAGGTGGATACCTAGAAAACCTATTTCTAAGACCAATATTTGTGAGTCCTAACCACCCTGACCCAATAAGGGTGATTATCTTCTCTTTGTAATCCTTAATCTTTCTCCCTCATTCATGACCTATTTTCTTTGATACACCATTCTTTGTGTCTCAATCAACCCTTGTTTGGTGTGGATCGAGTGAGGATTTGTTTTTGAAGTTGGGTTTTCCATTATTCATTTAATTTTGACCCTTGAGTTTGCAGTTTTATATTGTGTGGTTTTTGGGAACAATATAATTGATTTACAATTGGCCAATTTTTTTTTTGAAATTAATACTAATTCTTAGGATATAAAGATATGAATCATAGGCATGTTAAAAACCTAAAAGAAAAGGGATACCTAGAAGCCCTCTTTCTAAAATCTTGATTTTTTTGTTCCATATCACCCCCTACTCTCTTATTGTAGTTATCCTCTCCTTGTTGTCCTTATGATGTATTCCCTTTTTGGTAACCTATTTTACTTGATCTTCCATTCTGTGTAAGATGCAAAATAGTTTGAAATTAACAGTTAATTCTTAAGATGCAGAAATATGATTCATGGGCTTGTTGACAAGTAAAGACTAAGGATTTACCTTAAAAATCTGTAAATTCAAGACCCTAGTTTTTTGAGTCGTATCCACCTTGTTTCAATTATGATAATTATCCCCTTCTTGTAGTCCTTTTTTCTTCCTTCTCTGGTGAATTATTATTCTTCATCCACCTGGGATGTACCTCAATCATCCCTCGTTCAATGTGGTTTGAGGGAGGAAGTTATTCTTGAGTTGATTTTCCATAACTTGTGTGGTTGTAGGCATTGAGTTTTATGATTATGTTACTATTGGTTTTTATTCCTAGAAATTATGTTTGATTTCTAATTGGCCAACATTATATATTGAATAATTAGCTCATAGGATAAAAAATAGGATACATGGCTTTTTGAAGATAAAAAAACATAGGGGACAACTAGAAACCCTATTCCTAAGACCCTAAATTTATAATTCTTCATCACCCATGGGAAAAATAGGGATTTTATCCTTCTACATAACCCTTGTTCTTTCTTCCTCTTAATCGACCCACTTTCCTTTTACCTTCCCTTCCATGTACCGAAATTAACACTCATTTAATGTGGCTTGAGTGAGGAAGTTGTTCCAAATATAGTGCTTCAATTGTGTTACTATTTATGTGGTTTCAACCATTGAATTTTACAAAAAAAAAAGTTATTCGGTACCTTTCACAAAAAACATTTTTTTTTTATTTTAGTTGACCCCCATCTTAAAGTTAAATTCAATTCTCAGGATATACAGAATGATTCATGGGCTTATGGAATAATCGATACATAGTGATACATAGAGGCCCTAATTCTAAAACCCTAAATATTTATAATCCTAATCGCCCATGGCCCAATCAGGGTGATTATCCCCTCCTTGTAGTCATTATTCCTACTTCCTTCTTTGATGACCTATTTTCCCTGATCCACCCTTCATGATCTTGATTCACACCTCATTTGAAGAGACTCTAGTGAGGACATTTTTCTATAGTTGGGTTGTCCATCATTCTACTATTCATGCCATTGTTGTCCTTGAGTTCTACAAAAAATATCATTGTACGATCTTTATGTAGTATGGACTTTTGATTACAAATTACCCATAGTGTAGAAACTAACGGTTAATTTGTAGGATATATCTATATGATTCATCATGAGAGATGAGAGGCAAAGATGGATTATAGGTCGAACATGAATATGCACATATTCTGAGGTGCTAAATGGAGCTCACATCTATTACGGAGTGCTGAAAAACAAAGTACACACAATAGACATATCACAATATCAATTGATAGTCAAGTAGCCATTAAAATGACCCACGGTTTGATGATAATGCCAGTCAAGTACAAACTTTCTTGTCATCACATTCAATAATTGAAGATGTAGACAAGCAACATAGACTTTGAAATATGATTTGTTTGCCTTTTGAAAAGTAAAACACAAGGGGATACCTAGAAATGATAGTTTTCCTAGTCTAAATCACCCTCCGTATAATTAAAGTAAGCTCTACTACTTGTAATCCTTATCTTTTCTTCTCTCTCCAATGACCTCTTTCCATTGATTTGGGCTTCTGTGCACTTAAGTTACCCTCACTCGATGTGATAATTCGATATATGCAAAATAATTTTGTTTCCACTTGGACAACATATTTGTAACTAGCAGATAATTTTTAAGATATAAATATATGATTCATGTGCTTGTTAAAAATACAAAAACTAAGGGTATTCCTAGAAACCATTCCATATAGCTCTATTGTTTTGAATCATAATCAATCAAGCTATTGAAATTATTCCCTCATTATGGTTTGTATACTTTCTTCTCTCTCTAGTAACATGTTTTCTTTGATCCACCCTTTTGTGTGCCACAATTGTCCTTTGGTCAATGTGACAGGAGTGAGGAAGTAGCTCTTGAGTTGAGTTTTCGATTATTCCATTTGTTGGTGTGGTTACGAACCTTTAGTTTTATGATTTTATTATTGAATATTTTTACATATATGCTTTTTTGGATTACCAAAGTTCCCACAATTTTATAATTGATGGATAAGCTTTAGAATACAAAATATGATTCATAGTCTTGTTGAAAATATAAAACCAAGCAAATACCTAGAAACCATAAGTTCAAGACCCTAAAACTTTAAGCGGATCACCCCTGACACAAGAAGGTTATATATCCCCTCCTTGTTGTCATTTTATTTTCTTCCCTCCTTAGTGACATGGTTTCCTTCATATGCTCTTATGTCTAGCTAAATGACCTTTTTTATGTGGTTCTATTGAGGAAGTTGTTCTTGAGATGGGTTTCCATAATTTATGTCGATGCAACCCTTGACTTTAATGATTTTTCGCAACATGAATTTTATAGAAGGTAATTTTTTTTTTCTAATTGATCCCTCAAATGTAATGGAAATTATTCTGATGATGGTAAATATGATTAAAGGCCCTCCATAAAAGCTAAATCCAATTGGATAGCTAGAAGCCATATTTCTAGGAGCCAAAATTTTTAGTTGTAAGTACCCATGGCCCAACTAGATTAATAATTGTCCCCTTGTATTCATTAGTAATTCCCACTACAATCACTTATTTTCCTTTATCTTTCCATATGTGTGCCTTTATCACTCCCTCATTACATGTGGTTGTGTGATTCTTAAGGAAATTAATTTATTGGATATAAAGATATTATTCCCATGCTTGTTAAAAGGCTAAAACCTGGAGGAAACCTAGAAATGCCATCATCAAGACCCTAAATTTTTTTAATTACCTAATCACCCTAGCGCTCTTTGGTGATATTTCATGTAGTTGTGACCCTTGAGTTTTATTATTTTGAACTGCGTGCCTTTTATAGAAAATAATGTCATGGCTTCTAGCTGGCCCATTAATTTGAAATTAATGACTTATTCTTAGCATATAAAAATATGAATCACGGGAATCAAAAATCAAATGAATATTTAGAAACTATATATCTAGCACCTTGATTTTTTCCTAAGCACCCCAACCTAGTTAGTGTAATTCTCCCCTACTTGTAGTCCTTATTATTTCCCCCCTCTCTGATGACTTGGATTTTCCTTGATTTGTCCTTTCTTGTGCCTCAATGACCATTCGATTAATGTGGCTCAAATGAGGAGGTTGGTTTTTACTTGGATTTGCCATAATTTCTTAATACGTGTGGATACACCCATATGTTTTATGGAATTTTTTCATAGTTTTCACATATTTTGTTTTAATTTTCAATTGGAAAATGATTTTAAATTAATAATAGTTCAAAGTACAAAATATGATTCCTTACCCTATTGAAAATATAGAAAAGTGGATGCCTAGAAATTTTAGTTTAACACCCTTAATTTTTCAAGGGCAAATCACTCTCAATCCAATTAGGCCCTGTTTGGTAGGGTGTAATTTGTAGAAGTGATGTTCAAATGTTAGTTTTTCCAGATTGCCAAAGTATTTGGTAGGGTGTATATTAGTGAATTGTAATTGCATGCAAGTACCCTCCAATTCCTGGAAACTGTACCGCGCTCTAAAAGGGTGCGGTCGGGTGCAGTTCCGCTGGTCTACGATGTGAGCTGTCCGTTCGTATTTGTTGTCATAAAAATTCAACTGGTCAGTTAAGAAAAAAGAGCCGGCAGACTAGTATGCTGGCACAGCAGCGGTGTTCTAATGCGAATCAGAGCTCACTCTATCTCTCCTATGTTCAAGGCACGCTTTAATTATCCCTTTCAAGCGTAATCGGAAAGCATAAGAAAGTAGCAGCTGTTGCTACCAAATAGTCGCAGATCAAAATGAAGAATTTATTTTACACCTAACCAAATAAAAACAAAGCAGTATGAAATATATGATTATGATTGATGTAATTTTCAATTCATCAAACTACATCCGATCACATCCTACCAAACAGGCCCTTAGGGTAAATAGATTTCCTTGTAGTCATCATTCTTTCTTCCCTATCTAGTTACTTTTTTCTAGTAATTGTGCCCTTCTTTGTTTCTCTATCACCCCTTGTTTTATGAGGCTCATGTGCGGACGCTATTCCTATGCTAGTTCAGCCTTGTGTCATTATTTGTGTTGGTCGAGTGAGGAAGTTGTTCTTGAGATGGGTTTTGAATTAAGTCATTGCTCATGATTTTGCAACCCTTGACTTTAATGCATGTGTTAATAGATAGTCACAAATTTGAAAAGAGTCGGTTGGCACTAATCCGACATCTGTGTGTGCATTCTTTACATAAGCGGCTATTCAAGGAATCGCCTCTCATAGAACCGGTATGTAGGTGCTTATAATTTAGATACTACTTTTGATAACAATTTTAGCTTAACATTAAATGCCAATTAATATGTAATTCCGATACTAATATTCAAACATGCTTTCGAGCTTTACTTTTTTATAGGCCACAAACCTACAAATATTGACAAGATGTATACAATTATATATTTTATATGGATCGTGTGATTCACACACATGTATAATAAGCACATTTAATTTCAAATATGATTCATCACACACATGTAGAAACTTGTAGTTCCATTTCACTCCTCCATTTCATATTCACATGCACACATTTAGCAACTTGCAGTTCCATTCATTTCATTCTCTTTTCAAATTGACACACACAGAAACATTTATTCATTCCATCTTCACAAACACATGTATATAGATAAGACAATTCAAAAAAAATCATTTAGACATCGTCTATCAAAGTTAAGAACATGTTATCAAAATACTAATTATGACAACAAAGTTTAGAAAATAACATGACAGTAGCTAATTAAACAAGGGGGGCTTGTTGTACCCCTAAACATGTGCATATATGGGAAAGTAAATTTGTTGCTAGCTTGGACCTACTTTGTTGATGTTGCTGTGTCGCGGAGCTCATCGTTGTTAGATGAATCTGAATTGATGGTGATAGGGAAATGAACGGTACCAATAGTAGGAATAGAAGGGAAATCAGGTGTGCTCTCCTCATTGAATGAGTCCAAATATGTTCTATCCCATGTCGAGTACTCAAATCAGACTAGATGATCGGGCGTCTCATTTTTTATGATGGTTATCCAAACCTTGACGGTATTATGGCCAACTGGTCGAAGAAAAAGCTTGTCACTGCGGCCCAATAGCATCTTCCCAACCCACTCGCACCAACTGGTTGTGAATATAAGATTTCCATCAACGTCATACTTAACATCGATAACATATGTTGAATTTCCAAAATTTAGGGTCAATTCACCAGCTATGTAGCGTCTTCCATTTAGATAATGCCAATATTTAGGTATAGTGAGTTGTGCTAATGAACGGTCGTCTAGAATGATGTCCAACTATTCTTCAATAGGGAATAATAACATTGGGGTACAGGCCCAAACCATTATGCATATAACAATGTAAAATGTTGGGAAAAAGTAATATAAATGTAAGTACTAACAACACACAACAACATGCGTTATTTCATATTCATGACAGAGAAATAATTGATGATGATGATGATGATGACGATGATAATAATGATGATGTTGATGAGGATGAGGATGATGATGAGGATGATGATTGATGATGAGGATCATCATCATCATCATCATCATCATCATCCTCATCATCATCCCACATCATCATCATCACATGATGATGGATAATGATGATGATGATGATATGATGATGATGAGGATGATGAGGATCATGATGATGATGAGGATCATCATCATCATCATCATCATCATCATCATCATCATCATCCATCCTCACAAATCATCATCATCATCATCATCCCACATCATCATCACATGATGATGGATGATGATGATGATGATGACGATGATGATGATGATGATGATGATGAGGATCATGATGATAATGATGATGATGATGATGATGACAATGATGGATCATCATCATCGTCGTCATCATCATCTTCATCCTCATCATCATTGTCATCGTCATCGTCATCGTCTTCATCCTCATCATCATTGTCATCGTCATCGTCATCGTCATCTTCATCATCATCATCATCATCATCATCATCATCCTCATCGCCATCATCCCACATCATCATTGATGATGATAATGATGATATTGATGATGATGATGATGACAATGACGACGATGATCATGATCTTCATCATCATCGTCATCATCATCATCATCATCATCATCATTATCATCATCATCCTCATCATCATCATCGTCGTCATCATCATCATCATCCCACATCATCACCATCACATAATGATGATGATGATGATGATGATGATGATTGATGACGACGATGATGATGATGATGATTGATGACGATAATGTTAATCATGATGATAATGATGAGGATGATGATGATAATGATGTGATGATTGACGACGACGATGATGATGATCATCATCATCATCATCGTCACCATCATCATCATCATCATCATCGTCATCGTCGTCGTCATCGTCATCCTCAACATCAATGTGATCATCATCGTCGTCGTCATAATCATCGTCATCCATCATCCCACATCATCATCATCACATGATGATGATGATGATGATGACAATGATGATGATGATGATGATGATGATGATGATGATGATGATGATGATGATGATGATGATGATGATGATGATGATGATGATAATGATCATCATCATCCTCAACATCATTATCGTCAATCATCATCATCATCATCGTCATCCTCATCCTGATCATCATCATCATCATCATTATCATCCTCATCATCATCATCCCTCATCATCCTCGTCATCATCATCCCTCATAATCAGCCTCATCCTCATCATCATCCTAATCAATTAATTCAATTCATTCTTCCATTTTGTGTTTATTCATTCATTATTAAAGCATAATTCCATATTTATCAACTACAAAATGGTGTCATTATTAACCCTAAGTTCAAATCTAGTACTGATTAAACCACTCACCGCACTGGTGGATCAAACTGCAGAATGTAGTGGAGGCTCCCGGAGCTGGAGGTAGCCGACTGGGCTGGAGGTGAAGGTGGCTGACGCTGGAGGTGCAGGCAACGGTGGAGGTGATTGGAGCCGATGAAGGCGGCTAGAAGAAGGCTCCTCACTCCTCCTGGAGTTGGTGGTGGTGGCAACAGGGTGGTGACAACAACGGGAGCATCTAGTAGTGGCGGTCGGCGACTAGACAATAACAACAACTTCAGTGTGAGAAGCTTCAAGCTCGTCGGGGCGGCGCACAAAGGTGACGAGCAGCTTCAAGCTCATCATGGTGGCACACAGAGGTAGTGAGGAGAGAAGGGAGGTGGTAGAAAAATTGCCAGACCTAGATATGGGGGGAGAATATCAGGAACTAAACATTGAAGGGGAAGAGTCTAGCTCGCGTGGTACTCATAAGCTAACTATAGGTGTCGGTTATTCTTCTAAAATCGACGATAAATAAGGTAATGAATTTTTTCCTCACGAAGTATATTTAGTCGTCAGTTATTTAACAAAAACCGACAACATATGAGGGCATAAAAACTTTCACGAGGCTTGGTGCGGAACATGTGTCGTCGAATTTTGCAAAACTGATGCCGAATTTAAAAATTTTTAAGGCAAATTTTTTCACTGAAAAATTGTATTTCGTGGGTGATTTTGGACATTGGTTTGGTTGATTAACAACATACGTTAAATAAAAGCGATACTCGTGTCTTTTGTAAATCAGCCGTTCTTCACATATAGGTGTCAGTTGAGTTTATATGCCAACATCGTAGACTATTGGCATTAGTTTTTATTCAACAACTGACAACATCAAATGTGACATTATACATCATTTCTATACTATTGCATGTAATCATCTCTTGTCCTCAACTCTAGGTGTCATGAAACTACTCTTGGTAGTTCTTCATGTTCTCTAAACGTATTTGTTTAAACATAAACCATGGTTAGATATATTGAATAAGTAAGAACAAACACCACATCCTAATTCTTATGTCCCGATAGACTCAACAAACCTTAAGATCTGATACCATCAAATGTGGCAACCCACCATGCTAACTGAGATTACTCAAAACTAAAAAAGGTTCAACACTAATTAATCATGTTACCAAAATAGTATAGAATTAAAACCGAATAAAATTTCCAAATATTCTATAGGAAAACTTTCTCACATGTTGAACATCACATGCTTATTCATGCTGGGTAACTTTACATGAGATCAGTTATCCAAATAGTTAAACTAGTTACATACATACAACCCTCAAGTCAAGAGACATCATTTACAATTTCCCCTTCCAGACATGAGAGTGCAAGGATGACTTTAAAACTCTACACCAAACCACACCAACCTGTCAAGCTCTACAAATCTCCAAATTGGGTCTCCTTACCACCATGAGTCTGACCCCAATGTTGATCACCTAAAAAGGTGTGGAAACTCATGAGGTGAGACCCATGTCTCAGTGATATCATATAAGTTCTAATAACATCTATTTCTTACAATAAGATCATGTAGTTACAACAGTTAAGTGAGATAGTACAATTGATTAGAAAGACTGAGATATGTATATATAATGAGAAAGAGTAGTTAAGATTCTAGATACAAGTACTTACACATGAACATATATGAATGACATATGAAATTATCAAGAGAACAAGGCAGTAATTATCATCCAATTTGATTAGTCAAAGGAAACCTACAAGTTGACTAAACATTCGAGTTAGTATTTTTATTCAAAACTATGTAGTTTGAGACATACCACTCAAACTATTAGTTGACCTTTATGAAGTCACAATTAGCCCCATATAAAATCTAGGATTATTTGTTCAAGTTTTAAAAAGATTTCATATAAATGATAGAGAAAGTGATAGTTTATTTTCTTTTTGTTGACCATGTAACCTCTTGAGAAAAAGGGGGCTTTGAGTTGATAGAGGACATGAGATAATAGTATATAGGGGATAATCAAGTTATGAATACACTAAAAGATCTACATTTTATATTGTATAAGTAAAATGGTGATTTTTTTTATGAAAAATAATTTAAGCAATTAAAGTAAAATTTGTTTGAACAATTAGGGATTTACAACAGAGTAGAAGACAAGTGGGCAACAAGATGTGTTGCTAGTCCTTTTTGGATTGCAAAACCAATCCTTTGAAACACTACATTCATACATTTAGGAGTCATAACATTATTGTTCATCACTTTCAGACCCTCTTCAGAAGCTCCACGGCCTCTAGTGCTAAGAATCCAAAAGTATTAAAACCAAAAGGGATAAAGGCGTATTGATTGTCAATACATGCTTTCTCATTCTTGACTATTTTGGCTGAGACATCTTTATGGGCAGCCTGTCCTGCTATAAAAGCACCACTCGTCAATCCCACCAGTGGAGAAATTCCTATTAGATCTAAAAATTAAAACATTGGTTAGTCTAAGCGTTGATCTCCCCTCTTGTGGATATGTCAAAAAGTTCATAGGTGCCTCTTTCTTGGCAGCAACACCTGCATGTCTGAGTACATCAAAGAGAACATCCCTTATAAGATCATGATTGTATTTAAAACCTGGAAGCTCCCTACAATGAAGTGCATTCTCCCCAAAAGTATCCAAACACGCCTTACGACAAACTGAACATATCCCATCAACTGGAAACAAAGGAATCATACGATGATATCTGAGAATAGTGTGGTACTCCATTGGTGACATATGCAAGCCAAGTCCATCAATAGGAATAATAAGGAGAATGTCTTGAGCATGATTAGCTTGGAGACATTCAAAAACTACCTTGCGCCTAACAGTCATGTCAAACTAAACTTCCATGTCCTCAATTATTTTACTAAAAAGGGCACTCGCCAAGACATTTTGGGCCTTTGGGGGGACGATGTCCTTGTTAGAAAAACAACTAAGGTCAAAAGAAGGAATCATGACATGAAGACAATCTAGGTCATAATCAAAGTCAGAGTCCATACCATGAATCCCACTGCCACATAAGATATGGTCCTGAAGAGACAAAGACATGGTCAAGAGTTGAGGAATTTCTTTAGTCAAATTTTGTGAGAAAATAAAATTAAATATAGAAATAAATCTTGATTTGGTAAGTGAGCATTGTCTCTGAGATGAAACAAGTTTGTTGTCGGACAAGTGGTTACTATGCATGGAGGAGGTACAAGGGTGAGACAAATAACTAAATTTTTGAGAGAGAAAATTACAAAGTAGCATACATTTCAATCTAAGATCTTTAGATCTTCTCATTAGATATTTTGAAATAAAGATGAGGAAATGTGATTACGAGAGGAGTATGTTGTGATAGACATAATTTTATGATAAAAATAGGAATGCACATAGAGAAGTGCACTAGTGGTGATAGAAAAAGAAGAAAGAAATATGAAAGGAAAGTCCACATGAAGTAGATTTAATTAAAGCCTTATGAAAAGAATCATGGGAAGGTGTGATTATGTTTAAGGGATAGACATTTCATGTTATCTTCTCTTAATAAATGTGGGATTTAATGAGAAAAAGTTTTTGAAACATAATTTGTTAATATGGATTAAAGATATGTTTTTTTGGTTGTGGGTAGGAAGGAATGAGCTAAAGAACCATTATGGGGAAAGTGGGACCTAGAGGAAGTGGCTACTGAGGCAACTTGGTTGAATAGGTTGTTTTCTAATGTTTTCATACTTTAAAAACTGAAAATTACGTGAATACCTTCACAAAAGCCCATGCAAAAAATTGAGATTCCAAATGATCTGTTGTGAAAAATAAGCTTTATAATCTATAATACGTTAAAGCTCTTGAAAAAAAGATAGAACAGAGGGAATGAATGAGATTTCAACATTTAATAAATTGGAAAATCTGATTGGCTAGTGGTATTGTTGTAAGTAATTAAAAGTGTTCACTATTATTATAGTATATATATATGTATTGTTGGTATGTAAACCCATACACCCAATCATACGATGATTGTAATGGCATATATTGTAAATGGTTTGATGAATAGAAAGGAAATATTTCTATTTATTCTATTTTAATTAGTTATGAGATAATGATGTAACATAATGAATGTCTAAAGAATTATTAACTCAATAACATGTCTTCGAGTTGAGGACCTAAACAATGAGATCATATAGATGTCAAGAGTATGTGCATTCTTGTCATGTCCCTAGTCACGTGTTATTGTGCATGGCTGATAGATAGGAATAATACATAAGACTAGAGTATGTCTCAGTTGATGATGAAATCTCATTAAGTCATGGTATGTGATATCAAACCAAACATATAGATACTTGTTGTAGAACAGTATATTGGGACAAAACCACCTTGAGAAAGACACATTGAAACCATGATTGGTAGTCATAATCATATCTCATAGTGATGATGGTGATTGTGGTTCTTAGACCTAAAATCACTACACTCATCATGTCATTTGATGTACTTTGACATCATTCACCCTGACCTTGAATAAGGGTTGTCATAAACATGGTGTCGGGGTGCATTGTAAAACATGGGGTTGACAGAGTGATGTAGATGGGATTTGTCCCTCTTGTAGGAGTTTGATAACCAGGCCACTTGATAAGAAAGACTGAGAAAACCATGTGCATGTAAATCAATATATGATATTGAGTTCACGTATATCTCAAACAGTCTGCTCTAGTTCAAGGAACATGGTTGAACATTAAAAGGATGATGATTCCATGCCTCAAGTTCAGTCTAAACATCAATAACAAAGGAATTATATGATCACAGTGACACCAATCACATATTGTAGGTTGAAGTCCTCCAACTTTAAGAATTACTTGGGTAGCAATGATGTTTGCTAGATACCACTCATTTCTTGTGGTGTGATGAATTAGTTATGGACACTCACTGCCAATGTAACTTGGAACCTATAGGTCACATACATAGGATACACTTGGAATAGGAGTTTATTCATGAATATAGTTTGAACTAGATTACTAAAGAGTTTGGTATTCAATTTAAACAACATTCATTGGAAGTTGACTGATTGATCTTTGAGCTGACCAGTTCAAGTGTTCAACGGATTGTTTCAGAGTTTTAGGTCATTTGAACAAACATTGGAAATCTTGTCCATGAGACGACTGGTTTAGGAAAGTAAATTGATCAGATTAGGTCCATAAACTGACCGGTTCAGGTTGTGAACCAACCATTTGGTTGATCAATTCAATTGGATCAAGGATTACTATTGGTGCCATGATGTGCATTAATCATATATTAATTGTCAATACAATTGCAATTGGGAAATATGTTGAAATGACTAGTTTAAGGGTTGAGCCAATTGGCTCACATGACAAATGATGAGTTCACCTTTGAACTAACTATTTTTTTATTTGCATGTTATAATAATTCATGACTCCCATAGAGACTAGAACTCATGACCTCGACCCTCCTATAAATAGAGGGGTAGTCGAGTCTTTGTAGAGACACATCAATCACTCTAAAAATTATTGTCTTCTCTAGTTGTGGTAACTGAGAGAACTTGAGCAAGTCCTATCCATTAAAGGAAGGGGTAACAAGGAAGAGATAATTGTGGGAGTGCAAGTCAGTGCTAGTACACTAACTAGAAGGGAGAACTCCTTATTGTCCATTCTTCTAGAATGACAAGAGTTCCTAGTGGTCTGCATGATATACTATAGAGGTAAGGAAGTTGTTTCCTGACGCTAGGAGGATGAGGTCAACTGTTGTCCATGGTCATTAACCAGGTGGATGTTGCTAACGCTGTCTGGATGAAACCTGAAGAAAGGCACACATTTCTACAAGGGGATTGTTGTTGGAATTTCTCCAGGATCAAGTATAACTTTACTACCCATCCTTCCCATTAAATAGTTGTTGACATGAGCAACTATTCAAAGGGGAATATGGCAGTTAAATTTTTGTTTTTTGCTGCCTGTTATATAGCCATATTTCCCTACAAACACAAACAAACACACATAAACATACATACATACATACATACATACATATATAGGGCTCATCTTTAATACCTGTGCGGTAGCTACCCGCACACCCTTCCTGTCACTTTTTTTTAATTTCTTTTGCAATTGTAGATGAGAATTTTATCTAGCTCCCCAAAAAATTTCATCCTAAAATAATATCATTTGCCCCACCAAAATAAAAAAATACGTCGATATATTTACTGACTGTATATTTTTGGCACAGTTACGTTTTTAGTCATATAGTTACTTTTTTATCAATACAGTTACTCTTTTGATCTTAGAGTTACTTTTGTGTACCATATAGTTACACTTGGATGTGCGGGTAGCAAAAAATCAGGCTACCCACGTAGGCATCGAATAAATCCCCATATATATATATATATATATATATATATATATATATATATATATATATATATATATATATATATATATATATATATATATATATATATATATATATACATATACATATACATATATACATATATATATATACATATACATATATACATATATATACATATAGATATATATATATACATATATATACATATATATATATATATACATACATATATATATGTATATATATATCTGTATAATCTGTATATACATACATACATACATACTATACAAGTCGTGCGCCCCACTTGGGTTTCGCTTTGGGAAATTTCTTGGGCGATCACCAGGAAGCCCGTGGGCATGGCTCCCACGTCTCCAGCCATCTCAACTGGAGGCGTCCACCACCGCAACCCAAACCCTACACCTACACCACACCACCACCACCACCACCAAACCGGAATGGAAGACAAGGATAAGGAGAGCGTTGGACCCAAGTAGATGACAGGTGAGGTGGAGAAGAACCAGTCAGACTCGGGGAAGGATGAAAACTATGAACTCGGTAAGCACAAGGTTGCTTGGAACTAAATCTTGAAGAAGCCAACAAGCAACAAGGCGAAGGTATTGGAATTCCTGAAACCAAGGATCGAGGAAGGGGAGATACATGTCAATTTGGAGGAGTTGGAATTCGAGCGTATGGCGAACATATGGGAGCATACTGTAATGGTCTATACCTTGGGGAAGAGGCCATTCTACCCCCACCTCCCGGCATGGATAAAGTGGACCTGGAAGCCGTAGGGATCCTTTAAACTTCTATCCTGAGATAAAGGCATCTTCTTTGTGTGATTCTCCACGGCGGCAGACAAAGAAGAGGTCCTGGAAATGGCGCCGAGATGGTTCGATCAACAACTAGTAATTGCCAAGCATTACACCCACAGAGATGAACTAAAGAAGGACTCTTTCACAACCATCCCAACATGGGATACCTTGAAGTATTTTGGACGTTCCCGGACAAAGAGGGCCGCCGAAACGATTGATGTGGGGGCGGGTCGAGTTCTACACATAGATGAGAGGTCTCTTAAAGGTAATGATCCTAGGGTCTTGGTCGAACTAGAGGTTGAAGGAAAAAAGCATCGAGAGTATGGCTTAATGTGAAGGGAAGGCAACCGATACCAATGTACATTGATTATGATCATATTCTGGTGAGTTGCAGCAGGTGCGGGCCTTCAGGCATGGCACACAGTAGTCCGAAGAGGCCACCTAGGAGCAGACAGAGAGAAGAGATGGAGGAGATAGGGAAACACATCGCAAGTTAGGCAACACACAAGTGTGGAGGAAGAAATAAGTGAGCATGAAGGGGGAGAATCAGGTTGTGAAGGCACTGGTGGTGAACACCAGAAACACAATGACAATTCAGGCAGAGGAGCAAAGCCAGAGCAACAATGATAGTGAAGCGTTACATGAAGAGCAGCAACTAGTAGAGGATGAAGAAGGGTCGAATGCTCCTAATGCAGTAGATATTGGAGATGAAGCATATGAAGCAGCTAAGAAGAACCACTCGGGAGGAATAGAAGGAGAATTCACGCCTACAACAAGTAGATCTAGTCCACGAAGAACATGTATCCCAAAATCTTAAGGTGTAGGGCCGATTCTTGACACTACAAACCATTTTGGGGCACTCTTAGACTCAGACAAAGAAGAGGGTAAAATTGTGAAAGAGAAAGAAAAAGGAGCAAAAAAGAAAGACAATAAGAAGGAGCCAAGCAGGTGAACCAGATCTACTAAGAACCTTTGATATGTCCATGCTTCTTTGTAATATTAAGGGAGGGTGCGACAGGAATAAGAAGAAGGAGATTCGTGAGTGGGTTGTTGGTAATGGCCACTCGTTAGTTGCTTTGGTTGAAATGAAGATAAAGACCCAAAACAAAAATAGTATTAAATACCTCTTCCCAAAGGGATGGAACCACAAGTCAAATGTGGAGTGGGATGATGTTTCTAGAGTCTGAATTGCATGGAAGCCCAATGCTTGGCAAGTGTTAGTGATACATATGTCAGATTAGCATATCACAGTTGATTGCAGATATGTATGACAGTTGTCTATGGTCATAATGATGGCAAGGCAAGACTCGCTTTATGTAGAGATTTGATTATACTTTCCAAATAGGTGAAGACTCCATGGATGGTTATTGGTGATTTCAACATTGTCCAATTACAGGCAGAAAAATGGGGGAAAAGACTTGCTACTACTATTGAAGTGGATGCTTTTAATCAGGTCATTGACAAAGCGGGTTTATATGAGTTACCTATGGTGGGTGGTGACTTATTCACATGGAACAACGAAAGAGTCCCAGAACAGAGAATAGCAAGCAAACTTGATAGAGCCTTGGTTAATGATGAGTGGCTAAAAATTCTTCCTAATGTCCAGGTAAAGGCTGAAGGTTCTGATATTAGTGATCATGCACCTATTTTAGTTCAAATCATGGACAAAAAGCAGAAAAGGAGGCCATTCAAGTTCCTAAACTACTGGATGGACTAGAAAGGGTTTGAGGATGTTATAAAGCAAAGCTGGAGCATTCAAGTGACTGGTAATCCTATGTATGTATTTGCTAAAAAACTGATGAAAACTAAAATGGCACTGAAAAAGTGGGCAAAGGAGGAGGTCAATATCCCAAATATACTGAAGGATACAAGGAAGGAATGGAAAGATGTCAGAGAAAGATTGTTGGCTGATCCATTGAACCCTATTCTGATAGAGAAAGATAGGGAATTAAAATGATGCTAGAAGATCTAAAAAAAGTTGAGGAGAAATTCTATTGGCAAAGAAGCAAAGAGAAATGGATGGAGGATGGGGACCACAACACAAAGCTCTATCATACTATGGTTAGAAGAAGAGAGGCATGTAATATTATTTCTTAACTTATTAATGTTCAAGGGATGGTGGTTAATAAGCAGGAGGACCTTGAGGAGCAAGCCATAGACTTCTACACGTCTCTACATAACAAAAACTTTTTTGATGATATTGATGAGGAGGAAGAGGTTGAATGGAAGTATAAACTCACAAGCACCCACAATAACCTTCTCACCAGAAGAACCAATGAACAGGAGGTCAAGGAAGCGGTGTAGAGTATTCGCAGCAATAAATCACCGGGGTCTGACGATTTCAATGCTTTTTTCTATAAGAAGACTTGGGAAATTATCAAATATGACTTTCTTGCTTATGTGAATTGGTTCCTGGATGGTGGAAACATGGTGAGATAGGTTATTCATTCTTTTCTTGTTCTCATTCTGAAGAAGAAGGTTACCTCCTCTCTTGCTGACTTTCAACCTATTTTCTATTGCTCGGTACAATATAAGATCATTGCAAAAATTTTGGCTGCCCGACTGAAGATGGTTCTCCCTTATCTGATTTCTACAAACTAAGGCGCCTTTGTTACAGGTAGAAGCATCAGTGAATGTGCTCTTCTGGCTGGAGAATTCCTTCTAGACTATAATGTCATGAGAGGTAGTAGGAAGGCATGCCAAAAACTAGATGTCTCCAAAGCTTATGATAGCGTGAGATGGGAGAAACTATGGTGGATCATGCAACAACTGGGATTCAATGAATAATAGATATACTAGATGAAGTAATGCATAGGGACTACTAGCTACTCCATCCTGGTTAATGGTACATCTACAAGTCTCTTTAGAGGGGGTAATGAGTTGTGCCATGGTGACCCCTTGTCTCCTCTTCTTTATGTGATTGTCATGGAGTATTTTATAAGGAATATGCAACAAGCTGAAGAATGGAAGGAAATAAAGCCTTACACTGTTCACATGCATTTTATTTGTACATATGATGTTTTGGTTTTTATTGAAGCTAAACAACAACATCTGGAGAATCTTAGAAGCCTTCTGGGGACATTTGGGAAGCAAACGGGGCTATGTGTTAATGAAAGAAAAACTCATATTTTCTTATCCAAGAACTACTACCAGATGGATGACAGACTCACTCAGCCTATGGGAGTGGAGAGGGGTGAATTCCCAACAAAATATCTGGGATTTCCTCTCACTGGAGGTAACCTTCATGTCAAAGACTTCACTGAGTGCATTGATAAAGTGGAGGAAATGATCGACATATGACCAACACAGAAGACATCCAAGGCTAGGCGCATGACTTTTATAAAAGTTTCCATAGAAGGACTTCTCAAATTATGTGTACAGCAAGGTGAAATCCCCGGGTCCGTACTGGATAGAATTGAAATGAAGATGGCCAATTTTCTATGGGGAAGTGAATATCATCCTATGAAGTACTCTAGACTAGCGTTTCTTGATGATGAAGGAGGACTGAGTCTGAAGACTCCCAAAGACATTGCTAGATGGGGTAGCATGAGAAGGCTCATTGATTTCCAAAAGGGCACGTCTACTTGGGGGAAATGGATGAGAGATAGATATCCAAGAGGGCTGGATTTTATGTGAAAAACAAGGGAAGGATACTCGAGGAGCATCAACGTCTTGAGGGATACATGGCCACATATCAAACACTTATTTACACCTAATGATGCTAGAGGATGGAAGCTTAAAGAAAAAAAGATATGCTTATGGGAGGTAACCCGGACTAGGGGAGCAAAAGATCCTCTGGGCAGTCAAATATGGGCTGGTAGGTATGTGCCGAAATGGAGCATGTGTCTATAAATTTCTACACAATATTCTTGCTACTCTAGATAGAATAAAGAGCTGGAATTATAATATCTCTACCATTTGCTTACTATGAGGGGAAAAATAAGAAAGTCACAACCATATTGTGGGAGAATGTAACTTCACAAAGGAGGTTTGGGAATATCTATGCAATGAATTCAAATATCAAATTCAACTTTCTGTTGATCCGAAACGAATGATTGCTAGGTGTGGCGGTCATGAAAAGAAGAACCTCTTGTTTGCTGGCTTATGCTAACATATTTGGGAAGAGAGGAATGCAAGGAGACACTAATGAAATTCCATGAATGCTATAAGCATTTCTGTAAAAATATGTAAATGTGTTAGACGTAGACTACGCATTAGCTAGTTGAGTGAGTTGTAGTTTTTCTTTGGGTGTATGGCGTTGGGCCTACATGTAATCTTGATCCCCTATATTTTTAGGGGGGGATGTCGGAATATACTTATCTGATTTTGATATATATATATATATATATATATATATATATCTGTGTGTGTGTGTGCACGTGTGTTGGTATGGATATGGTCTTCTATGGACCATCTATATTATATATTGTGCAGGCGGTGTTGGCTTTACATATGTGTGGGTCCCACCAATCACTTTATTAACCAATAATCTAGAAAAACAAATAGAATGTCACTATTTATGTAGTAGTTATCTAGCCCCAACGAGTTCATTTATAGAAAAGTATCAAAAATATAATGTCCCTTGACTCTTTGACCTCCCTATTGGAACAACTCTCAAGAATCAAACACCTTGGGATTTTTTGGTCTATAAATCTATAAGGAATTGATGAGATTCTTGCCATTTTGTCCATGCCTATTTGAGAGACAATTTCAGAAACTTTTTGATGCACAAGAAACTTCACATGACTCCTACAAAATTTATGGACCGACTAGCCCAATAGGTTGAACAATATTCAAGAGTGGACTTCAATATTATATATGTTGGAGTATACCCCAATACATGCACATCACAACTGGAGACATTAGTGTTGGTGAAAATGTGTATGGATTTCGTTTTGGCCATCTGGTGCTAGATAGTACTTTGAATGATTTTTCCAGTACATCTTGCTCTAGTGCCAAGGTAGTTGATGAAGAAGTTGCATAGTTTTTCTTTATATTTCATGATCTCTACTTCTTTTATGTGCTGTGGTGAGAGTGCATATTAGTCTTAGATGGGGAGAGCTCCTTTTTGTCTTTGATGTAATTTTGTAGTTGTTGAGATTATTCTAGTATGTTTGTGATTCTTGTGGGACATGGGATCAACCTCTGGATATAGAATGAAAAATGTAGAGAAAGAACCATTAATCAAGAAGATGAGTATTGAAACTGCCACCTTGAGCAAAACCCCTCAGCAAAACCAACATCGTGTTGACAAAGAAGCATCACATACAATAGATGGTCTATACATACATGTGCATCATCCATTATGTTGTCATTTTTGGGATTAATGTATGGTAGACACATCTAAATCTTCCAGTTGCCATAATATTGAATAAATGAATCATTCACGACGGCGGGTGTGCATATAGGAAGTTGATAACATCAATTTTGATGCACTTTCATACATAAAAATATTTGATATAGTGTCTAAGATATCCAATTCTATTCATTTTATCTCCAATTTACCAAATTCCTAGTTTTTATTAAGTTTTGTTGCAATTTGAAGGAATTGATTGCAAAATCATCAAGATCAATGGATTAACCATCAATGAGAAAAAGTGATCATCAAAGCACAAGTCAAACCCTATAAATAGGGCCCCAGGGTGTCACTTCAGAGCATCTTGCATTTGGGAGTCAACAAGTTGAAATGTTGTCACCAAGTTTAGAGCCCAAGACTTGATCCATCTACCAGTGTAGATGTATTGATCTAGCTGGGCATCAACCTCTAACTTGTTGACTCAATCGACTTCCATAGACAGATTGAAAGAAATGCTTGCACCAATTCTGGATCAGAAAGAGGGTCAAAGCCACCGACCACTGGCTATTGACAACTAAGCTATCAACCTCATAATTGATCAATACAAAAGGTTGGTAGATCAATCACTTGATCTACCTTTGTATCAACCTCTTCCCTATATATTCTTTATCATGACTTACTCAAGATGTAATCCATTTCTGCTCTCTACCATGAGTGGCTACACTCCATAACTTGGGCTGGCAGTAGCCTCTAGGCCCTCCCAACCATATAATTGTTCATTGTTCTATTTTATGGCATATATTCTTACAAGTTTTGTTTCTATACTCTGATTTTAATAAATCACATGTTGATTATCTACCTTCTTATGATGAGCTAAAGCCAACCGAAGAACCTTTTAATACTCCTTTGAGCTAAAGCCCACTTTTCTCAACATCGTTCAACATCATACATTTGGAGAAAATTCTTTCAAAGAGAATCTATATCATCACATTGATACTTTCAAAAATCTCGATGACACACTCAAGGTGAATACAGGTCCCTCAAGACATCATATGCATGAAAGGTTTTCATTTATCTCTAAAATACAAAGCCTTGTAGAGGTACCTTTCCCAAAAAGGGATCAGATGATGGAAACAATTATCTAGAAGCATTCATGAACAAATTTTTACCCATGGAGAAGACAATTAGGTGTAAGCACAAGATCATGGGTTTTAAGAAAAAAATCCTCTAAGAGTTTGTATGAATCATGAGATAGATATCAACAATATCTGAGAGATTGCGCACATCATGACTATGATGTAGGTTTTCTCATTACCACTATCTATGAAGGTCTCACCTCCATGGAAAGGACATTTCTATGTAAAGGAACTAAAAGAGACTTTATGAAGCATGATGCTGAAACCACTAAGATACATTCCCTAACTAAAAGATTAGGAGAATGCATATTGAGCAACTTTAATCTGATGACTAACACGAAAACACAATTGGGAAATTTGAACAACCAGATAAGTGATTTGCAACAAAAACTAGATGATAGATCAACAACTAGGCTCCATTGCAACATCTATCATCCAACCAAACAAACAATTTCGTTCAAGTACTGAGAAAAATCCAAATAATGAAACAACCAAGATGGCTACACTCTACTCTAGAACCACCTCTTTTATGCCATAGTTAGAAGTGATGCCTATTGAATAAAGTAACACCAACAAAGGAGAATCTCCAGTAATAAAGAAATAATTAGGGACATCTAATCCTATTCCATCCCTTCAGAGTTTGAAATTTCCTCTAAAGAACCTTTTTTGTCATCACTTCATCAAGGCACAACTTGAGAAAAGATACACCAAATTCTTGGACACTATAAAAAAATCCACTTAGACATCCCTCTTCTAGATGTCATTGATGTGATGGCTACATATGCCAAGTTTTTGAAAGATCTTATTACAAAGAACAGAAAGAGAAGAGAGATAGAAACATGTGCCTTGCAAGAATGGCGTATGTTTTTTGTCAATCCACATTTCCGACAAAATAGAAGGACCCTAGATCTTTCACCATCCCTTTCCTCATTAGAGATACTTTGACAAGATACATCCTAGTAGATCTGGGTGCCAACATATGTCTCATGCCACATAGCTTGGCTATTAGGTTAGGCCTGATATATATTGTTCATTCAAACATGAAAATTCAGTTGGGTGCCGATTCCTTTACCAAACCAGTTGGCATAGTAAAAGATGTCCCAATCAGGATGGCATATTTCTTTATCCCATATGATATTGTCATAATTAATGTGGTTGAAGATCCTATGTGTCTGATCCCCTTCATATGACCTTTCCTTTCCATAGCTCATGCATTAATAGATGTCACTGATGTGATAATTAGTATCAACGTTGGTAACAAATCCATTGACCTTAGTGTACTCTATCATATGAAGGGCCCTTCACTAATGGAGACAACTTACTTTGATGACTGTTACATTTTGTCGTGTGCAAAATTAAATAAAATAATTCAATTTTTGATCCTGTAATGTGTTCACTAATCAATCCTAATTTAGGGATTACTGATCCTAAAAAAGAATATTTAGCTTACTTAGAAGTTGTAGGGTAATCAATCCTAATTTAGGGATTATTGATCATGAAGAAGAAATTTTAGCTTACTTAGAAGTTGTAGGGGAAGAAGAATCTCGAGGACCCATTGAAACAACCAAGTATGTCTCACTCGGTTTAGAACCAAAATATGCCTCCGCACCAAGGCATGTACTTGAGTTGAACACCTTACAGAGCGTTTGAAGTATGAATTTCTTGATGATGAAAAGAATAATCCAATTATAATAAACACCCAACTATGTTTTGAACAACATCAACAACTCTCGAATGAACTATTGATTCAGAGAAAGGCCCTAAGATATTGTATAGTTGATATCAAGGGTCTTATCCCTACTATTTTTATGCATCAAATCAACATCGAAGAAGACACTAAACCACACATACAAGGTTAAAGGAAGCTTAATGACAAAATGTGTGAAGTGTTGTGTAAGGAAGTGATCAAGTTGTACAATGTTAGAATCATATATGCTAGTGGCAATAGCAATTGGGTGAGCCCGATACATGTTGTCCCCAAGAAAGGATGGGTGACAGTGGTAAAGGATGGAAACAGAAAAGAATCAACCACTCACACAATGACCCCTTGGCATATGTACATTAACTACGGATTGCTGAATGCAACAACTCGCAAAGATCGTTTTCCACTTCCATTTATCGATCAAGACCTCAAAAGACTTGTGCACCATTCACAGTTATGTTATATAGATGGGTACTTTAGGTTCTACCTGGTTCCCATTCATTTGGACGACCAAGAGAAAACTACTTCTACTTGCCTCTATGGGACATACACATTCTGTCACATGTTGTTCAGTCTCTTCAATGCCCCAACCACTTTTTTGAAGGTGTATGTCGACAATATTTTCCAATTTTGTGGAAGAGAACATGGAGGTATTTATGGATGACTTTTCATTAAATGACTATCTAAAAAACATATTTCTTGTTATTTAAGGGTGTGAAAAAAATATCTTGTTCTCAGTTAGGAGAAGTGCCATTTTATGGTTTGGGAAGGGATATTCCTTGGAGATTAAGTATCTGACGCAGAAATTGAGGTAGACGAGCAAAACAAAAGCTATTTCAAGATTCCACCTCCTTTTTCGATTTCTTCTATCCATAGTTTCATGGGACATGCAAGATACTACCGTCGTTTCATTAAATACTTTTCAAAAATAATGCAACTACTATCTAGACTTATTCTGAAGGACACAGCATTTATGTTTGATGAAGATTGCCTCAAAGCTTTTCACACTCTTAAATATATGCTAACTTCCACACCTATTATGCAAACTATAGATGGGGGCATCCCTTTTGACCTAATGTGTGATTCTAGCAAATATGTTGTTGGAGCAGTCCTAGGATAAAAGAAAGACAAGAAACACTTTGTCATGTATTATGCAACAAATCCCTTGATGAAGCTCAAGTCAATTAAACTACAACACAAAAGGAAATGTTATCCATTATCTATTCTTTCTACTAGTTTGTGTCATATTTATTAGGTGGAAAAGTGATGATATATACCAACTATGGAGCAATCAAATATCTCATGTAGATGAAGGACACAAATCCTGGCCTTTTCAGGTGGGCTCTCCTCTTATGAGAATTTGACCATGAAATAATTGATAAAAAGGAGTTTGAAAACGTGGTTGCATAACACCTTTTCCATATATGGGTCAAAGAAGACAACTCTCTTCCCATCAATGAATCTTACTAGGATAAATCTTTACTAGTTATCCACACTCTGGTTCAAATAACACCTTAGTGTGTCATATTTCATAACTACCTTGCATGCCAACAACTTCCTCCTGATATGACATATAATTAGAAAAAGAAGTTCTTTTCATACCTAAAGAATTACTATTGGTATGACCTACTTCTATTCAGGACATTTGTAGATAACGTCTATCACCGTTGTGTTGACCATGATGAAGCCTGATCCGTTTCAGAAAAATGTCATGACGCCCCTTATGGAGGACATTTGGGCAATGAGAAGACACCATTGAAGATTCTAAACTCTAGTTTCTAATGTCCAACTATCTTTAAGGATTCTCAAGCCTATGTCAAGCAATGTTATGCATGCCAACGAATTGGGAACATCAACAAGAGAAGGGAAATGCCTTTAGGTGAAAGGATAGAGGTCAAAGTCTTGACGTCTGGGGGATCAAATTTGTGGGACGTTTCCCACCGTATTTGGAAATAAATATATAATAGTAGTAGTTGATTATGTTTCTAAATGGGTAGAATATATACCATCACCCACCTGTGATTCAAAGATAGTATTGTGCCTATTAAAAAATAATTTTCCTAGTTTTGGGGTACCCAAAACTATCATCAGTTATGGAGGTTCACATTTTATTGAAAAATAGTTTGAATCTCTTTTGAAGTGGTATGGAATAAAACATAAAATCTCTACCCCTTACCATCCTCAGACTATAGACCCAGTCAAAATCTCTAACATATAAATTAAGAAAATCCTGGATAAAACTATTAGAAATCTAGGAAGGACTGGTTCTTGAAACTCTATCACACTCTTTGGGCATATTGAACTTCTTATAAAGCCCAGATTAAAACTACCTCTCAACTTATAATATACAATAAGTAATGCCACCTTCCTCTGGGTTAGAACACAAGGCTTATTGGGTGATCAAGGATCTCAATATGGATATAGGCCTAACAAATGAGAAATGTTTTTTGCAACTGTAGGAGCTGTAAGAACTCTGTCTACATGCTTATGAGAATACCAATATTTATAAAGAACGTACCATAATTTGGCATGATTATCACATCAAATGAAAGGATATTTCTGAAGGTCAAAAAGTTATTTTGTTCAATTCAACACATTGTGTTTTTTTTGGAAAGCTACATTCTCGTTGGTGTGGTCTATTTATGGTTATAACCATTTATCCTTTTGGCATGATGGACATTTAGAGTGAGAAGTCAGGAACCTTTTCAGTCAACGATCACCATCTGAAGTGATACTACCAAGACAAATTTATCACTAGGAGGATGTATGTGAACTTTCTTGACGCTCCGTATACTGAATAAAGACATCCAAGAGTTAAGCTCCATGACTATAAATAAAGCGCTACTTGGGAGGCAACCTAAGCATTTATCTTTCTTCTATGTTTGGTTTCATACTTCGTCACTTTTGTTTTCCTTATAAAAACTTTTTGTGTAATAAGGTTCTATCAACTTAGAAGGACCATAGATTTACAAATGATAATTGCTCGATGATCACTTCATAATGATCCGTCAACCTAAACTCTGATCGTTTGGATCATTTCTATGATTTCTCACCCATAGATCATAATATCAACGAAGGCATCGATAGTGTTAAATTGCCAGTGACATGATCTGTGATGGAGCTAGAAACTTTATACGATCTACATGGTCTACTGGTGGTTTGAAGATTCTTCCCCTATCTATCATGCACATTGAACCTATCAACACAGATATATCGATCTTGCCTCACTTGGCTTTCAATCTATTTCATCGATGAATAGGTCAATAGATTCATATCATGTATCAAGTTACCCAATTATGATTCACCACCTTCCAACATTCATCTATAAATATAAGTCCCATAGTAATAAATTTTTCACTGCATCGTAACTGAAGCAAAGCATTGTTGCCTTTTTCTTTGACGCATCGACGCTATTTGTTGCCTATCAACCCCATTGTTCAATAACCTTCATGTGCATGTTGACACTTTTCTGCATTTGAATTCCTTTCTAAAGGTATAAAACCCTTTTTTACCACGTTCTGTTGACAATATTATCAACCATTCTGAATCTATTGACGAATTTTACAATTAGCTATCCATGACCACATCGACAACATTGGTCTATATCCTTCTTCTCCTAGTTTACCTTTTCAATATTATAAGTTATTATTTGGTTTTATGAACAACGATGGATCACACAGGAAGTGGAGAGATCACTACTAACAATGCCACCAAGAGGGGCTAGAAACAACCATATTCAATCACTTCCTCAGTTGAAGATAATAAGTAGGCGAGAATTGTTAAATCTGACATAGATGTACCTCAGGGCACCTATTTTGGAGTCCCTTATAGTGGGACATTCCGGCCTCATAACAATGACCATCTAGTTGCATTCAAGGCCATGAAAAATATCACATTCAAGCCCACTCGCTTCATTTCTAAGGACATTCTCGAAGAAATTTGGATTTAGGCACGTGTGTCTCAATTACTTTGTAACTCCAACACGGATTACATTTTTCTTACAAACCTAAGGGAATATGTAAAGGAAACTGTGGAGTTCATCTCTTATATCTAAGAGGTTTCAATCAAACAACCTGAAGATCCTACAAGTGGACATGGACAATTGAAAGTTTGCATCAACAATGTTGATCATGTCCTCACTGAATTAATCCTGAACAATTTTTTTTGTGGACAAGACAAAGAAGCCACCAAGTCTTGCTTTGGGCTACTAGACAAAGAAGATTATTTCTTTAATGCTTCTAAGTATTGCTCTAAACTAAGAGGTCAACACTGGTACAAATATGGGTCTTCCACGGCTTTTGTAGTTCTCACTGGGCTATGGGGAATCATGCACAAAATCATTGCCAATATTTTCTTTACAAAGTCCAAGACCGGAAACATTTATCATAAGGAAATATATATACTTTCTCTCATCATGGAAGACTACCTTGTCAACATTGCCCTCCAATTAATTGATATGTGGTTAGCCATCTCTTCCTCTTCACAAAAGGAGTATAGTATGGGTGGTCTAATCAGCCTTGTCTATCAAGCATATGGACACCCAATTGCTCCTAAAATTTTCAAGGAAATGCATTGAGACAATTTCAGCACAAGCAGACATATGACATCCTCTACCATCATTGTCCACCACAACAAAAAAAGATTATCATTTCATAAGAACTAGTATCTATATTCCTCTACCTATGCTCACAAATTATGATAAAGAGAAATTGACATTGACAGAGGAGGAAATTGTACTACTTCTCAGCAAGTCTCATGACTCCAATGTTGGAGTACAAGTGCAACTAGTTTTTGCATCATCCTCTCGATTCTGACCAATACTTATTGTGGCCAAAGTTTCTAGAAGGCCTCGACCATAAATCCCAGATGATAAAGAACATGAACCCACCACTGATGATGAATTTGAATCCCAACCATCACCAATAGGGAAACCATGGCCCTCTCTACCCCAATAATTCAAGAAAGTCTTCCAAAATCTGCTGCAAAGTCCCTAGCTCAATCTGCATTCTAGGATTCTCCTTGAAACACTTCAAGGATTTCCTAACTCCATCCCAATAACTTCAATGCCTTTTGTTGCTACAAAAAAAACACCCTCTTTTCCTAGGTAGGAAGTACATGATGTTCCAGATAGTCTTCCTAGATGTCTCCACCATGTTTCCTCCCCATCTAATTCTCGTTTGCCACCTCATTCTAAGTTCCATTCTTCTTCTTCTTCAGACACAAACTACCTTGAAACTTTGGGTGGAATGTTTGATCGGAAAATTTACTCACTTTGTCAGGTAACCCTAGCACACATGGTTGCTTTTCCTATACTAGTAAAAGAAGTGCATGATGTGTCTCAAAACAAGAAACTGCACTCAAATGCATGGTCAAAGAAACCATGATTGTTCAACATGAGATTTTGAATCATTTGAAGATGAAAGAAGATGAATGATAATATAAGGTAGAGCAACATGTACTTTGTTAACAATGACATCACAAGTTCCATGCTCATTCTATTGCAGTAGTCTCTTCCTTATCTTCCCGTAGAAATTCATATGTACCAAACACTACAAGTGAAGAACTCTGTCACCATTCTCCGAAGCTATTTGCCAAGTCCATCCACTAGTCAATAGTGTAGGTCTCTGAGACACTATTTTCTAAGAACAGTTTAAGTAAACCTCAGTCTTACACCACTTATGTCTCTGTTAATTAACTCAAACTGACACCTTTCCATCCAGATGAGGTTCCTATTCAGTCACAGAGCCCTATGCAAGTCCATTCGAAAACATACATGCACACCCCATAGACAATGAATTTCCTATTAGCAGATATCACCTCCATCAGATATTTTTGAAGAAGATTTGATGAGGCAGTTGGATGAGGCATTACTTTCTACTAACAACCCTATTCAATTTTTGCACAATCACCATACCTCCAAGGAGGATATATCTATGGGAGTCTATACAACTCATTTTGGACTTACATGCAGATGCAAACATTTCTTATGATGATGAGCATGCTTCCTCAGGTGAGGCTGATGAGTGTCTTTCTAAATTTCTTTCCACAATAATTCCAATACTACCTAACCTAGTTTTTACAAAACAATCCCTACCACTTGCACTGAAACGTCCTTCTAAAATGAGCGGGCTAGATTCTTCCTATTTGACCAGGATGCCTAACTGGGACATTTTGTCTTACATGACGTATTGGATGATCATCATGACAGAAGTCGGATAATTTACAACAATGGGTCTATATCTCTTTTTAGGTAAGATTTTTGAGATATTTTTCATATCCCTATTAGAGTTACAAAGTGAATGTTCATAGTCTTGGTATCCATAATTCTGGAGGTTGTAATGCCCAGTAATAAGGAGTGGTCATACTTAAATGCAAAACCTTCCATCATTGACTATATATTCATGAACCATTTGGAAGATCCCACTATTCTAACTCTAACATACAAACTCAAGCTAAAAGAAAGAGTTATCCTTCTACCTTTTCACTTTAGAGGATTATGTCTTCTTTGTGTTGTTCATCTATATAAGCACCAAATTACTCTATTCAATACATGTGTAGACGACCTTAAAAATATAAATATACATTTTAAAGATTGTGCTAAAGATAAGCTTCCTCATATCCCTATACAGCTTCAACAGGTCATATGCAAGGTCCCTTATTATTATCCTGATTGGACTAATTATGTGATCGAGTCTCTTTTCCACTAGAAAAATCAAGATAAAGATAATGATGCTTTCATTGTCCTCCAAGTTGTGGAGGCTCTAAATCCCCAAATTTTTTTTGAAGAAGATCTGATGAGGCAGTTGGATGAGGCATTACTTTCTACTAACAACCCTATTCAATTTCTGCACAATCACCATACCTCCAAGGAGGATATATCTATGGGAGTCTATAAAACTCATTTTGGACTTACAAGCACATGCAAACAGTTCTTATGATGATGACCATGCTTCCTCAGGTGAGGATGATGAGTGTCTTTCTAAAGTTCTTTCCACAATAATTCCAATACTACCCAACCTAGTTTTTACAAAACAATCCCTATCACTTGCACTGAAACGTCCTTCTAAAATGAGCGGGCTAGATTCTTCCTATTTGACCAAGATTCCTAACTGGGACATTTTGTCTTACATGACGTATTGGATGATCACCATGACAGAAGTCGGATAATTTACAACAATGGGTCTATATCTCTTTCTAGGTAAGATTTTTGAGATATTTTTCATAGCCCTATTAGAGTTACAAAGTGAATGTTCATAGTCTTGGTATCCATAATTCTGGAGGTTGTAATGCCCAATAATAAGGAGTGGCCATACTTAAATGCAAAACATTCCATCACTGACTATATATTCATGAACCATTTGGAAGATCCAACTATTCTAACTCTAACATACAAACTCAAGCTAAAAGAAAGAGTTATCCTTCTACCTTTTCACTTTAGAGGATTATGTCTTCTTTGTGTTGTTAATCTATATAAGCACCAAATTACTCTATTCAATACATGTGTAGACGACCTTAAAAATATAAATATACATTTTAAAGATTGTGCTAAAGACAAGCTTCCTCGTATCCCTATACAGCTTCAATAGGTCATATGCAAGGTCCTTTATTATTATCCTGATTGGACTAATTATGTGATCGAGTCTCTTTTCCACTAGAAAAATCAAGATAAAGATAATGATGCTTTCATCGTCCTCCAAGTTGTGGAGGCTCTAAATCCCCAAATTTTTTTTGTAAACATGGATCCCAATGGATTTTCTCCTCTTCATGCACTCTACATGGAAATCATCATGACGACATTTTTTTTAGTATCTCAAGCTTCTAGATAATTTAAAGGATCTTTATCTGTTGATTCCTCAACCTATCAAAGAACCCTTCCACATAGTTTTATAGTGAGAAGAGGTGGAAGAAGGACATATAACACCATCACCAGTGATCATCAATCCTCTTGCCATTGTAACAACTACTACTAAGACTATGGAAGATGCTGACATACTAAACTTTCTAGATGAACTTGAACCATTTCTAGTATATGGCCCTGTAACATCAATTGAGCCCCGTTTTGATAATTTAGATCAAATTTCTTGCTACGAACTTCCATGCACTCAGATTTAACACTAATGAAGCTTTTTTAGGATGGAAACAACTCTATTATTTTTAATAAAGATGCTCTACTCATTATGTGTGATGATCTTCTTAAAACCCTCCCGACCAGGGGTTATTTATCTCATGGCCTCATGGAAGCCTATCAGTTTCCTCTCATACAAAATGTTGAGGATGTTTATATGGCTGGTCCAAACATTAAAGAATCTATGTAAGATATTTGATTCTAGTGAACAATGTTTCTCATTCAACATCTATATACAACAATCCCTTGATATATTTTCTTGTCCATGCTGCATGATAATCATTGGGTTTGCTTGGTATCATTACTAAAAAATGAGAAGTCATATTCTATAATAGATCTGACATTGCATTCAGCATCAAAGGCCCCATCTATATTGTTCTATTTGGAAGTGTGCATGAATGATTACTGATGTTTGTACCAAGGCACTCATTCCATTGATCTTGCAATATGGCAATGGTGATGTTTCTTAGTAACCAAAAAAATAGAAGCTTCCACATTTCTATCATTGTTGCCCTCAAAAACATCTTCTCTGCAATGATTTTGGCTTCTACATCTTGCACTGGATGTACACCATTGGAGTGCTCCATGTTGTAGTTAAAGAAACTCACAATGATAACTATCATTATCTCTGCGGAAACTATTCTATGATTCTTCTTGAATCTCCCTGGGCCACAGTTGACCTCCGCTAAACATGTCACGTGTTTACATTTCTCTTCTTTATTTTTCACGCTCCGAGGAGAATGTGTGTTGTAAGGTTGGAGGGGTGTAATCCTGAGAGAGAGGTATCCATAGTATCAAACCAAACTTCTTTTTCTTCCTTTTAGCACTTTTTCATAACTTTTCTTATTTCCAACAATTTTTTGACAATTTTCTTGTACAAAGCCACAAAGATGCAGATGATGGAAAACTCCCTCTACAAAGAATCTAGTTTTCTATCAAACAATACCTTTTTAAGCAATTGCATGATAAAAACGAAGTTGAATATTTTCTTTACTGATTTTAATTTTATACTTTTCTCTTAGAAAAAAATACGTATTCATCTATTTCGATTTTGACCTCAAGACATCATCAAAAGATTCTTACCAAAAATATTTAGCTAATACCAAAATCATATTATGTCACAAGCATATTCTCACAGAAATAAGAAATGCCTACCTCATTTCTAATTCCATCTTTTATTTTCCATGCAAAAATCCCAAAAGGAGTGAAGATCAAAACGAATTAGAGTATTGTGTCATGTTGTTATAAAGCTATCAAAATGGTGTATTGTTGTTCTCATGAACACAGATATGTCACTTTTGTTGAACTCTAACACCAAAAATTCAACCCCAATTCCAATGGTTCTCATTAGAGGTATTGCAATTCGGGACGGCGATACTTGGGTTGTGTAATCACTGCTTTAGAAACAACTAGTTTGGAACATAAGGATCAGCTACCCATCTAATGGATCTATACCTAAATGACCCAAAAAGAAGGGAAACCCATACTTTGAAAAGCGAGATATATGCTAGAGATAAGATTATGAATAAAAAACAATTAAAGAAAGAATATTTTGGCTCATGATGTTCTTGTTGAGTTAGGCCATTTCATGAAAAAGTGAATGGTTTCAATAAGAGGTTGATATAAAATTATCTTTTAGTGAAATATAGCTACTTACTTGGTTTGATTACATCATGATTCCATTTGCTTGAGGACAATCTAAATTCTATGTTTGGGGATGTTGATAACATCAGTTTTGATGCACTTTCCATGCCTTTTTCGTACATAAATCTATCTCATTTGGTGTCTAAGATATCCAATTTCATTCACTTTATCTACAATTCAACAAATTCCTAGTTTTTATTAAGTTTTGTTTTAATTTGAAGGAATTCAGTGCAAAATCATCATGATTAATATCTTAACCATTGATGCTCAAAAGTGATTGACAAAGCACAAGCCAATCCCTATAAATAGGTTCCAAGGTGTCACTTCAGAGCATCTTGGTTTTGTAGTCAAAAATCCAAAAGGTTTCCACCAAATTTAGAGCCCAAGACAAGAGACATCGAGAAATCTAGATCTATCGATGTAGCTGGGCATCAACCTCTAACATGGTGACTCAATTTGCTTCCATTGAAAGATTGATGAACCTGCTAGCACCAAGTATGGATCGGAAGGAGGGTTAGAGACATCGACAACTCACCATCGACAACTAAGTTATCGACTTTGTCATTTATCAAGTGAAAAGGTTGGTAGATAGATCACTCGGTCTACCTTTTTATTGACCACTTCCTTTCTTTTCTTTATCATGACTTACTCAAACAATAATTTGTTTCTTCTTTATTCCGTGAGTGGCTGAACTACATAACCTTGGTTGGGAGTATCCATCAGGCCCTCCCAACCATGTAATTGTTCGTTCTTCTATTTTATGGAATATGTTCTTACAAGTTTTAATTCTATACTATTATTTTAATGCATCGTATGATGATTAGCTACCTTTTTGTGACGAATGATATGGATTTATTCAAGAGAATGATTTCTTTTAGATCAAGAGTATAGATTAGTAAGGAGAAATGAGAGTGAGAATTTACTATAAAAAAGTCATAAGGTTATTATTTTTTCTTTAGTTATTAACTAGAGAGAGAGAGAAAAAACTTTTAAATAGAAAAAACTACCTGAATCGCAAGAAAAGGAAGGAGTAGATATATTTTATGACTGTTTGAAGAACAAATTAAGAATATATATAATTTAGAATCGAAGGTTTTATGTGGTTGTGGTTGGCTGATTGGTGAAATCAAATCCAAGTTTCTTACTTGAAAGCATGATTTCTACTTTATATATAACATTTCCTTCAACCATGAATAATTGTGCATAGAAGCAAGATCCAATTCCCTAGAGAAAAGTAGACCCTAACTTAGTTTATCTAATCTTGATTCAATCCTAAGTTCTTGAAATTAACATCCTTTTTTTATTAATTACAAACTCAATTAAGATCCTAATATTAGGTTACGAGGAAAACTAGGAAAAATATTGTTCGGGTTTAAAAGCCACAAAAACATATTCTACTTGCAATGTCCTTTCCAAAAGATATTGTTAGGGTTTAAAAGCCAGAAAAACATATTCTACTTGCAATATCCTTTCCAAAATATATTGTTGGGTATTTTTGTGAGGTTGTATGTGATTTATATAGGTTTTGGAATATTTACTAATAAGACCAAAGAAAACTATGTGTGACAATGACAAAATCTGAAATTGATGTCAATGTAAATGAAGATGAAAATACATGCAAACCTAGATGCGTGTTACATTTAACTTGAATATGTGGGGGAGTCATTCTTATGTCATTCAAACTAGGTGTGGATAGTTATCAAATGATGCATGCCAAATCTAAAAAATACCATGCATGTCTAATATATTGTTTAAGCCACCAAGGGCATAGAACTCAAATAGGAAACTTGAATCTTCTTCTTCAATTCATGGCAAAGAGATCTAGGAGGTCTTTGAATCTGTAATTCAAACCTTGAAGAAGAATGTGTATATTCTTGATGATGATAATTCAGGTGTGTTCTTCAAGCAAGGAAGAACTCAATGAGCTACTGCTTGGGCTCAGTAGAGAATTGGATATGTATCTCCAAGCCATACCCATGGAAGGATATTACCAAGAAGAGAGGTCCCTAGAATCTAAAAAATGATGTAAACCAAGGCATCTATCCAAAAACCTAAAATTGTTGATGATAAGTGGACAAGTGCAAATGAAAACCATTGATTAGAACTTGTGGGTGCATGTCTAGTATTTGCAAAATGGAGTATCCAAGATTAAAAATGGAACTACAGAAAGAAGTTAGTAAAATGAATCTGGGTGTCTGGATAAATTGGAGGAGGTCTATAGGACCTTCACGAAGCATTTTCTTGGTTGAACATGATCTGGATTGCCATGGTGGATAAGGGGTACAACATATAAGGAAAACTCAAGGAAAATTGATGGTTGGGAAGAAGGATATATGGTATGATATGCTTAATGAATTCTCAATTCCATATGAGGAGATATGTGCAGGATGAGATGTGGTGGTGATCGCCCGATAAGCAAGTCGAGTAGGTCAGGGATCTTATGGGTGTTAGGGTTTATATTTATGGAGGAGAAAACATTGAGGCATGTTTGTGCTTTAGGGTCCTTCAAATATAGGTGGGATTCATTGTGGTAGTTCTCAAGTGGATAAAATGGTGAGGAGAGTTCCATCCCTATTGGAGATTTCTTCGTTAGGGCAAGAAGTCCCATGAATTATGGGATGTGTGGGTTTCGGTGGATGAGATAGATATGGTGGAGGAGTTTCCTTTGAAAGAAACTCATTAGAGAGAGAAATAGGGACGGGGAATAATCATGTTATATGAGATTATTGATGTCATGAAGGAAGAGGGATAGAAGACATTTAGAAGACCATTGAATCTTGATCGCTAGATCAGAGCACAAGAGAATGTAATAATAATGATGGGGCATGTGATAGTGAGTTATTAAGAACTATATGATAATTTGATGCATTAATTAAATGTTTATTAGATCTTATATGAACTTATTTGAGTCTTTCCTAATTAGTTTGAGGGGTCAAATGAAGTTTAAATGAATCAAAATTTTATCCCATACATAGATTAAGGGGTCTAAAATGTATCCATACAATTAAATTTAGGTTTTAAAAAAAGTAGGTTTTCATAGACTTTTTCTCAATGAGTTAATATAGGTTATCATCATAATATTAAAGCATTAAAAGAAGAGGTAAAGATTCATGATTCTTTGTTAAGTAAATTATTTGAGTTAAATTTCAAGACTGAGAGTGCCCACCTATTCAAGGACTAACTCATTATATTTGTATGTATGTTTGAAGGCATAATCAACAGAAAGAAAGAGTTATGCCTCATTGCTTTTCATACTAAGACACAAGATATACAATTTTCACAATGCATCATTTTTTACAAATTGTGGATAATTCTATTAATTTTGTTGTTCATTTTATTGATAGAACCCCATAATATCTTTAATTTATATATGTAAATTTAGTGGATGTTTCATGTTACCCACCTTAAATAAATTTCGTCCTCAAAATTCTACCAACTACCCACCATTAGGGCTTGTTTATTCTAGGTATGACAACTCTCTAGTATCATCTAAAGACTCTTTATCATACTTTAGATATGACCTACTCATGTTTAACACAATTCAATGAGAAATTGATTAACTTTATATCATTTCATATTAGATTGTATTTTTATTTGAGTTGATGTAGTCACTCTCTTAAATTCACCTACAACGCTCATAAGACCAAGCACACATAAGACCGATTAAAGCTCATATAAGGTTGTTTAAGGATTACATAATGCTCCAATAGAGCTCATAAGACCAATTAAAGTTCACATAAGGCCCATTAAGGATCACATAAGGCTTCCGTAGAAACTCATAAGGTTGATTGAGGTTCACATAAATTTGGTTAAAGCTTAGATAACATGATGGAGAGGATTATATCAACATAACATGTTTTCTTAATCGTATTCATGGTTTTTATAATTCCATAATTCATTAACATGGACGTGATACATAATGTGCAATTCAAAAAAATAATCATAAACCTGTAGAAAATATTGTTAATTAGTATGTTCATTGTTTTCCATAAGCATATCCTTAGCAATATCATATTGTACTTTAAATCATCCATCATGATTACTTAAGTGAAAAAAATCATTATCGTCTAAATAATACTCAATGTGCATGACCACTCACATATGAATGTCAAATTATCTATCATTTGTATGCAATCTTGGTATTACTTGTATCTAATTAGGTTTAGGTGACTATATGTCTCAAACTTGAAATGTTGACTCTTATTTTTTTGTCACCTATGGATACATTTCAATCAGTCATATTTCTAAGGGTGGCATGTCTTATCACACTTATCTTAGAACATCCCTCATACACATGTTCCATACCACATACACTCAAAAGGGTCAGAAAAGCATGATGCATACAACATCCTCTCTACAAAACCCCAATAGGCTTGTCTTCCATACCACAAACATGTGGGAAAGAGAGAGAACATGTTATATATAGTTCTAGACTTAACATAAAAGTTGAAACCATATAGACATGTAACCCTAACCATATCTAAATTTCTAAATAAACCTCTACTTTGATTTCAAAAATCCATCACGTACGTCTTCTATACCTAGGGATAAACATATGAATCATATTTTTTTTCCTGGCGTCTATTTACTTATTTTCTGTGATACCATTAATGTAACACCCTACTTTTGAATATATACAATAATTAAGAATAAGAATTTAACATTGAAGGGGGATGTCACATCACAATGCTCATTGAAAATATATAAATAAGTCATCATACATTGTGTTAAAAAGAACAATATATTACTCATTGGGTGTGAAAACTAAAATTGTCTTCTCCATTAAATCTAAGATTTATAATCTACCATATAATATCTAAAACATAAAGAATAACATTCTAACTATTAGCATCATCTACATTAGATGGAATCCCACCATGTTGTACTTGAAGGTCGTCTAAGACTTGGATTTCTCTTCTTTAGTTCTTATTTTCTATAATACCTGAGGACATAACATCTACAACCATGCAAAGGAAAAACAATCACATCAGTAAATGTACTGACACTTTTTACATTAACAATTTAGTTAGACTTGACATGAAGGAAAAATGAATTGAATATTAACTTAAGTTCTTGAAGTAAATTCTTGACCTAAACAAGATTTCAATAAGTAAAATATGCATCTTTCTATTATTTCTTCAATTAAGATCTCATAATCGGCATGAAAGCCCATGATTGGATACAAAAGCCCATAATCACCCTTCAAGGTCCATGATTGTGATGCATGTGAAACTTAATGACAATCTTATAAAATGATTCTTATTATGAACCATTAACATAGAATTGATTGAATCTTTAAGATGATGGGATTTCTCCCTTTGAAAACTTGAACTTTAAATTCATTAATAAATAACCATAATATTTAATCTTGGTGAGCATGGTATCCATAAGACAAGAGATAAAACAATCATCAAGTGATTTATATAATGCACATGATTTAGATCATTGATAGCATCGGTCTTGATACACTTTTTAGGACTTTTCATAAATAAAGTTATCTGATTTAGTGTCTAAGATATCCAATTTTTTTCATTTTATCTCCAATTTATCAAATACTATGTTTTAATAAAGTTTTATTAATATTTTGAAGGAATTCAATGCAAAAATGGCAAGATCGATGGGTAACCATCATCATTCTAAATTGATCACTCAAAGACTCAACAAATTACCTCCAACCATTGACCAAAGGGGTCGATAATTCAACTTTTCCTCAAAATGAGTCAACAATGCCCTGTAAAACTCTCGTCAACAGCCCCATTGAGTAGATGGGTCGACAAATTTATTGAGGAAGCATCGACATTACCCTAATGAGCTCTTGTCAATAGTTCATCTCATTGACATTTACATTGATAGCTTCCCATCATTTCCAAACCATCACTGACCTGGTCGATGGGACATCCCTTGATGCCTTCATTGAGAGACTAGATGTTGACCATTTGGTTGATAGATTTCCCATCAAACCCACAAAGATTGACACCCTCAAAGACTGATGATGACATGTCGGGTAGTCACTTTAGCGATCATAAAGATTAAAAAAAAGTAGACGAAAGGCCGATCAATAAGGAACAATTCAAATCCTAAAAATAGGCCCCCATAGTATAACTTTAAGGATTCTTGGAATCTTAGAGTCAACAAGTTGAAAGGTTGTTGCCAAGTTCAAAGCCCAAGGACAAGAGCTATCAACTGATCTTGATCTATAGACATCTTGTTTGGAGCATCAGTCCACTTCCTTCAATAGGTTGACATACCTACTTGCATCAAGTCTGGATCAGAAGAATGAGCACAACCATCGGCCATGCTATCGAAATCTAGACATCGACCTCTTATTTGATAAAGCCAAAATGTCGGTAGATGAAACACTTGATCTACCTTTGTATCAACCTCTTTCCCTGCTTTTATTTATAATGACTTATCAAACTATTATATATTTCTTTCTTGTTCCATGAGTTACTAAACTCTATAACTTGGGTTGGGAGTAGCCATCAGGTCCTACCAAACATGTAATTGTTCATTCTTCCATTTTATGGCATATGTTCTTACAAATTTTGTTTCTATACTCTTATTTTACTGCATCTCTTGATGATTAGCTACATTCTTTTGATGTTTGTTATAAATATTTCAAGAGAATTATTTCAATAAAGGTTTGGAATATGGGTTAGTAACAAGACTCAAAAGTGAGGAGTTACTATAACAAAAGTCATACATTTTTTCTTGGTGTTTTGGTTATTATCTCAAGAGAGAGAGTACCTTTAGTTAAAAATTCACTCGAATCTCAAGAGAATGAAGGAGTAGATATCTTTTATGGCTATTTGGAAAACAAGTTAAGAATATATATATACATACACACACACACACATATATATATATATAAATAGGAGTGAAGGTTTTACATGGTGGTGGTTGGTATGATTTGTGAAAGTCAATCGATGTCCCTTCTATTATCATTTCATGATTTAGCTTTATTTCTTTTCTTTTCCATACCATAGATTTATTTCTTGATTTGATAACTCATTCCTTAACTGGGACGTCAAATTCACTTATTTAATTCAACTAAAATAATATAACACAACTTCATTTTTATTTTATTATTATCCTTGTAACTCATGGGCCCACTACCCTAGGCTCTAGTAGAGTTTTAGGAATGATGACTGGCCCCACAGACCACCACTAGCCTTAACTACATGTTTTTTCCTCACTCATTCGCAAGCCAGGGTCAACTTCTCGACTGGTCTCCCATCCTAGTACTACACCAAGTTGAGCACGCTTAACTATGGAGTTCTTTAGTGATGGGCTCCTGGAAAAGGAGGTGCACCTTGTGATATGGGTAGTCAATCATTCCTCCTAAGATCATGTTATCTGAGGCCTGAAATCCTGGGACGTTACAATCTCCCCTACTTGGACTCTTGACTTCCTCGTTAAGGCTCAACCACATAGCCTCATAATATTTCCCCATTTCAGTGCAGACCCAACATGACCCATGTACACCCAGATCCCAATCACGGAATACCAGCACAAGGGTGGTACATCACCATGGATAGCCCGTTCCTACATGCTTGGACCGTACGGCTCTAGAATGGCATGCCACATACCTATGTGGGCCCCACCTACTAGAGGAGAATTGGCTCTAATATCATTTGTATCACCTGGGCCCACTTCCCTCGGCTCTACTAGAGTTTCAGGGATGACGAATGGCCCCACATACCACCACTAGCCTTAACTACACACTTTTTCCTCACTTACGCACAAGCCAAGGTCAACTTCCTGACTAGTCACCCATCCTAGTACTACTCCAAGCTGAGCATGCTTAACTATGGAGTTCTTTAGTAATGGGCTCCCAGAAAAGGAGGTGCACCTTGGTGATATGGGTAGTCCAATCATTCCTTTTAAGATCATGTTATCTGAGGCATGAAATCCTGGGATGTTACACTCTTTGTCCTTATATTTGACCCCAGACAACTACAATAGACTCCATATTGATTTACAAATGTCTCTTATAGTTGAGTATAAATGTAAAGTCTGATATCTTTAACTAAGACAAAAGTGTTTACACTTTTAACCCACAAGAAAGAGTGATCAAATTTTGGCACCATATCTAGAGATAAGGCAACAAATAATGTCTAAGAATTTGTGGTCTACTTAGCACTAGTGATTGCTCTTAAATTTTTTCTGTAAAAAGTTTATTAGCATCTCTTTTTTTACTTTAAACTATCTAATTGCAAATGTATCATTTACATTACAAATCTTGGACTATGATCTATTAGATATCTTGTTTTTTGATAGAAAACTATCATTTCCTTTCAACACTGGAGTTATGTGCTGAATTTCAAGAGGAAGATCTTCTCTACGATGATCCAATGGCCACATAACCACCACCTACTGGCACTATTCCTAAAAATAGGCCCTCACCCCTATCATTAGCCAGTGGTCATGTCAATGACAACAGGGAACATATTTTCATACCTCACATACCAGTGGCGAATTTTGTGTTAAAGCTCACTTTCCTCAACCTCATTTATCACCAAACTTTTAGAGTAAATTTTGTCGAATAGAATCCAGATCATCACATCGATGCTTTCAAGAATATTTGTGACACCCTCAAGGTGAACAGGGTACCTCAAGATGTCACTGATATGAAAGGGTTTTGTTTCTCTCTAAAAGACAACACTCTACACTAGTACCTTTCCCAAAAGGGGATCACATCTTGGAAACAATTATCTGAAGTATTTGTGAACAAATTTTTTACTATTGAGGATACCCTCAGGTGCAAGCACAAGATGACATCTTTTAAGCAAGAACTCTGTGAGAGTTTGTATGATGCATGGGATGGATATCTTAAATATTTGAGAGATTTCCTACATCACACCTATGAAGGTTTTATCATTACCACTTTCTATGAAGGTCTCACCTCCACAGAAAGGACATCGCTAAGTGTAGCAGTTGGTAGTGTCTTTGTGAAATATTATGTTGAAACCACTAAGGATATCATCAATGATATGTTTGCACTTCAAACATGTTAAGATTATGATAGATTTTCTACAAAAATTGTATCAACTATCAATAGTTCCTCATAGTCAAAGTTACTCAAAATCCTGAGTATCAAACTTGACAGGATGGCAACCGGTGTCCCGAACATGAAACAAACCAGCTTAAGATATTTTACTGAGGCAACAGTAAAATGTGTTACTTGTGGAGAGGATGGCCACGTAATAGATCATTGTATTTACATTCATGAAGCAAAAGATGCTCAGACTATTCCAGTAGAAAATTGTCTTATGTGAATTAGAAGCAATCTGACCACCCTAGATTTTCCTTTTAGAACACCCCTACTGTAGTAAATTCCTTCCAACTAAATCAAACATCTCAAGCCATGGACAGGGGAAAGTTACGCAAAGAGGATATGCACACAGATTTCAATAGAATGGACCTCCACAACAACAAGGGAACTTCAATGGACAAAAAACGGGGATCTTGCTTCAACAACATCAGAAATCCATAACTGAGTTGCACTCTCTGACTGAACGACTAGGATAATGCATGGTGAGATCTGATGACAAACAAGAAAACATAGTTGAGCAATGTGAACACTTAGATAAGTGATCTGCAATAGCAAAACTGGATGATAGATCAACAACTAGACTCCATTACTACATCTATTGGGAAACCAAACAGACAATTTCCTTTAAGTACTAAACAAAATCTGAAGAAGGAAACTATCAGGATGGCTACACTTCACTTTGGAACCACCTGTTCTACACCACAACCAGAAGCAACATCTATTGAAGAAGATAACACCAACAAAGGAGAAGTTCTGGTAATGAACAAATCACAAGGCATATCTAATCCAAGTACATCCCTTAGAATGCCTGAAATTCGCTATGAAGCACCTTTACCGCATCGCTTCAGCAAGGAACAACTTGGAACAAGATTCACAAAATTCTTGGACACAATCAAGAAAATCCACTTAGACATCCCTCTTCTGAATGTCATTGATGAAATGCCTACATATGCCAAGTTTCTAAAAGTCCTTATTGCAAAGAAGTCAAAGAGAGGTGAGATAGAAACAAAGCATCTTTCAATAATGGCATCCACTTTCTGTCAATCAGCCATGCTGACAAAATAGAAGGATGTTGGAGCTTTTACCATCTCCTTTCTCCTTGGAGATACTTTAGCAAGATATGGCCTTGCAAATCTAGGAGCTAGCATAATTCTGATGCCATATAGCCTGGCCATCACATTGGCCCTAACTAATATTGTTAATTCCATCATGAGAATTCATTTGGCCGACACTTCCTTTACCAAGCTAGTTGGCATAGTAGAAGATGTCTCTATTAGGATTGGGAATTTCTTTATCCCATGTTATATTTTCATAATCAACACGGTTAAAGATCCTATGTGTCCAATGATACTTGTCCAACCTTTTATTTCCACAACCCATGCACTAATAGATGTTGCAGATGGGTTAATCACTATAAGAGTTGGCAATGAATCCATTGTCTTTAATGTACTCGATCATATGCAGGCCCTTCACCAATGAAGACAAGTTACTTTGCTAAGTGTTGTAGTCAATTGTGTGCAGAAGTTCAAGAACACAATACAATTGTAGATCCTTAATTGTGGGTGTTAATTTATCCTAGTTCAGGGATTACAGACCCTGACGTTGAAGAAATATTAGCTTAATTAAAGCTACCGAAGAAGAAGAATATTAAGGATCTGTTGAAAAATCCAAGTATGTTTCTCTTTAGTGAGAATTGAAAGACATTTCCACCCCAAGGCCTCTACCATAGCTCAAATCACTTCTTGAAGGTGTGAAGTATGAATTTCTTGACGTTGCGAAGAAGAATCTAGTAATAATCAGTGCACAACTATCTTCTAAACAATAACAACAACAAATCCTAACTAAACTTAAGACATGAAGAAAGGCCCTTGGTTACTGTATAGAGGACATCAAGTGTCTCAGTCTGAATGCCTTTATTCATCGAATCAACCTTGAAGAAGCTACAAAACCACATATGCAAGGTCAAAGGAAATTTAATGACAAAATGTGCAAGGTGGTGCACAAGGAATTCATCAAGCTATATGATGTTGGAATCATTTGTGCCATTACTGATAGTAACAAGATAATTCAGTACATGTTGCTCCCAAGAAAGGAGGAATGATGGTGGTAAAGGATGGTGTTGGAAAAGAACTGGCCACTCACACAACGAACAATTGGCATATGTGCATAGACTACAGACTATTGAATGCAGAAACACATAAGGATCATTTTCCACTCTTATTTATTGACCAAGTTCTCGAAATTCTGGCACATCAGTCACACTTCTGTTACCTAGATAGGCACTCTAGGTTCTATAAGGTACCCATCCATCTAGATGATCAGGTGACTACTACCATTCACTTATCTTTATGGAACATACACGTTTCATTATATGCCCTTTGGTCTCTGTAATGTCTCTACCACCTCTTAAAGGTGTATGACAGTTATATTTTCTAATTTTATAGGAGTGATCATGGAGGTCTTTATAGATAACTTTTCAGTCTATGGGTTATTGTTCAAAGACTGTCTAAAGAATGTTCTCTCATTCTCCAAAAGTGTGAAGAAAAGTAGCTTGTTTCCAATTGAGAGAAGTGCCATTTTATGGTCTAAGAAGGGATCGTCCTTGGACATAAAATATTCAAGGAAGGAATTAAGATAGACAAGTGTAAAATAGAAGCTATTTCCAAGCTTCCACCTCCTTCATCGATTTCTTCTATCTGTATTTCTTAGGAGAAGTAGATAGTATCAAGGTATTACTAAAGACTTCTCAAAATTTTCAAAACCTCTACATAGACATCTTGTGAAGGACACATCGTTCATTTTTTATGAAGACTGTCTGGAGGCTTTTCACACTTTCAAGAATTCCCTAACTTCCACACCAATTATGTAAGCCCCAGATTGGGACCTCCCATTCAAGATAATGTGTGATGCTAGTGACTACATTTTTCGAGTGGTCCTTGTTCAAAAGAAAGACAAGAAGCACAAAGTCATCTATTATGCCAACAAAACTCTAGATGAGGCACAAATCAATTACACCATAATAGAGAAATAACTGTTGGCAATCATTTATTCTTTTGATAAATTTTGATCGTATTTTTTAGGGGGAAAGGTGAAAATATATACAAACAATGGAGCAATAAAATATATTATGCAGAAAAAGGACACTAAGCCTTGCCTTTTCAGGTGGGCCCTATTGCTATAGGAATTTGATCACAAAATCATTGACAAAAAGGGATCTAAGGACATGGTTTCAAATCCCCTTTATCACATATGTGTTAAAGAAGATGATTGTCTCCCCATATTTATTAGAAATACGCACTCTAGAAGGTAACGCCATGGTATGCCAACTTCTCTAACTACCTCAAGTGTAAGCAGCTGCCTCTGGAGATGAAATATAACTACAGAAGAAGTTCTTGTCTGACCTAAAGAATTATTATTGTGATGACCCACTTTTATTCAAGAAATGTGTAGATAACATGTATCATCATTGCGTCGGTCATAATGATGCACGTTCTATTCTAGAAAAATGCCATGACACTACCTATGGAGTACATTGGGGTGATGAGAAGACAACATTGAAGATTCTAAACTCATGTTTCCATTAGCCAACAATCTTAAAAGATTATCACACCTATGTCAAGCAATGTGACGCATGTCAACAGACCATAAACATCAATAAAAGGAATGAAATGCCCCTACAGGAATGGATAAAAGTTGAAATCTTTGATGCCTAGGGATCCACTTTGTGGGACCTTTACCACCATCTTTTTTAAATAAATACATACTAGTAGCATTTCATTATGTTTCTAAATGGGTGGAATCTATACCTTTACCCATATGTGATTCAAAAATAGTAATGAGGTTGTTCACAAAAATCATTTTCCCAAGATTCAGAGTTCCCAGAGCCATCAACAGTGGCAGATGTTCACAATTTATTAAAAAATATTTTGACACTCTTTTGAAGCGGTATGGCGTAAAACATAAGATCTCTACCCCATACCATCCACAGACTGCAAGCCAGGTAGAAATTTCTAATAGGAAGATCAAACAAATTTTAGACAAGACTGTAGGAAAATCCAGGAAGGATTGGTCCTCAAAACTCGATGGTGTTCTTTGGACGTATCGAACTTCTTATAAAACTCCTATTGGAACTAACCCTTATCATCTCATATATAGTAATCCATGTTGCCTTACTCTTGAGCTAGAATATAAGGCTTATTGGGCGATCAAGGCTCTCAACATGGACACTGACCTCACAAAATAGAAACATTTTTTGCAACTTTAGGACTGGAAGAACTCCATCTATGTTCTTATGAGAGCACTAACATTTATAAAGAATGCACCAAAATTTGGCATGATTCTCACATCAAGCAGAAAGACATTTCTAAAGGTGACAAAGTTTTGTCATTCAACTTTGCACTCTACTTTTTTCTAGGAAAACTTTGTTCTCCTCAGTTTGGCACCATACATTCATGACTATTTATCCTTCTATAATGAATGACATTCACAGTGAGAAGTCAGACACCTTTTTAGTCAATGGTCACTGCCTAAAGAGATACTATGAAGGTGAAGTTATCACCAGGAAGGTAGACATGAACTTTCTTGACACCCCAAATTTTGAATAAGACATCTAAGAGTCAAGCTACACGACTATAAATAAGCACTACGTGGAAGGAACCCAAACATATATGTTTCTTTTGATATTTCTTTTATGTTTGTTTTATTCTTTATCATTTTTTGTTTTCCTTCAGAACACTAATCCTTGTAAACTTGTTTCATCAAATCAAATGGACCTCAGATTTTCAAATGATGATTGGTTGATGATCACTTAACAATAATCCATTGACCTAAATTTTGATACACTTTTTATCGACATTATTTACAACATTTGATCGATCCATCGACACCACTGTTGACCTCACCATCGACGTCCTAGAATGTTGTCAGGCTATCGATTCATTTTGATATATATCCATAATGGATCTACTTTGATCTATCAATCTCTCCCATTGACACCTTTACCACATACTTAAATATTAGGAGTACGTCGACACTTGGTTAACGACACCCGTGATCGATAACACCCGTGATCGATAAGCTTGTCGATCACAAAACTCGACAGACATGTCGACCTTGCCTCACATAGTTGTCGATCTATTTTGTTGATAAGCCACTAAGACAATTCAGATCCTATATCCATTTACCCAATTATGATTCACCACTTTCCAACCCTTGTCTATAAATATTAGAACCCCAGTTATAGTTTCTTACCGCATAGTACTATTTCTTTTTGCTCTTTCCCATCGACGTAATGTGATACTTGTTGACCCTGCTGATCGATAGCTTTCACATTGACACTCTTTTGAACCAGATTTCTATCGACAACTATAAAACTGATATCAACCACGTGTGACAACCCTTTTGACCATGTTACAATGACAACCTATTGACCATGTTTGAACGGAAACCTTGTCAACCTTTCTACACCTATCAATGTATTCCACTATCGATGATCAGTGAATCCACTGACAATAGTGGTCGATAGACTTGTTCTCCTAGTAATTCTAACCTAGTGTTTTACTTTCAACAACAAAAATAGCCTATAAAGGAAGTGCAGAAATTTGTTGCTGCTAATGCCACCAAGAGAGGTGAGAAATGCTAACTTTCATCCACTTCCTCAGTTGAAGATCACACAAAGACAAGAGTTGTTGAATCTGACATTGATGCACATTTGGGCACCCAGTTCGAAGTCCCCTACCATGGGACATTCAAGCCTTGTGAGAAAAACCATCTAGAGGCATTCAAGGCAAAGAAGAAGCTAACTTTCAATCCTACTCTCTTCATCTCTGAACCACACTTAAAGAAATAGGTATTTGGGCATGGGTGTCTCAATTACTCACCAACTCATTCATGTCTCACATCCATCTCACAAATTCAAGGGCATGTGTCGAGAAGACTATAGATTTCATATCTTGTATACAGGAGGTCTTGATAAAGCCATCTTAAGATCCCACGTGTGGACATAGATAGTTGAAAGTTTGCATCAACAATGTCGATCATGTCCTCACTGAATTAATCCTAAATAGGATTTCTTGGGGATCAGATGAAGAAGCTACCAAAGCTTTCTCTGGGCTACTGGACAAGGAAGATTCTAGTTTTAATGTGTCCAAGTACTTGGCTAAATTGAAAGGTTAACACCGGTTACAATCTGGGCATCCCAGGGCATTTGTAGTTCCCTCTAGTCTACGGACATAAAAAAGTCAGAGACATACAAAATTTGTCATGAGGAGATATAGATAATTTCTCTTATCATGGAAAGCTAACCTATAATCATTGGCCACCTATTAATTGATAGGTGGTTGGCCATTTCTTCTTCCTCTTCACAAAAAGGATATTGTATGGGTGGTCTAATCAACCTTATCTATCGAGTATATGGACATTGGACTGCTTCTAAAAGTTTCAAAGAATTGTAAGGAGATAGTTTCATCATGATCTAATATTTGACATCCTCTGATATCCTTGTTCTTCACAATGAAAAAAGTCATTATCGGTTCATGAGAACTAACATTTACATTCGTTTACCTAATCTTGAGGATTATGATAATAAGAAACTGTTATTTTCTGAGAATGTAGTCATCAAGCTCATCACCAACTTCTACAAGACAATCTCTGTATTAGCACAATAGTAGGGCATGCCATCTATCAAAGTCTACCCAAATCATATCGAGACAACAACTTCCAAGAAGCCTTACCTATTTTTTTAGGAAAGGGAACACGAGGCAACATTTGATGATGATTTTGAAGATCAACAGTCATCACCAAGACATGCTCCAACTCCAGTGTTACCAACAGAGGTTCCAAAAACTACTATACCATCACCAATTGTATGTACGGATCCTCCTTCCACCTCAAAGATCCCCACCTCCATGCCAAAAACTTCATTACATGTCACTGCTACAAGAAAACCACCTTGTCCACAATAGAAGGAGGTACATGATGTTCCAGATAGTCTGCCGCGTTGTCATCGTGTTGTCCTTCCTTCTACTTATCACACACCACTGCATTCTGAGTAACATTCTTCATCACCTTCATAGATGGACTACCCATGGAATTTTCGGTCACGTATTTGACACAATTTGTATGGTAACAAATGCTAATATTTCTTCTATTCCTAAACTTACAAAATATGTGCAGAACATATCCAATAGGGTTCATTTCTTCCACCAACAAATAGGTGAGCTAAACCACCTTCGTCAACAAATAGATGCCCTCGAACACAAGGTTGATGAAATCTTTATTGTTCAACATCATATTTTGCTTCATTTTAAGACTGAAGCACATGCATGACAATGCAAAATGGAGAAATGTGCACTCTAATGATAACTACATTGTGTGTTCAATACTTGTTTTTTTGAAATAACCTCTTCCTAGTCATCTAGCTCTTTGCACGACATGTCATATGTTCCAAATATTGCGAGTGAAGACGCTCGCCACCACTCTCTGGAGCATTCTGCCTGGTCATTTAGGGAACCAGTCTCACATTTTTCTGAACGCTTTTCTCTAAGAACGGTGTGAATCAACCTGCACAATCTGAAATTCATCCATCTCTCCCACAACAACAACCAAGTGGAATTCCTTTTCCTCTCACAGAACCCTATGTGAGTCCATATGAAGACATTAATGATCACCCATCTGGGAACATCCTGCCTCTCACTCAAACATCACCTCCATATTTTTTTGAAGATGACCTAATGAGGAAATTGGATAAAGAACATCTTAATATTATACCTATTTGATCTCTTCAATGGTGCCATACCTTAGAAGAAGATGTCTATGTCAGAGTGTATACCACTCATATGGATCAAGAAGAAGATGTTGACAGTCATTCTGATAATGAGTGTGCATCTTTTGGTGAAGATGATAGCCATATTTCTGACCTCCTTTCTACAACACTTCCACAAATATCTGACCCAATCATTCATGAGCCACCACTGGCTCTTCCATAACAGTTTTCTTCCAACATGAGTGGACTTGATTTTGATTTCTTTAAGGGAATGCCAACCCGTGATGTTTTTGTCTTACACAACATCTTGGATGATCATCATGACCAAAGTCATATTATTTATAACATGGATCTATTACTCTTTCATGTAATAATTTTTGTGGTATTTTTTGTAGTCCTACTAGAGTAACTAAATAGATGCTTACTATTTTGGCATCAACTATCTTGGAAGATGTCATGCCTGATGATAAGGAGTGTCCATATTTCAATTCAACACCCTCCCCCACAAACTACTTATTAAAAAATCATCTAGATGCTCCCAATATTCTAACACTTCTTGATAAACTTGAGTTAAAGAAAACAAGAGTTATCCTTTTACCTTTTCACTTCAGAGTCTTATGGTTGTTCATATAAGCACCAAATTACTCTATTCAGTGCATCTTTGGCTGACCCTTAAAAGTTAGATATGATTTTTGAATTCCCTACTATAGACAAGCTTCCTCGCATTCCTATCTGGTATCAAAGTGTCATTCACAATGTCCCTTATTACTATCCTAATTGGACCAGTTATGTGATTGAGTCACTTGTCCACCAACAAAATCATCCTCCAAGTTACGAAGGACATCAATCAACAAATTGTTGTTACTGGCTTGGATCCCAATGGGTTTACTGCTCTTCATAGACTCTATGCCATGAAATTGAAGCACAAGCATTATTTCTTCCAGGATCAAGACCTTCCTGAGAATTTACAGGATCTTTACCTATTGATTCCTCAACCTATAAAAGAACTCCTCTTTTCAGTTTTACAATGAGAAGCAGTAGAAGATGGTCAGATAATACCATCCCCTATGGCCACCAATCATCCTTCCTTTGTCACATATACTATTAAAGATAGAGAGGTTGTTGACATACTAAACTTTCTGGATGAACCTGAACCATTTCTAGTATATGGCCCTATAATATCCATTGAGCCCAGTTTGGACAATTTTAATCGAAGTTCCTATTACAAGCTCTCATATACTCAACTCTTAACGCTTTTGAAGTGTTTCCAAGAGGGCAGAAATTTTGTTATCTTCAGTATAGACAACCTCCTTATTATGAAAGATGACCTTCTCGAAACTCTCCAACCCAGGGAATACTTATCTCATGGCCTAACGGTGGCCCATCAGTTTCTCCTCAACCAAAATATTGATGATGTCTATATGGTTGGTTCAAATCATAATGAAGATTTGTGTAAGGGATCTGATTCTAGTGAAAATATGTTGCTCATTCAATGCTTGCAAACAATAATTCCTTGCTATATTTTCTTACCCTTACTTCATGCCAAACATTGGTCTTTACTGGTTATTTTTACTCATGAGCGAAAAGTCATATCTTGTAACAACTCTTATGCTACATTTAACATCGAAATCCTAGCTATTTTGTTCTAATTTTAAGTGAACATGAAAACATTGTTGATGTATGTGTCAAGGCACTTATTCCAATGATCCGCCAGCATGAATATGGTTATACTTCACGGGAACCAAAGAAAAAGAAGCTACCATGATATTTTCATCCCTACCCTCAACAACGTTGTCTCTCCAATGATTATGGATTTTACAAGTTGCATTGGTTGTAAAACATTGGAATTCACCACACTGTAATACAAGAAGCTCAAAATGATAACTATCATTGTCTCTACGGAAACTGTGCTATGATGCTTCTTGAATCTCGAAGGGCCACATTCGATCTCTGTTGAACATCTCATGTGTTTACATTCATCTTCCTTCTATTTGCATTCTTCTTCCCTCTATTTCACACTCTAAGGACAGTGTGTGTTGTAAGTTAGGGGGAAAGGGTGTAATCCCATGAGTAGGTATTAATAGTACCATAACAAACTTCACTTTCTTCTTTTTAGCATTTCTTCATATTTTTCTTCCATCAAAAGTTTTGACAACTTTCTTATATAAATTCGTAAATATGCAGACGATGGAAAACTCCCTCTATAAAGAATCTGGTTTGCTTCCAAACTATACCTTTTGCAAGTTAGTCACATGATAACACCTCAAGAATGTTTTCCTTGTTGATATTACTTTGATGTTTTTCTCTTAGAAAAAATCACTTATTTCTCTATTTTGATTTAAACCTTGAGATATCATCAAAAGATTCTTGCCAATATATCCAGTCAATACAAAATCATATTTTATCAAAAGCATATATTCTTGCAAAAGAAGAAAGAGCTATGTCGTTCTTCATTATGTTTATTTTACAAAACTCCAAAAAGAGTAAGTAGTGAAAAGAAATAAAGAGTTGTGCCATTTTTTTGATGAGCTATCTAAATTGTGTATTACTATGCTCATGAGCATAGATATGTCACTTGTGTTGAACTCTAAGACCAAAAACACAACCCCAATCCCTATGATGCTTATTAAAGGTATTGCAATCCAGGGCACTGATACTTAGGATGTGCAATCACTGCTCTAAAACCAATTGGTTTGGAATGCAAGGATCACTTGCCCATGTAAAAGACCTATACTTGAATGACCCAAAAAGAAGGAAGGGATATCCATAAGACTTTTTGCCTACCTATTTATTCCACATACAATACCCTGGCAAGAGTGAAAGCTACTTTGAAATGTGTGATACATGTCAGAGATAAGATTATGACTCAAAAACAATTAAGAAACAGTCAATGGAAGAATCTTTTAGCAAATGATGTCGTTGATGAGTAAGGTCATTTTAATGAAAAGTGAATGGTTTTTGGTATAAAGTTATATTTTAGTAAATTCTAGATTCCCCTTGCTTCGTTTGATTATATATCCCTATTGCATAGTTTTATTACATAATGATTCCATTAGCTTGGGGGACAAGCTAAATTCTAAGTTGGGGGAGTCGATAACATCCGTTTTGATACACTTTTCAAGACTTTTTAAAAAATAAATTATCTCATTTAGTGTCTAAGATATCTAATTTCATTTAATTTATATCCAGTTTATCAAATACCAAGTTTTAATTAAGTTTTCTTGATAATTTGAAGGAATTCAGTGTAAAAATAGCAAGATCAATGGGTAAGAATTGATATTCTAAATTTATCAATCAAAGACTCGACAGATTACCACCGATCATCGACTAAATAGGTTGATAGTTCAATTTTTCCTAAAAAAGAGTCAACCATGCGCCGTCAAACCATTGTCAATAGTCTCATCGAGTAGAAGGGTCGACAAACTTGTCAAGGAATCATTGACAGTACCCTAACAAGATCTTGTGGATAGTTTAGCTCATCCATGTTTAAGTTCATAGATCCCCATCATTTCCAACTATCAACAACCCCGTCGATGAGACATCCCTCGATGCCTTCATCAAGAGACCAGATGTCATCCATTTTGTTGACATATTTCTCATCAATCCTACAAGATCGACACCCTCAAAGACTGATGGTGACCTTTCACGCAGTCACTTCATCGACCATCAAGATTGATAGAAAAGTAGACGAAAGGTTGATGCCATGTGTACCAATTAGAGATCAACAAGGCACAACTCAAATCCTATAAATAGGTTCCCATAGTGGCACTTCAAGGAATTTTGAAATGTCGATTTCAACAAGCTAAAAAGTTGTCACCAAGTTGAAAGCCCAAGGATGAGAGGTATAAAACGGTCTAGATCTATCGACCTCTTGTTTGGAGGCTCAATCCACTTCCATAGATAGGTCGACAAACCTGCTTAAATCAAGTCTGGATCAGAAGAAGAAGAATAATTGACTACTTTATATCGATAGCTAGTCATCAACCTCTTGTTTAATCAAGCTAAAAGGTTGATAGATCTATCACTCGATCTACCTTTGTATCGACCAATTTCCATTCTTTTCTTTATGATGACCTATTCAATATGTAATCTATTTCTTTCTTGTTCCATGAGTGGCTAAACTCTATAACTTTGGTTGGCAGTAGCCCTCAGGTCCTCCCAACTATGTAATTATTCATTCTTCTATTTTTTGTAATATATTCTTAAAATTTTTGTTTCTATACTATTGTTTTATTACATTAGTTGGTGATTAGCTACCCTCTTTTGACTTTTGATATGAATATTATTTGAGAGAATGATTTCAATAAATCTATGGAGTATATGTTAGTAACGAGACACAATGATGAATTACTATAACAAAAGTCATATGATTTTTCTTGGTCTTTTGGTTATTATCTTGAGAGAGAGATACCTTTAGATACAATTTACCCAAATCTCGATAGAAAGGATTAGATATCTTTAATGGTTGTTTATAAACAAGTTAATAATATATATAAATTAGGAGTGAATGTTTTACATGGTTTTGGCTGATCTTATTGATGAAACCCAATCCAAGACCCTCTTATTTTCATTTCATGATTTACCTTTATTTCTTTTATTATCCATAACTTAGATTTATTTCATGATTAGATAACTCATTCCTTAATTGGGACATCAAATTCACTTATTTGATTCAATTAGACTAAGCTATGACTATTTCATTTTTATTCAATTATTCTCCCTGTCCATGTGCTTGACCCTGTACTACTACAATAGACTCCATATTGTGTTGCACACATCTCTTATAGTCAGGTATAAATTTAAAGTCATGTATCTTTGACTAAGATAAAAATGTTTACATTTTAACCCACAAAAAAGAGAAATCAAGCATTGAACTTGAAAGCATAATTTATACTTTATATATAACATTGAGGCCAACCATAAATAATTGTGCACAACATCATGACCTGTTTACTTGGAGAAAAATAGATCCTAACTTAGTCTCTCTAATATTGAGTCAATCCTATGTTCCTAAAAATTACATGATTTATATTAATCATAAATTTAATTAACACCCTAATATTAGGTTATTAGGAAAATTAGGTCTAATATTTCATAACAAGGGTTTGAAAACCACAAAATTGGATTTTACTCACAAAACCCTTTCCAAAACACATTTTTAGGAATAAATCTAAGGTCATATGTGATTTACGTAGATTTGGCATCACAAATCAATAAGAAGAAAGGAACTTTGTTGTGACAATGATTAAAATTTGAAGCCATTATTAATGTAGTTAAAGATGAATAGGCGTGAAAACCTAGATGTGTGTTACTATTAACTCAAATATGTGTGCAGGTGGCAAAGCCATCCTTAAGTCATTCAAACCAGATGCAAATGATTATCACAAGATGTGTGCCAAATCGCTGACATACCCGTTATATCTAGCTTCTCAATCAAGCCACCAAGGTAGAAAAGTCAAATTGGACCCTTAAATCTTCATCTTCAGTCCATGGAAATAGCTCTAGTAGGGCTCTAAATCCAAATATTCTACATGTGAATAAAAATGTATGAGTTCTTGATGATGCCTATTTTGTAGTGGACAAACTAAATGAGCCATTTTTTGGGCCGAGTAGAGCATTGGATTTATATCTTCATGTCATAGCCATGGAAGGAGATTACAAAAAGGAGAGGTACCTTGAATCAATAAAATCATGTGAATCAAGGCATGTATCGAACAGTTGGAAACGTGTCGATGATAAATGGACAAGCATAAAGAAAAACCATAGCTATAACTCATGGGAGTCTATCTGGGATTCACCAAATTGGGTATCCAAGCTTAAAAATGGAACCAATAGGAGAAGTCATAAAGTGAATGTGGGTGTGTATGAAGACTTGATGAGATCTATATGAACTTCACGAAGCATTTCTATTGTTGAAGAGGTCCTGGATAGCCATGATATTGAATTTCAATGAGGATCTTGAGCAAGACTATGGATTACATCATATAGGGGAAACTTGGGGCAAAATGATGGTTAGGAAAGAAGCATATAGGGTCAGAGATGTTTATCAAATTCTCAATTCCACATGAGGAGGTGTATGCGGGATGAGATCTGACACTGGTCGTTGGAGACGCTACAAAAAAAAGACTAATTAACTCCAATTTTTCTGACTACATATAGTGTATTTATAGTTGAAACAACTTTTCTTTATAAATAACAAAACGTAAATAAAACAATTATAGTTATTTGTAATAAGTACAAAATTAATTACACATGAACGAGCACTCCTCTCAATTCCTCTCCCTCTTCGTGGCTCTCCCCCTCTAAAAATAACCAAAACTCCCAAATTTTCAATTTTGCAGCATGGCTACTCCTTCCCCCCATTTGGTGTGGTTTCACGCACGACGCCTCATTGCGTATGTAATCCCTCCCCCTCCTGATCGCATTCTATCCTTATCGTCTCCTTCTCCCAATCTCTCTTCTGATCACATTCTTTCTACCTCACCCTCTTCTCCTCCTCTGTGCCCCCCTCTTCTAGAACCTCACTTCGTGGATCGTTAGCGAAGAAGAACTATGAGGATGGAGCCCCACAACAAAATAGAAAAGTCGAGAGGAGAGGAGCTTCATTGAGGCACAACTACTCAAGTACAAGGTCGGCTTCCCTGATTCTATAGCTCTTTTTGTACCACTCACAGTGAGATCATATTCCATGTTTCCTGATATGATTTTGTGCCTCTTTTATCTCCTAGTGCATCCTTGTGGACAATATGAGCCATATATGATGTTCTTAATATAGTTCGAATATGATATTCCCCTCTTTATTGGAAGATTGTTTCAAACACCTGGTATGTGATTCTGGATAGTAATCATCTTGATCAGATTTCTAGGGTTGCATGATACACACCGTAGACCACGAGGTGCAACTAGAAACCAACACCACGATACCACCATGGCGATCACATAGAATCAACTAGCAACAGGAAAGGGTTCGCTGGTCGATTGGAATGATGAGTAGATACAATAAAGCCAACATTTTATCTTATGCCAATAGTTATTTGAAGTCATCATTAACAAAATGCATAATACTCATCCTGTTCAGGAAAGGGCATGGTTTACAACTATAGGATACCATAATACCTTTATGCTTGCGGTCTTGACTCCCGTTAAGGAGATTGTCATAACCAAATGGTGTAAACGGTGTCTAGTGCCCTAGCCTTGTTGTTGAATAATTATAGAAATTCATAGGTATAAGTAGTATGTATTTTTTTGTTTTCTTTAAACCTTAGCAATACATGGTCCCCACCCATGTTAGAAATGTTACCTCTGCTTAGGAGAGGGAGATTGTTTGCAGTTATAGGAGACAATAATACCTTTATACTTGGGGGATTGACTTTAGTATTTAATGTACAGATCATCTACTCCAACTCATTGTTTGAGCCTCTCTAACACAAACCTTTCCATTGGTGACAATCTTTGTAAGATTGATTTGCTTCCTGTTTAGTGTCAAAGTGCCAAAGTTCATGTTATATTTTGTTAACAATATCAAATATGAGTTAAAGTGCTATGAGTAATCCTTAATTTCTCATTGCAATTTTTCCTGAATCTTGCAGATCAAAATTCTTCCTTGCAACCAAGACATAGTTTGGTTTGGGTGCATGCATTTTGAATTTTATTTTATAACAACATGATGTAGTGGAGTTACAGGAGCAAGAGGATCAGTTTGCATGTCAAAATACGAGGGTCAATGCCCACTACACGTTGGGATCTAGTGTCTTTCAATTTCTAAATTATAGTCTGTGGATTTGGACTCAGCTGAGTTGAAAAATATTAGAACATGATCACTAATAATGGATAATAAATGTCATTATAGTTTGTTTTTGTGTTTATTCAATCATCATAAGAAATTGAAGCTGGAGTATCAAATGACATATGAATTAATGCATCATAGGATCTTGATAAATCATTTACTCTGGATGGCATACATTTGGTTGATGCAATTTTATTGTACTTGTTGTTTCATGAAGGTAATCGGTTGTAATTTCACTTTAAGGTAGGATGGGGAAGAATAAAAATAGCTTCTTGTGAGGACCCCAAACTAGGATTCTATAACATGTTTGTTCAAACTTACCAGGGCATCTGGATACTCATGTGAGTATATTTTTTTATCAACATTGTTGATTATTAGATTATTCAGATGTTCCACTTCATTTTGCAAACTTTCATGGTATTTGATAAGTCCAATCTGCACATGATGACTCTTTTTATCCATTGATCTTAATCTTGATGTAACTCCTAACATGCTTTCTAATTTTAAGTGTTTTTGGCTTCTAGACTTTTTCAGCGCCTTTTTTTACTATGACATATGGCATCTAACATTGTATTGTTCACATTTTGAACATTATTTTTATTCCAGATTTTCTATTTTAGATTTTTATCCTTTGCAACATAGGAAGCATCATATTACTCCAAGTGAATTGAACTGTAATCTTATTAATATTCAAGGGGAACATAAGGTGTTTTCTTGCTCAAGTCATTGTACTGTTTATCATGATTACAAGGCCTCTAATGATTTCATTAGGGATGTGAACTGTATATCACTAAAAAATGATATGATCTGTTGTAGACAAAATGGTGAACTGAAATTAACTGATTGTTTCTCAGCTTATACATAGATGAATTGGTTATCTGTAAATGGTCTAGTCAAGGAGAATATAAATAAGGCTATGTTAATTTAGCTTAATTATATGTGATAGAATTAAAGGCCAACTAAACATTTCAAAACAACTTCCATTGGTTGTAGAAAGAAAGTACTAGAGAGTCGAGCTGGAGATTGGACATGGATTGGGTTTGCAGGAATTTTTTATCTGTAGCAAGTGCATCTCATTATGTTTGTTGCTTACGTACAACTAGAAATTTTAGAATAATTGACGCTCTATGTATGAATGTGGTAAACCCAAGGAGTAAATCATAGTGAACAGATTAGAGGGAAATTCTCTATTGCAACAATGGGAATAAGGGTGCTTTGATGATATCTTAGAAGGGTCCTCCTTTGAGAGGGTACAAAAATCTCCATATAAGGATCTTTTGAGAGCTAAATCCTTCCTCTAAAGGCTTCAGTCAATTCATTTGCTACTGCTGTAAAATTTGTCAACTTTGTGCTATCCATCCACTAATTCTATGTAACGTCGATTTTATTTATGTCTATGGTAGGTTTACTTGGCCACTATGTTCTTGTCGTTTGAAATTTCAATAAATCTAGATGTTGTTTATTTCTTTAAATGCTCATTTCCAAGCACACACTCTCACTTGACACCATAGATACATGTTAGTTTGGACCATGAAACTTTGTGATTCCATGTAAACTCATCACCATCTGAATACAAATCCTCTGATGAAGCAGTTCCTTATTGATAACATCTGGGGATATTTGTCTTGGTCAATCATTCTAATATTTTCAAGCTTTATATTCAGGTATTGATCTACTGAATGGAACTATTGACTTCTTGAATTACTATTATAGGAATCTCATCATTCAAGCCCATTGTGCATCAAGTTGCGAGTGTCTATATGTGAATCTATGTATAGTCGGATATAATAGCTGAACTACATGTCTCACATATGTTTTTTTCCTGATCTCACCATGGAAAATTAGGAAATACCTCAGAATACACATGAAAACAGTAAGATGGGCAATGATGTATAGGTACATCTAATTCTTTGTTTTCCTTTACACCAATTTAGTTAAAATAGAAGAATATATTTTACATTATGTAACTCTTTTATATATTTGGTTAAATTTCATCAACACTAAGTAAATTCACTTGGCTTATGGAGACAATGAAAATTGAATGCAAGCAACCAACTATAGAATTAAGGGCAAGTGTCATAGAAGTTGGAAGTAGAAGCCATATCAATATGAACATTGACTAAAACTTCCCCCTTATGTGTTATCCTCAACCCAAGCTTCCATGTCTCTCCTTGCAAGATGCATGTCGATTACCATGACAAATAGTTCTAGAAGTAACCATGCTTCCTACCTGGATTTTTCTAGTAGATTTCTCACTGTTGGATCCCAGATACTACTACTGAGATCAAGATTCTAGATGGAATTTTTCCTACTACTTATCACTGACTAATCAACTATGGGGAACAAAGTGAAATGGTACATGCATTCAGGTCACAAATCCATGATATCTTGGATTCCTAGGACTAGAACTTGATAGGAAAAGGGATAAGAAGTTGCATTTATCAAAAACAAGTCTCAAACTAAGTGGTTGTTCCATATGTAACATCTCCTGCAAGTCTCTATGTAAAGAGGCTTCCACATCTAGTTCATATAGTGGAGAAACCCAACTAACAGGAAAATAGACCATACTAGCACAGTTCTCATTTGAGAAGTTTTTTCAACATGGCTTGTAATGGAGCTATGTAGAGGTATCAGGTGTCCAGAGAAGACTAGTTGTGTGTGTGTGTCCACTCACACATGTTTAACTAGTTTAAATTTTTTATCATTTGGCATAATAAATATTTACAATGGAAGCAGATGTTAGGTTCCACCATATAAGGGTTGTGTTTCTTTTTAGAGACTTCTTTAGCGCTTCTACATTTTTTGCATTGAGTATATTCTCTGATGACACTTGCTCAGGTGCTATAGTTTTAGGGATCCAGGAATCCCTTTTCTCCTATTCATTTTTTCAAGAACTAGCAAGACTTCCCTACATAAGGGTAGTCTTTCTCTTAAAGTACTTGGGTCTGCCTTCTATTCATCATGTATGGGTGTCTTGAATTGTAATTTTATAAAATTTGATTTTTCAATTAAAAAATGACAAAAGTGGATGTTAAGATAGATTAATATTTTCAATGGCTTCCCTAGCTCCCGACGCTGCGAAATGTAAGGCGACCAGAGGCGCGACGGTGACTCGTTGGCAGCCTCCTTGGGGTGATTACAGACGAAGGGAGAGATTTCATAAAGGTTTTCAGATCAATAGCAGAGTCTCAACAACGGAACCAGAGAAGAAATCCATTAACTGGGAAAGCCTGAAGCCGAGATTAGCTGGTGATGGGTCAGTTCTGAAAAAAATAGCTATATCGCTGGAAGATGGAAAACTGGTGTATCCTAGATCTGAAGCGGAGGAAAATGCGGACAAATGGAGTAGGTGCCTGCTTGGTTACGTTGTCGACTTCCGTCCACACATTCCCACTCTTGTGAACTATTTCAACAGTGTTTGGCTCATAAGCGGATTCTTTGAAATATTTGACAGAGGAGACGGTTTTTTTCTGGTACGGTTTGAGGATGCTAATGATATGAAGACTGTTCTTGAAGGCGATTGGTATGTCAAAGACAGGCCGGTTATTCTCAGGAAATGGAACATGGACGAGAAACAAGAAAAGGTTGTGTTATTTGATGTCCCTGTATGGGCAAATTTGAGGAATCTACCGATGGAACTATGGGATCAGAGGATGTTTTGTAGAATCGGTTCATTCCTAGGTAATCCGGTGAAGATGGATGACATGACGCTTAATCTGAGGCGGCTGGATGTGGCGAGGATACAAGTTCTGATGAATAAGGATTCAAAGTTTCCGGAAAGAGTAACATTAAGAAGTGATGATGGGAAGGAACACTGTGTCTTGATTGAGTATGAATGGGTTCCATATGTTTGTAGTAAGTGCAGATTTATGGGGCATGATGAATGTCTTCCGGATGTTGTTGTACCTGATCAGAAAAGTAGAGCATTGAAACCAATTCAAACATGGGAAGTCAAGAAGAAAAATGCAGGAGAAGTGCTTGAAAATATTCCCAAAGGAAATCTGAAGAACGATGCTGAATATGTTATTGAAGAAATAGAAGATGAAGGGGATATAAGGAGTGGATCAGCTGTTCAGTTGCCTGAAGAACTGGTTATAGAAGATGATAAATTATCTAAAGAGGTGAACGAAGGAATAGAATATGATGAGAAAGTTAGAATGGTTATGAAGGATAAATCGTTGACTCTAGAAGCTCTGAATGAAAATGTTAAGGCTAATTCTGAAGGATTAAAGGACATTTCAGAGCAGGTGCATGCTAGTCCCATTATCATTACTCCAAGGGAGTCACCTGATAGCGATGGCAGTTCACAAGGATCGTCAAGCTCTGTGAAATGTATGATAAGGCGCGCTGGTCAAAAAGTACCTCCTAGATGTCAAGGTAAACTGAATACCAATATCAGAATCGAGGAACTTAAGGATGCTCCTATTCCACGTGAGTTGGAACTAATTTCTGAAGATACTGAGGCTGTCAGTTCAACAGCCGAAGTGTATAAATGAGTTCATGTACTATTTCCTCTTGGAATGTTAGGGGCATAAGTAATAAGCTCCTAAGTGTCCAGGAGGAGGTAAGAAGGGCAAATTGTGATGTATTTGTCCTTGTAGAGACGAAGCTCAGAATTAATAAGATTGAAAAAGTGTTGAATAAATTCTTTGAGGGGTACAATTGGTTTTCAAATAGCAGTTCTCATGCTTTGGGACGCATTATTGTTTTGTGGAAAGAGGAAAATTGTAAGCTGATTAAGTTGGCAGAGTCTGATCAAACTATCCATTTTAGATTGGAAAAAGATGACATTATGTTTAATGTTTCAGCTGTTTATGGGCATAACGACGATTATGATAGAGAAGGGCTTTGGAGGAACTTGGAGAACAATAATATGATGAACATTGGTCCTTGGGTGGTTCTTGGAGACTTTAACGCGGTCAGGAATTTTGATGAAAAAATTGGTGAGCAACCTCCTTCTAAGAAATCTATGGAGGACTTCAATGATTTTATGTTGGACAGTGGTATGATGGAGATGGATATGTCTGGGCCTCGCTTTACTTGGAATAATCACCAGGATGGGGATAAGTTCATTGCTACTAAACTTGACAGAATTCTTTATAATATGGAGTTCCAAAAAAAGTTCGATCAGGTTCATGGTGAAACTATTACGAATACTATTAGTGATCATAATAGGATTATGCTGACGATTGGCAAGCCTCGTAAATATAAATCTCCTTTCAGATTTATAAATAGTTGGGCTGATCATAAGGACTTTCAAAGAATTCTGGAGGAGAGCTGGAATTTAGAGGTTCAAGGTCATGCCATGTTTAGGCTGTTCAGGAAGTTTGAACATCTTAAAAAGAAGTTACAAGATTGGAATAAAAAGGTGTTTGGGAATGTTATGGAAAATGCAGCTGCGACGAGTTTGAATGCTTTAGAAGCTCAGAAGAAGGCTGATCTGAATCCTAATGATGTTAATCTGAGATCTACTGCTAACAGATTGAGAAGGGAGGCTAGAGAGGCATCCATTAAAGAGGAAGCCCTCTACAGACAAAAATCCAGAACTATTTGGCTGAAAGAGGGTAATATGAACACCAAGTTTTTCTATTCTTCTTTGAGGACAAGGAGAGCTAGAAATTCGATTAACTGTCTTAATGTTGATGGGAATGTCACTAGGGATAATGATGTGATTAAGGAGGCTATTGCTAAGTATTATGAAAACATCTTTTGTAACATCAACAATGGAGAGGTCTGGAAAGATGACTGGAATGGACCAACGATTACTAAGAAACAAAATGTGCTGTTGACGAAGATTGTTACTAGAAAGGAGCTTGAGGAGGTTATTGATGAGTTGAATGTGGATAAGAGTCCTGGTCCCGATGGTTTTAATGGTTATTTTTACAAATCTGCGTGGAAGGTTATAGGGGATGATGTGTTCAGTGCTGTAAAGGAGTTCTTCATTAATAATAATATGTTGAAAGAGGCTAATAGAACTTATTTGACTTTGCTGCCTAAGGGTGCTGATAGTTCTTTGATCTCTAACTGGAGGCCTATTGCTCTTTGTAATATTTTCTATAAGCTCATTTCGAAGATTCTCTCAAATAGGTTGCAGGTGTGCCTCCCTTCAATTATTGATGATAATCAGTGCGCCTTTGTTAAAGGGAGGAGCATTAAGGAAGCTACTCTGTTGACGAATGAGATTTTCAGTGATATCATGAGAAAAAATGGTAGAGGTATGTGTATTCAGGCTGACATATCCAAAGCCTACGATTCTGTGAGTTGGAAGTATTTGTTTTCTATTATGAGCAGAATGGGTTTTTCTAATAAATGGATTCGTTGGATTGAGGTGATCTTCAGAACTACTTCATACCAGATTTTGATTAATGGTGAAACGTCAAGAACGATTGTCCCGTCTAATGGGGTTAGGCAAGGAGATCCTATTGCACCTTATTTATTTACTATTGCTATGCAGGGTTTATCTGAGATGATTAAGAGGGACAAGTCTTATTGTCCGATTCATGTTTCAAGTAATATGAGCTGCTCTCATCTGGTTTTTGCTGATGATTTGATGATGTTCTCTAGAGCAGGGGTTAGTAATGCTGTTGGCATAAAGGATTTGTTAGATAAGTTTGGCTTGATGTCTGGTTTGTGTGTGAATAAAAACAAAAGTATGATTTATTTGAGACCTGGTCGGGAGGCTGTGGATATTTCCGAGGCTATGGGTATTAATGTTGGTAGTATTGAAGATACCAAGTATTTGGGGATGCCCCTTTTTGCTGGCAAATTGAACAAAAAACATTGTGAAAAGTTGTTGGATAAAATTAAGAGAAGGATGGAAGGATGGAAAGCCAAATCTCTCTCCTTTGCTGGTAGGGTTGAGCTTGTTAAGTCGACGCTTTCAACTATGTATATCTATTGGGCGTTGTCCTTTCCTATTCCCTCCTCTACGCTTGACGAGATCGATAAGTTGTGTAGAAGCTTTATTTGGGGAACATCTGATAAGAAGGAGAATGTCCATTTGATTAAATGGGATATTATAACTCTTCCGAAAAAGGAAGGTGGTCTTAGTATTAGAAAAAGTAAAGAGATTGCAGAAGCCTGTCTTGTTATGAATGCTTGGGATGTGGCCAGAAAGAAGGACTCTTTATGGGTCAAGTGGATTAATGAGAAGTACTTAAGGAAAGCGTCTTTCTGGAGTATCGAAAAGTCTTCTAATTACTCTTGGATGTTCAATAATGTGCTTCGTATGAGGAGTAGTCTCCTAAACCTGTTTGAGATCAAGGTTGGAAATGGCAAAAATGTGGATATTTGGGGTGACCCGTGGGTTAATGGAAATTATTTCCACGAGACTGTTGAGAAGGGTATGTCTATTAGAGCTGGCATCCCTCATGGAGCCAAATTGTGTTCTATTATAAGAGATGGTTATTGGAGTATTAAGGAGTCGAGATGTTCTATGTCTATTCTTGAAAAGTTAAAGAATGTTAAGATTGATAAAGACAGTGAGGATAAGTTTCTTATGAAAGGTCAGAGTGACGTCAAGATTAAACATGTGTGGGATCATGTCAGATCCAAGGGGGTGCAAAAGGATGTCTTTGAGTGGCTCTGGAAGACTAAAAGTAGTATGAATGCAAAGATGCATATGTGGAAAGCTATTCATAATAAGATTCCTACCACGGATTATTTAAGAAGAATGGGGATTCCTGTTACATCTATTTGTTATATGTGTAGAAAGGATTATGAGGATACTATGCATATTTGTTTCAGCTGCAAGTATGTTAAAGATCTTTGGAATTATGCCCTGAAAGGGAAGCTTATTGATAGTATCCCTGATGATTGGGAATCTATCGCTAGTATGAAGGACTTGAAGGCTGGCTCTACTATTCCTTTAATTCTGTATCATGTCTGGCTGGAAAGAAACAGAAGAGTTCATGATAATAGGTATAAGGATGTGTACGCTCTCTGGAAGGTTATTGATGCTGATATTAGGATGTTCGTTGTTTGAAGTTTGGGTTTCTTGTTGTTCTGAAGGCTGTTGGCTTCTTTTCGGTGGGCTGTTTATGCTGGGTGCTGGAGTTTTTTGAGCTCTTTTGCTGTTGCGTCTCGCTTAAGAGCTCGATGTTATCGTGGAAGTGTTGGTTCTGTGGTTTGCTCTTCTGTTCTTGAGAGGTTGAGTTTATCCCGAGCGGAGTGGCATAACTCACTCAAGATCTATCTTTGTTGTGTTTTTTTGCTGTTGTTGAGTTGCTGCGGGTGCTGCTTCTTTTTTTTGCCTGATGTTTTCTTGGTTCTCCTTTGAGATGGTTGTAGCTTGTTTGTTCAGCTGGAGAGTTGGCTTGTGGCGGTTCCTGATGAGCAGCTGCTCACCGTGATTAGTTTGTTGCTCTGCCTGGTCAGGAAACTGAAGCCTTGGTTGTTCTGTTGGTTGAGAAGGAAGTGTATATGGTTTTTCTGAGGTATGTTGGTGGTCTTGAGTTTTTCCTTGGCTGAGAAGGAAGTGTGAAGGTTGTGTTTTTTCTGAGGTATGTTGGGTTGTTGAAGGGTTTCTCGTTTGGAAGTGCCTGAGATTTTGAGTTGTTTAGTCTGCGATGTTCTCGGACTTCACCCATGTGGTGCTGAGCTTTAGGGGGTGGATCCATGGATGGATATCTCACCTGCTGTCCCTTTGTATAGATTGTTTTTTTGATGTTCGGCCAGCATGTTATGTTGTTCTGTTTGCTGTTGCTCTATGTGCTGCAGGGGAGATTTGTTCTCGTGAAGGTTGGCTGGTTCTGGATGCTTGGATGTTGTTGGTTGCTGTGTTGATGGAGGTTATGATTTTTTGATGGTTTGAAAGGGTGCATATGTTTGATGCTGTGGCTGATCTGTGCTGCTATGCCCTTGGGAGTTCTGTTGCTGATCTGCTGAAAGTGGTTTGTTTGGAGTTGGAGTGCTGCAGGTTTTGATGTTAGTTCTGATCTGTCTTGCTTTGCCCTCTGGAGTTCCTTTGATGCTTGCTGAAGGGTGGTTTGATCGGCTGACCTGTTATGGTTTTTTTGGTCTTCTGACAAAGGACATGTGTTTTTTTGGTGTCCCTGAAGTTTTTTCTTGAGGAGTTGGAGTGTGTTGCTCAGTTTTTTGTTTCTTCATCATCACTCCTCTCTTTCTTTCTTAGTGTACTCTGTATAGTTATATGTTCTCCTTTTTTTCTCCATTTTCAGTTGAAAATGGAATGCATTGTACAGAAACCAAAAAGAAAAATACAAAAAAAGCAACACGAGTTTTCGACCGACCAAAAAAAACACTAGTAAGTTGGTATTCTTGGTAGTTGTTGTTTGAATAGACTTTTCATCTATAGTTTGTTCCATAACCTCTCATTGCCTTCACCTTTGCCAACACCAAATGTGTGCCCTCCTCCCACTCTAATCGAGTAGGTTTGTTGAATCCCTTCCTTGCCTCACAAGTTCACCCTACCTACCCTAGAGGATTTCTAAGAGGTATTATGGGCACTCTTGGGTGCTTCTTATCCCACATATGACTTTGTACCCCACTAACCATGGTACAAACTTTTATTACGCCTTTCTTTGGATGTCCTTTTTTCTTATTTTAATTGGCTTTATATGATTTTTTTCCAAATTAATATCTAGACTGTAACCAACTTTTCCTTCTTCATATAAAATATTAAGTTTGGCATTTACAGTCAAAGTGCTACATTGACTAGCAAAAAAGTTCTATGCAATGGTATCTTGTCACCTTTGAGGTATGTAGGTACATGCTTAAGTTGTTGAGTTATCTATTTCTTAATGTCTATCTTTGTGTTATATGTTTCATCCTAATGATATCAAATGGGCATCTCGTTGAATACTTATATTCTAATAAATGATGACCGAATCTGTTGGTTTTCATTCATTATTTATTTAATGACGTGCTCTTCCTATCTGATATGGTGTCCATGATTATGATCAGAATAATATACAAAGACAATTCCAACTACAATCAGTTGGAAACCCAAGAAGAAGCACTAACGGGAACTAGCTGGAAACTTGTTTAAGGTGATGCCTTAAAACCACCTACTAACTCAATAGTATGTATCTATGTAGGAACTGGATTTAGTTCTTTGGCATGACTATTGTCACAATGATCTTCACCTTTCTAGGTGTCCTATCCCCATCAGAGCATGGTGGCATGATGACTGTCATGGTTCTTCTATTTGTATCATGGGCCTATTTTTAGGCTAGTCATCAACCAATGTAATGTATGTAACTCTCTTTAGTTTTTCACTTATCATATGAACCAATGTCAGATCTTGATGCTAGTGCAACAATTGTGGTCATAAAAACTATGAGAACATGGATGCTGTAAGATTTTACAAGCTAGAATAACATGTAATTGATGTTTCTGATCATTATAAAGCCTTAAAGTTGTATCAGTCAGTATGTCTTTTGTATGTTCTATTCACTAAATTACAATTTTAATGTTTATGTAACTGTAAAGTCATGATATGTTAGAACTCTGAGAACGTGAATTTAAAAACAACTGGAAACGCATTAGTACTATCACATTGATATGTATTTTAGATTTTCTATTTGACTAAATATTAATGTGAATACCCACATGCTTTCTTATTAAATTCAACAAGTAATGTAGTTTATTCACATATAGAGTTTGTAAGAGAAATGAAGATGAATGTTATCAGTAACTTAATATCCAATTCATATTTTGATAAGATATTTTGAAGGTTATTTGCAGTTAGTTGATCTATTTCATAATTGGACGATCATAAGATAAAATATAATAAACAAACCAATGAGGTTCCCACGCTCAGGGCAATGAAACCAAAAAAATAGTTACTTAGATGATTGTTGTCATTTTTTGATGGAAACAACACATACATGAACATGGTCTTTGATTATGAATTAGGATTAGCTTAAGTACATCCTCTAAGTGCATGTATACATAAAAATATATCATCCATGAAGAAAGGAATAAATATAGATGAGTTTCATGTACTTATCTACATCGAAAAATGGTTTCTAACTAAAAAAAGACTTTGTTGATATGGAATAGTTTCCCTTAGCTAGGAGTCAATCTTAACTATCCAGAGATGATATTTATGTAGTGAATAACAGGGGATTTAGAAATGTTATTATTTCTTATTGCTAAAGTCATGTTCTATTTCTAATAAATTATGTTGCTAATGAGTGATGTTTCATTTTTTATAAATTTGAGTAACTTGAGTATATACATATTAAAACCAATGTTACTTTAATTTATCTAAATGTTTGGGTGCATTACTCATTCCTCACCCGCAAGGCTCTTGAATCAAATGGTGGGTTGCTCATTTATTGTGGAGTTATGGTGTTGTTAAGTAAATTATCTTCTCACTATTCATTGTGATGTTTGCATAGGTTTCATAAGACCAGAAATTGTGATTTAATTGGCACCCACATCATTCTCCAACTTTGGAGATTTTCCTTGATGGATAAAATCTGCTAAAGAGTTCTTTTGGTTCAGTCTTTGTTTCTAATTGTTGCAGATACTATTTCCCATCTTTAGGACATGCTACGTTATGAACATCGTTATAAGGATGTCTACTACTGACACCTTGCTTAGTGCCTGCCCATGCCAATTTTGTAATGTGTGGCTCTATTAACCTCTCTTGGCTAATTTTCAACAAGCGAGGAGTGAACAAAAATGTGTTAAAGCTTCCTAGAATAGAAAGGAAGGTACTCAACATATGTTTACCTTTTGCCTTTATTTTCATCTATTGTTTCAACATATGTTTACCCATTATCTCTGAATCATTAGTTAACTTATTTTGATTACACAGTAATAGCTTTGGTAACCATCTCTGATCTCTCAGGTACTTGATGCCACAAGCAACAAACCATGGGGCCCTAATGGATCCATGTTGGCCGAGATTGCACGAGCTTCACATAACCAGTATGCCTACCAGATTTTTTTAACTACAATATGAATTCTTCTTTCCTTTCTGAAAATGTGACTATTTAGCCATATAGTTTTTGTGAAAATAGCATCATTATGGCGGTAATGAACGATACTCTTCTTATGTTATCCACTGTTTAATAAGCAAGTATTTCTTGTGTATATTCCCCCCGATATTCTAAGGGCTTGTCTTCTCTGTCATATTTTTTTACATTTAAGTTGCTGGTTTGTTTGTGCTTGGTGTTTGATAGATGCAATCATGTATCCATGGTGTAATTGTTCTTATTTTGTTCTTTTTATTATGATTATAGAAATTATTTTGGGATATAAACTACCTAACATGGATGGAAATTTTTCCCACACTAGACTTATGCTAGTTTTATTTCTATTGTATAAGACTCAAAGCAAGTGTAGATTTTGATAACTCAACGTCTTGGAATCTATTTGTTCCTTGAAAAATATTTGGGAAGATTTTATCATTGCACAAATTTGTATATGTGGACAATAGAATGATTGATGCTAAACCAGATTCACAACTTGGCAGAATAGAACCATCATTGACCTTAAATCCACTCCCCTACTAGCACTAGCAAACTATTGGTAACTATGATCTGCACGTCCTCTCCCTTTTCCTGGACAAGTTCCCATCCTTCACCCTCATGAACAAGGGAAATAGATGTCCTTCTAGTAAGGAGGGCGCTACAGGGATAGAGGCCAACTGAGGCCCTATATTTTTGTAGTGGGCACAACTTCAAATAGTAAATGGGGAACGTTGAGCTTGTCGGGGAGATACAAAGAAACACTAGAGAAGGGCAAATTGTGGAGTGACCGACATGTGGGGTAGGGGTGGGGAAGGTACTAAAAACTTTCATTAATCTATATTTCTTACTTTCATTCCTTTTTCTCACTGATAAATGGTTTTTGCTGATTGTAGGAAGTTCTATTTAGGGGTTTCTAACATTGTCTTGCATAGAAAAGTTGGAAAAGGAGGAGCAAACTTGTGTGATATTCATTTTTGGAGGAAACAAATACCAATCATGATGAATATGGTACCGCAGTAAGTAAAAGTTTCAAACTTAATGGTGCACTTGGCGCTTGTGCAATCCTGCACAGGGAACTGTATGATTTCAAGTCTGATTTATTCCTATCTTACTTTAAACCTTGCATTATCCCTTGGAAGATGGTGTTTCTTATGTACTTAAATATATCTAGGAATAAAAGTTTGAAATACAACAATATATATTAAAGAAAATGAGTCTTCAGAATGAAAAATCTTTCTTTTGCTTGCACCTGAGTGAATCATGATGTTGTAGTCATACTAGACACAGAGAAGATGATCTACGAATTCAATGGTGTTTAATAGTGTGTGTGTGTGAGGGTAGATGTTTTGGTGGGCTGCATGTATTCACGATGGTAGGAAAAATTATATAAACTAAACCTTAAAGTTTAACGTATCATGATGTTACTCATTTTCCTAGTTTTCTCCTAATTTACTAATCAACCAAATTGGAGAGCTAATGAAACAAAGTTCAAAGGAAAATTCTTTTTGAAAGGAAAAACTATGCCTACTACTATGATTATAATCATACATTTAATGTGCTACCCTATTGGCTTCTCTACTCAGGAACACTACTCTAAAGGAAAAGAACTAACTCCATTGGTTCTTTTTACTAGGAATGAAAGTCCAAAGACTTAGTAGATTGTGTCTTGAAAGACCATGGCTTGTGAGTACACTAAAATATAATTGGGAGAAATAGAAAGGCCACATGAGAAGAAAGATGAATGGGGACTCCTCTAGTGCATTGTGATTTTGATGTTTCTTTATCCTCTGTGTTCTAGATAGTCGTGGAAGGTTCAAGCACCTTGAACATTCTCTGTATGCATATCATTATAACTCAGTACATGAAATCATTTGTAGGATAACAATAAACAACCATCATGCAAGGAGGAAGATAGTTATATCATGTTTCATGCCTACTTAAGTGTAGTGCTTCAATAGATCCTTTGTATAGATAGTCCATAGAATCCACCTGATATTATAAATGTACTATCCCAGATATGATAAGCCAGCATTTGTCATACCTTTAGGACTCTATAATTGGTTGATTCCTTTAAGATGATCTCCTAAAGTTGTGTCATACTATCTTCTTATAGGATTAGCAGTCCATCGATATCATAAACTTCTATCAGGCCAACCATGTCCACTGAAAGCTCCACCTTAGTATATCATAAAATGCTATTATACCTATGTATTATACACTACATGGCTCCATGATTATGTGTATTTTAAATACTTATGAGTTCCTTTTTTTCAATATTCACCATTGAGTTGTATATGCAAATTATGTGGGTTGTGAACACTTAAACATTCTCTAAGAATGCTTGCCTTCTGTTACAATTGCCTTGATTCAGTTGAGGAGGCAATCCATTTTAGAGGCTGTGCTAGGTTGTGGAAGGTATGGTAACATTATTAAGTCCATAATTTAACACTTCTTTGCATTATGTATATCTCATGATCCAGGTACTTGACCATATAGTTTGCTGATGGGTTTCATATCTTTTATATAATACATCTGTTGATCACTCACATTGTAAATTCTGAATGCAGATTGATTTTGCTCATTGTTGTGGCTTAGATTTTGCATTTAAAACATGCGTAGAGGTAACTCTAAAGTGAATGACATGCACAATTAGTTTCTTTGTTTAATTGTCATCAATGGTGGTTATAGAAAATTCTAACTTACTCATAATAGAAAATATTATTCATTTCATCTGCTCAAAAATATTGTTCTGTCATCATAATGAATCATTTGCTCTGAAGTTCCTCTCTACAAAGATTGTTTTTCCCAGTCTTAGTAATTGAATAATGTTAGTCATGTTTTTTGCATGACATTTTGTCATATAAAGATCTAATTGTCGTTTCTCTTGGGTGGGAATGCACGTGTAGAAATTTAATGAACATATAGTGATTAGGTTGTAGACCTCCACCCCATTTGATTCACTACCAAATATGATCCCTATAACTTCATCATGTGTGATCACATTCATCTATAAGAAAGTTAGAGCCTTCCTATCAGTTGTGAAGAAGAACATACAACCTTAGCTTGAGGAAAGCTTCTCAATAGCTGAACTCACGTGTCTATTAGAGTACCATCACCATAATTTATGGTGTTCATGATATGCTCCATATACATTGTGTAAGATAGACATATGTTCTAATTTTTTTACAGTCTGTGCAGGTTAGATGCAACTCATACTCATCTCTTTTTCCTGATTTTAGATCGAGTGGTGGATGTATGACAGGTACAATCTTAGATGATTATGGGTCAGTTTTCTTATGACTAGAGTTTCTAGCAACTGATAGATCTCTCATTGGGCATTAGTACATCTAGAACAAAGAGGTAATATAATTAAATGTGTTAAGTACTTAAATTCTCTAAAAATTTTAGAATTCTAGAAAAATTTGGCTAGATAAAATAGTTGCCAAATTATCACAATACATAAATATAACTTCAAACTAATTTCCAAACTCAAGCAAGATTTCCACACATCAATTCAAGTGATGTGTTGCTAATGATAATTATTTTGGAGGTTGGGATTTCTATGGCAGCAAAAAAGTACGATCTTGGTGTTGACATGCCATTCCAAAATTTTTATATTCTAGATCTGCAACTTGTTGTAAATCATTCAGCTCCTCTTAGTTCAAAAGCTAAAAATCTTATCAAAATAAAAAAAATCGTCTAGCTGAAGTATATATTTGTTTGAGTTTTATTCTCATTTTCAAATGACTTTGATTATACATTTTGCTTCACTATGTACATATGGATAAAATCACATTTGTTTTGTACAGATTGCTACTTGAGGCATACCCACACTTTTATGAGGCATTCTCTTTGCTTTAGCAAGTAAGTTAATTTTCATTTTTATTTAGATTGTGACCAAAAAATTCATAACATTGTGGTCATTCAAATATAAAAAACCATCCATATCTTTCAGATCACAAGACCTCTGCATCGTGAGGTTGCCAATTATTGTAGGTAGTTATCTGAAATTACTTGACATCTGCTAAAACTTAATATGTAGGAGTGAATCTTTGCTATCAGAGGTAATTATATTAATTTTCTAAATTTGCAGGATGTATATATGCATCCAATAGTAGTACAATAAGAATATCAAGAAATCAGTTTGGAGAACTTTTAGCAAGGCAACTTGATCTTTCACTGTGACCTTTTTGCAGGTCAGGTTATTTGATTCTAAGAATGATTGTAGAGAAGGCCTTCGTATCACATGTTCATCCTAGTCAAAATGACCCATTGCATAACCTTGATTGGAGTACCATAGACTAGTGTTCATGTACATGTGAAAGGTAAATTGTGCAATAATTTCATTGGCTTGTTCATGTACATGTCATTTTCTCAAAATTAGTGTCATGCTCTTACTTTCACCCGCATAACACATATTATATTACTGCACGTTAAGTTGTAGCTGGCTGCCATATCTCTTGTACAGGAATAACTGCCACAGTAAAAGCAAGAGAGGATAAAGGAATTCTCCAATATATAGTCTTAGATTCACAAAATAAGTTTTGAGATATATGGACACTTCAAACTTGGGGACCAGGTGGAATTGCCAGTTGTTGATGAGAATGATTTCTTTTTGAAGAATATCCATGAATAGTAATATCAACTACATGACCTTCCTATGGCCAATCATAAGCATAGCATGGAGAAGTTCTCTATTTTAAATCAAGAAGAGCAATACCTTAGCAGTCTTTCTCTTCTATGAGTTTATCAATGTTATCATATTCGTTGACGGTACAAGTGGTGAAATTAATACAAATGAAAAATCAAGATAGAAGAAGATGCATATGATCATGTGGCATATCGAGTCTGCAATGGATAGAGGCAGTCAAAAGAAGATATTGTATACATGTATCTTTTTCCATGCATATTGTAAAATAGAGGCCAGGTTAATGTCCTCCCCATGTGTACTCATTGTTCAAATATAAATAAAAGTATAATTGTTGACATTGTAAGCACAACTCGATCTTGATTAACATTCATCTTTTTTCTTTTTGAAAACCTCTATATTGGCAAGCGAATGACTGGATACATAATGTCTCTTACTACATATGTATGTGTAGTACATGGTGTCTTTCACTACACACTAGCTATAATTACATATGTATTATGTGCTAATTTTTGCTATACATGAACTACATATATAAATTGTAACCAATGCCATCTTGCCCTACATATCATGGCTACAAATTGAATTATAGTCATATATTTAGATACAACGAAAACTACATTTTTATGTGTAAGGACATTTTTTTACCTACAATTAGGATTACATATGAATTTGTAGCCAGAGGAATAACTAACTACAACTTTGAAAAATGTAGCCTAAACAATTAGCTACACGGGTATTAGCTTCATATTCTAAATGTAAGGATAAATGTAGCCAAAGCTTTTAGCTACAAATTTTGGATTTTCGCTACAATTTTTTTTGTTGTTAAAAACCATATTTTTTGTAATGGGAAGCAAGTCGATTAGGTCGGGGATCTCATGGGTATCAGAGTTAAATTACAAAGGAGGAGAAAAGCATGTGGCCCATCAATGGATTAGGGTCCTTCAAATATAGGTGGGATTCACGGCGGTGACACTTGTGCAGCTGTAGTAGCGAGGAGAGTCCTATCCCTATTGGACATTTCCTTATTAGTGCAAGAAATCCCATGAAATCTGAGATGGATGGATTCAGGTGGATGAGTCCAATCTAGTGGAGGAGTTTTCTTTGAGAGGCACTCATTGGAGAGAGAGAACATGGATGAGGAATAATCATGTTATGTGGGACTCCTGATGTGGTGAGGACAGTATGGTAGAAGATAATTGGACGACCGCTAGATTAGGTGCGGGCCAGACCCAACTGCTACATCAGCGCACAAGAGAGAAAAAGTATGGAAGGGATGTGTGACAAGGAGTTATGAAGAATTATGTACTAATTTGATGCACTAATTAAATGTTATTAAATATTATTTAAACTGTATTTGAATCTTTCCTAATTAGTTTGAGGGGTCAAATAAAGTTCAAATAACTCCAAATCTGAAATATACATGATTAAGGGGTCTAGAATCTTCCCATATAATTAGATTTAAGTTTTCATAAAAAATTTCTGAATAAATTTATATAGGTCATTATCTTAATATAAACATATTAAAATGTGAGATAAAGATGAAAAGTCCTTTTTTGAGTGATTTACTTGAGTAAAATTTCAAAGATTGAGAGTGCCCACCTTTTTAAGGACTTACTGATTATCTTTTTATGCATCCTTGAATGTATCATCAGAGAGATAAAGAGCAATGTCTCATTATTTTTCATATTAAGATAATTTATGAGTTATTTAATGCATAAAAGAACAAGATATCTAATTTTCATAATGTAAAAATGCTAACTCACTTGGCATTTGTCTGTTTTTTATTTTTTTCTCATTTCTGGTAGAAAACTCAATAAAATGGTGTTTTCAATAGTTTGACCCAAAAAAATGTCAATATAAGTGGCGTTTTCACTCCAAGGTGGGTTACATTAGAAATTATATTCACTTATACTCAAAATTATTTTTCTCAAAATGTGCTATTTTGTTTATTTATCTGTTGGGTGCATCGGGCCAAGAAAAGTATTGGACATCATCATCGGTGCATTCAGATACAAGTGCCTAGCAGATGTGTATACTGAAAACTGAGCAATGAGCACAGCCTGGGGAGTGGAGCTTCTCTGCATCATTTCGATTGAAAGGCTAGGTACTCGTTCTCTAGGTTTGCCTATGCAGGAAGCGTCCAACATCATGCAATTTGGTATAATACAATTAATGATGGTCATATTATGTTCCAGCGGGAAAGTAGAGGGCATGCCGTAGCATAGTACGTAGACCACCCGCATAAGAACTGAACTCCATGCTAACGGATAGAATTCGAGTGTTCCTTCATATATACAGTTGTAAATATAATTATTTGGAATGACAAACAGAAATTTGGAAAGTAAAGAAAAGAGAAGTTGGATCGTTTCCTTGGTCAAGGATTTATATTAATGACGAATCGGGAAATCAAGCATTAAAAACGTGAGCTAAGGTTACGCAAATTAATACTTGACGTGATGCAAATGACTATATGACATATATATTGATACTTTGACACACAATTTCAATTGCCTGCTATAACATACAATAATAATTGAGTACTATCAATGTTACTTGACTAATTGTCATTCTATAAGTATGAAAAACAATAAAATTCAAGTCCAGTTTGGAATTAGGTGGGAAGGGCGTCCGCTACTGTGGAAAACCGCATGTGTCTGTTTCGGTTCCTCTTGACTTTCTTTCCCACCCCCATCTCCGATAGCACTTTCCGTCCCTTCCCGCTTAAAATTCCCCGCCTTAAGTACCGCCCGTCAGTCCTGTCTTGACGGTGCTCACATGATGACCAAAGAGGGCTGGTCTGAACTCCCCTAGGATCTTCTGGCTGTAATCATCGAATATCTTCCCCGCCCTGAGCGTGCACGATTCAGATCCGTGTGCACTCACTGGAATTCTTCCGCTTTGCCGCTGTCTTCTCGGCTAGAACCTCCATGGTTACTGTTCTCTTCCACCCCAAAGGACAATACACCATTTAGTAAATGTCGTGACCACGGCAATACACAGAAAAAAGATCATCAGCATCGCATCATGAGATTTCTTAGTATCTGGAATAACATGACATACGAGGGTAACGCCGGCCACCTTGTGGATATTATGGCTGAGTGTAATGTAATTGTCTCCTACTCTCCTGGCGGTTGGCTGATGTACACAAATAAAGTTTGTGAGCTACAGTGTGTGCATCTTGCAACTGGTGAACGAATTTACCCCCCTTCTATTACTACAATCCCTCGTGTCAGCGGAGTACAATATGACAGCCAAGGGCATATCAGTGGATACAATCTTGATGGTTTTGGTGATCCTAGTGATAACCATTTCCATGAATGTGACGTCATGTATTGGTTTTACAGACGAGGCATCATTGTAGATCCTGGGTCTCAGCCACAAAATTTCCTCACAACTCAATCCAACAATGTCAAGCATCATTCTACCCCAAGTTTTGGTCATCGGTATGTAATTGTTGTAGTACACCACGTAATGGCGTTGCTCACCGTTGCAAGGCAAGGGGACTTGTCATGGACGCCTTGTGAAACGTGGGGTTACCGTATTAATGGTATAATTTTACACAAAGGATCCATCTAAGCAACAACTGATGCTGGCACAGCATTTTATTGCATTGAGTTCAACTCTGATCTTTCTATCCACTCGGTCAAAGAGATGAAAATCAAATATCGTGTCTTAACTCCAAAACAAAATGGAGACACTTCGACTTCTTATTTCGTTAACTTAGACGGTCATCTTTGGCTGAGAAAGAGGAAGAATACATTCATACCTCTAACGGAAGAAGAAAAGGCGAACATGGATGAATCCTTCACAACTTCGGCAACACCCAAGACATATAGCTTCCAAGAGTATATGGATTGAGATGAATTCCATCGGAGACTATGCCATATTCGTTGGTCACAATTACTCATCGGCCTTCTCCAGCCACGACTTTCCGCACACGGAAAGGGAATGCATATACTTCACCGACGATGGCATAGAATACTTTAAACGACCTTCTCAATGGGATCTGGGTGTATACAATCTTATTGACAAGACTGTGAGACCATTCTGTGATCCAATCATAGCTGGAAATAGAAATTTTCCACAACCAACATGGGTCATGCCCTTTCCCCCATGAATGTTGTTTATGGATAATTTCTTCCCAATGAAAGTGGGAATCCAGATAACTATGTACATTTTAAACTTCTTAGACATTGAGCTAGATTGTGAGATGTGATAATATCTCTAATAAATTTTCCTTATATTTTTCTATTCTTTTTCGTAATGTACGGTCATTTTTACTTTATGCAATAAATCTCTTTTCTGTAAGATGACTATGTAAGGAGTGACAACTAAGAGGGGATCCACTTCTTACACATTTGGCATGAATGAATGCCCAATGTCAATATTATTTTCCATGGAGATAGGATCGTATGTATTCAACGGATATGTTCAAAATATCAAAAGATAGTTGTTATAAGATTAAGGTTGAGACCCATATGGGTGAATACATGAGGTAGAATCTATAGACTATTTCTGGATGCATATGATAATCCAAGTTCTCAACTTTATCTCTCAAAGAACATCAGCTATCCGTATGTATATCCTTGTAGCTTAGTCATCCTTTACAGTCAGGTTTACCTAAAGGGGTTCACTAAAGAAAAAAAAGTGAAAAATGTTAACTAAAGCCGATGTGTGCCTATAGTAGAGAATTAGGCAATAATGATAAAAAGAAATATAATAAACTTATCAACGATCTCACGATAGATGTAAAATCATCCAAATGGATGTCAAAAGAATAATGACGCCAAATGATAACTCATTCAAAGTAGGTATTCAATTATGATGAAGTTCTTGTCTTTTAAAAAATTAATAAAATACATCAATTGCATGTTGATTACAAACATTTAACATAATCTAGAAAGTAGGACAAGAACCCATAAATTCCAAAGTAAGGACAAGATGACTAAAATCTCATTGCGAAATGCATATAATTATATAGGACTAAAATCTCAATGCATGGTAGGATACTAAAAGATTAGTGACTAGCAGGAGTGCCATAACCTTAGTACCTAAAGATATGATGTATCGACCTCTATACATGACAAGTCAAAATCACACAAAGTAATAGAGAGAGAAAAATGATATGTTCACTCTGGATGTTACTTATGTATTAAAAAGGGATGAGAGAATTCATGACATAAGAAGTAGGGTCACTAAAGAAAAAAAGTGAAAATTGCTAACTAAAGCCGATGTGTGCCTATAGTAGAGAATTGGGCAATAATGATAAAAGGAAATATAATAAACGTATCAAGGATCTCAAATATGATACATGTCAAAATAATAATGATGCCAAATGATAACTCATTCAAAGTAGGTATTCAATTATGATGAAATTCTTACCTTTTAAAAAATTAATAAAATACATCAATTGCATGTTGATTACAAAAAAAGTAACATAATCTAGAAAGTAGGTAAGAACCCATAAATTGGGCAATAATGATAAAAAGAAATATAATAAACTTATCAATGATCTCACGATAGATGTAAAATCATCCAAAAGGATGTCAAAAGAATAATGAATCCAAATGATAACTCATTCAAAGTAGGTATTCAATTACGATGAAGTTCTTGTCTTTTAAAAAATTAATAAAATACATCAATTGCATGTTGATTACAAACATGTAACATAATCTAGAAAGTATGACAAGAACCCATAAATTCCAAAGTAAGGACAACATGACTAAAATCTCATTGCGAAATGCATATAATTACATAGGACAAAATCTCAATGCATGGTAGGATACTAAAAGATTAGTGACTAGCAGGAGCACCATAACCTTAGTACCTAAAGATATGATGTATCGACCTCTATACATGACAAGTCAAAATCACACAAAGTAATAGAGAGAGAAAAATGATATATTCACTTTAGATGTTACTTATGTATTAAAAAGGGATGAGAGAATTCATGACATAAGAAGTAGGGTCACTAAAGAAAGAAAGTGAAAACTGCTAACTAAAGCAGATGTGTGCCTATAGTAAAGAATTGGGAAATAATGATAAAAGGAAATATAATAAACTTATCAAGGATCTCAAATATGATATATGTCAAAAGAATAATGATGCCAAATGATAACCCATTCAAAGTAGGTATTCAATTATGATGAAATTCTTACCTTTTAAAAAATTAATAAAATACATCAATTGCATGTTGATTACAAAAAAGTAACATAATCTAGAAAGTAGGTAAGAACCCATAAATTGGGCAATAATGATAAAAAGAAATATAATAAACTTATCAACGATCTCACGATAGATGTAAAATCATCCAAATGGATGTCAAAAGAATAATGATTCCAAATGATAACTCATTCAAAGTAGGTATTCAATTACGATGAAGTTCTTGTCTTTTAAAAAATTAATAAAATACATCAATTGCATGTTGATTACAAACATGTAACATAATCTAGAAAGTAGGACAAGAACCCATAAATTCCAAAGTAAGGACAAGATGACTAAAATCTCATTGCGAAATGCATATAATTACATAGGACTAAAATCTCAATGCATGGTAGGATACTAAAAGATTAGTGACTAGCAGGAGCGCCATAACCTTAGTACCTAAAGATATGATGTATCGACCTCTATACATGACAAGTCAAAATCACACAAAGTAATAGAGAGAGAAAAATGATATGTTCACTCTAGATGTTACTTATGTATTAAAAAGGGATGAGAGAATTCATGACATAAGAAGTAGGGTTACTAAAGAAAAAAAGTGAAAACTGCTAACTAAAGCCGATGTGTGCCTCACTACTACAAAACCTACCTTTAGTGTCGGTTATTTAAAGCCTTTAGTGTCGGTTTCTAAGCAACACCTATGTGGTCGACACTAAAAGTCCACCCATTAGGCGTCGGTTCCAAAACTGACGCCCAAACTCTTCGCGCGCCACCAGAAGCGTGCCATTAGGGGACTATAGGCGTCGGTTATTAGATAAGAAACTGACGCCCAAACTCTTCACGCACCATCAGGGAACTATAGGCGTCGGTTATTAGATAAGAAACAGACGCCCAAAACTTTCGCACCACAGAAAGGGTGCCATCTTGGCCACTATCAGTGTCAGTTATTTACAAATAATCGACGCCATATATCTTCGCGCCACAGGAAATAGACGTCGGTTATTTGTAAAAAACCGACACTAGAACATTATGTGTCAGTTTTTTACAAATGACCGACGCCCAAACCCGCGCCATCTTGGCCATGGCCGTGTTGTCCAACACGGCCGTGTTGTCCAACACGGCCGTGTTGTTAAGGAAATAGACGTCGGTTTATTGTAGGAAAACCGACACTATATCATTATGTGTCGGTTATTTACAAATAACCGACGCCTATTGTTTTTTTTTTCTGTCAGTCTGCAGACCTGCTGTGGCTGGTCGCAGGATGAGAAACTTGTTCAGTTCAGTTATGAACTATAGGTTTTATGACATCCATTGATATCAGCCGATAACAGGCCGCAAACCTGCAAAATTAACAATAAAAGAGTTCCATTCATTCACACATTTATAAACATTCACACATGCTAGCAATATGTAGTTCCATTCATTCACATTCACACATTTAGAAACATTCATATAGCAACGAACACTTTCATTCATTTTCACTCAGACACATGTAGAAACATCCAGACATGTAGAAACATTCACACATATATTATAATTCAGAAATTCATTTACAAAGTATCATTGTTTAGTCATTATTCACTATCAGGATCCCAATTATATTTTAAAGCCCCCACTAATTGTATGGTTATTGCCCATTCTTTGATTACTTCATTTAATTCTCCCATCGTATAGGGAGCATTAACATTTGGTAAGTCCTTTCCTGTAATGGGGTCAGCTTTAAACACCTGTAAAGAGAATGATGTATATATATAATTAATGAGCTATAAATAAGATTGATATATTTCGATCATATTATCTAATGAGACTATATAATACCTGAGCAATACATTCGATATCCAGTGCGGCATGTTAGATAATCATGTGCATATATCGCATGACATAGTATCCACATGCCCATCCATTGTCTTGTGTAGCACACTATAAATTCAAACATACAAAATATTAACAAATACAACTAATTAATCATTGTTCACATAAATAATATATACATATATTGTAGTCGGGAACTTACTTTCACGTTCTTCCAAATTATTGGCTGGTTCTTTTTCGTGGGGACCTTTCCTCCAGCCTTTTTGTACTCCTCAAAACCCCTACATGTTAATGTAACACAGAACATTGCAATTAAATAGTAATGTAATAACATATGTTAACGGATATGAAAAATGAAATATTTCTCACCGAAATATTGCCATTTTCATTATGTGTCCAAATCTTGTATTCAATTTACCCCCCTTAGGATCTAGATAATACACAGTGAACGTCTCGGGGGCAATAACCATTAACTCCCAATGCCTACCCCTAGAGGAAAAAAAGTTAAAAATTAATAACTCAAAATCCACAATAAAATGTAATTTTCTTAAGTCCAAATTATAATAAGCAAAGTAAACTTACTCTACATTGAATGGAGCCATTATCACTGTCTTCTTTTTTACAGCAAAAATTGAAAAAGCCTCACAACAGTATTGTTGAACTGATGTAGGGTCTTTATCTACTAGACTAATCAAGGATGGAATCAAAAACCCTACATGTTCGAATCCAAAATCTGCACATATGTTGTCTAAGTAGCTGCAAAATATGTATTAATTACGCATGCATTAATAAATAAGAAACCAGATCACCAGATCATACACAAGGTATATGGATGTATAAAGAATATCTCACCGTATCCATAGCTCTATCACAGATGTATTTAGCCAATCATATCGAAACAACTCCAAAATATCATGTATAAATAGTTTTGTTTCGTATGACTGACCTGTAGAATCTGAATCAGAAGAAACAATTATAGGAGAGTTTATATCATGTTCCCCTAACCATACTGCCATACCCCTACAGTTAGGACCTAACGGGACAGGTAGGTCCTGTGGAACCTAACTAGGTAATGCAGGAGGTGGAGGTGGAGGTGGAGGCCTAAATGATGTGGGTGTCTTCTTTTTAACATGTATATATATATAAAATTTCAGATCAACTGCCAGCATATACACACACTAACAATTGAACGTAATGTAAATTTACCGCACCTTTTCAGTAAAGAAGACATACGCTTTTTCCCACAATATCACTCCGCCTACTGCCTCACTAAGAGTTTCACAATCGGGGTGGGCATATGGCAGTGGAAGATCCATCCACTGGGGGAATATATGTATCGGGCTCACCCGAATCCAACCAGATGGTACTGGAGACCCGTGACACGTTTCCCCTGGTAGGGATGGGTAAGTCGATGCCTCTGCCACGACATATTCTTTACTTTTTAGATGGCATGGCTTCAACCCCTACAAATTTTTGTGTAAAGAATGTTATATACATATATACATATCATCTTTTTCTTAAACGACTACAATTTCATATATACGTATCATCTTGAATTAAAAAACTAGTTACTATGTCATAAAAATACTTACAGTGGATGTGCTAGGTGGTGGTTCTACATGATTACTCCCAACCTCTGCAGTAGGAGTAGGAATAGAGTCTGCAGTAGGTTTTGTCTGGTAAGTGGCAGTCTGAGATGCCTGCCACTTTTTCATTGCTTCTTCGAGTTTCCTGTCAAATAGCTTATCCACCTATACATGGATAAAAGAAACGTCAAATTCTAATTTTTGAATTCTCTTTTACAGTAACATTATAAAGAAAGAATATGTTACCTCTTCTTGTGAAAGTCCCACTTTTGGGACATGTTTGCGCTGGGATGACCCAAAAAAAGATTTGATGCCCACACCAGTGCCTGCAGTCCTAACACGTCCAGGATGCTCTGGGTTACCCAGAGCAACTATCAATTCATCCTTTGTTCCCTCAGGGATGAACTTTCCTTGTTTCCTCAGCTCGTGCAGCTCCCGCTAATCGCCAAAACAAAAATTTGTACTTAAGTAAACAACACAAATAATATATATTCGAATGATTGTTGTAAGAGTTGTATTTTACCATTTTTGCAGCCGCCTCAGCAGTTGCGGCCTTAGGTATTTCTCCCTTCTTATTTTGCCTCCCAACTATCCAGACATCATGGCGAGGCAGAGGTGTGCTACCTATGGTAGAGGACTCCTGAGTAGCTACAGACTGAGCAGCAGTAGCCTCAGCCTGTAGTCTTTGGCGAACGCCTGCATACCCCTTTGGACCCATTGTGTGGTCATGCACATTCAGTGCACGCCTTGATCTTTGTGCCTCACTGAGGGCCTAGTTAGTATGCAAATTAATGATTTGGTTAGTAACACTAAATGTTAATCTTGAATAAGTGAATACAACATATATTAATTAATGAGATTGATGCCTTATACCTTGAATTCATCAGTTTGTCTTGAAGCGACAAACGCGTCCCATTCTTCTTTGTCCAGGAAGTTCCACTGTTCAGTGGATGTCTTCTTCCTCTTGTTGGCTTCTTTTATGTATTCTCTGGTGAGATTTGTCCTATAGTTCCTTAGGACTCTCCCACAGCGTTGCATCACGCATTTACGATGCAGCTTTTCATCCAATTCAAATATACTCTGTAAAATAGAATTGCTATTAACTAGTATCCAAAAATTTAGTAATCTACAAAATAGAATTGCAAATTAATAATAACTCACACATAAATCCCTCCATATTAAATCTTTCTTCTCCTTAGAAACTTTATGCCAAGAATCTAAGCGACAACCGCAATGGCTACGAGTAACAAACCCAAGATATGAAATAAATGAATTGCGGTTCACACCACATGCATTTCCTGCATTATCGAAATCCACAACAAGTTTGGGTCCATTGCCCTTTTGCGAAATTAACTTCTTCATCATAATGATGCCCCTTCTCTTGTCAACTTTTTGGTGTTGTTGATCAAGTGCCTCAAGTTCTTCAGCTGGTACCTGTGCATCATCAACCTAAAATTTGACAAAATAATTCACATTTACTAGATATAACTATAAATGGACATATAGATATAAATATATGATATATTTTTAAAACTTACATTGTGAGGGGCGCATTGATGTCCTCACTCTCACGGTAGTCATCAGCAGGGTCATCAGGAGAATGGTCAGCCATCTGCAAATTCACATTCAAATTGTAAAGTTCACATTGTAAAGTAGTAATTCAAAGTGTAAAGCTCACATTGTAAAGTAATTCAAATTGTAAAGCTCACATTGTAAAGTAATTCAAATTGTAAAGTATCCATTCTATGATCAAAGAGAAAAAACAAGTATATATTAGGACAAGATTAGGCCAACAAATGCATGTGATGTCATTCTTATATATAATAAATGTGTACCACCTATCCCATTCTTGAACACCTAATCTCACTAGTAAGTGTATAATGTGTATTGGGTTTTCGAGAAAATTTCGGCAGCATTTCCCCGCTGTTCTCCAAGTACATATGTACTTAGTGAACAAACGGGGAAATGCTACTGAAATTTTCTTAAAAACCCAATATACATTATACACTTACATCCTAAGTGAGATTAGGTGTTCAAGAATAGTCCCAAACCGGGGACTATCCAAGATTTACTCCTAATGAGTAAATCCTGGACGGGGTTCTAGGCTAATGAGTACACATCCACATTAAAGCTCACATTGTAAAGTTCACATTCACATTGTAAAGTAATTCAAATTGTAAAGTGTCCATTCTATGATCAAAGAGAAAAACAAGTATATATTAGGATAAGATTAGGCCAACAAATACATGTGATGTCATTCTTATATATAATAAATGTGTACCACCTATCTCATTCTTGAACACCTAATCTCACTAGTAAGTGTATAATGTGTATTGGGTTTTCGAGAAAATTTCGGCAACATTTCCCCGCTGTTCTCCAAGTACATATGTACTTAGAGAACAAACGGGGAAATGCTACCGAAATTTTCTTGAAAACCCAATACACATTATACACTTACATCCTAAGTGAGATTAGGTGTTCAAGAACAGTCCCAAACCGGGGACTATCCAAGATTTACTCCTAATGAGTAAATCTTGGATGGGTTTCTAGGCCAACAAATAATGTGTTGTCATTCTTATACCTAAAATCCTAGTTCTTCAAGTTAGGGTGATTATTGATGTCTTTAAAAGCATGATTGGCAATTTAGGGAAAAGTTCATCATTTACATTCCAAGCATGTCACATGTGTGCATTACAGTTCATCATTAAGCAAAAGAAGGGTGATTAGGATTGTCACCAAGAATATAGCTAAACTATTAAACAATGATTATAGCTAAACTATTAAACAATAGACTTGCCACACATAAAACACCCTATACAACTATAAAACAAAAAATTATTAAGTATATATGCATGATACAATAACTATTTTGCATCACATTACAACAGACTTATCATTGATACCTTACTAACTTATTGCTACATTTACATATCATCACTTGATAAAAAATTACAGCAGTACATTTAACCAAAGTATGCATTCTAAAATCTATGTCATGATTAGTTACATGTAATTTACTCGGATATATAGCAGTACCCGATTACTATGTTTTACATACAAAGTATGCATATTAAATTAACTAAGGCTTATCATAGAACATGTATATATTGTATAGACAATAGAGGATTGAGCTCAGTAGAAGCACAAAATCAGTACCTAAACCCTAAAATCACACCTTTTTAGCATTTATTCTATGTACATCAATATGTGTATGACCAGGCAGGCACCTTGAGAGAAGTAAATAAATTTAAAAAAAAACACCCAGCAGCAGGGAAGGCAGCTTGAGAGAAGAGGAGCAGAGGAAGAAGAAGAAGGCAGGCTAGGGCGCGCACCTTGAGGAAAGAGGAGCAGCGGCCGGTCCTAGCAGCTGCCGGCGGCGAGGAGAGGAGCGGCGGAGAGGGCGGAGAGGCGAGGACAGGAGCGGCCGGTCCTAGCTGCTACCGGCGACGGCGGAGAGGGCGGCCGGCCACAGCTTCTCGCAGCGACGGCGACGACGGCGACGAAGGAGTGGCGGCGACGGGCAGGGAGGGGCGGCGGCGGCGGCAGGGAGTAGCAAGAAATCGCCGGAGGTTAGGAGGTTAGGGAAATCGATCGGGAATGAATGCAATATGGAAAGGGGAAGAATCGGTCGCTGGTGAGCTATTAAGTTCACAATAGGTGTCGGTTATTTAAAAAACCGACAACTAAACCTATAGTGTCGGTCATTTAGTTATGAACCGACACCTATACTAAGTGTCGGTTATTTAAAAAACCCGACAACTAAACCTATAGTGTCGGCTATTTAGTTATGAACCGACGCCATATGTAAAATTTTGGAGCCAATTTTTCGCTGGAATTTTGGGTTTGGCGGTTGAGTTTAGGTGTCGGTTGTTTATTAATTAACCGACACTTATTAAAAGCGGTACCCGTGTCTGGGCTCCCTAAGCAGATTGGATGTCAGTTTATGTTATCAACCGACACTGTAGACATTAGGTGTCGGTTTTTGTAAACAACTGACACCTTGAAAAGTGGCTTTATAAGCCATTTCTGTAGTAGTGCCTATAGTAGAGAATTGGGCAATAATGATAAAAAGAAATATAATAAACTTATCAAGGATCTCAAATATGATAGATGTCAAAAGAATAATGATGCCAAATGATAACTCATTCAAAGTAGGTATTCAATTATAATGAAATTCTTACATTTTAAAAAATTAATAAAATACATCAATTGCATGTTGATTACAAAAAAGTAACATAATCTAGAAAGTAGGTAAGAACCCATAAATTCCAAAGTAAGGACAGGATGACTAAAATCTCATTGCGAAATGAATATAAATTGCATAGGACTAAAATCTCAATGCATGGTAGGACACTAAAAGATCAGTGCCTAGCATGAGCGCCATAACCTTAGTACCTCAAAATATGGTATAACGATCTCTATACATGACAAGTCAAAATCACACATAAGTTATAGAGAGAGAAAAATGATATGTTCACTCTAGATATTATTTATGTATTAAAAAGGGATGAAAGAATTTATGACATAAGAAGTAGGGTCAAAGGAATGATAAATAATGATCTAAAAGATTTAGTATTGATGAGAGAGAAACTGATAAAAAAGGGATGTGTAACATACTTGAATTTGGGTATATCACTCAACCTTCCCTATCCTAAAGTCAATGTAACTATCTACATCTTTTTTCCCCTGAATTAATTTATTTAAGAGTATATATTGCCAAGAAGATATTGTCCTAGAAAAATAACCTTTAATACAAGGATAATGAGAAATTATTGAAATAAGTGTTCAATTGGAGGTTAACCATACAAATTCATCAATTAATTAGCTTTGACCCTAATTTAACACCCTAAAAATAAGCCTAGTTCTAATTGATGAACAAAAACACATAAATGCGTACAAGAGGATAAAAATACATTAAGTGAGTACTTATCCATCAAAAGGAATAAAATATTGAATGTTATCAAATGGTGAATTTAATAGTACTCATGGTCTCTTTATAACTTGATTAGCCAACATGTCATATTTGAGGAAAAATAAACATCATTCACCCTCCCAATTAATTGAATGAAACCTACAAGTTTGATACACTTAAATTTAGTAATATTTCATTCAAATATATATTCCACTCATTTCATCATGTAACATCACCCACACGGTCTCCTTTCATCTCAATTGTGACCTATAATCCATGTGTTCTCATGATGATACCGACTACAAAACCAATTGCATCTAGCATTGTCCATTAGTCCTCTTCCTCTTCATCTCTTGATCCTCTCCTTATTTCTCCTCTCCACTTCTTCTTCTTCCTTCCTCTCTCATCCATAGAATAAAACCCTAGAAAAGTCTAGATCCTCCTCATCACACCTACAACCTCATCAACAACAATACATTGTCAGCACTACTATGAACAAAACAAACTCTAAAGAAGATCACCATCCATGGGAGCATATACTTCCTTCATATTAATGACCTCCACTTACCTCTCCTCCCATCTCAAGTTGAACCACAACAATCTATTTGCAAAGCCATTGCCATCAATGCTAACGGGTGCCCAACGACAATGTTCCAAGCTTCTAGACATAGTGAATCACGATCACAGACACCCTAGCAATGAGATAGCTCGCCCCTACAACCCCCTCCACAAAATTTGACACCCACATACCTTACTATCTCCATCCTGATCCCTAATGATTGCCATCTCCCCTAGCATCTAAACATCAATACTTGGTATGCAACGACTAGTAATACATTTTTCACTAATGCACATCCATGAGATGCTTTTGAGATCCATTGCTAGTTGGAGATCTTGAAGATACTCTAGCTACACTTTTGAAACTAGGGTAGCTCATTGGATCATATCAAGGGAGCATCACCAGAGATTTTACCTTCATTGCTTTGTATATGGATTGGGTAAATATCAAATGACTTGATTACAACTTTTGTAGCCAATGAATATACCATTTTTTATTACAAGAACTCAAAATGTTTTCAATGATATCTTCATTGGTTTGCCTCACACAAATTTGAAGAACTCCCCAAGATCCATGTGTTCCTATTTTACCATCTATGTAATGAACACTTCAATGGTATCCTCTTAATCATGGTGGCCTTGGTTTCTGTAGTTTTTGCATGTCTTGCCCTTGTTTGTCTTCTATGTATTAAATGAGAATGTTGTAAGGTGAATATTTGATCTTACTTTCACTTTTGTAACACTGCATTTCCCCAAGCTTTGTTAGTCTTTCCTTTTCCCTACTTTTTCTAAGACTTCAGTGCAGCCATAGGGCTCTAGTGAACTGGCCTCACCAGCCTTGGTACTTTTGTCCCCATGAAGCTTGGGCCTGATTGAGGTTGGTTGAAGTGTGGTTTTGGTTCCTCTCTCTCTCTTACTTGATTCTAAAGAGCAAGTGTGAAGTGTTATGGTTTTCTTCCATGGTTGAGCATGGGTGAGAGGGGAGCTTGTTCATTATTGGGAGGATTATTGGGAGTCTAATACCCATTGTGCCCTTTTGTGTCATTCATTTTTATCTTAGCCCATGAGGTCATTATGGTCCATTTATCCTTTTCTTTAAGTTTACATGTGAGGAGCGAGCATGTTCTTTTGACAAAGAAGTCATGTCACATAGTAAGGGGTCCTGATATAAGGGTATAAATGTATTTTTGGACGAGTTTTATTTTATGATTGAGTAAATTCTATTAACCTTCAAAAATGCACAACTAAATATTAAAGATCACAAAAGTAAAATAAAAGTTGTTTCAGAATCAACAGACTATTACCTATTTAATGGTATTGGTACTATAACCTAATTAGATAGTGTTATAGAGGCCATTTTTTGGATTTTCCACTTAAATGGAGATTAACCTTCAACTCATGTTAATGCACTTTTAGATGAATTGAGAACTATGCTTATTGGACTTAGGTTACAAATATGGACTTTAGGTCTGGACATAAGGTATGAGTTGTTTTCTGTTTTATTTGGACATTATAAATGACTATGATACCCATTTTGTATAATGACGTAATTATCTTCTTATTTGATTCATCTTGTTATTCCATTGAAATTTCATGATTCCCAGAATAAAATTCCCTAATTTCCTTAAACTTATTGATCATACTTGTACATTGGGTCTATGACCCGACTTGCCTTGTTATGTGTTGTTATATATATATGTTGATTGGACTATTTCATCTTGGCACTCTCTATTAAGCAAGCATGATATTTGGACCATTTATCTAATGTAGTGATAAACATTAGAGCATGATGTTCCGCCCAGGTGTTTGTTTCCAACTCTTTTAAGTATTAGGGCATTTTCTTCTGTCGAGGCTGTGTTGTTCCACCCATTTACTTGTTAGGATAGACTATTCTGTCCAAGGTGTGATGCTCCACCCGTAGCTGTTAGGGCATCATGTTTCACCTAGGGTTTGGTTTCACCACATGTTTAATTATTAGAGGGTGCTTTTCCATCCAACATGTACTTTCTCTACCTATTCACATAGGCCAATGACTAGTGGTGTCTTGGGCCTACTTATGATACTTATAATCCGTCTCATACATTCATGAAACTATTTTATTTTTGATATAATAAAATGATTATGGAAAGGCACCTTTATAATGTTATGATATTCTTTATGTGCCTCATTCTTTGGTTTACCTTCTTGAACTGACCTAATTTTTAATAACCCCTCTTGAAAGGGATGCCCCACTTTTATACCCATTCAGTAGAAAAATAGGCAAATGTTATATATGTATATACTAAAATGTGTTCTGACACATACTTCTCTGTCTCGTTTTTCTCGATGTCATTCCCAAACGACCTAGTTGCAGGAGTGTTAGATGAAAATGACTCAGGTAACCACTTTTAGTATGTGGACATGATGATGTCTTGGGATGGTAGAGCCCCATATGCAACTGGCTAGTATTACATTTATGTACGTCTAGCTTTTATAAAATCACCCTTGAGGTGAGGAACAATGGATGAAATACAATGAGAATCATTTCGTAACAGTTTGTTGTTCTTTGGCTGATTTATGACTCTATTTAACATAAAATGGAAACATTATATTTTCTCTTTTCCATCATACTTATAAGTGTGTATGGATGAAGTGGATTTATTCCTCAATCATGTAAGAATTGGATTGTCATACATGTCACACTCTTTATAATATGGTATCAGAGCTAGTGTAGTCAGTGAATTGGACTATTTCGAGTTATCCTCTATTGTTCCTATAGATATGCCTCAATTAGGCAATTATGTGACACTATATTTGATGTTGATTCACCTTTTCTATGTCATGGAGTACCAACTAGGGTTCTGATCTCTAAATAGTTTGGTCACTGCCACCCCCCACATCACTACGGTGGATACAACTTAATTCATAGAAATCCTAAACATCCCTACTCTTTTTGTGATGGCGGGATACCTAAATAGTTACCTTAGGGTAATCGAGTATATTGAAGGGTCCCAGATGTTTCATGTTGTGGTTATGTATTCCCTGATAGGATCAAGTATGTTTAAGGTGCATTGGTAGACAACAGGGGAAGTAACCAATACATATCGGGTAGAATAGAAGCTGACATTGTGTTCCTATAATATTTATCCCTATTACTTTTGGTATGTGATAGAGATGCTTCAACATACCCTTATACACCCTTGGAATTTTGGCATCTCTCCATAGAGTGAGATATGGTGAAAAGTGATTGACTTAGTTCTCACATTGATTTTGGCACCTATTTTACAGCTTCACATGCCAGCGTATTCATCATCAAAAATATTTTCATTATTATAGTATAGATGGTTTAATGAACCAAGTCTCCACTTGATGATGCTCTACGTAGCAAGAAAACCCTTATGAAGGAAAACCCCTTGATTGGATAGGTTAACATGGATACCCTAGACCTATGTATGGATCAATGAGTTAGAAGAAGTTGTGGATGTAAGGGACATTGTAGACCTATCCTGAATTACCCACTTAGTGGATAATTGAACTAAAGGTTAACCCTTGAAGGGCTAGAGTCATGCACCTTAGGATTTTAGGCAAGTAATACAACTTTACAATTAACTTAACTAATATAATGCACAAACTGACCCTAGGAGTAATTCATCAATCAATCTTACAGTAGTATATTTACTCCCTCACTAGGATAATCAAACATTTCTAAGATGGATGGAGTGAACACTGATTGGAAAACTTAAGATAAATCGATATAAAAGTGGTAGTCATTAATGTAAGATAAATTTCTAGATTGAACGAGTTTAAGTGGATGATAGTATAAAGATGGTATTTAGGTAAGTAAATAATTAAAAAAGAATGCAAGTAACCATTCATGATGAACTATATTATGGATATTTGTAAGTATATATATGTAAATAATTATTTGGCCAATATCTGGCATACGAGTGGGCTAGTTTATGAATGAGTGATTTGGGGATGAAACCTCTTTATGTGTTAGGGTGTTGTAACATACGCAAGGATATATCACTCAACCTTCCCTCTTCATGACTCGATGTAACTATTTTAATATTAATTTTTTTCCTTGAGTTAAATTAATTTAGAGTATATATACATAAGAAAATATTATGATAGAGAAAATAACATTTTTATATCAGGTGAAAACTTCTCATTACACAAAAAATGAGAAAGTATAGGGCACAAACCACCATATACTATACAACCAGGTACACATATACTCCACATATGAAGAATGTGAGTATCTACACCCCTAATCAGCATGTGATTAGCTTTAGTAATCCATGTCAGCCTATTTACAATGAGATCAAAAATGGTTAGGGGGTCAATCTCCCCTTTCCCATGAAGTCTGGCATTTCTCTCCCCCCCCCACATATGGAAGATAAATGAAGAGAGGATAAGTGTACATAAACTCCCAAGACACTGGTTGTATCTAATATGATCAAGAATCCAAAAAATGGTAGACTGTAAATCACACCGAGAGGAACCTCCCAAGCTACACTTAGCATGCCTCTCATATAGCAATACTTGTTGTAATCACACTCGAGGAATAGGTGGTTGTTGGACTCATCATCTCTCCTAAAAAGCCAACAAACATGTAGCCTCACCCCAACCATATGATCTGTCTATTATCTATCGGGAGCTTTACTAACATTTCTCTATAGGATCAGAAGTTGCACTTAGGTTAGTGACTACCTCTCCAGAGCAGGGTGTGCTAAGGAACCTGTGGAAGATGAAGCTCACTCACCCAAGGACGGGTGTCCGATCTTGTCTGCTGCCACTAATCTCCAACATTTTGGTACTCGTGTCTAGTACCATTCCATGCTCTGATTATGGATCTCAAGCACTTGGAAAAGTCCCCTCTCCTCAGGATGATCTCCAAGCAATCCACACCATACCTAGTTATCAACCACCTACTCCTGGGGGCATTCGACTAGCGTATTACACTGCCAACCCTCTTCCAATCACATAGGAAGAATGTCAGTGGGATTCCTTATGTCTAGCCCACCTACATGGTAGGGTTTGGAGATATGGTCCCAGGTAATAGCATGCCCACTTCCACCCCATAAAAACCCCAACATCACTGATCTACATTTGTCCACAATAAACCAAGGTAGATTAACTATTTGGCACCACAAAAGGACTTTAGTTACCAAGACACTTTTTCCAAGAACACCACTACCTTCCATGAAAATGTTGAGGCCATTCCACCAGTCAACCATAGAATAAATTTCATCCAACACCTTAGAGTAGTCCGACCATTTGCCTTTCCCACCTGAAATGGGAATTCACAAATATTTTGTAGGGAAACAACCTTCCTGAATCCTCAACGCTTCTTTCATCCTCCCTCTTCTCATATCACATGATCTGGAGAAGAAAACTTTCAACTTCAAAGTGCTGATGAACAAACCTATTAGCTTACCAAAGCACTTCAACACATCTCTCACAACCTACATATATTTCACATAACCTGTCATGAAGAATAAAATGGCATACGTGAAAATCATGTGAGATAGCACCTTCACTACCAAAACCTTAAAGGGCTTGATGAGCCTGCGATCCACTTCCAAGTTTGTCATCATAGTCAGGCATTCCATGGAAATGGTAAAAAATAAATGTGACAAAGGGTCACCTTGACTCAACCTAGTACATGCCTTTAACAACCCCTTAGGGATCCCATTCACCATGACTGAAAAAGATGTGGTCTCAACACATTGATGCATGATGACAATCCATCTCTCCCCAAATCCAAGTGGCCTCATGATTTCCCATAGTGCAAGTGATGATACGCCTTGGACATGTCTAATTTGATGCAAGCCTTACTAGGAGCCCTTCTAATGTTGAAATTAATGAGAAAATCCAATGCCATAAGGGTATTGTCTGAAATAGATCTTCCAGCCACAAATGCACCCTACACATCTGACACTATCTTAGGCAAGAAGACCTTCAGTCTTTTAGATAGGAACTTGGGAACAATTTTATATAGAACTGAGAAATAGGAAATTAGACTAAAATCTTCCATAGAGGAGGATGAATTCCTTTTAGGAATGAGTCTTACGAAAGCCTAGTTGGCTTGGCACACCATATGTCCACCCACCAACTAACATCTAACTACTCATAAAATCTCCTCCTTGATGATGTCCCAATAAGTGTGAAAAAACTTCCCATTGAAGCCATCTGGCCTGTGGGCTTTGGAGGCGCCCATGGAAAAAACTACAAATTTGATCCCCTCATCAGTGGTTGGTTTCAAAAGCACCCTACTCATATCATCAGTTAACCTCCTTGCAGGCAGAGGAAAGACTCTAATTAGGGAGGGTATCCTAGTTGTACAACTAATTAAAGTACTTTATAGCGTGCTATGCTACTTTATATGACTCATTAGCAACTGATCCATCGACATCAATAAGTGAATGGATATGATATCTCATTTCATTCCTATTGATAGCAACATGATACACTTTGGTATCGATCACCATACTTCAGCCATTTGAATCTACTTCTTTTCCACAAACAAACATCCTCGACCTTTTCCAACTAAAGAAGTTGAGAAGTTGTAGAAGTCTCCTTCTCCATTAACATCGGCAGGTTGGATTCAACCTGCGATCACAAGCGGTAACTTCAAAACCATCCTTAGGTTCCCTGATGAAGTTGGGTAGATCAATCATCCCTCTCAACCAGTCTTTCAATTTGTTCTTAGTCCCCTTTAGTTTCACGATAACCCTAAAATTGGGTTACCCTCCACTCTACAGTTCCATGCTTTTGCAACCACTCCCAAGAATGAAGGCCATTTAATCCAGTGATTAAAGAATCTGAAGGGGAGGGTTGTTTAGTCACTGAGCATAGCTCCACAAGAATCCACGCATGATCACTATTGGGGTGTGCCCCTAGTTGGATGGCCACCATCAGTAAGACATATAACTTGGTTGCATTCACAAGGCCCCTATCAAGGTTGCTAGATATTCATTTAGAAGGTATCCTCTTATTATGTCATGTGGTTAACCCACCTATCATACTATATCCATAAGATTCTCTATACCGATTACTTCATTGAACCTACAAAAGACGAAAGCAAGAACCAAAAATGCACCAAATTTCTCGTGATCTTGATGAATATGGTTAAATTCTCTAATAACCAGTTGTGGTAGCGCTTGTTGTGTGGTGTTCTTTAGAAATTGACACATCTTCTATGACAACCTTTATAACTTAGTCCATAAATAGTGGACAACACACAATGGAACCCTCCATTGTTAATGGAGCTCAGAGTCACCATCTGATCCATGGAGTGGATCATTTGGATATCCCACACCAGAGAATTCCACTCTACCACAAGTCTCCCTCCTTCAATGTGATCATGGTTAGAAGTGTGCTCCCAACCATTCAGGAACAAGCCACTCATACTTTCCTAGTACTCATGTTTGATGTGAGTCTTAGATAAACATCAATGAAAACATCCAACTACCTAATTAACTCCCTAGACTTCCTCTATTTTTACGGTTGGGGAAGCCCCTCGCACATTCCATGCGATGATCTTCATGATAAGGAGCTAGAGGCTCCACCCCTTCCTAGAGTTTAGCTGCCTATTCCACCCATGTTGCCTTGTCCTCTACTCGCTACTCCTCTTGTAGCACTGGGGGTAACTGGCACATGTGTGGATTCATCATCTATATCACCTAGGACCACAAAAGGATTCAACAATTCTACAGATCTAACCTCAACTACAGGTTGTTTCTCATCCCTTCCTTGGTCCCCCACCTCATCATCAGGGACGACCAACACTTCCTCTACTTGGACCTCTGTCACCATTGTCATGGTTGTGGGTCAGTGATGGGTTTCATGATGGGGCACCAAATGTTGCACCAAGAAAAACCCTAAAAGAATAACTTCTAGGTTTTACCAAAAGCGGTGCACTAATTCCCCACTCCACACAAGTAGAAGCCTTATTACATTATACTTTAGGATCAAACCCAAAGGACAACCTTTTTAAGTAGTGAGATGTAATATTTATCACTGAATAGTTGATAGATTAGTTAAACTAGATTGTTTCCAAAAGCAACAAAAATTAAATAAGCGAATAACATGTAATAAAGGGCACCAAGGCATGGGATTTTGCTACTCGGGCCTGCATAATTATCCTAACAAGATCTAACTCTGTGATAGTTGTTGATAAATTTAGGTGTAGGTATTGCACCCTCACGGGACACATGTCATCACTTGGCTTACATTCCCTTGGAACTAACCATCCTTGACACCCAAGTCCGTTGTTTATTCCAACTGAACTCCCTTCCATACAACTGACCATCCTTGACACATAGTATATTAAAGTCCAATCACCTCACTATCCCTTGTTGATAGCTCAAGGGTACAATAAGATCATTCTCATGTTCTAATCACGCTCACAGCAACCTGCGTATCCATGATTATAACATATCTGCAAAGCAATTTGTCAATTTAAAAGGCTAGGAATTATGCAGAATAATACTTTATTTAGAAGCTATATTATCGAGTTTAGAGATTGTTGGTTATTTACACTAATGAGTTTCAATCATTAAGAATGATCTTTTACTCAACTAGATATATCCCGCAAGTATACGAGAGTAGTTGTAGTCGAGGTCGAACACAAGGTGCGTTGGTTAGTTAGGCGCAAGAGTTATGATTTTCAATAATCTAGATCGTTGTACACAAGATGATTGAATTAGAACAACTAAATTATAGATTTAAAACAAAACAGTACATTATCACTTAAGAAAGGTTAAGATTCATATTTGGAAGGATCTTAGACTTGGGATTTCACTATCACATCATAGCTTATATTAAAATATGAATTTAAACATGTTAATTAACTTACAAAGGAGGTTTGTAGTCATTACTCACCTCCCGGTGAAGTGATGACGATTTTAACTCCATACATCACTCTCGTGTATGTATTTCATTTCAAATCGCAAACCTTGCTCCTCAACATAATCCCAGCCACTCTCACGGTCAAGGACAAGTTGCCAAAAGAGTAACTCCATACTCTCAAACACATCTTCTCAGATTATGAAAGAAAGTATAAAACATGCAAGTACGATGGCCAATCACACAAACAAGCATTTCAGATCTGAAACAACTCTTAGAACATGCAAGAAACTAACATTTAGTACGAAATTCATATTTTCATACAAGCTATGACATGGGAGTTACTCTCCCATGTCTAAGATTCGGATTCTACTCGTGCATGATCATGTATTGCAGAAATACTATAGAATTTTCAGAGTTTAACATGGTTTAGAGAAGGAAAAGCTAGGAGAATTGAAAGTGTAACCCAAGAGAAGTAGAATTCTGTCTTGGGGAAGAAATTCCACTCCTAAAACTGCTCCAAAATGGACTGGATCCTCTCCTGAGAAGCTGCACAAAGTTGGGGAAGCTTGGCTGCACCTTGGAGAAGACAATGGAGAAGAAGAAATTGACTCCTTTCCCAAGAAACCACCCTTGATCTCCTCAAAATTGCCCTCCTATGTTCTAGGCTTGCTCTGGGATGAGAGAACTTTCCAAAAACGTTTAGCTCCCAGGTGCACACCGTGCAACTTTCCAAAAACTTTCATTCTGCTCGATGCTCCAAGTGCACGGCGTGCACTTGGCTGTTCTGGGCTGTTGTGTATTCTGCTCATAACTTTCAGTGTGTAGGTCTGAATTGCATGCCGTAAAAAGTGGTATTTGCATAGTTTCAAACCCCAAAACATGTAGATACTTGAGGAGTGATCTAATAAGAGATAATATGATATATTCCTCATCATTTCATTGCAAAATATAGTACCTACAATCCAAACCATGAGACAAGTAAGAATAGCTAAAAATATATAATCTAGCATGAATGAGAGTGATAATTGAGTCAAAACAACATGGATATGAAACCAAACATGATCCAAAAGATGATATGATTTGTGCATATCAAATCCCCCTAAGCTTAAACCATTGCTTGTCCTCAAGCAAAAAGAGCATAGAAACATAAATGAAGAATTTTCAAGTTCATGAATAGATCAAATGAAATGAAAGATGTGTATAAGACCAAACCAACCATGATCAACATGTTTATGATCATAGCCATCAATTCAACTTAAACACCCAAGAAAGAGATTTTTAGTTCAGCAGGGGTGGTATCAATTTAATGAATCAATCAATTAAACAACACTAGGTAGAATTTGGATGACCAAGCCAAACAATCAGTGGATGTGCAACTCAAACTCTCAACTATTAAGGATTACAAAAGATGAAATCTTAGTTAAAATTGACAATTTTTGCTGTACTCTCCTTTTTTCCCAAAAATGATATGACAATGGATTATGGGTTCCGACACTCGACTGCTAATGTAGGCTTATGCACATGTGGAATGTCGGTTGGGGTATTTTACCCTCTTTTAAGACATACCACCTAACCCTCATGGCCAGATCAGACTTACACTAGGCTAGCATGATATGTGGGAAATTTAGCCATCTTTTATGGGGTATAAAGATGAGATAAGCCAAAAGAAATTTTAATTTTTTTTTCAAAACATAGGAGAGTCAACTAAATTGCAACATTAGCTAGATTTCATTCATTTGTTTTGAAATTTTTCATTGAAAGAGTGGTTGAAAATGCACTAAGAGCTTGGCAAGGGCATTCTGTATTCCAAATGATGTTGTAAAGTTGATTTACTCATAAAAATTAAAACCATTACATGTTTTAAGAAATCAAGGATGTGAAAGATGAATGTTCAGGCTAGAAGCATAAACCAGAGTTAAGCACATGTTGATGGCCAAAAGGTTTCATTTGATTAATGCATGCCTTTTACAATTTCTCCAAATGATATTTCTCATCAAAAGAGGACAATCAGTTATGCATAGGAGTTCTATCCACATATAAAAGATAAACCTCATATCATGCTAGATTTTCCACCAGAAGAGGAGAACAGAAAACAATGACTGAAATGTGAACACAAAACAAAAGCAAAAGACAAGAAGTAAATAACATGAAAGGGAAAAGCTAAAAGAACTAGGTTACCCTCCGGTTTCTCCCCCCTAAGCTTGAAATCTGCAGTGTCCTCACTGCATAAATCAAACTAAAAAGGTTGCAACCGGGTACCTCATCATGGTGGAAACATCAAAATCCATGGAGGACCGGTGCTCTGATTTGCAGCTGGAAATTGTTGTGCTAAAGATTGATGCCTCCTTGCAAATATGTCTTTGATTTGGGGCAAGCGAAAACACCTATTAGCTGCAACAAGAATAGTCTTTTGTATGCCAATACTATTTGTCTTTTCATTCTCCTTTGAAGCATCATCAAAATATGAGTTGGGAAGAGTGTTCTCACTATAAAGCAATGTGTCATCTAGAGTGTGAGGAGGAAAGACATGTGGCTTGCTTGAAGAATCAACATGTAGAGCATGTGTTGTAGCTTTCTCCCCTTTAGTTGCAACTTCATAATCATCATGGATATCAACATCATCATACTTTGAAGGATATAACTCTATAACAACTCCATTCTTCAATGTCACCGGCCTAAAATATGTAGGATTTGTCTCTGGTGGGCTAGGAAAGAAAGGTGGAAATGCTTCTTCGCCAAAAACTTTTTGGTTAATTTGTTTCTTCAAGATATGTGCACGAGTGGCTATAGTCTCCACCTTAGAAGAGAGTTGGCAAATGGCACCCTTCATTGATTGGCTTTGTTGATGGAGCTCCTCATTTTGCTGCATTTGAGTTGAAATAAATGTTGCAAGCATGGACTCTAATCTAGAAGTTACTTGTGGTTGTTGTGGCTGAATGAAATTTGGGTTCACATTGTTGTAGAAGTCCGGTGGAGTGTAGCCCATTGGAGAATAAATAGAAGAAGCATAACATATAGAAGATGAGTGTCCAAGCAACCCACATGCATCACAAATATTGTTGGCTGTTTGAATTAGTTGTGTGCTTAGATTCTCAAACCTTTGTGACAAAATGTTTAGCCTTGTTGCAATCAAGTCTATAGCATCAACCATGTGATCTTCCACTTGCATTTCAGAAGTAGTATGTGAAAAGGATGGATGGTAGATTGTAGTTGTACTCCATTGGAAGTAATTTTATGCGATATCTTCAATAATAGCATAGGCTTCTCCATAAGATTTGTTCATTAGAGCTCCATTTGCAGCTGCATCAATAGACATCCTTGTATTGTAGCACAAACCATTATAGGAAGATTGCAATAGAATCCAATTGCTTAGACCGTGATGTGGACAAAGATGTTGAAGATATTTGAACCTCTCCCATGCATCATACAAAGTCTCTCCATCCCTTTGAGAATAATTGATGAGTTGACTCCTCAATTGTGCGGTCTTGGTTGGTGGAAAATATCTTGCCAAAAAGACCTTTAGAAGCTCCTCCCAAGTGCCAATTGAATTCTTTGGTAAAGTATAGAGACATGTCTTGGCTCTATCTCTAAGAGAGAATGGAAAAAGGATTAGGTGTATCCCATCAGTAGGAACATCATATATCTTTATAGTGCTTAGCAACTATAGAAATTCAGCAATGTGGAGGTTTGGATCCTCCATTGGTGTCCCTCCAAATGCATTCAGCTATAGCAATTGTATGATGGATGGGCTGAGAGAAAACTCCTTTGCCTCAAATTCTGAAATATTAATAGGCCCACTCATGTGCATTGCAGCTGTACCAAAGTAGTCCTTAAGAGGAAGGTCATCCTCCTTGACTAGTTCTTCATGTGAATCTAAAGGATTAGGTAGATGTGGCGTAGATGGTGGTGGTGTATGTTGTATGGATGTTGGTGGTGTATATGAGGGTGTGGAAGAATGTGGTATGGTTGTTGGTGGTATATATGATGGCGGTGAATTAGGTGTGATTGATGGTAGTGTGGATGAAGGATGTGTGGATGAGGGTGGTGCATATGATGGTGACATGGATGATGGTTGTGTGGGTTGTGATTCCTCCATACATGTTTGGGTTTCACTCCTTCTTGCTCCATGAGGGCTGTAAATAGTGTGTTCATTTTCTAAATGTAGATATATGCACGGTTCAAGGATCTTTTTATGAACACCCCATATGCTCCTACAAATAAACAAGGTGAGTGAGATACAAAAACAAACATGGAAGATACAACAAATTATGATGATCATGATGAATTATGATTTATAGATATGATGGTGGATATGAAGGTTGTGATCTAGTCTCATTTACTTATCATCAACTCTTACTCTAACAGGAATACTGATGCTCCCCGGCAATGACGCTAAAAACTTGTTGGTTATTTACACTAATGAGTTTCAATCATTAAGAATGATCTTTTACTCAACTAGATATATCCCGCAAGTATACGAGAGTAGTTGTAGTCGAGGTCGAACACAAGGTGCGTTGGTTAGTTAGGCGCAAGAGTTATGATTTTCAATAATCTAGATCGTTGTACACAAGATGATTGAATTAGAACAACTAAATTATAGATTTAAAACAAAATAGTACATTATCACTTAAGAAAGGTTAAGATTCATATTTGGAAGGATCTTAGACTTGGGATTTCACTATCACATAATAGCTTATATTAAAATATGAATTTAAACATGTTAATTAACTTACAAAGGAAGTTTGTAGTCATTACTCACCTCCCGGTGAAGTGATGATGATTTTAACTCCATACATCACTCTCGTGTATGTATTTCATTTCAAATCACAAACCTTGCTCCTCAACATAATCCCAGCCACTCTCGCGGTCAAGGACAAGTTGCCAAAAGAGTAACTCCATACTCTCAAACACATCTTCTCAGATTATGAAAGAAAGTATAAAACATGCAAGTATGATGGCCAATCACACAAACAAGCATTTCAGATCTGAAACAACTCTTGGAACATGCAAGAAACTAACATTTAGTACGAAATTCATATTTTCATACAAGCTATGACATGGGAGTTACTCTCCCATATCCAAGATTCGGATTCTACTCGTCCATGATCATGTATTGCAGAAATGATACAAAATTTTCAGAGTCTAACATGGTTTAGAGAAGGAAAATCTAGGAGAATTGAAAGTGTAACCCAAGAGAAGTAGAATTCTATCTTGGGGACAAAATTCCACTCCTAAAACTGCTCCAAAACAGACTGGATCCTCTCCTGAGAAGCTGCACGAAGTTGGGGAAGCTTGGCTGTACCTTGGAGAAGACAATGGAGAAGAAGAGAAGAAGAAATGGACTCCTTTCCCAAGAAACCACCCTTGATCTCCTCAAAATCGCCCTCCTATGTTCTAGGCTTGCTCTGGGATGAGAGAAATTCTGCAAAATGACCAGGCATAACCACCCATTAAGTTCCCACTTCGTTTTAAACAAAAACTCATATTTTTCAAAATGCTGAAACTGCCTGGTGCACGTCGTGCAACTTTCCAGAAACTTTTAATTTGCTCCAGAATGCAATGTGTACGGCGTGCGCTGAAGAAATGCACGCCGTGCAACTTTCCAGAAACTTTTAGCTCCCAGGTGCATGCCGTGCAGCTTTCCAGAAACTTTCATTCTGCTCGATGCTCCAGGTGCACGACGTGCATTTTGTGGTGCACGACGTGCACTTGGGTGTTCTGGGCTGTTGTGTATTCTGCTCATAACTTTCAGCGTGTAGGTCTGAATTGCATGCCGTAAAAAGTGGTATTTGCATAGTTTCGAAACCCAAAACATATAGATACTTGAGGAGTGATCCAATAAGAGATAATATGATATATTCCTCATCATTGCATTGCGAAATATAGTACCTACAATCCAAACCATGAGACAAGTAAGAATAGCTAAAAATATAGAATCTAGCATGAATGAGAGTGATAATTGAGTCAAAACAACATGGATATGCAACCAAACATGATCCAAAAGATGATATGATTTGTGCACATCAGATACAAACTAAGATAAAATATAGGTGATCGAGGCGAGTACATATTTCCTAGCACAAGGCATCTACTTGCTCATGGCGAGGGACAACAATAAGGTAGTAGGAAAAATGGAGAGGGCCAGGACGCTTGGTGTAGGAAGACCAATCTCTCTACTATGATCTCCGCCTCCTTGCTCCTCACTAGGGTTTGTGTTGTGCAATGTGGCTTCTAATCACTGAGCAGAGACCCTTTTGAATGGAAGATATGGGTTCACATTAATAGATACATTCCTCGCCTATGAAACTCTAAAGTTGAATGCTTGTGGTTGAAAGCATTTGATTGCATGGAACATACTCGATCTAATAGGGAACTCATATGGGCTACTCAATTTGGACCTCACGTCTTGCTCTCTAGATGACCAGCATGGGGTGAACCAGAATGGACTGAATGCTAGGAGTGTGCATCACGGCATAAGAATATGTAAGACTCCTGGTAGAGATCATATCAAGTCATGTGAATGGAAGAGCCACTCGCCTTACTAGGAGGTTGGAAGGTGATAAAATGGATAGCTTTCAGGCATCCTTCCCTTGATGCATAGCATCGTCAGGGCTCAACCATCCATCTAGGTGTTGTCACACAAATTTAGCTGGTTTTGCACTATATATATATATATGCATTAAAGTTTGAAAATAGAAAGATAATTGCAATTAAGTAAATATGAAGCTAAAACTAGGAAATAAAAACACAACATCTCCTAAAAAGCAAGTAAAATAGTATGCTAAAATGGGTATAAATACACTCCTCAAACTACTCCAGACGTAATTCTTTTCTCATCCCAAGTAATACAAAATAAAAAGGAAATCAATAATTGATACTAGAATCCAAGCTTTCCTCTCCCAACCAAGCAAACTATGTAATCTACTTTCCACCAATCACTATAAAGTAACCCTAATCTTAGGGGGTCACATAGCCACACTTGATATCCCCCAACGGGGGCTTGTTCATCTAATTGCTAAACCCCGGAACCTACAACGAACTACTTTCATATCAATAATACTCTTAATCTATCCTCCCAATTAGAAGTAAGTATAAGTTAGGGCTATTTTTCTATTTAGGGGAGAATTTTGATAAATCCCCTATGTATGAAAAATTAGATGAAAGGGGGAGAAAGACATGGCACGAACCCAATTCCCTAGTCTCTCCTCTATTCGACTCGAGACCTTATTTGGGATTCAATTATTTTATTTGTCTCTCTTCTATTCAACTTGAGACTTTTTATTTGTTTGTAGTCACATTGACCACATGGTTTCTTTTGGGCTAATTGGCCTCTTTTTTTCATGCCATACATGTAGATGAAAATTGAAAAGGAGGAGTATTGACGAAAGGGATTCCACCACGGACTTAAGAGTCTGGCATATGGTGATAATTTTCTTATTTTTCCTTTTTTTAGTGAATGGTGAAGAAGTAAGAGATGATGGAAGAAGAGTGAGAGCAAGAGGCAGACTTGTGCTTCTCCGTTGTATTGTTGTAAGGAGTCAAATCATCATATTATATCAGTTAATTCAATTAATGTAGGGTAAATGAGTATTCATGAATGTTATTGCAAGTCATATTGGAGGCATATGTGGCTTGACCTTTAGGACTCCATCTGTTTACCATCACTTCCAGGGAGAAAGAATGCTTAGTTGTTGTCATCGGGGCCCAAAACTTTTCAAGACATGTTTATACCTTAAAACTTCCTTTTGCATGGGTTAGCTTGAGAATAACAAAAGGGGACAATTTATTCATATGTTTTCCATTTTTAACATGCATCAAAGTGACTGACCAGGTAGAGGTCACAACTAACACAAAAAAAATTAAAAGACAACATAAAATAATAAAGATGCAAATAAAAGATGGAGAAGAAGAAGAAATAAATTTTTGAGGATGAGAAAGGGAAAAGTTAGAGTTGAGGTGGTGAAGATGACATACCACCCACCCTCCACCCAACTTCAAAATTGTACTCATCCTAGGGGAGATTGAATTTAGAGATGGAGGGGATTTGATATGGACAGTGGTGGAGGTGGAGATGAAGGGATTGGACGTTGCTTTCTCATCCAAGAGCACATAATAGAACCCAAACAATGGATTCTTCTCCCATTAGCGTCATCTTGATACGAGAGCCTCCTTGGCCACTAGTTGTCATGATCTTCATTAGGTGGTAGTGATGGTGCACGGGGTCATTCTCCCAATTCCTCACATCCTGCATCCAACCAACACCGTACAACTTGGGTGATGGCTTGCTTATCTTACAACCAGTTCATCAGTGAATCCAGGTCTAGTTTTGATGTCCCCTATCAATGTGTTAGGTGCACAAATTGAAGATCCCAAAGGACATAAGTGTCCTGGAAATAATAGTGGAGTAGATTCCAGACTCATTGAATCTCTTTGGTCGATGGAGGGTCACTGCCTGATCGTCAGAGTTTGTTATTAATGTTGGTGTTTATTGTTGTCGTTGCTGGAATTTATGTAGAAGAAATATAGAAACTTAGGTTTTGCTTGATTGTCTAAAAGTTTTGGTGTTTCCAGGCCCTACACTTCACCCATTATATAGCCGTATCGAGGAGATGCTACGAGTGCCCCAAAAAGAATCAACGGTTACACCATGCACACGCTATCCCTAATGCATAAGAAATTCATGTCAACCATTTACTAGAAAGACTTGATCAACATATGGAAGTGAATAGTGATAATTGGAGTGAGATAAAATGGCTATTTCCATTCAATAATGCTTCTCATAAAAGATAAAGAAAATTTATTTGTGAGAAGGAAATAATAACATTTATGGAAAATAGAGGGAGTAATCCCATTGGACCACGTGTCATTCCCTCCACATTTCTTTCATCATGAGGTTTGTCATCACACCAGCTATCCATTTATTAGGGTTGTCAAAGACATGACACTCTTACTTCTATTTTTCTCCTCACTCTCCTTTCTCTTTCTTTTTTTGAAAAAAGTTTTTCAAAAGAAAATAAGGAATAAAAGTAATGGAAGAAAAACAAACCATAAAAGAAAAAAGAAGGGATGTGTTGCCTCCCAACAAGCATCACGGTTGAACATTGTAGACCCCACTGACCCTCATCCTTTAAACCTATGGGCCCTGGATCATGGTTAGATGATATGCATAGCTTTCTTGTAGGTTGGACCCTGTTGTCTTGATCGGTATCTTGCAAGTCTATTTGTTGTAATCATGTATTACCTTCCTCCTTAAAAGCTTTGTTCAAATTATGCACCCTCTTCAAATATTCAAGGATTTGGTATTCAATAGTTTTCTTCCTATTTCATAGAATGATTTGGCCATCTTCGACATCCACTAGAGCTCTCATAGTGTCTAGGAATGGACATTTCAAAACAAGTAAGAACTGCTTGTCTTCTTTGATATGCATCACCACAAACTTACAAGTGACATATGTATCATGACCTAACTTCACTAGGATGTCTTTGATAATTCCAAGGATTTTAGTGATAGATGCATTGGCTAGATGAATGGTCATTGTTATGGGTATGAGGTATATAACCCTAGACGTTGGTATAGAGTGTAAGCAATAATGGACATGATGGCCCCTAAGTCAGTGAGTCCCTTACGGCATGTGTCATCTCCCAAGAACCAATCCATGTGAAATGTATTGGATTGCTTTTCTTTTGAGTTAGGTCATTATGTATGACATTGGAGGTTGTTTGTGTTAACCTCACTACCTTGTTTTCCAAGGCCAAACACTTTCCTGGAAAATTTGTCTTGAGTTACTTGCACCAGACTGTTGTTTTAGTCAACAGATTGAGAAACAGTATATTACCATGGATTCTCTTCGTGATGTCCTTGAATTTTATGAGTCGGTCACCAAGCTTGGTCCATTTGAGACGTATTGCATAGGGCACACGATTCGTGTACATTGGAGTTACTGGTGGTTGAGAGTTGACTGTTCCAATTTCTTCTGTCAAATTCTCACTAATGTTGGGTTGTGATGGCGTCACTAGAGGTTTCGTTGTCTGATCTTATAGATGGTTGTCCATGGGACGACCGATTATGCAATTTGGATCTTATACTAGGATGCTCTCACTTTTATCGACAGGAGTAAAGGTAGGAGGTGTGCCATGCACATTTCCTGACCTGGTCATTATGACGTTTAAATTGTTATGGTTGCTCTAGATGTTTTGGGTTGTTTTATGGCTGGCCAGTGATTGTACCCACTCGGGTTGTTGGGCAGCTACCAAATGGGTGATCTGGGATTCCAACACCTTTTGATTTTTTGTAGCATTGATGAGTTGGGTCTGATATGATGTCATCATCTCCTAAAGTGTCTTCATTGGGTCTTGCATTAGTGCATATTTGATTTGTAGTGGGATCCTAATTTAGATTATGATATTGTTGTTGTTGTTGGTAATTTTGACTAGCAGTATTGAACCTGAAATTTCCATGGTTGTGCAAGCCATTATAGCTCACTCATGCTATAACCTGGGTGGGTGGCATCACAGATTGGTTGGGATTTGATGCTGTAGTGGGGTTCCCATATTGGAAACCAGGATGGCTTCGAGCTTGGTTTGGCTTATAGAACTCCTACCCTAGAATATCATGGATAGATTTCACGTCTTCAGCCTGAGGGACTATCTACTATTGCTCAGCTTGGTGTTCATGGAACACAATATATAGTTGTTGGCAATTGATTGTGTTGTGATCAATTGCATGATAGAATTCACAAGATGGTGTAGTGATTTGTACTTGGGGCATTTGCTTATTTTTTTTCATATGCACTGAAGGATTTCTCAATATTATCATGCTAGAGAGAGAGAGAGCTTCCAGTTCTTTAGAGACAGATTTAAGTTTTGAACAATCCTACACCATAGCTACTTTTGGTACACCCTTTCTCGACCCTTATGGGCATATATGAGCATAGAAGAGAATGCACCTATGTAGGAAAGAATGTTAGCAGTGTTGGTAGTAGGTTGAGGCTTAGGTCAGAAGGGTTATGACTGACATGTTAGGAGATGAACATGCAGATCATTAGATAATCTTGATCGAACATAGGTTTGGATCATACGTTTCACACATGTAGGTGTATGCATGTATCCTTAAGCGCTTGATCCACCTTCTTAGAACCTCTAGTGGTAGGGTTGGTTGTAGGGTTAGCTCTAGAGAGAGAGCAAGACTCGAGAAAGAAGGTTGGAAGCTTAGACTCTGAGACATGAGGAATCATGGGAAGTTGCATATGTTATAACTTGTTTCATAAGAACCTCCTGAGTAGATAGTTATGGTTTCTCATTCACGATCCTTGAAGGCTTGTCATAACTTGGTTTCCTTTAGAGGAACCAAATCCTAGAAAGAGAAAGAGGCTTCTTGAACCAATGTATAGAAGTTGTAGGTACCTACCTTACCTTATAGGTATAGAAAGGAGAGTTCCTTAGGCCCTAGGGAGGTACGGTAACAAGTTATGAGGTCTCACACCGAGTTGGTTGTCCTTGTGTAGGACTCTAAGGTGTTGTTCACGTGGAAGGATAGTAGGAAGTGCATTCTATCCCTTGTACATTATTGGGTCGTGGTTGAAAAGTTGAGCATGCAATTAGGTAGTTGAGGCATAAGGAGTGAACCTAGGTTTCCTAGACCTAAGAGGGGAAGAAGTAGTACCTGGTGCACCTGATGCTCACAAAGATGTTTGAGTTCCTACGGATTTGAGCATGGCACCCCCTCATGTTTAGAGGGAAGGAAACCCCTTGGACTAAGGTATATGTTTGTTGAACCCCTCACCCATGTTGGTGATTTATGTAGGCATGATAGTAGGTCAATGTTGAGGAATAAGAAACAAGCATGTTATACCAAGGAACCCAGAGTGGTTTAGGGGGTTGTATTCTTGCTAGCTACATGCCTAAGTAGCATGATAGGGCTAAGACTGCACATGATGATGTAAACCCTAGACGTAGGGATGTTTGTGACCTTTGTTGCTATCAAGAGATAGTTTTCTCTCCATCCTAGGGAGGGACCCTTCTATCAGGTGCAGCTTTAGTGTAGGTTCGAGGTAACCTAAAGAGGTTTCTTATAGGAGCTTGATGAGCTAAGTGGAGAGAACATGGTATGAACACAAATTTATAGACCCTTGTGTGACCATCTCTAAGGGGCATGAAGGTATGTTTCCATGGAGGTAACCTTATGGGGCCTGACCAAGTTAGGTAGGTGGCCATGATCCCTATGAAAGGATGTAAGTTTGACCATGAGTTCCCAGAGAGATAATGGAGTTTTGGGTAAAGATTCAAGAATGAGATGTGCTATGATGGAATCCTAAGTCAATACTAAGGTCATGAAGGGGTAAGACTGATGGAAGTAGGAGTTGTCTATTCCCTGGATGCACGAGACCATAGGGTCAGGAGGTAACAACTACCTTTTCCCAAGGACCATGGGTTAGGAGGTTGGCCACCTTCATGAGTTCATGGGACCTAAGGGGTAAAAGCGAGAGGCACTCCTTAGATGCATAAGGGTCGGATCACCCCAAAAGTGTTAGCTCCCTAGAGACCTTGAGGTAACGACTAAGGATTGTACATAAAGGAGATATGTTAAGATCCAAAAGGTGATGGGAAAAGTCTTCCCATGGGTGTAGACCCATAATGGAGATGTTCATGGTGAGGAGTTATGTGAAGTATGTTTCAAATTAGGTTGGAAAGAGTGATGACGATCGATGTGTGATGTACCATCTCTACTCTTAGAACGGGGTGAACTCTGTATTTGGACTGCAACCAAATGCGTATTTCCTCTCGTTATGGGTGTGAGAGATAGGCTGAAACGCATGCCATACATAAGGATAAAGATGATGTGAGTTGAAACATTTCTATGATGTTTGAGGATAGAGAAAGTATCATGCCTTTTAGAGAGTACATGGGATGGATTGTTTACAAAGAGAACTAAGGTAGTCATCATATGAGGATGTTCTTACCAAAAGTAGTTTGGAATCTATGTGTCGAGACCCACTCTTTTGATCAACATAAATACCAACCATTAGAGATAATACCAAACCTAAACCCAGATTTTGAAATAAAACAATGAATTCTCGATAAAGGTGATTAAACAATGTACGAGAAAGACAGATAATTTTTTCCTTTTTCTTTCTTCACAAACTCATAAATCAATGTCACATCAAGGATATCACATTCAAATATCATAAATCATATTCAACTCCATTAAATCTAGAATCAAATCTTGTTCTCATATGCGGTTCATTTTACATCAGATACATGTACATTGATGAACAAACTTAAGCTACAACCCATCCCGGGAAAGAGAGAGTACATGGACATTCTAATCTATCTAGATTATGCTATTTATATCTTCCTTTTCGTGACCTCTCTACTGGATAGCATTATACCTAAAAACATTTAAAACAACCTCATGAGACTCATATAGAGCCCCAGTGAGTGGATACCTCCCACTCAAGCTAGGTACATGCATCAACATGAGATTAAGTATAATAAATTTAACAGAAACATACAGATATTGAAAAGTCTAGCAGATAGATCTATCATAAGTCATTTCTAACTTGCAATGATAATATGATCCAATAGATAAGGTAATCATTTAAACCAATTATAACTTTGAAACGTCTTTTAAAGCATGTCTATGAACAAATCAACAGATACTTATTAGTTCAGATTAAGAATCCTAATGCATGAGTAATAAGTCAAGTTCTAAGCATTTTGAATCAATACATAACAATAACATTAACTTTGTGACACTCCACCAGTGGGACCAGGAACACATCCTGCAGTCCTGAAGCTAAAGTACACATAGTTCATATCTACCAAACAATACTATCAAATAGCAAGAAATCCAACTCATATTCATAATGGATATAAATCCCAACATTTATAGCTTGTCAACATAACATATCATAATATGAAATAGAAATTGTCCATAGAAACATGATTACTTTCCACAGCATGAAGCTTAATCAATAATGACAAATCATCAACTAGCAGTACAAGGAATGTAATAATCATTCAAATCATGTTCTACACGGCTTATCATTTTTTTTTCATTTACCCTGAAACTACTTGGCTTGTACCTCACCAAGTAGAAGTTGCCATGCCTGATTCTCGTGTCAACGACTCACCGTCACTATCTTAGGGTTTAGTTGGCCACCCTAAGACATCAACAACAGACCCTGGCCACCTCAGCATTGCCTAAAGAGACTCACATCCTCATCTCGAGTACACGAGATAGGAACCAACAAGACAATATATCACATATCACAATATTTCACATTTCACATATTTCATTTCAACAGAGTATATTCCATCTGGACATAGACTTTCACAACAAGGATTTTGGGCCAGAGCCACTCCAAATGACTCACTCATAAATCTTGGTGGTCTAACCTTTAATGTTACGACCCGTGTTGAGCTTACCCTGTAAGTATGTTGTTAAGCATGTGTTTTAGCTGCTTTGCTAAGTTGTAAGCTGGTTTTTTGTTAATAACGTTTAAAACGGATATGAGATGTGCATAGTGTAAATCCTAGCCCTTATAACGTGTAGGATCTTGCGCTTGAGGCGTTTCCAGAGAAATCGTTCGAATCCGACCTTCGAGTCAAAAGTTGTATGTTTTTGGAGCTTTGAGGGACCAGTTTGTAATTTCTGAAACCTATGGGCGAAATTGCATTTCGGTCCCCTTGCCTTTTCTTTCCCTTATCCCTTCTCTTCTTCGTTCTTTTCTTCCGTAAACCGCCTAAGTGGATGAAACGAGCGACAAACTCGATCTTTCTTTCCCTTCCTTCTTCACGTGAGAGAGAGAAAGCGGAGAGGGGAAGGGCGATTGGAGCCCTGGTTTTGCTCCGACCAGCAGTTGCGGCCCTCCTTCTTCTCCCCTCCTTCCATCTTCTCCGCTGGATTGATCCAGCTAGTAGCAGGAGCTGCGTTAGCTCAGAGGTGGCCTGGAGAATAGGGCGCGAAGAGCAGCCCTAGCTCGTCCTTCTTTCTCCCTCCAACCAATTCTTGGTGGTGTGCACCAGTTGCAGGTGATTTGCAATGCAAATAGGTAGTTTTGCCCGTCGATTCGAGTGAAATCGACACCAGCAGGTTCGTTTTAGTTTCCTGTCTGTGCCCTGTTCGGCCGAGTTAGGATTTGATTCGGTCGAGTTTCCTTAATAGGCAATCGAACAGCAAACTGATCGGCCGAGTTGTATGTGATTCGGCCGAGTTTCTTTTACAGGAAATCAAACAGCAAGTTGATCGGTCGAGTTTCAAGTGGATCGGCCGAGTTGTGAAGCAATCGGCCAAGTTTCTGACCAATCGGCCGAGTTTCAGAGCTATGAGTGGCAGTTCATTTAGAAATCATTATTTAACTCAATTTAAGTGCTTAATTGCTTTAGTATCAGTTGTTATAACTTCTAAACAGTTTAGCACATACAATAGTTTATTATAGATTCAATGGAACTTGAGATACGTAATATGATTGATGAAAAAGATGGAATTTCCTGTTTTACAGTTGCAATGCATATGTTGAATAAAGATGGTTGTTTAGCAATGAATTTGAATAAGTGGCATTGAGTCATGTTAAAAGATGACAGATGATATATATATGAGCTTTTAAGAGATGTTCAGAATGTGAAATAAGTATGAAATGTGTTTTTCCTGTTTAATTGTTTATATGTTAACCAGTTAATAGACTTAGGTGCCCTAACACCGTAGAACCCCTTTGAGAGGTCTGCACCAGGGGGGTGAAACTCATGTTGCAACAATAACTGTGCGGAGTCACAGGCACGAGGATAGAGAGAGGCAGTGTTCAACAACAACGCGTGCGATGTCACGGTGGCACTGGAGTAAATAGGGGTTATTCAACATTAATCCGTGCTTGTGTCACGGTGGTAACCCGGTAAGACTCTCCGCATGTGTGCTCAGGTTTGAGGAGGAGTCTAGAGTTCACTCTTTTGAGAGTGTAGTGAGGCCTTGTGAGCCTGAGGCCTTGTGAGCCTGAGAGTCCTGCAGCAGACCAGGGCTCGCAGTCAGACTTACATTTCCTGGGTGTGTCGCTAAGTCTTGTACGGTGGGATCGTAGTTTGCTACATATCTTTATATGCAGAGTACACTGCATATGTTTAGGGCATAAAAATGATAAATATGTAATCATATAGGATCATGGAAAGTTTTATATGTTAATGGATTTGAACTTCTATGCCTTTTCCCTATAACTGTTTAATTGTTAAAATATCTGATGTTGCATAGAAATGAGATTGTTATCTGTTAATCTGCTATGTCATTAGAAATGCCCGGTTTAGTACTGTACTTATGCTTTATTTCAAATTTATATATCTAATGAGTTGTTTAGTGATAGCTAAGTGAAATTCTATTCACTGAGCGAGTAGGATCATCCCTCTACTCAAACATTTTCAGGTCAGCATCAGCAACAGGAATCGGAAGGATCGTTTCATCCTAACGCCTAGTCTATAGAAGGTTTGTAGTTAGTCTAGTTAGAGGTCTCTTAGTCCTTTCCCCTCGATCCTTGGAACATGGTGTGGGTGAGAGAGAATGTGTATGTGGAATGTGTATAAAGATGTAAATTAATTGGTATGCTTTACCTTATGTCGAATAATGTAATATGCTGTAGACTGTGTTTATATTTCTAGTCAGTTTAATAGAAATGCTTCTGCAGTTTGTTTAGCTTTAGTTTACAGCATAAATCTGGGTATCCTTTTAATGTCTTTAAAACGTTTTAAAATGTGATGAGTGGTTGGCTTGTGTGTAAATCCCATCCGTCGCGCCCTAATCTCGTGGTTTGTGGCTAGTGTGAGATCGGGGCGTGACAGTTTTTGGTATCAGAGCCTAGGTTGAGTACATAGTTACTCAGAGTCCAAGTCAGGGGACGATAAGAGACTAATAGGATTAAGGTTTAGGTGTCTTTCTTCTATCTGTAGTTTTCTAACAGGAAATATTCTGTTATATCATTGCAGATGGCAGGAAGAGGCTTTGATCGTGATGATCAGGCCGAGAGCCGTGTTGGCCCTAATCCACTGGACATGGGTCCAGGTGGAGGTGATCATGTTGATGAAGCATCCCGGATGTACAAGATGTTTCTGGAGACCAGAGAGAGGTACAAGGCTGATAGGCGAGATTCTTCTTCTACCAGTAGTAAGGATCTGATGAGATCGTATGAGCTTGTAAAGAAGCTTGGTGGTACAGAATTCAGTGGTACTACAGATCCAGCAGAGGCTGATGAATGGTTTAGACAGATAGAGAAGGTATTTCGCCCGATGGAGCTTTCAGAAGAGAAAAAGATTAATCATGCAGTCTATCTTTTGACATGCGATGCAGAGTTGTGGTGGCGTGGTGTGGAGGAAAAGAGGAGAGGTACAGAGCTTTCTTGGCAGGACTTCTCTGAAGAGTTTCATCTTAAATTCTATCCACCCACTTTTATTAATGAGAAAATCAGGCAGTTACAGAACATTAAGCAGGGGAACATGTCAGTTACTGAGTATGAAGCACTTTTCACCCGGTTAGCAAACTTCTGTCCGCAACTTGTTCCCGACAACATAGAAAGATGTAGAAGGTTTCAAGAAGGGCTGAGGCCTGAGATTCGGCATACAGTTTCTGCTACTAGTAGAAGGAACAGAGAGAACTTTGGCGAGTTTGTTGAGGCTGCGAGACAGGTTGAAGAATCTGTGAATGCTGACAAGGTGTCTGAGTCTAAGAAGAGATCTGCATATTTCAGTAGAGGACAGTCCAGTAGTGGATACAGAGGTGGAGGTAGAGGTTTCTTTTCTAAACTTGGGCGTGGCTTTAGATGTTTCAGCAGACAGAGATCTGAGGATGTCACTACATCTAGAGGCAGAGGGGGATACAACCCAAGAAGATGGGGTAGTGCCGCTAGTGGACAGTCTTCTGGATCGTCAATGTCAATGACAGGTCCCCAGAGACAAGAGATACCGCCATGTAACAAATGTGGAAGACCACATACTGGACAGTGTTGGGGTCCAAGTTGTTATGTGTGTGGACAAATAGGACACCTAAAAGGGAATGTCCTCAGCTTCAACAAGCAGCATCACAAGCTTTCCAGCCTCAGCACCCTGATGTTCCGAGTTCTTCTGTGGCTTTTGGTTCTAGAGGTGGTGGAGTGCGAGTGGCAGGAGTGGTCAGAGAGGACAGTGTGGCAGAGGGAGAGCTTCAGCACGTTTCTTCTCTTTGACACCTCAGGAAGGTATAATCTCTTCACAAGTTGTTACAGGAGAGATGCTTTTGTTTAATAGTATACCAGTTTCAATTTTGATAGATCCGGGTGCTACTAACTCTTTCATACGACGTTCTTTAGTTGGTAAACTTAATCTGTTAACTCAAGAGTTGGTAGATGAGTTAGTGTTGAGGGTTCCATTAGGTGGACCAATAGTTTTGACTGAGTTCTGTCCCGGATGCTTGTTATCTTTTAGAGGTTATACCTTTGCTGCTAATCTCATACCCCTGGATGTCAATACTTTTCAAGTCATCCTGGGTATGGATTGTCTTGAGACATATCGAGTGCAACTCGATTGTTGGAAGAAGGAAGCTACCTTTCAACAAGGTGAATTTTCTTGTGTCTTCACTGGAGACAGGAATGTTCTGCCTACGTGCATAGTATCAGCTGTTGTAGCTGATAAGATGTTACAGAAAGGATGTGAAGCGTTCCTTGCTCATGTGGTTGACACCAGAGCAGAGAAGAGCACCGCCAGTGTTTATGATGTGCCTGTGGTTCGTGAGTGTTCTGATGTTTTTCCAGAAGAGTTACCAGGCTTACCTCCTGTCAGAGACATTGATTTTGAGATTCAGGTATATCTAGGTAGTCATCCAGTAGCACTGCCAGCCTATAGAATGGCACCTGCAGAGTTGAAGGAACTCAAGGTGCAGTTGCAGGAGTTGTTGGATAAGGGTTTCATTAGACCCCGTTCTTCACCGTGGGGTGCTCCAGTCCTGTTTGTTAAGAAAAAGTATGGTACTATGCATCTCTGTATAGATTACAGGCAATTGAACAAGATCACTATTAAGAACAAGTACCCTTTGCCGAGAATAGACGATATGTTTGATCAGTTGCGTGGAGCAATGGTTTTCTCTAAAATAGATTTGAGATCTGGATATCATCAGCTCAGAATAAAGGCTTCTGATATTCCCAAGATAGCTTTCAGAACTAGGTATGGGCATTATGAGTGTTTGGTCATGTCGTTTGGGCTGACCAATGCGCCAGTAGCCTTTATGGATATGATGAATCGGATTTTCAAACCGTTCCTAGATCAATTTATTGTAGTCTTTATAGATGATATTCTGATCTACTCCAGAGATGATGTACAGCATGAGCAACACCTGAGATTAGCGTTGCAGTTGCTGAGGCAACATCAGTTGTATGCTAAGTTTAGCAAGTGCGAGTTCTGGTTGGCTGAGGTAGCATTTCTTGGACATGTTATCTCGAGAGATGGAGTTAGTGTTGATCCTAAGAAAGTTGATTCTATGCTTCAGTGGGAACGGCCTAAGACTCCTACTGAGATTAGAAGTTTCTTGGGATTAGCAGGCTATTACAGAAGGTTTATACAGAACTTCAGTGTGCTAGCATCACCCTTGACACGCTTGACGAGGAAGGATGCACCGTTTGTTTGGTCTGATAACTGTGAGAAAAGTTTTCAGATCTTGAAGAGGAAGTTGACATCAGCACCAGTGTTGGTTTTGCCAGAAGCAGAAAAGGGTTATACAGTCATCTGCGATGCTTCCAGGAGAAGCTTGGGCTGTGTACTGATGCAAGAAGGCAAAGTTGTGGCTTACGCATCTAGACAGCTTAAGAAGAATGAAGAGAATTACCCTACTCATGATTTGGAATTGGCTGCTATAGTTCATGCTCTTAAGACATGGCGTCACTATCTGTATGGTGAGACATGTCAGGTGTTTACGGACCATAAGAGCTTGAAGTATATCTTCACTTAGAAGGATTTGAATTTGAGACAGCGCAGATGGCTTGAGCTGATCAAAGACTATGATGTGACAATCGATTACCATCCTGGTAAAGCAAATGTTGTGGCAGATGCCTTGAGTAGAAAGTCGAGTTCAATAGCTGATGCATTTTCTATGGCATGTTTCAAGAGATACTTGCTTGTAGATATGCGAAAGTTGAACTTAGGCTTGGATGTGATTGGACAAAGTGGGTTAATTGCTCAGATGCAGGTCAAACCTACTTTCTATAATCAGATCAAGGAATTGCAGCAGAGTGATGACGAGTTATGGCAAGTTATACAGGATATGTCAGAAGGTAAGAGAACAGAATTCAGGTTTTCTGACGATGGTGTGTTGTATCTTCATGATAGGTTGTGTGTACCTGGGAACAGTGAGCTGAAAGAGCAAATTCTTGAAGAAGTGCATGCTTCTATGTATGCTATGCATCTAGGTAACACAAAGATGTACATGAACCTCAAGGAGCTGTACTGGTGGTCTGGTATGAAGAAAGATGTGGCTAAGTACGTGGCTAGATGCGGAGTGTGTCAGCAGGTTAAAGCTGAGCATCAGAAACCTGCTGGTACCTTGCAGTCGCTTCCTATACCAGAATGGAAATGGGAACACATCACGATGGATTTTGTGATAGGGTTACCCAGGACGACTAGAGGTTCGGACTCAATATGGGTGATTGTGGATAGACTAACTAAGTTTGCTCACTTTCTTCCTGTCAAGTCAACCTTTGATGTTCCAAAGCTGGCCAAGATTTATGTGGATGAGGTAATCAGATTGCATGGAATTCCAGTTTCCATTATTTCTGACAGAGATCCAAAGTTTACATCCAGATTCTGGAATCAGTTACATCGTGCGTTGGGCACAAAGTTGAGTTTTAGTACAGTGTTTCACCCACAGACAGATGGTCAATCTGAGAGGACCATTCAGACCCTTGAAGACATGCTGAGAGCATGCGTTCTGCAGTTCAGAGGTAACTGGGAAGAACACTTAAGCCTGATGGAGTTTGCATATAACAACAGCTACCATTCTAGTCTTGGAATGGCCCCATATGAAGCTCTATATGGCAGGAAGTGTACATCACCAGTTTGTTGGTATGAGGTTGGTGAGAAAGAAATTCTTGGACCTGAGATAGTTGATATAACTACAGAGAAGATATCTGTGATCAGGGATCAGTTGAAAGCTGCTCAGGACACACAGAAAACTTATGCAGAGAGACGACGTCGACCTCTTGAGTTTGAGGTTGGTGACGAGGTTTATCTGAAGGTTTCACCGTGGAAGGGAGTGCTAAGGTTTGGCAAGAGGGGTAAGTTCACCCCTAGGTACATGGGCCCATATCCTATTGTTGAAAGGATTGGACCTGTAGCTTACAGGTTGGATTTGCCGTCTGAGTTGGCAAATCTTCATGATGTGTTTCATGTGTCTATGCTGAAAAGGTGTCATCCCGGTACAGAAAAAATTTTAGATCCAGAACCGGCGCAGCTTAATACAGATGTGTCCTATGTGGAAGGACCAATGCAGATAGTTGATCACCGAATCAAAAAGCTTAAGAACCGCGAGATACCTTTAGTGAAGGTTTTGTGGAGGAATCATAACCTTGAAGAAGCTACGTGGGAGCTTGAGTCTGAGATGTGTAGCAAGTTTCCTTTTCTCTTTTAGGAATTTCGGGACAAAATTCTTATAAGGGAGGGAGATTGTTACGACCCGTGTTGAGCTTACCCTGTAAGTATGCTGTTAAGCATGTGTTTTAGTTGCTTTGCTAAGTTGTAAGCTGGTTTTTTTGTTAATAATGTTTAAAACGGATATGAGATGTGCGTAGTGTAAATCCTAGCCCTTATAACGTGTAGGATCTTACGCTTGAGGCGTTGCCAGAGAAATCGTTCGAATCCGACCTTCGAGTCAAAAGTTGTATGTTTTTGGAGCTTTGAGGGACCAGTTTGTAATTTCTGAAACCTATGGGAAAAATTGCATTTCGGTCCCCTTGCCTTTTCTTTCCCTTATCCCTTCTCTTCTTCGTTCTTTTCTTCCGTAAACCGCCTAAGCGGCTGAAACGAGCGACAGACTCGATCTTTCTTTCCCTTCCTTCTTCGCGTGAGAGAGAGAGAGAGAGAGCTGAGAGGGGAAGGGCGATTGGAGCCCTGGTTTTGCTCCGGCCAGCAGCTGCGGCCCTCCTTCTTCTCCCCTCCTTCCATCTTCTCCGTTGGATTGATCCAGCTAGTAGCAGGAGCTACGTAGCAGCAGGAGCTGCGTTAGCTCAGAGGTGGCATGGAGAATAGGGCGCGAAGAGCAGCCCTAGCTCGTCCTTCTTTCTCCCTCCAACCAGTTCTTGGTGGTATGCACCAGTTGCAGGTGATTTGCAACGCAAATCGGTAGTTTTGCCCGTCGATTCGAGTGAAATCGACACCAGCAGGTTCGTTTTAGTTTCCTGTCTGTGCGCTGTTCGGGCGAGTTAGGATTTGATTCGGCCGAGTTTCCTTAATAGGCAATCGAACAGCAAACTGATCGGCCGAGTTGTATGTGATTCGGCCGAGTTTCTTTTACAGGAAATCAAATAGCAAGTTGATCGGTCGAGTTTCAAGTGGATCGGCCGAGTTGTGAAGCAATTGGCCGAGTTTCTGACCAATCGGCCGAGTTTCAGTGCTGTGAGTGGCAGTTCATTCAGAAATCATTATTTAACTCAATTTAAGTGCTTAATTGCTTTAGTATCAGTTGGTATAACTTCTAAATAGTTTAGCACATACAATAGTTTATTATAGATTCAATGGAACTTGAGATACGTAATATGATTGATGAAAAAGATGGAATTTCCTGTTTTACAGTTGCAATGCATATGCTGAATAAAGATGGTTGTTTAGCAATGAATTTGAATAAGTGGCATTGAGTCATGTTAAAAGATGACAGATGATATATATATGAGTTTTTAAGAGATGTTCAGAATGTGAAATAAGCATGAAATGTGTTTTTCCTGTTTAATTGTTTATATGTTAATCAGTTAATAGACTTAGGTGCCCTAACACCGTAGAACCCCTTTGAGAGGTCTGCACCAGGGGGGTGAAACTCATGTTGCAACAATAACTGTGCGGAGTCACAGGCACGAGGATAGAGAGAGGCAGTGTTCAACAACAACGTGTGCGATGTCACGGTGGCACTGGAGTAAATAGGGGTTATTCAACATTAATATGTGCTTGTGTCACGGTGGTAACCCGGTAAGACTCTCCGCCTGTGTGCTCAGGTTTGAGGAGTCTAGAGTTCACTCTTTTAAGAGTGTAGTGAGGCCTTGTGAGCCTGAGAGTCCTGCAGCAGACCAGGGCTGGCAGTCAGACTTAGCATTTCTCGGGTGTGTCGCTAAGTCTTGTACGGTGGGATCGTAGTTCGCTACAGATCTTTATATGCAGAGTACACTGCATATGTTTAGGGCATAAAAATGATAAATATGTAATCATATAGGATCACAGAAAGTTTTATATGTTAATGGATTTGAACTTCTATGCCTTTTCCCTATAACTATTTAATTGTTAAAATATCTGATGTTGCATAGAAATGAGATTGTTATCTGTTAATCTGCTATGTCATTAGAAATGCCCAGTTTAGTACTGTACTTATGCTTTATTTCAAATTTATATATCTGATGAGTTGTTTAGTGATAGCTAAGTGAAATGCTATTCACTGAGCGAGTAGGCTCATCCCTCTACTCAAACATTTTCAGGTCAGCATCAGCAACAGGAATCGGAAGGATCGTTTCATCCTAACGCCTAGTCTATAGAAGGTTTGTAGTTAGTCTAGTTAGAGGTCTCTTAGTCCTTTCCCCTCGATCCTTGGAACATGGTGTGGGTGAGAGAGAATGTGTATGTGGAATGTGTATAAAGATGTAAATTAATTGGTATGCTTTACCTTATGTCGAATAATGTAATATGTTGTAGACTGTGTTTATATTTCTAGTCAGTTTAATAGAAATGCTTCTGCAGTTTGTTTAGCTTTAGTTTACAGCATAAATCTGGGTATCCTTTTAATGTCTTTAAAACGTTTTAAAATGTGATGAGTGGTTGGCTTGTGTGTAAATCCCATCCGTCGCGCCCTAATCTCGTGGTTTGTGGCTAGTGTGAGATCGGGGCGTGACATTTAAGGTCTCGATCCACACTCTGAAAATCCTTCTCATAATTCATCGATTATTACAAAGAGATCTATTTTGTTTCCCTAGTGTGGTCCTCGAGGGAAACTCATGGTGTTCATGGAACCTAACTAGATGTTCCATCATTTCACTCGTTATTAATCTTTTTTACTCATCTTAAAAGAATTCAAAACATCATATATCATATATGTGTCTTCTCTCATAACTAGAATAACATGAAACAGATCAAGTTTATCAATAAGGACAATGATCAAAGCAAGAAGCACAATAAATCTGTATATTGCAACACATATGACTATTTCTATCTTCTACTTCATCTCATAGAAATCATCAACAATGGGCCTTCAGCCCAAGACATAATCTTATTGTCCATCATTTACCCCATTAGGGTTTTATCATCATTAGTGGGCTTTCATCCCTAGATATAATCTCATTATGCAATATTTACCCTTATCAGGGTTTCTCAATGTAAGGAGTGCATATTAAATTCAATTTCAACATAAATCTTATCATCTCATTATATATCACAGTTTTGAACAAATATTAGCAGAGGCATTAAAACTAGCAACAGTAAAAGCATATAGATATCATGTATCATTCCTCATACTCTGAATAGATTTATCATACAACATATGCATGTTCCATCCAATCTGAATAGATGCCAATAATTTCATGCATGTACATGCATAACAGACTTAGTTCTCTTCTTCTTATATTTCACATTCTTCATATTGGGTTACTAATCAACACATGTTGATTATCATTTGAATTCCATCAAAACAGTTCATTCTCATAGTATAAGTATTCTATCAAACAATCATAATACAAAAACATGTTCTTATAAATCTTCAAATACTTGAGTTTCATCTTTTAGTTGAATTCAACACGATTGTGTACATCTCTTATTCCCCCCATTTGAGATTGTCATTCATTAGCATCATCAAACTCATCTTTTTAGGGTAAGAGTTACATTCTTAGAATCATCTACTAATTCCTATCTTTTTCCATCATTTTATACTCAGTAGTCTCAACTTCTTTCATTTCATGTTCATTACATTATCTGGACCAATCTTTCTTGATTAACTTTACATATAATGCTTCTCTTCTACATACCATTTATCAAAGTACAATTCTTAGTATATTTCATTTGATTTGGTTTAATCCAAATGTAATTAAAATAAAATAAAAGATAAAATACTTCAGCATACTACCTTCATTAGTTTCATCTTTATCTTACAATCACCATTAAGTGCATCTTGTTCATATTGTCTCTTATATTTAGATAAGTGTACCTTGTCATTGACTACTAATGTCATTCCCATAATCAACAATGATCATTATTTATTATACTAAAACAAATACATTGGACTTAGGAGATATTAGTAAGACTCATCATATTCAATTGAAGTATTAATACTTTCAACTTCAGCATTTGATCACATTTACAACATCATATACAAGCTCTAGCTTTATCACTCATAATATTCTTAATAATAAACTTTTAGGGTTTTCAAGAAGTCATTCCTTAGTTCAAAATATCATAAGAATCATATCATTCAGTAATCCAATCATGACTCAAGGGTTTATTAGGGTTATTCACAAACATGGAAACCCTAGTTTCCATTCTCACACATTTCATTCATCAATCATAAGTATACATTGATTAATTGACTCATTTGATTCACTTCCTCAACACAAATCCTAATTAGGATATGTGGTCATTCAAATCCATTAACATTCAACAATACACTTGTATAATACGATCTAATACAATTCAAATATGAATATATCCATGTTAATTCAATTCCAAGCATATCAGCCATTAGGCTGACATTTAGGCAAAATTCACATGAAATAGAATTTTCATCTATCTATAGGATTCTACATGAATCCTCAATCAATATATCAGGAACTAATTTATTTTTAATCAATGAGAAATAATCAAAATCAGTAGAAGTTTCTCCCCTAATATCTTTCCCAAATCAAATCCAGTCACATACATATACAAGCAAGGATTCTGATTGTTTTAGCCGGATGGAATTAGGCTTTCAACATGAATACAAATCTTATGAGGGAGAAAAACACTCACCTCAAGTGCCAAGAACCTTAAAAATGGAGTTCAACCTCTAAATTTTTGGAAACCCAATCAAACTCTCACAAAAGAATCCAATTCTTTCTCCTCTCAACTCAGAAACCCTAGAAATGGGGATTAGAAGAGAAAGAGTGAGAAAAGGGGGGAGATTTGATACCATTTTGGATCAAATCAGAGGAGGGACGGAATCTTGACATGTGAGAGAAGATTCACCATTAAAGTCTATGCAAAGAAGCTAAACTTACATGATTTCATCATTCCTCAGATCGCAAAACCCTAGGTCAGCATCTCCATCAATTTCTCCTCTCAAACCCTAACTCTCTCTCTCTCTAGGATTTCATTTCTCTGGATTGAATCATGAATTATGAGAGCTGCTAGTGTCTTATGTTGATGATATAGAGCAATTGAGCTGCTTGGGTCAATTGCACATTGACCCCTCACTATACTTTCTCTTATTTCAGTTGAATTTTCTGTCATAAAAATATTACTGTAATTCTTCTACTGATAAGGTCTAAACTATCCATGAGAGGTTTCAATATACTTGATAGCACTTTGGTTGCAATCTTGTAGACCACATTACATAGACTAATTGGTCTGAACTCCCGAACCACCCTGGGTTTTTTGACCTTTGGAATTAAAATCACGAGTGTATCATTAAGCTCCTTAATTGAGCGCTCACCCTTCCACCACCCATTTATATAGCTTGCCACATCATCTCCAATGATGTGCCAGAACTTCTGGAAAAAGATAGGTTTCATCCCATCAGGACCAGGTGCCTTGTTTAGAGCCATTTGGAAAACTGCATGTTTAATTTCCTCATCTGATAAATCCTGCTCAAGGGCCTCAGCTGTCCTCCTATTAACCTTGTTTTGTATGCCTACTGTAACCTCCTCAATACCTGAAGACCCCTCGGACCAGAAAAGATCTTTATAGAAATCCACAATAATTTTTAGAATCTCCTTGTCAACTATCTGCCAAATACCTCCTGCATCTTTCAAACCCCCGATGGTATTCTTCTTTTGTCTTTGGGATGCTTTATGATGAAAGTATGATGTATTGTTGTCTCCCTCCTTCAACTCCTTCACTCTCGCTCTAGAACATCAAAAAGCCTCATCTTCTCTTTGCAACTTTTGTAGATTATTTTCCAGCTCTTCACACTTCTTTAGCACATTGCCATCGGGCCACTTTTTTGTTCTTCACCCAACAACTGTGTAGTTTCTTTTATTCTTTTTTTGATCGAACCAAACTTAGCACACACTCCGCTAGAAAGGGAACCCCCGACCTTGTCAATTTTTTCCTTCAGGCCCAAAGTATTCCCCGCCTCCCATGCTTCTTTTACTGTCACCCCACAACTTTCTTCTGATAACCACATGGGTTAAAAGAAAAACCTAAACTGCCAACCCCTTTTAACCTCTTCACCCACAGTCGCCGTAAGGGTAATAGGAGCATGATCAGACATGAAGAAAGGGAGGTGCTTGACCACACAACCAGTGTATTTGTTGCGCCAGTCATCACTCACCAAATATCTATCCAACCTCTCCTCCACCAAGGTATCCACTGACCGTCCTATATGCCATGTGAAGGTGTTACCCACATAACCAATATCTAACAAAGTACAGTCATCAATAGCCTCTCTAAAAGTCTTCATAAATCTTTCTAGTTTTACAGGACCGCCCCTCTTTTCTGAGTTGTGCACAATCTGGTTCAAGTCACCATAAAAAACAATAGGGCCCATAGAATTCCCATAGAGTTGCCTCATAAGATCCCAAGTTTTGTACTTCTGGTCTTGAGCCGACCACCCATAGACCCCACATGCCGTCCAGCTAAAATCTGCTTTGCAATCCTCAACCATGTACTATATGTTCCTATCAAAAAAACTCACAATGGCCACCGTCACATCTTTCCACCACAAACCAATCCCACCTGCTCTTCCAGAACAAAATATGCTTATACCATCTAAGAATCCACATTTACATTTGATGATGTCCAGGAGCCTATCTTCCATCATAGTTTCCATTACGAAAACTATATTGGGTCTCTCACTCCAGCACAGTGCTCGGAGAGCATCAACTGCCTTGGGGCGACCCAACCCCTGGCTTTTATATGGTTATAGTAATGCAATTGGTTATAGAATAAGTTGGTGTTGTTGTAATACAAAAGGTATGCTAAAATATTTACTCAACATTAACTTACACATTCATTTTTATTTTAGGACATATTAATTTGTATCTTTCTATAATTTAGCAATGAAAAATAAGTGAAAAGTATTTGTTTTTGTCTTTGTTGATTCATAAGCGTTGGCTAAATATTACACAAGCTAAATCATCAATGAGACAAGAAAATTTTGCATATATTTCTTAAATTTAAGAAATAAATTATTCTCTATTTCATTCATCATTAGTATCTAAATTTCTTTAAATATTGTTTATTAATCTCATTCTTCTACGGATCTTGATTTTCATACATTACTTTTTCAATATATTAGAATCTTTTTGACACAATATTTATTTGAGAACTCTTCTCCTTGGTTCATTCATAGAAAGTAAATAGTTAGTGATTTTATTATACAATATATAATTTGGGTTCATTATTATGACAACCATGTGATAAGATATGTTCTCAATAAAACGTTTGTCATACTTTTAGTGAAAAAAGAGATATATGCAATGTCATTAGAGGATTTCATTTTTTCAAATATCACACAATTTAAAATTTGTTGTAAGACTACGATATAATCTTCTCTAACATGTTATAATAAAATACACCATATAGATAAGAAGTTGTCTTCATGATTTTATTCATTTTGGTAGCAATCTTACTTTGAGTTGGAATATGGAATTCTTCATATATCTATTGGTAAGAAATAGTTTATTTTGAACTGAGTGAAGTACAAGAATAAGAGTGACACTTAAAACAATCTAAAATAATGGAGAATAGGAAATATTATATTTTTTGGTCTATTTCTTAATTTTTGTTGCTTTTTTAACATTATTACTTCAGCTTGCATATCATAGTAGTTTATATTCAACTTTAGCTAATAGAATCATACCATAATTTTAATACTCCTACTTTCATGACAATTATATACCATGGAGAACATATTTTAGAGTATTATCAATAATTGAATCTTCATATAGAAGATAAAAGAGTTTGCATTTTCTCATTTTATCTTTAGGAAAAGTCTAATCTCATAAAGAAGATGAAATATGTTTCATGAAGATTAGTCATCTTGGATAATACATGTTTCTTATTGAAAAAACAAGAAATTCAAATAAAAAAGATTGTAACATTTATTTGAATAAAGTATAAATCTTAAATCCAGATGTCCAAAGATACTGTTAAAAAATTGTAGATGACATTGTCATTGTTTTTGGGTAGGGTAAGTCATATATACTTACTTTAGAAGAACTATGAATGCTAATTCTTAAAACAACAACAAAGCTAGCCTTTCCTAACAACTTTACAATCTTTTTTATCCACTTCAATACAGGAAAATGCTATGAAACCACAATTAATGCAAATTGAATCATCTGATAGGGTGTGCTAGAACAATTATATGCATAACTAAATGTGATTCCAATGTTGGTCAATGAATAGTTTTACATTAAGGTGGTTGACATTGATGGATCTATTTATATAATCACATGGATTCATGAAATTAATGTATTATGGTGAAGCCATATCTCCAACATTGAGAGGAGATGATAATTAGAGAGGTCATGTTGAAATATCACCTAAAAACAAAAAATGGATCAATATTAAATTTACAATTTAAAAGGAGTTAATCGCAACACTAATGCATATGAAATCCTAAATATGACCATATGACATGTTGTTTAATTTTGGGAGCAGATTATGTAACAATACATGCAACATTACTTAAGATGTCTAAAACTTTTTCTTAATGCTAGACATTACATATCGCTATATGATGTTTGAATGCCACACTGACCATTGCTCAAAATCCATACACATCATTGTCGCAAAATTTAAGATACATAAAAAATGTAATGAGTTTATATATGCCTAAATGATATGCCTATTCTTTCATGGATCAAGTTTCATGATGAATTCATTGATATTGGTAAATGAACTAGAAATTCTAGGTCCATATGTCTCTATAGTCAACATCATCCAATAAAGGAAAAGATATACATACAACATCAAAAATTGGCACCCTTGTTGCATAACAATCAATTTAAAAATAAAAGATTCGAACTTTTGATGTTAGAGTTAAATAAATATAGTTTTTATTTGGTAATGATGTTTACGTAGTCAAATCAATCAAGGTTGGTGATCAATAATCATCTATACTAAAAAAGAAACTATTCATTATTTGTAGAATGAGATTTCATGTCAATGTTTTTACTAATGAATCAAACATAAATTTAGAAATATAATACAATGTTTTGTAGAATGAGATTTGGACATTTTTTTGTTTTTTTTTACAGTTTTGTATACCATATTTTTTCTTCTCCTAAATATACTCTTTAATCCTTTCTTTCATGTCTTTTGAGGTTTGTTCTGTTTCACAATGTAAAATATATAGCTTCTATGTCTGATACACGCGTTGTGTGCACAACACACATAGAAGGAAAAATATGTCTCATTGAATTATAACATAAAATAATAGTCCGAAGTAAATTATTGTGTACTTGTGTCTAAGGACAAGTAAGGGAAGCTGGAGGCCTTAGTTGATTTATTTTATTATATGATAATCTACTGAATCTCATACAGGGATGTTTCTAAATGTATGACATTCATACATCCAGTTAGGAGTAAATTATTGTATCCTTGTGTCTAAGGACAAGCAAGGACAGTTGGAGGCCTTTGTTGATTTATTTTATTATATGATAATCTACTAAATCTCATGCACGGGTGTTTTTGGATGTACGCCATTCACACATACCATTGAATTATATATACATACATGTACACACACACTCACATACACACACACACATATATATATATATAGCCTATATATATATATATCCCAACATTGCAACAGATTTTAATCACATACTTTCTCACTATCAAATCGGGTGTCAACCAACTAGGATAACCCATATTGGTTATCATTGCTCTATTATCTACAACAATACATATTCTACTACTTCTCTTATGTTTCTGGTATTATTTCACAACTTTACACCACTGTTGGATGGTGTGATTCCTATTTAGTGTTTTTTTTGGGGGTTTATGCTTCCATGGAGTGATATCCACGAACTACATAAATAGTATCCGCTAACAAAGAAACATCTAGAATGGCATAGGATCCACCACTTAAATTGTAGATGACATTGTCATTGTTTTTGTGTAGGGTAAGTCATATATACTAACTTTAGAAGAACTATGAATGCTAATTCTTAAAACAACAACAAAGCTAACCTTTCCTAACAACTTTACAATCTTTTTTTATCCACTTCAATACAGGAAAATGCTATGAAACCACAGTTAATGCAAATTGAATCATCTAATAGGATGTGCTAGAACAATTATATGCATAACTAAATGTGATTCTAATGTTGGTCAATGAATAGTTTTACATTAAGGTGGTTGACGTTGATGGATCTATTTATATAATCACATGGATTCATGAAATTAATGTATTATGGTGAAGCCATATCTCCAACATTGAGAGGAGATGATAATTAGAGAGGTCATGTTGAAATATCACCTAAAAACAAAAAATGGATCAATATTAAATTTACAATTTAAAAGGAGTTAATCGCAACACTAATACATATAAAATCCTAAATATGACCATATGACATGTTGTTTAATTTTGGGAGCAGATTATGTAACAATACATGCAACATTACATAAGATGTCTAAAACTTTTTCTTAATGCTAGACATTACATATCACTATATGATGTTTGAATGCCACACTGACCATTGCTCAAAATCCATACACACCATTGTCGCAAAAATTAAGATACATAAAAAATGTAATGAATTTATATATGCCTATTCTTTCCTAGATCAAGTTTCATGATGAATTCATTGATATTGGAAAATGAACTAGAAATTCTAGGTCCATATGTGTCTCTATAGTCAACATCATCCAACAAAGGAAAAGATATGCATATAACATCAAAAATTTGCACCCTTGTTGCATAATAATCAATTTAAAGATAAAAGATTCTAACTTTTGATGTTAGAGTTAAATAAATATAGTTTTTAATTGGTAATGATGTTTACGTAGTCAAATCAATCAAGGTTGGTGATCAATAATCATCTATACTAAAAAAGAAACTATTCATTATTTGTAGAATGAGATTTCATGCCAATGTTTTTACTAATGAATCAAACATAAATTTAGAAATATAATACAAAATGGTGATACTTATAGAAAATTTGGATAATTTATGTAAAGAATTTACTCATGTGTTATCCTATATTAAATTATGATATTTCAAGTTTTTAAAGGTACCTATCTATATATGCATCACACTTGTCATATATTGATACCCATTTAATATTTCGTTGACTTATATTACTGATACAAATCTTTACTCATTGATAGAAAGTAGAAACGTGCAACGCACGTGCATTTACTAATAATCACTATATTTTAAATTAGGACTATAATTAAAGAATGATAAGTACAACGGCTCTCCTCGCCAGCCAGCCCCACCGCGCACACAGGCAGGCGGACCGGAGCGTACATAGAAGGGAGGAGGAAGGAGCAGGGCGCAAGCTCACACAAAGCTGGCCTGGATAGGCAAAACAAAGAGAGGCGAGAGTGAGACGAAGCTACCACCAGTGAAGTCAGCCCTGTCTGTCACTGTCAACCATCAAAGATCGGAACATTTTAGCACAAAGCATTCAAAACAGGTGTGAGAACCAACCAACCAACTCCAGCTTCAAGTCCAACCGCCCCCGGCCTTAATTACCTTTGGTTTAGGAACCGATCGATATCATCCGCGGGGGTCTTTGACCGCCGATCAACTGCATCTTTCCTCTCCTGTGTCCTGGTATTACGAGGTGGGTTTGGCTGGCTGGATGATTTTCACTCCTGTTGACTTCGCTCGTGCATCCCCGTGCCCCATGGTTGTTGTCGCTTTGTCGGTAAACAAGGGGAAACCAGCAAGATCACGGGCGAACCTCGAATGAGACGCCTGCCTGGTTGTGAACTTGTGATGGACTGGACACTATGGACGTTCTTCCAGTCTGCTCCTGCCCTTTCCTTGATCGCCACCCTTCTTTTGGATTGTGAGTTAAAAGTTAAAGCGTACGGGTGTTCCCGTCAACTCTAGCTGGATTCGTCTTGAGAGCATTTCTTTTTAATTATAGAAGTCCTAGTAAGATTTGTTCGTCTCTATGTGAATCTGAGGACCTGTAATGTAAAAAAAGTTTCATATGTGTGTTCAATTTCTTAAATGATTCTTTAGATGGTGAAGGGAGCAGAATCGCAAAGCAACTGATGAGGCTCCGGCATGCCATCTTCTCCGTAAGCTTTGGAATGACGGATATTGATGATAAAAAATCCACTACCAAAAAACATAGTATACTTTAGGTGACAGGTTTGTACATGACTTATAATCTGTGTAGGCTTACGTAAAATAGATGACATACATTGTTGTATATTTGAAAGGGTGACATACTTTAGGTGATATGTATGTATGTCACCTATAGTCTGTGCAACATAGGTGACAGACATTTTATCATACTTGAAAGGGTGACACACTATAGGTGACATACATTTGAATCACCTATGTTCTAATGGAGGTTTACACACGTATATGAGTCAAGTGTAATATACAAGGAGACATAACATTTAGGTGACATGTATGTGTGTCACCAAAGTTATAGATGACATAAATTCATGTCACCTAATCTTAGAGTTTTTACAGAATTACTATGAGAGGACACTATCTTGATATGGGCCTTGAACTCTCGCAAATGCATTACGGGGGACTTAATGTTAGAGGAAATTCTCGTGATATGGGCCCCAACCCTCACATATGTATTTTTAGAGAATTGTTGTGAGTGGACATTGTCACTATATGGGCCCCAGTTCCTAAGAAACACTAGTACATGAATGGTCTGTAGCGTCGGTTTTTTAAGCCTGCAGCGTCACTTTTTAACCGACGCCTAAGTGGCGTCGCTATAGACTTTGCTCTATAGCGTCAGTTTATTTGACCAGAAAAAACCGACCTTACAGAGTAAACACCGACGCAAAAGGTTGTAAAAAATATGACCCAGGCGAGAAAAAAGGAGCCTGTAAGGTCGGTTATTCCAAAAAAACCGACCCTGTAAACACTCTCGGTCGAGAATATTGTCGACCGAACACATTTTCGGTCGACAATTTTCTCGACCCAGAGAGTTTACAGCGTCGGTTTTTTTAGAATAACCGACGCTAAATATTGAATAACCACTTCAGTGCTCCTTCTCGGTCGACGAATTTGTCGACCGAGAGGTTATCGGTCGGCAAATTCATCGACCGAGGGACTTCTAGGGTCGGTTATTTGGAAAAAAACCGACGCTAGAGGTGCTTATACATGCGTGAACTTAACTGGATCCAAGATTTATCTCGGTCGACAATATTGTCGACCGAAGGGACTTCTAGGGTCGGTTATTTGGAAAAAACCGACGCTAGAGGTACTTATATTATCTCGGTCGACAATATTGTCGACCGAGGGACTTATACGGTCGGTTATTTGGAAAAAACCGACGTTAGAGGTGCTTATACATGTGTGAAATTAATTGGATCCAAGATTTATCTCGGTCGACAATATTGTCGACCGAGGGACTTCTAGGGTCGATTATTTGGAAAAAAACCGACGCTAGAGGTGCTTATACATGCGTGAACTTAACTGGATATTGGTCGACAAATTCGTCGACCGAGAGAGTTTACAGGGTCGGTTTTTTGGAATAAATGACGCTAAAAATTTAAATAAACATTTCAGTGTACCCCTCGGTCGAAAAATTGTCGACTGAAAATATTTCGGTCGATAAAATTTTCGACCGAGGGGTACACTGAAACGTTCAAACTGAAATATAAATGAATATTCATATATTCTGGGAGAGATGAGCATTGATGCTCAACTGTCACCATTCAAAACCAGACATTCATGACAAAAATGATTCATAATCACATCATAATTTACAAAATGATAGATTGCTTGAAATATAAGGAGGAAAAATTAGTTTGAAATCCTAGAAATATACATCTTTTGAGAGATTAAAAGTTATCCATATGCAAACAAAGTCTATGATTACCACTTCCTTCAAAAAAATCATGCACAAGATGTAGGGTTCATCTAATATGATACAAAAAACTATCATACAAGCTCACACCCTAGGTAAAGGTACATCTTTATACTTGGATCAATATTTTTAAGGCAAAATCATGTACATGTAACGTAAGAGTGAACAATAATCATGGATAAAGTTATATAACTCGCCTTAGAGATTATGTAGAAACTCCAAACAACAAGGTAGATTGAAGAAAAACGGGGAACAAACCCTAGCTTGGGCACTCCTCTTCACCAAGCTGGTTTCGTCTCCAAAAAGGAAGCAAACCCTATGTTGAAAAGGTAAGAAAAAGAGAGTGGAAGATGTTTTCAACCATTATCTCAAGCTCCACCATGGAACGTCATGGATTCAGCCAAGAAGAAGAGAGGGGAAGATAGAACAACAAGAAAAACAAAGAAAAAGAGACAGATCTCACTTACCAAGACTAAGAAAGGTGGATCCGAACCCGGAAATGAACTCGGAAACCTTACTTGGAAACGACAGCGACCTTCCTTAGAAACGGCGGCGACCTTACTTGGAAACAACGGCGACCATCGTAGAGGATGAGACGACCTTCACGGAGAGGCGGCGACCTTCGTGGAAGTGTGGAGAGGCGGCGACGACGAGCTCTTTTCGCGGAGAGGAGGCAATGGCTTTGGCGGCGCGAAGGGGTGGCAAGGGCTTCACGGCAGAAAAGGTATCCGCGTAGCGGGAGAGAAAAAATGAACAAAAATTTTGTTTCGCGGGGGAGAAAGACTAGGTTTCGGCCATTTTAAAGGAGAGACTCGACCTGTAGTGTCGGTTAAAAGAAACAAACTGAAGCTAAAGATAAGTGGTGCCCGTGTTTGGTTATTTAAAAACACTCAAACACATTTTCGGTCGACAAATTTGTCGACCGAGGGGAGCTCTAGGGTCGGTTAAAAGTAAAAAAATCGACGCTAGAGGTGCTTATACATGCATGAACTAAACTGGATCCAAAATTCATGTCGGTCGACAAATTCATCGACCGAGAAGTCCTTTAGGGTCGGTTATAAGAAAAAACCGACCCTAGAGGTGCTTATACACGTGAAATCTGGCTCCTTCTCGTTTGATGAATTTGTCAACTGAGAGGTTAACGGTCGACAAATTCGTCAACCGACAAGAGCTCTAAAGGTGCTTATACATGCGTGAACTAAATTGGATCCAAAATTCATGTCGGTCGACAATATTGTCGACCGAAGAGCACTTTAGGGTCAGTTATAAGGAAAAAAAACCGACCCTAGAGGTGCTTATACACGTAAAATCTGGCTCTTTTCGGTCGACGAATTTGTCGACCGAGAGGTTATCGGTCGAGAAATTCATCGACCGGGGGAGCTCTAAGGTGCTTATAAAACACTAATATGGGATGATGTTATGTGAAACCCTAATATAGGGTGATATCGTGTGAAACCCTAATATGGGATAATGTTATGTGAAACCCTAATATGGGATAATGTTATGTGAAACCCTAATATAGGGTGATGTTGAGTAAAACCATAATATGATAATGTTATGTGTAACCTTAATATGGGATGATGTGATGTGAAACCCTAATTGATAAAGATGGGAAACTCTAACCCTAATGAGGGAATAGTTATGTTATCTTTGTATTGCATGATGTTGATATGAAATTGATATGGTTGTTATCAAGTATACTAACCATGTGAGATGCTTGTGTAACAAATATCCTGAATACCTTGGTCAGATGACCTGAAGGTAATAGTTACCTGATAAGTGATAACCATGTTTAGTGATGAACTAAGGGTTTGAATACCCAGATCCAGCAAATGTGATGATGGTGGTATTGAGGGATGTGAATTCCCAACAATGATACAAGGGATTGAGATCCCAATGCTTTATAAAGTTTTGAAAAGTACTAAACTGGATCCAAAATTCATGTCGGTCGACAATATTGTCGACCGAGGAGCCCTTTAGGGTCGGTTATAAGAAAAACCTGACCCTAGACGTGAAATCTGGCTCCTTCTCAGTCGACGAATTTGTCGACCGAGAGGTTATCGGTCGGAAAATTCATCAACCGAGGGACTTCTAGGGTCGGTTATTTGGAAAAAAATCGACGCTAGAGGTGCTTATACATGTGTGAACTTAACTGGATTCAAGATTTATCTCAGTCGATAATATTGTCGATCGAAGGGACTTCTAGGGTCGGTTATTTGGAAAAAACCGACGCTAGAGGTGCTTATACATGCGTGAACTTAACTGGATCCAAGATTTATCTCGGTCGACAATATTGTCGACCGAAGGGACTTCTAGATTCGGTTATTTGGAAAAAACCGACGCTAGAGGTGCTTATATTATCTCGGTCGACAATATTGTCGACCGAAGAGACTTATAGGGTCGGTTATTTGGAAAAAACCGACGCTAGAGGTGCTTATACATGCGTGAACTTAACTGGATCCAAGATTTATCTCGGTCGACAGTATTGTCGAACGAGGGACTTCTAGGGTCAGTTATTTGGAAAAAATTGACACTAGAGGTGCTTATACATGCGTGAACTTAATTGGATCCAAGATTTATCTCGTTCAACAATATTATCGACCGAAGGGACTTCTAGGGTCGGTTATTTGGAAAAAAACCAACGCTAGAGGTGCTTATACATGCGTGAACTTAACTGGATCCAAGATTTATCTCGGTCGACAATATTGTCGACCGAAGGGACTTATAGGGTCGGTTATTTGGAAAAAACTCGACGCTAGAGGTGCTTATACATGCGTGAACTTAACTGGATCCAAGATTTATATCGGTCGACAATATTGTCGACCGAAGGGACTTCTAGGGTCGGTTATTTAGAAAAAACCGACGCTAGAGGTGCTTATACATGCATGAACTTAACTGGATCCAAGATTTATCTCGGTCGACAATATTGTCGACCAAAGGGACTTCTTGGGTCAGTTATTTGGAAAAAAATTGACGCTAGAGGTGCTTATACATGCGTGAACTTAACTGGATCCAAGATTTATCTCAGTCGACAATATTGTCGACCGAAGGGACTTCTAGGGTCGGTTATTTGGAAAAAACCGACGCTAGAGGTGCTTATACATGCGTGAACTGAACTGGATCCAAGATTTATCTCGGTCGACAATATTGTCGACCGAAGGGACTTCTAGGGTCGGTTATTTGGAAAAAACTTACGCTAGAGGTTCTTATACATGCGTGAACTTAACTGGATCCAAGATTTATCTCGGTCGATAATATTGTCGACTGAAGGGACTTGTAGGGTCAGTTATTTGGAAAAAACCGACGCTAGAGGTGCTTATACATGCGTGAACTTAACTGGATCCAAGATTTCTCTCAGTCGACAATATTGTCGACCGAAGGGACTTCTAGGGTCGATTATTTGGAAAAAACTGACGCTAGAGGTTCTTATACATGCGTGAAGGCAAACTGGATTCAAGATGTCTAATTACCCACGTTTTTTGTAGACATATAAGGTCGGTTATTTGGAAAAACCGACCCTATAGATCCAGGCGCGAAGCCAAAATCAAGCAAATTTTTGCCGTTGGAAACTGTAATTGGCTTTATAATCCAATTGTCTATAAGGTCGCTTATTTTATGAAAACCGACCCTATAGAGATACACTACAAGGTCGGTTATTTTAAGAAAAGTGACCCAAGAGGTCTTAAGTGGTGCCTGCGTTTTTTATAGACATATAAGGTCGGTTATTTGGAAAATCGACCCTATAGAGTTACACTACAAGGTCGGTTTTCTTAAGAAAACTGACCCAAGAGGTCTTAAGTGGTGCCCACATTTTTTTTAGACATATAAGGTCGGTTATTTGGAAAAACCGACCCTACAGGTAGTGACGTTATAACCCATTTCTGTACTAGTGAAATGTATTGCAAGGGACTTTTTGTGAAAAGAAATGTGTCATGGCTCCTCCCGAGTGTATTTTTGTTGGAATATATCAACACTTATTTGGTCACCGCGCGTTGGACGACGTCGCTATGCGAGGGCACTGAGCTACTGCACGTGACGTGGGCACCGATGACGATTATATTTATCTCCCACCTACCTCTGATTAATTATTGCACCTACCCTTGTGTCGTTGATGGTGGGGGTTCTCTGCTCGTCTCATTGCCCCACACCATAGTATCCAGATCCGACTTCCATAGTGTCTCTCGAACGCGAATGTAAGGCGACTAGAAAGGTCTGGTGGTAACTTCAAGTCTGATTCAACTTATCGACTTTTGTTGGACTTGGCCAGACCGGCAGTGGCTGCCCTTTTTTCAGCAGCCACGCCCATAGCAGCAAGGGATTAGGTCACGAGCGTGCTCGAAGCATCCCTGGTGCCTAGCCATCCAGGTCTCAGCACGTTGAGGATCGATATGATAGAGATCAGCATCAATCCCCAGAGGCGACAACCCATACATGATTCCCTATAGTCTTGTGTTAAGCAGGCTTGGCATTAGTCAACCCAGCAAGAAGGACTACCCTGCTGGCCGCCATACACGGGAGGGTTCCCTCCATGTCTCAGTTCTGCTCTCTTTAATGGAAAAATTCAGTTCTCCCACACTGGCAACGACACATTATGACTATCTTGCTACGTCACAGGTGAAAAGTTGTGAGGTTGTTCATGTGGTCCCTTTCCGTGTGGGGCCTACATCCTGCATGGTTACACCTACTACACAAGTTTCATGTCCTTTTAGGAGCCTCCATACATGCCGCAGAAAACCGTTAACAGCTAACAATTTTGCTAATCATCTTCGGGTTGTTCATTTATCTTCACTGAGTCGTGTTGATGGAATCCGTAAGGCGTTGGAGTATGTTGATGTTTGGAGGGCTTGGTGTTTGCTCTTTGTTCTTCCAAGCATTGGATGTGTGGTGTATGCCTTGGCATCCTGCCATGGTCTAAAGCATATCCTCATCAAGCTTCTGATGGCTCTGATGTTACTACCACTCTACCTTGATAGCCTGGTGAGGCATCACTCGATGTGATAGTTGGTTTGCCTGCTCCCATCAATTCTGGCTTTCCAGATTCTGTTCCTTGCACCCTGTCAACTTGTCAGCGTATTGAGCCACCGCCTCTTCCTGTTGACCAACTATAGCTCGACACAGATCTTCTAGATTCTGTCTTCCACATGGGTGTCCCTACCGTAAAGAGCATCCCTCTTCTTTATCGTTTGCCCTTTGTCGACACTCTCCATGCTTCCAGGTGACTTCTTGCCCACGCTCTATTGATGTATGGATTCGTCTTTTGTTTCTTCCAGCATATGTTCTATATCACTTCTCCCCTAAGTCTACTCAAGAACAGTCTTCTCAAAAATGATCTCTCTACAACAACTTATGATCCTTAAGGCTTTAGAGACTTGGAATTCGGGACCTAAAGGCATTCAACAACTCTTGGCTCATATTTTGGCTCATTGTTGTCCTATTAGGTGAGAACATTCTTCTGAAGCTTGTATTTTACGTGCCAAGTCTAAGATCAAAGATAGCCAATTTTCTACCGTGTGTTCTATCTTCTAGTGGTGTTGCCCCCAAAAAAACTACTACTCATTCAGATCTTGAAACTAAACACCCTCAACCTCCATTGCCTTTGGTACAACCTCAGTCTGAAATTTCTAGCTCTCCATTTGTTGCTTCTTGCTCCATGGTTGAAGAAGCCATTTGATCATTCAAGAAAGGGATCACTTGCGCACATGATGGCCTATGAGCACAACATCTTATTGATTATATGTGTGGGGATGTCTCTGTGGTGAAAGATGATTTTTTTAATGCAGTTTCAACTATGGTGAATCTTTGGCTCACTGGTCGTTGTCCAGTTTCCCTAGCTCCCTACATTGCCAGTGCTCCATTGACTCATCTTCTCACACTATACAATGGCATTCAACCTATTTCTATGGGTACTATTTGGCGGCGCCTTGTATCCAAAGTTGCGGCAAAGGGTGTAAGTTCTGATGTCGTCCCTTATCTTAAGGATCGTCAGTGTGGTGTTGGCATTTCTGGTGGTACTGATGCTCTTCTGCATGCTATCATTTGACTTATTATGAACAACAACACCACACTAAGGTCACCATGGCTCTTGTTGACTTCAACAATGCCTTCAACATGGTTGATAGATCTACCATATTCTAAGAGGTTCATCTTCATTGCCCTTCTATTGCATGATGGGTTGATTTTTGCTACAACTCTCCATCTACTCTCTATATGGATCATGGCGAGCCTCTTTTTTATTCTGTCAGGGTACAAGGTGACCCATTGGCCCCCCTTCTTTTTTCCCTGGGACTCCACCCTCTTATTTTACAGGTAAAGGATGCATGTCAACTTTACCTCCTTTCTTTCTACCTTGATGATGGTACCCTCGTTGGGGACACAGAGGTTGTTTCGAAGGCTCTATCCCTCATTCAGGAGTGATGTACGATGTATGGTCCTCATCTCAATACTAAGAAGATAGAGATTTTTTGGCCATCTGATGACCCTAGACGAGGCTCGAATGTGGGCTTGTTTCCTACTGACATCTCTCGTCCAGAGTGTGGAGTGAAGATTCTAGGTGGCCCAGTTTCTACAGATGCATCCTTGACAAAGGAACTTCTCCAAAAATGTGTGATGAAGACCCTTGATATGATGGATCGCATGTCCTCACTCCAAGACACACAATGTGCTCTTCTTCTTCTTAGGTCTTGTGTTGGGATGCCCAAACTATTGTTTGGTCTTCGTACAACACCTCCTTCTATCACACATGTGTTTGATATTTTTTATCACGGTCTTCGTCATTGTCTGGAGTGTATTGTGGTTGGTGAGGGCCCATGTTTTGGTGACCTTCCAATGGTGTTTGTCTACACTTCCTATGCATATAGTGGGATTGGGGATCAAGTCCTCTCATGATGTCAGTAAATTTGCTTTTGTTGCCTCTGATATACACACTACAGATCTCCAAGACCATATGTTGTGCGAGGTCACATGCGTGCCTACAGGGCTCCCCTTTGTCTAAGCGCATGCTAGCATATGCAATATCTTTCCATCTTTTTGTTTTTATATGTTGACAAGTACGCCTTCTGCCACCCCAAAGACCTAGTCTATTTTGACAGACACTTACTACAAAATGCTCATCCAGCAAATCATGGCAAGAGACCTATCCTTACGGTAGGAGGCTATTCTCACTTCTTTACAAGCCGATCACACACAAGATTTCTTGAGGGTTGTTCCTATTGATGGCCTTGGTCTATCTATGTTACCCATTGAGTATCGAGATATCCTTCGGTATCGGCTTATGATTCCCTTGTATCTAGGTGATGAACATTGTCCAATTTGCAACATCACAGATCTTGATGCCTTTGGTGATCATGCAGTGTACTGCTGCTTGCGGCCTGGTTATAAGTTTCATCATGATGTTGTTCGGGATGCTCTCTTCAACATTGTCTCTCGAGCTGAGTTAAAGGTTTTGAAAGAAACTCCTTTGGCCTTTCTTGGCACTCAATTTGATGGTTTTCATTTGTTGCGACCTGCAAACATTCTTTTATTTCACTGGATGAATGGAAAACATGTCTGTGTTGACCTAACAGGAGTTTCTCCCTTGACATGTATCCTTTCAAAAAACTTTAAAGCAGGGCAGGCAACGTCCAAGGCAGCAATACAAAAAGTTCATAAACATGGAGCAACATGTGAGGCCAATCAACATCATTTTCTACCTTTCGCCTTGACACCTTTGGGGTGCTTGCCGACGATGTAGTTTCTCTTCTTTGATGCCTTCAACATATAATAAATAGGAATCTTATGACACCTTCATCTACATGTAATGATTTTATTTTTGGGTCCTTGGGATTTGCCATCCAAACAGGATTGGCAACCCAGTTTGTTGCTCGCGCTTCTGTGAGAGCTTTTATGTAATCTTTTGAGAAATTATATGAAGAGTTTTATGTCTTCTATTTAAAAAGGACATGTGTTAGTCAAATTGCTGTTGAGAGTCATTATAATTCAATCGAAGTCATTCATGAGGGGATATTGACATGACAATTGTCACCAGACTCATACAAGTCTCTTTTGTGATCATTATAAGGCTAACATGTCTTTGTCTTATTAGGCACATTGCTCCTTGGCAACAGATTGTGTAGACCACCACCCCCAACACCAATTGATAAAAATGGACGGTGGCTTCCGCAAGCACCCAACTGAGTGTTCTTCAATTCTCCCCAAACTCATACACAACTCATTTATGAACAACTATGAGGACAATGTGTACATGCATGTCTCTGATTAAAGCATTTTTAAGGACTTGTTATGAGAGGACAGTGTCATAATATGAGACTTAACACCTACCAAATGCATTTTTGGAGACTTGATGTGAGTGGACATTGTCATGTTATGGGCCTTGGTTCCTAAACGAACTTTTATATACTTTTTATGAGAGGACATTGTCATGATATAGACCCCAACTCCATCCAAATACATTTTTAGGGACTTTCTATGTGAGGACATTATCAATATATGGATCATAGCTCCTTCGTAATACATTTCCATGGACTTGTTTTGAGAGGACAGTATCATGATATGGGTCATGAATCCTCTCAAATATACTTCTATGCACTTTCTATGGATGATATTTGTCATGTTATGGGCCTTGTAACCTCCCAATATATGTTGAGGGACTTTCTAGGAGAGGATATTGTCATGATATGGACCCTTTCTCCTCCCCAAAGTATATTCAGGGACTTGTTGTGAGAGCACATCATCATGATATATGCCTTGGTTCCTCATAAATTTATTTTTACGGACTTGTTGTGAGAAGACAATGTCATGGCATTAGTTGTGGATCCTCCCAAATGTATTTCTAGGGACTTGTTGTGAGAGGATATTGTCATGATATGGGATATTGCTCCCCCTAAATTCATTTTGAAGGACTTGTTGTGAAAGGACATCATCATGATGTGGGCCATGGATCCTCACAAATTTGTTTTGAGGAACATGTTGTGAGAGGACATTATCATGATATGAGTCATGGATCCTCCAAAATATATTTCTATGGACTTGTTATGATAGGACATTGTCATGATATGGAATGTGGATCCTCCTAAATACATTTCTAATGACTTGTTGGGAGAGGACATTGTCATGATATTGGAGGTGGCTCCTCTCAAATGCATTTTCAAATACTTGATGTGAGAGGATGCCATAATGATATGGGCCTTGGTTCCTCCCAAAAACATATTCAACAACATATTGTGAGATGACACCATCATGATATGGGCCCTGGCTCCTCAGAAATTTATTTTCAGGGACTTACTGTGAGAGCACACTATCATGAAATTGGTCACATATCCTCCCAAATGCAATTACAATGACTTGTTGGGAGAGGACATTGTCATGATATTGGAGGTGGCTCCTCTCAAATGCATTTTCAAATACTTGATGTGAGAGGATGCCATAGTGATATGGGCCCCGGTTCCTCCCAAAAACATATTCAGTGACATGTTGTGAGACGACACCATCATGATATGGGCCCTGACTCCTCAGAAATTTATTTTCAGGGACTTACCGTGAGAGCACAGTATCATGATATTGGTCACATATCCTCCCAAATGCAATTACAATGACATGTTGGGAGAGCACATTGTCATGATATTGGAGGTACGTGGCTCCTCTCAAATGTATTTTCAAATACTTGATGTGAGAGGATGCTATAATGATATGGGCCATGGTTCCTCCCAAAAACATATTCAGTGACATGTTGTGAGATGACACCATCATGATATGGGCCCTGGCTCCTTAGAAATTTATTTTCATGGACTTACTGTGAGAGCACACTTTCATGATATTGGTCACATATCCTCCCAAATGCAATTACAATGACATGTTGGGAGAGGACATTGTCATGATATTAGAGGTGGCTCCTCTTAAATGAATTTTCAAAGACTTGATGTGAGAGGATGCCATAATGATATTGGCCCTGTTTCCTCCCAAAAACATATTCAGTGACACGTTGTGAGACGACACCATCATGATATGGGCCCTGGCTCCTCAGAAATTTATTTTTAGGGACTTACTATGAGAGCACACTATCATGATATTGGTCACATATCCTCCCAAATGCAATTACAATGACATGTTGGGAGAGGACATTGTCATGATATTGGCCTTGTTTCATTTGTGGTGGTATGTTCTACTTCTGGACGTGACACTTTGTTTTGGTCTGGTCGGGACACTGTGTTTTATGCAGTCGCGATGTTGTCTTGTGAGCGTGGATTGCGACGTTGTGTTGTGAGGGTGGGTCGTGACATTGTGTTGTGAGGGTGGGTTGCGACTTACTATGAGATAACATTATCATCATATGTCCCATGGCACCTCCCAAATGTATTTTAAAGGACTTGGGATGGTTTTGGTTGTGTTAGTTGGCCTTGTTTCAGTCGTGATGGTCCATTCTGCTTTTGGACGTGACACTCTGTTTTGGTCTGGTCACGACGCTGCATTTGTTATGGTCATGATGTTGTCCTCTGAGGGGCTTATTATGAAAGGAATATGTCAATATGGCATTGTGCTATGACGTCGCGACACTGTGTTTGTGAGAGGAGATTGTCATGATATGGGCCAAACTTCGCCCAAATGCATTTTTTGGGATTTATTATGAGAGGACTCTGTCAATATATCAGCCCTGGCTCCTCCGTAATGCATTTGAAGGTAGATGTTGTGAAAAGACATTATCGTGATTTGGGTCATGTCACCTCCCAAATGCATTTTTAGGGACTTGATGTGAGATAAAATTTGTCTTGAAATGGGCCATGAAACCTCCCAAATGCATTTTATGGACTTGTTGTGAGAGGACGTTGTCATGATATGGGACTTGACACCTCTCAAATACATTTTAAGGACTTATTGTGAGATGACATTGTCATCATATGTGTCATGGCCTCTTCCAAATGTGTTTTCAAGGACTTGGGATGGTTTTGGTTGTGATTGTTGGCCTTGTTTCAATTGTGATGGTCCATTAAGCTTCTGGAAGTGACACTTCATTTTGATCTGATTGTGACACTGCATTTCTTTCGATCACGACGCTATTCTGTGAGGGTGGGTCACGACGTTGTGTTGTGGGTTGGTCACGAAGATTATGTATAACACTGGCTGTGACGCCTTGCTTTAACACTATTATATCACATTCTATCGCGGTCGCAACGTGCGTCGTGGAGGCAGTTGCAATGTTGTGTTGTGAGATCTAGTTTCCTTCTTGTTGTTAATCACTTTCAAATGAAGCATAATAATCCAAAACCAACTTTTAAACCCTCAAACCTTACTCTCAGCTTTAGGAACATAGCTCACATTAACATATATCTAGTACCCCCATCTCCCTGAGGATTGACCCTACTCTTTCCACTTGCCTATACTACAACACGACCCCGTGCTCATATGGGCATGTGTGATGAGTTAAACCAGTGTTTCGTACTAGGTCCATATATAAATTTTGAAAGATCCATCGTGTTTGTTGTTTGCGGGGTTGCATCTATTCAAACTCTAATTTAGTAGTGTGTAACACTATAGGCAGAAACGCATCAGTGCTCATTTTAGGGTTTGATATGGGACCTAACATCTCCCAATTGCATTTTGAAGGACTTACTGTGAGATGACATTGTGATCATATGCTCCATGACACCTCCCAAATGTATTTTCAAGGACTTGGCATGAGAGGACGATGCCATATATCGGCCCAAACTTCACTGAAGTACATTTTCAAGGACTTGTTATGAGAGGACATTGTCAATATACGGGCCCTGGCTCCTCCTTAATGCATTTGAAAGGACATGTTGTGAAAGGACATTATCATGATCTGGATCATGGCACCTCCCAATTGCATTTTTGAAGAGTTTATGTGAGATAACATTTGTAAAGATATGGACTCTGACACCTCTAAGATGCATTTTCATGGACTTGTCGTGAGAGGACGTTGTCATGATATGGGACCTAACACCTCCCAAATGCATTTTTAAGGACTTACTGTGAGATAACATTGTCATCATATGCGCCATGGCACCTCCCAAATGTATTTTCAAGGACTTGGCGTGAGAGGACATTGTCATGACATGGGCCCAAACTTCATCGAAATGTATTTGTAGGGACTTATTATGAGATGACACTGCCAATATATAGGCCATGTATCCTCCTTAATTCATTTGAAGGGACATGTTGTGAAAGGACACTAACACGATATGGGTCGTGGCACCTCCCAAATGCATTTTTAAGGACTTGATGTGAGATAACATTTGTCATGATATTGGCTCTGACACCTCCCAAATGCATTTTGATGGCCTTGTTATGAGAGGAAGTTGTCATGATATGGGACCTGACACCACCTAAATGCATTTTTAAGGACTTACTATGAGATGAAATTGTCATCATATGTGCGATGGCACCTCCCAAATGTATTTTTAAGAACTTGGCATGAGACGATATTTGTCTTGAAATGGTCCCTGACATCTCCCAAAAGCATTTAGAGGGACATGTTGTGAAAGGACACTATCATGATATGGGGTGTTGGGTCTTGTTTTGGTCAAGATTGTCATTTCTCTTGTGTTTTGGGTCAATAAAGAAGTGCACCATCTGTGTTTGAGGTCGAGACAGTTGGTGTGTTTTGGTTGTGATGGTTGGCCTTGTTTCATTTGTGATGGTCCGTTCTGCTTATGGACGTGACACTGTATTTGATGCGGTCACGACGTTGTGCTGTGAAGTTGGGTCATGACGTTGTGTTGTGGGTTGGTTGTGAAGCCTATGTCTAACATTGGCCATGACACCTTGCCTTAACGTTGTTGTATCACGTTCTATCACGGTCACAACGTGCATTGTGGAGACAGTCATGATGTTGCATTGTGAGATATGAGTCATGACACCTCCCAAATGCATTTTTAGGGATTTGATGTGAGGTTACATTTGTCTTGAAATGGGCCCTGACACCTCCCAAATGCATTTGTAGGGACATGTTGTGAAAGGACACTATCATGATATGGGTCGTGGAACCTCCCAAATGCATTTTTAGGGACATGATGTGAGATAACATTTTTCTTGAAATGGGCCCTGACACCTCCCAAATACATTTTCATGGACTTTTTGTGAGAGGACGTTGTCCTGATATGGGGACCTGACACCTCCCAAATGCATTTTAAGGACTTATTGTGAGATGAAATTATCATCATATGTGCCATGAAACCTCCCAAATGTATATTCAAGGACCTGGAATGGTTTTGGTTGTGATGGTTGGCCTTGTTTCAGTCGTGATGGTCCGTTCTGAATCTGGATGTGGCACTTCATTTTGATCTGGTTGCGACACTACGTTTGTTGCGGTTGCAATGTTGTGCTGTGAGGGTGGGTCGCAATGTTGTGTTGTGGGTTGGTTGTGAATCCTATGAGAAAAGGGGAAGTTTTGATACTATTTTGGATCAAATCAGAGGAGGGACATAATCTTGACATGTGATAGAAGATTCACCATTAAAGTCTATGCAAAAAAAACTAAACTTACTTGATTTCATCATATCTCGAACAGAGAAACACTAGATCAACAATTCCACCAGTTTCTCCTCTTAAACCCTAACTCTCCCTCTCTCTCTCTAGAATTTCATTTATCTGGATTGAATCATGAATTATGAGAGCTACTAGTGTGTTAGGTTGACCATATAGAGCAATTGAGCTTCTTGGGTCAATTGCACATTGACCCCTCACTATACTTTCTCTTACTTCAGCTGAATTTTCTATCATACAAATATTACTATAATACGTCTACTGAATAGCTAATAGATCCTACAAAAATTATAAAAATTTTACATGTTGCTTATTATTGAGTTTTATATCTCCAGTAAAAATTTCATGTCATTTGGAGTTAAAAATAAATAAATAAAAATCAAATACTACACTGCTATATTGCAGTCAGCAGCATGGTCGGTCGAGTTTGTCCTTCAAAAAACTCAATTATGTTCAAACATTATATTGTGTTATGTAGAAGTAAAAAACTGATCAAAACACTAATGGTATAAATATTTGATATTTACATTAACAATAGTTAGAAATAATAAAAAATATGTGAGTTTTACTACTAAACATGTTACAAAATGATAAAAATATTTTGATTACCGGTCTCAGTCTGGTCCTATTCTGAAATGTTCTCATCTCGGTTCGGTCACATTTTACATAATATGAACTCAAATAATTGTCTTATTTCAATAATTGTCCCATTGAAATATACCCATACTTAATATTTTCTATAAATGAGAAAAAAATAAACAAATTAAATTTAAAAATGATTAGACCAAGTGCATACATGAATCTGCATTGTAGGATATAATTCAAACAAGAAAAACCCACTAGCCCGTCACGTAGAATGGGTATTACCGGTTATGGTAGGTAGCAGGGGGTTTATTAGAATTTTTCAAACTAGTGGGGGGTTTCTGAAATTTACAGAAGATGAGGGGGTTTTAAGGAAAAAACTCTAACAAAAAATCAAAGAATCGAACTCACTATCCCCACTCATTCGAGTCGTGTGATTACCCACGAACCCTTGCCCCTGACTCTTCCTTCTCTGCCCCGCTCCTGCTCCCACCCTCGCCCCCCTTTCTAACCTCGCTTCCTCCACCCCCCTCCGATTTAGACCCCGTGTCCTCTGTTCCACCACCTCACTTCCGGATGTACGACCTACACTCAAAATTTGATTCCTCTGCCAGCCTTCCTGCTCGCCTTCCTCTTCCAGCCTTCCGGATCGCCTTCCTCCGAGGGCCACTGAGGGGGATGTCGACCTCCAGATCGCCAACGATAAAATCTGCCTCTACATGCATGACTTCAATGAGCAGCGTCGTCATTTATCATAATGTTGAAATCAAAGAGCAAAGAAGAACCCACCGCTAGCGAGGGTGGCGACCTTGATAAGCAGTTGTGGTTAGCCCAAGACGCCTCTGCAACCCTGTACATCACAAGAGATATCCTCCAGGCATGGGAATGAAGTGGTAGGAAGTATGGGAATTCTTTTTCTGCTGGCTTTCTATCAAGGCTTTTCGATCTAGCATTTGTTAGAAACTGCTCGTCTCCAATTAGCCCCTCTTTTTTAGAACTCTGTCTAATGGGATTTCCTTTTTGCTTCTTTTCAATGTCTTCTGGAATTGCCTAGCTGCCGACACCAACGATGGCATGAGGACCAACTGTCAAACATCATGGGTTGCAGGAGAACAACAGATCGAATCTTTCTATGTGCCATGCCAGAGCCGACAAAGGAGGTGCCAATGAGTCTGCATATCATATCCAGTACGTGTAGTCGTACTTGTCTATGGAATTTGGTATGATTGGAATGTCAAATAAGTGATTATTCATGTGAGACTAATTGGAATGTTGTGTTATTGTATTCGTGTCCAATTAGTATGTGAAGGTTGGTTCAAGCAGCTGGAAAGGTTAGGCCAGGCAGGACATCTTCGTCAATACTTGTAGGTAACCCCTTATACTTGGTAAGAATTACTAGCTTACTTATACAATTACACTTTTCATGGTTCATTTTTTGATACAATAACTAAGTCATCACTACACCATGCTTTTGCTTCCCATTATTGTACACAACTGTGTTCATCACATCACCTTAAAAAAGATATTACAAATCAGGACAAGTACCAAAATGGTGGGTCTGAAGCTGAAGTTAACTGTTTATACATATTAGAATGTTGTTAATTAATATGATCACATTCATATTAGAAGTAAACTTATTCCATGGGTTTTTTTATTAACTTTTGCTAGCTGGAGAGCAGGGGCATCGTAGTCACACTTCTCATGCACATGATATGCAAGTATGTGAAATCTCTTTATACCAATCTAGCTCATCAGTTCACGTATGTAATTTAGTTACGTATAGAAACCACCATTTGTATCTAGTGGTGAGAAATACTTAGTGCTTTATAATGGTCATTCATAATCTTGATTAGCACACTATTAAACAATTTCTTTTTTTGCATGATCAAGCCTAGGAATACTTTCTGTAGTAATTTGTAGCCTAGTATGCATTAGGTAAACTACACAACGTCAAATTTTTTTGTAATTACATAATGGTGATTGAAATCCAAATGAAACCTTCCTCCTTCATGTTATCACCTTGTGCCATCATCATTCATAGGTTCTCATATAACCAAATTAAAAGGGCTCAATGTATATCCTTCTAGGGAAGGCAGTGTAGCCTTCACTGTGATACAATTATAGATACAACAAAAAGATAAAAGATGTCACAACTATATACTCTATAGTTTACCCATACTTGTCAAGGCGGCAAGGAGACACGGCGTTCAAGCTGAGAGCCTTGTGACTAGGCGTTGCCTAGGCGACCTATTAAATTAATAATTTTAGAGATATATATGTATTTTTATATTAATGTTTTAACGGTTTTAGTTGTTTAAAATGTATGATATATGTGCTAAACAGTCCTAAACCATCTATAAACATAATCAAAATAGTTTCTATGAAACTATATAAAAAACAAGTACGAGAATAATTTCACAAATTGTATATTAGTAATGAAAAGTAATTTGTTGAAATAAGAAAAAAAATGTCACATACCTTATGATCTTCACATAGTAATAATATTAAAGAGATAAACATTTAAAGAAGATTAGAGATAACATACCTTACATTCTGAATCTTCAATAAACTTACGATATTGCAAAAAGTGAAGATAATTCAGTCTTTACCCTATATCCTCAAGTGCACTCATGCAAAAGTAATTGTTTCTAAGACAAAAATGGTGACTACATAAAAAATACAAAGCCAACAATAGCACCATAAAGACATTGTTGTTTAAAGTCATCATTACAAATTAAAAGTACGAACACTTAACAAGATAAATAAAGATATGGATCAAGCATCATCAACTAGGTGAGAACTTGGTCCAAGACCATCATCTTCGGCTCCATAATCTTCATAATCATCATTCTCAATGAACTCATCCCACTCTTCCTCCTCATGGATAGATGGTGGTGGTGTTTCCTTAGCATGCCCACGCCCACGCCCATGCCCACATGCATGTGATTGTGAAGTGCTTGGCTACACTTAAGAAGTTGCCCTCCTAGGCCTCCTTACATCATAAACATCAGAAGCTCCTAAAACTTCATCAATAACCCTTAATGTAACACAAGGCACTACCTCAGGCTCCACATAAATTCCTATCATCCACTCACTTGACCAATTAAGCACAGAAAGAGCAATAGGATCAAAATCCTTCTCCATGTTCCCCAACCTCCTATCCTTGAACCTTTGATCAAGATGTATATTGTATTGAATGTAAACAAGCTTCATCAATCTCTCAGCTTCTAATTTACTTCTCCTCTTTGTATGGATCTAAAGATTATAAAAGAGTTGAATGAATATTTATTGACTTATGCAGTTATACTAGGCAATAAAAATAAAATTAATTTACAAAAAGGACTTACAAAGTAAAAGGCACTCCAATTACTCTCACAAGATGATGAAGTGCAACATATACCCATAATATGTCTTGATAATGTTTGCAATGTTGGGGTGGTACCCCCATAGCTATCCCACCACTCCACTGCCATTAAGGATATGTAATCAATTACCAAAATATTTATATTTATATAATACTATAAGCCTATAACTAATATCAGAAAATGGCTTACATGGAGTTTTTTGGTCTCTTTGCCTGATAGCCATATCCTTCCCAAATAGGCCACGAGCGTTCTTGTATTCCTCTAGCTCCCGAGAAATTGTATCTTGCTCTTTACCATCACTAACCATCCGTTCAATACATTCAATGAGGTCAATCTCATATTTCCTAGCTGCAACCCTATTTGTTTGCCTCATATCATAATAATAGACAGGATTTAAATAAAGACCGACACCATATAAGGGACGCTTCATCTGCTTACCCTAACGGTAATCAAGAATATCCAAGATAGGCTTGTATTCATTTTCCCTCTGGCCAAAATTTTCAATAATCTTCTCTTTGTCCATCTCAAAAGCACGACCTACATACCCCATAGGTGGCTTCTCATCGACATCAACCAATCTCAACACAACCACAAGAGGTTGGGTTGCCCTCAAATAGTTCTCCACCTTCTCCCAAAATGATTTTTCCATAACAGTATTGAAAATAAGATCTCCATCTGTGGTTTTTGCCCAAGAACTGTTAGTCCATATGTCAGAAACAAAGAGCTTAGTCAAAGAAGGACGATGCTTCAACAAGCTAGATAAAGCTAAGAAATGTGTAGCAAACCATGTCACCCCACTCCTTACAAGCTCTTGGTGATTGTCACTACCTTTCACGAAAGCATCATGCAGACGAGTGTGTTGATAAATAAAAGTAGTGACCTTTCTTGCCCTTGTAAGAAACCCTAAAAAATGTCCAATTTAGAGATGTCCTCCAACATAATATCCAAGCAATGTGCAGCACAAGGAGTCCAAAATAATTTCTTCCTCTTCTCAATCAACATCTTCCGGGCCAACACCATGTTGGATGCATTGTCAGTGACAACTTGCACCACATTTTCCTCCCCAAACTTCTCAACAACTTCATCTATCAAGTTGAACAGTAACTCCCATGTGTATTCATCAGATGTAACATCCTTAGCATAGATAAAGAATGAACCCTCAGGAGTATTTATAAGAAAATTTACCAAACTACGCTGACGTTTATCTGTCTATCCATCACACATTATCGTGCAACCATAAGATCTCCAATGCTTCTCATGAACCACCTGCATCTCCTTACATCTCTCAAACTTCCTTTCAAGTAAAGGCAACCTCAATTGATGATAAGAAGGTGGAATGAATCCCTTACCAGCTTGGATAATTGCCTCAAACATAACATCAAAGCTATTGTGGTTTGCGGCATTAAAGGGAATACCAGCTTCATAAAACCATTGGGATATGCAGTCATAAGCAACCTGTGTAGCTTCTTTTGTGTAGGTATCACCTATTGTAGTTTGTGAAGCACTACAGTTTGCTTTCCTTTGTGCAACAACGCCCCATGCACTAAGAGTGGTGAAAGAATCCATTGGTCCTTTTCCAGAAGGATATTTGCAGACAGGTGGCCTATTTGTAGAACTAGTTGTGGTTCGAGACCTTTGGGTAGAAGATGGAACAACCACAACATCACCCTCCTCATTAACAACATTAGGAGTGTTGGACTCATTCTGACTATACTGTTAATCAAGATCCACCTTCCTCTTCTTATTGCAGTTCTTATAGTCAACCAACTCCTTAGCAATTGTAGTCATTGTTTTAGGACACTTGATGCAATCCCAAAATCCTCCAATCAAGTGCTCCTTCAATCTCTTGATGCCCCCACTACTGATGTGACCGCACAATGCACATTTAACCTTGTTCTTATCACCTACATTTTGCCAAAAGGAATACTTCCACCCTGGGTCTGTGGATTTTCCCCTCAATTTTGGGTCATTCATTGCATCTACAAAATGAGGGTCAATCTCCCCAGGTCTTTGAGATTGAGGGGTGGAAGTAGGAACACCAATATCACCAAGAATCAGAGTCCATCACTATGGATCTACAAAAAATAGAACCAAAAAACAAAATAGAAAATTGTAATTAAGTTCCACTTGTTGGGAGATGCCTCACATGGACGTGTAGCACAAGATAGCAAACGTGGGTGCCAAACAGTAAACATTACAGCAGGAGAAAACACACTTGGGTCTTAGTGATGAAGAAGAGCATGGGAAGGAAGAAGAATATGATGTACATACAAAATTAAGGTGGCACCAGATCAATTAATATAAAGAAAAAAAATCTAGCATGACATTGATCCTAAAATTTGTCAGTAGTCAGTAGCAGCAGTTCTTTGCTGTAGTTGGGAGGGGGAAACAAGAAGGAGATGTAGAAGAAAGGCAATAGGGAAGGGATGGAGCTAGATCAGTAAGAAAAATAGGGAAGAAGTTTGTAAAAAAAATGTACTTGAAAATGTTAGCTGCTATTGGAGTGCGGCTACTGGAATTGCCGCTTTGTAATGCTCCCTTTGGGTGTTGGCCGCTTGGGGCAACTACCGCAACTCTTCTCAAGGTCGCAAGGCAGCAAGAAGCTCCACTTCTTCCTTGGCGCAAGGAAGAAGGTAGTTGGACAGAGTCCACACTACGTATGGGAGGGGGAAGAACAAGTGAGGGAGAAGAAAGGAAGATGGCGATGGAGAAGAAATGGAGAGGAGGAGAAGATGGAAGAAGAAATCACAAAAAAAGACTTACCAGTTACCGATGATCGCCGGCTTCAGCTTCTGGAGTTGGCGGCTTCCGCTGGTAGCTTTCGCTACACTTGGCGGCTTGGCGCAACTACCCTCAAGGCCGGGATGTAGGTTGGAGACCACCTACCTCGGCGTGAGGGAGTTGCTGACACATCTTCTCCTTGCTTCGTCCAGCTAGGGCAGTGCTAGCTTGGGGATCACAGGGGAGTCATGATCGGGGGTTTAGCAGGGAGGGGTTTGCGGGAGATGAATCGCAAGTGGAGAGGAATCACACATGGGTCGTGGGTATTTGTTTCTAAGTCGGACCTTAATCGAGTCCCACACAATGAACCGCGCCAAGGTGTGAAGCAGTCGCTCAAACGCCAAGGCAACCAAGGCGTTCACTTTTTTTCTTCTAAAACTAAGCGTCTCCCACATAGCGAGCCAATATAGCACTTCAACGCTTTGGCAGCTGACTAGGCGCGCGCTTTGACAAGTATGAGTTTACCTACAAGTAACCTTATCATATACATGAAGCCTCAAAGGAACATGTGTAAATGGTGCAAGTTGTAACCATATAACTATGAGTAGACTGTTTGAAGGACAAGCTTTTTCTCTTGATTCCGTTACAACAACTTCTTTGCAATTTTGAAGTATCCACTTCGGTGTTGAATATATTTAGGTGATTCCCTGATGATGATACATGTCATAGACTCATAGTTCTTATGTTATTGACTCTGCCAAGTCAAATCTCATGTTTCCTAATGCTTGTACACAATTTCTGTATTCTTCAAGTCAAATTTCACCTTTTTCTTATTCGTAGCTAATTTGTGCTGGTTGTTAACCTAAACACAACTCATATATATATTATTTTGATCTTTATCCTTGCTTTTCATTTTATATTTGACTATACTCACACGGACAGGGGACACTGCACAAACACAGACACGGCAATTTTCAAAAATATAGGACACAGACACAATGTTGGAGATGACATTCACACATACATATACACATACATATACATATACATATACATATACATATACATATACATATACATATACATATACATATACATATACATATACATATACATATACATATACATATACATATACATATACATATACATATACATATACATATACATATACATATACATATACATATACATATACATATACATATACATATACATATACATATACATATACATATACATATACATATACATATACATATACATATACATATACATATACATATACATATACATATACATATACATATACATATACATATACATATACATATACATATACATATACATATACATATACATATACATATACATATACATATACATATACATATACATATACATATACATATACATATACATATACATATACATATACATATACATATACATATACATATACATATACATATACATATACATATACATATACATATACATATACATATACATATACATATACATATACATATACATATACATATACATATACATATACATATACATATACATATACATATACATATACATATACATATACATATACATATACATATACATATACATATACATATACATATACATATACATATACATATACATATACATATACATATACATATACATATACATATACATATACATATACATATACATATACATATACATATACATATACATATACATATACATATACATATACATATACATATACATATACATATACATATACATATACATATACATATACATATACATATACATATACATATACATATACATATACATATACATATACATATACATATACATATACATATACATATACATATACATATACATATACATATACATATACATATACATATACATATACATATACATATACATATACATATACATATACATATACATATACATATACATATACATATACATATACATATACATATACATATACATATACATATACATATACATATACATATACATATACATATACATATACATATACATATACATATACATATACATATACATATACATATACATATACATATACATATACATATACATATACATATACATATACATATACATATACATATACATATACATATACATATACATATACATATACATATACATATACATATACATATACATATACATATACATATACATATACATATACATATACATATACATATACATATACATATACATATACATATACATATACATATACATATACATATACATATACATATACATATACATATACATATACATATACATATACATATACATATACATATACATATACATATACATATACATATACATATACATATACATATACATATACATATACATATACATATACATATACATATACATATACATATACATATACATATACATATACATATACATATACATATACATATACATATACATATACATATACATATACATATACATATACATATACATATACATATACATATACATATACATATACATATACATATACATATACATATACATATACATATACATATACATATACATATACATATACATATACATATACATATACATATACATATACATATACATATACATATACATATACATATACATATACATATACATATACATATACATATACATATACATATACATATACATATACATATACATATACATATACATATACATATACATATACATATACATATACATATACATATACATATACATATACATATACATATACATATACATATACATATACATATACATATACATATACATATACATATACATATACATATACATATACATATACATATACATATACATATACATATACATATACATATACATATACATATACATATACATATACATATACATATACATATACATATACATATACATATACATATACATATACATATACATATACATATACATATACATATACATATACATATACATATACATATACATATACATATACATATACATATACATATACATATACATATACATATACATATACATATACATATACATATACATATACATATACATATACATATACATATACATATACATATACATATACATATACATATACATATACATACATATATAATTATATATATACATAAATACATATAAATGTATAAGTATAATATAGTTGTATACTAGGAAGCACAGACACTTGCTTGGACACGAACACAGACACGGATATGGATACGGGACACAACAAATTTTGAAAATATAGGACACGGACACGGGATTTTTTTTATTTTTAATCATATTTAAATGGTTAAATATTTTAAAATAAGAATTTTCTACAAGATAGAGCATAATAAATAAAAATCTTAGTTCAAAATTGTAAAATCTAACAAATAAGTTCAAATAAGTAACACAATAAATTTACAATACAAGAAAGAAGAACTTCAATATTTAAATCATCAAACTCTCAAAATGTAACAGAGCTCAATGCACATTTAGTCTAAATACCATTAACAACACAAGCTTTCATAAATTCATGTGGCTATATTTAAGCAAAATAATTAACTTGATCAAGTAAAAATGTAGAGTAGAACACAGCTTAGATGCTTATTCCATTACAGCAACACCATAGCAAGGAAAGAAAATGTTGGCAAAATCAGGGATCCAGGACAGCAGCAACAAAAGAAAGGAGAAGAAAAAGTTAGTGAAATCAGGGATGAGCGCCAGCAGCCCCAAAAAAGTGAGAAGAAAATATTGATGAAATTAGGGATGAGTGACCACAGCATCAGAAAGGGGAGAAGAAGACGTTGGCTAAATCAGGGAGTTTCCAAACTGTGTTGTAGAGGGAACCCAAAAAATGAAATGTGAAATTGTTGGCATTCTCAAATCAACCGATTGAATAAGTGAAAAAAGGAAGAAGAAGAAGAAGAGACGTAGAAGATGATTAAATGAAGAAGTACAAGACTAACCTGATATGGGCTACCTGTGTTTTCTCTAGCTTTCCTGTGTCCAAGATGATGCCAGGGCGTCACAGCTGCTGCAAGGTGCTCCAAGGCACCGTTGCTGTTCCAAGGTCGCTGCTGCTCCAAGTTGCTCTGGAGCCACGAAGAGGGAGGTTGCTGATGTGTGTAGCAGCTACTAAAACTCCAGCCCTCAAGGGTAGGGGAAAGGAGCAGAAAGGAGGTCAAAAGGGAAGAAGTGGCTGGCGGCGTGGAGGCTGGAAGAAAGTTTTCCACTGCTCCATGCGGGACTGAAAGCTCTCTTGACGTCAATGGTCACCAAAGAGGGAAGAACATTGCTCCGTTGCTGCTTCTCCTAAACCCCAACCCTCTATGGTGACGGAAGTGAGTAGTGACTCAAGGGAGTCGGAAGGGACAGGGTCGGGGTGTGCGTGACCTTGAGGGAGAGCGAGCGGCTCATGAGCAGTGACTTTTATTGGGTCGGTTCTATTGATTTTTTTTCCAGTGGGCCACGTCCAAGACGTGTCCAAAGGAGTAAAACCGTGTCTAACTGCTTAAAAAAACACAAATGGACCCGACACGGCTGGGCCGTGTCCAATACGTTTCAGGCCATGTCCGTATCCAAAAAGTGTCCGACACGGCCACAAGGACCCTATAGAAGTGTTCGTGCTTTAGAGGTTGTATACATATATAGACAAATATATACTTATGATGTACATGTATGTATACATACGTATACATACACATAACATAGAGTTAATACATATAATGTCTATCTATGCAAATTTGTAAAACAACTGATTATGTGAGATTTAAAGAAATAAACTTAAAATAAATCTAAATCAAACCCAAAATTCACTTACAATATGAACACATACTTTATAAGAAAACGCTAGTATATTTCCATTATGAGATAATAAATGATCAATGTAGATTAATCTAGAATACATTTGCAATATCAAATCAAGTATGAATGAAGAATGATGAATATAATCAATTTGGATGTCAAATTCTTGGAATACTTATTATATAATGATGAATTATATATATAAATATGATGTACAATAGATAAATATGTAATAATCCTTAGGAAAAGGATGGGGAGGAGACATATGGTAGTGATGCTGGAATAAGAGGAGGGAGAGAGAAGATATATAATTTATATTTCTTTTACATAGGGTATTAGTTTGAGTTTTCCGTGTCCACGATGTGTCCAAGCCGTGTCCAAGTTGTCCAAGCCGTGTCCATGCCCTGTTCGGGCTTTAAAAAAAAGCGGACACTTCTGAGCCGTGTTTAAGCATGTCCATCTGTGTCCACACCGTGTCTGTGTCCGACACGTGTCTAGGACGGCCACAACTTTCCTAGGGAAGTGTCCATGCTTCCTAGCATAAAAGTATAAGTTTGTCTATATTCTGAGTATTATATTGGGGTTGACAGGGAGATACGAGTGTGAGAGACATCAATCAGAGGATCTAGACAGATGAAGGGGATAAGTAAGAGGCTAATGAGAGTTTGGTTCATTTTACATATGCTTCTATACATAGAGGCTCATCGCTCGTACGTGCATCCTTCATTGATGGTCACTGACCTAGCTTGTGGCTGTGCCAACTACACTACTTGCTTCATCATTCTATCTCCATACATAAATATTTCAACATTTTGCACATGTGCTCTTTGGTGATCGAAAGAAATTATCATTGTAGTTGCCTCAGACATCTTCTGAGTCGAGCTACAATTCAGCAAGACATGCCACAAAAGTTACTCGGGATCTATCCCAATGTGTAGGTTGCACCCTAATCATGTTCCATCTACTAGAAGCCACACTGGGCTCTCTTTCCCCATCCAGTGACTACAAGTTATGCATCATCGCAAGTAAGTCCTCAACACTACGACCAAGTCACTATGACTAGGTCCTAAACTACTTACTCTTATAGCCATGTACTCTGGTAGTGCTTGCCTACCTTGCTACAAAATATATATGAATTACCGTGTTGTTACGATAGAATATAGACTCAAGTGTAAAAAAGATTCACATGCGACCAATTTGTTGACTCATGGATGTTGGTGAGTCACTTGCCGTGGAAACCTGGAGGATATCCAAACATATGAGGCTCCATTTATAATTCCCCCATATCAGGATTTCAAGTAGGTGGGTATGTGACATAATAATTTTAACTTGTTTGGGAGGAAATTGAAAAGGAGAATGAGACGAGGGGTTGCCATTTTGAATAAGAAGAGAAAATACTTCTTACCCACCCCTAGCTCCCGTTGGTTCCTCTCTGTCTCTCTCACAATTTCCCACCCACCTCACTTCTATCTCTCTCTCAACTTGTTGAGATCCGTCTGTGGAGATTTTACATATGTATTTATGGGGTATATTTTTGGTGTCCTATTACATGTAACAAACAAGAACACCGACACTATATTAAAGGCTGGTGTGGATGTGGGAAGATGGAAAGTCTATAATTGTGACAGAGATGGAAGTTTGGAGGAGAGGGATCAAGTGAGGGGGATGGTTTTGTGGTGGAGGACCCAATGAATTCTCCGCTCCACCTGTGAATGTCTCATTTCATGCTATTAATTTGTATTTTGTATCTACAAATGGCCTTTTGGGTTAGCATGAAGATCATGAGATCAATGAAACCAGTTCAGTTTTTCAATTACCTTAAGTGGGTAAGTTTTTATTATTGATGATGATTGTATCTGTTGTATATTAATCAATAAATAAGTACAGAGGTGGGGTTAGTACGAGCTCCTTGGTGATGATTGTTTATTGATCCACGTTTGTTCTTACAAAAGCCATGGGTTTGTTTATTTGAATGTTGTTGTGGTATATTATTCTGCAGGGTAGAATTTAATGTATGAAACTTGTGACAGCCACAAGCCCAACAATGATTGTAGATAATGCTAGTAAATTGTTGTTGTTGAGATTATTTAACTCCCACATTTTTTGTATTAGATTTCAAGTATTTCTATTAAACAACATAAATTATTAGTCATTGGGACCATTGACAAACTCAAAACAACAACGAAGAATATAGTAAGGTACATCTCGGTTAGAATGATGTGCAAGTAAAATCCATCTGGAATTGTTGGCTAACACATGGGACTCCATTTACAATCCCGCAAGTGTACAAACCCACTTCCTGCAAAAGTGTTGCAAGTGTCAATTTACCATTTAGTTTACTAGTCTAGCTGCACAAGACATAAAATAATAGTTATAGTCACTAGAGACTATTGTTAGCTTTTAGTGCACCCATTATATGTTGTTAGCACATGAGACGGCTGTCTATTTTTAGCGCAACTATAGAATACATGCAACTACATAATACTGCTGTAAGCTTTGAGTATGATCATTTGACCATGAGACATGGTAATTTGTAAAAAGAGTTACTATATGCTTTGTACCTTTATCATTTACAGTACCAAGTTGACAATATAGGGAACATTCTAATTACTTAAAAATAATTGTATAATATATATCATTAGTTATTCTACGTAGAAATGGTAATATCTAGATCCTTCATTCCAACAAGTAGATGGACATAATATGTATCTCATTTGACGTTAGAATATGTACATTATTATTGTTTCAGGTGAGTTGGAAATTATAAATTGTGATGGAAGCAATGACCATAGTGGAGAAAACGGGCACATGGGGAATATTTGGTGGACAAATTCTCTCTGCAACAGGCCACAAAGGTATACAATTTGAAGTAAAACACTATCTCAGCTTCTACAACTCAAGAGGAGCGTACTAATAGAAGTCATGCAGTAAAGAAAAGGAGACAATATGTTTGTTATAGAGAACTTTGTTGTGCAAATATTTTCCAGGTAGGTAGAGGATTTCCTGCCATGTCATGTCCATCAACGTGCATACAAAAACACCGTAAAATGAATTTTCTACCTACCTTATAGTAAAAATGGGTTTCATGCTCGGGTTATCTTCAGGTTTAACTACACTGTGTTGCGTTGGGGATGGGTCATATGTATGTGTTGGATATTAGAAAAGTTGGCAAATTGATTATGTATGACATTACCTTTTATAAGAAATGAGATTGTTCTTTATGCAATTGCAATTCAGACCTTTTATAAATAGTTTATTTTTTCATGTTGAAAATGAGTTGTGACATGCATATGTACTTTTTTCTGATGTGGTGGTAGATATAAGATAGTTCTTGATGTCGTTTGTTCGTCATTACATACATGACGTGCATGCATGTCACATATAACCATCTTTTATGAAATGGGTGACATGTGTTGCTGTTATGTTTTTGGGGTAGGTGATGGTCAATGATGTCACTTATTGTCATGTCTTAGAATCTGGAAACTACCAATAGATGATGTTTATTCAGATAGGTGACATAGCACAAAGCCCACACTCTATAGGTGACATACATTTTTAAGGTGATAGGTGGCCATGTCACCCTTTTGCTTATACTTCACATGCTTGAATGTCACCTATTTCCTATTTTTTAGTAGTGATCGCCATTGCCAAACGTGAGCAATCTATTACGGAACAGGAACTAGGGAGGGAGCCGAGTTTCCTGGTGAACGGACAAAGCGTGGGCCAGGCATGGGTGTGTGTCGCGCCCCACCAGGCTACTACTCCTTTTGGTAAAAAGGTTCGATTGTTCGGGCAGCGATGGGACAAGGTCGGACAGGTTACAATCACTCATAGCTGTTGTTACCAAATGCAAGACCACTCACATCCTTGAATTTTTATTGTTTTTAGTCTTGAGGAACGTTCAACGACAACTTTTTCTCACCAGACAAAAATCTTACGGTGATCCATCTCACCGTATCGGATCGTTGACTCACCAGTCACGTTGCTAAACACTGCATATGTCTGGGCCACTAGGTGGTAGATAGGTCGGACCCTCGGCTAATCAAAAGGTAGATCTATACATTATTGTCAAAAAATAGCTTTATTTTGTAAATACCCTAACAATAATAAGAGTATCCAAATGAAGCAAAATTGCATATTATTTTAATTGAGAGGATGGGCCCTACACGTATATGGCTTTAGAATGGGATTTTGAGAATTCCAGTGAACTGTCATTTTACAGATGTGGATATATGTGTTGATATATGTCAAGATAATGATTAGTGAAATTTGTTGATTAATGAAAGAATGCATGTGAACCCTATGAACATGACTCAGATTACCAAATAATTTGATATCTCGTCTTACCACTATATGCATGGTTACATAAAATAGATCGAAGTAACTCTAATGCTGATAAAAACTGGACTTATCGTGTAATATGAACCAGGGTTAAGTGTTTGAGTTTGGATGACTCCAAATGTTTATTAACAATAATCAGGTCATAATAATATTATAGACTATGAATCTAATTTTATGTTGTTGGTATATTCCCCGGCCATGTTTGATTGAGTCGGATACTCCAATATGACAGGAAATATGAACTAAGATAGGTGGGATTACCCTCTTTGATGTTTGACTTGTCCAATTGGACTGGAAGCAAAATATGTTTGATAAAATATTTTCATCTAGAACTAAGTCATATTATTTTTTATTGTATAGGAACACTTTATTTTTTGAACTAGCATGTCTCATATGATTACTACTTTCATATTTTAGTAAATATGTTGTAAGAACCCAAACAATAACTAGATGTCCATTATGAAATTTTGATAATGATTTTGGCTAGAAGTGACTTCACATATTGTTCTTTTTGGGGTGATGGATGTTGTACATTGTGGCCCCCTTCCATATTGTTCTTGTTGGGGTGCGACATGTGTCCTTTTCCTTTCATTTTTCTTGTTGGGTTGATGAAATGGAATTATGAAGAATGCTTATTGGAAATATGAATTAAATACGTCTTATCACATAATCTTATTATAGAATCAAATACTACAACTGCTATGTTATCATCCTACCGAGATATATTTTTATGATGCCCAATTATGCTTTCAATTTCAGTAGTTGTGTCCTTAATGGACACCACCTATTCAGTACATTTGTGCAAAACTTTCCCCTATTATATTGATGTCAGGCTCAAATATAGTATGGAATCAAGAATGGTGATACTTTTGGAAAGAAGAAAGATAGGTAGACATATATTGCAGATCTTATTTATTTTTATATGCATGTCAGTTACAATTAATCCTTGATACATAATTAATTTTTTTAATAAAATCGTGTATGTCTTGTTTATATATTCATTGCAAATTATATAGATGTTTGTGTGATTGTTCATGTCCTAGTGATATTAGTCTTCAACTATTTGCACTTTGATTTCTTAGGTAGTGTCTTGGGTTCATGTATTGGAACTAGGTGATGTTATAGTTGGTATCTAAGCATGAATTACACCTAAACACCTTGTGACTGCTAATGAGACGTCAAGAAAAATATCAAACCTAGACATCTAAAAAATCTTAAGCATCTTATTTGTGTCAAAATCAACCTTTAGGGTTACAAACCTAGATGTTCCAGAACTAGGTGAAGGTTTGTGCAATTTAGTGTTCTTGTTTTCTACTTATTTGATCATGTGGTATGGAACACATGTTAGTTGGGTGAGGGAGGACGGGGTTCTTTGGAGAGTTCAAATTCTGGGCATATTATCAAAACATGTTCTTAGGGTAGCTACATAAGAACACACCATGTTGTTACTATATCTCTAGGTGTCATGGGATTAGGCTATTTGATATGTGTCATAACTTGGTTTTGGTTTTGGATTCATGTGAAAGGAGTACAGAGGTTTAATGTCGTGTGTTTAGATGTGGTAGAAAACATATTTTAAGTACTTATGTATTATTATATTAGAATGAATGTTTTGTCACACATAGAGAAGCATTAGTTTTTCATAAGACCAAAAATGAGATATGTAGCATCATTCTAGATGAGATTTCCTAGATAATAAATTTAGTATCAGGATTTTCCAAATTTATGATAAAGTTTAAACCTTGAAGATAGCCTAGAAGTTCTAAGTTTGTATATTCATAGTATAAGTTTTATTTATGATGATATGAGTGTGAAATTCAGGATTCAATTTATGTTATATGTTTTGTATTGAGTTTGATCATGCAATCCTAGCTAGTCTAGCACCTTATGGAATATGGATTGCTGGTCTGTCAATCTTCCCATGGTACATGTAGCTAGTAGAATTACATGTACATGTAGCTAGTAGAATTACATGTATCCATGCATGTGTGTAGGACTATGAGACATAGTTAGAAACCAACATAAGCCTCAATTTCTTTATAAAATAGGACATCTAGTATGGGACACGTGATAGGGTAAACGCCAAAGAAGGTGAACCCAAATATGAACACTGACAAAGGACATAACCTCCAATATATATTAGATATGTTAGAAATGTAAAAATGTGATAATTAGTCCCTATCTAGACAACATATGAGTACTTTAGTGGAGTCACTATAACATACTCAAATTTTTGGAATATAGGTTAAACCTCTCTTATTCTAGGCCATATTAAATTACATTAACACCTAGTATCATTTTCCCTAAAATAAAGCACTTTTAGGAATAATTAAGGTGAACTAGTATCATGAATACATAAATATCCTTTATAACATGATTTAGTGAAAAATTATACTGAATAATAGGATTGACTATAATTGAAGACTATAAAACACTCATAGGATTATAATATGGAACAAATGTTGGATATAGGGATCTAGAAGGGGGGTGAATAGAGCTTCAAAATTCTCACAAGAATAGTTAGACCTTCAAATTATATCAACTAAAACCAAATCCTAAACTTAATTTGAAGTCATATCTAAACAAGCATAGAAAGGATGAGAGAGATTGAAAGAAACACTTGGACAAGGTGTTTAGAGTGGTTCCAATCTCCAAATTAGGAGACTGTCAGTCCACTACCTAGAGAGGTCAACCTCTAGGACTTTGCTACCCATGTAAACTTATATTCCATTATAAGACATAAAAGAAGACCACCTTACATCCAAGGGCTTACCTATCCAAGACCTATTCTTCTACCTCACAACAGGTCTTACCCACTCTTAAAAGCAGCCTGATTCCTTCTCCTAGGACATCTCCTCCATGCAACAAGTCTTCATCCTTGAGGATTTACCTACCAAGCTCCTTGGATCGTCCGCCTTGTCCTTCTTCTTCACTTGGAGAAGATCTTCACACCTTCTTCAACCTTGAAGAAGATCAACAACTCCTCTTTAACTTAGAGAAAGGGGATTGGGAAGATAGAAAGATGGAGATCTTTACAAGGTGAAAATGGGGTAGCTCTCTTACAACATGCCTAACTCACTCTTAATCATGAATTCCTTTGTAAATTAGATAGAGAAAGGGGCTTAAAGGTTTGTAGCACACTCAACTATATCATGGACCAAGGATAGCATGAATGAGCAACCTTGGAATGAACTCCAAGAGGTCTTATTTATAGCTGGGGGTGTTCCTTTGAGTGTGGAATCACTTAAGAATGAAAAATGGCCATTTTACGACTTGCAACAGATCTATTTTCATTTCTAACAACTCTCTAACCGTTGGAATTTTTTCTACATTTTCCATACAGTACATTCGGTTGATTTTCAATAAAGATATCTCGACCGATCCACTAACTGACAAAGTCAATTTTCAAACGATGGGTAACTCGACCGATCAGCTAAAATCAACTTTAATCAGTAAGTTGGTTGGTTGAGTTATGTGAGTGTACAACTCAACTGATGCAATCATTTCCAAAAACTCATCACAGATCGGTCGAGATTCAAACTCAACCGATTAAAGTGTTGTGGCAAATTTCCAAAATGATTTTTAAGTGATCAAATGATGGAATTAAGTGTCCTTGATTTCTTCTCATCTTAGTTACAAGTCATATCATCAATACAAATGATTACAAAAATAATCTAAGGTGGTTTGGAGTATTTTCCACAAAAGTGAATTTGTATTGCTTTTGACTTGAACTTGGACAAGCTAGGGCTTGTGTAAATTGATCCTTTTCATGTACCTACAGCTTGAAATCAATCTTAAACAAACATATTAGACACATATGAATGGAATGGTTAAGTCATTATCAAAATATGGATAATGTATAGCTCTTAAGTCAACATTATCCCCCTTTTTGACAATGACAAACTATTCCTCAACATATTAAAAAGGATATATAAAGTTATACCTTAGCCTTGTGAATTGCAGGGGATTCATAATTTGAACAATGTGAATTGCTCCCCCTCAATCTATGATCACTCTTACCTGCATAGTTAGTCTTTCTACACAAAGTTATATAACATGTATACTACATGGTCCTTTAGCAAGTCACATGATAAAACATATATTTAGACAAGAAAAGGATCACATCCACAATAAAAGCAATATGGTTGAGCTTTCAAATATTAAAATTCTTCTCTCCCCATTTTGGCATTATCAAAAAGGAAGGGGAGGTAGAAGAGCACAAAAATAGGTGTTCTCCAAGTACAACCAACACATGTAATCACAAGATAAAACATGCAACCACACAACACACAACAAACATGGACGAGAGAAAAACAAGAAACTAGTGTCATAATCAAAATATGGGTAACATACCATCGACTCATGAGATATAGTAAACCAGAGAGTAAGGGTACATATGATTAAGATTACAACACTGAAAGCATGTTCTCATAGTAGCTACAAGCCAAAACGATGAAAACAACATGATGATAGAAATAGTACATCTCAAATAATGTGTCCAGATGTTTGAAGTGCAAAATAGTCTAGAAAGATATATATGATCAACATATATAGACTAAAAAATAAAACATCTAAACATATAGGCTATCTAAGTCCAAAGGGCCATCATCAACATCATCATCAGATGATTTAGGCTCATAGTCATCATCTCCATTTGAAGGTGTAGCAGAGGCAGGAGCTTCACCTTCGTCACCATAGGCACTAGTAAAGCCATCATCACCAGAACCATCCTCACCATCATCATCAGATGCCTCCTCATCAGAAGCAATATCTTAGTCATCAACTAGATCGGGCATCTCCTCACCGACAGAATGACCAGAACTACAACTGATCCACATGGTATTCTTCTCATCCCAAGTCATGCCAAGGTCATGGAGCTCGTTGGTCTGAGGGAAATGGGAGAAGAAGTGTCAAGTCTTGCAAGAAGGGAAGCTATGGGGCCAACAGGGAGAGGTAGCACTCCAGGGGTAGGTGTAGAGGCAGATCCACCAACTGTAGAGGGTGTAGCAGCAAAAGCAACATATGGGGGGGGGGGCTGGGAAGAAGTGATTATATACATAAGAAGCATAATCACCACCTATTTAGGGCTGGTAGGTAGGATAAGGATGGACACAAGACAGGTTCATAGAAGACATTATAGAATAGAGATCCTGATGTAGATGCTCCTGAACATGTAGGTTGTACATGTACTGATGCACCATGTAACTGATGAGGGCTTTATTGGATACATGAAATGAGGCACGGGTAGGTCGGGAGGGTGGTGGAGGTGGAGGTTCTTGGGTGGAGGTAGAGACTCTAGGTGTGGTGGAAAAGGATGTAGGCAAAAAGCTTTTCTTGATTGTGGTCTTACTGATACATACTCTTTCTATAAGGTTTGTAATGAAGATCATGAAAAAGAGACTTTTCAATGGTAGAGGTGAAAAGACCACAAATCAGGATTGGGTAGGGTGGGTGGGTACCGTGGGTATCTTCCCAGATTCGAAGCAGGTCATATGGTGGAGAACATATCTAGACCACTTGACTTAGATGTTTATCAACTTGAAAAACATAATCACTACGGTATTCTCTGTAGTTTTAGTTTGATTCTTTTTGGGGTGAATATTGCAATTGATTACCAAAGCGAGAATGAAGTTTTTAAGGTCCAAGGCAAAATAAGGTAGGATGGATTTCTTGTTGTAGACAAACTGAGGCTTCTTTAAGAACTTATTTATGTTAGGGAGAGTGATATCATATTTCTTGTAGAAGGCCTCAGGGTCTAACAAGTTGAAGTACTTAGGATAATATTTCTTCCATGTGTCGGTTACCTCAGTACCATTGAAAAACATATTCAAGGTATCCTCTGAGATAGTGAATTTCATACCGACAATCATGGAAGAATCACTTGAGTATTAGGCAAGGGTACAAGAGTGTCATAGTTCCATGATAGATTAGCATATAACTCATGAACTGTCTTAGTGCTTGTGATGGAATTGTGATAGCACCGGTGTTCAACACTCAGGGCAGCTAGGTGATGATCATAAAGAAACTTAGCTACCTCATCTTTGACTTTTTTCTTATTGGGTTGAGGCTCAAACAAAGCATGTAAGGGAAAGGGGTTCCTAGGAAGGATCTCCTTGTACTGATTTAAAGCTTCAGTTGAGACAAAGAAGGTATCATCGTATGGAATGAGGCGAGAGTTGGATGAGGATGAAGGAACTCCAGTAGGGGCGGCCCTCTTTCTTCGATTTGACACCATGGAGGTGGAATGGAAAGAGTGGGAGATGAAACTGGAGAAGATCACCACCTAAGGTCATCTAACCACCCAGGGTAGATAGGAAAAGGAGCTAGGAAGGTCAAATTAGGGCTAGCTAGGGCTAGGAGAGGGAAGATCGGGGCTAGGGTTGAGAGCTTGAGAGAGATAGGGGAGGAATCGGTCAACTTTTCTCTAGTTGAGAGATAGAATAGTCAGTCGAAACCTACTTAATATTTGTCCCAGACCGACCATCAGTCGAGTTCTGTGAGATGGAAACTCGACCGAATGTATTTTTACAAAAGCTCTCGGTCACCAATCAGTCGAGTTGGTAACTCGATCAATAGAGGTTCTATCCCAAACTTAGAAATCTTATTTTCTAGCCATTTGTGTGCTAATTAAATATATTTTTCTAGTCCAATTTGCATTTAAACATACTTAGGCACATATCATTCATCATTGGGTACAATTTAGTGATAAAATCATCATTTGCAAAAAATACCCAAAACAAGCGAAAAACAATGCAAAGGAACATAAAATTTAGCACTTTAGAAAGAAAGGGTGATTAAGACTTGAGCAAAACATATAGGATAGATAACAAATAGCTAGAAGGAATATCATATTCATCAAAAGTAGTTGTGAGCAGTTTAGATCTAATAAAATTAAATTGCTCTCTAGCTAGAAGTTTAGTAAAAATGTCCGCCAACTGATTTCCTATGTCGACGTGCATGATATAAATGTCCTTTTTGGCAATGTGATCACGAAGAAAATGATGACGAATCTCTATATACTTGTCCCTACTATGTAATATAGGATTGTAAGATAAATTGATTTCACTAGTATTGCCACAAAATATAGGAGAAGCATCAAAATAAATTTTAAAGTCTTGGAGCATTTGCTTCATCCATAGAACCTCATCACAACAACTCCTGGTCACAATGTATTCAGTCTCGGTAGTTGATAAAGGCACTGTGCTCTATTTCCTAGAAAACCAAGACACCAAGCATGGTCTTAGGAGGAAGCAAGTGTCACTTGTGCACTTTCGATCAATCAAACATCTTGTGTAATCAGCATCACTATAAGCAGTAAGAGTAATGTCCCTTGACTTGGGATACAATAGTCCAAAATTTTGGGTTTTGGCTAAGTACCTTAAAATCATCTTAACAACTATAAGATGTGATTTCTTGGGATTTGATTGAAAGCGAGCACACAAGCTAACACTAAACATTATGTCAGGTCTAGAGGTAGTTAAATAGAGTAAACGTCCAATCATACCTCTATAGTACTTCTCATCCACTTTCACACCTTCTTCATCTTTATTAAGTTTGACAGTGTTTGACATGGGGGTGTCCATCGACTTGGTGTTCTCCATCCCAAAGCACTTGAGTATCTCACTTGTGTACTTGCCTTGGTTGATGAAGTTTCAATCTTTAGTTTGCTTGATTTGAAAGACGAGGAAGAATGTAAGCTCACCCATCATGCTCATCTTGAACTCACTCTACATAAGATCACTAAACTCCATGCAAAGATCAAGATTAGTTCTGCCAAAAATGATATCATCAACATAAATTTGAATGACAAGAAAATTGTTAAAAGTGTGTTTTAAAAACAAGGTAGAATCGACTTTGCCCATGATATAGCCAAGATCTAACAAAAAGTTCTTTAGTTTCTCATACCAAGTTGGAGGTGCTTGTTTGAGACCATAGAGAGCTTTTTGTAATAGATAAACATGGTTTGGCAAGCTATCATGTTCAAAGCCTGGAGGTTGTGCAGCATACACTTCCTCCTCAATTATACCATTCAAAAACACCCTTTTGATAAAGAAGGAAATTCAAATAACTAGCAAAAGCAAGCAACATGTGAATTGACTCAAATCTAGCTATAGGTGCATATGTTTCATCAAAATCTATACCTTCCTTCTGATTGCAGCCTTGATCCACTGACCTTGCTTTTTTTCTTACCACCTTGCTGCTTTCATCTAGATTGTTGAGGTAGATCCAATTGGTGCCAATGATCTTTCTATCACACGGCCTTGGCACTAGAGTCCACACTTTGTTCTTCTCAAATTTCTCCAGTTCTTCCCCCATGGCTAGGATCCACTCATCATTCCTAAGAGATTCTTTGACATTCTTTGTCTCGATTTGTGAGATGAAGGTGTTGTTGGCTTGTTCTTTGTTTTAGGTAGCCCACATCTTCATTCTTTCAAAGGGTTCACCTAAGATTATCTCTATAGGATGATTATTTGCAAAGTAGGGATTTGAATCCTTCTTTTCTTCATCTATCTCTTCTTCTTGAGTGGCCAGCTCTTTTCCTTTTTGGGTGATGTTGAGTTCTTTCAGGATAGAAATTACTTCATCTGCAACATCATCATTAACAATATCCTTGGGAATAGAGGGGTTTGTCTGAATAAATTTGACATTAACAGATTCTTCTACTTTAGATGGATCAACATTATACACTCTATAAGCCTTGCTAGTAGTGTTATAGCCAAGAAAGAAAGCCTTGTACGATTTAAGATCAAACTTGTCAAGAGAATCTTTTGTGTTTAAAATAAAACAAGGATACCAAAAAATGTGAAAATACTCAATAGAAGGATTCCTAACATGCCATAACTCATAGGGGGTTTTCTTTAAAGTGGGATGTGTGAAAACCCAGTTTTGTACAAAAAATGAGGTACTAACAGCTTCGACCCAAAACTTCTTTGGACTATCATACTCTAAAATCATGCCCTACCCATTTCATGTAGAGACCTATTCTTCCTCTCCACAACCCCATTTTTTGAGGTATTCAAGGTGAAGAAAAGTTATGTGCATTTCCGGACTCTTCACAAAATGTTCAGAAAGATTATTTTCAAATTCACCCCCATGATCACTACGGATGGAAACAATCCAACAAGAAGCTTCATTTTCAACTTGTTTGCAAAACCTAGAGAAAAAATCAAGAGTATCGCTCTTAGAAACAAGAAAAAAGGTCCAAGTATATCGAGAGAAATCATCCACAATAACAACACAATACTTGGAACCACGAAGCGATTGAGTTCTCATAGGTCTAAATAGATCAATATGGAGAAGTTCAAGAACTCTCTTGGTACTAAGGACTCCTTTGAATTTGAAGGAGGGCTTTTTTTATTTCCTTAGGTACAAGGTTGGCATTCCTCATCCTTTTCAAAATCCAATTTGGGGTCCCTTGACCAAGTCCTTTTTGCTCAACTTCTTTAATTGATGTATATTTACATGACCTAGCTGATGATGCCAAAGAGAAATATCATTCGAATTAATTACAAGGCATCTACCAACAATAGGCTTAATATAGTCAAGCATAATTACATAAAGATTACCATTCCTAGTTCCCTTATATATGACATTGTAAGTCTGGGAATCTAGGAGAAAGCATTCAAAAGAAGTAAATAGCACAAGGTAACCATTATCACATAATTGACTAACACTTATTAAATTGTGATGTAGGTCATCTACAAAAAGAACATTCTTGATACACAAGGATTCACCTACATCACCCTCATCTTTTACTTTACCTTTCGTTTTGTCCCCAAAAGTAACTAAACCTCCTTTCTTCTTTGTGAAATTCTTGAAATGGCTTATATCACATGTCATATGCTTTATGCGGCCACTATCAACAATCCATTTTCCTTTTTCCTACAAGAAAGGAGAGTGTCGGTTCCCAACTCAAACTTTGGGATCAGTGTTAGCTTGGGGACCCATTTCATCTTTGGGTTGGTCCCCTTAGTAGGTAAGGACAATAACTAGAATAATGATCGTCACTTTTGCAATGAGAGCAAATCCTAGGGTTTTTAGATCCAGAAGACTCTCCAATCAAAAGAGGAGTTTCCTTACTCTTTTTCTTACCTTTGGACTTACGCTTTCCCTTAGGATATTGATGAATGTACATTCATCATGATTTTCAGTCACCATCATGGGCCCAATTCAACTCAACACATTCACTTTTATCACTTGAAACCCTATAATATTCAATTTTTCATAATTCACTGGATTGTTATTAACTTGTGATTATATCTGTTGTTTTTATGCAGATTAAATGGAACAATCAGTCTTGACCAAGTGGTTTTCCCATTCGGTCTGCTCAATCGATCTTGACCATTCAGTCTCGATCCAAATGGTTTCATTCATTCGATTTTGACCTCTCAGTCTTAGCCATTCATCCACACAATCTTGATCTAGCAATCCACCCTCATTGCGGTTTGCCTCGAACCAGTTTTGCCCTTCCATACGGTCTCAAGACTGTGTGAGGCCTCATAGTCTCAAGACCGTATGGGCAACCATCTAATCGCGACTGCAAGGAACTTAGGCGACTGTATCCCTGCCACCGCCAACGCCTCCTGTCGTAGCGACGCCGTCCTCTTCCTTCCTCTCCATCGGCTTGCAACCCTCAACATCCTGCTCGACCTGTAACCACATCACCTGGAGCGCCTTTGTCCACCATCTTCGTCGTCCTCCTTGCCATCGACAATAGATCATCACCTCTGCCCACCTACAACCTCACATGGCCACCTATCCTCTCACCACCACCGCTTCTCCAATGCACCTTCTCCTTCATGCTCCACGGGATTGTGAGCCAATGCTCTAGCTGATCGTCCTAGCTGTCTCCTACTCCCCTCTACCTCTGCCCTAGTGGTTTGTCCACTCGGTCTTCCCAAGACCGCATGGATCAACCATGCTAGCAATCCACCTCCATCACCCTACACCTGATCATCCTCGATCGCCGACAGCATCACCACCGCCTCCGCCCTCTTCCAGCAGATTGATGCATCCACGCCATCATCAGTGCCCCATCACCCCACCTACTCAAACCATGAGAGCCCTCTCGGTTTCCAAACCAAGTGGAGGGAAGAGATCATCCAAGACCATTTGGATGGAGACCGCGAGATGCCAAGACTGTGAAGACAATCGTGAAGAGGCCACTCGATGCCCAAACTGCAAGAAAGTCGCTGCCTGTGCAAAACTGATAGACCGTGAGGACCGTGTAAAGAAGACTACTCCCAGACCTCTAGGGCATCAAACCGTGAAGAGCAGGGAAGATGAAGACCATTTGGCAGTGCATACTGTTTTCTCCAAACCATGAGGATAGCATGCAAGATCGTGAAAACCCTCACGGTCTCAAAACCATGAGGAAGCCTTAGTGTTTCCAAACTGTGAAGGCAGATCCAGAGAAGCAAAAAGCTAGACCGTGAAGGCAACTTAAATGGTTTCCAAACCATTAAGTGGACTCACGATCCCAAACTGTGAGGATTCATTAGGTCTCCAAGACCGTATGGACAGAGACCCTAACCGTTAAGAATACCAAACCGTGAAGAACTTAACGGTTTACAAAACCATGTAAAGAGTACTCACACCATAAATGTGAAGACCCCATACAAGCCTATAAATAGAACCACAAGGGTCCTCACTTAGGGGGGATCAGAGACACTTCCAGGCAACCTGGACACAGGCTCAACCCCTAGAAAGGGATCCCGATCCATCTACATGCATCCACGCCATATACTCATCCAAGATTGCTCCTCCTACTGCGAGAAAGAATGACATGACGAGAAGGAAGGTGGAGAGAGAAAGACTGCCGAGTCTATCTTGGTGTCCCTTGCTCCTCGTCCAGATCTACCCCGACATGATGTAGAAGACCGCATCATCTTCACCGAGATGTGATCACCTTCTGCATCATGTTCATGGTAGAATCATCCCTCTCTCTTATTCTTCTTGTTCCTCACATCATGAGCGAGTAGTTCCTTTTCACTGGGGTGCGGGGACTAGCCTCGCTGCCCATGCTTTCATGTCCTTTCATTTTGACATTCCATGGCAGTGTATATAACTTTTCATTTCATTGTTAATCATCGATGTTTGCTTGTAGACTGATCACCTGCTTGCTTTTATCTTATTCTTTCCTATGTTGTGAGAACTTCAATATGTAGGATAGAATGTTGATTAACGCAGTTGACTCCCTGACTAGAAATAGAAAGGGATTCTTTGAGGTCGTAAGTGTATGATCCATGAGGGGATGAGCCATCTAGCCCACGGTAACACTTCTGTGTGCCTAAACATCCCTCAGGGAGGGCTACAACTTCAGTTGGATATTTGTATCTTCAGAATCATAAGTTCTTGATTCAGATGGCGATGAGAAATATGATGCCTAAGGTGATGCTTATGCAAATCTAAACATCCCTCAGGGAGGGTTTGCAATAGTTCTATTTGGATAGTTAGATCTTGCCTGGATGTTTGTGATTGGATATGTTTGCATTAGTAGTGGTGGTGAAACTAGGGACCACCCCAGTGATTCCATATCATTAATCTAGATCAAACTTTAATCTTGCTCTTTACTTTCTCGCACTTAGTTTAATTAACCTCAAATCACCCCTTTGTTCGAAATATTAGTCTTACTTGAACTAGACTAGACTAGCAACGATTCTTAAAAACATTGTCCCTTGGGATTCGATCCTTAACTATACTACGATAAGACCCATCCGCTTGCGGGTGGTATTATTGCACAAGTTTTGGTTAAAAACTCTGGGATTTCAACCCCGAGTGAATTTGTTAGTGTGATAATAGACCACGTCAGATATCCCCCTACAAACCCCAAATCACTAGTACCACTTTGTTTGATAGAATGGTCAATGATTTTATTTATGGAGTTTTTCCCTTTGAGAAATTTTTGCAGAGAGGCTCTAAGTCTATGATTGTCATCAGTAAGTCATATAACAGTAGAAGACAAGCTAGCAAGATCATCTCTAGCATGAACAAGGTTGGTCTCCAAACAGAGGGCTTTAGTCAAATAAGAATCCTTTTCAAGAGTAATGGAAGCAACATCATTACTAGGAAAAATAGATCTACAAGATAAATCATTAACTTAACCAAGTAACCTAGCATTTTTAGATTTAATCAATTGAATATCTTTAAGATAAACATACCTCTCATCTTTACGAGCATCACTAATAACCTTAAGTTCAATATTTTTAGTTTTAAGTAACTCAATATCATTAAGGCACATTTGGTTGTATTCCTTAAGTGATGCAATATTCTTAAGATAGACACCATTATCTACTTAAAATCCATTGTATTGGAGCTCAAGATCAGTAAATTGTCCTTGCAAGGAATCAATGCTCTCAAGATGAATTTTCTCATTTTGCTCAAGAATATTAAGTTTAACATACAAGTCATCAATGATTTTACCCAACCTCTTCTTTTTATATTTACATTTGGAATAAGACTTTCTTTAGATAACTCATACAAACTTACCTCACTTACCTCACCAATATCTTCACTTGTAGAGGCCATGAGTGCAAGGTGGCACTCTCCATCTTCATCGGGGCTTGAGCCACTAGAGGATGATCCTTCCCAAGCTACATGAGCTGCATCTTTGTGCCTCCTCTCCTTCATGTCCTTCCTCTTGTATTTGCTATCTTTCTTGTACTCTTCCTCCTTGGAGCTACTCTTGTGGTGTGACTTTCTATCCTTAGGACATTCATTATGGGAGGTCACCTTTGACTCCCATCTCTTTGGAAGAGACCTTAGGATATTTGAGTTTATTTCTATTCTATCCAAAATGTATCCCAAAATAGCTAAGCTATTGATGATGATGTTGAGTCTTGAGTACATCTTGACAACTCCTTATTTCTTCCCCATCTTGAAGTTCTCTAGGAGGCTGTTCAACATGTAGATCCTTGCCTCCTTCACTTGCCTTATGCCTTCATAAGTGAGGCACAACTTGTCCCATATCTCATAGGATGTATCACATGAGGAGATGTGGTTGAACTCAGATGGAGTGAGGGTTGCATAGAGGATGGTAATTGCTTTGGCATTGAGTTGGCATTCTTTAGAGTTGCTTCATCTCAAGTTGATACAGCTCTAATTGGCTCCTTGTAGGGTGAAATCATCACTTTCCACATATCAAAGTTCATTCCTTGAATGTAAAATTGCATCCACCGCTTCCAATAGAGGAAGTTGGTGTCGTCAAAGATCAGGGGCGCATGGAGAAGCCTCCCTCTAGGTTGAGGGAACCAAGTAGGTTCTCACCCATCTTCTCATCTTGTAGGATATTTGTTAGAGAAGATCATTGCTCTGATACCACTTTTTGTATTTAGGGCTCTAAAGGGGGGGGTGAATAGAGCTTCACAATTCTCACAAGAATAGTTAGACCTTCAAATTATATCAATTGAAACAAAATGATAAAACTAAATTTGAAGTCCTATATAAACAAGCATAGAAAGGAGGACAAAGATTGAAACAAACACTTGGACAAGGTGTTTAGAGTGGTTCCAATATCCAAACTAGGAGACTGTAAGTCCACCACCTAGAGGGGTCAACCTTTAGGACTTTGCAACCCATGTATACTTATATTCCATTATAAGACATACAAGAAGACCACCTTACATCCAAGGGCTTCCCTATCCAAGACCAAGTCTTCTACCTCACAATAGTTCTTACCCATTCTTGCTAGAAGCTTGATTCCTTCTCCTAGGACATCTCCTCCTTGCAACAAGTCTTCATCCTTGAGGATTTACCCACCAAGCTCCTTGGATCCGCCTTGTCTGTCGCCTTCACTTGGAGAAGATATTCACATCTTCTTCAATCTTAAAGAAGAACAACAATTACTCCTTCACTCAAAGAAGATCACTTCAGCCTTTACTCTTTAAGAAAGGGGATTGGGAAGATGGAAAGATTGAGAGATTTACAAGGTAAAAATGGGATATCTCTCTTACAATGTGCCTAACTCACTAATAATGACAAAATGCTTTGTAAATAAGAGAGAGAAAGGGGATCAAAGGGTTGTAGCACACTCAGCTATAACAAGGACCAAGGATAGAATGAATGAGAAACCTTGGAATGAACTCTAAGAGGTCCTATTTATATATGGGGGTGTTCCTTTGAGTGTGGGATCACTTAAGAATGAAATATAGCCATTTTACAACTTGAAAAGGATCTAATTTCATTTCTAACAACTCTCCAATAGTTGGAACCACTTTTTTTGCATTTTATCATACAATACATTTGGTCGAGTTTCAATAAAGGTAACTCGACCGATCCACTAACCGACAAAGCCAATTTTCAAACTATAGGTCGAGTTTGTCCTGGGGTAACTTGACCGATCAGCTATAATCAACTTTGATCAGTAAGTTGTTAGGTCAACTTCTATGAGTGTACTCGACCGATGCAACCATTTCCAAAAATCCATCACAGATTGGTCCAGATTCAAACTCAGCCAATTAAAGTGCTTTGTTAATTTTTCCAAAATGATTTTTGAGTGATTGAACGATGGAATTAAGTGTCCTTGATTTTTTCTCATCTTTCTTACAAGTCATATCATCAATACAAATGATTACAAAAATATTATAAGGTGGTTTTGAGTGTTTTCTACAAAAGTGCATTTGCATTGCTTTTGACTTGAACTTGGACAAGCTAGGGCTTGTGTAAATTGATCCTTTTCATATAACTAATGCCTGAAATCAATGTTAAACAAACACATTAGATACATATGAATGGAATGGTTAATTCATTATCAAAATATGGAGAATGTATAACTCTTAAGTCAACCACAAATTAAGTCAACATGTAATATATAATCATAAATTGATCAATTTAGACGAGTAATACATGAATTGATACTTATTGTACACATGATGAAGTCTAACATAAAACATTTTAAAAATGTAAAATTGATTCCAAATCTAAATTTATTGCATCCCAATTAGCACACATGTCAATTTTAATATTAATCAGACCTTAGTTGCTTCCTAAAATTAATTTAGGAAGGAAATGCATAGTTCATATAGGGTATTTGATCAAAAACAATTAATAACTGATCGATCACCTAAGTTTGTTCTATTTGTGTAATGTAGACTATTTATGTTATTATCACACATTATACTATGAAATGGGATTCCTTAGAGATGCCTTGACTTCATAGGGTCATGGGATTAGGATTAGAGGGTTGGAATCCATCTCCAACCTTCGAATCCCCCTAATAACATTTCCATGTACTAATGTACTCTCAAAAGACACATTTACTACTGATCCCTCCCCAATCTAGTAATGAATTTGTGATTTCTTGTTATACTACCCCCTCTTGATTCTGATTGAATACGATTTGACTTGAGGGTTTGGCAATAGCTGGACAAAATGCCCTCATGGACCCTAGCCATGCGATGTTGATTTTTAGTTGAGGACCATGTCTCCCTTTAAACCTAAGCTTCACGACCATATAACCATTTGAAGAGAAATCCTAAGACTCCTTTCATCATCCTACACCTTCAATTTCCCTAGAAATTACCCATATTGGTCTCATGTCCAAGATTTCCTTCATCAGCTAATATGAGACCACCACGCCTCCTCAGAACACCATGATTCAATGCTTCTCATGGTGACCATCCACACATGACTGCATCCATTTCCTTATTGTTAATATGTTGTGGTGTTCTATCTATTCCATCGCCCTAGCACTTTGACTTACCTATGTTGTAGGTGATCATTGCAAGGAGAGTTAGTGGTCCTAGACTTTGAAACCAATGCAATATAATTCATGGAACCCTATGGGAGCCTCAACACTCTCATTGGGTATAGTACCTTGTTGTTTCTCTACTTCCAATTGACGTTGGAGGTATCTATTTGAAATTATCATCACTAAAATAAACTAATAGTGTTAGACCTCATGTCGACATGGTTTTTGTGAGTCTAAATCTATGGTGAAGTTCTGGGTTGATTTACACTCTCCATCATTTGCATACCTTTTCCCTTTTCTACCTTGATGTCTTCTTCTTCCTGCAACCCCTTGGTTTGGTAAACTCGAGCTTGTATAAAACCTCACACAAGTCCATCTTGATCCAAGGATCACACTGGGACTACGTCTAGGATTTGAGGACAAGGTGAGAGAGTCAGCTCTAGCAACTCAGACCATGGTGAGAAGGAGAAAAGGGGGAGGAAGATAATCCTCCCTGGGAATTCTCATGTCTAACCCTAGTGCCTTGAGAGGTTATGCTTTTCCCTCTAGGGCATTCGTGAGATTTGAGACTTCGATATTTATTGGTCTGACATGATTTTCAATTTTTTGCAATAACACATATGCTCCATCACATCTGGTTATTAATAATCAAATGTGAGGGCATGTAGGTCATTTTGGTATTTTATTTCATTAAGACTTTAGAAAGCAATTTAAATTGAGGAAAATCAAACCTATTTAAGAATTAATGGAAAAATATTAAATACATTTTGGAATCAGAAAATATAATCTATTTAGTGGTATACTTTTCAAATTCTAAATTAGAGTCTCCTGGAAGGAATTTTTTAGGATTTAGTTAATTATTATATGAATCATCAGTAACTCTAAGGCAATAATATGTTGAATAGTCTTTGGGAGGCTTGACCTTGAACTATAGGAGTCTTTTGTTCTAATAAGGTATGGGTAACTTTTGTTTTAATTTGGATACTCATGTGATTATTGACCAATTTTTCTTAACATAAGGAAATTATCTTTTATTGAACATCCTTATTATTCCTTTTGAAAAATATCAAATTCTAAAACTGTTTATCTGTTTCCTATACACACAGGTTCTATGACTAGGGGAATGAATGGAGCAAGTATGTCCGTAACCAAACCTACACCCAACTAATTTAGTAGGTAGGAGTCCAATTCCAGACCTCCCTAATAAAAATATAATTCTATAATATACTCATACTAGTATACTTGTGGATATATGGTGGGGGTGTGTGATAAATAGTTACATATAAAGTGTCATATTGTTTAAGTAATAACAATTATAACATGTTCTATATATTTTCATGCAACAAGATATTTATGTGCATAAGATATTGGCATCACGTAATATTACTTTGTATGTTGATGATTAGTTGAGTTAATTGCTTACATATTTGTAGTCATCTTTTTAGTTTTTGAGTGAAGGAGTGTATTATGTTACCTTTTTCATTTCAAGTCTGCATAATTTTGATTATGATTCTTATTAGAATAGTTATTTTTAATTAGATAACTTGTATCAACTTTATTTTGATAATACTATTGCATAATTACAACTATTATATTGTCTAGACAAATAAAGTGTGATATAATAACATACTATTTAAATTGATATTTTGATATAGTGAGTAAATGGGTCTAGTGCATCCTAGTTCAAGCATACTTATTACCCACGTAAATGCAGGTCTATGGGTATGTAGGTCCACAAGTATGTATGTATAAAACTATAGGCCCGTGATGGATTTTTAAAAGGTCTGAATTTGCAGGTTTAAGAGTATATCCCGACTCATTTACAATGTCATGTATGACCGCACTTGTCTTGCTTCTAGGAAATTTAATTATAACTGAACTATATGTTTTGGGTCTCAATTTGTGCATGTTGGATGTTGGACTTTTTCTCTAGAGTGGTAATGCATGGACACAATCATTTATGTAATACGACATGTGTATTCCACCCGAGGTGCACGTTTCACCCTTAATTTTATTAGGACATGATCTAATGGGTTTATGGCCTTATTTTAGTTATCTACTCTATCTCAAATATGCATCCAACTATTTTTATTTATAATATTATGAAATGATTATGGCAAGAAATTTTATTATATTTTGTTATTTTGAATACCTCATTCTTTTCTTTATCTTTTTTTAAGTTTATCTAATTGCTAACAACTCCCCTCCTGAATGAGAACACCACACTTTTGTACCTATCTAATTTAAAGATGTCCAAATATATTTGTTGTGCTCATACTTAGTGTTTAATGACCCATACTTTTATTTATATCTTTCTAAGTGTTGTTCTCAAACCTCCCAGGTTTAGGCATCTTAGATGAGCATGACCTAGTAAAATCATTTTCTAGATGTGAACATAAGGTTAGCTTGTAAATGTAAGGTTGTCCTTTGTAGCTAGTCTTGTGTACTAGTAATAGTACCCAAGTTGTTTGTAGGAGTACCTTATATGGTGAATAATAATTGTACATTAAGTGAGATGTAGTTTTACAATAGTTTTGTTATGTTGTATCTAAACTTTTATGTTCTATAATATATATATGTATACTATTTGGAAAATAATTAAATTCCTCCTTGCCTCCACTTTGGAAGAGGATACTTTTATTTCTCAATTGAGTGAAGGGTGGATCCCATCTCAGGTCTCACACTTTATCAATCACCTAGTTTTGGTTTCCTATGACAGAGTGGAACCCCAAACATCATGCAAATGAACCTAATTCTAGAGATAATAGATACTTGAATATATGTGATACTTCATGTAGGTTAGGGTGAGTCCCAAAACTAAAGGTAGTATGTGAGAAATGGTATTCATGATGATCCTCATACTCATGGTAGTGGTTCAATATGAAGGAATATAGTCATTTTTCCCACAACAATGAGTTCCACAATGTAGGGAAATATGGGTACAGAGCAAGCAACGAAAACCAAAATTTTATCTACCATATTCCCCATAACCAGTGGATTGTTTCAATAACTTTAATATGGAATGGATGGTTTCAAGGATATACCTGGTCCTGGATCAATTCCAGTGACAATGCCCATCGTTGTAGTTGTGCAACTCGGACTCCTAGTTGCACTGAGACTCGTCTTAATGCTCCTCCACAGATAGCAGACTTGAGCATCGTCTTCTGTAGAAGCTCCTCTCATCATGGAATATTTGTTGATGATGTCCTCCTTAGTGGAAGTCAACAACCTCCCACCTCTAGATAAGTCCACACAGACCACCTAGAACTCCTTATCATCCTACTAGAACGGACATGAAGGAGTTGTCCATTCTATTGGCGTACTAGTCACCAACTTGCTCTCCCCCAACAATGATCTCAATTTCTCTCTCCCTTACTATCCCTCCCTAGTTGGGTAGTACTTGCTTGGGCTCTCGCGATTACCATAACCAGAGATGGAAATCTTTGTCATAGAAAATGATTATCAATTGTATGTGTTGTACTCTAGGAAGGCGCCATCACCCCTCTATTTATAGGTGGGGTTTGGGTCCAGGTTCCCAGTCAATGCGGGAGTAGAAGGTACCAGAAGACCTCAAATTTCACAACCTGCGACCACAAAAATAGCCATTTGGTACACCATATGGTCATTTGGCATGCAAGATGATTGCCTCATACTGCGAGATAGCCGTTTCACAGTTTCCCATTCGCACATGAAATTGGCAATTTCAATTTCAATTAATATCACATATTAATTCCTTACACACCAAGCAATATGCAATCGAAATGAACTTGGAAATATCTAGAACCTTCCCTCGGTCGAACCAGACCATCTTGCCCATACAACTATCTCAGTCACCCAGATGGTTGTCTGGTGACCCGAGCTGAGCTGGTCGGTTTGGTCGGTTCGCTCTTAAGCCAATTTCAACTCAAATTAGGCCTGAATCCAATTGCCGTTCAAGATTAAACTCCTCTTCTAGGTTGAGACCTATGTGTGTGACCCTATAGGTCTCTGATTACATTGGCAGTGAATGTCCATAACAACTTATGACATCACAAGCATTGAGTGGTTCCTAGTCGCACATTAATGCTACCCAAGTAAATGGAAAGTTGGGGAACATCTTCAACCTATAATCTATGTTTGGTGTTGCAGTCCTTGTATAGTTCCTTTGTCATTGATGTCCAAATTGAACTCAAGGCATGGAGCAATCATCCTCTTCATCATTTAATCTTGTTTCATGAACCAGAGCAGATTGTCTGAGATATATGTAAGCTCCATATCACATATTGACTCACATGTGCATGGCCATGCATTTCTCAGTCTTACTAATCAAGAGGCCTAGAACATCAAACTCCCATAGGAGGGACAAATCCCATTTCTATCATTCATAGTCTACCCCCATGTGTCAAAGTCACCCAATAATCACCTTTATAACAATCCATGTTTTAGTACTACATTTGAATATGTCAAAGTGCAGCCAATGAGATGTGATGAGTGCAATGATTTTAGGTCTAAGAACCACAACCACCACCATCACTGTGAGCTGACTATGACTTCCATGATGATGGTTTCCATGTGTCAGTCTCATGGTGGGTCTATCTGATACACTATTCTCTAACATGTATCTATGTTCTTGGTTTGATATACCACATGATGACTAATGGGATTTTGTCATCAACCAACCCACACTCTAATCTTATGTGTTATTGTTGTCTATCAACATTCCACAATAACAAACAATCAAGGACATAGTGAGAAGATATATATATATATATATATATGTATATATATATGTACTTTTAACATATGTATGATCTCATTTCTCTAATGCTAATACTTGAAAACATACTCATTAAGTAATATTATTATCTAGACATTTATAATGTTACATCATTATCTCATAACTAAATTAAACATAATAAATTGGAAGCTTGCCTTTCTTAATAATCAAATCATTTATGAGTTATTCCATTACAATCATCACATGTTTTTCTCTCTTGGCATACATACCAAAAAACTCCCACTTATACTTACATCCAATCACCCACGAATTGTATTCCAAGTGATCTAACATGACCGTCATGCTTCTGCTGTGAAAGTTCCTTAGTCAAGGGGTCAACAACATTGTTCTTCATTGGTACTTTGCAAATCATTATGTCTCGTTGTTGTACAGTCTCTCATATGAGATGGAATTGCCTTTGTATATTCTTTGAGCATTGATGCGATCTTAGTTCCTTATCTTGTGCAATATCTCCATTGTTGTCACAATATAGCTTCGTTGCATAGCTGATGCTTGGAATGACCCCAAGTTTTGTAATGAACTTTTTGATCCATACAACCTCCTTTGCTTCACTCGTTGCTGCAATATACTCAGCCCATATTGTAGAATTAGAATATGTCTCTTACTTGGAACTCTTTAGCTTACAACTCTATTGTTGAGGCAAAACACAAATCATGATTGTAACTTATGATCATCTTGATTTGTCTGGAAGTTTGCATCAATATAACCCTATTCCACCAACTCTTCCTCTCTCTTGCAAACCAAGAATTGATCCTTAGTCCTTCTCAATTACATGAGGATGTTCTTCATATCTATCCAGTGAGCATCACCTGGATCTGACTAATATTTGCTCATCATGCTCAAGGCATACGAGACGTCTGGATGGGTACACAACATTGTATACATTATTGATCTAATTGCTGAGGCATATATAATCAAACTCATGTGTTCCTTTTCTTCAAAAGAACTAGGACATTCATCTCTAGAGATGGGGACACCATGATGCACAAGAAGGTTTCCTCTCTTTGAGTTCTCCTTGTTAAACTGTTTCAACACTTTGTCAATGTATGTTTTCAGGCTTAGTCCAAGAAGCCTTCTGGGTCTATCTCTATAGATCTGTATCCCCAAGATGTAGGATGCTTCTCCCAAGTATTTCATAGAGAATGTATTTCCAAGCCATGTCATTACCTTTTATAAAGTAGGGATTTTATTCCCCATCAATAGTATGCCATCTACATACAATATGAGGAATGTAACTATTCTCCCACTAACCTTCTTGTACACTCAATGATCATCTTCATATTGTATAAAGCCAACCCCTTTGATTGTCTCATTAAAATGAAGATTCCAGCTCTGTAATGCTTTCTTCAATCCATAGATTGACCTTTGTAGCTTACAAATTTAATTCACAGATTTTGGATCTATAAAACCCTCAGGTTGTGTTATATACTAATCCTCAACAAGATTCCCATTAATGAATGTGGTTTTAACATCCATCTACCAAATCTCATAGTCACGATAAGTTGTAATAGCAAGCATGATCTTGATCGACTTAACCACGGCCACTAGAGAAAAGGTTTCTTCATAGTCACACCTTGAACTTGTCTGAAACCCTTTGCAACCAATCTTCCCTTATAGGTTTGAACTTTTCCATCCATGTCGGTCTTCTTCTTGAAGACCCATTTGCACCCTATGGGTTTTACCCCTACAGGTGGATCCACCAAAGTCCATACATTGTTGGTATACATGGAATCCATCTCAAATCTCATGGCCTCAATCCATTTCTTAGACTTTGGTCCCTCAATAGTATCTTTATATGATATTGGCTCATCATCTATGACCAATTCACTTCCTACCTGAGTGACACGATATCCAAATCTTTCAGGCTCAAGGTGTATCCTATTGGATCTACAAGGATCATGTGTTACTTGAGGAATTTGAGATTCTACAACACCTTGTGAATCTCTTTGTTCTTTTTGTTCATCTATTGGTTCTATGTTTTCTTGTTGGTCTCGTACCTCTTCGAGTTCCACTTTTCTCGCACTAATTCCTTTAGAAATGAAGCCCATCTCAAGGAATTCAACATCCCTAGAAACAAACATTTTGCTGTCAGTCTGGGAATAAAAGTAATATCCTCTAGATTCTTTAGGATATCCAACAAAATAACATTTATCAAATTTAGGACCAAGCTTGTCAAGAAACATTTTCTTGGCAAAAGATTCACACCCCCAAATCCTCATAAAAGACTTATTGGGACACCTCCCAGTCCATATCTCATATGGTGTCTTTTGAACCGATATATATGGTACTTAGTTTAGTATAAACACGGTGGTTTGTAGAGCATACCCCCAGAAGGTAGTCAGAAGCTTGGTTAAACTCGTCATCAATCACGCCATGTCTATTAATGTGTGATTCCTTATTTCTGATATACTGTCATATTGTGGTGCTCCAGGTGGAATCTACTGGGATACAATCCCATGGCCTTTAAGAAGGTCATCAAACTCTTGGTTTAAGTATTTTCTAGCTCGATCAAAACAAAGTGCCTGAATACTTTTACCAAGTTGGTTCTATACTTCATTCATACAATCCTTGAACTTTTCAAGAGTTTCTGACTTATGTTTCATTAAATAAATATAGCCAACTCTACTGATGTCATCAGTAAAGGTAATGAAGTATTGATACCCACCTCTAGCGGTTGTTCTAAAGGGTCCACACACATCAGTATGTATGAGTCCTAATAGATCAGTAGCCCTCTCATTGTTACCAGTGAAAGGGGTCTTAGCCATCTTCCCCAACAAACAAGATTCACATGTCTCTATTGATTCAAAATCAAAAGAGTCTAGATAACCATCTTTATTGAGTTTAGATATGCGATTCTCATTCATGTTCCCTAGACAACAATGCCAAAGGTATGTTTTGTTTGAGTTGTTGAGTTTTAGTCTTTTAGTATTAATGTTATATACATATGTCTTTAGATCTAACAAGTAAACACTACTACATTTTTGGCCAATAACATCGCTGCCTGTAGGGTCGGTTTTTCCAAATAAATGACCTTATATGTCTACAAAAAATGCGGGCACCACTTAAGACCTCTTGGGTCAGTTTTCTTAATATAACCGACCTTGTAGTGTATCTCTATAGGGTCGGTTTTTTATGCGAGGATTTTAAATCACTTTTATAGGCTAGTTTCATATGTGTTTCATGTGTTTATTAGTCATTTTCATGGTTAATATCACATGATTCATTTCCTTCCGCCTATAATCTCGTTATGCATCAAATTTACCTTGTTTTATCTTATTTGGTATAAATGATCATATTTCTCGGAGTTGAGTTGAGTTTATCTTTGAAATTCAGGCAATTCACATATATGTAGCCGTCGATACCATCGATGGTTGTCGACATTATCGAGATGGCCACAGTAAGGTATCCGGAAAGAGCAGAATGGGTCGATACCATAGACCCAGAAGTCAGTGGTAGTGAGATGTCTTTAATGAGCCAAACATCCACATGTCGATACCATCGACGTAGGATGTCGATAGTATCGACGTGACGTCAGAGAAAACCCCCAGAAAAGGAAAGGGGCACCGCCACTATAGTGGGTCGATACCATCGACTCACCGTCGATGGTATCGACGCTGTCGAATCAGGAATTTCTACAGATTGAATCTAAATGAACGGCCGTGATGTTTTGGCAGCCGTAAGTGATCCCTATACCTAAAAAACACGGCCCAAGCCGTACTATCACGTCATTAGCCGCCGCACAAGTCTCAAAAAAAGAGAGGAGGAAGAATGGAGCCCAGAGCTACGCCTCGGATGTTTCCAGAGCTGCAGACAGAGTTTTCTACCACCAGAATGTTGCAGAACGCCCATCCCGCACCAAGGATCGTCAGGTTCTCCTTCGTTCAGGGGTTACACCATCTCCATCCACGTTTCCCCTATGTTTTCTTCTCCTTTCATCGTGTTTCTCATTGAGATGAACATGCGAGGCTAATCCCCTTTGTCTTTAGGACCAGGAGTAGCCCGGATAATCGTTGTATGACACTTTTTATATAGTTAACCATAATTTGTCTCTCAAATCCATGGTATGATATTGTTTTCTCAATTCTATCATTGTGCTTGATCACCATTATGGTAATTTAATACCTTTAATTGCTTTTGACGAAGCATTAACGGTTGAAAAGATGCAATAATCACATTAACTTATAAATCCTTTGGAAAAGGCAATGTACGGTTAATGGTGGAACCTAGAGATATGTTTTTCATACACCTAATTTAGGGTATAGGTTACTACTAACGTGGAACCGACCTAAATTAAGGTAGTGAATTGTATCGAGGAAGTGAACAATTCTATTCCCAGGCCACTACTCGGAATTGGAGACAAGTTGTGATAATTATATAGAAATTAGTACTATGAGAATCCGTGGTGAAACCACAATCCTAAAGATTGCATTTTAATTGATTAAACCAACCATTTAATCGATTGCTTTTCTTTCTTTCATTTTTATTTTCTTTTTCAAAACAACTCTCAAAGTTTTATAATCAGTTTAGCTGATTGCAAGTGGTTAGTAGTAGTCTACCAAAATTATGTTCCCTAAGTTTGAATCGGGCCTCACAAAGGCCTATATTACATTGACACGTGCACTTGCATTTTACGCACGGTTTAATTGTGTCAAGTTTTTAGCACTGTTGCCGGGGAACGACAATTTTCGGCACTATGTGTGCTACGAGAGACCACACTAGGCCACTTTTTCATATAATTCTTAAAATTTTAAATTTAATTTCACATCTTTTAATTACTTATTCCTTTTTAGCACTGTACTGAAATAATTTCCATCTTTTCAGGTGCTAGTTGATGGTAAAGACGCATAGAATAGACTACACAGAATTACCAGTAATTCCACCAGTAGGTGAAGGAGTTGAGTTGACAAATCCACCACCTGAGGAATTTGAACAAGAACCTGAAGAAATGGCTAAAGAAAAGACAATATGGGAGAAGATCAAGGATTCTTCCTCATCAGCATCAAAGGGGCCGATCAAAAGGCTGGCAATCAACATTCCCACATACAAGATTGATCCGGAATTGATAAACCTGCTCAAGTCTCAAGCATTTCACAGGTTGTAGAATGAAGATCATGTTGCTCACATTAGCACATTTGTGGAAAACTGTGACATGATAAAGATTGACATGTTTCCACAAGAGGCACTCTACTTGAAGTTATTTCCCAGCTCTCTCGTAGGAAATGCACAAGAATGGCTGTACAACCTTGATGATGAAATTGTTGAGACTTGGGATCAAATGATTGAGGTCTTTTTCGAGCAATTTTTCCCACCTGAGAAGACCAATGACCTAGTGAGGAAAATTCACAATTTCAGCCAAAAGGTGGGAGAAACCTATTCTGAGATGTGGGAACGCTTCCAGATCATGCTGAGGAGGTGCCCACATCATGGGCTGGACAAGGAAAAACAAGTAAAAAAATTCTACTTTGCTCTCAACGAGCATGACAGAAGCAACTTAGATTCACCAGGCTCAAGTTTCTTCTTGAACAACACAAACACAAGGTGTTGGGAGATCTTGAAGAACATGGCTAAGAAATAGTCCTAGGGTGATAGAGATGCACCGAAACAAGTTAGAGTTGTAGGAGATGCAAAAGCCATCAAAGAACTAAATGACAAGATGGAATTGATTGCGAAGAGACTTCTAGCAAAAGAAGATGGACAATCTGATGATGAGGCAGAAGTGAAATTCATGCGCCAGCAATAGGGGTATAGAAATAACGACTATTCTTGGAGGAAGGACAAAACGTTTTCATGGAAGGATCCAAATAATTTCTTGCAGGATCCTGATGCTAAGACACATCCCATGGTAGAGGAAAAGAGCAATGAGTTGCTCAATCAGGTGATAAAGCAGAATCAAGAGCTAATGAGCACATTTGGCCAACAAATCAAGCAACAAGGAGAATTTATGAACCAGTTTGGGCAAACTCTATAAATTCATGGGCTCAGATGAGGACTCTTGAGACATTTATAGAACAAATGGAAGCTGAAATAGCAAGTCTGAAGAAGCCCACAATGCAAGGTTTTCCAGGAAATACAAATATTCCAGGAGGGAACCACCAGGCTAAAGCCATTCTACTAAGGAGTGGAAAGAAACTTTTAAACCCTAAGGCCAATGAACCGAGCACCCCACATCCAAAAGATCAAGGTGAGACTGCATAGGATACTGAAGTGGTAGAGACAGTTGAAGATGAAGGAGGGAAGGCCACAGAGGAGCCTATTGCAGAGAAGGAGAAGAATAATATGACGTCATATGTGCCACCACATTAGAGGGCATAGATCATCCCCGTCCCTTACCCCAACAGTCTCAAAGCTAAGAAAGTGGATGCATAGTTTAAGAAATTTTTGGACAGTTTTAGAAAACTTTCTGTTAATATTCCTTTGTTGGAGGCGATTGAGAGGATACCCTCGTATGGTAAATTATTGAAAGACATAATTACCAAGAAGAGGAAGATACCTGATACAGAGATGGTAGTGCTTAAGGAGCAGGTCAGTGCCTTCATTCTGGGTAAACTACCACAAAAGAGACAACATCTGGGCTGCTTCAACATCTCCTACTATATTGGAAAAGTAAAATTTGGTGAGGCACTATGTGATTCTGGGGCAAGTATCAACTTGATGCCCCTCTCTACATTCAAAAAGCTTGGGCTAAAAGAATCTCAACAGAGCAATATGACAATTCAACTGGTAGACAATTCTGTGGTGAGGCCGTATGGTATTTGTGAGGATGTCTTAGTAAAGGTTGATAGGTTTGTGTTCCCAGTTGATTTTGTTGTTATGGAGATGCAAGATGAACTAGGGAATGAGCTACTTTTGGGAAGACCCTTTCAAGCCACTATCGACATGATACTGGAGATGGGTAGAGGTCGGTTGACAATGGGTATAGCCAATGATAGATTTGAAATACTCATGCCACTAAATCCAAAGCAGTCACAAACAAATGAACAATGTCATAAAATAATGCACTTTGAGCACCACATCTCTCTTTGTCTAAGGAAGCCATTTCTTGACATGGCTCACGTCATGATGAATGTAGATAAGGGAACAATTATTGTGGACATCATGGAGCATACGAAGGTAATTTCTCTTGTGAAAGTAGTGGGTTATCCCGACGATAAAGAAGAAGAAGTTTCACCGTCTACTGAGGAGGAGGCTATAGTATTCTCCATGTTTGACTCATACTCACAACTGCCCCTTGAGGCATGTCTTTTCAACTTAATGGAAGATTGGATGAGAAGCACCTCATTACAAGAATGTGTAAAGATGCTTCAAGTGCTTCCTTGCTATTACGCCAAGCACTATGAAGATCTGGGACCGCTTCCACCACCGATTCAATCTTCCTTGGTTAGCCCACCTGAGTTGGAACTTAAGTCTCTGCCCCCCCCCCCACTTAAAGTATGTCTTCTTGGTGGATAATGAGAAGCTTCTAGTGATCATATCGGCATATCTGAGTGTCGATGAGGAAGCACAGTTCATGATTGTGTTGAAGAACCACCATGGTGCATTTGGGTGGTCTGTTTCTGACATCAAGGGGATCTCCCCTACTCTATGCCATCACAAGATCCGACTTGTGGAAGGAGCCAAGCTAGTGATTTAGCCACATCATCAACTCAATCCTAGCATGATGGAGGCCGTCAAGAAGGAGGTGATCAAGCTTCTTTCGGCGGGCATCATTTATGCTATTTCAAATTCGACATGGGTAAGCCCCACATAGGTAGTCCCTAAAAGGGGGGGAATCACTGTCACTCAGAATATGTTGAATGAACCGGTCACCACCTGATTGGTAACTGGGTGGCGTGTTTGCATTTATTACGGCCGTCTAAACTCCGCTACTTTGAAAGATCATTTTCCTCTCCCATTCATTGATCAAATTTTAGAGCAATTGGATGGACGCTCTCATTTTTTCTTTTTAGACGGCTATTTCGGCTATAATCATATTTCCATTGATCCTAAGGATCAAGAGAATCCGACCTTCACTTACCACTGCATGCCTTTTGGTTTGTGCAACACACCAGCCACTTTTCAGTGCTGCATGCTTGCTATTTTCTCTGATATGGTGGAGCGTTGTTTAGAGGTTTTTATAGATGACTTTTTCGTCTACGGTGCGTCATTTGATGAATGTTTGCAAAATCTTGATAAGGTGTTGCAGAGATGTGAGGACACACATTTAGTCCTCAATGGGGAAAAGTGCCATATGATGGCAAATGAAGGCATAGTGCTAGGCCACAAGGTGTCCTGCAAGGGACTGGAGGTGGATCCAGTAAAGATTGAGGTTACTTCCAAACTACCTCCTCCGAATATGGTGAAAGGGGTGTGGAGTTTCCTTGGTCACGTGGGGTTTTATCGCCAGTTTATCAAGGACTTTTCAAAAATAGCTAAGCCACTATTGGAATTGCTTGCGAAAGATGCAGTTTTTTATTTTAACGATAAATGTCTGCATGCTTTTGATGTACTTAAGGAAAAATTGATTTTTGAGTCAGTTGTTCAAACACCAGATTGGACTAAGCCCTTCGAACTAATGTGTGACGCGTTTGATTTTGCCGTAGGGGCTGTTCTTGGGCATCATCTTGAGAACAAACCTACAATGATTTTTTATGCGTCTAAAACTTTAAATGATGCCCAACTAAATTAAACCACTATTGAGAAAGAATTGCTTGTCGTGGTTTTCTCTTTTGAAAAGATTAGGCAATATTTAGTGGATTCTATGGTTGTGGTGTGGATTGATCATGCCGCCATAAAATACTTAATTGAGAAGAAAGATGTTAAACTTAGATTGATTAGGTGGATCTTATTATTGCAAGAATTCGATATTGAAATTAAGGATAAGGCGAGCATTAAGAATGTGGTTGCGGATCACTTATCTCGGTTAGAGTGGGTTAATGAGAGGGATACTAACATACCCATTACCGAGACATTTTTGGATGAGAAAATTCATTCAATTCAATCTAAGGATCCTTAGTTTTCACATATTGTCAATTACCTTGCATGTAAGGAAATACTAAATGATTGGACTTATCAAGAGAAAAAAAGGTTTTTCCATTCTTTGAGATATTATTTTTGGGATGACCCTATTTTTTTAGGACAATGTAGGGATGGAATCTTTTGCAGGTGTGTATCGGAAAATGAATACGATAGTGTGCTTAATCACTATCATACATTACCCACTGGCGGTCAACATGTGAGTGCAAGGACGGAGGCCAAGGTGCTAGAGAGTGGCCTTTACTGGCCTACACTTTTCATAGATGCCTATGACTATGTGAGGCGGTGTGATTCCCGTCAAAGGGCAGGTAATATCTCAAAATGTCAAGAGATGCCCCTCAATGTATTTCAAGAAGTTGAGGTATTTGATTTGTGTGGTATTGACTTCATGGGACCCTTTGTATCCTCTAATTCTAATTTATATATCTTGCTTGCTATCGATTATGTATCAAAGTGGGTAGAGGAAATACCCACAAGGACTAATGACGTTGCTGTAGTGTGCAGGTTCATGAAGGATCATATTTTCTGCAGGTTTGGTGTGCCACAGATGATCATTAGCGATGGGGACACCCACTTCACGAATCGGAAATCCACTGCATTATTGAGCAAATACGGGGTCAAGCACAATGTAGGTACCCCGTATCACCCGCAAACAGAAGGGCATGTGGAAGTGTTGAATAGAGATATGAAGAAGATCTTGGAGTGCACAGTGGCCTCGTCAAGGAAGAATTGGAGTGCGTTGCTACCAGATGCACTATGGGCATACAAGACCGCATCTAAAACACCTATAGGCACTACGCCTTTTAGGTTGGTGTATGGTCGGGCCTGCCATTTTCTGGTAGAATTGGAGCACAAAGTGCATTGGGCGCTAAGGAAATTGAATTTGAGCATTGACGAGACAGGGAGAAAGCAAATTTTAGAGCTCAATGAGCTAGACGAGCTAAGGATGAATGCCTAAAAGAACTCAAGGATCTATAAGGAGTGGACAAAGCAAATCCATGATTGCCACATTCAACTGTGAGTGTTCAAAAAGGGTGAGAGGGTAATTTTGTTCAATTCAAGGTTAAAGTTGCATCCTGGAAAATTGTGATCCCGCTGGAGTGGACCGTTTGTGGTAGAGGAGGTGCAATGGTGCTATCATGGTTAAGGATGGTGATAGAACATTCTTAGTAAATGGTCAAAGATTGAAGCACTATTATGGGGAGGACTACACAAGGAAGGTGCATGAGGTTAAACTCATGGCGCTTAAGGAAGAATGAACAACTAGATTTCGTCTAGCCTAAGACATTAAAGTAGGGCGCTTGTTGGGAGGCAACCCAACAATTGGTAATTGTATTTTCATTTAGTTAATTTTTCATATTTTTGAAGTATTTTTCATTAATTTAGTACTGAGGGTTGTAAAAATGATGCCCTGATATGTGTGTTGGGAAGCAACCCAACCATTGGTAAAGTAAGACTACTTGGGTGTCGATACCATCGACCCTTGTGTCGATGGTAGCGGTCGATGGTATCGACAAGGGTGCAGAGCGGACACTATAGAAATTTTTCTCCGTCGATACTATCGATGGCCTTGTTGATAGTATCAACCACCACACAGTAGATTTGGATAAAATTCTGGAGAAGGTCGATAATATCGACACAATGGTAGATACTCGTGAGATCCCTGAAGATTTTTAGAAAAATTGGTAGCAGATATATCGATACCATCGATGGCCATGTTGATGGTATCGACCCAGCTTCAGAGAAAAGATGGTTCTAGGTCTCGCAAGGACAAGGGTTGGCAACAAAAGTTAATGCCATCGACACCTCATCGATGGTATCGATGTGACACATCCACAATCTGCAAGACAGATTTAACAAGAATGCCAAATAGGGAGGTTGATCTATGGGAAGGGCCGATACCATCGACCAGCGTCAATAGTATCGAAGCATCATCGATCCGGGCCCCCACATCTAGCAATCGACGATCATCGATGGCAACGAAGGACGGATTGTGCTACATGTGTCGATAGCATCGACACCCCATCGATGGTATCGACGGGGTACCACGGGCACCGACCTCAGTTATAAAAGGAGGGATTGTAGTCATTTCTCTTCACACCTTTAGATCATTCTTCCTCAACTTCGACCTTGAGCATTGGCGAGCAACCAGAGGCATGTAACAAGCATCTAGTGAGCGAGAAATCTTCCCCGAGTCCATCATCGACTGCGGAGATCATCTTCTCTGACCTTCACTGAGATCTTTTTCTCTATCTTTTCTCTATTCAATATGGTGAGGAACGCAACTTCATTTTCCTCACGCGATGCCCCAATGGAGATTGAGACATTCATACCACCACTATCGGGCTCCATTCCCCGTTCAAGGCTTGCACATCCCTCGGCGGATGTGAAGAAGATCTTCGACGAGTTAATGAAGCGGCCAATCGATCCCACTCGTTATGTTGATCGGGCCATGATCCGAGACCTGGCCTTTGAGGAAAACCTCAACTATGTTCTCCGTGGCCAAGTTGGGAGGTTGACATATGCAGAGGAATGAGTTCCCTGTCACGTTGAGGGCCATCCTTTCTTTGGCGAGTGGCTGACATACAAGGAAATCGTGGTGGAGTTTGTGGCATCTCTAGACATTTGCGTCGTGCCCAACAACCTCATCGCCATCAACCGTGAGTGGATAAAGGGCCGAGTCTCCTTTCGGATGTTCAACCCCAACTACACCATCACACTCGACCAGTTCAACTCAGTCTACAACTGGTGGCATTCTCCTGAGCAGCACAGACGACCAGACAGTCGGGCCGACTATGATGCCATGTTTGCGGAGTTGGTGACCACTCCGAAGGGTAAGACGATCATCTACCACAACGCGGCCGTGGCTGATTTTGAGCACCCGTTCGTGCGGGTTTTGCATCGCATTTTATGCATCACTTTCTTTTCTTGAGGTGAACTGTCCCTGAGCAAGTTCTAGGAGACATGCCTATTTTTCCTCTACAAGCTGCTGAAGAGGGAAAAGCTTAACTGGGGCACATTTTTCTTAACGCGTGTGATGGCAGTGAAGAGGAGCACCAGACGAGCCCCTATTCATTTTGGGGGACTTACCATGCCACTAGCCCTCTACCTTGGGCTAGACATGTCCACACTCCCTCCACTGGTCAACAAGAACACTATCAATCTTGCCCACTTCCACTACTCAAATCTTCTTACATTCCGGTACGGTGTGGTATATGCTCATTGCCACATAGGAAAGGAGTACTTGGAGCTATCACTACCAGACCCCATTTTCAACATCCAGCTAGGCCAACATTTTCGGTGGCCAATCATTCCTATTGACGAGTCCGAGGAAGAAGTTGAAGCTGCAGACAACGCCGACGATGCAGGCGATGACGATGAGGAGGAAGAGGAGACTCTCACACCTCTTCGGTCACGAGTAACCCTGAGGAAGCATCCATGCTTCTATCTGGGAGCTTCATCTTCCTATCAAACACTGCCACCACAGCCCTCTCAGGAAGGAGAGGATGTTTATTCCATGTGGGGCATGTATTCCATGCTCCAGGACATCCAGTAGATGCAACAACAACATACTGCATCTTTCGTCGGTATTCAAGAAATGGTGAATCGGCTATTTGTGAATCAACAAGCAAATTATGAGAATGAGCACCTCCTCCTCATCAACCAAGAGAACATACACAACCGATCGCATAGGATGGAGATGTAGCAGCAGCCTTTCTACGACCACTACTAGACTCAGGACTACTTTGGAGGCTACCCACAACTGCCACCGATGCCCCCATCTGATCCTTCATTTTAGGGGCAATATCCTACATGGGATCCCAGTGGTCAGCAATACCCACAGTACCAGCCACCTGAGCAATAGAGGGTATCACTATTCCACCTTCTGAGGTTGTTTTTGACTATGAGGCCATAGTCAAATTCAAGCTTGGGGGGGAGATGGAACAGTTTCTATCTTAGTTTTTTTTAGTATTTTTCTTAGCTTTTTGCAGCTTTTTTTAGTATTTCTTATTGTTTACAGCTTTCTAGGATCCACAGTCTATCTAGTGTAATCTGTGGATGTCTAATATAAATGCATGTCATCTCTATGTTTCTCATATGGGGGAAATTTGAATTTGAGCATTAATTTGAAAGAATTTTCAAGAAATTGTAAGCTTGCCTTGTTTTAAATTGAGCATCTAACTTATGAAAATAATTGGGTAAGTCAACTTTAAAACATATGATCATAACTGTACATCCGGATGATTCAAGAAATGTGGATGGAATTGGATGTTGAGCCTAAACTGACCAAACGGTAACAAGACTTTAATCATAAGTGAGAGAGAGAAACCCGTTGATTGATTGGTACACATGTCAGTAAAGAGGGACATATAATCTTGTTCAATGGTTCTATCAATTAGTCTTGTGATCTATCCACCTCATTTCATTCTTACTCCACCATAAGAACTGGAAGCACATTACTATCTTTCACTCATTGACTGCATTCCACGTAGATAGGTGTTGCATTACAGTAATTTTGGCATATCCCTACATAAAAAAATGAAAAAATCCTTAGGTGTGTGTCATAGTAGTTGCATAACTGTCATTATATAGTTGCATTTGTATCTTTTGAGCATATAGTACATCATGTGTGTTATGTTCTTCTAAAAACATTAAAGGCGTTGAACTTGTTCCATACCCTCCAAAAAGAATGCATCAAATGTACAAGTTATGTAAAAGGAAGGAGGCCCAACAAATAACTCATTGTCATTTATGAAAATGAGGGCTCAGAAAAAAAAAAGAATTGAGAAGTAACAAAGAAGAAGAAGCAGAAAGGAACATGTTTTCAAATAAGAATTAAGAAGAATAAGCACACGATGTAGTTTTCTTAGATATTCCATCTCACCCTGAGATAGAACTATAGTGCATGCATCATTCCACCAAAAATGTAGCATAAGGACATCTTCATTTGCATGTTGCATCATGATAGGACATTAATCTTTATATTGCATGATTGACTATTATGTGCTTCTTTTTTCTTCCATAGCCACCCATTCCATCCACCCGTTGCTCAAAATGTTAGGCCATCCATGATTATCTCCTCATTCTTGCATAAAAGGAGATCTGCTTCCATGTAGATGGTAGTTAGGATATGAGCAATGTAGATAGAGTATCATAAGATACACCACGCCGGAACCGAAGGACTTGATTATGTTATCTGCTTTATTTGAAAGTGTTCTTTGATTACGGGGTGGCCATCTCTTACGGACGATAATTGTCAGCTTTAGGGTAATTATCGTTCCGTGGTTAGTGAGGGCCGTTATGTGCATGGCAGGTGGGAATCATACAGTGATGTCCTTTTATGCTAGTATGTTCTTTAGTTGACCCTCGTAATTATATTATGTAGTTTTGTTGCTCGAGGACGAGCAAAGTTCAAGCTTAGGAGAGTTTAATGTGAGGATTTTAAGTTGCTTTTATAGGCTAGTTTCATATGCATTTTATGCATTTATTGGTCATTTTCATGGTTAATATCGCATGATTCATTTCCTTCAGCCTATAATCTCATTATGCATCAAATTTACCTTGTTTTATCTAATTTGGTATAAATGATCATATTTCTCAGAGTTGAGTTGAGTTTATCTATGAATTTCAAGAAATTCACATATATGTAGCCGTCGATACCATCGACGGTTGTCGATACTATCGAGACGGCCACAGTGAGGTAGCTGGAAAGAGTATAATGGGTCGATACCATCGACCCAGAAGTCAATGGTATAGAGATGTCTTCAACGATCCTAACATCCACACGTCGATACCATCGACGTTGAATGTCAATAGTATCAATGTGACGTCAGAGCAAACCCCCAGAAAAGGAAAGGGGTGTCGGCACTATAGCGGGTTGATACCATCGACTCACCGTCGATGGTATCGACGCCGTCAGATCAGGAATTTATGCAGATCAAATCTAAACGAACAACTATGATGTTTTGGCGGCCGTAAGTGATCCCTATACCTAAAAAAGACGACCCAAGTCATACTATCACGTCATTAGCCACCGCACAAGTCTTGAAAGAAGAGAGGATGAAGAACGGAGCCCAGAGCTACACCCCAGGCGTTTCCAGAGTTGTAGACAGAGTTTTCTACCGCCAGAATGTTGCAGAACACCCATCCCGTGCCGAGGATTGTCTGGTTCTCTTTCATTCAGGGGTTACACCATCTCCATCCACATTTCCCCTATGTTTTCTTCTCTTTTCATCATGTTTCTAATTGAGATGAATATGTGGGGCGAATCCCCTTTGTCTTTAGGACCGGGAGTAGCCCGGATAATCGTTTTATGACACTTTTTACATAGTTAACCATAATTTTTCTCTCAAATCCGTGGTATGATATTGTTTTCTCAATTCTATCATTGTGCTTGATCACCATTATGGTAATTTAATACCTTTCATTGCTTTTGTGAAGAATTACCAGTTGTAAAGACGCAATAATCACATTAACTTATAAATACTTTGGAAAAGGCGATGTACGATTAATGGTGGAACCTAGAGATATGTTTTTCATGCACCTAATTTAGGGTATAGGTCACTACTGATGTGGAACTGACCGAAATTAAGGTAGTGAATTGTATCGCAGAAGCGAATAATTCTATTCACAGGCTACTACCCGAAATAGGAGACAAGTTGTGATAATTATATAGAAATTAGTACAATGAGAATCCGTGGTGAAACTGCAATCCTAAAGATTCCTTTTTAATTGATTAAGCCAGCTATTTAATTGATTGCTTTTTTTTCTTTCATTTTTATTTTCTTTTTCAAAACAACTCTCAAACTTTTATAATCGGTTTAGCTAATTGCAAGTGGTTAGTAGTAGTCTACGAAAATTACATTCCCTGAGTTCGACTCGGGCCTCACAAAGGCCTATATTACATTGACGCGTGCACTTGCATTTTATGCACGGTTTAATCATGTCAGTTTTCTAAATAACTGACCTTATATGTCTATAAAAAAACAGGCACCACTTAAGACCACTTGGGTCAGTTTTCTTAAAATAATTGACCTTGTAGTGTATCTCTATAGGGTCAGTTTTCATAAAATAACCGACCTTATTAGCAATGGGATCTGAAAGCCGACCCATAAATTTCCCGGGGCAAAAAATTGCTCGATTTTGGCTTCGCACCTCAATCTATAGGGTCGGTTTTTCCAAATAACCGACCTTATATGTCTACGAAAAAATTCTCGACCGAGATAAAAATTGGCTCCATTTTGCCTTCGCACGTGTATAAGTACCTCTAGGGTCGGTTTTGTCCTTATAACCGACCTTGTAGGGCATCTCGGTTGAAAAACTTCTCGACCAAGACAAAAATTGGCTCCATTTTGCCTTCACGCGTGTATAAGTACCTCTAGGGTCGGTTTTTTCCTTATAACCGACCTTGTGGGGAATCTCGGTCGACAAAATTCTCGACCAAGACAAACATTGGCTCCATTTTCCTTCGCGCATGTATAAGTATCTCTAGGGTCGGTTTCTTCCTTAAAACTGACCTTGTAGGGAATCTCGGTCGAAAAAATTCTCGATCGAGACAAAAATTGGCTCCATTTTGCTTTCGCACGTGTATAAGTACCTCTAGGGTCAGTGTTGTCCTTATAAATGACCTTGTAGGGCATCTCGGTCGACAAAATTCTCGACCGAGACAAAAATTGGCTCCATTTTTCCTTCGCACATGTATAAGTACCTCTAGGGTCAGTTTTGTCCTTATAACTGACCTTGTAGGGCATCTCGGTTGACAAAATTCTTGTCTGAGACAAAAATTGGCTCCATTTTTCCTTCGTGCGTGTATAAGTATCTCTAGGGTCAGGTTTTTCCTTATAACCGACCTTGTAGGGCATATCAATCGACAAAATTCTTGACCAAGACGAAAATTGGCTCCATTTTGCCTTCACGCGTCTATAAGTACCTCTAAGGTCGATTTTTTCCTTTTAACCGACCTTGTAGGGCATCTTGGTCGGCAAAATTCTCGACCAAGATAAAAATTGGCTCCATTTTGCCTTCGCGCATCTATAAGTACATATAGCATCGGTTTTTTCCTTTTAACCGACCTTGTAGGGCATCTCGGTCGACAAAATTCTCAACCGAGACAAAAATTGGCTCAATTAGGTTTCCCGCGGTGAAAATTTGCTTGATTTTAGCTTCGCGCCTCGATCTATAGGGTCAGTTTTTCCAAATAACCGACCTTATATGTCTACAAAAAACACGGGCACCACTTCACATGTGGCGTCAATTTTCCCCTGTTAACTGACGCTATAGGTTAACTATAACCTGTCGCCCATGTTGGTTAGGTTGCCATTTCGATCAAAACTTGCTACTCTCACGTGCTGCTGTCCGAGCTTCTATTTTCGACCGTCACTTCCGCACACGAGCCCGTTGCCATTGTCGTTGTTGTTGTCGTTGCCGCTGCCACTTCCACACATGAGCCCATTACCGTTGTCATTTCTGCCATCATTCACCTAATCACTACGTTGCACCGGTCTGACGTGTGAGAGCACCGCCACCTTGCCTACGAAGAAGAAAGTACCTTGCTGTCGCCGGTCCTGTGGAGAAGAAAGTACCTCGCCGCCGCCACCACCGGACCTACAAAGGAGAACAAACACTCACCGCCGACACCCAAACACTGAGGTAAGGTGCTCTTCCTATGGAGAAGAACCTACTTTGCCGCCTGCCTTTCTCAACTAAACTCACCAGTTAATCATTAACATGACTTTCTAACATGTATCAACTTCTTCACACATTAATAACATTCTGAAACATGCATCTCCATTGGCATTATCATATTTAAGATCTTGACCAGTATGTTCCCCAATGACGCATCAGTTATTTCCAATATACTTTTATTTTTTGTAAGTGATGTGTTTGTTTTAATTTTTCATGTCCATATATCCTAAATGTTCATGCAAAACAAGTAAAATATGGTACACCAAAAACAAATTTTTGAATACAAAAAAATTGACATATAGAATTGCTAGTGATGTGATACAACAAAAAATATGTTCTGTAACTTTTATTTGTATGATTGATTCTGTTTAAAAATGTGTTGCCTACCATGCAACAACCGGTGTTCACAAAACAAATTTTGTTGTTTTGAATTTTGTAAATTATGTGTTGTCTTTGATGAATATATATATTTTACCCAAGGTGCATCGAGACGATGATGGGCCAAGATTAGTTGAGATGTATTCTAAGAGTATCTAAAGCTTCTCAGTCCTAGTTCCCAGATTGACACTTTAGGGTTTATAGATGAGATCATCGATGCATGATGTTTAACTTAATATATAAATATGACAATAATACATTTATGCATGTATCAACTTAGAAACTCGTTCAAAATTTACTCATTAGGAGATGAGTAAATTTTGGATAGTCCCCGGTCTGGGACTTTTTTTGGATATTTAATCTCACTTAGGATGTAACTGTATAATGTATGTTTAGTTTTGAAGAAAATTTCAGTAGGATTTCCTCATTTGTTCTCTGGGTATATATGTGAGTGGTTATTTGTCATTTATATCAGTGTACTTGGAGAACTTAGGGGGAATGCTGCTGAAATTTTCTTCAAGATTAAACATACATTATACAGTTACTAGTGAGATTAAATATTCAAAAATGGGATTGGTGGTACACTTTAGTATAAAAGTAATTAACTTTCTATCAATAAAAACTTACAGCTTATAGTATCAATATATTAAATGCTTAGTTTTATAATTAATTTTAATGTGATATAGAAAATGGATCGAAGTTGGATGTCTATCAAGAACCGTTGCAGTCCAGAGTTTGTCAAAGGTCTTCATGAATTTATCAGATTTGTTGAGGAACATATGAAACTACCTACAGATAGTCTATATTGTCCATGTAGAAATTGTGGTAACAATTTGAAAGTTGATATTGGTGAAGAAATTAAGAATCATGTCATATGCAATGGGATCATACAAGGATATAATGAATGGTATCAGAATGGAGAGAAATTTAATTATGGATCAGAAAATGTCGATACTAATAGTTGTGGCATAGAAGATATAGATAATTATGATAAAGTCAATGATGAACTGATTTAGGATGACCTGATTCAGGATGATATGGTTGATGAGATGCTATGTAGTTGTTGGGACAATGTCATTGATCCACCTTCTTTATTTGCAAACATTGTCCATGATGCTAAAAAACCATAATATAAGGGTTGTACTAAGTTCATGAGGTTGAGTGTTGTGATGTGATTATATACTCTTAAAGCTCAAAACTGGTGGAGCAATAAGAGTTTCACTTCACTGTTGTCTTTGTTAAAGGAAATTCTTCCTGAAGGCAACGAGCTTCCAATTTCAACATATCAAGCAAAGAAAATCATGTGCCCAATGGAAATGGAGGCTAAGAAGATTCATGCATGTCCAAATGATTGTGTGTTATTTCAGAAGGACTATAGTAATTTGATAAATTGTCCAAATTGTGGTGCGTCAAGGTATAAGACCAAAAATTCAACTAAGGCTAAAAATGGCTCTCCTGCCAAGGTGATGTGGTATCTACCAATAATACCATGATTTCAACGCTTATTTTCTAATACAGAAGATGGGAAAATTTTGTCTTGGTATGGGGAGTTAAAGGCCAATGATGATGGCATCCTACGACATGCATCTAATTCACCACAATGGAAGAAAATTGATTTATTATACCCTCAATTTGGTAAAGAACCAAGAAACTTAAGACTTGGACTCTATACATATGGAATGAATCCCTATGGTATATTAAGCAGCCAACATAGCACGTGGCCTGTTATGATTGTTATATACAATCTTCCTCCTTGGTTGTGTATGAAAAATAAGTATGTCATGTTGTCAATATTGATATCAGGGCCCAAGAAACTTGGAAATGATATTGATGTTTACCTTCAACCTCTAATTGATGACCTAATGAAACTATGGGTAGAAGGTGTTATGACATATGATGCTTCGCATAAAGAGATCTTTAGTTTGCGTGCTATGTTGTTTTGCACGATTAATGACTTTATAGCTTGTGGAAATTTGTCTAGATATAGCATAAAAGGATAAAAAGCATGTCCTATTTGTGAGGAAAATACTGATTCAATCTGATTGAAACATGGTGGTAAAATCGTATATCTTGGTCATCAGAGATTTCTCCCACCAGTGCATGCTTATTGAAGGCAACACAAAACCTTTATTGGGTCAACTAAGGAATGAAGTGCTCCTAAACCTATACCAGGAAATGTTGTATATGATAGGGTGAAACATATTGTTAATGAATTTGGAAAGAGTTCTAGTAGTCATACTCTCGCATGTGACAAATCTCTATACAAGAAGAGGTCAATATTCTAGGATCTTCCTTATTGGAGATCTTTCGCAATTAGACACTGCATTGACGCCATGTAAGTTGAAAAAAATATTTGTGATAGCATCATTGGTATGCTATTGAACATACCAGGAAAGACTAAAGACGACATCAAATCTAGAAAAGATTTAGAATTAATAGGTATAAGAAAAGAACTATCAGTGGAGATCAGGGGTCGCTGCACATATTTACCACTAACTTGTTACACTTTGCCAAAGCAGGAGAAAAAGACTTTCTGTGAGTGCTTGTCTAATATTAAGGTTCCACAAAGATACTCTTCTAATATTCATAGATTGGTATCAAAGAAGGATATGAAGTTGATAGGTCTCAAATCTCATGATTGTCACACCTTAATGCAACACATTTTACCTGTGGCTATTCGATCTATATTGCCGAAACATGTAAGGTTTGCAATCATAAGACTATGTTTCTTCTTCAATGAAATATGCAACAAAGTGATACATCCTAATACTCTCAATAAATTACAAAAAGATGTAATTGTTACCATGTGTCAGCTTGAAATGTACTTTCCTCCTTCATTTTTTGATATCATGGTTCATCTTGTAGTACATATTACAAGGGAGGTGAAGATTTTGGGTCCAATTTTCTTACACTGGATGTATCCATTTAAATGCTACATGAGTGTTTTTAAAGGTGATGTTCGGAATCGTTATCGTCCTGAAGGGAGTATTATTGAGGGTTATGTGGCTAGGGAGGTGATGGACTTTTGCAATGATTTTTTGAATTGCAATGAAACTTCTAGAGATCTGAAAAATTCCCATCACACTAAACCTTATTGTGGCAAAGGAACTCTGGGAGGACGAGTGAAAGGAATCAGTCGTGAGTTGTGGGAACAAGCACATTTGTATATTTTACACAACATCGATGAAGTTAGTAGCTACATCACATATTACAATGATCTTATCAAGAGAAATCATCCATGATCCAGTTCAATGTGGCTTGCAAGAGAGCATAATCGAACATTTATTAGGTGGTTTGAAGAGAAAGTTTTTAATCAACTATCTGAATCATCGAATAATGTTGCTGAGAACATAAAATGGCTTGCCTTTAAGCCAAAAATGGATGTCATATCATATGAAAGTTATGACATAAACATATTTTCATACTACACAAAGCGTCAAGATGAAAGTAGTGTAGTCCAAAAAAGTGGGGTCACTGTTCAATCTTGTTCATTGTATTTTGCTAGTGCCAAATATAAAAGATCACGCGAAGCTGAGATGTCATATTATGACGTCATTGAGGACATATGGGAATTGGACTATACAAATTTTAGAGTTCCTATCTTTAGGTGTAATTGGGTTTACAACAACAAAGGAGTTTTACTGGATGAGTTGGGTTTCAAATTGGTGAATTTTGAAAATATTGGTGAGAAAGATGAGCCATTCATCATGGCAGACCAAGAAAAACAAGTATTCTATATTGATGACCCGACAAATAAAAATTGGTTTGTCGTTCTTCATGAAAAAAGATAGTTTACTGTAGATCCTATAAATGAAGAAGAATACTATGAAAAGTATGATGATTCCATCCCATTCTCAGTTGGTTTTCCAAGTGTAAATTTTGAAGATAACACTGATGAATACTATAAATGCCAAGACCATGCTGAAAAATTTTTACGTGACTAACAACTCAACGAATACTTGAGGCATGTATTCTTTGAATTATTTATTTTATTATCATTCAAGCATGTAGTCTTTTAAATATACATCATATATCATTCAACCACTTGTGCTTTTATTATCACTTATGTTTCTTTTTTCATGTATACTTGCAGGTTCTAAAATGGCAAGTGAAGATGAACATTCTGAGCATGAGCACCATGAGGATGGTAGTTGTGATGCTAAGAAAAGTAGAAGTCCCACACTGATGCGTAGGCTGTAGGAGCTCAGGGCCAAAGGGGAGAAATTGGCAATCCAGTTTGATGTCACAGGAGCACCTATTGGGGAACATGCTAGTGTTTTCAAGCATTACATAGGGGCGACCACATGCAGTAAGGTGGCAATAGATAAAGAAAATTGGCATGATGTTTCTAATGCCTTAAAAGACCTCCTATGGAAAGATTTATCTTTGAGTGGAAGTGATATTATTTTAATATGTTTTTGTTTATTGATTCTAATTTAATTTTCTTGGAAAGACATATCCTTTTTAAGACAACATTATTGCTTCTTTTGCATATATAGGGTGTTTTTCATCTAAATGAAAAATATCACAAGAAAAAAGTGCTACAACGTTGGGGTGTACGATGGAGGGATTTTAAGACATATCTCAAAAGGGAATTTATAGATAATCTTAAACAAAAGAAGAAAGCAACTGATATATATGTTTTTATAGATCCTGAGGTGTGGGAAAGATTTGTTGCAATTAGGAAATCAGAAGAGTTGCAGGTAATAAAGATTGTGATGTATTCTATGAATCTTTAATTTTATACAATTAAGGAGGTAAATCTTTTTATATATGTTTGCCAAGTCTAAATTGCAATACCTCATTTTAAATGATCAGGCTATTCACGAGGCACAAAAGGAAAGACGGGACAAAAATGTGCATGACCATCACTTGGGGCCTGGTGGTTATGCCTTCTGCCGCAAACTATAAGAGAAGCAACTCTCTTTTGGAGAAGAGTCTAGTACAACTCAAGCTGAGCGTCCACCCTGACACTTACAGTGGATTGATGCTAGAAATAATCAAGAAGGTGAAATTGTCAACCCTGCAACTAAGGAGGTGGCACAGAAGATGGTAGGTTTATCCCAACTAAGTAAAGAGTAACTCCCACAAACTTAGATTTATTTATATCTAATTGATATTGTGATTTCATATTTTTATTAACTATGAATAGATTGATATCCATGAGCGAAGGAAGGAAAGTTCATCCCAACTGGCTGCATGGATGAACTATCAGTTACTCTTGGTACGGAGGAGCATCCTGGCCGTGTTAGGGGATTAGCAGCTGGCATAGGATTCAAGTCTTATTTTGGCCCTTCGCAATCTAAAAGAGGTCGTGCATGAGGTCTTACACAAGAGGAAGCTGAAGCATTAGTAGCACATAAAGTAAAAGAAATAATGTCTTCATTTCAGCCTACTCAACCTTCTCAACCTATTCAAACTGTGTGTGTCTCAGATGATGAGGTACAAGCCCATACTCCAACTGTAGAAGGTCATGGGAGCACTCCCAATGACCCACCACAAAAATCTGCAGTAAGTTTTTATTCTATATGTTGTGTTATTAGTATGATATACATATGATTATATATATATATATATATATATATATATATATATATATATATATATATATTTGTAGTAGGTATCTAGTTTACCACTTTGTATATAACTTATATTATTTCAATTCTAGGTTGGTATGAACTATAAACTTACAGTGGAGGTTCCATAGTATAATGTTGTGGCAACGGGTAAGGTATACAACCTTGGTGGTACATTGCATTGCCAACCAGATTCTGATGACATTTGTCGTGTGTCCATCCATCTTGTGTATGATGGAATGGGGGACAAACCACTACCCATATATAATCCTGAATATAGTACAGTTGAAGAAGCAGAGGGTGCTATGGTGGGTTTGCTTAAACACTTGGTTATCAATGAAAAGGTATATATCTGAAATCTACCATGTTTTTCATATTTGACTACATATATGAACTCGTGTAATATAAGTATGTAATTTAATTAACATGTTTGTAAACCAAAAAGTAAAAATTATACTAGTCGTCCTCCTTTCCCAAGCCATCTTTCATTCCCGAAGCTACATTTGACAAATTGGGAAGCAAATGTAAATGTTTGTGTTGATACTTAGCCAACCAAAGCTCGGGATCACATATATTGGTCAATTTAACAGAAGATGTAGCTGGGAGGGACTTTGAGAATTTTATTTTTCTTGATGATATTAAGGATTTGTTCGAGTATGATTGGCTAAATACTTCGATATTAGAAGTATGGATAAGGTAAGGATGTTGACTCAAGATCAATTAGGTCTATGTTGACTCGCATCTAAATTGATTAAACTTGTGTTTTGATGATGACTAACCATTCCACATATTGGTGTCTAATGTCTCTACTTGAGTGATTTCAGATTAGGTATAGACACACTCCAAATGCCATAACTTGCGCATATCAAATTGGAGAAAAGACAAGTCAAAGTCAATACAAGTATGTTTTTGTAATATGATGTAAATGAATTAGAATCATGTTGTAAATCACTTGTAATGATTGTATGACTTGTAATTAAGCTTAGAAAAAATCAGGAGCACTTAGATCGAATGTTTAAGGACTCAAAAGCCATTTTCCAAAATTCACATCAGGCTGTTCATCGGTCGAATTCTGTGAGTTGCAAACTCGACCGATCCTGATTGGGTTTTGAAAATGACTTTTGATCGGTCGAGTTTACACTACACAGAACTTGACCGATGGAGTAACTAACCAATTTGATTTTCATTGGTCGGTCGAGTTTCCCCAAGACAAACTCGACCGATGGTATGAATATCGGCTTTTTCTTTTACTCTATCGGTCAAGTTACCCTTATAGAAACTCGACCGATTGCACTATACAGAAAAGTGTAGAAAACTGCTTCTAGCCATTGTGGAGTTGCAACAAGTGAAAATATATCTATTGCAAGCCACAAAATGGCTAGTTTTTATTCTCAAGTGTTCCCAAAGGCTAAGAGGCATCCCCAGCTATAAATAGGACCCCTTGGGTTTCATTCTAAGGTTGAGTATTCAATGCAAACTCTATGTGAGGTTCCTATTCTATAGTTGAGTGCTTCCTACAGCCTCCTCTCTCTCTCTAAGCTTAATCACTTGCTACATCCATTAGAGTGAGTAGGAAATCTGTAAGAGAGCTAGTCCTACATGTATATCTTGTGAGGCTCTCACTTCCACCACCTCCCTTTCTCTCATTTCAATCATGAAGATGAAGGTTCTCTCTCTTGGCTAAGAGAGGTGAAGAAGAACAAGGGAAGGTGTCCCTTGGTGAAGATCAATGTTGAACACTTGGAGCTAGAGTGGGTAAGCCCTTGGTGAAGGCAGAAGACTCCTTGCTCAAGTGGGTAAGTCCTTGGTGGATGCTTCTCCGGGTGAAGGTGAAGTCAAAGGCGGAAGATCCAAGAAGAGTGGGTAATCCCTGCAAGGTTGAATACTTGTACAAGAGTAGGTAAGCCCTTAGAAGAAGGCATAAGACTCCTTGCAAAGTGGGTATGTCATTGGTGAGGTTGAAGACTCTTTGTATTAGATAGGTAAGTCCTTTGTTTGGTCATGTGTTGTAAGTCTTATGAATGAATATAAGAATGCAATGGTTAGGAAATCCTAGAGGTTGACCTCTCTAGGTAAGTGGACTGACACACTTCTAGTTTGAAGTGTTGAACCACTCTAAATAGCTTGTCTACTTATGTTTTCTCAATCTCTCTCATCCTTGCTATGCATGTTTTAGTTGCACTCAAATTACCTATTTGGCAACCTTATCTTATCATATATCCTGAAGGTCTAATGAATTTTGTTTAAGTGCATTCAGCTCTATTCACCCCCCTCTAGAGCATCTAATCACCCATCTAGGATCCACCAATTGGTATCAGAGTGGGCTTCTCCAAGCATACTTCAACAAATAAGAGAAGATGGGTGACTACCAAGGAGGGAGATATTTGATCAACCTACCAATCTTTGATGGGAGCAATTTCCTCTATTGGAGAAGAAGGCTTAAATTCTACATCCAAGGATCAAGTCTTGAGATGTGGCAAATGGTGAACATCCCATACATGCTACCAAAGACAAAGATTGAAGAATAGGATGAAGCTACCTCGAAGAAAGCAACCTTGAATGCTAGAGCCATGCATTTCCTCTATCCCTCCATGACCCCCACCGAGTTCAACCGGATTTCTTCATGTGAAACATCCTCTGAGGTATGGAGAAAGCTATGCATCACTTATGAAGGGATAGATCAAGTGAAGGAAAGAAAAGTCTACATGCTCAAAGCGCTGCTTGAAAACTTCAAGATGGGAAAGGAGGAGAGGATAGACAACATGTACTCAAGGCTCAACACCATTGTGAATGGTCTTGTTGTTATAGGACATCCTATGTCTAGTGGAGAGATCAACTCAAAGATCCTTATAACTCTCCCCAAGAGGTGGGAACCCAAGGTGACTTCCATTAAAGAAGCAAGGTCTCTTAAGGATATTCCTATTGAAGAGCTCATTGGAAATCGACAAGAACATGAAGCCACATTTGACAAGAGGGAGGAAGTAGAAAGACAAGAGAAGAAAGAGCTAAAGAGAATGAAGAAGGCTCAAATGAAGGCTCAAATTGAAGCTATCATGGAATAAGTCTCTCCATCCTCTCAAGTTAAAGAAGATGCCATGTACTCCAAGGGTGGATTCTACAAAGGCAAGAAGACCCATCATTACAAGAAAAGAGAAGATAAGTGGCACTCAAGCTCAAGTGACTCCTCCAACTCAAGCTTAAGTGAATATTCAAGTGAAGGATCATGCTCAAGCTCTACTAATGAAGGAGAATGCCATTTTGCTCTTATAGAATCAAAAAGTAAGGACTCAAGTGAGTTAAATCTAAACTCCTTAGATAAATAATCTTTGATTGCTATTATTCGTGATACTTGTGCCTCTCTTAAGTCTTCTAAAAGGAAAAGGAAAAAGCTTGCCAGAATTGTTGATAATTTGCATGTAGAATTAAATGATCTTGAACATGCTAATTCTTGCTTGCTTGATGACAAAAATGCTTGTCTTAGCCAAATAGACTCTCTTAAACTTGAAAATGCTAGTTTGCTTGATAAGATTAGATTTCTAGAAGCTCAACCTCTCATGCCTAGTTCTAATGAAGAGTACAATTTAATTATTGATTCTCTCATGCATGATATTGATGTTCTTAAATCTGAAAACAAGGACAAAGATTTTGTTTTGCAAGAATTAGAAATAGAAAATGCCTCCTTGCTTGCTAAAATCAATGTGCATGAATCTTGTTCTGGTTCTACTAGTAGAGAGAATGATGTTGCTACTCTTCATATTGATAGAGATTCTTATTTAACTAAAGCTCTTTGCTTAGAAAATGATCTTCTACATGCTAGAGATAATATCAATCATTTGTCTTCTACTATTATTTCTCGTATGCATGATAATGATAGTTTGAGATCTTCTTTGCAAAAAAAATTAGTTGGTAAAAAGAATCTTAATTACATCCTACACCATACTACTAAACAAATTAGTAGACATGGTTTAGGGTATGATAGTAGTCAAGGGAACAACAAAGATAAAGGACCTCCAATATTCCATGGAGAATCCTCTAGTTCCAAGACTATGGGTACATGCAACTATTGCAATGAAATTGGTCATTATTCTACTTGTTGTCCTTTTAGGAAAGCAACCAAGAGCAATAGGACTTGGGTTGCTAAACTAACTCCTACAGACACAAAAACATGATTGGGGACCATTTCATCTTTCTTCTTGTAGGTACTTGCAAATGGATTGACTTGACCTATTAAATTGCAAATTGACTTGTCAATCCACATGAAAGAAGTAAGGTGAGTTGTGTAGAGGGTGACAACAAGTGGAAAAAAGAATGATAAGAACAAAGGTAATGTTTTCTTGCTTATAACCATTTCTAACTTGTTTTTGTCAAGTTAGTGTGCACTATGCATGTGGTTTTTGAGTCAAAAGTGGTATTTTGTGTTTCTCTTCACACTCTTGCTCAAAAACTATGTCTAATGCTTCTATAGTGCATTACTAACTTTCTTAGACATGTTTGGATATGGTTTGTATATTTAGCATGCCATTAAATATGTTTTTATGAAATATATGTGCTTTTTTACAACTGCTCTGTCGGTCGAGTTTGCCCTATTTGAAACTCAACCGATAGGCACCTATGGGTGCTTCCAACAGCTGTCATCGGTCGAGTTGTCAATACACTGAACTCGACCAATAACATTGTGCACAGATTATACATTTGGCTTATTGAATGAGAATTTCCCTCTCAACTAGATTTTCTCAACCAATAGCCTTATTCTTTGGCACACCTTTGGTACCTTTATATATGCATAATTGTCATGTTCTAAATTACTATCTTTCTTACAACTCTATCTCTCTAATTGCTCTAAATTTGTATATCTATATGTTGCGATTACTTGCTTTGAGTTGTTTTGCAGGTTTTGATGATGATCTCTTTGGATCTCTTGGTTGTATCTTAAATTGCTTCCGTTGTTCTCTAACTTTCTACATCTATCTAGGTGTATATCTAGTGTTGATACAACCTTGAGGTTCTTAGTGGTGATCATCTTTTGGTAATGATGCATACATGTTAGTGAATTATATCCTTTAATGCTTCTAAAATTGCATATCTCTTTATTTGGATATATCTCCACATCTACTCATAGCTTGCTTTATCTTGTGTATCTTTTGGTATCTCTTGCTATGATCTAGATCCTACTAGTAGTCCTAACCTATGATATCTTCTACTAGTAGTTCACATACATGTAGTTCTAACTTTGTTTATAATTGGCATCTTTGCTCATCTATATGCTATGCTTGTATCTTGTATCATACATGCTCAAACGTATTCCATGAATTGCATATCTACTATCTTAATTTGATTGCATAACATTGTGATGCAGGGCACATAGAGCTACATTATATGTAGAAATTGGAGTATTTTTGTATTTTATGCAGACTTTGTTCCAATTTCAGTTTTTGGTGCAAGACTAATGTTTTTTATGCAGAAACGACCTTCTGAGCAAGCTCATCGCTATGCCATGAGCCCTGACACTTTTTGGGCAAATTCTATCATTTTGAGGGTCAAAATTGTGATTTATTGTTTTTCTGCAGCACCTTATCTTGCATTTTTTGGTTGTTCAAGTATATGCTTTAACTTGCTTTTCTTTCTATGCTTGGACAATCCCCTATAAGTTCTCTTCTACTCTCCTTATATATATTTGTGTTTTCTCCTTTCTCTTTAACAAGTGATGCTTCTTATTTCTTCATAACCCCACTTTTTGAAATGATAAGGGGGAGAAAGGTATGTCTTCTTTTAAAAGAGGAAGAAGGCATGTCTTACATGAAGAGGAGAAGTATGTCCATGTAAAGGGGAGAAGGTAAATGGGAGAAGACATATATGTGTAGAACATATATGAGTAGAAGACATAGTATTCTATAAAAGTTATGAAAGCTAACCATGTAGGAGAAATAGCATCAATTGAGGGGGAGTATGAGAACTCCATGTGCATCAATTGACGGGGAGCATATGAGTTCAATCCTATTGAAACCCCTAGGTTTCTCTAAAGGTATGATTTTACTTAAAAGCTTTCAATACATTTATGGAATGGTTTGTCATCTTCAAAAAGGGGGAGAATGTTGACTCATGGTCAATTAGGTCAATGTTGACTCGCATCTAAATTGACTAAACCCATGTTTTGATGATGACTAACCATTCCACATATTGGTGTATAATGTCTCTACTTGAGTGATTTTAGATTAGGTATAGACACACTCCAAACGCCCTAACTTGCACATATAAAATTGGAGAAAAGACAAGTCAAAGTCAATACAAGTGCACATTTTTGTAATATGATGTAAATCAATTAGAATCATGTTGTAAATCACTTGTAATGATTGTATGACTTGTAATTAAGCTTAGAAAAATTCAGGAGCACTTAGATCGAATGTTTAAGCACTCAAAAGCCATTTTCCAAAATTCACATCAGGTTGTTCATCGGTCGAGTTCTGTGAGTTGCAAACTCGAACGATCCTGATTGGGTCTTGAAAATGAGTTTTGATCTGTCGAGTTTATATTACATAGAACTCGAACGATGGAGTAACTGACCAATTCGATTTTCATTGGTCGGTCTAGTTTCCCTAGGACAAACTCGAATGATGGTATGAATATCAGCTTTGTCTTTAACTCTATTGATCGAGTTACCCTTATAGAAACTCGACTGATTACACTATACGGAAAAGTGCAGAAAAGTGCTTCTAGCCATTGTGGAGTTGCAACAAGTGAAAATATATATTGCAAGCCAAAAAATGGCTAGTTTTTATTCTCAAGTGTTCCCAAAGGCTAAGAGGCATCCCCAACTATAAATAGGACCCCTTGGGCTTCATTCCAAGGTTGAGAATTCAATGCAAACTCTATGTGAGGTTCCTATTCTATAGTTGAGTGCTTCCTACAGCCTCCTCTCTCTCTAAGCTTAATAACTTGCTACATCCATTAGAGTGAGTAGGAAATATATAAGAGAGCTAGTCCTATATGTATATCTTGTGAGGCTCTCACTTCCACCACCTCCCTTTCTCTCATTTCAATCATGAATATGAAGGTTCTCTCTCTTGGCTAAGAGAGGTGAAGAAGAATAAGGGAAGGCGTCCCTTGGTGAAGATCAAGCCTGAAGACTTGGAGCTAGAGTGGGTAAGCCCTTGGTGAAGGCAGAAGACTCCTTGCTCAAGTGGGTAAGTCCTTGGTGGAAGCTTCTTCGAGTGAAGGTGAAGTCAAAGGCGGAAGATCCAAGAAGAGTGGGTAATCCCTGCAAGGCTGAAGACTTGTGCAAGAGTAGGTAAGCCCTTGGAAGAAGGCGGAAGACTCCTTGCAAAGTGGGTAAGTCCTTGGTGAGGTTGAAGACTCTTTGTATTGGATAGGTAAGTCCTTTATTTGGTCATGTATTGTAAGTCTTATGAATGAATATAAGAATGCAATGGTTAGGAAATCCTATAGGTTGACCTCTCTAGGTAAGTGGACTGACATACTTCTAGTTTGAAGTGTTGAACCACTATAAATAGCTTGTCTACTTGTGTTTGCTCAATCTCTCTCATCCTTGCTATGCATGTTTTAGTTGCACTCAAATTACCTATTTAGCAACCTTATCTTATCATATATCTTGAAGGTCTAATGAATTTTTTTTAAGTGCATTCAGCTCTATTCACCTCCCCTCTAGGACATCTAATCACCCATCTAGGATCCAACAATTGGTATCAGAGCGAGCTTCTCCAAGCATACTTCAACAAGTAGGAGAAGATGGGTGACTACCAAGGAGGGAGATACTTGATCAGCCTACCAATCTTTAATGGGAGCAATTTCCTCTATTGGAGAAGAAGGCTTCAATTCTACATCCAAGGATCAAGTCTTGAGATGTGGCAAATGGTGAATATCCCATGCATGCTACCAAAGACAAAGATTGAAGAATGGGATGAAGCTACCTTGAAGAAAGTAACCTTGAATGCTAGAGCCATGCACATCCTCTATGCCTCCATGACCCCCACCGAGTTCAACCAGATTTCTTCATGTGAAATAGCTATGAGGTATGGAGAAAGCTATGCATCACTTATGAAGGGACAGATCAAGTAAAGGAAAGAAAAGTCTACATGCTCAAAGGGCTGCTTGAGAACTTCAAGATGGGAAAGGAGGAGAGGATAGTCAACATGTACTCAAGGCTAAACACCATTATGAATGGTCTTGTTGTTATATAAGACATCCTATGTCTAGTTGAGAGATCAACTCAAAGATCCTTAGAACTCTCCCCAAGAGGTGGGAACCCAAGGTGACTTCCATTGAAGAAGCAATGTCTCCTAAGGATATTCCTATTGAAGAGCTCATTGGAAATCAAAAAGCACATGAAGACACACTTGACAAGAGGGAGGAAGTAGAAAGACAAGAGAAGAAATAGCTAAAGAGAATGAAGAAGGCTGAAATGAAGGATTAAATTGAAGCTATCATGGAACAAGTCTCTCCATCCTCTCAAGTTAAAGAAGATGCCATGTATTCCAAGGGTAGATTCTACAAAGGCAAGAAGACCCATCATTACAAGAAAAGAGAAGATAAGTAGCACTCAAGCTCAAGTGACTCCTCCAACTCAAGCTTAAGTGAAGATTCAAGTGAAGGATCAAGCTCAAGCTCTAGTGATGAAGGAGAATCCCATTTTTCTCTTATAGCATCAAAAAGTAAGGACTCAAGTGAGGTAAATCTAAACTCCTTAGATAAAGAATCTTTGATTGCTATTATTCATGATACTTGTGCCTCTCTTAAGTCTTCTAAAAGGAAAAGGAAAAAGCTTGCTAGAATTGTTGATAATTTGCATGTAGAATTAAATGATCTTAAACATGCTAATTTGTCCTTGCTTGATGACAAAAATGCTTGTCTTAGCCAAGTAGACTCTCTTAAAATTGAAAATGCTAGTTTTCTTGATAAGATTATATTTCTAGAATCTTAACCTCTCATGCCTAGTTCTAATGAAGAGCACAATTTAATTATTGATTCTCTCATGCATTATATTGATGATCTTAAATATGAAAACAAGGACAAAGATTTTGTTTTGCAAGAATTAGAAATAGAAAATGCCTCCTTTCTTGCTAAAATCAATGTGCATCAATCTTGTTCTAGTTCTACTAGTAGAGAGAATGATGTTGTTGCTCTTCATATTGATAGATATTCTTATTTAACTAAAGCTCTTTGCTTATAAAATGATCTTCTGCATGCTAGAGATAATATCAATCATTTGTATTCTACTATTACTTCTCTTATGCATGATAATGATAGTTTGAGATCTTCTTTGCAAAAAAATTTAGTTGGTAAAAGGAATCTTAATGACATCCTACACCATACTACTAAACAAATTGGTAGACATGGTTTAGGGTATGATAGTAGTCAAGGGAACAACAAAGATAAAGGACCTCCAATATTCTATGGAGAATCCTCTAGTTCCAAGACTATGGGCACATGCAACTATTGCAATCAAATTGGTCATTATTCTACTTGTTGTCCTTTTAGGAAAGCAACCAAGAGCAATAAGACTTAGATTGCTAAACTAACTCCTCCAGACACAAAAACATGATTGGGGACCATTTCATCTTTCTTCTTGTAGGTACTTGCAAATGGATTGAATTGAGCTATTAAATTGCAAATAGACTTGTCAATCCACATGAAAGAAGAAAAGTGAGATGTGTAGAGGGTGACAACAAGTAGAAAAAGGAATGGTAAGAACAAAGGTATTATTTTCTTGCTTATAACCATTTCTAACTTGTTTTTGTCAAGTTAGTGTGCACTATGCATGTGGTTTTTGAGTCAAAAGTGGTATTTTGTGTTTCTCTTCACACTCTTGCTCAAAAACTATTTCTAATGCTTCTATAGTGCATTACTAACTTGCTTAGACATGTTTGGATATGGTTTGTATATTTAGCATGCCTTTAAATATGTTTTTATGAAATATATGTGTTTTTTGACAGCTTCTCTGTCAGTCGAGTTTTCCCTATCTGAAACTCGACCGATAGGCACCTATGGGTGTTTCCAACAGCTGTCATCGGTCGAGTTGTCAATACACAACTCGACTGATAATACTATGCACAGAATATACATTTGTCTTATTGAATGAGAATTTCCCTCTCAACTAGATTTTCTCAACCAATAGCCTTATTCTTTGGCACACCTTTGGTACCTTTATATATGCATAATTGCCATGTTCTAAATTCCTATGTTGCTTACAACTCTATCTCTCTAATTGCTCTAAATTGGTATATATGTATGTTGCAATTACTTGCTTTGAGTTGTTTTGTAGGTTTTGATGATGATCTCTTTGGATCTCTTGGTTGTGTCTTAAATTACTTCTGTTGTGCTCTAACTTGCTACATCTATCTAGGTGTATATCTTGTGTTGATACAACCTTGAGGTTCTTAGTGGTGATCATCTTTTGGTAATGATGCATACCGTATATCCTTTAATGCTTCTAAAATTGCATATCTCTTTGTTAGGATATATCTCCACATCTACTCATAGCTTGCTTTATCTTGTGTATCTTTTGGTATCTCTTGCTATGATCTAGATCCTAATAGTAGTCCTAACCTGTGATATCTTCTACTAGTAGTTCACATACATGTAGTTCTAACTTTGTTTATAATTGGCATCTTTGCTCATCTATATGCTGTGCTTGTATCTTGTCTCATACATGCTCAAACTTGTTCCATGAATTGCATATCTACTATCTTGAGTTGATTGCATAACATTGTGATGCAGGGCACATAGAGCTACATTATATTTAGAAATTGGAGTATTTTTAGATTTTATGCAGACTTTGTTCCAGTTTTAGTTTTTGGTGCAAGACTAATGTTTTTTATACAGAAACGACCTTCTAAGCAAGGCTCATCGCTATGCCATGAGCCCTGACACTTTTTGGGCAAATTCTGTCATCTTGAGGGTCAAAATTGTGATTTATTATTTTTATGCAGCACCTTATCTTGCATTTTTGGGTTGTTGAAGTATATGCTTTAACTTGCTTTTCTTTCTATGCTTGGACAAGCCCCTATATGTGCTCTTATACTCTCCTTATATATATTTGTGTTATCTCTTTTCTCTTTAAAATGTGATGTTTCTTATTTCTTCATAACCCCACTTTTTGAAATGACAAGGGGGAGAAAGGTATGCCTTCTTTTAAAAGAGGAAGAAGGCATGTCTTACATGAAGAGGAGAAGTATGTCCATGTAAAGCGGAGAAGGTAAATGGGAGAAGACATATATGTGTAGAACATATATGAGTAGAAGACATAGTATTCTATAAATGTTATGAAAGCTAACCATGTAGGAGAAATAGCATCAATTGAGGGGGAGTATGAGAACTCCATGCAAATCAATTGAGGGGGAGCATATGATCTCAATCTTATTGAAACCCCTAGGTTTCTCCGAAGGTATAATTTTACTTAAAAGCTTTCAATACATTTATGGAATGGTTTGTCATCTTCAAAAAGGGGGAGAATGTTGACTCAAGGTCAATTAGGTCAATGTTGGCTCACATCTAAATTGACTAAACCTGTGTTTTGATGATGACTAACCATTCCACATATTCGTGTATAATGTCTCTACTTGAGTGATTTCAGATTAGGTATAGACACACTCCAAATGACCTAACTTGCACATATAAAATTGGAGAAAAGACAAGTCAAAGTCAATACAAGTGCACATTTTTGTAATATGATGTAAATCAATTAGAATCATGTTGTAAATCACTTATAATGATTGTATGACTTGTAATTAAGCTTAGAAAAAATAAGGAGCACTTAGATCGAATGTTTAAGCACTCAAAAGCCATTTTCCAAAATTCACATCAGGTTGTTCATCGGCCAAGTTCTGTGAGTTGCAAACTCGACCGATCCTGATTGGGTCTTGAAAGTGAGTTTTGATCTGTCGAGTTTATACTATACAGAACTTGACCGATGGAGTAACTGACCAATTCGATTTTCATTGTTTGGTCTAGTTTCCCTAGGACAAACTCGACTGATGGTCTGAATATCAGCTTTGTCTTTTACTGTATCGATCGAGTTACCCTTATAGAAACTTGACTGATTACACTGTAGGGAAAAGTGCAGAAAAGTGATTCTAGCCATTGTGGAGTAGCAACAAGTGAAAATATATCCGTTGCAAGCCACAAAATGACTAGTTTTCATTCTCAAGTGTTCCCAAAGGCTAAGAGGTATCCCCAACTATAAATAGGACCCCTTGGGCTTCATTCCAAGGTTGAGCATTCAATGAAAACTCTATGTGAGGTTCCTATTCTATAGTTGAGTGCTTCCTACAGCCTCCTCTCTCTCTCTCTAAGCTTAATCACTTGCTACATCCATTAGAGTGAGTAGGAAATCTGTAAGAGAGCTAGTCCTACATGTATATCTTATGAGGCTCTCACTTCCGCCACCTCCCTTTCTCTCATTTCAATCATGAATATGAAGGTTCTCTCTCTTGGCTAAGAGAGGTGAAGAAGAACAAGGGAAGTCATCCCTTGGTGAAGATCAAGGCTGAATACTTGGAGCTAGAGTGGATAAGCCCTTGGTGAAGGCAAAAGACTCCTTGCTCAAGTGGGTAAGTCCTTGGTGGAAGCTTCTCCGAGTGAAGATGAAGTCAAAGGCGGAAGATCCAAGAAGAGTGGGTAATCCATGCAAGGATGAAGACTTGTGCAAGAGTAGGTAATCCCTTGGAAGAAGGCGGAAGACTCCTTGCAAAGTGGGTAAGTCCTTGGTGAGGTTGAAGACTCTTTGTATTGGATATGTAAGTCCTTTGTTTGGTCATGTATTGTAAGTCTTATGAATGTACATAAGAGTGCAATGGTTAGGAAATCCTAGAGGTTGACCTCTCTAGGTAAGTGGACTGACATACTTCTAGTTTGAAGTGTGGAACCACTCTAAATAGCTTGTCTACTTGTATTTGCTCAATATCTCTCATCCTTTCTATGCATGTTTTAGTTGCACTCAAATTACCTATTTAGCAACCTTATCGTATCATATATCTTGAAGGTCTAATGAATTTTGTTTAAGTGCATTCATCTCTATTCACCCCCCCTCTAGAGCATCTAATCACCCATCTAGGATTCAACAAAGGATTCATCAATATAGAAAACTCTAATATACATTTTTAGCTTATTTCTAATATATGAAATGATTACAAATGTTTTTACAGCCATTTATATACTGAGACGACAAACTTTGATATAAGGAATGTTGGATTCTTAGTTCCTTCAATCACTAGTCAAGTGGAGACACACATTGAGGATGTGAATGAGTACTTCTGTACTGCATTCTAATATTTTGCTAGTGTGGGAAAGGAAATTATCCTAATTCCTTTTAACATCAAGTAAGTATTATTATTCAATATAATTCTAATATTGACTAAATTTATAATTCTAATATTTGTTTTCAATATGCATTTTACTCAGATCTAGACATTGGGAACTAGTGGTGCTTGTCCCAAGATTGATGACTTTCTATTATCTTGACCCAATGGGAATAACAACTAGGAGTCACAAACTAAAATTGCCAACTATGGAGTAAGCATAAATTTAGTTTCTACCACATCAATCGTTATGCTTCAACATGATATTTCTACTTAGAATTTCTATTTTGAAAACTATCATAATCAATTAATTGGTAGGGGTATAAAGGCTTTTCGTGAAGGTGGAGGAATAATACCCACCAAACTAAAGACATTGACTTTGAAAAATATCAAGGTAACTACTTTGATGGCTTAGTCTTATATATGTACAAATCTTATAGTAATGTATATGTCAACTCATATATGTCAACCCTTATAGTCTTATCTCAACTCTATTTATAGTAGTTTACTAACATTAAGAATAATTCTTTATTTGTAGTGTCATATACAAAATAATGATTGGGCTTGTGGCTACTGTGTAATGAAATATATGCAAGCTATTATCAAAAGAGCATCAAATAACATTCAGACTATAGATCAGGTAATAAAGAATAACATCATTAATTTACAAGTGAGATGTACTCATTTTATAAAATATTAGCATGTGCATTTTCTGTTGCAGATCTTTACAACTCATCCTTACACAATTGATGAGTTAAATGAATTCCAAGAAGAGAGATCAGAGGATTTTCTTAAAGAAGTGACTATAGCATTGGATTGAATGCATAGCTTCATTTATGTATGTAATTTTGAAACTCTACTAGCAAATGGCTTTGGAATGCATTTTCTGGCTTGCATCATTGCATTTGCAAGTCTATTTATATTGTAGGTTTTGAACTGTGTAAAGCAAATTTCTATTCTATAGGTTTCTATTTTGAAGATTTCTGCAAAATTTATCTTTAAAAAAATGTGACTTCTAGGGTTGGTTATTAAAAAAAATCGACCTTAGAGACCTACTGTGTCGGTTTTTTTAAATAACCGACCTAGTAGCTTCAATGCAAACTTATTAGGTACTCGCTTCCCTGTTGGGTCGGTTTTCTTCAAATAACCGACCTTAGAGATCTCTAGGGTCGGTTTTCAAATATAACTGACCTTAGAGATCACTTGGTCGACTTATTTCTCAATCGAGCAAACCTCTATTTCTTTATAAGGTCAATTTTTTAGAAATAACCAACCTTACAAGACCTTTGGGACAATACTTTCTTGGTCGATAAATTTCTCGACCGAAAGCCACTCAGTCGACAAGTTTTTTGACCGAGCAAGACTGGCCTTACAGGAACTCTGTTGCTTTATAGGGTCAGTTTTTTAACTTCTAGGGTCAGTTTTTTAGGAATAACTGACCTTATAGGAAATGGGATCAGAAAGCTCATTTTTTGTACTCTATTGGGTCAGTTTTTTAGAAATAACCGACCTTAGAAGACCTCTAAGAAGCTTAAGACAATACATTCTTGGTCAACAATTTTATCGACCAAAATCCTTCTCAGTTGACATATTTCTCAACTAAGAAAACCTTTGTTGCTTTATAGGGTCGGTTTTCTAGCAATAACCGACCTTACAAGACATTTCTAGGGTCGGTGTTTTAGGAATAACCGACCTTACAACCTCTTTTTTCTCGCTTGGGTCAGGTTTTTTATAGTCTCTTGGGTCGGTTTTTACTCTATAAGGTCAGTTTTCTTTGGTCAAAAAATTGACCCTATAGAGCAAATTCTATAGCGACGACCACTTAGGCGTCGGTTAAAAAGTGATGCTACAGGCTTAAAAAACTGACACTATAGACCATTATTTTAGTACAAAAGACCATAAGACATTGGGGCACTGTCATAAAATATCCCATCTTTTGAAAAAGAACATCGACCATTTATAATATGGAAATCAAATGCATCATTATCCAAACAAGATACAAAAATGATGTTTCTATTTATAGCTGATATATAATAGAAGTTCTTTAACTATATTACAAGCCATGTGGGCAGAGATATACTATAGGTTCCAATTGTGTTGGTCACAACGCTTGCGCCATTAGCAACTCACAATTCCACCTCACCTTTTCCTAAAGGCCAACTTCCTTTCAGATCATGCATATGAGAACATATGTGAGATCCACTCTAGTATCTAGTACCCATGATGATGAAGTACATATATTTATCTCAATAACATATATACTTGAAGTGGAGATCACCATCCCCATATTCTTCTTCCTGAATGCCTTCAAGTACAAAGGATGAGATGCTCTTGCACTTTTCTTTTTTCCTTTCCTGAGTGTTGAAGATTTGGATTTGCGCTAGACCTCAGAACTCTTCTCAATCTTTCTTTGATCCTTTGACTCAGCTCTATTGATCATCATCACACTGAGGTTCGTTCTATCATCTTGGACTCAAGCAACACCTTCAGGATATCATCCCTTTCTTTCTTTGTAAGACCAAGTGACACTTTCTTAAGATGTGTTACCATATCAAGAACACACATGTCTTCACATTGCTCATGCAACTCATAGTTCATGTAGCAAAGAATAAGGTACTTTGTCTCTAAGGCATCATTGGCATGCTTCCAGTAAGCATCCACTTGTTTCCTAGGTGCATCATGAGCAGGTATTTCTGGCACTGGTTTGTCAAAGCAAGTAGAGCTTGCACTATTCATTGAGAACCCTTCTCAAAGTCCAAAACCAATTGTGGAAATTTCTCCTGTCAAGTTTGTCCTTCTTCAGGACCAATCACAAATCGGATTTGTTCATCATTTGATTTTACAAAAGAAAATTTGCATTTGTCAGAAACCCTTTTTGATTTGATTTAAAAAATTTGATGATATTAATTAGGTCTTTTATTATTATCTATCTCACTATTTTATTCAAATTGATATCCCTCAATATCAATTCAGAATATTGCAGTGTACAACATTCTAGTGGGCCAGATTCAAGATAATTCAACTGTGGCCCGATCAACACCGCAAACACAGTCAACCACCAAGGTAGGAAACTCTTGCCAATTACATCATATGCAATTCTGGATAGATAATATGCACAACCCCTTTCCATAATCATCTTCATCCTTTTGGGCCCAGACGCAATGAGAATCACCAGTCAAGCCCGACCCAAAAGCTGACACAATAATAATACACCTCGCGGAGGCGTAACCTATATTATTACCATCACACTTCTACGAGATAGACGGTGCACTCTGCGGAGGCGGAACCTACGCTTGTTCGATCAAGACTTTCATGTGTGCTACTTTTAGAAAGCATCTAAGACTTGATATTTTATTTGAGGCAGTTTGTATAAATACATATACTATATCCAAGCACCACATATATAGTATGTATCATATACATGCTATATCTCACAACAAAAACATGCAATAAACAAAAGTGTTGGTTATGTCCAGACTAATGTAATCTCTTGGAGCCACAAGGAATTATGTCATCTAGGTCTACATCACATGCAGAAACATGTTATTGATGAAGATCCATGCTTGTCAATCTGGGTTGATCAGTTCAACCCTTGAACCAATTGGATTGCCTCCTGGACGGTTGTTAGGTCGTCTCATTGTTCGTCTGTTCATTTTGTCCACCATCTACTGGATCCTCTAATAGATCGGTCAGGTGCACTAGGCGATCAGTTCGGCTCGTCCTCTGTGTCCTCCAGATTCCTTTAGTCGGTTGGCTCGTCTTCAGGACATCTTCATCTTCATCATAATAGGAAACTAAACTATCCTACTTTTAGATAATTATTAAGAAACCTCGAGTTACATTCAAGGGGAGCAAGGGTAAGAAAGAATTAACTTTATGTTGGAAAGATAAGATAGAGGATCGGTACTCATACTGAGATAAATAGATAAACCAACCACACAACCATGCATACATTTTAGGGGTTATTGGCCATAACCATGCTAGACATCCACCATCAAAATGGCTTTTAGGGCGACGTGTGTAAGTTTCATATATATATATAAATTATATATATATATATATATATAGAGAGAGAGAGAGAGAGAGGATCAGTAGCAGATTGAGATATATGGATAAACCAACCACACAACAATACATAAAATTTTGGGGTTATTGGCCATAACCATGCTAGACATCCACCATCCAAATGGCTTTTAGGGTGACACGTGTAAATTATATTTATATATATATATATATATATATATATATATATATATATATATATATATAGGGGATTTATTTATTACCCGTGCGGGTATCCTGATTTTTCGCTACCTACACATCCAAAAGTGTAACTATATGGTATACAAAAGTAACTCTAAGATCAAATGAGTAACTATATGGTACACAAAAGTTACTCTGAGGTCAAAAAAGTAACTGCGTAGAAAATATACAGTCAATAAATATATAGACGTGTTTTTTTATTTTGGTGGGGCAAATGATATTATTTTTGGATGAAATTTTTTGGGGAGCTGGATAAAATGCTCCTCTACAATTTGATTTTTTTTTTGAAAAAAAGTGACTGGAAAGGTGGGCGGGTAGCTACCCGCATGGGTATTAAAGATGAGCCCATATATATATATATATATATATATATATATATATATATATATATATATATATATATATTAGTTTGGGATTATAGTGGTATTGGATTTGACAAGATATTATTCACATCGCATGTAAACAAAAAAACCAAAATCCAATCATATTGATTGATCCCATAATATAGTAAATTAATGTTGGCTCTGATAACACTTTAGGGAAATATGGCTACAAAGCAGGTAATAGAAACAAAAATTTTATTTACCATATTTCCCATAAAGAGTGGATCACGTCAATAACTATAATATGAAGAGACTGGTTTCAGGGATATACATGGTCCTGGATCAAGTCCAGCGACAATCCTCACTATTGTAGTTGCACAACTCTAACTCCTAGTTGCACTGGGACTCGTGTGACTGTTCTCCACAAACAGTAGACTCGATCGTCATCTTTATAGAAGCTCCTCTCATCACGTACTGTTGGTTGACGATGTCCTCCTTAGTGGTAGAAAATAGCCTCCCACCTTTAGAGAAGTCCACACTGACTGCCTAAAACTCCTTGTCATCCTACTAGAACAGACAGGAAGGAGTTGTCCATTTTGTTGGTGTACTAGTCACTAACTTGATCTCCTACAGCAATGATCTTAGTTGTTCTCTCCCCTGCTAGCCCTCCCTAGTCGGGCAGGACTTTCTTGGGCTCTCTTGGTTACCACAACCAGAGAGGACAATGTTTGTTAGAGAAATTGATTCTCAAATGTTTGTGTTGTACGCTGGGTAACCCCAATACCTCTCTATTTATAGGCAGGGTTTGGGTCCAAGTTTCCAATCGATGTGGGAGTGGAAGGGACTGGAAGATCTAAAATTTCTTCCAACTACGACCATCAAAATCACCGCCTAGCACACCAGATGGTCATCTATCATGCAATACGGTCGTCTCATACTGTGAGATGGCCATTTCACAATTTCCTAATTGGATATGAAATTGGCAATTTTGATTCCAATTAATATCACATATTAATCCCTTACACAATAAGCAATGTGTAATCGAAATGAACTTAGAAATATATAGAACCTTCCCTCAGCCAAACCGGACCTTCTCGCCCATGAAAGACAGTCGTATCAGTCACCCAGATGGACGTATGGTGACTCGAGCCGAGTCGGTCAGTTTGGTTGATTCACTCTTAAGCCAATTTAACTTGAATTAGGCTTGACTCCCAAGATGCTCGTCTCAACATTTGAGACAACCATTTGGCACTCTAGACGGCCATCTCAACACTTGAGATGGGTGTTTGGTAGTGCATTCATCATATATGTTGTGTGAATCAAACACCTAAAACCCTTTAGTACTTAATTCAATTGTCATTCAAGATCAAACTCCTCTTCTAGGTTGAGACATATGTGTGTGACCCTATTGGTCCTGTATTATGTTGGCAGTGAATGTCTATAACAACTTATGACATCACAAGCAATTAGTGGTTCCTAGTCACACGTCAATGCTACCCAAGTAAATAGAAAGTTGGGGAGCAACTTCAACCTACAATATGTGTATGGTGTTGCAGTGTTTGTATAGTTTCTTTGTCACTGATGTCCAGATTGCACTCGATACATGGAGTAGTCATCCTCTTCATCACTCAATCTTGTTTATTGAACCAGATCAGATTGTCTGAGATATATGTAAGCTCAATATCACATATTGACTCACATGTACATGGCCATGCATTTCTCATTTTCGCTAATCAAGAGTCCTATAACATCAAACTCCCATAGGAAGGACAAATCCCATTTCTATCATTCATAGTCTATCCCCATGTGTCAAAGTCATCCAATCATCACCTTTATAACAACCCATGTTTCAGGACTGTGTTTGATGATGTCAAAGTGTACCCAATGACATGTGATGAGTGCAATGATTTCAGGTCTAAAAACCACAACTACCACCATCACTGTGATACATGACTATGACTTCCACGATGATGGCTTCCATATGTCAGTCTCATGGTGGGTCTGTCTTATACACTATTTTCTAACATGTTTCTATGTGCTTGGTTTGATATAGACATATCATAACTAATGAGATTCTATCATCAACTAACCCACATTATGTTCTTATGTGTTATTATTGTCTATTAACCTTCCACAATAACAATCGATCATGGACATAATGAGAATATATATATATATATATGTACTCTTAAGATCTATGTGATCTCATTTCTCTACAGCTAATACTTGGACATACATCATTGAGTAATATTATTCTCTAGACATTTATAATTTTACATCATTATCTCATAACCGAATTACACATAATAAGTTGGAATCTTACCTTCATTAATAATCAAATCATTTACAAGATATACCATTACAATCATAACATGATTGGCTCTCTGGGCATACATACCAACACACAAATAATATGATATTATAGAGATTTGTGATTAGAAAGTCATGCTTTGACATAGATAGATCTTATCTTGAGTTCCTTAGGTTTTTTGAGCTCATTGATATCTTCAAGTGAGATAAATATGAAACCTTCATTTTGAGAATAACATCCACCCAAATAATTTATGATTCAAGAATATATCTCAATTGAATTATATCATTACGATATGTGGCTCCTGATAGCTTGACCTAATATAAACCCATACCATACATGTAAGATGTAACTTTGTTATATGAGTTCTCATTTGAGGAACAATGTTAATATGGTCATAACATATGTGGATGCTTAATCCTCAATCTAAAGAAGGATGATGAATGTAGGATCTATTTGTAATGACTCACTTAATTATAGATGTATAACCTAGATAAGTCTTGAAACCTAGAAATAGATAATATTATGTTTAGTTTTAGTCATACATTGCATGTGGACCTCTGTAGGTTTCCTATCTAAGTGGAGGTGATGACCCTACAATCACCTTATGTCGAGTTGGCTCAAACTTTGAGATATCTCCTTTTAAGGTGGATGAATATAGTATCCAGAATCCTTAAGAATCTTTTTTTAAATGACCAGGGTGTAGTAAATGAGGAGATGAAAGAAAAAAAAATTATTATTTTGTTGCAAATATTCTTATAGTGGATTCTTGGAAAAATAATGAAAATGGTGTTGCTTCAAGTATTTTTTTAGTAGTTTACCTATGAAAAAATAATTCATATGAAGGTATAAGTAACATATTAAATTTTAGGTATGTTGAGCCATAATTTTTTATTCCCTCATAATCTGAACCATTTGCAAATTGATCCCTCATTATCTATCTCATATGATTTTCCTAATCAGTTTATGTGTTCTTGGATATTAATGTGTCTCCTTTTGAATTCATGGTACTAAATAAGTTCACATTTACAAACTAGCCCCTCAATTTATCTCCATGCAACACTTTGAGGTTATTTGGAACTATCATGAAATTACGATACTCAAATACTTTGGTACCATCTTGTATTACATTAATACACTACTTTGGCTTTGGAATCAATATGAAATATTTATTGACCAAAATATATCAACTTGGTATACACGATGACCATAACTGTAAATTATCCATCTCATGATCATGAATATAGCAAATATATTTTCAATATCTGGTTATGTACAAATTAAAATCATGGAAAAAATCCCAAAGCAATTGGGGTATCAGTTTAGAAGTTATAAAATGGTGAAGGAATTAACAAAAAGATAGTAATTGATACATTAATAAAGTTGAATTACTATGTTTACAAACTGAGACTATATCTCCCCTAGGTAACACTTTTGTTATACATGGTCTCTCTCATGATGCCTCTCTTCATCAGAGTTGAACCCAGTGAAAAACACTCACAAGGATGTTACATAAGATACAACTACCTTCACAAACCTTTTGGACAACCTTCACCCCGAAGCGTCTCACCAACCTTGAAGCAGCCTTCACTTGAAGTAACTTCATGCTCCCCCTTGAAGTAGCCTTCCTCCTTAAAGTATCTTCCCGTTGAGACCTTCTAGAAGTAGTCCAAAGTCTTCTGAGCTACCTTCTCCACCTGAAGAAGCTCCAACAACCTCCTTTCCGCAGCCTCTAACCTAGAAGTAGCAAAGGAGAACAAAATACAATAGAAGGAACGAGATTGGAAGAAGGAAACAATGTTACCAATTAAGTATAGTGCTTTGATCCTATATCAAGCGTATTGATCTCCTATCCACTGTGGATGAACGTGGTAGTGTGGTGGCTAGGAGATACTAAGCTATAGGACACTAATGTAGAACATATTGCAAGTGAAGCTCAGCTTGTTGCTCACAAGGAATGAATCTCAAGTGTAATTGTATGCACAAGTGATACTTTAGGTGTCTTATAGCTTGTCCTATTTATAGGAGTGGTTTGCTAATGCTTGGGGACGTTCTAGACACATTCTAGGATGTTCTTAGTGTTGAACAAGCCGTTATGTGTCCACTAATTATATTGCAATGACTTTTTGTTTAATGTTGAAAAGTGCAGTCCAGAATGTAGCTGGGTCGAACTCTTTGTCGACCGAGTTGATCTCGGTTGAACTTTTCTTCGACCAAGTGGGAGACTGAGGTTAGTGGATTTGCAACGTTCAACTCAACTCCCAACCACTTTTTCCTGCCAAGTCTAACAACTATAGAACCTGCCAGACACTCAATCTCAGTCGAACTAAAGTTTGACCAAAACCTTCTCAGTGATAGCATTGAGCAGGTTGTGCAAAGGTGTTCCTGCATTAGACTGAGGACATATTCGGTCGAGAAATTTTTTGACCGATTTTCTCTCGGTTGAGAATTAGTTTGACCGAGATAGTCCCTGTTTTGGTGGTTCTAGATATGTACTAAGTGTGTGTATCAAACTATCTTGGGGGATGACCAACTTAAGTGTTGTGAGTGGATAGGAAGATCTAAATGCTTGATTTACATGATATGTAAGTACTTGTACATTACAAACTTGTACAAGCTTTTACATTGATTACAATCATGAAAATAAAGCAAATTTAAGCAGAAGGATCTTCCAAATCTTTGCTATCCACCACCTTTTATGCTTATTCCTGAAACACTCAAATAGTACGTTAAAACCAAAAGAATGAAATGTTTGTCATTATCAAAACAAAGGGATTATAATAATGTCCAATTTAGCCAACAATCTCCCCCTATTTGAAGATGACAAACATTTCCAAAATATAAATCAAGGAAATATAAATAATATGAGTTCCAAACCTAAAGTTTACCTTTTGCATCCATTCTCTTGAAGTGTTGGTTAGCCAAGATATTATGAAACTCATTTTACGTTATAACTCATTTTTCTTTATGTTAATGATTTAGATTATTTCTCCCCCTTTATCATTTTCAAAAAGATAACCAAGATAAGCATTAAGTATGACTTTTATTCCTCCCCCTTAATTTGATAATTTGATGCTCAATTTTTAAAGCAAGGGTAATCAACACAATTTAATGCAAACCACTTATTTTTATGTCAAATTTATCCACAATTTATTTCTCAATCATTTGCAAAGGATGTTAAGACTTTAAATGATATGAGATCTTTTTATGTTCATGGCATATGTGTTTTGATTTCAATCATTTACAAGGGATGTTAAGCCCTGAAAATGATATGAGATCCATTTAGGCTCATGATGGATACATGTATTGATTTCTCATCCATTTTACAAGGGATGTTAAGCCCTGAAAATGATAAGAGATTTTCTTTATGGCATAGTAGGATCAAGAAATATATCTCTAATCAGCTAGTTTTTGAGGTTTTGATATGATCAAGAAATGTTTATAAATTTTTGTGAGCTCCCCCTGAATCTTATAATCAAGATAGTTTAGAAATAACAAGCATTACATTTTGATTACAATAAGTCAAACCTTTTATGAGAGATTTTCACTAAAATCTTATTTTCAACATGATGAACAAGTATACTACGGTTCAGTGCAGGTGAATGTTTTACAAATAAGCATTTTGTCAGGCTTATTTTAGGTCAATCATGACTTCGACCACGACGCCCCTCAGTCGAACTCTTTTTTGATTGAGAGGCATTTCTACAGATTTATAGTTTAATCATTCACAATAATCCACTTGATTGAATATAAAGCCTTTATGTAACAAGTGGATATCAATTTGAAATATTATAGCTTAGGATCAAGTTTGTATAGAACTTAATTCATTTGATTTTGAAATGGTGTCTTGCCCTTGATTTTCTTAGAATAGGCTTTAGATAGAATATTGAAATTTTATTCTAAGCAAGGCTTCTTATTCCACAAATTTTCCCATTTAAAATTTTCTCAATTATGATCTTAGAGTATGTATTTTCTTTATATAAAGAAAAATTCTTTTTAAAAGAGTCTTATTTGCAAGAAATATAGCTTTAAAATTCCTGTATAATTTAAATACTTAGAACAATTTACCATGTAAAGTTTTATTTCAAAAAATTGCAAGTAGAGTATTTGATTTGCAATCTTAGAGAAAAATATCATCATCTCTATTTGCAAAACTATAAGCCATGACAATATCTTTCTTAATCAATAGAAACAAGTCCATAAGTTCCATTTATGAAGTTTTCTCAAGGCAACATGGTTCATAATTTTCAGATTGGTCAAGAAATAATGTTAGGCAAACCATGTATAAGATCATAGAAATTGAAAGTGAACTTGCAATCTATGCTATATCTGTATTGAAGCATGTCCAATTGCAGTAAGAATATAGATTTTCAATCAGCATCATTAATCTTTGTAAGCAACATTATTTGCATCAATTTGGGTAAGAACATCATTTACATTATCTCACAATTTTATTGAGTTGTGATGCAAGACTTATCAATATGTTTTGATTTGACAAATTTGTCTCAACGTTCTTTTCTTCAAAAGGTTTCCTTAAATCCCAATAATCATTTTAGTTAAGTATATTGATAGCAAACTGAATCAATTAAGCAAGTTCAGTAAGACTTTATTCGGTGAACTTTTCTTCGATTTAATACATCTCGGTCGATGATTTTCTGCTATTTTTACTGGTTTTATCAAGTTGAATCAGTGCCAGATTCGGTCCACTATTTCTCGACTGAATATTTGCTCGGTCGAACTCTACTTCGACCGAATAAGTTATTATTTTCCCTGTTATTTCATGTTCAATATAGAGCCTTTGTCGATCGAATAGTTTCTCGACCGACTTACTTTCGGTCAAATTGTTTTTCGACTGAGCGTATCTTTGTAAGTTCGTTTAGAAATATGCTTATTCAAGTTGTGGATTAAATTACTTTGGTCAATTTGTTGTTCTATTTTGTTAAGTTGAGATAGGCATAAGGATAGTCAAATTATAGTCTTTGGTCATATCTTGACTTAATTTTATTTATTTAGTTTGGGGGTTTTGTAACCCATACCAACTCAACATCCTTTTTCTTGTAAGGACATGAGAAGGAATAATGTCCAAGCCTTAAGAAATAGTTATAATAGATTGAATCAATCTCATTTCTCTTCTTGGCTAGATTGTCTTTAGGCACATACATAACTTTGTTCTTGGGCACTTGTGTCCTTCTTTCTCTAGGTTTTTGATGGGATTTTCCTTTGGGATAATAACCTAGTCCTCTTGTTCCAATCTGACCAGAAGAATCTTTTAGGATCTTATTAAGAATACCATTGTTTTTTAAGCTACTAATTTCCTTTTGTAATTTAGCATTTTCATTCATTCTTCTTTTACCATCTAACTTTGTTTGCTCTAGATTAGACAACAAACTATCTCTTTCTTTGATAACAACATCATAATCTAAATGAGTTCATAGGATTGGTTGAGTCTAAAAAGTATTTAGTTTTGCAAGCAATTCACCCTTTTCTTGAGAAAGAAGATCATCGTTTGTTTCTAAAGTAAGAAACTTCATTTCGTAATCATTTAAAGATGATTTCAAGGTAAAGTTTTCAAAAATAATACTTTCCTTTTCAAAAGGAAGATTATTTAATTTAGCATACAAGTCCTCATTAGTTTTAGTAACTCTTTTTAGTTTCTTTTTACAATCAATATATTTATCATGTAATTCTTCAATGCTAGCAATTAACTCTTCTTCAGATAGATCAAAAAGACTTACCTCATCTTCTTCTTCATTTGTTGTAGCAATAAGGCACTCCACTTCTTCTTCTCCATCTTCACTATCATTACTTGAATCATCCAATGCAGCTTTGTAGGCTTTTTCTTTCTTCTTGTGAGATGATTTCTTTCTATTCTTAAGTTTAGAACAATCACCTTTTAAGTGTCCCTTTTTGTCACATTCAAAGCACCTAGTGGAAGAAACACTAGGAGTTTTGTTAGTTTTAGATCTTCTATACTGCTTACCGTTTACAATGAGAGTTTCTTCTTCACTATCTCCTTCACTAGTGTCATGACTAATCTTGGTTGATGCTTTGAATGCAATGTCCTTTCTTTTCTCCATTTTGTGTTCAGCCGCCAATCTTTCTTCTTCTTCAAGGGTGGCTTTATGAGCCTCCAAGTTGCCAATGAGTTGTTCCATCCTCAATCTTGTGAGATCATTGGCTTCTTCAATGGCCATCACCTTCGGTTTGTACTTTGAAGGCAAACATCTAAGAATTTTGGACACTTGATCTTCTTCACTAATGGCTTTACTTAATGCATTCAAACCATTAACAATAGAAGAAAACTTTGCATACATTTCACTAATAGACTCATTAGGTTCCATACGAAATTGTTCAAACTTTTGTTTAAGCATACCAATTTTGGAGTTCTTTACTTGAATAGTTCATTCATAAGTAATAGAGAGTCTATGCCATATTTCATATGCAGTTTCACAATTTTATATTATTGAACTCACCTACAAAAATTGAACAATAAAGGATGCTTACAGCTTTTGCATTCAATTGGGATAATTTTACCGTATTTGCATCCCATGTAGCATACTCCGTTTGAGGAAGACTATAGGTATTTGGCACCATTCACCAAAGATCCCAGTCGATCCCTTGAAAGTAGAATTGCATCCTCCTCTTCCAATAGTTTTAGTTGGTGCCATCAAATGGTGGAGGTCAAGCTACAAGTGTTCCTTCCTAATTGAGGTTGTTTAGTACTCCATCACCCATCTTCTTCAAGACTCGATTAGAGCTCCTTGAAGACCTGATCTGATACCAATTGAAAAAAACTCACAAGGATGTTACATAAGATACAACTACCTTATCAAACCCTTTGGACAACCTTCACCCTGAAGTCATCTCACCAACCTTAAAGCAACCTTCACTTGAAGTAACTTCAAGCTCCCCCTTGAAGTAGCCTTCCTCCTTGAAGTAGCTTCCTGTTAAGACCTTCTAGAAGTAGTCCAAAGTCCACTGAGCTACCTTGTCCACCTGAAGAAGCTCCAACAAACTCCTTTCCATAGCCTCCAACCTAGGAGTATCAAATGAGAACAAAATACAATAGAAGGAACAAGATTGGAAGAAAGAAACAATGTTACCAATTAAGTACAACACTTTGATCCTATATCAAGCATATTGATATCCTATCCACTGTGATTCAATATCACTAGAGTAGTGTAATTGCATTGGTTTTCGGGTGTGTGTCCTTCATGCTTATGGGATGGTGGTGGTGGTGCCCCATACCCTATTTTCAAGGATGTGAAGCCTTGGCTCAACTTTTATATATTGGGAGTTTGGCAGTGCATCATTCTCTATCAGGTTTCAAGGATGTGAAGCATTGGCTGCCATTGTTATTTATATTGTTCTATGGCTATGTTTATCTTACATGCATGCAGGTTGAATATTGTGAGGTGTGTGCCCTAGCTACTTTCTTTATATGTGCTAGTATGGCACAATTTTACTTGTTTGGTTATGGCAAGTATCTCTTTTTATTGTTGTTCTCTTTCTGTTATGCCCTCTTTGGGTTGTCCTTGTCTTTTCTATGGGAAACTGTTAAATTTGTTGTCCTTTATTTCATAATATTACTCAAGTTTTCTTTAGTATACACATACCAACTTTTTGTTGATGTTTTCTTTTCTTCTCTTCTTTGTGGGGTATTCTTCCAACCCCTGGTTAGATCAAGGAGAGGTGAACCTCAACATCAACCTTTGTAGATGAGATTTTGGGAAAGTTGAAGAGGTGTTTAGATGACCCTCGTCTTGATCTTTGGCTTATATGTTCAGTTTTCCTTTTGGACACCCATGTGTGGTGAAGTGATGTATCATTTTATCAAGCTTTGTAAATTGTTAGATAATGTTCTTTTCCACTGTTACTCATTGTGTTATGATACATACATGTGAATGAATTTGTCTACATACCTTCGGCAAAAATAATTATGTGGTGTTTGGTTCAAGGGATGTTGCCTTTAGTAGGGAGTGGTTCCCCTCTGGGATCCCACTCCTTACAACATGGTATTAGAGCCACTAGCAGTCGATTATCTAACTATTTCAATCTCATCTCCCTTAGGACGATACCTTTATCGTAGGTTGCTTACACCTAGTACCTTGCCTTGTGCAGGCAAAACCCTAATTGCGGGAGATAGCTTGACGGTTGACAACCGATATGATTATGAGACACCCCAAAACCCTAGGTTTGGCTAGGAGACCTCAACTTCTACTGGATCGGGTGTAGTCATTTCTCCAGAGAAAGAGTTGGCTATGTATCGGCAACTTTTTTCTTCTTCCATGGCGGGGAAGATGAAAGATACATCTATACCTGAAAAGCCTAAGGAGTTCTCGATCATGGAGTTCATGAAGATGCAACCACCCTCCTTTAAGGGTGAAGGTGAAATAGAGATGGTCAACAAAGCTAATGATTGGGTGCTAGCCATAGAGAGGACTTGTGACAACCTCAATTTTCTCTCTCCTATATTGTACTCCTCCTCTCTCACCAAGTGTCTCTTACTCAATTTGATATCAATTTCATAATTGGAGAGTTGAGATTTTTTCTAATTTGTCCACTATAATGATCAATTTCACAATATGTACTTTTTTTTGCTCTCTTGATCTAAATTTCACTATTTAATGATTCACTACTTTGTACAATATCTTGAACCTGATTAGTATGATCACCTTGCTCTACAATATGTTTCAAAATATTGAGTGTTCTTTTATCTTCCCAATGGTACAAAAATTACCTCGTTTGGACCATCCTAGCCCAAGATATGGGTATTTGAAAATGGACTCTTTTAGTACATGTTTTACTTATTCTTCAACTCTTCTTGGGCCCAATACCAGACGCTTGGCCCATTTACCTCGTTGTCTTCCTTCCTGAAATAGAAGGGAACACTTGATCAGAGAGTCATCGTCTCCCCCTTTCCCCTTCAGGAAAGAAACAAATAGCAGTAAATGCTCTGAAGGATGCTCGGGATTGCTGGGATCTAAACCCTAGCATCCATAAGTTCTATATATCCCGCCCCCATCTAACCCTAGTGTCAGTGCTTCTTTTTCTCCTTTCTCATTCTTCCTTGCGCCGCCATTTCTAGGCTGTGAGCTAGTCGAAGTCGACGGCTATGGAAGCCATCTAGTCCCACTCGCATGCCACCTCAGTGGCACTCATGGCAGGACTCCAAGCGGTCGGCGTGCCCCGAACCTCCAGAAGCTCTGCCGCTTCTTCCCCAGGCTAAATGACCGCAGCAGCCATGGTTGTTGAGCGGGGGTGCGGAGCCCCTGTTCCTCCTCTGTTCCATGGAGTGGAACAGAGGAATCGCGGACCGAAGGGCGCAAGAGGAGGGGGAGTCAAGCAGGAGCGTCAGATGGGCGGCACATCACGGACGGTCAAGATGACCCAATCTCGACCGCAAGATCCAAGAGAGGACCATGATGGTCCTAAAATCAACGAAGGATACATACAGGCCGCTAGCACTAGTTGGAGCCTGGGATGCGTGCATCCGATCTCAGGCCAATGGCCCAGATCGATCAACAAATATGCAGGTAACACCCTAAGTCGGTTTCTTATGATTCTAGTGCAAATACTCAAAAATACATATCTCCTAGTTCCTTTATCCAAAATATACAAACCAATATATCAAATCGATCAACTCGACGAGACCTACACATTGGGCCTAGTCCCAGACCCTAAATCAAATGTTTGTTCCCTGATTTCTTGAAAATACTAACTTTAGTCATGTTTGAGCACTTGTATTCACTATTATGATCAAATCTTGCATCTTTAATGACTTTTCACTCTCCTAATCATGAAATTAGTAATATTTATTCACCTTGAACCAAGTTGAGCTCCTAAGCTCCCTTTTTGATCTATGGTTGTCCCTAATGCATGTTGTAGCTTGTTCATGGACTTTAATGCATGATTATGATGAAGTTTGAATCTTTGATATACTTATAGCTTCCTAAGCATCAAATCAGTATCTCTTTTGCACTTGTGATCCTAATGAGGGCCCTAATTAACCCATTGTTCATGAATGACCTCAATTGTACATATGTGCCTACTTTGGACTATAATGTTGAACGTTGCCTAGATTGCTAATCTCGCTTCTAACGGACATACACCTAATATTTTTATATGTTTCTAATGACCTAATGTTGCTGATCTAAATAATCTTTTAGATCTAGACCTCTTGACTTGATGAATCATGATCTAGGGTGCCCTATTGTGAGTCTTTTGACCCTAGAATACATGTAAATACCTTAAACATTGAGATGATCATAGAAAGTGCATAGAAAGTAATAATAACATGGAACTTGAACCACACTCTTATGATGGACCCTAAATCAATATGAGATCATCAAATGGACTAATAAGCAACTTGGAACCCATATTGGCCAAAACCCTAAAATGCATCTAATTAGGGTTAATGATGAGAATCTAATGCATATATGTAATATTATTGTTAATCAGGTTTGATATGTGGCTAGATGACGAAGGATATGTTAGGTTGTGAATCTATGAATTAGGTATGGGCCTTATCTAGTTATATGACTACCGCTTTCTTGCTTGAAAAGACATATTATATGCTTGTTTGTCTATTTTCTCAAATATTGCCATGTAGTATCGATATGTCATACTCGATGTTTGCTTTGTCTGTTTTATAACTTGAGCACATATATATATATATATGGAACTCCATTATAATATTGTTGATAAAGGGCTCTTGGTTACGACCTTGAGGTCCCTCTCGTATAAAAGGGTAGCTAAGCTTGAGCACCCTTACGGACCCTTCTGACGGGAAGATGGTCAAAGGCCTTAAACATGTTTGATATTGTTGGTATAATGGAGTGAAATGACATAAAATATGGTTTCGCATTTGTTAAACAATTAACATGTTTATTCTTGTTCATTTAGTCTTGAAATCTTTTCAAAATTATGCAAAGCTTATATATATGTGTATCTTTCGGCCCATACTCAACACCTCGTGTGTTGACCCATTTCTCGTATGTTGTTTTTAGGTCCAGAGATGGCTAGAAGGTTGATGGGCTCGGTGAGCTTTGCTAGGTGTACTTGTTGTAAGATCCAGATATAGTATACATGAGCAGACTTGTACAAAGTGACTCTTGAATATGTAATTCAAATCATGTAATATAATGATGTTCCTTAATATATCTTGTTGATTGTTGAGATTATGTTGGTGCCTTTATCTTGTTATCTGTTCATGTGTGCTAAGCTTTACGCTTCCGCATTTCGCCTTTGGTATACGTTTGGTTCATGGACTGGGATTCCGGTTCCGTGACAGATGGTATCAGAGCATGAACAATAACTACACCAAACATTGCTCACATGAAACACAAACTAAACTCACCTTACATCTCAACCCTAGAAATTTAATGAAATATCCTTGTGGATTAGGTTGACTTAGTCTCTAGGTTAGAACCTAGATGTTCTAGAACTAGGTGTAGACTTGTGTAAGTTACCTCCCTAGACATGATTCGTGACATGTGATTAGGATGTCTACACAAGTGTGCACCATGTTCTTGCTAGTTCTCTAGGTGTCATGATACTAGACTACCTCATGAGTGTGGTAACTCATTTTGGTTTTATTCGAATGGAGTATGGTGGTTTTCATCGCTTGTTTAAACGTTGGAGAAAACCTATTTCAAGTATTATTATATGTAGCTATGAAAAATGTTACCACACCTAGAAAGGTAGTGAGTGTCTATGTAACCTAAGAGAAAGAGATGTAACATCAAGTCTAGATAAGAGAGTTTAGATGATAGTGATAGTCTCTAGAGATGTCTAGAGCCATGATAAAGGTTAGGCTAGTGAGTAGCATAAATAACCTAAGATAGTGATGATAGTGATAATAATGTTAATGTTGATCTCAATGTTGATATTGATGTTGATGTTGATGATGATCTTGATAAGACCCAAGATGTTTGAGGAAGGTTAAGTATGTTTGACGATATGAGATGAGTTTGACCATGCAACCCTAGCTAAACCAGCACCTTGTATGATACATACCACTTGGTTGATGTGCTAAACATAGCTAGTGGGTGGACATGCTTGCTTGTACCTAGTCTTGTATGTGTGGAAATATGATATATGGTTTGAGACCAACACGGGCCTCAATCTCTATACAAAGGAAGACCTCTAGCATGGGACATATGAATAGGAAGACATGTTGATATGAGTTGACCCGTATCGGGAAAAGGTTAGAGTACCTAAACTCCAAAATATTTGAAATGTTGAATAATATGAATGATGAAATACTTGATGATGAGTCCCTAGCTAGAATACTTCTAAGTATATGAGTTGAGTGACCTAGTGTGCGGTTTCCTTGAAATGTTGAACCCTAGATGTCCTATGAAAATATCTAACCCTAGAGAAAGAGGCAATTGAAAATTTTGATACTTGATATATATAGGTGAGGGAGATGTCCCAAGCCCTAAGATGATGTATATGATGTCTGATATCCATGATGAGCCTCATACTCGGGTTAGTAGTTGCAGATAAAGGAATCTAGTGTTTACCCTTAAGATGGGTAGAAATTTGTGTTACAGGTAGAATTTTGTGGTTAACATGTCTTGTTGGACACATATATGTCTTAGCTTGACTGGATTGAAGCTCTTTTTGATACAAGTGAGAAAGTTACGAAACCTTGATATTGATGATAATGTTGTCCCTCATATGATGCTTGATGCATGAAATAATCTCAATTACATTTAAAACATGATATATGCCCAATAAGTCACACTCATATGCTAGACCTAGTATGAAATCAAACCATACATGAAGATGTAGTTTAGAAATCATGAACTCAATACAGTGATGCCTAGAGATCTAAGCTTGAATAGTTAGGGGTAATGCTCCTAATATCATACCCCGAATGAAAAAAAAACATAACTAAGTAGAAATTTTTGGGAAAGGCTATTGTAAAGATTACACACTAATTGATAACCTCGCTTGAAGCCATGACCATGCAGATTTTCATTTAAGAATTGATAACAAAGATTTTGATGATACCCTTGGTCTCATATGAAGATATGAACAAAAACCCTAAGGTATGGATACTAGGCAATGGAAAACCCTAATGCCATAATGATGTCAAAATATGGTGGGATTCCGGTTCCGTGACAGGACTTTTGATGGTATGGCATGTCCTCCACACTAGAAGGTTAGGTTTGCTTCATATGTCTTAGAGGGACCAACAAGAGTTTGGTGGAATGGTATTGTGAGGACTAGAGACATCTCAACCATGTCTTGGTGGAGTTTTTGTCTCTCTTCCATGGGAAGTACATCTGTATAGTTGCTTTGAAGAAAAAGGAAGCTGAGTTCTATAGTTTGAAGCAAGGTTCCATGTCAGTGTCTGCTTATGTGCAGATATTTCTGTTGCTTGAGAGATATGCTTCTAGACTTAGTGAAGAACATAGAGCTGGCCTATATCTGCAAGGACTCAACTACAACGTGGGTCATTCTATTATCCCACAACTTCTTTTGACCTTTCAGCAGATGGTTGATTAAGCTTTGGTTGTAGGATCTTACCCAGGGTTTCAACCTAGGGAGTTTGATAAGAAGAGGAAGTCCTCTGGAGATGAACAAAAAAGGGACAAATGTGCTAGGTGCATTGGTTACCATCCTCCAAGAAAGTGTTCTTAGGACAAACCTCATCATAATACTCCAATGATATGTCATTATTGCAATGAACCTGGACACATCTAACCTGATTGCCCTAAGCGTCGTAATGGTCAAGCTCCAGTGCAACAACAACAAGCATCTCCTTAGAATCAGGGCAACGATAATGGTAACAATAATAGAGGAAGACCTGTGGAAAGAAAAGTTGGAAGAGTTTTTTCTTTGGATGGTGAAGAAGTTAATGATGATGATCAAGAGCAAGTTAACCCATAGTTCCTTAGATTAGTCTTTACAAGTTATGTTTCCCTTTTTGCATGTTGCTTATGTACTTGGATGTAAGAAGTATAGTTGAAACTTTTGTATCTGAAGTTTTGTTTAATACAATAAGATGAACCCTTTTAAGGGGTGGTGGATAAATTTGCTTATGGATTTTTTTTGAGGATGAAATCCCTTTAAGGGGTGGTATGCTATAACATACCAGAACTTGAACCCTACCTTAGAAGTTTGACCCCTTTGACTTAGCCAAACAAGGATAATCCAATATGTGTAATTTAAGCTAATAATGAAATCTAAAATGTGTCACAAGAAGTGTAACATAACAAATCATGCCTAATAATCATATATGACACACATGGAGATAATAAGAATATAATTGGTTAAATAATGAACTTATGGACCACTAATGGGCCATATGACCTATATCATAAAAATAAGTTCCAAAAGTAAAAAATAATTTTAAAATCATGTTCCTTAGGTCCCAATTGCCTTGAGAGTCAAGTTTCACATTATTCACATAATAATAATTCATTTAATTCAAAATTGGAAAAGAAGATGTGGGGTTTCCCCCAAAATATCAAATAAAATAATAAATGACTCAAAAAAAAGAAAATAATCTTAGATTCATAATATACATAATAAATATAGAATGTGGGTGAATTTTCATCCAATTTAAAGGAAGTTTGCTTAAAAGGTGAAATCAGGAGAGAGTAAGTGTGTAGAATCTTCAAAATATTAAATAAATGCTCAAACAACTCCAACCTATAAAACTGAGGAAAATTCGTATCGAACACATTAAAAAGGACTTGTGGGTCAAGTTTCATCAAATTTGGATAATCCTAATGCCATTAATGAGGGAGGAAAGAGAAAATAAGAATTGATTTATTTAACACATTAAAAGTTCTCAAAAGGCAAATCTAATTTTATATTCACAATCAACATATCGAATTAGACTATGTACAAAGTTTTATCCAATTTGGGGTTTGTTTACACCTTCAATTTAATTTGGAAATAAATAATGTAATTAATTATAATTCACTTTATTACTTATTCAATTTTGATTAAAGTTTCCAATTCAGTTTATGCAAGCGATGCGGACCGTCAGGTCCTGGATCTAACAACACGCACATCATCTCCTACCTTGAGTAGGAGACCCACCATGCATAAATAGTGTGGGGGTGGTTTCTCGTGGGTTTCTCGCTTGATCCTTGATTATTTTCCGAGATTCTTCGACCACAAAATTTGCACCTTTCCATCCTAATATTGCTAGGGTTTTGCTCATTGGAGTCCCTGGTCATCTAGGAGTTTTCTCCTCTGCCCCTATTTCCAGTTTTGGGGGCTGCTACATTGAACCTGGGGGAAACCCCTATAAATATCCTCCTCCTACATGATCCCCAAGCACCCAGCAGTTGCCCGTGAAAGTTCCTTTGGTCCTGTTCTCTCTGTAACTCCCTTTCCCTACTCCATCTTCCTGGTTCAACGGTGACAAGCTCAACTGAGGGTTCTGGTGTGTGGCGGTGCCTATTTTTGGCTTCCTTAGAGTCATGATGGCATGGGCGAGCTGCGTAGGCCTTCAATTTGTTTGTTTAGAATGTACTTTGGATTCCCCCCTTTTCTGTTGAGTTGGATCGTTTCGAGAATTGACGAGCGGTAGATCACCTTCTCGTTGGTTTCCTTTACTTCCTATTCTGGTTTTGGTTGCTTAATCTTCCTCCACTCTTGGTATGGTTCCCTGTTGGCTCGTCTTCTCTTCTCAGATTCTTTGGTTGTTCGAGTGTTGGCGCATTGTCTTTCTCTGGATGTACTTGATGGTTTCGATTGTGGTTTTGTTCTTTGAGTTTGCTGGGATCCTTGGAACAAGGTTCGTGTAGAACCTTTCACCTGGTTTGCTTTGGTTTGTGATTTGGAGCTCAGAGATCTCCTTCTTATTCTTTAGTTTCAAAGTTGATTGTGGAGGAACAAATCCCCTGATGTAATCTTGTCTATACCCTTCTATTCACCTTCGTTACTTTGTTTCTCAGTTTGGGGTAAATTAGTCTTTTCATGATTATTTTCTCTTTTGTTTTGCACACATGATGCACTTAGATGGATGAGTTGCCCGTTGACATGGGTGGCTCTGAGTGGATGGCCCAACCAGTGTGTCCTCTCCCTCTCTCTCTTCTCTTTTGCAAATCGCTTCGTTGACATGTAATTTCTTGATTGGCCAATGTTGAAAAATTAATAATTAATTAATGGATGGTCGGAAAAATATGGAAAAATATTTGTTGGAATCAGAAAAATAAGATCTAAATAATGGAATAAGTTTTTTAACTAAATCCAATGTTTAGTCATGTGTGTTTTCATAAATCAAATTAATTATAATTTGACTTATAAAATTCATAACTAATTATTTATAAGACAGAAAAATAAAATATGTTTGGGAATCCTAATAACATAAATAAAAGGTGGCATACATTTCATAACCTAATTCACAACTAAATAAAAAGGTGGTTTTTAGGGTTTGGTTAATGTGTATGAAATTGACATAAAATTTGTATATGTGTTTAATAGGCTCTTTGGTGACCTAGACGTGGATCTAGAAGTGGTTTGGCTTTAGACTCTAATATTGAGGTATGTTTTATCCCCTATTCCTCTATGTTGAGCAATTCACCTATCTTATCATTCTTTTGACTTTGTCCTACACATATGTATATTTTCTTGATATCATGGTTCATGTGAACTATCTTGCTTGTTATGGACATGGATATTCTCTTGATATCTTATTTTGTGCATTGGTGCATGTTGGTCTTTTATATTGATATGTGCCTACTTTGAAGTGGATGTTTATATGTTTGTGTTATCCATTGTGTGATGGAAACATTGTATAATTCTGACTATATTGTTTACTTGACACTATATTTTACATGCTAGGTGATTCAGTATCACTAGAGTAGTGTAATTGCATTGGTTTTTGGGTGTGTGCCCTTTATGCTTATGGGATGGTGGTGGCGGTGCCCCATACCTGAGTTTCAAGGATGTGAAGCCTTGGCTCAACTTTTATATATTGGGAATTTGGTAGTGCATCATTCTCTATCAGGTTTCAAGGATGTGAAGCCTTGGCCACCATTGTTATTTATATTGTTCTAGGGCTATGTTTATCTCACATGCATTCAAGTTGAATATTGTGGGGTGTGTGCCCTACTTTCTTCATATGTGCTAGTATGGCACGATTTTATTTGTTTGGTTATAGCAAGTATCTCTTTTTCTTGTTTTTCTCTTTCTATTATGCCCTTTTTGAGTAGTCCTTGTCTTTTCATTGGGAAACCATTAAAATTTTTGTGCTTTATTTCATAATATTGCTCAAGTTTTCTTTAGTATACACATACCAGCTTTTTGCTGATGTTTTCTTTTCTTCTATTCTTTGTGGGGTATGCTTCCAAATCCAGGTTAGACCAAGGAGAGGTTAACCTCGACATCAACCTTTGTAGTTGAGCTTTCAAGAAACTTGAAGAGGTTGTTAGATGACCCTCGACTTGATCTTTGGCTTATATGTTTATTTTTCCTTTTGGACACCCCTGTGTGTTGAAGTGGCGTATCATGTTATCAAGCTTTGTAAATTGTTAGATAATGTTCTTTTCTGTTGCTACTCGTGTTATGATACATACATGTGAATGAATTGGTCTACATCCCTTTTGTGAAAAAAATTATGTGGTGTTTGGTTCAAGGGATGTTGCCTTTTTATTTCTGGTAGGGACTGGTTCCCCTCTGGGATCCCACTCCTTACACGTATAATAAATGGTTTTTAGTATTTTATATACAACTCCAATTTAGTTAAAATTTGGATATGGTTTGGAGAACTCAGCTATTAGTGTTGTTGTAAAATATCAAAATATTTCAAGAATTTTCTGACATGTTTGTCGGCCAAGTTTCCCTAGGACAAACTCATCCAACCATGAATTCAATTTGAAATATAGATGGGTGGTATTTTGAATTTCATGTTTTTATTGGTACATCCAATTAATACAAATTCTAATTGTGCCTTGGTAACTCCATTTTAAACACTCTATAAAATTTGCATAATTTTTTGATGATTCTTGAATTCTACAAACTGTGGTGTCGGTCGAGTTTCTCCTATACAAACTCACTTGACCATGCATTCTGGATGAAACATAGCAGTTAGTATTTTGTTATTAACATTTTATTAGTAACTTTGATTAATATGAAATTTTAATTGGTGCTCTTAAAATATCTCTCGCATAACATGATAAATTTTCATAATTGTTGGAGGTGGTTTGACCTATTTAGTAAATGACTTTCAAATAAATATTTTATGACAAAAAATCTATTGATAAAAAGAAAGTGTAAGTTGGATCAATTTGCAATTGATAATTGATCTATATGAGAAACCTAGCACTGAAGTAGCTATCATATTTCATAATACATTCCAAAAAAAATGAAATTCTAGAGAGAGGAGAAAGTGGTGGAGATGTTAACCTAGGGTTTCACTATCTGAGATATGATTAAATCAAGTAAGTCTAGCTTCTTTGCATAGTATTTCATGGTGAATATTCTCTCTGATGTCAAGATTCCATCCCTCCTCTGATTTGATTCGAAATGACATCAAATCCTCCCTTTTTATTACTCTTTCTGTCCTAATCTCCATTTCTACGATTTCTGAGTTGAGAGGAGGAAGAAATGGATTTAGTTGCTAGAGTCTGATTGGATTTCTAGAAATTCAAAGTTTGACCTACATTTTTAAGGAGCTTGTCACCTTTGGTGAGTGCTTTTCTCCCTCTTAAGCTTTGTGTTCATGTTGAAAGATATATGTTATCTAGATAAAATGATCACAAACCTTGCTTGTATTTGTATGTGATTGGGTATTGATTTTGAAAGGTATTAGGGAATCAAATTCAACTGATTTTGACTATTTCTCATTGCATTGAACTTTCTTAGTTCCTAATATAGTGATTGACATTACATGGAAAATTCTATAGATAGAGAACTATGTTGTTTCATGTGAATATTGCCTATAAATTAGACCAATGGCTGGTATGCTTGGGAATTGAATTGACATGTATAGAATCATATTTGAATTTTATTAGAATAAATGATACAAGTGTATTGTTGAATCTTACTAAAAATAAATATGATATACACACAAGAATCAGAATGAGGTGGAAATATTCCCTGTTTAGGGTTTGTGTTGAGGGATTGAATCAAACGAGTCATCAAATTAATGTATACTTATGATTGATGAATGAAATATGTGGAAATGGGAATTAGGGTTTCCATGTGTGTGAATATCCCTAATGAACCCCTATGTACCATGATGATATTAATGAATGATATGATTCTTATGATGTGATGAACCAAGATGGCTTCTTAAACACTAGAAATCTAGTATTGAATCGAGTATGAGAGATAAATATCAATGTTGTATATTATCTTTTAATAAGGCCTATCACCTTCAAATGATGTAATAATGCCTAAAATCAAGAATTTCATCACATTTTTTTTGAGGAAAAAATGTGATGAAATTCTTGATTTTAGGCATTATTACATCATTTGAAGGTGATAGGCCTTATTAAGATGATATAAGATTAATGTGTGTATTCTGGTATAATATATAGAATATGATAAAAAACACACCTCAATGCTACACTTTTATACAAGTCACACAATGATGAATGAAGAGATGAATAAAGGATAAAGAGTGAGAAGAAGAAACTGTAATATGTGGTATCTTCTTATTTGATAGTTCGGTAAGGAATGGAAGGATTGCCTTTACTTACCAAAATCCCATTATGAGTCAAATAATATGGTACATGTATCTAGATGAAAAATAAGGAATGGACAAGAGTGATATAGATTGTGATGATAATAAATAAAATATTAATAAAAAAGTATCATGAAGTCTTCATCTTATTACTTTATGTAAATCTTGGTTGCCCTAAAATGAATAAAGTATACTAAAATCAGACTATAAAGGATATCAATGAGAGAGAAACCTTGTGCATTTAGTAATTTTAGAATGTTATGCTCCAAGAGTAATAGTGAATATGAAATGAAAGAAGTTGAGACTAATGTAACATACTAGATCTCAAACCCTACCCTAGAGTTTTGATCTTTTGAGCATAGCCAAACAAGGTTGAGGTTAGATCTAAAAGATGTTGGTATAAACCTAATGAGCTAATGCATGCATAGGTCACCCTAATGTAACCTAATGTTCTCACATTAGTCTTTGGCCAATTATGGACACACAAAATATTTCACATGAAGTAATATAAAATTCATGCTAATAATCCCACATAATTCCATTAGTGATAATATTACGTTTTTGAATAAGCAACAGTGATAATAATGAAATAATGTGAAAATAATGGCCACAAATATTAATTGTGACATAACTCATTAAAATTAATTCTCAAAAGTAGAATCTAAGTTAAGAATCGTGTTCATTGGGTCCCAATTACCTTGGCAGTCAAGTTTCACATTATTCACGTAATAATAATTAATTTAATTCTATTTGGAAAGAGAAGATCTATGTTTCCCCAAAATATCAAATAAAATAATAAATGACTCAAAAATAGGAAAATAATCTTGGATTCGTAATCTACATAATAAATATAGCCTTTGGGTGAATTTTCATCCAATTTGGAGAAAGTTTGCTTAAAAGGTGAAATCGGGAGAGAGAAAGTGTATAGAACCTTCAAAGTATTAAATAAATGCTCAAACAACTCCAACATGTAAAATTGGTGACAAATTCATATCCAGCACATTAAATATGATGTGTGGGAGAAGTTTCATTAATTTTGGAGAATCTTAAAGTCATTAATGCATGAGGAAAGAGAAAATAGGATTTGATATATTTAACACATTAACAGTCCTCAAAAGGCAAATCTAATTGCATAATTGGTTTCTGCATGCCTTAATTGGCTTCTATACAAAATTTCACTTAATTTGGTTAATGTTTGGACCCTTAAATAATGAAAGAGAAAAAGGAAATAATATGTCACTATGCACTTTATTCCGATTTTGATTTGATTAAGGTTTGGTTTTAATTGAATGTCACACTGTTTGCAAAACTCGGATTTTTTTTTTCTGGCCGTTGGATTTTCAATCATGTGGTCATCGTGTTTCCTTCTTCCTCACTTTCTTTTCTTGTCTGCATGCTATAGTAGCGGGGTTCATCCCCGTTCCTATTCTGATTCTCTCTCTTTCCTTTCCCTGTTCTTCTCTGATTTCTTCACCTCTAGGTTCCCCTCACCTCCCCACATCAATGGACCCTATAAAAGTTATAGTTTCACAACATGTTCCCAAATTCATACCCGCCACCGTGTCTTCTCTGTTCTTCCCCTATTTTTCCCCGCCATCTTCTCTCCCTTTTGCTTCAGGGCATTAGGCCACTGGGAAACCAGTTTGTGAGCTTCTTCAGGTTTCCTTTTATCTGTCCATAGCCTTGGTTCGACCTACGTTGTCCTTGGGAGGTGTTTTTCGGAACCCAACCTGTCACCTATGGAACCATTGCATCGGCTCGAGGCCACCGGTCTTCTTGATGTCGCTTGAAGTCTGGGATACCTTCCCTAAACTCTCGTTGTGGTTCTAGGCTTCTCAATTCATCTACAAGACATGTTTGTTGTTTTCCCCCTTTTGGTGCTCCTTCCTACTTCTGTTTCCATGCCAATGGGTCGTTATGGATGATTCTTCCACTTTAGGTCTCAATGTTGGGTCTCTTGGGTTCGGCTAGGTCCTACGAGCTTAATGGTGTTTTCTTCTGGCATTTTTGTTGAGGAATTGCAGATTTTGCTTCTCCAATTGTTGTGGTTTCATTCTATTTCGAGCCATGGCTGGCTCAAGACATCAGGGTTGAATCCCCTTTGGTAGTGGTCGGTTTTACCCTGCTACTCTCCTCGTCTTTGTTTTTCTGCTTAGGGGTAAAATTGTCTTTCAGCCCTTTGCTTCCTTTGTTTGAAGCGAGTCAAAGAGGCTTTGACCGTGTGACTTGGCCATCTCAGACTGGGCCAAGCTAGTGGGACCAACTCTCTCTCCCTCTCTCAACTTCTCTCTCAGAGGTTTTCGCTGACATGTAAAATTCTAATTGGTCCAATTTTAAAAATGCATATCTAAATATTCCTAGTTCAGAAAAATAAAATAAAATATGTTTTGAAATCAGAAAAATATGGGCTTTCTAATGGTATTTGTCACCTAATTCTAATGTTATAAAAATGAGATTTTAATGAATTTACCTAAATATGTAATAACTTGTAAAATTCATAACTAAATATTTATAAGTATGAAAAATATAATAAAATATGTTTTGAACTCAGGAAAATATAACCTAGAATATGACATGGTTTTGATAACCTAATTTACTAATAATAAAAAGGGGATCTTTAGGGTTTGAATAATTAATGTAAGCCTAACCCTAATTCTGCATACATGTTAATAGGTGCTTTGGAAGCCTAGACTTGGATCTAGGACTGTATTTGACTGTTTAGACTCTGAAGTTGAGGTATGCTTGCATCCCATATTATTTCTATATTGAGAAATTTCCATCTCTTAATGTATGTTTGCATCACTGATTATTCTTTTGAGCAATTAGCATATGTTTCTTCTTTCTCTTGGTCCTATGGACAATAGCCTATACACATTGCTCTTATCTTTTGATATCATGATTCTTTTAAACTATCTTGTTTGAGGTAATCTTGGATATTCTCTTGACTCTTATCTGGTGCCTTGGTGCATGTTGGACTTTTGATTATATGTGCCCATTATGATGTGGATGTTTATTTGTGGACATGTGATGTCTTTTTCACACTTATGAGGTGGATGTATATGTTGGTCACTTATGTGGTGACTAGTTTTTATAATCTGACCATACTTTCTACTTGCCTCTACATTTTACATGCTATGTGATTCAGTAGCACTAGAGTAGTGTAATTTCATTGGTTTTGGGTTGTGTGCCCTTTATGTTTTTGGGATGGAGGTTATGTGCCCCATACCCGAGTTTCAAATTTATGAGGTTTGGCCCACATTATATATATTGGGAGTTTGGTCATGTGCGATTCTCTATTAGGTTTCAAGCTTATGAGGCTTGGCCGCCTTTTTCTTTATGTTGTTCTAGAGCTATGTTTATCTCACATGCATGTAGGATGATGTTTATGGATTATGGGTTATCTGCCCTAATTTCATATGTGCTTATGTGGCACCACTTTATATGTTGATTTAATGGAAAGTATCTCTTTTATTGTGGATCAATACTCTTGATACCCACTTGGGTAGTCCTTTTCTTTTCTATGGGAAGCTTCTATTTATTTGTTGTCCATTGTTTCATAACATTGCTCAATTTACTTTTTAGTATGCACATACCAACCTTTGTCAATGTTCTCTATTTTTCTCTTCTTGCTGGGGTATGCTTCCAACCCTAGATGAAGGATATGGAGGACTTGGCATAAAGATATGGACTTATCTTAAGACGTTAAAGCTTGGAGGCAATCTTGATGTAGTTTAGAATTCCCTCTATGTGGATCCTTATGATTGTACCTTTACATGTAAGTTTAAGATGTTCTTTTGTAACATTATAAGAAATTGAATATAGTCAATCATTTTTTTTATTCCGTTGTTACACTTTGGTTGTTTTGTATACTATAAATAAGATTTGAAAATTTTACACCCACTCCAACATATCTTTTAGGTGTGTTTGGACTGGAGGTTCTATTCTTCAAATTTTTAGTAGGAAGTGGTTCCCCTCTAGGATCCCACTCCTTGCAACTAATGAATATGAAATGAAAGAAAAATGATGAAAACTAGTAGATGGATCTAGGAACCTAACTCTAACACTAAACTGATGACCTATATAATGCTAATGAGTACTGAACTCAACTGAGGGATTAAGGAATGTATATGAGTATAGTTTTAGTGAATTACATGATGAATATTCAAGGATATGAATTGGTTTATAAGAATGTGCTCTTGTATTGTAATTGTATGATATGATACTTGTAATCTATGAATATACTTATCTAATGAATTTCTAATGAGATCACCTATGTGTTTAATAGCATCCCTAGCTGAAGAGTGGTAAATTGTAAGAGAGGATTAGTAAGTGTGTTATGCTTGTTTATGCATTGAGATTTATTTATATGCATAGAAATCAAATGGAATAAGTATGTGTTGCATGATGAACCTATGCTAAGTAACATGAATGACATGAGATGTCTATATGCTTATATTGTTGCTAATTCTAATGTCTCTCTTAATACTTGATGAAAATTCTGATATGAAATGAATGCTTAAGAAGGATGTTGATTTGAATTCAACATGCATTGATTACATTTGAAAACCCCAATGAGGGTAAATTCTATACAATGAGATTATGTCTCAGGCTGAAAGCTAACTGATGTTGATAAAACACTGATGAACTAAATGCTAGACAATGAGATTATGTCTTGGGCTGAAAGCCCACTGATGATGACTGCTATGAGATGATGTAGAATATGGAAAGAATCATATATGTTGCAAACTATGGATTTGTTGTGCTTCTTTATTTAATAATCATCTTTTTGATAAGCTTAATCTATTTCATGTTATTGTAGTTATGCGAGAATATACACATATGATACATAATGTTTTGACTTCTTTTAAGATGAGTAAAAGTGATTAATAACAAGTGAAATGATGACACATCTAGTTAAATGCCATGAACACCGTGAGTTTCCCTTGTGGTTTGCACTGGGGAAACAAAACGGACCTCCTTGTAGTAATTGATGAATTATGAGATGGATTTCCAGAGTATAGATTGAAACCTTAAAGGTTAGACCACCAAGATTTAGGAGTGAGTCACCTGGAGTGGCTCTAGCCCTAAATCCTTATTGTGAAAGTCTATGTCATAAGGAATATACACTAATGAAATGAAATATGTGAAATATGAAAATATGAGAAATGATGTGATATCTGATATATTATTTTCTTGTTCCTATCTCGTGTACCTGAGATGAGGATGTGAACCTCTTTAGGCAACCCTGAGGTGGCCAGGGTCTATTATTGATATCTTAAGGTGGTCAGATAAACCCTAAGATAGTGATGGTGAGTCATTGACACGAGAATCAAATGTGGTGACTTCTATTTGGTGAGGTACAAGCCAAGTAGTTTCAAGGTAAATGAATAAAAGATGACAAGCCATGTGTTTATATTTCTTATATTGCAAGCTGATGATTTGCCATTGTTGATTATGTTTCTTGTTGTGGAGTATAATTATTATGTTAGAGATTTTTATTTCATACACTAATCTATCTTGTTGATAAGTTGTTAATGTTGGGATTTATATCCACTCTGAATATGAGTTGGATTGTTTGCTATTTGATTGTTATGTGTACTTTAGATTCAGGACTTGATGCATGGGTTTTGAGTCACTTTTATAGGCTTATTTTATATCTGTTTTATGCATGTATTTGTCATTTTCTTGATTATATTTGCATAATTCACTATAGTTGGCCTTTAAACTATTTTTGCATCAAATTATACTTCTTTTATCATATTTATATGATTTTATATAATCCCCGGACTTATACACATGTTTCGGCACTTTTTCAGGCACTTTTGCATTGTCCAGAGTCGACACTATTGACCCTGGTGTCGATAGTATCGACATTTTATCAGAAAGCAACCCCAAAACGCGATTTTAGAAGAAAACATGTATCATGGTCGATACCATCGACCTGGGGTCGATACTATCGACAGCGTCAGGATCTGGCAATTTTCAGCACTAAAACGGATCATTTTAATCCGACGGTTGAGCTTTTTCGGAGCCGTAAAGTGGTCCTATGACCTAAGAAGAGCATGGAAGGCCCTAGGGGGATCTCATATTGTATTGCACAACATCCAAGAAGGAGGGAGAGAGAGAGGAGATGAGAGACGAAGGCCGTCAACCGAGCGATCCGGGCACCTCCGACGGGCGATTTTGTTGCCGGAAGACTGCAAAACACGCGTTTCTCGAGGCGGATCTCAAGGAGCACCTTCGCATCAGGGGTTACACGAGTTTTCTCCATGTTTCCCACGTTTTTCTTCTCTACTCCTATGTATTCTCCATTATAAACCATGCGGGGTAATCCCCATTGTTCCTTAGGACCCGGGAGTAGCCCGGGGAACCGTTATATTGAATTTTTGTATGAATTGATATAGAATTCTCGTTTCTTGGATATATAATTGTGGAGATTGCTTGATTTACTTATGCTTCATGACCATAGGTAAAGAATTAGACTAATAATTACTCTAGAAAGGGGATTAAAGGTCAGAAAACCCACTTTTATACACCATCTTATGCGTTCCTTAGACTAGGCGACGTACGGATAGTGGAGAGATACCCAGAGTCATCGTTAATGCGCCTAATCTAAGATATAAATTGCTACGAAAGTAGAATTGGCCTAGATTTGGGTAGTGGATTGTACCGTGAAAGCGGGCAATCTTGATTACAGGCTCTATATCCAAGATTCGATAAAATCTACGTTATTTATGCAAGATATTCGGTATAACGAGACCCCGTGGTGAAATCGGCAATCCTAAGGAATCCCATTCTCATTTGATTAAACCAACATTTAATCATCGCTCTCTTTGTTTTCACTTTATTTTATTTTCTTTTTCAAACCAATCAACTCTTTTAATCGGTTTAGCTGATCGCAACCGGTTAGTAGTAGTCTACTAAAATTCACGTTTCCCTGAGTTCGACTCGGGCCTCACAAGGCCTATATTACATTGATACGTATACTTGCGTTTGCATGCATGGTATACGCGTGTCAAGTTTTTGGCGCCGTTGCCGGGGAAACGGTGAATTTTAGCACTACGAGTGCTACGAGCGGCCACACTAGGCCACTTTTAATTCCTGTAATTTTTTTTTCTTTTCATCTTTTGAACTGAATTGCAAATCTTATTCATTATTTTAATTATTAGTACCGGTTCATACACTACCATTTGAAGTTTTAGGTACTAGTAAATTAATAATGGGTGACGGAGCGGAAAATGAGGAGCAGACGATCTGGGAAAGGATTAAGGCTTCTTCTTCTTCTACGCAGAAGGGGCCAATTAAGAAACAAGCTATCAACATACCCAGTTACAAGATTGATCCAGGGCTTATTCAGTTGGTCAAATCGTAGGCTTTCCATGGACTTAAAAATGAGGATCCGGTGACCCACATCAGCACGTTCGTGGAAAATTGTGATATGATAAAGATTGACAGGTTCCCGCAAGAGACACTCTACCTGAAACTTTTTCCCAGTTCTTTAGCGGGCAATGCTTGGGAATGGCTGCACAATCTGGATGATGAGTACATTGAATCTTGGGATCACATGGTTGAGGTGTTCTTTGAGAGGTTCTTCTCGCCTGAAAAGACAAACGATCTAGTGAGGAAGATACACAACTTCAGCTAGCGAGCCGGTGAAACATACTCTGAAACTTGGGAGTGCTTCCAGATCAGGCTGAGGAAGTGTCCACATCACGGCTTAGACAAGGAGAAGCAAGCTAAAATTTTCTACTTCTCCCTAAATGAAGATGATAGGAGCAATTTGGACTCAGCAGGTTCTGGTTTCTTTTTGAACAACACAGGCACAAGGTGTTGGGAGATTCTAAGGAACATGTCCAAAAAGCAGTCTTGGGGTGAAAGAGATGCACCTGAGCAGGTTGGCATTACACATGAAGCAAGGGCCATCAAAGCACTTAATGACAAGTTGGATCTTATAGCCAAGAAGATCCTAGAGAAAGAGGACAATGGGTCTGAAGATGAAGCACATGCAAAGTATATGCATCAACAAGGATATAGAAATAACAATTATGATTGGAGGAAGGACCAAAATTTTCAGAAGCTGCAGCCTAGCCTAGAGGAAAAGAACAATGAATTGCTTAGCTAGGTGGTGAAACAAAATCAAGAGATGATGAGTACATTCGCCAAGCAGTTACACTCTCAGTGCGAGATTTTGAATAAATTTGGGCAGACATTGCAAAGTCATGGAGCACAAATGAGGGCACTAGAGACGACTGTGACCCAAATTTCCAATGAAGTGGCGGCCATGAAGCATACAAATCAACAAAGACAGGCTGGGAATGCAGATGTTGTTCAAGCACATCATCAAGTGAAATATATATCTGTGATTTCTGAGGCAGAGCCCCCGGTGGTGGAGGTCCAGGACAAAAGCAAAATGATTTTTGATACGGAGGCTACACCGAAGATACCGTATCCTCACAGTCATTATGGACTATCGGGCGGATGTTGTCCATTCAGAAAAATCCGCCAAGAGCACATCGCGGCCGCGCCCGCACCTAGGCAAGAGGAGCAGGTGAAGGCCATGCATCATGGTGAAGCTACAGTCACTGAGAGAGGGGAGCAGCCACAAGTCATGCCATCCACGAATGATGTGTCAAATCCTATCCTAGAAGGTGGCGTTGAAGCAATCTTAGGGGAGGAGACCCCTAAAGTTCCATATATGCCACCACACAAGCGAGCGAAGGACCCAAACATGCCTTTCCCGGATAGTCTGAGGCCGAAGAAAGAGCATAGGCACTATAAGAAATTCTTGGAGATGTTTAGGAAGCTCCATATAAATATTCCGTTAGTGGAAATGATAGAACAGATTCCAGCATATGGAAGGTTTATCAAGGACATAATCACCAAGAAAAGGCGGATAAAAGACACTGACATTTGTGTTGTTGATGAAAAAGTGAGTTCTATAATCCAAGGACGGCTACCAAGGAAGAGGAAGGATCTAGGATGTTTCTACATCCCATGTTCCATAGGCAGCCAACATTTTCCACAAGCACAGTGTGACTCGGGGACCAGCATTAATCTTATGCCACTGTCCACGTTTCAAAAGCTTGGATTGAAGACACTAAAGAAAACTTCCATGACAATTGAGTTGGCGGATGGATCCATTGTGAAGCCGCAAGGTATATGCGAGGATGTGCTAGTCAAGGTCGAAAAATTCATCTTCCCTGTTGACTTTGTGGTCATGGACATGCATGAGTTGGAAGGAGGTGAGATTCTATTGGGAAGGTCGTTCCAAGCTACGGGTGATGTAATCGCTGCCATTGGGCGAGGTTACTTGACACTTGGGATTGGTGATGATAGAGTTCAATTCAAATTACCACATGACTCATTGGAGACATCTTTTGACAAACCAGGTTAAAAGTATCTTTATGTTAAGCCTAGGACATTAAACAAGGGTGCTTGTTGGGAGGCAACCCAACTTTCGGTTAATTTTTATATTTGGTTATGTTCTTTTATGTTTATGTACTTAGTTTTTGCTTAGGTTTTGATAATTTTTGTAAAAATGGTACCCTAACTCGTGTTTTGAAGTGTGCAGAATGTTAAGGTCGATACTATCGACACCAATGTCGATAGCATCGAGTTTGGAGCAGTAAACGCTAAAGAAAAGTCGATACCATCGACCCTAGGGTCGATAGTATCGAGATTCCTGAAGATTTACAGAAAAATTGGTGACAGTAAAGTCGATACCATCGACCCCAGGGTCGATAGTATCGACACTTTTGAGTTCCCACGCTTTTAGATGCGTCAATTCTACAAAATTGCTGAGTCTGGGTCGATACCATCGACCTTTGTCGATGGTATCGACACCTGCAGGACAGCTACATAAAATAGGCCGTAAAAGGTATCGAAATGAGATTTTTTCGAACCGTTTTTTGCAGAGGAAAGATGGATGAAGCAAGTCACGTCTTAGAACTACTAAGACACAAAAATTGGCCAAAAAAAGGAGTGCGATAGCAAGCATCACTTGGTCCACTTGAGCATCTAACCATCCTTCTTCACCACACTTCAAAGCGAATGGTACCGCTGTTCCACCTCTTAAGTGAGAATGTTGACTATGAGGCCATAGTCATATTCAAGCTTAGGGGGGGTGTTGGAACATCCCTCTATCTTAGTTTTTACTTACTTATTCATGTTGCTTTTACTTTTAAAATATTAGTTGCATTTATTTCTAGATTTACTGCTTTTGTAAGATCCACATCTATCTAGTGTAATCTGTGGAGTAATAAATGCATGGTTTCAATTGGGAGTTTTACTCTTGGGTTGTGGGCACATGAAAATATGAGCATATTGAAAAGTTTTTGAGCTTATTCTTGTGAGTAATTGAGTTGCATAACTGAGGAAGTGCTTGGGTGAGTCAGCTTCAGGACATGGGGACATGAATGACCATCTTTATTGTCCAAGGAAAAGTGATTGACAAGGATGTTTGAGCCCAAACCGACCAAACGCTAACATGACCTTAGACTAAATTTTAAGAGAGAAATCCTTCAGTTACCCTGTACAAAGGTCTTTAAAGAGGGACATATGATATTTTCGGAAGGTTCTGTCAATTAGTCTTGTGATCTGATCCACCGCAATTTCATTCACACTCCACCATAAGAAATGGGAGCACATTACTGTCTTCACTCTTTGATTGCATCCCATGTAGATAGGTCTTGCATTACAACTAGTTTCACATATTTTTGCATAAAAATGAAAAAAAAGGATAGAGTAATCATACATGCACATTATCTTTAGGTGCACGTCATTTAATTGCATAACTGTCATTTTGTAGTGCATTCACATCTTTTGAGTATATAGTTGTACATCATGTGTTGTATGTTATTGTGAAAACATGAAAGGTGGTGAACATGTTCCATATCTTCTGAATGCTTCAAATGTATAGGTTATGTAACAAGAAGTGAGCCCGACAAATAATTCATTGTCATCTATGAAAATAAGGGCTTGAAAAAAAATGAAAAAATTGAAAAAAGAGAAGAAAAAAAAGAATTGAGAAGTAGGAATGAGAGGGAGAAAGGAACATGTTCTTACTTACATACTAAGAAGAATAAGCACATGGTGTAGTTTTCTTAGATATTCCATCTCACCTTGAGACGAAATGATAGTGCATGCACCATTCCACCAAAAATGTAGCATTAGGACATTTTCACTTGCATTTTGCATCATGATAGGTCATTAATTTTTGTATTGCATGATTGACTGTTATGTGCTTCCATCTCTTCCACAACCACCTATCCCATCCACCCGTTACTCTAATCGGTAGGCCACCCATGATATTCTCCTCATTCATTAATATCAGGAGATCTGCTTCCATTTAGATGGTAGTTAGGAAATGAGAAACGTAGATAGGAGATCACAAGATGCATCAAGTATGGACCAAATGAGTTTATCATATTAACTGCTTTAATTGATAATGTTTCACTGATTGGAGGACAGACATCTTTTACATAGGTCTTTGGTCGCCTGGATGGCAGTTAGTGTTCAATGGTCAATGAGGGCCGGTTTGTGGAAAGAAAGTGGGGATGATGTAGATTCATTTCATATATTTATGTCATGTTGCTGACTTATCTCAACCAGATCCAAAGTTTTGTTGCTCGAGGATGAGCAAGGTTTAAGCTTAGGGGAGTTTGATGCATGGGTTTTGAGTCACTTTTATAGGCTTATTTTATATCTATTTTATGCATGTATTTGTCATTTTCTTGATTATATTTGCATAATTCACTATAGTTGGCCTTTAAACTCTTTTTGCATCAAATTATACTTCTTTTATCATATTTATATGATTTTATATAATCCCCGGACTTATACACATGTTTCGGCACTTTTTCAGGCACTTTTGCATTGTCCAGAGTCGATACTATCGACCCTGGTATCGATAGTATCGACATTTTATCAGAAAGCAACCCCAAAATGCGATTTTGGAAGGAAAAACCTGTATCATGGTCGATACCATCGACCTGGGGTCGATACTATCGACAGCGTCGGGATCTGGCAATTTTCGGCACTAAAACGGATCGTTTTAATCCGACGGTTGAACTTTTTTGGAGCCGTAAAGTGGTCCTATGACCTAAGAAGAGCACGGACGGCCCTAGGGGGATCTCATATTGTGTTTCACAACATCCAAGAAGGAGGGAGAGAGAGAGGAGACAAGAGACGAAGGCCGTCAACCGAGCGATCCGGGTACCTCCGACGGGCGATTTTGCTGTCGGAAGACTGCAAAACGCGCGTTTCTCGAGGAGGATCTCCAGGAGCACCTTCGCATCAGGGGTTACATGAGTTTTCTCCATGTTTCCCACGTTTTTATTCTCTACTCCTATGTATTCTCCATTGTCAACCATGCGGGGCTAATCCCCATTGTTCCTTAGGACCTGGGAGTAGCCCGGGGAACCGTTATATTGAATTTTTGTATGAATTGATATAGAATTCTCATTTCTTGGATATATAATTGTGGAGATTGCTTGATTTACTTATGCTTCATGACCATAGGTAAAGAATTAGACTAATAATTACTCTGGAAAGGGGATTAAAGGTCAGAAAACCCACTTTTATACATCATCTTATGCGTTCCTTAGAATAGGCGACGTACGGATAGTGGAGAGATACCCAGAGTCATCGTTAATGCGCCTAATCTAAGATATAAATTGCTACGAAAGTAGAATTGGCTTAGATTTGGGTAGTGGATTGTACCATGAAAGCGGGCAATCTTGATTACAGGCTCTTTATCCAAGATTCGATAGAATCTACGTTATTTATGCAAGATATTCGGTATAACGAGACCCCGTGGTGAAATTGGCAATCCTAAGGAATCCCATTCTCATTTGATTAAACCAACATTTAATCATTGCTCTCTTTGTTTTCACTTTATTTTATTTTCTTTTTCAAACCAATCAACTCTTTTAATCGGTTTAGCTGATCGCAACCAGTTAGTAGTAGTCTACTAAAATTCGCGTTTCCCTGAGTTCGACTCGGGCCTCACAAGGCCTATATTACATTGATATGTATACTTGCGTTTGCATGCACGGTTTACACGTGTCAGGACTACATGATGTGTTCCTGGTCCGTCTGGTGGGGTGTCACAAATATGATGTTAATGTTATGTATTGATTCAAAATGGTTATATCTTAACTTGTTACTCATACTAAAGGATTGTTAATATGAACTAATATGTATCTACTGATTTGTTCATAGACATTCTCTTAAACATGTTTAATGTTGGATTTAGTTTAAGTGATTACATTATCTATTTGATTAGACTACCATTTTAAATTGGATTTGACTAGATTACAAAATAATCTGATAGACTTTTTATCATCTACAAGTTTCATTTAAGTTCATTATACTTAATCTGATGTTGATGTATATACCTAGCTTGAGTGGGAGGTATCCACTAACAGGGGCTCTATATGAGTCTCATGAGGTTGTTTCAAAATTTTTTAGGTAATAACACTATCCAACGACAAGGTCATGACAAAAAAGATGTAAATATAAGGATAATCTAGATAGAATAGAATGTCCCTATATTCTCTCTTTCCCAGGATGGGTAGTATACAGAGTTTGTAGTTTCATGTACATGTAACTAAAGTAAATTGAACTACATATGAGTATTAAGATTTTGGTTCTAGTTTTATTGGAGTTGAATAAGTTCTTGTGATAGTGCGACATTTTTAATGAGGTTTTATGAGAATGGAGAAAGGAAAAATTCTATGTGTATTTTTCATATATCGTGATAATCGTGTTGCTGAGAATTAGTTGTTTTGCTTTATAATCTGAGTTTAGTTTTTGAGTTCTCCTCTAATGGTTGGCATTAATGATGATCAAAAGAAAAATCCTGATGACATTGTATCAGGGCCTAGGTTAGATGAGTCTGCAGGGACATTAGGATTTAAGATTAAATGATAATGTGATTATTGAATATAACTTGAATGATGTGCATACTAACTGAACTCAGTATCCCGATACTCTGGTGAAGTATTTGGGTATTGAGATAAGCTAGTATGGAACTACCGACTATACCTCTTCTGGCTACCCTGACCAAGCATCCAGATGACTATAGTTTGGGAATATAATAGCATGCATGATTCTAATAAAATGATAAAATGGTGAAAGAGAAAGGATTATATAATTCAATATGATGCCTAAGACAAGCATGAGATTTCATATGACAAAGATACAAGTGAAATGGATTATGAAGAAAATCTCTAATGAATTTGAACAAGAGTATGAATCTGATATTTTTAGAAAAATTGATAATTGAGGATGAAGCCTCCTCAATGATCTTCTTTACAAAGAAAAGTAGTGAATGTGGATAATAATGCAAAATGAATCATAATCTTGATCCATGAGATACATAATCAAATTTTGAAAGAATATGAAAGGTGATGCGAATACATCTTGATAAATGATGTATTCCTAATATTTTTGAATTTTGTGTTTACAATACTCAATGAGGGATATGAAAATGATAAGGGATGAAATATCCATCTAATATTAAGAAACACGGAATTCCAATGTAAAAGATCCAAGAAGCAAGAAATGACATCATATGAAAGAAAGATAAAATGGAAATCATTATAACTTCATGTCAAGAGATATGAATGATTATATGCTATGATATTCTACCAAATCTTTTCATGGATTTCAGGATGAAATCCCAATAGGAGGGGAGAATTTTTAACGACCTATTTTTGATTAACCATTTAATCCAGGGTTTACTTGAACAATTGTATGCTTAACTAGATTGATCGTTGTTTAAAGATTAATTAATGATGATAGTTTAATTATGATGTTTTAAAAATAATTAGAAGATTTAATCATACTTTGATTCATATAATTAGGATTTGAGAATTGAAAACCCTAATCGACCAAATATTTGGGTTTTGGTAACATATGAATATAGAATTTGATCAGTATAGTGGTATGCTAAATGATTTTTAGTATTTTATATACATCTTATTTAGTTAAAATTTGGATATGGTTTGAAGAACTAAATTATTAGTGTTCTTATAAAATATCATAATTGTTGAAGAAATTTCTGACATGTTTTTTGGCCCAGTTTCTCCAGGACAAACTCAACTGACCATGTATTCAGATTGAAATATAGTAGGGTGGTATTTGAATTTTAAGTTTTTATTGGTACATCCAATTCATCTAAAATTTAATTTTAGCATGGGAACTCCATTCTAGATATTTTTTTTAAAAAATCATAATTTTTGGATGATTTTTGAATTCTACAGAGTGTGGTGTCGGTTGAGTTTTCCCCTGGACAAACTCAGTTGACCATGTGTCTAGCTAAATAATAGCAGTCAGTATTTGATTTTTATCTTTTTATTGGTAATTCTAATTGATATAAAATTTTAAATAGACCTCTAAAATTCTCAATCCAACAACATGCTAAATTTTCATAATTTTATGATTAGTTTTTGCCTATTAAGTAAATGATTTTTAGTAACATATTATATGACAAAAAAATCTATTAATAAAAAGAAAGTGTAAGTGGGGTCAATTTACAATTGACCCAAGCACCTTAATTGATCTATATGAGCAACCTGGCACCCAAGGAGCTCCCATATTTTGTGATACATTCCAAAGAAACAAAATCCTAGAGAGAGAGAGGAGAGCTAGGGTTTTGAGAGAGAAAGTGGTGGAGATGTTGACCTAGGGTTTCACTATTCAAGATATAATGAAATCAAGTAAGTGTAGCTTCATTGCATAGTCTTTCATGGTGAATCTTTTGTCATATGTCAAGATTGTATACCTCCTCTGATTTGATCCACAATGATATGAAATATTCCCCTTATCTCAGTCTTTCTCTCCTAATATCCATTTCTAGGTTTTTCGAGTTGAGAGGAGGGAGAAATGGATTCAGTCGCTTGAGTTTGATTCGATTTCTAGAAATTCAGAGTTTGACCTACATTTTTAAGGTTTGTGTCACCTTTGGTGAGTGATTTCTCCCTCTTATCTTTGTATTCATGTTGAAAGCCTTATTCTATCCGGCTAAAATAATCAGAAACCTTGCTTGTATTTGTATGTGATTGGGTATTCATTTGGAAAGGTATTAGGGAATCAAATTCTACTAATTTTGATTATTTCTCACTATATGGAACTTTCTTAGTTCCATGGAAAACTCTATGGATAGAAGACTATGCTTTTTCATGTGAATATTGCCTAAAAGTCATCTCAATGGCCGATATGCTTGGGAATTGAATTGACATGTATAGAATCATACTTGAATTGTATTAGAAAAAATTATACAAGTGTATTGTTGAATCTTACTGAAATTGAATATGTTTTATACATAAGAATCAGAATGAGGTGGTGATATTCCCTATTTAGGGTTTGTGTTGATGGATTAAATCAAATGAGTCATTGAATTAATGTATACTTATGATTGATGAATGAAAAAGGTGGACATTAGGAATTAGGGCTTCCATGTGTGTGAATGTCCATAATGAACCCATGTGTGACATGATGAGATTAATGAATGATATGATTCTTGTGGTGTGTTGAACTAAGATGACTTTTTAAACACTAGAAATCTAGTATTGAACCGAGTATGAGAGATAAAGATCAGTGTTTACATTATCTTATAAATGTGATGAAATTCTCAATTGTAGGCACTATTAGATCATTTGAAGGTGATAGGCCTTATTAAGATGAATTAAGCTTAATGTGTGTATTCTAGTATAATGTATAAAATATGAGAAAACCCCACATGAATGCTACACTTTTATACAAGTTGCTAAATGTTGAATCAAGAGATGAATAAAGACTAAAGAGTAAGAAGAAGAAACCCTAATATGTGGTACCTTCTAACTTGAGAGTTCAGTAAGGAATGAAAGGATTGCCTTTACTTACCAAAATGCCCTTATGAGTCAAATAATGTGATGTGTGTATCTTAATGAAAAATAAGGAATGGACAAGGGTGATATGAATTGTGATGATATGTAATGAATAAAATACTAATAAAACAAGTATCAATAAGTCTTCATCTTTTTACTTTATGTATATCTTGGTTGCCCTAAAAAGAATAGAATATACTAAAACCGGACTATAAAGGATATCAATTAGAGAGAAACCATATTCATTTAGTAATTTTAGAATGTTATGCTCTATGAGTAATATTGAACATGAAATGAAAGAAGTTGAGACTAATGAATATGAAATGAAAGACAAATGATGAAAACTAGTAGATGGATCTAAGAACCTAACTCTAACCCTAAAGTGGTGTCCTATGTATTGCTAATGAGTATTAAACTCAAATAAGGGAACAAGGCATGTATATGAGTATAGTTATAGTGAATTACATGATGAATATTCAAGGATATGAATTGGTTTATAAGAATGTGCTCTTAAATTGTAATTGTATGGTATGATACTTGTATTCTGAGAATAACCTTCTCTAATGAATTTTAATGAGATCACTTATGCATTGAATAGCATCCCTAACTGAAGAGTGGTAAATTGTAAGAATGATTATTAAGTGTGTTATGTACATTTATGCATTGAGATTTATTCATATGTATAGAAATCAAATGGAATAAGTACATGTTGCATGATGAACCTATTCTAAGTAAGGTGAATGATATGAGATGTCTATATGCTTTTATTTTTGCTAGTTTTAATGTCTGTTAATACTTGACAAGAATTCTGATATGAAATGAATGGTTAAGAAATATGTTGATTTTGCATTTAGCATGCATTGATTACCTTTGAAAACCCCAATGAGGGTAAATGCTAGACAATGAGATTATGTCTCAGGCTAAAAGCTAATTGATGTTGATAAAACACTGATGAACTGAATGCTAGATAATGAGATTATGTCTTGGGATGAAAGCCCACTGATGATGACTACTATGAGATGATGTAGAAAATGGAAAGAATCAAATGTGTTTCAAACAATAGTTTTGTTGTGCTTCTTGGTTTAATCATTATCTTTTTTATAAGCCTAAACTATTTTAGGTTATTCTAGTTATGTGAGAATATACACATATGATACATGATGTGTTGACTTGTTTTAAGATGAGCAAAAGAGATGAATAACAAGTGAAATGATGACACATCAAGTTAGATACCCTAGACACCATCAGTTTCCCCCGAGGTCCACACTGGGGAAACAAAATGATTCTCCTTGTAGTAATTGATGAATTATGAGAAGGATTTCTGGAGTGTTGATCAAGACCTTAAAGGTTAGACCACCAAGATTTAGGAGTGAGCCATCTGAAGTGGATCTAGCCCTAAATCCTTATTGTGGAGGTCTATGTCCATGCAAAATAGACTCTGATGAAATATAATATGTGAAATATGAAAATATGAGAAATGATGTGATATGTGATATATTGTTTTGGTGGTTCCTATATGGTGTAGCCAAGATGAGGACATGAGCCTCTTTAGGCAACCCTAAGGGGGCTAGGGTCTATTTTTGATATCTTAAGATAGTTAGCTAAACCCTAAGATAGTGATTGTGAGTCGTTGACACGAGAATCAGACGTGTTGACTTCTACTTGGTGAGGTACAAGCCAAGTAGTTTCATGGAAAATGAATAAAAGATGTCAATCCATGTAGAATATGACTTGAATGTTCGTCACATTCCTTGTACTGCTAGTTGATGATTTTCCAATGTTGATTATATTTCTTATTGTGAAAGATAATCATGTTGTTATAGAGATTATATGTTTCATATTCTGATCTGTCTTGTTGACAAGTTGTAAATGTTGGGATTTATATGCACCTGAATATGAGTTGGACTATTTTCTATCTGATAGTATTGTTTGGTAGACATGTCTTATGTGTACTTCAACTTTGGGACTATAGGATGTATTCCTGGTCTGATTGGTGGGGTGTCACTTAGATGATGTTAATGTTATGTATTGTTTCAAAATGTTTAGACATTGATGTGTTACTCATACTAAAGGATTGTTAATCTAAACTAAAGATATAACTATTGATTTGTTCATAGACATAATTTAAAATATTTTAAAGTTGGATATGGTTTAAGCAATTAGCATATCTATTTGATTAGACTACCATTGTAGATCAGATTTTACTAGATGGTAGAACTATTTGCTAGACTTTTCATCATCTGCAAGTTTCTTTTAAGTTCATTATACTTAATCTGATGATGATGCATGAATCTAGCTTGAGTGGGGGGTATCCACTCACTGGGGATCTATATGAGTCTCATGTGGTTGTTTCAAATGTTTTTAGGTAAAACTCTATCTAGCGGCAAGGTCATGAAAAAGAAGATGTGAATAGAAGGATAATCTAGATAGAATAGAATGTCCATGTATTCTCTTTCCTGGGATGGGTGGTATACAGAGTTTGTTGTTTCAGGTACATGTAACTGAAGTAAATTAAACTACATATTAGTATTCAAGATTTTGAGTCTAATTTTAATGGAGTTAAACAAGTTCTTGTGATAGTGTGATAGTGTTAATGAGGTTTTATGATAATTGAAAAAGGAAAAAAATTATGTGTGTTTTTCATATATTGTGATAATTGTGTGGCTGAGAATTAGTTGTTTTGCTTCATAATCTGAGTTCAGGTTTGGCATTAATGTTGATCAAAAGAGAGGTGCCGACATAGCCCTCATTCCTCATTGGAATGCTCTGACTTCCTCTCCTAGATGTTTTCAGTGGCTAAGTTGTTTCCTTTGTTGTAGCACAGACTTACCCAAGGAATCTATAGTGTTCATGGATTCTAAAAGTCTAGTTGATTATTTAGTTTCACTAAACAATGATCTAATATGTTTTTTCTTATATTCATCGTGTAAATAAAATCATTGTTTTTATTTTATATTCCAGCCTATATTTCATACTGAAAATAATGTTGAATTGTGAAAAAAAATACAACTGAACTACATATTCTCAATATTGTATTTCACTTAAACTTAAAGATTTGAACACATATGCATATATTAAGTTGGTAAATAATATAACAAAACTACTCAAATTTCATATTCAATATTTTTGTTGTGATATAAATGAATTTTCTCTGAGCTAGCTTGAACGAGCTAAACTAATCATCTAATAAATAATATTGAAAAGGGTATGCATGTAATCATGCTAGTTTCATAACTAAAAGTAATCAATCTATATAATATCACTATCTAGCATGTGTTTAGCTATTGAAAATTTATAGCAAACCTAGATACACTAATACCTCTATAATGTATTTTGTTTGAAACTCATATAAATTATGCACATGCATTACATAGTTGAAATCATACACCTTCAATCAGTTTTTCTAGCTATTTAATTATATATGCCTTAAAATCTGAATTGAGGCTCAGCGATACAAAAATAGGTAAACTAGAAGAAGAGATAATCATGCACTTCATGTTTTGGATTAGGTCTGTGAAAAATATGACCAAAGGATAATTTCCACTCACTTTGAGTTCATTCTACCAAAATCCTAAAAAAAGCCTAAAAGATTTAGTTTTAAAAAGAAAGTAATTTCAATTTTATAGAACTAAATTACAAAAAAGCAATTATCATTTCCTATCGTATAAGTCATTCAAGACTAGCGTACTAAAGTCCATCTCAAAATATGAAGTTTTGTTCTATTTTCGCCCTAAATGATCAAACCTACCAACGTGGAGCAAAATTTGACAAAAATATGAGATTTCATCAAAAATGATTTTCATAACACATGTTATATTCAAATAGATACGATATCAATGATTTTTTGTAAAATAAGCATGAATTCTTAATTTCATAATAAATCTCTACTTTTTATAAAATCAACCAATTTCTCTAAAGCATGACCAAATTAGCATCAAATAGCTCGAACTGAGATAATTGCATACTTATATATCTTAATGATTGTAAATCTACTCACCCTTGCTATAGTAAGAAGATGATATACCTCCTCCCCTGTTTCAAGAAGGCGAATCCCAGATTTCACCAAACTTTTCTAAAGTTGAAAATCACCACATAATCTCTACTTTGGGATCTTTCCTACATGAAAGTGTGAGGAGAGAGTGAGCAGATGGAGAGATTAGTATTTTTGCTCCACTTTCAGAAATATTTCAACCATGAAATTAGAAATAATTAAACTTAGAAGAAAGAAGAGAAGTAAAGAACTTACTAGATTTGAGAAAGAACTTCAACTAATCTAATTATATATTAACATCCACCAAAATCCCATCAAAATCGTCTCTCTACCTTCAATCACAAAATTTCAAAGACAAATGGTGGGTTTTGAGGTGTTTCGGGTCTTATTAGACTTATAAGGCCATTTAAGGTGCTTTAATATTTTGCAAAGAGGTCCATAAACGAGCTTTCCTTTAGATTTTATTTTTCAGAACAACAATTAGTCATATCTTCAACATTTGACCTGCAGAGTAGTATGTGTAAACTTTTATAGATTTTAATTTCATCAAAATCTAGTATTCTGATATCAATTATAAGTAGTAAGAATCAATTTATTAAATTTATTAAGCATAACTCTATCATTTTAGAGCAAAAATATCATATCATGGAACACAAATTAAAGTTTTCCTCATTGCCCAAGTGTTAATCTACCATAGTAGTAATTGTAGCCATCTTCATGGGTAATCATGACAACCGAGCAAATGTAAGCAATTATATGGTTAGCACTACCATATACAGCAACATTGGGTGTCATTCATGAGTACACAACATCATGTTGTTGGGCATATCCATGGCGATGTTTTGACAAGTCATGCGTCAGGCCAAAAAGTGCACACCAAGTACATGAATTAAATCTTCTTATTATTCCTATTGATAAGCTTGGTATGTATATGTCACTATTGGAGTATCATACTATCTTTAGGTAATATCTCATGATTCCTTTATTTTCAGTTGATGAGACGTGTCTAGTTTGTGGTAAGACATGTTTGGACATTTTTTGGGTGCATGTGGTTCATTGTAGGGAGCTTCCAGGTTTTAAGTACAAACATGATATGACTAGGGATGCTCTTTTTGATGTTCTCAGACACATGGGTATTGTTGATAAGAAAGAGGCACCTGTGAACTTCTTGACATGTCCACAAAAGGGAAGATCGACGCTTAGACATGTCGATGTTTTTATTTTCAGGTGGGCTAGAGGGAAACATGTATGTGTGCACCTGACATGACATTTTCCACTAGTGAGCTTGAGTAGTGGAGATTTTATAGTGGAACAGACTGCCCTTTATGCTATCTCTTCCCAAGTGATCAAGTATGAGAAAGCATGTATTGACAATCAACACACTTTAATCCCAGAGGCTATGGAGCCTCTTAAGAGAGTCCAAAGAATTATGAATAGTAATAATATGACTTCCAAGTCTGTGGATAATGTTCTAAAGATGATTTTACCATCTAAAAGAGACTAACGTCATACCTTGTTGCCCGCTTATCTTCTACTTCAATGTAAGTCTCTAACTGCTTGTTTACTCATATACACTTATTATTTTATGTATTCACTAACAAAGTCCTAAATTTTTTTTTTTTGAGTCTTAGGGAGACCCTGCTCCCCCTCCTCCTCAAACAGGTGTCAGAGCCCGGATGACCCAAGGAGTTGGTAATTACAGTGCGCTCAGGGGGATTCGAACCCAGGTCCCCCAGGGAGGACAAGCCGGACCGAACCACCTGAGCCACATTGGCCGGGTGGACTCCATGCTAGTTGCATGTACGATAGTATATGTCGCCTATACATCCAGATTATGACGTTGGGCTCTGAGATCCTCAGCCTCGAGGGGCAGTCTTGCCTTCCGGCCCACTGGCTGCGTCAACAATGGTTTTAAATTGGCCGCCAGTTATAATCACAGGCCGGTTTGGGGTCGTCTTTTTTTTTCATACTTCTTTCTTGCTCTTTGAAGCTTTCATAGTCCACCGCATACAATTTTATAGTTATATACATGCAGAACCAGGCCGGCCCAATACATAGTAAATTCTAATGGGCCTTGTTCCCTTGACGAGCAACTAGCGCTGCTACCTCCGCGTTTTGACGTTTATTTATCCCTCTGACGTTATGATTCGTTAAAGTACTATATATTATAGTTGTTGGGCATGTTTTCTGTATCTTGGCTGTACATCGCATGCCTCGCTCCCTTCCTGTATTCTATATAAGCTAATCGCCAGCTAGCCCCAACCTAATGATGGGATTAGCACTTTACAAACATGTTTGCGTTGCCTGGCATGACCTCTAAATCTTATTTTAGGTTACTGAACAAAGACCAAGAGTAGGTCCACCACCACCCGCTCGCGTCCCTTTCGCCAAACATCTTAATAATAATTAATCTTACTAAACCTTTCGATGTGTAGATTATACTCCTTTCTGTTAAGAGTTGTCATTAATCTATCACGGGTCCTACTGTATGCTTACACTCGTTGTTTAATAATTAGCGAGTGTTTTCCCTGCAACATGGTGGCAAAAAGAGAAAATAAAAACACAACGAGCTGACGTCTCTCTTTTTCTCTTCCAGTTATAGGTCAACGGAATTTAATGGACTATGAATACATTTAATGGACAGTAAGTACAATACCTTTCAGGTGATGTTGCTACTGACGGTGTTGATTAGTTACGCTGTAAAAGGGAGAAAGAGCAAATACAAATAAGGGGGCATTTGGATGCTAACTTTGATAATTCATCGCTTTATATATAATTAATTTACATCTTTGAAGAAATGTAATTTACATCGCAGGTGATAGAAATTGCACGTTATATGGATAACAATAGAGGTCATTAATTGACAGGCGGTTTCAGAAGGTAAAGAGTTACCTACGCGTCCCCGAAAAAGTAAAAGTTTAAAAGAAAAAAATAATCCGAGGCACTACGGGAAACAAATGGTGTATAACTGTTTATGATTGGGGTATAAATCTTCGGAAAAAAAAACAAATTTAACACTCTTTTACAAAAATATTTATCAACTTAACACACTTTTACAAAATATTTATCAAAATAACACATTTTGTGTGAAATCCGCCACCTAAAATGACGTTTTTAAATATTAGTTTATTTATTTTTAAATAAAAATAAATAAAAAATGACACTTTGATCGACGTTTTCAAATATTGATTTTTAAATAAAAAGTGAAAAAAATTTAAAAATGACACTTTGATTGATTTCAACTTGATGCCGCAATTGCTTGTCAAGTGAAAACGCCACTTAATGTGGCGTGTTTGACTTTTTCTATTTTTTATAAAATGTCTTTATTTTAAAATGAACACGACACTATTTGTGGTGCTATTGGATCGCGAATACTGAAAGCTCCATAGGAAGTGTGCTACATTGATTTTTTTTTAGATCTTCAGTCCTGAGTACGTGCTCCAGCCGTGTTCCGTTTAATTTTTGCCATCAACACACCCAATTATTTTCTTAGAGGTAAATTTGCGATGTTTGTGTATGTCTGAAATTGAATGAGATTTAGGAAGTAGAATTGACTCTAAAATTAGGAAGTAGAATGTGACAGAGAGATTTTTTTATTTAAAGTAAAAATTTATATTTTCCATATGTGTGTACAAAATAATTAAGGAGATGACTCCTCGTGGACCGTGTGTAATAAATTGACTCTAAAATTTTTTGCTTGCAAGGAAAGTTTATATAAATTGTGATAGTAACTCAAAAAAACATTGAAAACTACTTATAAATATATTGTAACTTCACAAAAAGTTAGTGTTGGATTCAAAAAAAAATTAATTTAATATATTTACTTGTACTTTCATAAATTAAGGATGTTTAAACTATAAGAGGAGGGTTCTCAAAGATTAACTAATGTCATCAATGAAAAACTTGAGTTTAATTTTCTTGATTAATGAAAACTACTAATTATTATAATCTAGTTTGATTTATTGGTACCTCTTTAGATTAAATGTTATAATTTTCTATCAAAAACGCATTTCTTTAAATAGTTGTTGTTATAATATATATATTTGTAGACGATAGAAGAATGGTTGAAAGATGAGACAAAATTTGAAAAAACAAAATATGTTTCGGAAACGAAGAACAACAATAGCAGAGAGATAATTAAAAATTAATTGAGGTAATTACAATGTTTTGAAAAATTAGAGGGTCAAGGCCCCCACTAATCCCCCCTTCCCTCCATCCTTACTCAGCATGGTGATCCACCTTATGAGCATGTGCCTAGCAGCGGTGACGCCCTGTTGTGTTGCTTGAGGCAGCCGAAAGGGAGTGACATATAGGAAAAGAAAGATTGTCAATTTTCTAAACCGGTTACAATGGTCATCCATCTCCTAGACATAGTTCCTAGCGACGTCGGTGCCTTGCTGGGTTCCTAGTGACGGTGCCTCATTGCTGTATTTCTTGTAGAGGAAGGGAACTTCGACTTATTATGTTACAAGTAGTAAGTGGTAAGATCTTTCTCTCTTAATTCCAAGTAGTAAGTGGTAAGTTTGTCCTCATCTAAAGGAGGAGGGTATGATAATGGGGGAAAAAGAAAGTAGGGGAGTGTATGAGTGAGAGAGGGAGAAGAGAGGATTTTTTACACTCTGTGTTTTTCTCAATCACACCAATATTGGCATGAGTCAAAAGCTTATAGTTTTGACTTATGCGATATACCCAAGGCCTGAATCATTCATTATAACGATAGAACTCCAGTTCGGGAACTTTATAAGAATTATATACATAACTCCTTATTAAGGTTGTTCTCCTATGTGTATGCTCATACGTGTTGCAAATGTGTTGTAGAGAGATGTGGGTATCGTAAAGTATTACATGATACTAGATTATGCTATGCAGAAAAGCAATGTCTAGCACACTCACTGTAAAGACCACATTTGTGCTTAATTGGTAAATTAGGTTTTACCTGAATGATTACATGCTTGATTAGATTGAACATCGTTTAGACTTGATTAATGATAGTAGATCAATTGATGATGTTTCAAACCTAATAAGAAACTCTAACTATGATTTTAGTTTGAAGAATTAGGGTTTGAGAAATGTAAACCCTAATTGGCAAAAAATTAGGGTTTTGATAGTACATGAATATGGAATTTGATTAGGATAGCAGTGTGGTAAATGATTTTTCATATTTTATACAAATTTTGTATTTAATTAAATTTTGGATATGATATGTATAACTCAATCATTCATATTGGAGAAAACTTTTAGAATATTTGAGTGTTCTTTGAATGTGGTTCTCGGTCAAACTATACTTCGACCAACATGTTGATAGAGTGCTTTTTAGCAGTGTAGTGTTTTATTTTTTTTATTTATTGGTAACTCCAAATGATCTGAAATTTTAAATGAAGATCTGAAACTCAATAATAAACAACATGTAAAATTTTCTTAATTTTTTGATGTATTTAGACCTTATTAGTAGACGAATTATAATAATATTTTTATGATAGAAAATTCAGATGAAATAAGAGAAAGTATAGTGAGGGGTCAATGTGCAATTGACCCAAGCATCTCAATTTCTCTATATGGTCAACCTAACACACAAGGAGATCTCATAATTCATGATTCAAACTATAGAAACAAAATCCTAGAGAGAGAGCGAGAGTTAGGGTTTGGGAGGAGAAATTGATGGAGATGCTGACCTAAGGTTTTGCGGTCTGAGGAATGATGAAATCATGTAAGTTTAGCTTCTTTGGATATAGTTTCATGGTGAATCTTCTATCAGATGCCAAGATTCCATCCCTCCCCTGATTGGATTCGAAATCATATCAAATCAAGTCATTTTCTCACTCTTTCTCTCCTAATCTTCAATTCTAGGGTTTCTGAGTTGAAAGGAAGAAGAAAGTGGCGATTGCTAGGGTTTTGATATGGATTTGAGATTTTCAGATATGGGATACGTTTGTAAGATATTTTACAGCTTAGGTTGAGTGGGTAAAAGAATATTTTAGTCAATTGTACTCAATTATATGGTTTTAATTCATATTCTCAATTTCTCCCTAGATGACAATAAATGAAAAGAACTGTTCTTGAATTCAGTTTATCGAATACTTCAATTCATGTTCCAACTATGATCTGAAAACATTTATATGATGACATGGATATAGATATCCATGTATCTTGAATACTACAGAATTAAGAAGTTTATTGAGAATCTTCTGAAGATCTGAATTTTCAAGTTATTCGCGTGCTTGAACAACATTCTAGCTGAAATTCGGATTTATGCTTATATGATCTTACGTATGTTCCTAGTGCATATAATTCTACATGTTTGATCTCTTTGATTTGATATATGGACAAATAGAGTTTCTTATTTTCACAATACATATCCTGTGAATAGCAAGTAATCAAGGATGGAAACCCAATCTAGTATGCTTTTACAAGTATACATATCTAATTTAGTAGTAAATGGCTGATTGAAATGATTCATGTGATATTGTGGGATTTTATCTGAATATTATCTTATATGAATACATACTTTGTTTATGAGATTTGGATTTTCTAACTCAAATACTTGTCATGAAATGCATATGTTGTTATGCTATTGCAAGTGGAGAGATATGACATGCCCTAGATAGGTATGTTATCGATGCCATGCATAAATGTGAGAAATGTTGAATGAGAATATTTATATTAGTAGACATGATATATGTTTGAATACATGAGAAGTGATATATGTGAATGAGTAAGGAGAAACCCTAAGAAAGGGTAAATAATATGTTAAGCATTCAGTTCAGTATCATTAGTGATTTCAATTCAATAGTCTGAGTAGTCATTAATATACATAGTTAAAAGAGATCAGTCTAAGAGAAAGATATAATCAAAGTTACAGTAATAATAGTAGCCCTGAACACCGTATAAGTGCCAAGTGGACATGTATTCTGTTTATTCAAGTATTTCAGTCTGCATGCATGAATAGTATGTTGATTTCTCATTATATTACAATGTTTTGAATATACTGCTCTGCCAAGTTAAGGATGAGATACATGTACTTATAAACTTCAGATAAATAGATGTGGTACCATAGAGATACCGGAGTCAAGTATAAGTAAGGAAAAGATACAATATAGTAAGAGCTTTCTAAGAATAATAAAATAATAGACTTAGGGGCCATGAACACCGTAGATTCCCTATGAGAGGTCTGTGTCGTAGGGATGAAACGACCTAACCCTGGAAGTGTCCAATATACGGGGGTTAAAACGTACTAATAGGTGGTACGGAGGATGAAGCACTAGTGGAAGTCTCCTTAAAAATACAGAATGTAGTGTCCAACATTAACTAGAGATCCTGGTGGCACTAGAGTACAGAAAAGCCAATAGGTGGCTTGACTCTCCACCTGTGTGCTCAGGTTAGAGGAGTCCAGTTTTTAAGACATAATAGGTGTGTCGAGGCCAGAGTGCCATTTTCCTATTGCAGACCAGTGGCGTAGTCAGGCTTAGCATCTCGGGTGTGTTAGCTAAGTCTTGTACGGTGAGATCATAGTTCGCTACGAGTCTTCATATGTAGAGTACACTGCATATGATCAGGGAATAAGCTAAAATATGATAATATAAGTTTTAAGGAGTTTCTTATAAGTAAGAAGAGTTAAGAAAGATTTGACTTTAGTTTCACAACAGTTGTTCTTTAAATGTAATATTGAATATAGTGAGGATTATATTTCCATACTTGTTTATTTCTAATGATGTAGACTTCAATGTTATTAGTAAGTTTTTTAATATCTAGCCTTTTAAATTTGAAATTTCTATCTTGTTTTATTTCAATTATCCAAAAATGCTAAATGTAACACCCCAATCCTTTTTATGCAAATTTTTAAAAATATTTTATTCTCTGCATGCTCTTTTTCTAATAAGATAATTGTTGAGGACTTAAATGCAATTTGCCCATGTTAGTTTTGCAAATTCATTTTATTATGCCCAATTGCTCACCCGACTCCGGGATAGCCTCACTAAGGCTTCTGCTTCATTGTTGTGCACCTTCGTAGCATCCTTTTGATCTTCTATTCTCCGAATACTCCTCAGCCATCGTCGAAGCAACGCCTACCCCTCAGTGCACCTCCCGACCTCGGTGAAGCACCTTTGACCTCAGGCTGATGAGAGGAAAGTAATGGGAATGTAGGTTTCCTCAAAATAGTCATGACCCTCGCTAGATTCCTTGTGCATGATCAAGCTTCCACCTCCAGGTGTTTCTCTCGCCATGGAGCAAGCAAGGAGCAATGGAAAGGGGTGATATTAACCCTCTACCCTAGCTTTTTTTAATCGATGTAATTGTATCGCAAGGGCAGTTAAGGAATTGCACACCCTATTTTCTTTGATCGCGAGTCCTTAGTGGCAAGCCTCATTGCTGAGTCGGTCAAGCCCGATTGGTCTAACTCAGGACCAACCCATTGGTTTTGAAAGCAAACGTGGCTTTTTTCTTGATTTATGATTGGTCTATTCTTTGGAAATTCTTATTTAATCGCCTGATTATCAGAAAAATCTACAAAATTAGGTTTTGGAAAGGATTTTCGATGAGGAATTTGATTTTGTGCCCTACCTGGCTTTCATCGAAATCCCCTTCTTTAGATTGAGATTGAGAGAGTACTTCGTACTACAAGTCAGTAGTCCTGTCCTTGCCCCCGCCCATCCTGTAAATAGAGCAGCTCCATACTGCCTTTCGAAACTTGTATTCCAAGGCCCCAAAAGTCAAATTCGACTGAACTTCATTACACTCTTTTTGATTTTCATAAAAGAAAAGTGAGTGATGCTTGGGGAACGAACGGAATCGAAAAAGAGGTATAGGAACTGAAGAACTGAACTGGAATACCTAATATCTCAGTTTGCCAATCATCATTTTTCTTTTCTCTTGCGACCTTCCATGCCAAGCAGGGTTGAAGGGATCGATCCCAATAGCCTTTCACGAGGAGAAAGATCCATTCTTTATAGCATAGCTGTTACGAACCGAAGAGAAAGATTGCTGCTTGACTGCGTGAACCAGGTCTAGGTCTTGCATTTGGCATTCCCGCTGTTGACGTCCCATTGAGTTAGCTAGTGGACGGTGAAACGGATTTAGGAATGATCAAAGCAAGTGCCATCTCCATCTTAACGTATAATAAATAATGTTCCATGAGTGGAGAAATAAGAGAAGCAAAAGAAAAAATGAGTTCTCGCTCACTTTGAACGGATGGTCCGCTTAGTAAATGTAAATTCAGGAATGCTCACAGCTACAACTCCTGTGACTATGCTTTCTGTGGTTCGAGATAGATCTCCTGATTCAACAAAATGAGAAAAAGCTTGATGGCAACTATAGGGTCCATTTTCCCAGTTGTCCGGGAGGATGTGTGGGCCATCATGGTTTGACGTTAGCAACCGATAGGCTTATTGTGTTTGAGGTCATGCGGGCCCTCTTTGATCGACGCTTCAGCCGCCTCTGCTTTGGCTTGCCTTTGACACGTGACATCCTGTGACGGGTCCTAAGAGACCTGTGAGTTTTGGCTCTAGTATTCAGAGTTTGTGGTACCGCTCTCGCGGCCCGCATCGAAACCCCGTCATGTCCAGTCAATTGTTGCGCCTCAACGCATTTCGGGGAGAACCAGTCTGGGTTCGAGTGGCATAGATAGAACCTCCGCAGTAGACGACGGGATAGTGATAGACGACAAAGCAGAAACAAATTGGTTCATAGTAGAGTTAAGATGATCTGTAGATACAAAATGAGTAATGGAATGTTTCGTGCAAGTGCGGGGCTGCTTGCGAACAGCAATAGGCAAGTCTATATCAGAGGATGACAATCTCTCAAATACACAGGGGGAACCCTTTTTCTTTTTTTGTCTGATTCCTCTCAATGAAATTTGCCATGTTGCACTAAGTTACTTACGGATGTATGCATGCGGTCCGGGAACATTTTGGGGTAAACACCCATCCGAACAAGTAGGGTCAATAGTTCAGCATTTAGGCCGGGAAATTCCGCAAAAAATCAATCTTTAACCGGAAAAGTGCTCTCCGAACCAAGCGGGAGAGTCTCCCATCACTAGGCTCACCAACCAACCTGGACTTTGATTCTTATTATTCCTACCCCCCCCCCCAAACCATAAGGATTTCAGCCATGAGTTCCCATATGACATAAGCGCTCGTCGGGTGGGGTGGGCCATCATTCGCCAGGTCTTTGAGTGCCCGTCATAGCACGTGGTTGGTGCACTAGGCTGATCGAGACTCTACTTTGATTTGAGGATCTGTCACCTCCGGAGAGTAAGCAACTTCTCTCCGAGTACGCCGAGTCGAACGTGTCATGTGCAACATCCATCAATGATGGTTCCTCCATGTCCATTGATTTAGACTCCTTCCCCCTGGGACAACCTGGCTCGAACTGACCCATTCGACTCACTCTTGTATGGCTCGCCTTCGAGCTTTACGGAGCACAGGGTCTTTCCCTGTTGTTCTGTTCCCGCCACGAGAAAGACACACGGAAGAGGTATGCCCAGCGCGTGGGGAATCCGTTGAGAGTTTGTCTCAGTAGGGAACAGTACGATCTTTTCCCGCCTTGTTTGATCCAATGGCCCCGAAAAAAGCAAAATCGACCCCAAGGCCAATTTCTCGTACTTGCTCAGTCTGCCCCCCCAACCCCCCGCCCGTTGGCCTACCGACGCACTTGCCCGCTGCTCCTGCCTCCCGGCGGGCGGAGCGCTCTTCCTCCTTATTGTTCTCTCCGCTGGGGCCTCCTCCCATTGCTCGGGACGAAATCCCTGTCCTGCTCGCACCCACAGCCCTGCGAGGCCAGAGTGGGCTCAGCGGTCCCAATTCGTCTGACGTGCCGGGGATCTTTCGCTTTTGCCAGATCATCTATAGAGATACTACGAGACTGATTTTGCTGTTTTCACATCTTAATAATTATATGGAACATATTAGGGTTTAATTTGAATAACAAAGGATAATCATGTTAATTTCAGGTGATTAAGAGGATCCAATCAGTCAAACAAGATTTGACTTAGGTGCTTTTGTTCAAGGTAAGCGGGTCATGCCCTTGGCATAGATAATAATTGATTTATTGAATGTTTATGATTTATGTTAAGCACCTTATATTAAAGTCATGATTAATGCATGTTTTCTTCAATTATATGGTTATTGGATGTTGATTTCTATAATCTAAGTCTAAGTATAGAAACTTGATTAATGTTATGAATTATGATTAAGATACATGAAACCAAGGTTAAGAGGGAAGAAATTTCCCATTCATGCTTAAGGGGGAGAAATCCCATTATGGTCATGGGGAGAAATCCCAATCATGTTCAAGAGGGAGAAATCCCAATTAAGATCAAGTTTAGGTTATTAAGAAGGTCATTAAGTCTAAGAAAGATCATGGCTAATGGAAATTGATTTAGATTTATATGCACCTTATTATGGGCTTTCCGAGCATTATGGGCTTTTAAGAAATTATGGGCTTTCCGAGCATTATGGGCTCCTTATGGGGCATTAAGAGAGGAGCATATACTTCTAGTCAAGTTCCTTATGTAAAAGATGTCAAGAAATGATTAATTTTGAATGTATGTCCATGTTTATGTCAAGTCACCTTTATAGTTTATTTTTATGCTTTATAACATGCCAATGCCGCTTACTTACCATGTTTGTTTTTCCTTTGCATGGCTGGGGACGAGACGTCCGCAAACGTTGGAGCTAAAGGGAAGGAGACATCTTGAGGAGATTCTAAGGATCCAAGACCTTATAAGTTGTTGTCTGGTGGGAGTCCATCTATGGAGATCCTATTTTTCATATGTTATCTAGATTATGTGTAGCTTTAGAATCATGATGTAGTTCCCTTTCTAAGAAGAACTTTACATATGAATCTATATTTCAATGAATGCCAAGTGTTATTTATTTCTTGATATTAGATCATGTATGTGACAACCCTCCCTGATATGCCAAGTACCCCACATTATGAATAATGTTGGGGATTAGGATGTGCTTCTGCTGGTTATGTATGTAACCCTAGGGAGGGGTGTTACAATAAATGTCTAATTCAGTACTTTTGACTGCATTATTGTTTTACTCATTCACTGAGTGAGTAGGCTCACCCATCTACTAAAAAAATTTAGGGAAACCGTGGGGATTGAAAATATCATTGCATCAGAGTAGATCTTCCACAAGAGTTAAGTCTGAGTATAGTTAAGTTCAGTTGGTCCTTATCACTCTAGGTCCTTGTAAAGACATGAGAGAGAGTTGTAAATGATGATGTATACCATTATTCCTCTTTTAGCAATATATGTGAATCAGCAAGTCTTATGTACTTAAAAGTATGAGAAACATAATGAATGTTCATACATGCATTTTTATTGTTGAAATCAGATTAGAGAAATCAATGTTTAGATTCCCTTGTAAAGTTTTTTTATGTGGTTCAATGCGAGAAAACAAATAGTTTGAAAAAGAAGAAAGAGTTAAGGGTGATCTTTGTATTACGTTAAATCCTCAATTTTTGCCCTAATCTCATGACTAGTGGTAATTGTGAGATCGGGGTGTGACACTCACAAGGGCCCAAAAACTACATTTTACACCCTATGTACAGGATGAAATTCTACCAATCCACATCTGATGCGATAATAGTTGGGCCGAAAACCTAGCCTAGAGATTATTAATGATCAAAATCCACCAAAAAAGATAAATAAGCAATTCAACAACTTGATTGTATTTGATAGATCTAACCATTATTTACACATAAGAGTAAAATCATCCCTCAATGATCATCATGTAATTCAGTTCGAATTCCATAAAACATGACTTGGAGTCTGACCCAATAGAATTTGGAGACCTAAATCCATATTAAAGTACCATAGCTCAATTGAACATGAACCAACACTCGGCCTGATAGTGACTTGAAATTTGATTCCACATGAAGGAATAATGGCACAATTCTAACCTAATAGTACACGGACCAAATCGAGACCAACCAATTGAATTATCCTCATCAAAATTCAACTCTCACTCAATATTAGCCCATATTACCCAATAGACAGATCCAAACAAAATATATTACATTCAAATAAAACCAAACATGATTTTAACCCAGCCCAACTACTGATCAAGTAGCAATTCAAGAACGAAATCCACCAAGAAAATCATAATCTAGTTTAGACCTAATTTAACCCAATCACCTAATGCAACGTTGGCACAAGACATGTCTTCACCTAATCCTATCACTAATAAATTCAACCTGACCTAATTTTCACTGAACCTGACAACTAATCCAATATTGGTCAAGACCCAAATCCACTCCAAAAGATCACAACCCAATTCAATTGACTCAATTTATCTTGGATGGCATATGAAACAATAGTGACCGCAAACATAAATTCACTTAAAACATCATAACACAAATCAACTAGACTAGATAAAAGACTCAATGGTTAAATGAGACCCTAATTCATACGAGAAGACATCATCCAATTCATACAACATGACTTGTATGGTAAGCCAATAGTAACTCAAGACCCAAATCCAATGAAAGTATCATAACTTAATTCAATGATACACAAGTTTAAGCCGACCAAAATCCATTTAAAGATATCAAAAACTAATTCCACAATAAACAAATTTAGCATGAAATGGAACACGGACCAAAGGTCACCTAAGACCTTTTTTTTTTAAGTTAAACAGACAAATTTCATTATGGAGGAGCCATACGACATCTACATGAGGAGAAAAATAAACTAAAAGACCACACAAAGATCAAGAACACATACAAACCACCACAAAAATTGATATCGGAATCTGATAAGAACAATGATGTATAGATCCCTCTTCTCCTTCGCTGGCTAATGCAGCTTTCTATGAAGAATACCTTCAACCTGAGTATGTATATGTGGTAGAGTACCTGCACCAAGTCGGTGTTCCAAAAAGATACTTTCCCCACACTTGCTGCCATACAACACCATAATAAAATTGACCGAGAAAGAAAAATCTATTACGAGAAGAGAAAGAAGCTTTGATTAACAGCGATAGAGACAAAATAAGAGAACAACCTAGTCTAGATAGAAAGCAAGTAAAAGAGAAAGGAGGTAGAAAATTCATCGCAGCTGGGGTCAATGACAGGGAGGAAGAAGACCGCTTCCTCCAAAGACAACATGCCCACGCACCTCCCGAAGAAGAGATCCTACTAAAGACGGACGAGAAGAGGTCGAGAGGGAGCGGGACACCGCTTTGCGGCGGCCAAATCCCCCTCCCCCCAGCCAGCCGCCTCTAGAGGAAGAAACACTAGTGGCGCTAGGGTGAGAGAGCAATGTGGGGTGGGTCACCTAAGACCTAAATAGGCCTTAAATATCACAACTCAATTCAGCTCAACCCAACACCTAAAATCAAATTTGATCTATAGTCAATGTGACATCGTCCATCATGAGCCCAACTTTTATGATGTGATGGGACCATATGGATGAGAGAGAGTATGCGACTCTTTCCTCATTACATGTATATCTTACAGGTATCGTTATATTTATTGAAATTGGTAAGATCTTCCCTTCCGACCAACTTCGCTGTGTCAATAGAGGTTTTAAACTGGCCATGTGCGTCTTTCTTGCTCTTTCAGGCCTTCATATGCTGTCGGATACCCATGTTTTTTATTGTTAGATGCAGCAGCAGCAACAACGGACTGGCCCAATACATCTAGCACCTAACTTAATGGGCCTTAATACAATTTAATTGGCCTTGTTCCTATGACGCCTAACTAGCACTTCTAGCACCCCTACCCCCTCGACAAACCGAGGGGGGCGCTTCTCGAGTTGATTGATTCATCCCTCTGATTACAATTTTCAAACATCTCAATTTCAAGTCCCCGGGCATGTTTTCTTCATCATAGCTATACACAGAATGCCTCATTTTTCTCCCTTCCAAACAACTCAGGGGATAGAAGAGATCATCTGGGCATGTTCGTTGCCGATATTAGAACACTAGTTGTTGATTTTGTATCAATTTCCTTTGTGCATGTTAGCCGATCCTGTAACCGTGTGGCACATGAGATTGCCAAGCTTGCGAAGGATGGTGACTTTATACACACGGACAAGAATGAGCGCTTTCCTCAATCTCTTCTGAACCTTGTAGCCTCTAAATTTTATGATTAATAAATAGGATCGGCCCCATTATAAAAAAAACTATCTCATAATGGTTAAGACCCAAATCCACTTAAAAAGATTGTAACCTAGTTCAACTGACTCAATTTATCTCGGATGACATCTGAACCAATAATATCCCAAACATACATCTCAAAGGATAATAACACAAATCAATTGAACACAACGCAAGGGCCAACATGACCTATGACTCTAATTCATATGAAAAGATCATAATCCAATACAACATGACTCATAAGTTAAGCCAAGAGTACCTCAATACTTAAATACAATTAAAATATCATAACATAATCCAAGCATACACAATTTCGACCCAGCCCTAAGCATATCATACACTAATTCAACCATGTGAAACTTTAACATGACCTAATACATCGACTGATAGTGACACAAGAACCACTTCCACTTGAAATTATCCTAACCCAATTTATCTCAACACAACACCTAAATGTAATTTTGAGATAATATCCAAGTTCACTTGGAAAATACCCATAATACAAATCAAATAGACCCAACCTTGTCCCAAGAATGGCCCAATATTGAATATGCTATAGAACCCCAAAACCAATCCAAATCGTTCCAAAAATCCAACTACCAAATGAATATTGCTTAAAACCCAAATTTCATACCAAAAATTGTAACCCAATTCGAACAGTGACAATTTAGTGTTTAGAGACACTTGACCAAGGAGTGAAATGAGACCAAAATACACCTTAATAAGACTAGGCACTTGATAGCATAGTTGGAAGAGACCCAAATTCACTTAAAAAAATGGAATACATTATATTTTAACGTAATATGACACCAGACCATTATTGATCGTTGGCACCCACCATCAAGATTAACAAGAAAATTAAACCCTAATGATGAGGCCATGAATATGTGGAGACTCTACTGGATCAAAACCAAAACCACAAAACAACCATACACTAGTCATAACTCACCATAACCCAAACACTAAACCAACATAAGACACTACACAATACAAACATGCATAAACATGACTAGATACCATCTTATCATTGTTCAACTTTAATTCACTATATATGTAGGTTTATTCCTAGATTACATACTACAAGAGATACATCAAATTGTCTTATTACAACATTGTTAATAGTGCATAATATTATAATATGCATGTATGAAAAGACCTACAACTACACCTAGAGGAAATATAACATCAAGCTAAGAAGAAAGAAAAAGTGATAAATAAAAATGATCTTGACACACTTATGAAAACCTACTCTTGTAGTGATATACACTATAATATCTATGCCAAACAACAATCACCTTATACTACTAAAAGTAGTACAAGAGAAATGTCAAAGAAAACATATGAGTTTGATATCTTTGTGAGTGGATACTTCACTTTTGGGGAGTAAACATGAAATCAAAATGTTAGAAGCAATTGTATTACTCAAACCAGTATAGGCATTCCATAAATTTAAGGCAAATAGTTGAATCACAACTAACCAACAAAATCTAAGTAAAGTATAAAAAAGTTATATAGAAAATCACAATCGTGATCAAACACATATGAAAAGACATCACATATCTTATTAAATGTTTATTTTCTATAATTGTACATGTATTATATTTATCACATATTAGGATATAGGAAAAATGAGCTATGTCTAGGACCTAACTTCTTCTCCCTACTTTGGCACACTACTCGAGTTGTATCTGACACACCTAAACTATGCGTGCAAAATGTAAGTGTATGTGTCGAGTAGTATAGGTCTATGAGGCTCAAAAGTCAAACTCGGGAAAACATACTCTAGAGACTACTACTAACTATAACCTAATCAGCTAGGCCTATGGGAAAAGTGATTGGTTGTTTGTTTATAAGTAAAGACAAGAATTGAAATCAAATTAAGTGGAATGTGATCAAGAATTGATTGATTTCTTAGTAAAATAGTGTTATCACGACATACATTGCATTTAACACTATTTCATTAATTATCATATACTATTAACCCTAGACTAAGGACCCATAGCAAGTACGACCCACTCTCACAGCATAACACACTACTGACATTAAGGAAATCCCCACTTCTTTAGCGGTTTAGGAATTAGTTAGGTGCATTATCGATATATCTAGGTTATCCCTTCATAGTAGTAATCCCTCACCCGAGGCATAGTATTGGTTGCATAAATCTATGACATGTCCAACTCGTAATCCCTTTCTCGAAGTAATTAATGGTCTAATAAATTGATTTTGGTGACCAAGCACACGAAATGCATTAAGCAATCATATATTTATGTCCATAATTAAGAAAATATATATATTAAATGATGGAAGTTAAATAGAATGCAAAAAATTGGGCTACTCTTAGGTCCTAAGGAACAAGGGGATTAGTCATGTATGATTTCTATCAACAAATATAAAGAGGAAGAGAGAGAAAATGAGCTAAATAATAGAAGATTAATGAAAACCCTTGGAGAAACCAGTTTTGACAATCCCCTATGGTGAGTGCCTTGATCAACAACGTTCCGACTGTAAATTTTCTTTTTGGAGGTTCCTGAATTGTCTGGTACATAGTTGTCACCTTCTCCTCCTCACGTGGCTTCGACCTCTGTTGCAATGAGATTGAACGCCCACCCGCTTTTCATCTGAACTCCCCTTAGGGCATAAGTGATGCTTTAACCTTCATTAAGTCCCAGCTACCAGATCTATCTTAATCTTTAATCTACTATGATTGTGCAAAGTCAGTACCACAAATTGTATGTTGGAGGCACCGAGTTGTCAGCTGACTAGAAACCCTTGATAAGTGTCAGTAATACCACTGCTATGATGGTAGCACCAAGTTCATTACTACAAATTCTGACTTGTTTTGGGTACAAAATTTGGTACCAATGACTCTCCTGTAGGTGGCACCACATCAATAAAATCTTCTATTGACATTTCTAGGTAGAAAGTCAGTTGCACCGAATCCACTTCTCAATAGCATCAACACCATATCGGTAGTACTGAGTGTTGTCTTGGTAGCATCGAGATTTCTAGAATTCTCTATTGGATTTTTCCTGATGTTGGTACCACCAACTTTTATGTTTGTAGTATTGAGTTGTGCTGAATGTACTGAAATAGCCTAAAATGAGGAAAAAGCAAGATAAGTCTGAATAAAAGTTGATAATTTAGCATAATTCAGTAAAAATACTTATTAGTTGATCAAATAATGCTTCAGATGATAGTAATTAGAAATCATGCATAAATAATATCAAAGTGGGCAATTATGCACTAAATACTTGGAAATATAGTATGTGAAAAGCAATGAAAACTCATTACATCAGTGTCCAAGGCCTGATCCCTACAATGGCAAGGGTTTTATCAAAGGATCAACACCCCTTTATAACACGTAGCATTATGGGTAAGCCCAACACTTCCACATGCCTAAGGATTGTGTCTTAGTCCCATCTTTTCCATAGGCATTACAAATAAGGCTTGTGACCAGAAACCATTCTCCCCTTATTCACTCTTGAAGTATGCCTAAGTTATGTATCTTTTAGCATAACTGAAACACACCCTACGGTACAAGCTATGGTCCTCACCTATCATATAGCACTCAACAAAAACAAGGATCCATAGAAGAAAAATATGTCCCATGTTTTATACTCAGAGACATCATAAACTCAATGTATGCGTATACATCTCATGGATTATTGTCTCATGATATTTCAACATCATTTAATTTTTTAACAAATTAACACATCATTTTATAACATACAGTTCAATTAGGAAGCTAGAAAACATACTTTAAACTGCTAGGGAAATATTCAAGTTATTAGTATCTATCTCAATAACATATCAGTTATTATTTATATGAAATTATGGGATAAAATTCATGCAAATTACATACCAAATCATCATCATTATAAACAAATATTTAATTAAATGGTTATTTTTAACCTATATCAATTACCAGAATAAACATCAATTAAGTCATATAGGTCAAAACATACAAATCATGCTTTCAAGTATAGGGAAATTCATATAGGTCATAACATCCAAATCATGCTTTCAAGTATAGGGAAAGTCATATATGTCAGAACATCTATATCATGCATTCAAGTACAGGAAGAGTAAACAACTAACATATTATGTAATTTTGGAGATTTAGATATAAATCCAATTAATCCAAGTACTTCATATAGAATGAATTACATTAGTTGACTCATTGATTACTACTTTAATAAGAAGGAGGCCGACAAATTACTTAGCAAAGGGCATAGAAACCATGTAAATTTAGCATCATTAAACATAAATAGATAATTGAGTGTATAAGCATCTTATTTTCATGTAAGAGTGGAAGGGGACATAATGCACTCACATCTACCCAATAACAACTCAAATTATATATGAAAAAGTTGTTGTCAAATCGGGGAGATAGATAAGGCAGTGTAAATAAAAATGTAAAGTTTGATTCCCTAATCAGCAAGATCGCATCAACCACAATGTATCTAGGAAAGAGGGTAACAAGAGTTATATATGGTCCTAGAGCTAGTCCAGTGATAATTCTTAGTGTAGTAGTGTGTGCCTTTCTTCAAGTTGCAGCATGCTTCTTCTTCAAGAAACAACACCCGTGCAGTCATCATCACCGTCCTCCTGGTGCTGCATCATGAACGGTAGTTGACGACATTCTTCTGGCAGGGCAAACACCTCTCACCTCTAGAGTAGTCCACACAAACTACCAAGAACTCCATGTTGTGCTACTTGAGCCGATGAGAAGGATTTGTCCCTTCAAATTTCAGTGTACTAGCATTGATATGCTCTCCCACAATTATCTTTCCCTTGTTATCCCTCCCTTTCAATGGGTAGGAATCGCTTGATCTCTCTACTGGTTACCACAACTAGAGAGGACAATAATTTTTGGAGCTTATTGTTGTGTCTGCGAAGCCCCCAACACCACTCTAGGAGAGGCTAGGGTCATGGTTTCCAGTCGGTCTGGGAGTCAAATAGATGGAGTTCATTAATATTTTGGAAACTACAAATGGAGAACCGATCAGTTCACTGTACAACCAGTCGGTTCATAGGAGAATCAGTCAGTTCATGTATTTTCCTATTTAGAATCAAATTGGCATTCAATATTCGATTAATGCAAAATATGATGTCAACATCTAATCCTTGATCTAATCAAATTGATCATTGATCTAGACAACCCAGATGATGAACCGACAATTCACATCTTGAAATGGCTGTTTCACATCATTAAACAGTCATTTCATATGTGAAATGGTCATTTGACATGTCTAGGTAAGGCACATATTCAACCAATTGTGTTTCCAATTGACCTGACACTCCAACCGATTAGTTCAACACTTAAATCGGTCGGTTCAGTGTCTAGTCAGTAAATTTAGAACCTCGGTTTTTAATTGATTACCTAAACTCTTTTAGTAAAAAAATTAACTATCATTCATGAATAAACTCCTATTCCAAGTGTATCCTATGTGTGTGACCCTATAGGTCCAAAATTACATTGGCAGTGAATGTTCATAACCAACTTATGACATCATAGGCAATAAGTGATACCTTGCAACACACCATTTTTACCCAAGTAGTTTGCAAAGTTGGAGAGAAACTTCAACCTACAATACATCATCAGTGTTACCATGATCATATAGTTCCTTTGTATTTGATATTCAAATTGAACTCGAGGCATGGAATTGTCATCCTCTTCAATGTTCAATCAATGTTCCTTAAACTAGAGCATATTATCTGAGATGCATGTGAATCATATATTGACGTGTATTCCCACCAAGGCTATACACTAGCCAACTAGAAGTGTCTAGATGCAACCCTAAGGGAGGACACACATGTGGATATTTCAGAATTTATATTAGCCCTAACCAAGTCGATCACAATACCAAATAGGTCACCCCCAAGCGCACGGGGTACTATTGTAGCATAGGTGAAGGGCAAGAGTAGGGGTCAATCCTCATGGATAGAGGGGGCACTAAAGCTAGGCTAGCATTGGCTATGTTCCTATTGTGGAGATTAGGGTTGAAGGGCTTAAAAGGGTTTGTTTGGTTGTTAAACTAGGTGAACATGCAAGTAAAGGCAATTATGAAATCTAGATTATCACAACCCTAAGTTATCCTAAGCAGGAAAGTATAATGAACTAGATTAAACAACTAACAAAGCAAGAGCATAGGTGAACTACACTACACTAGAAGAGAAATTAACACTAAGAACTAGATTAACCACTAGAGAGAGCAAGAACCTAAGTTAACACTAAGGAGCAAGACTAAGCAATTAACTAGATTAAGCAAAAGAAACTAAACTAGACTAGCATGGACAAGCTAAGAAGGAAAATTGAGTTTTAAACAATGAGATTAGGTAGGTGGGTCGTTTGGGGATGTGATTTGATATTAGTTGGGGGATCTCAACATAGCAAGCAATTATCACAATTCTATCTAGATTACCAAAGAAAACAACAAGGCAAGTGCTAGTAGAATGTACCTTATACTACTAGTTGGGGAACTAGGGTTAGGTGTAATTCTACTAGAACTTGTCAAGTCTAGGTCTCTAGAGTAAGTGGTATTAGTCAATTGAGATCTAAGGGTAGAAATGGGAGTAGAGATGAGGGTTTTTCACCTCATTCCACTAGCCATCTAGCCTTTAGAAAGCTCTAAGAAATTGCACTAATCACACTTACACTAGCCACTTAGATCTGCACACTCACTTGTAGAAGGAGGGATGTGTATGTAGGAACAAAGGGGGCTAGCTAGGGATCCACTAATCGTACTTAGGAGCCATTCCTAAGATTGGCCACATACACTCCAATTCCTCCTTGAAGCTAAGTGTCATCAAACATCTTAAAGCAAGCAATCCATGCTATAAGCACAAACCACATGCAATAAAATAGGAAATGAGACAGAAGCAAGAAGTAATCATCATAGATAGGAATTATCTTCATTACAAGCTATTTCCCCCCAACTTGGTATCAAAGTCACATTTTGACCCCAAACAGCCCACCACTAGGGGCTTAGCTAGACATGATCAAGAAACTAACAAAAGTAAGGGAAAGACGGGGGTAGAACTCCATGAAGCTTAAAGTAGAAGCTTACTTCTTCACCTCCTAGCATCTTGGGGACGTCCTCCTCCTCCAATGGTGCAGATGGACATGAGAATATGGGAGATTATGGAAGAAAACCTAGAAAACTAGGTTTCCAAGGTGGAAATGAGGTGAAAATGGTGGATGGAGAGCATAAATGCAAGTAGAATGTAATGAATGCTCAAGGAGTGGGTGGAGAGGAGTAATGATAGCTAGGTGGTCTAACCTTTGTGCCCTATCCACCACCTATGTATATATAGGTGGTGGGGAAGCACTAGGGTAAGTGGGGGTAGAATAGGAAAAATAGTGTAAAAAATAGGTAGGGTTGGTTGGTCACAACAGTCGTATTAATGGGCCACGACTGTGGTGGGGGTGGTATGGGACGGTCATTGGGAGTGGACACGGGCATGGTGTGGAAAGGGTGGTGAAGATGCTAAGTAGGAGGTAGCCACGGCTGTGGCGGAGTGCCATGGTCATGTTGGGTGAGTAGCACCATGGTCGTGATGAGTAACACTGCCATTTTGGAGTAGGGAACCTTGATCATGGGGCAGCAACACGGGCGAGTTGAAATTCAAAGGCCGTGGTCATGGCGGGTGGTCACGGCCATGGGCATTCAAGTTTCCTCCCTATTGATTTTGGGGTCCTTGTGTAAAATTCTCACGGTCGTTGTGGGGAGCCACGGCCGTCTTCTCCTCTGTTGGCCACGACCTTGTTGATGGCCATGGCCGTGGTATCTTCAATGGGCCACAGCCGTGCTGATGGCCACGACCGTAGTGAGTAGGGTGCAGGTCCCTGTTGATTATGTCGATTCTTAACCATAAAATACACGACCGTGGGGGTATGCCCATGGCCGTTTTGGAGTTTGCAGTAGGCAATTGAACTTTATCTTTCATCATCCATGGATTTCTTTGCTTGATGAAGAGTCTTGGCCATTGGGGGTAGGTTGAGGGAGCTTTGGGGCCTTCTTTGGACCCCTCCATGAGTGGAAGAACTGTAGAACTCCTTCCTTCTCTCTCATCCATCCAAAACATGGTCCAAGTATCTAAAAAACAGTGCAAAGAACGTCCATAAGTGCATTTGATGGTAAAACACATATTGGGGGAATTAACTTGCAATATAACTTGTTTAGATGTGATTAAAGTATGAAATGGCATGAGATGGAGCCCAAAAATAGGGCTACATCACCACCCCAAAATCAAAACATACTTGTCCTCAAGTATACTCCAACTCAATCTCTCTTTTCAGTTTTCCTTCAACAACAAGAATGACAAATGAATAGCAATAGAAAATTATTGACTACATGGTCTTGGGAGTGACTAAGTGCATGTGTTCCACCTCTCTCCTCTCCTCTTTCACATACCAATCATGAAATGAGCACTGAGCATACAAACTTCAAATATAAATCATAGAATACACAAGTTGTCCATATGTCCTTCATATCATTACGGGTAATCTATTTCTTGTTGGTGTTAATCAAAGGTGACTAGGAGTATTGTTTCGCTGTCATGCATTCAATCTTATGCCTCAAACCACACTAAATGACCCACGTGGCTGTAGAAAAGGGTGAAGTGAGCTAGATTTGATGTTTTCTATCTCAAACGGTATGAAAGTAGAAGAAAGGGTTGTGGAAAGGTTTTTGGAGTTACATAGAGCACTCATCTTTTCTTTATTTGAATGCTCTTAAATATGAGCATCCTTTTTTTTCTTTTTGCTTTCTTTTTCTTTTCTTTCTTTTCTTCACCCTTGGTGTAGATAGGGCATATGGTGGATAGAGTGAAGCGAGGAGATAAAGATATGGCCACCCCAAACTTTTGGAGGTGGCCAAGGCTGATTATGTGTACTAGGGCATCTTTTCATGAGGCGGAGGGGTATGAAGATGGTGGAAGAATAGTCAGATCAAAGAGCGGCCATTAGTGTAATCTTCAACATAAGATTCCCTACATGAAAGGTAGTCCAACACTTCATCAAATGATATCACACCACATGATAGAACAACATGACATTCATAATTCTATTAAGTGATTCCATAGGCTTTAAGCATTTGTAGCTTGCTCAATTCACAAAACAACTGAAACTTTCATAATCTTGAGAGAAGTTGTGCACATGTAAAAAGTCAAAAAACAAGACCACATAGCAATAAACTCTAAGAAATAGCATGCATTTGTCAAAGGATTAAAATTTTCATTTTGAACGGTGGAGATCAAGTCAAAACATGCTTTTTGGGCAAGAACATTCAAGCTTGGGAAAAATTGGTCAAAATGGTGCCAGTTTGCCTTTAATCATATCTTAAACATACATTATTGAATTAAGAGCAGTAAAACAAGAAAATCCTAGATAAAATATGCAAAAACTACCAAAAATCTACATGAAATGCAATGCATGGCAAAAGGAGCAAGATTTTTGAAAATTAGGCAAAATTGCATGAAAATAACTACATGATATGCAAGAATGAAATAAAAAGAACAAGAAGGGGAAAACTAAACTAGATTTCAAAGGTGGATCAAAATCACAAAAAGAGAGATAGGGTGGTGCATACTGCCCTACCCGCCCCAAACTTTAGAATCATGTTGTCCTCAGCATGAACTATAGCTTAGGGTAGATAGGGAAAGTGTCATGGCTGCTGTGGTTTCTGGTCGGACGAGTGAGGAGGATCTAGAGGAGGAGATGATCCTACAGGAGGATGCTGGTAGTAATGTCCCCAGTAGTCGTCCTGGGGTGGAGGGTATGTCTCTGGATATCCAGCTATGCCACCCCAAAAATCTCCACTCCATTCAGGGTTTCTTACTGCTTGGGCATGGTGGTAATGATACAAGTGGTTGACTTAGTAGTGCATTTTTTGTTGGTCTTTCCACATATATTGTTGGATCAACTGCATGTCGATCTGTGTCTTCTGAATGCTCTCAAGTTGCGCCTGGATGGTAGGCTGATAAATGTATACTTATCCCTTTATTTTCATCTTTTGGATATCTTTCTAGGATTGTTTTGTTATTTATCTTCTTCATTTTGTTATTAATTGCATTAGTTTGGAATATTCTATTTATTTAGAGTTTTAAATATATTTGCTTGTTTTTTTGTAGGAAAATAGCTCATGAGTAAATTCCCCTAGAAGATATTTTTGCACAAATTCCCGCAATGTCTGACTTCAGTTTCATTAAAATTAGTATAACTCTCACATCCCAAGGCGTAATTTAATGTGCAAGTATGCGATGGAAAGAGAATTCAATTATCTACAGGAAAAACATATTTTGGGACCGCTTCCGAATTTGAAACTGGCCCAAAAATACACTCAAAATCTCTGTTGTGGGAAATTACTGCAAAAGGAATGCAAATCAATCAATTGTTTCCTCTATTGACTAGATCCAGAAAGTAGCAGCCTCCACCGGTCATTTCTTTTACCCTAAACCTAATGTATATCCCCCTCCTTCTCCTATAAAAGAAGGGACACTTCTTCCTCCATGGGGATCTCAGGTTTCTCTTATATTATCATTCTGGAGCAATCTTCTTGTATTCTTCTAGATCTGAATAAAGTGGCTTTGCATCTTTGTTACATATTATTCTGTTATTCCATTGTATTTAAATCTAGTACTTGCTTTTCTCCTCCTCCCCTCTCTTGAGCAATCGAGCAAGGTAGGAAGAGACAACCATCTTCATTGTCTCTAATTGAGGATCAGTAGTCGTAAGACTTGAAGATGGTTAGATCACATCCTTCCTCTGCCTCTCCTTGCTCCTTCTTCATGAGTGAGTAGTTCTTTATCGAGGAAAGGGGAATAACCACTTAGCCATGTCTTTATCGACTTTTCCTAAAAAACAATTCTAGATGGCTTTTGGGTTTGATAACTAATTGATCTATCAAAGTAATTAATTGATTTGATCAAAAGTTAATATGGATAGATATGACCGTGGAAGTTCAAATTTAGAACAACAAATCCAATCGCATAAGAGTTTTGAAACGACAGTGGATCTTCTTCTTTTAGGATGATGAACTAAGAAGTATGAACACCAGGACCAATGGGCTCATGTGGAGTCCATCTTTAGTGGATTTTCATTAATTCACTTGCCTTCATCAAATCCGTCATTTTTAAAGGATTAGTTTGTTTTGCCTAGGCTAAGGTGGTGAAAACCCCTAAAGCCTTGATACTCATCTCTTGATCTAATCACCGCTTGCTTTTGCTTTCTTTAATCTATAGTCTTTTCATTCATAATAGTTTTTCTTGTGCTAACAACAAACTTAAATTTCCTTGTGACAGGGCAAATTTACATTCTTGTTAAGTGCATTTCCATTCTTGCATTTCTTTCCTTAGTGTTAATCACTAACCCCCAAAACTCGACTTTTACTTTCTATTCCAAATATGAAAAAAATACCAAAAACAAATAATAAGTTCTTCAAACAATTGGGATAAAAAGAAACAATCTTAAAAAGTTGTCATGTGGGATCGACCCTTTCTATACTAGTCTTAATCGAAAAGTTGAAAAAGGATTAAACTCTAGGATAATTATCTTGGTGATTGTAAGTACTAAATGATACATTGACAATTTGGCACCGTTGCCGGGGACAACGAATTTGTTTCTTCAAACCCCAAAATTTTTGAAAAACTTTTTTTCCTTTTTTATTTCTTCCGAGTAACATTCCGGAAGTGATACTCCTCCTTCTGCCGAGTTTCCATTCCGACAGTCCATTTTTTCTGCACACGATTAACTGCTTCATTTGTGCATGCGATGCCCGAACGTTGATTCTCAACCGTTTGATCTGGAAATAGAAAGGACTTTTCATCATTTAAACTGTCAAAATCTAGCAAGAATGAATGAAGAAGAAGTCACCCGTAGAATCGACCAAGCTCTCGAAGCTCAAAGAGAGCTCATCCAAGCCGAACAAGTGGAAAGAGAAGCCGCTTTATGAGCAGCCTAAGGGCTGAACAAGAAGTCATAGAAGTCGATAGGAGGGAAGCCGAAAGGCAAAAACAATTAAAAGATTTTTTTGTTCCAAAACTGCCTATGCACAACATCCAGTCATACCTCCTGACATCATTGCTCTACAATTTGAGATCCAAACACAATGGATCACCATGATGCAAGCCAACCCCTTCTCAGGCAACAATGGAGAAAGTTGCCAAGATCATCTCCAAAGGTTCATTGACCTTTGCTCTCTGAACAAACTTTCTGGTGTCTTTAAAGATGCCATCCGCCTTAGGTTGTTCAAGTATTCCCTCTCCGGCCAAGCTAGTAGATGGTACAACACTATGGAGAGTGAAAACCATGTCACAACTTGGGAAGTTTTACAAAGCAAGTTTCTTGAAAAAATTTACCCCCCTCTCTCACCTACGAACTTAGGGGTCAAATAACTCACTTTTCCATTTCCCCAGGAGAGTCTTTAGGAGAAGCCTGGAAAAGGTTCAAAGACTTACTTAGGAAGTACCCCCACCATGATATCTCTCAAGCCCAACTCATAGAGATCTTCTACCGTGGTGTTGATGATGATACCAAATTCTTTCTTGATTCCTTGTCTGGAGGAAATTTCATGCATCAAAGTTTGACTAGCACATGGGAAGTAGTCAAACAGGCTTCTAAAACAAGGGCTAGAAGGGGAATTGGTGGAATCCTTAAGGTAGCCAAGGCCGAAGTTAATAATGATATCCAAAGCGTAGCAGAAAGCCTCAAATTAATTGCCTTAAAACGAGATCGGTTAGAGTCATCCCTAGGCACCCTTAGGGAGTCACCCCAACAAATAAAAGTTGTGGACTCTCTTCGTGGCATTTTCCAAGGATACGATCACACCACCCTTCATTGTCAATACATCTACAACATTCCCATGCAACCCGAAATGGGAAAACAACCAGAAGACCTCAATTCAATCCATACCATACCAGGCCAAGGTTACTACAACCCCAACCAAACTAGAAACCGCCCTAGTTTTCAATATGGGAACCCTTCAAGTGCCGAGAACTCTAGCCAAATCCAATCCCAACAAAGGCCTCCCTACCCTCAAGGCAACAATCGACAACCACCTAGATTCCCCTACAACAACCAAAGGAACTTTGGAACCCAAGGAAATTACCGAGGAAATCATCCAACCCGACCACCATATCAAGGACAACAATTTCAAAACTTAAACCTTTCCCCTCAAAACCTCAATCAACTACCTCCTCAACCAAATGTTCCTACCCCTACCCCCTCATCTGACGAAAGAATAGCAACCTTGGAGTAAATCACCATTGCCCAACAAGCTCATCAAAAGGTGACTGACGCCCAGCTAGCTAGTCTATTTGCCCAATAGAAACCTCCTTTCGGCCATTTTGTTGGGCAGCCTGAACCCAACCCCAGGCATATAGAACAACTTAAGGTTGTCACTACCAGATTTGGCCTTACCACTAAAGAAGAAGGAAGTTCCCCCATCATAGATTTTGACCAAGGGGATGATGAAGAGGCTGTTGTTGTCCCTCAAGTGCTGAGATCACCTCCCCCACAAGAAGAGAGTCATGTATATAAGCCGTGTGTACCTTTTGCAGGTCACCTGAAGTATACCAAATTAGACTCTAGGTTCAACAAATTCAATGAAATTATGAGAAAGTTATGCCTCAACATCCCACTTTTGGACGCTATGACTGATCTACCTGAATAGAAAAAATTCTTCAAAGCCCTTCTAAACCGTAAGCACACTACTGAGGAATCTGAAATGGTAAAATTGGCCAAAACTATGTCAGACATCATCCAAAGTAAAATGCCAAAGAAATGCAAAGATCCAGGATCTTTTGGGATCACTTGTTCTATCGATGACTCTACCAGCCATTCAGGCCTAGATGATCTTGGAGCTAGTCTGTCCATCATCCCTTTGAGCATGTGTAGAAGGTTTGGTCTAACTGATGCTAGACCAACTCCGATGCGTATTCAACTTGCAGACTCTTCCATTACCAAGCCTCTTGGTATTATTGATGATGTGCCAGTCAAGGTCAGAAATTTCTATATCCCTTGTGACTTTGTGGTACTTGATATAAAAGAAGACACTAGCTACCCTCTCATCTTTGGTCGACCATTCCTCGCCACGGCCAGGGCCCTCATCAACGTTCAGGCAGGACTTCTCACACTAAGAGTGGGAATGGAGTTCATAAATTTTCAAACCTCTGGGGGTAACATGAAGTACACCCAGGAGGAATAAGTCTATTTCCTTGAATGCATGGACCAGTTCAATAATATGCAACAATGTTTCCTTAATTCTGAACCACCACATGTGATCGAAACCCGAATTTCTCTGGTGGACAATCAAGTTGCTACTCAAACTGACCCAGTCAGTCCTATCAAGATGGACATTTACCCTCCCACTATTCATACTGTGGGTACAACCAACTTCATCACTTAAAAAGTTCCCCTCCTACAACCCCTCACCCATCTATGACCATACCCATTTCTTCTCCTCCCTCTCCCTTTGAGGAACTGCTCTATGATAATCACCAAACATCTTTTGAGCCACCACTACATATCACTACCCAACCAGTTCAACCAAATGTCATGGATGGATACTCCGGCTATCATCCCTTCATCCCAACCCCCATTAATACTAGTGGACAACATATAATCGAACAACTACAATTTAGTCAAAACAATGTTTCTTATAATAATTATCCTTATACAAATGAGATTCAATATGACTATTCTCCACCATATGTCAAACCATGGGGACCTAACCATCTTGATTTCAATTTTTATCCTTGGTATACTAACGTACACCAAGCCATTCAGGATACATTTCGAGACACGCAAGCAAAGATGATGGAGTAGTTTTGAGGAAATCAACCAAGTCACTACCACAACCATGCCTCCTCCTCCGCTCCTCCACCACCATACTATCTGCCACCGCCGTGATCCTCTTCCCTCCATCTTGGTCTAAGAGTTTTCTCGGGACAAGAAAAATTCTAAGTCCGGGGTGAGGGTGGGTGGTATGTGATCCACCCCCTATATTTTCCTTATTTGTTTCATTTTTCCTTTTCATGATTTTTTTCATTAGTTGCTTTAGTTATGGCCCTTATCTAGTTGGCCAATTTTTTTCCTTAGTTGTACATATGCCATTATCTAATCGTCCCATTAATTAGATTTATATCATTTTACCCCAAATTGAATTTAGTAAACTTTTTGCAAAGACTATTACAAATTGCCATTTTTGAAACAATCATGTCACCTAGGACCCCTAATAACATCACTCCTCGGAATAGTTGGCAAGTCAAAGGAATCGATCAGAATCAAGCATAAAAATTTCCCTATATTTAAGGAATGGATTATCTTGTTATAAAATTTGTATGATGTGATTTATAGGAATACTCTAACTAGAGAAATGACACTCTCTCACAAAAATATATGAAAAAAAAGTGAAAGTTATAAGCACAAGAACATCTCTTCCTTCCCACTATTTTTTTTTCTAAAAAAGAGAAGCAAAGAATCACCACCAGATAAAAATCAAGTCCGGGGTGGCATGCTTCCCAAAATGAAAACTCCATACCCACACAGGGGTGTACCATCAAAAGATGCCAAAAGTGCACATGAAACAAATTGTGACCATTGTAGCCACAACTCCATAAATTCATATCCCGAGTCGAATAGAGGAGGGGTCAATATATTTTGGTCACTTCTTTCTGTGTTTTCACACCCCCAAATTCGTCCTATTCTTGTGTAATAACTAAAAAAAGAGTAATAAAAATTGAGAGTGTCAAAGAGAAAGTAAGACGATGTATATTTTTCTACAAATTCTTATTTTAGAAGCTAGATTTGACAATTGTTTTGATAGGGAATATAGAATTATATGCTATGTGGTTCTAGGAGATTGGGTCACTTGGCCAAAATTTGGAGGTGAGGATTGTAGTGATGTTATTAAGTTGAGGATGACATATTGGGAGTATAAATTGGACTTTATTTGTGATTTTATTTGCTTGAGGACAAGCAAAGATTCAAGTCCGGGGTATTTTGATAAATGTATACTTATCGCTTTATTGTCATCTTTTAGATATCTTTCTAGGATTATTTTGTTATTTATCTTCTTCATTTTGTTATTAATTACATTAGTTTAGAATTTTCTATTTATTTAGAGTTTTAAATATATTTGCTTGTTTTTTTTGTATAAAAATAGCTCACGAGTAAATTCTCCTACAAGATATTTTTGCACAAATTCTCGCAGTGTCTGACTTCAGTATATACCTTTCACCAAAATTGGTATAACTTCCATATCCCAAGGCAGAATTTAATGTGAAAGTATGTGTTGGAAAGAGAATTCAATTATCTACAGGGAAAATATATTTTTGGACCACTTCCAAATTTATGAATGGCCCAAAAATACACTCGAAATTGCTGTTGCGGGAAATTACTGCAAAAGGAATGCAAATCAAGCAACAGTTTCCTCTATTGACTAGATCCAAAAAGTAGCAGCCGCTGCCGGCCATTTATTTTACCCTAAACCTAATTTATACCCCCCCTCCTTCTCCTATAAAAGGAGGGGCACTTCCTCCTCCATGGGGATCTCGGGTTTTTCTTGTATTAGCATTCTGGAGCAATCTTCTTGTATTCTTCTAGATCTGAATAAAGTGGCTTTGCATCTTTGTTACATGTTATTTCGTTATTCCATTGTATTTAAATCTAGTACTTGTTTTTCTCCTCCTCCCCTCTCTTGAGAAATCGATCAAGGTAGGAAGAGACAACCATCTTCATTGTCTCTAATTGAGGATCAGTAGTCATAAGACTCGAAGATGGCTAGATCACTTCCTTCCTCTGCCTCTCCTTGCTCCTTCTCTATGAGTGAGTAGTTCTTTATCGAGGCAGGGGGAATAACCCCTTAGCCATGGCTTTATCGAATTTTCCTAAAAAATAATTCGAGATGGCTTTTGGGTTTGATAACTAATTGATCTATCCAAGTAATTAATTGATTTGATCAAAAGTTAATCTGGATGGATATGACCGTGGAAGTTCAGATTTAGAACAACAAACCCAATCGCATAGGAGTTTTGAAACGACCGTGTATCTTTTTCTTTTAGGATGATGAACTAAGAAGCATGAGCACCAGGACCACTTGCCTTCATCGAATCTGTCATTTTTGAAGGATTAGTTTGTTTTTCCTAGGCTAAGGTGGTGAAAACCCCTAAAGCCTCGATTCTCATCTCTTGATCTAATCACCGCTTGCTTTTGCTTTCTTTAATCTATAGTATTTTCATTCATAATAGTTTTTCTTGTGCTAACAACAATCTTATTTTTCCTTATGACAGGGCAAATTTACATTCTTGCATTTCTTTCCTTAGTGTTAATCACCAACCCCCAAAAATTTGACTTTTACTTTCTGTTCCAAATCTGAAAAAAATATCAAAAACAAATAATAAGTTCTTCAAACAATTGGGATAAAAAGAAACAATCTTAAAAAGTTGTCATGTGGGATCGACCCTTTCTATACTAGCCTTAATCGGAAAGTTGAAAAAGGATTAAACTCTAGGATAATTATCTTAGTGATTGTAAGTGCTAAACAACACATTAACATAGACATGTCGTAGGCATTTGTTGAGGGATGCTGCAGCTGGGATGTTCCTTCATCCCTCCTTCTTATCTTTTGGGGCTGCCTGTGTCCTTCACTTTCTTGTTCATGTCCTTGCACATTTGATTCAACTAGATCTTCTTGTGAGGTAGTGGCTCCCCTAGTGTATGTTTCTCTTGGGTTGTCTTGTTGCCACTTCAACAATTTGTCCTCCAGTTTATAGAGTATCCCCAACACAGAATGAAGTGGCACAATGTGGTATGGAAACTCAAGCTCAAAATTGGGCACACTAGTTGTATAATAAATCATCCTTTTGTCCTTGACTTTAATAGTGCGGGAGCGGATAAGATAGTTTAGGTCAACAAAATTGGGATCAACTGTGTGCTCCACTCCAGAAAGATTATACCCCAAAGCAAGTGTGATTGAGGTTACAACCCCCCCCCCATAACAAAAGGTGTTTTACTCTTGGAGAGTATGGACCTCATATGATCAATTAACATCACTCCAAGGTCTATATATTGCTTATGATGCAATGCTATCATGACAAACATGTCTTTCTGTGAAATTGAACCTTGATTGTCATATCGCCCCACAATGGTATTGGCTAAGACCTTTTGCACATAACTGTAAAGGGGGTTTCTTATGGCGGTAGTTTTGGACCTCCTTGCATTGTAGTCCTTGCTTCCTATCAAGAGTTTCCAGAAATGTACATAATTGAAATCAAACTCCTTTTCAAGCAGGCCATTTTCCACCTTTTTGGCCTCTTCCGGATTAGCAGCAAAAATACAATTCAATTCAGTTGACGTGAGAGTGTGTATGTTGCCCATCATGGCAAACTTGATAACTTCATTCCCTCTCACCTTTATCTTCTCAAGAGTGGAAAAGAACTCCTGAGTCAAAGTGGGGTAAGTTATTTGGGGTGTGAAAAGAATGTTCCACAACCCTATTTCCTTCAAACTTCCTTCAACTACTACTTTGATTCTGAGATCGTCAATGACCTTCTCACAACCATATCTAGTGGGGATGACTCTCCTCTTCATGCATTCTGGGTATGTGAGAGAAATCTTTCTTTGCCTGAGTCCTCTTCCATAGGACACTCCAATGGGAGATTTGCCCAAGATCTTCAATCTATCCTCCTTCAATTGGGCCAGAATATCCTCTCCCTCGGCTGACAGCTGCATCTCCTCATCCTCGTTGTATTCCTCCTCCTCATCCAATCTATATGAATGGGACTCACTCGTATCAAGGTTGTACCACTGCGCCAACTGTTCTTCATCTGGACATAATTTCTGCATAGATTGCGGCTGCTCACTACGCTTCGCCTCTGTGTGAGATGTCGAGTGGCATGCTGGAGTAGGATTTGATGGGCGCTTTGATGAGGATGGTGCTGTTTTTAATCTCTGGCTTCTTTTGGCATCCACTGGATCGACCTCATCAATTATGTTGTCCATGTTGACTTCCTCTAATTCCTCCTCTTCTTCTTCATCTCCCTCATATGTGGCATCGGTGATGTCGTGGTTGTCCGATGAACGTGAGTGGGATGCACTCACCGATTGTGAGAAACAGAGGGATTGGGATGTAGAGTTGGTTGGGGATGGGGTATGTGAGGGTATAGAAACATCGGAGGAGTTATTTTTGGAATGCCATTTTCCTCCGGTGATGATGTTGATCCCCTTTGTGATTGCCTTCCCAATTGTTTTCATAGTTGGATGTGGGAATGGAGGGTGAAATTTGGATTTTTGTATAGGGGGTGATATGAGTGTGGATTTAGGTGTAGAATGGAAGGGGAAGGAGGTTCATATGGTTGAAGTGGGGTTTGTTGTGGATTTGGGTGAAGAATGTAAGGTTTAAGTGGAGGTTTAGGGAAGGGAGGTTGTTGGGCGGATTGGAGAGGAAGGTGGAGATGGAAGACTGATTGAGGGAGGAATGGTGGTGAAAATGGTAGGGGGACGGCTGGAGGATGATTTGGGGGTAATTGGTGGTGTTTTGGAGGCAATTTGGGGGCTTGGAGGTGGAGATTGGAGGATCACAATGTTGTTGTATGCCACCACAACTATGCGCTCGAGGGAGAAGGAGATGAAATGAAGAAGGGGTCGGGTTTGATATGTTTAAGTACTATATTTTTTTCCTGGGCCGGTCGGGCCACGGTCGTGGCCAGGATTTGGTAGCAAGGCCGTGGTGGGGTACCACGGTCATTTTTTCAATGAAGAATGTTCCCATATGACCTTGCCATGGTCGTGGTCAGGTGCCATGGTCGTGGCCATCCATCTTCGACACGATCTTGGCTGGTGGCCACGGCCATGGCCATTCGCCCAAAAACCCTGACATCTTTGCAAATTTGATGAAATAAAACCCACGACCATGGTGGCTGGCCACGACTGTGTTTGGCCACTTATGTCACAACAGTGGTCGAGCCCCATAGTCGTGGTGTAATCATTCCTTCAACTCTCTCAACTCAAAATCAAGAACTTCATTTTTCTTTGGTATTTCGCCACAAATTTTCCTTAATGGCCATGACTCAATTTTGATCCCTCTATCTCTCTAGTACCTACCACCTGCCATGTCATTAAAACTCAAAGAAAACAATTAAACACATGTGTGTGTGTGTTTTTGGGAAAGAAAACAAAAGTATCAAAAAGAGAAGGTTGGGTGAAAAAGTTCCCAAACCTAGGTGGGTTGCCTCCCACAAGAGCTACATTTTACGCCTTCAGCCAGGCTTATTGATTCTTGACTTCCATCATTTCCATGGGATTCTCGAAGCATCTTTAAAGTATATTTCTTTCTCATGTGCATTCAAGCACATCTCTTCATAAACTTGACATTCTTCCACTAACATCACTATATCAAAACTTTATTTTTCCTTGTCTGGACCCACTTCTACAATAGTTTTTAATCTTTTCCATTCACGGTGAACTCACTTGCTCCTTTTTCACAAATCACTACAGCCTCGGATGGATATACTCTCTTGATGAGATAAGGTCCTTCCCATCAAGATCGAAGTTTTCCGGGAAAGAACTTCATCCTTGATTTTTACATCCACACCCACTTTCCAGGCTTGAATTCCTTCTTCTTAATCAACTTATCATGCAAAAACTTTGTCCTATCTTTGTAACTCTTAGACATTTCATACGCTTCATGGTGCATTTCTTCCAACTCATTCAGCTGAAATTTTCTTTTCATTCTGACACTCTGTCCATCAAAGTTCATAGCTTTCAATGCCTATAGTGCTTTGTGTTGCATCTCAACCGGTAAATGATAGCTTTTCCCATACACAAGCTTGAACAGTGTAGTGCCAATCGGGGCTTTGTATGCAGTTCTATATGCCCATAAAGCTTCATTGAGTAAAGCGACCAATCCTTGCAGTCAGGTCTCACCGTCTTCTCTAGAATAAGCTTTATCTCCTGATTAGCTAACTCAACTTGACCACTCATTTGGAGGTGGTAAGGAGTAGCTACATGATGGTTCACCCTATGTTTCTTGAGCAATCCTTCAAAGGTACGATGGATGAAATGACTTCTGCCATCAGTAATCATAGCTCTTAGAATACCAAAATGGCTAAAGATATTAGATTTTACGAAGTCACATACCACCTTGGGATCGTTTGTCCTTGTTGCAACAACCTCAATCCACTTTGATACATAGTCAACGGCAACACAAATGTAGACATATCCAAAAGAGGGAGGAAAAGGACCCATGAAGTCAGTCCCCCAAACATCAAATACCTCCACCACAAGAATGGGTGATAGAGGTATCATATCCCTCTTAGAGATGGTGCCCACTTTTTGGCATCTCAAGCAACACTTACAAAATTCATGAGAGTCTTTAAACAATGAAGACCAATAGAATCTGCTTTGAAGAATCTTGGCGGCAGTACGTTTTCCACCAAATGACCTCCACAAACTTTGAAATGGCACATATAGAGGATTTCTTGCTGATCCATCTCCAGAACACATCATTGGATTAGTTGGTCAGAGAAATACTTGAACAAGTGAGGATCATCTCAAACATAATCCTTGGCCATCGCAAATAACCTTCAGCTTTAGTCCCTCATCCAAGTGTTTGGTACCCTCCCACTAGCTAAGAAGTTAGCTATGTGTTGTTACCAAGGCCTTCGAACAGATGAAAGCAGGAACATCTGCTCATGTGGTAATGTCACTTTGATTCTATTTGTGTCATCATAGGGTGCTTCGATCTGGGAGAGATGATCGGTGGTAGAATTTTGTACTCGCTTCTTGTCTACAATCTCAATGGCAAACTCTTGAAGCAATAATATCCATCTGATCAACCTCGGCTTGGAATCTTTCTTTGCCATTAGATATTTTAGAGCAGCGTGGTCCGTATAGACAATCACCTTTTTTTGTAGAATATAATATCTAAACTTGTCAAGAGAGAAGATAACTGCAAGCAACTCTTTCTCAGTGGTTGTGTAGTTTCTTTGGTCTTCATCTAGAGTCTTGCTTGCCTAGTAGATAGCATGTGGAATTTGGCCAACTCTTTGGCCCGGCACAACCCCCACTTGTATATTAGATGCATCAGTTATAATATCAAATGGAAAATAGAAGTCCAGGGGATGCATGATAGGAGTAGAAACTAGTCTTTCTTTCAAGTGGTTGAAGGCTTCAACACACTTGTCATCAAAATGAAATTCAACATCCTTCTCAAGCAAGTGGCATAGAGGTCTCGAGATCTTGCTAAAGTCTTTTATGAATCGGCAGTAGAAACTTGCATATCCCAAGAAAGACCGGACATGTCTTACGGTGGAAGGAATATTAAGAGTAGAAATGAGGCCCACCTTGGCCCTATCAACTTCAATTTCATCCTTTGAAATCTGGTGGCCCAGAACAATGCCTTCGGGCACCATGAAATGACTCTTCTTCCAAGATATCACTAGGTGAATCTTTATGCACCTCTCAATGACAACAACCAAATGAAGTAAGCATTCATCAAAAGTTTTACCAAAGACCGAGAAATCATCCATGAACACTTTCAATGATGGATCAAGCATATCCACAAAAATTGAGGTCACATATCTCTGAAATGTAGAAGGGGCATTATACAACCCAAATGACATTCTTCAGTAGGCAAATGTACCACTTGGGTAGGTGAATGTTGTATTCTCTTGATCTGTAGGATGCACAGCAGTTTGGCAGTATCGAGTGTACCCATCAAGAAAGCAATAGAAGCTTTGCCCTGCTAGCCTCTCTAGAATCTGGTCAAGAAATGGGAGAGGGTAGTGGTCCTTTTTTATTTTTTCATTAAGCTTTCAGTAGTCAACACACATTCTCCACTTTGATTGTTATCTTACCAGCATAATCCCACCATCCACATTTTTTGCTATAGTGATCCCACCTTTCTTAGACACAACCTGGATGGGGCTCACCCATGTACTATCACAAATGGGATAGATGATTCTAGCATCTAGCAACTTCACAACCTCTTGAGTTACAACTTCTTTTAGCTTTGGATTCAACTTCCTTTGCATTTGGCAGATTGGCCTTGCATCGTCTTCTAAATAGATCTTGTGCACACAGATGGAGGGGCCAATACCCCTCAAATAAGCTATATACCATCCAATGGCTTGGATTTTCTTCTTCAAGACTTCCATCAATGCCTCCTCTTATTCTGGTGAGAGAATGGAGGAAATTATCACGGGGAGGGTGTCATTTGCCCCTAGAAAAGCATGCTTCAATCCTTCTGGAAGTGACTTCAACTCAAAAGTGGGATATTCTTCAAGGGAGTTCTTTAATGGTTCATAAATAGAAGGAAGGTATTCACTTGTAGCCACCAAGGTTAGCTCATTCTCTTCATCAACTTCATCATCATCATCTAGGAACTCAACTATTAGCTCTAGACCTTGAATGGCAGTTTGAATACATGTAAGTAGGAATTCCTCCACAATTTCATCTAGGCACTCAATGAGATAGCAATCTTCTTCAGTGGCCCCTATTACCTTGGTTGTGGCTGAAGATTTAAAGATTTTCAACTGGATCTTCATGTGCATGAATGTCACATACATAGTACCGATCCTCACATGAATTAATACATCCGTTGTGGCTAGGAATGGCCTTTCCAAGATGATAGGAACCCTCCTTGTGTCTTTTTCCATGTCTAAGACAATGAAGTCGGTAGAGAAGAAAGAAGACATCTCATTGTCAAGCCTCACAAGCACATCATCAACACACCCTCTAAGCATCTTTACTGATCGATCAGCCAACTGTAAAGTACAATGATCCGGACTCAATTGCCCCATTTGGAGCTCAGAAAATACATCATATGGCATTAGGTTAACACTAGAACCCAAGTCTAGGAGGGCTTGATCTATGCGATGTGCCCCAATGTAGCATGAGATGATGGGAGCACCAGGATCTTTTCTCTTCCTTGGCATGGTGTGCTGCAAAATCGAGCTCAGTTTCTCGGTGAGCTTGACTTTTTTTGGGGTTCTCCCCATGGTCTTTCTCTTGAAGGTTCTTAGATCTTTCAGGAACTTAGCATAAGAAGGGATTTTCTTGATTGCATCAAGCAGAAGAATGTTGATTTTCACCTATTTGAAGGTCTCAAGGATGTCATCAGTAATATTCTTTATTCTCCTCTCAATAGAAGGCTCCTTAAGAGCTTCAGGAAATGGGGGAGTTGGGATCTCACGTGGTTCAGATCAATAGTATCATCAATGGGAATTATAGGAATCACAATATCACCACCCGGTGTCACATTATCAACTCTGGCTCTCGTCACATTATCCTCAGGTTGTATCTCAATATCAACTTGTCCAGTCTCAGTATCACCTTTGTCAACAACAATGGTATCATGGGGGTGCTCCAAAGTCCAACCACTACTCAGAATAGTCACTGCCTTCACATGCTCATGGTTAGTGGAAGAAGAGGCTTGTGGAGGTGGTTGTGGCTGTTTGGGTGGTGGTGGCCTTTGGTGAGGTGAATTTGGGTTTTGGAGGATGAATTGAGTGGTGGTTGTTGTGGTTGTGGATGGGGTGGTATTGTAGAGGTGTCTTCTGGTATGAATGAGGTGGAGGTGGAGCATATTGGTAGTTAAGAGGTTCCTGAGGAGGTGGTGGAGCATAGGGATTTGAAAGTGCTTGGTATAACAACGGAGCATATGAACTTTGAGTGTTCCCTAGGAAAGTACCATCATTATTTGGGTTGGGTATTAGCTGAGATGGAAGTGTTCCTTCTTCCCTCCTAGCAATAGAGAGAGATCTGATCTAGTCTTTGCTCAAGGCGGTTGATGGACTGCCCATGTGAGGACACATCCTTCTTCACCTCATCTAAATTTCTTAATCTTCCAAGAACCTCCTCTTCAAACTTTGAACTATAGTGTGGCCTCGGCTTCCCTTGTCCTTGTCCATCCTCATTTTGTTGCTTCCATGAGAAATTGGGATGGTTCCTCCACTTGGGAGTATAAGTTTTGGACATGGGGCCTTGATTGTTTCGGCCACCTAAAGAGTGCAAGGCATGCACTTCTTCATCAAAAAAATTGACCGCCATGGTGGATTGGCTAGGAGAACCACCAGCTTGGTTCTTCATCATCTTCAACATATTTTCCATCATCCTCATCATGTCAGGGTCGACAACATTGTGGCTGGAGCTATGAAAGAAGGTGGAGGGATGTAGCTTCGGCCGCAATGCTCCCCTTTTGTAGAAACTTGATGGCGGGAGTTTTCAACAAGATGCTCGAACAAAGGCCACGATTCCTCAAGTGGCTTTGCCATGAAAGTGCCTCCACATGAGGTGTCGATGTTGTTTTGGCTCTGTTCTTCAAGCCTGATGTAGAAGGCTTGAACTAGTTGCCACAATGGTACTTCATCGCGGGGGCAGTTGCAGAGAAGGTTTTGGAACCTCTCCCACGCCTCGTGGAAGTTTTCATTCTCTTTATGGGCAAAGGAAGTGATGCATCTTCTCATGTAGGTTAGCTTAGCAATCGGGAATAACTTTTTGAGGAATTTATTCTTGACTTCATTCCAGGTTACCAACTCTAGCTTCAAAACATACTACTCTTTAGCTTTTTATTTTAGGGAGAACGGAAAGAGGGTTCTCCAGATGGAGTTTTCGGTGGTGGTGGGGGTACATAAAGTGGAGCACGTCTCAAGGAATGCATCGATATGATGGTATAGATTCTCATTCTCCATCCCATAGTAAGTGGGGAGGAGTCTAAGGAGTGCGGGTGGAATGAAGAATTGTTGACCCGTCATTTGGTCAAGTAGGGTGGCAATGGGTGAATTGTAGTTCCCCGAAGTCAAATACTCATTGAGTGGGTAGTTGGGCTGCAGTGGAGGAGGCATTCATTCGCATGAGGGTTTTTTCTCTTCCATCTCAGCTTCTCGGTGTTGGTTGCGGAGACTTTGGTGTCTCCTTCTACCTATCTCAGGGTCGTACAACACCAAGTCGGTACAAGTGGAATGCATGTGGAGCATGCATAGTTGTCACCTACACAATACACAAACAAGCAACAAGAAACTAAGTTAGAATGGCAATATGCAAAGGTGAATAAAGAATAATGAATAGCAATGATGAGGGCAAAAGAAATGGATAAGCTACAGTAACTAGCTAGGCTGAGCGCCTCTATCCTCAACAAAAGCCAGAAAGCTTGACGCGTATTCCCACTAAGGCTACACACTAGCCAACTAGAGGTGGCTAGATGCAACCCTAAGGGAGGACACACATGTGGATCTTTCAGAATTTATATTAGCCCTAACCAAGTCGATCACAATACTAAATAGGTCACCCGCAAGCATACGAGGTACTATTATAGCATAGGTGAAGGGCAAGTGTTGGGGTCGATCTGTAGGGACAGAGGGGGCACTAAAACTAGGCTAGAATTGGATACGTTCCTATTGTGGAGATTAGGGTTGAAGGTCTTAAAAGGGTTTGTTTGGTTGTTAAACTAGGTGAATAGGAAAGTAAAGGCAATTATGAAATCTAGATTATCACAACCCTAAGTTATCCTAAGCAGGAAAGTCCAATGAACTAGATTAAGAAACTAACAAAGCAAGAGAAAAGGTGAACTACACTAGACTAGCAGAGAAATTAACACTAAGAACTAGATTAACCAGTAGAGAGAGCAAGAACCTAAGTTAACACTAAGGAGAAAAACTAAGAAATTAACTAGATCAAGCAAAAGCAACTAAACTAGACTAGCATGAACAAGCTAAGAAGGCAAATTGAGTTTTAAACAATTAGATTAGGTAGGTGGACCATTTGGGGATGTGATTTGATATTAGTTGGGGGATCTCAACATAGTAGGCAATTATCACAATTCTATCTAGATTACCAAACCAAACAACAAGGCAAGTGCTAGTAGAATGTACCGTATACTACTAGTTGGGGAACAAGGTTTTGGTGTAATTCTAATAGGATTTATCAAGTCTAGGTCTCTAGAGTAATTGGTATTAGTCAATTGAGATCCAAGGGTAGAAATGGGAGTAGAGATGATGGTTTTCACCTCATGGCACTAGCCATCTAGCCTTTAGAAAGCTCTAGGCAATTGCACTAATCACACTTACACTAGACACTTAGATATCACACTCACTTGTAGAAGGAGGGATGTGTATGTAGGAACAAAGGGGGCTAGCTAGGGATCCACTAATTGGACCTAGGAGTCATTCCTAAGATTGGCCACATACACTCCAATTCCTCCTAGAAGCTAAGTGTCATCAAACATCTTAAAGCAAGCAATCATTGTTATAAGCACAAACCACATGCAATAAAATAGGAAATGAGATAGAATAAGAAACAATCATCATAGATAGGAACTATGTTCATCACAATCTATTTTCCCCCAAAGTGGTATCAAAGTCACATTTTGACCCCAAACAACCCACCACTAGGGGCTTAGCTAGACATGATCAAGAAAATAGCAAAAGAAAGGGAAAGAAGGGGGTAGAACTCCATGAAGCTTGAAGTAGATGCCTCCATATTCACCTCCTAGTAGATTGGAGACGTCCTCCTCCTCCAATGGTGCATATGGGCATGAGAATATGGAGGATTATGGAAGAAAACCTAGAAAACTAGGTTTCCAAGATGGAAATGAGGTGGAAATGGTGGATGGAGAGAATAAATGCAAGTAGAATGCAATGAATGCTAAAGAAGTGGGTGGAGAGGAGTAATGGTATCTAGGGAGTCTAACCTTCATGCCCCAGCCGCCACCTATGTATATATAGGTGGTGGGGAAGCACTAGGGTAAGTGGGGGTAGAATAGGAAAAATAGTGTAAAAAATAGGTAGGGTTGGTTGGTCACCACGACTGTGTTGATGGGACACGACCATGGTGGGGGTGGTATGGGATGGTCATGGGGAGTGGACACGGGCATGGTGTGGAAAGGGTGGTGAAGATGCTAAGTACGAGGTAGCCACAGCCGTGGCGGAGTGCCACGGTTGTGTTGGGTGAGTAGCACCACGATCGTGGTGAGTAATATGACCGATTTTGAGGAGGGAACCTTGATCGTGGGGCAGCAACACAGGCGAGTTGATCTTCAAAGGCTATGGCTATGGTGGGTGGCCACGATCGTGGGCATTCAAGTCACCTCCCTATGGATTCTAGGGGTCCTTGCGCAAAATTCCCACGGCCGTTGTGGGGAGCCATGGCTGTCTTCTCCTCTGCTGGCCACGACCATGTTGATGGCCACGATCATGGTATCTTCAATGGGTCACGACCGTGCTGATGGCCACAACCGTAGTGAGTAGGGTGTTGGTCCCTATTGATTCTGTTGATTCTTCACCGTAAAAGACATGAGCGTGGGGGTATACCCACGGCCATTTTGGGGTTTGCAGCAGGCAATTGAACTTTATCTTTCATCATCCATGGATTTATTTTCTTGATGACGAGTATTGGCCATTGGGGGTCAGTTGAGGGAGCTTTGGGGCCTTCTTTAGACCCCTCCATGAGTGGAGGAACCCTAGAACTCCTTCCTTCTATCTCATCCATCCAAAGAATGGTCCAAGTAAGTGAAAAATAGTGCAAAGAACGTCCATAAGCACATTTGATGGTAAAACACATATTGGGAGAATTAACTTGCAATCTAACTTGTTTAGATGTGAGTAAAGTGCAAAATGGCACGAGATGGAGCCCCAAAATAGGGCTACATCACATATCACATATTGAGTCACATGAGTATGGCCATTCATTTCTCAATCTTGCTTTTCAAGAGGCTTGTATATTAATCTTCTTTAAGAGGGACAAATCCCATCTACATCACTCACACTCATTCCCCATGTGACACAATGCACATGAGCATCACCTTTGTGGCAACCCTTATTCAAGGTCACGCTAGATGATGCCAAAATGCAATGAACAACATGTGATGAGTGTAGTGACTTCAGGTTTAAGAATCACAACCACCACTATAACTATGAGAGCTAATTCTGACTACCATTCCATGATATCCATGTATCACTATCAAGGTGGGTCTATCCAATACACTGTTCTCTAACATGTACATGTGTGCTTGACTTGATATCATATATCATCCCTAATGAGACTCTATCATCAACCAATGTGCACTCTAGTCTTATGTATTATTTTCATCTATTTTACTTCCATAGTAATATCCGACTAGGGACATAACAAGAATGTATATACTCTTATCATACATATGATCTCATTGTTCAGGTCATCAATTTGAAGGCATATGTCATCGAGTAACATCATTCTTTAGACAACTACTATGTATGTGTCATCATATCATGACTGGGACAAACATAATAGATGGAATTACCATTATGATTATAAAATCAGGTATCCAATGCCCCATTACAATCCTCATATGATTTGTTATCTGGGCATACATACCAAAAAAACTCACACTTGAACTTAGAGCCAATCACCCCCGAATCTTATTCCAAATGTTCTTATCATGTCCATCATGTTTCTGTTGTGTAAGAGATTTTATAGTGGGTTAGCAACATTTGCTTGTAGTCATTATTTTGCAAGTTTCACATATCCTCATTGTACAAAATCTTGTATGGAAGTGTCGTAGTATGCAATCTGAGATTCCTTGCCTAACCAGTAGCTCCATTGTTATCACAATATCTGTATTGTGTCATCAACGGTTGGAACCTCCTACAAGTTCATCTATATGAACTTCTTGTTCCATACAATATTCTATGTTGTTCTTGTAATATCAAGATACTCATCTTCTATTGTAGAATTAAATAACTATCTCTAGCTTGAAACTTTTCCATCTTACAATTTTCATTTTAAGATCAAATGCAAATGTATATTATGATCATTAATTTTATTTGTCATTTTGGAAGCTTGCATCGGTGTAACCCTTTACACCCAACTATTTCTTATTACCATAACCAAGGAACTGATCCTTTTAGTACTTCACAAGTATTTAAGGATGTTCTTTATGATAGTCTAGTGACTTCCACTAGAATTTGACAGATATTCACTCGTCATGTCCAGTACATACAAGACAATAATATGAGTACATAACATTGCATACATGATGGATCTAATTGCAAATGCATATGGCATCTCACATCTCACTCATGTTTTCCCATTCTTCATAAGAATTTGGATACTGGACTCTTTAGAGACTAATCCCACATGGATAAAGTTTCTCTCATTGAGTCCTACATGTTGAACCCTTCAACATCTTGCCAATGTTTGTGCTCTCACTTAGGTTGAGAATCTTTCTAGATCTATATCTCTAGATCTCAATTCCTGTCACATAGGATTTTTCACCTAAACCCTTCAGAGAAGGTACTTTTCTTGCCAAGTTTTAACATTTGTAGTATAAGATGTTATTCCCCATCATTATGTGAAATATAAACATGCTTCCACTCAACTTTTTTAATCACATATTTTGTCTTCATTCTAATTCAAGTCAAACTCTTTGACTAAATTGTCAAAGTGGAGATTCTAGCTCTGAGATGTTTGCTTCAATCTAAAGATTGACCTTTATAGCTTATAGACTTTATTTTCAATAATTGGATTTATAAAACCTTCTAGGTTGTGTCACATACACATCCTCTATGATATTCCTATTAGGAATGTGGTTTTAACATCCATCTTGAAAAATCTTATAGTCATATTGAGCTACAACAGCAAGCATGATCCTCATGGAATTAACCATGGCAACTGGTGAAGGAATTTTTTCATGTTCAACACCTTGAACTAGTTTGAAATCCTTTTCAATGAATATGCTTGTATATGTTTGTACACTACCATCTATGTCGGTCTTATTCTTAAAGACCCAATTGCACCTTGTGGGTTTTACCCCTTTAGGTGTATCCATCAAGATTATGCCTTGTTAGTGTACATGGACTCCATCTTGGATCTCATGGCCTCAAGCCATTTCTCTGACTCAAGTCCCTCAATAGATTCTAGGTAGGTTGTTGACTCATCATCTATGATCAACTCACCCCCTTCTTGAGTTATAAGATATCATAAGCTTTCAAACTCGAGGTGTGTTCTACTAGAACTATGAGTTTTTGTGTTACATAAGGAACTTGAGATTCCACAACAATTTGTGATTCACATTCTTCCCTCTACACCTCTTTAGGTTCAATGTTTTCTTGTTTGTCTCAAATTTTTTAAGTTCTACATTTGGAGTTAAATTCCCTTTAGGAACACAACCATTCTGGCAATCAATCAATTTTGTTGTTGGATTGGAATACAAAAGTAGTATTCAATAAAATACCATTTATATGATTTGTGGACAATGATTTTGAAGAAACAAACTTTCAATCCTAATCCTTATAAAAGACATACTGGGACATTTCCTATGGTGTCTTTTGAACCATTGTATATGGTACATTCTTTTAGTGTGTAGCATGTTCCTAAAAGGAAATTGGAATATTTGCTTGATTTATTGATAATCACACCATGATTTAACATGGTGTGATTCCTTTTTTCTGATTATCATTATGTTTCATGTGGAGTTCATTGTGATACACTATCACTGTATCTGCAAATATCCTCAAATTCTTTGTTTAAATATTCAACATCGATCATATCAAAGTGTGTTAATACTTTTACCAAGTCAGTTACACACTTCATTCATGATCTCCTTGAACACTTTAAGAGATTCATACTTGCCTTTCATGAAATACAAATCACCATATCTACTGAGATTGTTAGTAAATATAATAAGGTACTAGTAGCTACCTTTAGCATTTATTCTAAAAGGTCCATATATATCAGTATGTATGAGCCCTAATAGAATAGTCACTCTCCCACTACATCTAGTGAAGATGTTTTTGCCATTTTGCCCAATAAATAAAACTTTCATGTCTCTAATGGTTGAATAACCAAAAGAGTCCAGATAACAATCATTATGGATTCTAGAAATATGATTCTCATTTATGTGCTCTAGATGAAAATGCTATAGTCATTATTTTTTTGAGTCATCGAGTCATTAAGTATATATGTTACACATATTTGTCTCTTCAACTATCAAGTATAGATTTTGAGACATAGGGCATTGCCATATAAGATCTTATATTTTAACATGAAGCATAAATTTGTTCATAATTTTCTTGTCCATGATGTTTTCATTAGTGGTTGGTGCATAATAGCAATTCACTAATTCTTTTACATGCCCATTAGATGAATGACAAATTCCAACTGCAATGGCAACAACTCTTGCTCCACACAGTTCTAGCTTATTTCTTCTCAAGTTCTGAAGTAGAGATATCTATCTTCTCCTTCTTCCTCAGATCCTCTATAAAGAAGATAGTTTCTTTCTAATGTCCAAGCTGGTGACAGTGGTGGCACTTTCCTTCCTTAACGTTATAAGTGAAAAGGACAAATTTCTTTTTCACGTACCCCTCTCCTTATCTTGAGTGTAGAAGACTTGGACCTCAACTTAACCTCATAACTCTTCTTGGCCTTGCCTTTGTGCTTGGACTCTGTTATGTTGATCATCATCATGGGTTTATTGATAATGCATCGAAGTGCACTACAATCACTAAGATATTAATCCTAGAGTTTAACCTTTTTTACTATCCAATTAAGGCTAGTATAGAAGGGTTGATCCCACAGGAAAATGTTCTTAAGATAGTAGACTCTAATCCCAATTAGTTTTGTTGAACTTTTCATTTCTTTTTGGTATTTTTATTTTTGGAACAAAAATTAAAATCAGATTTAGGGGTTGATTTATTCTAGTACAGAACTAAAAAGCAAGAAATAGAGTTACACTAACAAGAAGTAAAATTACTCTATCACAAGGAAAAGGAGAGATTGTTATCACAATTAAAATATTATGGATGGAAAGACTAGAATGTAAAAAGAGTATATCAAATGATGATTGAATTCAAATGAGGGAATAGCGAGGCTTGTAGGAGTTTTCACCACCTTAGTCTAGGCGAGAATCAAACTAAATCTTTCAAACGACAAAATGGATGAAGGCATGTGAATTAACTAAATTCCACAAAAGATGAACTCCACATGAGCCCATTGGTCCTGGTGCTCATGGTTCTTAGTTCATCATCTAAAAAGAGATAAATCCATGGTCATCTGAAAACCTCTATGCGATTGGTTTTATTATTCTAAATCTGGGTTTCTATGGTCATTTTCACCTGGATTAACAAATGACCTAATCGAGTAATCAATTCAATAGACCATCAATACTTAAAACCAAAAGCCATTTAATAGAAGTAATTCTTAAGATTTAATACAATTCAAACTATGGATAAGGGGCTAGTCCCCTTGCCTCGATAAAAAAACTACTTGCTCATTCTTGTAGAGTAAAGGGAGACGGAGGAAGAAAGCATTCTAGACATAGTCTAGACTTATCAAAGGATCAATCCTTAGGCTAGAGACTATTAAATGGCTGACTCTTAATTCCTTGCTCCAATCTACAGAAGAAGAAGAGGTAGGAGAAGGTCTAGATATAATAACAATTGAAGTAAGGAACAAACAAATTAAAAGAACACTTAGGCTACGGACAAATAATCTTTATTCATGAACGAGATATAAGAACACAAGAGAACAATTGCTCAAAAATTCTTCGTACAAAATATGACGGTTAGATGGAGAACCCCCCTCCTTTTATAGGAGAAGAATGGGGTAGGCTTCCCTCAAAAGAGGGAAAAAAAGGGGGGAAACCGGCAGTTTGAATTTTTTAGATCTAGTCAATAGACTCTTGATTGTCTTTAATTATCTTGACCATGTAACTCTCTTTAATACAGATTTTCATAGCAGAAATTTCGAGTAAATTCCCGCTTTCCAAAGAATTTAAAGTACACCCAAAAATATGATTTTCCTGTAAGATTTTAAATTTCCTTTCCAAATCATATTTGAACATTAAATTTTGTCTTGGGATGTGAGAGTTATGCCAATTTTGGTGCATGATATATATTTAAATCAGCACTGCAGGAAAACTAAAATGCATCCTCCCTTCATCTCATATTATCTTCAATAATTCCTGAAAATTGAGAGAAATTTCATAAGAATTTATTAAAGGAATATTGATAGCATGAAAGTACAAATGATTTCAGAATTAAAATAAAATTATCAAAAAAGTCTTGATTAATTATCCTAAATGATGCACATATAAATGATGAATATGCATTCATCATTTATCTGTCTTCATTTGTGCTTCAGCATTAATCAACATGCCAAACAATTTAGACAGTAGTTTAGCCACATTGTTCAAGTGATAACACATGATAAATTGGCAATATGATTCATAAAACATTTGTAGAATCATATTCGATGTCAACTCTTGACCTATAAGAAATCCCATTCACTCTAGATATTCTACATGCTCAATCATATTTAGCACATGGGGCTCTACTGGAACTCCATCTGTCATTTTGTACTTAAATAGTTCTTTAGAGACATTATATTGTTCTTGCTTTGCATGATTCTTAATATGTGTTACCATCTTGAGAATGTTCATGATTTCATGATGTTCGTGCAACTCATAGTTCATACAGCTCAGCATAAGGTCCTTGATGTCTGTGGCAACATTGGCATGCTTCAGGTAAGCATTCATTTCAGCCTTAGGCACATTTGGAGCATGTTCCTCTGGCTCTAGTCTTTCAAGGACATATAGCTTTGACTCATTATTGAGAATGTATCCTAAGTCCTAAACTAGATATGGAAGTAAATCCCATTTAGTTTGTCCTAGTCAAAGACTAATTGCAATGATAAATGTTTGTGTTTGCCATTAAATTCTACAAAAGAAATTTTGCAATTTTTTCAAAACATTTTTGTTTATTTTGTTTGATAAGTCTGATGATAATAATTAGGCCTTTAATTAATTATACCTCCTCATTTTTTTCAAATTGATAACCCTTATGTACTGATTCAGAAGATTGCAACGTACAATCTTCTAGTGAGCCAAGACCCAAAACAATTGAATTATTACCCAGACAATGCTAGCATCCAATATCATTTATTAAGGTAGGAAATACTTGTCAATTGCATCTTATGAAATTCTTTGATAGATGATATGTGCAATTCTTTCATAGTCATCTGCATGCTTTAAGGTGCTTAATCTAATTAAGATCACCTAGTTAAGCCTTACCCAAAAGCCAACATGATAAAAATGCACCCTACTTGGCATGCCCACATAACTACCATTACACTTCCACGAGATAGACAACACACCACGCTTGGCGTGCCCACACATAGACAATCAAGCTTTTCATGTGTGTTGCTTATGGAAAGGATCTAAGACTTTATATGTTTGATTAAGGGAATTTATATACAAATACATATATATATACATATATACATATATATATATATATATATCCAATCACCACATACTTATAGTGTGTATCATATACATGCTATATACCACAAATGAAAACATGCAATTATAAACATAAGCACTGGTTATGGTCATACTTTTGTAATTCCTTGGAGCCACAAGAAATTATTACCACCTAAGGTCTACATCATATGCAACAACCAATTGCTGGTGAAGATCCATGCTCGAACCAATCTAGGTTGATCTGTTCAACACTTGAACTAATTGGCTAGTCTCTTGGCCACCCAATTGGGCTCTTAAAATGGTGTTTGGTCTTAGGTTCAACTAATGTCTGGACTACTCCACCCGATTGGTTGGGCCACCATTCAATCGATTCATCCTATTATCGGTCCTCCAGTCGATCGGTTCATCTCACGAGTCAGTCATTTCATCTCGTACAGAAAATCTTCTCATGATGAAATATAAATTAAAACTATCCTATTTCATATTACATTGTAAAAGGGAAAACCTCAAGTTACATTCAAGGGGAAATAGGAAAAAGAACATTAATTTACATTTGAAAAGGAGAGAGGCTCAATATGCAAAATGAGATATAAATAAGAATAAAAAGTACAACCATACACATACAGATCTAGGATTATTGTCCATAACCATTCTAACATCCACCATCAAAATACTTTTAGCGCAATGCGTATGGATTGCATATATATCATATCATATATATGTATATGTTAGTTGGTATCATATGTGGTATTTAATCATATATGCACATTAATCATTTTAATATTCACATCGTATGCAAAAAAATCCGATCAAATCGATATAAATCCTGATCCATTGTAAATTGGTGTAGCTCTGATACCACCATTCGGCATTTTGGGACAACAAATAAGGTAGAGAAATAAAAATTTAAAGCTTGATTCCCTAATCAACAACTTTGTGTTGACAACAATGTATTTAGGAAAGAGGGTAACAAGAGTTATACTTGGTCTTGGAGCAATTCTAGTGACAAATCTTGTTGTAGTAGTGTGCACCTTTCTTTAAGTTGCAACATGCTTCTTGTTCAAGTATCATCACTCGAGCAGTTGTTAACAACATCCTCCTAGTGCAACACAACATACAGTGGTTGACGACGTCCTCCTAGTGGGGCAAACGCCTCTCACCTCTAGAGTAGTCCATGTGGACCACCGAGAACTCCATGTTGTCTACTAGAGCCAACAGGGATGAGTTGTCCCTTCAGACATCTGTGTACTAGCATTGATATGCTCTCCCTTGCTATCCCTCCCTTTTATGGGTAGGACTTGCTCAGGTTCTCTATTGGTTACCACAACTAGAGAGAACAATAATTGTTAGAGCTTATTGTTGTGTCTGGGAAGCCCCCAATACCCCTATATTTATAGGAGAGGCTAGGGTCACGATTTCAAGTCGGTCTGGGAGTCAAAGAGATAGAGTTCATGATTCTTTTTGAAACTACAAATGGTGAACCGATCAGTTCACTATCCAACCAGTCTTTAGAGGTGAACCGGTCGATTCATTTCTTGAACCAGTCGGTTCATGTACTTTCCTCTTTAGAATCAAATTATCATTCAATATTTGATTAATGTAAAACATGATGTAAGCATCAAATCCTTGATCTAATTGCATTAATCATTGATTCAAACAACCCAAATGATGAACTGGTCGGTTCACATCATGAAATGGTCATTTCACTTCATGAAACGGTCATTTCACATGTCCAGGTCAAACAAACATTCAACCAATTGTGTTTCCGATTGACCTGACACTCCAAGCAATCAGTTCAACACTTGAACCGGTCAATTCAGAGTCCATTTAGTAAATTTTGAACCTCAGTTGTTTAAATGAATACTTAAACTCTTTTAGTAATCAAGTTAAAGATCATTCATAAATAAACTCCTATTCCAAGTGAATCCTATGTGTGTGACCCTATAGGTCCCAAATTACGTTGGCAGTGATTGTACAAAACCAACTTATGATATCACAAGCAATGAGAAGTATCTATCAACACATCATTGCTACCCATGTAGTTTGGGAAGTAGGAGAACAACTTCAAACTACAATACATGATCAGTTTTACCATGATCATATAGTTCCTTTGTCTCTAATATCCAAATTGAACTCGAGGCATGAAATTGTCATCCTCTTCAACGTTCAATCCTTGTTCCTTGAACTAGAGCAGATTATCTGAGATTCATGTGAGCTCGCATATCACATATTAAGTCACATGAGTATGGCCATACATTTCTCAGTCTTTCTAATCGAGAGGCTTGGATATCCATCTCTTATAGGAGGGGTAAATCCCATCTACATCACTCATACTCAATCCCCATGTGTCACAATGCACCTTAGAATTACCTTTATGGAAACCCTTATTTAAGGTCACGTTGAATGATGTATAAATGCACTAAACAATAATAATAAGTATAGTGACTTCAGGTCTAAGAACCACAATCACTACTATCACTATGAGAGCTAATTTTGACTATCATTCCATGGTATCCATGTATCACTCTCAAGGTGAATCTGTTCAATACATTATTCTCTAACATGTACCTGTGTGCTTGACTTGAGATAATATATCATGACTAATGAGACTCTATCATCAACCAACACACTCTCTAGTCTTATGTATTACTATCGTCTATATTTACTCCATAGTAATATCTGACTAGGGATATAATAAAAATGTATGCACTCTTATCACACATATGATCTCATTGTTCAGATCATCAACCTGGAGAAATATGTAATCGAGTAACATCATTCTTTAGACAATTTCTATGTATTTTTCATCATCTCATGATTGAGACAAACATAATAGACAAAATTACCCTTATGATTATCAAATCAGGTACATAATGCCCCCATTACAATCATCATATGATTGGATCTCTGGGCATACTTACCAACGAAAGGACTCAAAGGTCAACCAATGAACTAGGGAGAAATAATCATATCTAGGAGAGACTATACTAGGTTAACTCTAACCAAAGAATCAAGTTCTCTATGGATATAAGAAGAAAATACATAATAAAAAAACAATGACGAAGAGGAAAAACACCAATAATCCTAAGAAAATGGCACTAGGTTCCATGAATTGGATCCTCTAAGGTCCAAATAAGGAACAACATTAATAACACTAAGAAAATTGCATCAAAATATCCTTGGGTAACTGGCTCCTCTAAAATTCCAAAGAGGGAACAACACACATAACCCTAATATAATTTCGTACTAAAGTTTCCTCTATCATTCCATGGGGTTAAGATGAAAAATGGAGTATACACACAATTGTGGATGCATAGTGGGTTATGGGATGGGTAAGAAGGACCAAAACACCAAATGGTAGAAGATAACATTTTAAACCTTATTGGGGTCACCTGACTTAGCAAGAGTTTAATCCAACCTTAGTAGGTTTACCACTTTTCTAAAAATTGAATCTCCCATGGGTTATTACTCTAGATCACCAATTACCCAAAGATTGTTATAACTTGTGAGAAGTCGGTCTGATTTATGGACCTGACTTGCACAAGGTTGGTTGATCTTTTTAGAACACCCCAGATTGATGCCAGATAAGGTGGGTTTGATCTAAGGGACAAGTCTGATAACATTTGGTCCTAATCAAGCTAAAGCCAGACTAACTTTTCCAAGATCCAACTTAACCCCAGTAAAACTCAACATAAGGGTACTTATTCTAAATGAGGGATGATCTAACCCTAACAAAGAACCTAATCATGTCTCAAAAAATCCTTAGAGAACATGTCACATAAAAAAATATTGAGCACCTAGAGAATCTCATAAACTTTGAAATTTATCGAACTATGGTTTCCAACATGAAACACAACCAAACACACACATCATATACAATAAAAAATTGTAAATGCAATATTGTATCAAAATCACATAAAATAATTGCAAAATTTGGGCATTTCTAAGAAATTAAGGGTTGTCCACATTCTTAGCTATAAAAATTGGGAAATTACACACTACAACTACTTTTCATGTATATGTATATTAATATATTTGTGTGTCTAAACATTAATAAATTAAGTTCTAGAACTAAGGAAATTTAGTTGGTGCACATGCAAGTAATAGAGAAAAATTAAGCACTATCTAGATAATTCCTCTCACAGACCTGGGACCTAAATTCACTTAAAAGGATCCCAACAAAATTGCATTCTAACAAGAACCTAATTCCATGATGACATGATACATGGATCTCTTCAAAAACATATCAACCTAATTCATCTCAATTTATGATACACATGGCCCTAATGTGAGATAAGATTCTAATATTAAGAAAAAAACTCAAAACCTAACTCAACTAGACCTAAATTGGATTACAAATTGACTTAAGACCCTAGTCCACCCAAATATTTGTACTCAAATTCAACAACTTGGTTTGAAGTTGAAGAAAACCCTAACACAAAATCCACTCAACACAATCATAACTAAATTCATCAAGACACAAATCTAGTGCCATAATGACTAGACATATAACCCTATAATGACCCTTGAATTCACCCAAAAAGTTTGTGATTCAATTCAATAAGACCGAGCACATGAATGAATAGTTTCATGAGACTCAAAGACACTTAAAAACATAATTTTGTTCAACTATACATTATCTTATCTATTTTCAGTAGTGAATTGTGACCCAAATTCATTTATAAAGACCACAACTAAATTGAATACCGCCTTATTTAAAATCTACCCAAATATTGATACAATTAAGACCTATGTCCTAAAGAGATCAATATAGATAATAACAAACTAAACCCTACTCAACACCTCAACAAATAATGAAATAATATCTAAATACACATTAAAATATAACAACCCAACTCATACCAATGATTGGAACAAGGCATGACACCTAATATAATGTCAACATGAGACCTAAATCTACATGAAAGAGCGCTAAGTCCATTTCATAGAATCCAACTCAACTCATTGACCACTAGTGACCTCAATCCCATTATATATAAAAGGCATATTTTTATTCAACTAAATTCTAGTTTAAAATTGAGTATCTTACTAAAAGTAAAAAGAGATGGAAACAATGAAAACTTGACTCAACCCTAAAATTTTTTTCATATCTACAGAAATACACATGTTCCAATGTTTAATATTAATTTATTTTGGAAATATATTACATTTAACTAAGTGTTCCAATGCACACATGGTCTTGTATACAATTATATTATCTTGCTAAAGTTTCATTTATAGATACACTATGAAACTAGGGAATAACTTTTTTTGAATATTTAGTCTAAAATTTTTAAAAGAATATGAATTAGATCACTTTCTAATCACTAATGAAAGTAGTAATTTTTGGTTACTTTTCATCCAAGTTAGATCTCTTCTTTATTTTTGAAGTTGTGATGGTAGGATTCCCACATGGTGGAGGCCTTAGAAGCACGGCAGGTAGCGGTTGTAGGAGTACCATGCCACTGGATCTAGACTAAGAATACATCAAATGAGGTTAGCATGGAATGTATGAAAATTTGATAGAATATGAAAAGGAAGGGGAGTGAAGATGTTGAACCCAATGTCTTGGATTGATGGTGTGTTTTCAAGTACTTTAACTAACCCTACAATTTTTTGAATAGAAGATAGAAGCAAGCCATGACCATCCTACATAGAAGATATGTTATGGAAATGAGTGGTTGGTCTACCCCTGATAAACCCCATATCTTTTGACTAGTTCAAGTGGGTTGGGGTAAAGGTTGACAGTAGTGGCACCCTCCCAATCATCACAATTAATGATTACTTGCCCCACTACTATGACCCTAGAAACATGTTTCTATAGTCAAGGTAGTGGACATCAATCTAGCATTCCAAGTGCTCATCAACTACATGTACATCCTTTAGATGTCATTAGGATTGTTCATCCTGATCGACCTCAATATTGGGCCATACGTAATCTAACTCACCAACAAATATGATTTTGTGTGTTCCATGACAGGTGGCCCATGGATCATGTTTGAAAATCACATGTTCTTTCAACCACAAACACATCAGTTCTTCCCTACAAATATTATTTCTAGGAAGATCTTTGTCTGACTAAGATTCATAGGCATGCCAATGTATCTCAATCAAAATCAATTCTTAGAGAGTATCAACCACCTCATCCACTACAAAATAAATATAGCGTAATTTTCGTAAATAGAGGGAAATGCACCTATAAGTATCTCAAATAAGTATATAAAAATGATTACAAAATATCTTACAAAATAACATAATTGATTCAAAAAGAAGTATTTCTCTCTCTATAACCATATATTCAAAATGATATGCAATAGTGATAAAAATGTCATTGAAACTACAATAAATCATATAGAGAAATGAGATATTTGAGCCTACATCAAGTAACCTCAAGTTAAGTTCCTGTTCTATACAATTCCCCATCGAAATTTACTATAAGAAAGAGGGGAGGTAAAATATTCACCTCTTATATGATGTGAGCAAACAATCTTAATGTTCATAATTGTATAACTAAAACAAATCCAATACTCATACAATTATTTTTGCATCAAACTTTATGTTACTTATGAATTGGGCTAAACTATTTTTAAATAGATTTTTTATTATATATCAAATTATTACATGTAAAAGGGGAGCTAGATTTTTTTGATAAAACCTACTTATAAAGCATTATAATATAAAACATATGTCAGCATTATTAAAAATATTAGATGAATATTTTTGTTACACAGTCATAATCAAATACATCTCCTATTTAAAAAATGTTAAATATTTTTGTGTTTCTTTAAAGAAGTAAAACTATAAACAATTATATTGTGAATGTCTTTGTCATTGCAAGAACATAAAGTTACCATTTTACATCCTAATCAAACCCAAAGTTATATAATTGTATTAAGTTTTAGTGCATCAAAATAAACCAATGTAAACATAGATTATTATCTCAAACCCAGTATCACCATGTTGATACATTGACAAGCCAGTTGGTTTCATTGACCATGCACAAGTGAGGTCATTGTTAGAAAAGTTTGATACAATCCACCACTTATCATTAAGTGAAGGGAACACCTACATAAGACCTAATTTCATTATTTTATACAAGGATCTCATTTTTCATGTTTAAAGAAGGCTAGGAAAAGAGGAGAGAAGGAGAGAAAAGTACCTTGGTTATTCATGTTGTACACCAAATTTCTTCTCTCTACTCATTGTCTTGCCATGGATTTCATCCACTCTTGTATTGATTGCATGGAGATCCTATTTTTGTAGGATTTTAGAGTAGGCTTGAATAAAATGATGATTAATCTTTTAGATTTAATTGATATTTTCTTATTGTTTTGGATCTCATGAATGGAAGATCTATTTTTTTTTAACGTGATTTTTTGAAGTGCTAAACATGAGTCACTGTCCGAATACACTATTTCTATTAGATTTCCTTCATGAGCACAAGTTCGCAAGAGAACAAAAGTACTCTTATGCTTGTGAGGTTTTTTTCCTTTTAAATAGATGTGTTATGTATTTATATGTTTTTTAATGCCACATAAGTAGGGTTTGTCATTTCTATGTACCATATTATGACTTGGAAGGGTGTAATACTATCATGTCACACTTATCCAATAAGAAATAGTGGAGCATGGATTAATTAATTAAATTAAAAATAGCATATTGAAGATCAAGGGATCCCTAGTCCTTTTAGTTAATCAACCTTAATCATTTGCTTAGATTTTGTGCTATTTATTTAGTAACTAAGAACCAACTCCTTTATCATATTCATTGATCATTTTGTAGAATGATTCTATTGGACCAATTACTTATGGGATGATAACTTGGGGCCCTTTTGGCCCTATATTACTTGATTGTGCACTTTCATTATGATGGAGCCATAATCTGAATCTCCATCTATCTTGTTTTATTCTCATTTATCATGTTATGATAGATAGAATACATGTGTATTCCCAATAATTATCTATTATAGTCAAATTTGCTTATGGAGTCTATTTTCATGTTTTTATACGTAATTGTGCTCTAGTGGTGAAGGAGGTGACAGAGGATAATCCAATTACTTCACCATCCATGATATATATCAAAAGATCACTCAATCATCTCCAACATATACCATGATATTATAAGATCAACCAAAGTAAATAGCTCCACAAAATTCAAGTGAATAACTCAAAGTGCATCAAAGTATCCTCAAAATGAGTGTGGAATAGTGGAACTATCGTTCCCACCGAGTCCCCAATTTCCCAAGTTGATCAGATTCCAACGGCAATCGAAATGGATAGTCCAAGATACAAAACAACTATGGAAAGTAGAGTCCATAAAGGATGATATGCCTTGACATTGTCATTCTAAGATGAGCACCATCCTCCATTTTTCCTACTACCAACTATTTTCCCTAAATTCATTCTACTTAGAATGGTATTTCTACCCAATTCTCAAATGATAATTATATTGTAGAATGGTCCTTCTTCCAACTCATCCTCACAAGCTTTCTTCCAAAAATGAATATGGGCGAGCCTACCAGTCAGTCTTACCCAAATCACCGCGCCTACTTCATGCTAAATAGTCATTCTACCATGACCTCAAAATGTCAATAGTGGGGCAAATGGTCATTTTTTTTCCAAATATGAACACCACTTTTTCTATTGACTTTCCAACTTTACCTCTACTTAAATCAAAAGCCCCTATATATATTTCTTTAGGGTAGCTAGGTTGATAGGGGATAACCTTACTCATAGCACTTCTCTACCACCTATTTTCTCTTGCCTAACCACTCCATCTTCTACATCCCTTCCACCTTAGAACCCTAGTTTTTTCACATTTCTTGCATTCCACCACTTCCTTCCATGTTATTTCATCTCAAGGAAGGATTTCATCATTACAGAAGCTATAGGTCAAGAAGAGGAGCTCTCCATCAACCTTCATGGCTTATTATTCTATATTTTCTTATTATTTTTTGGTTTATTGATCATGAGTAGCTAAATTGTCTTTATGGGTTGTTTGAGGGATAAATATAGGACTATGACACCATGTACATTTGAAATATTCATGTAAATATTATATTATGATGATTAGTGCTATTGTAATGCTTGTTTTCTCTCCATGTCTCTCTCATTTGTGTTTGATCTTTGAATACACTCGAGGTATTGAGAAAAGAGGGAATCAAAAGGAAAAGAGGAGAAAAATGTCCAAATCCCTTATGGAACCTTGCCTAATTTTCCTCTCCATTCTACTACCATCTATTCCACTAACCCTAGGTGGTATATCTAAGTATCTAGGTGTGCTTCTCTCCTCTGACTTGGTGAAGGGAACTCCTAGAGGTTGGATAAGAAGTAATAGGAGGTGAAAACCCTCTTCATACACCATATGCCAACCCTTTCCACAAAGTGTGATTAGAGAGTCACTCTTAGAAACCTAGACTAGGGATTTGTCCTAATTAGGTTCATCTATACGCTTGTCAAGTGACTCTCATAAGGTTGGATGCATAGTTATTTAGGGACAAGATTGATAAATACCACCTATACCAAGATGATCAACATGTAGGCTAGAGACTTTGATTAACACTAACTGTTAATACTTTGTTTTAGGACTGGATTTATGGTATGTTGATGAATATACCCCAATGGCATGTTCAAACATCCTTTAGCCCCTATAAATTACACTAGTCACCCCAATTGAAAAAATCATAACTTGTTTGATTGCTTGTTCTTTATTTCTTTTCTTGATCAGTTCCAATTTCTCATAATGAAAAAGAGCTTGTGCTTAGTTTTGTGTTTAGTTCATGATTAAGTACTTAGCCTAAGTTTTTGCCTTGTCTAGTTAACTATAGTTTAAAATTTCTACGTTGAAATAGTTAGTTGATCTTACTTGCTTGGTTATAACTTGCATCTTTGATTAGTTGGGTTGCCATAATTTCTATTATAACTTAGTTTCACTTTAAATTTTGTTTGCATTCATATTGTGTAGTCTAATTAACTAAACGAAACATGAAACCCAAAAAAGGTAGCCTCCTCGTCTAGGAATCTATAGAACCCATAGCCAAAATTTAAGTACCAACCTTACGGATTTGACCCTAACTCGTGTACTCTACTACTTGCCAAAAATGTGTGGTTGTGGATTTGTGTAATCGAGTGTGTGGTTTGGGCTATTTTTGTAAGATCTAAGCATTCTCTTGTCACATTTGCACACACAATTTATGAATATCAAGTTTATATCATTTTTATTATGGAATTAGTGAATCAGATTACTAGCAATATGAAACTATAACTTACCATTGTAGGAGATTGAACTTTAATTCTCATTTTTATACATTTTAATTGCATAGATTTACATTTTTAATTTAGGCATTGTAAATATTCCATATGGAATGTTCTTTATTTTTTTTCTCTTTTATAAGAAAAGAATTATGCACGTCTCCTTTTAATTTCATTTTGGAAATGCACTTGCATGTCCTAGATGCATGTGTCCACCTTCCTAGTCACCAACCACCACCTACATGCTACAAAATCCTCATTTTCCTCCACCATATCATAAGAAACTATCAAGGAAATTTACCAGGATCATGTTATAATAATGGTTGAATCCATTTTAAATTATCAGTGTCCTATTAGAGATGTGTATTGGGTATATGTGGAAATAACTAACAAAACTTAGGTTGATGAGTGAATTAATTAATGACGAGAGAACAATTATGGATACTTTTAGAATCATTAAATATGTATGTGGAATATTATGGTGAAGAGGAGAATTTAATAGAGTACGAGCACAACTCACGCCCATTTTACATTATGAACCATCTCCCCCACCTCCTACCACTAAACTCTCACTCATACTCTCACCTTCTAGGACTAATTTTTATTGGAATCTGATGAGGAGATGAGGTGAGTGATGAATTAATGTGGAAGCTAATTTTGTTACATGTGTTTGGTATATGATTGAAGAAGATGATCATATATAATTTGATTTATTTCATATGAATGATAGATAGGAGGAAGAGATTTAAGAATATGATATTGAAATTGTATGTCAATGGTGTTTCACTTTTCTCATCACATAATTCATCTGCAACAACATTTATCTATTTACCTCTTTAAAGAGGAACTTATATGGGTATTCTTATGATGACTTCAATAATGTGTGTGAGGATATCAATTAATATAAGAAACACTTGAAGAGGAGGAGATATGTAAATTCCCATAAAAAATCATATATGATAGGATAGGATTGTTCCATCTGGTATGGTCATAGTAACTAAAGCACCATCATCAATTTATTATTTATCTTAACAATCACCTATTTACGTACATGTTACCAAATCAAGACATGGGTCCATTCATTTTTATGATTACATTGATTGTGCATATAGAATATGAAATATTTACCATACACTTTGGCTTTATGATCTTATATTTATTTTTCATCGTTATTGTAAAGAACCAACTTTTTAGAATGAGCATATGGAGAGATATTCATCCCCCTAGTAACATCATATGATCTATTTCCTAGGAAATGATCTTAAAACAGATTGGTTGGACTACCCATATCAACAAGGTGGACCTCCTATTTAGGTGTCCCATCAATAAGTATTCCACAATTAAGCATGATTGGCTCAGAGTAGTACTAGCAAGGGTGACCTTTGAGTATGTTGAACCTGACTTCTACGTGAGTGAAAAAAAGTGTAAGTCTACAGCTAGTGTTGGCCCATGGGACAATTCACAAAACTCTACTTGAGACTAGGGCTATGTGCATGATCATTAAAAATGGTCTCAGAGCTATAACCCCTCTAGAAGGAGGGGCCCACATGCACATGTGGCAACATGGTCTTTATTTGTGTGGTATAGGCATGTGGAAAGGGCCATCACCTGAGGTGATATATGGTCACCCTTGCACTAGTAGTTGTTAATGGGAGATGGTTGTACATGGTTCATTCTAGGTTTGCACTAAAATAGGGAAACGATTATGGGGTTTTATAACAGAGCTTTGATGAGGATGTTAAGATTCTAAGTGGGAGATATTGTAGCATCTCAGAATTTGAGGCCTCAGATATAATGATCTTAAAATGATTGATTAGACTACCCATATAAACAAGGTGAACATCCATTGTTAGGCATGCTCAGATTGGAGTTGTATTAAAATGGGTGACATGTCAAGAAGTAGAAGCTAGGTTGTTGTGAGTGAGAACTAAGCACGCAACTGAGGCAAGTGTTTGTTTGTGGGACCAATCATCACTCTCAAAACTGTACTAGATCTTGGAGCTATGGGCCCAGGAATTACACCCTCCACTGCCTTCTAATTATTGGTGATTGATAGGAGTCAGTCCCAAGACATTGAATTGGGTGCTTATGGGAGGAAATTGACATTTAAATTTTCTTTCACTTCTGTTATTTGTATGTTTTTTTGATGTTATAAAATAATTTTAAAGCAATTACATACTTGGCTTTGGTAACTTTATTTTGATTATAGGATTGTAATGTCTTCTTGGGGAACATTCCACATGATGCCCACCCCACTACAAGGATGTTTGGGTACACTATTTCTAGTCCTTTCTTAAGTCTTCTTTACAATGAGGATAGTGTCAACAATAAGCTTGGGGTATAACACACACACACACACACACACACACACACACACACACACACACATATATATATATATATATATATATATATATATATATATAATTTCATTTTATGTTGTGTCTTCCATTTATGAATTAGCCTTTGTTTGAGTTAGTTTGAGTAAGAAATAAGTTTTATATAGTTGAAAATGTTTGTTGTTACCTAAAAACTATACAAAATTAGTTAAGAGTAATACAAAGTATTTCTCAAGTTACATGGCCTAGGGGGATTTCCTGGGAAGATCTTAGCCCATTTCTCAGGGCACACTGGGGAAACATTGTTGATATTTATCATTTTTCGCTTAGAAAAGCAGTCATTTTCTTCACCTCCATGGATGAAGCCAGAACGGAGATTCGCAGAGGCAACATTGCTTACCAGGAGAAACACATTACCATATCCTCCATGATTGATGCTGATGTCGGATCTCATAAGGAAGCTTTTTGGTTTTGGATAACCGATATTCCGATCACTTATAGAGATAGAGGATCGTTTGAAAGCATTGCTAATTCCTTCGGCAAGCTGGTTTTCGTTTCCAACTGGCAGCGCGCACATTACGATCTCTCTGGAATACTCATGCTTATTGAAGTGTTCTTGAAGGATGTGTCACAATACATATCTCTCACTCATGAGGATCAAAGGTCGGATGTCAAGTTGCACATGGTAGCCAGAGGCCCAGTTCGAGAAAATGTGTTTACTCTGACGGAGGTTGGCTGAGAGTTAAACATACCTACAGTAGCAATGGACATCAATTTGCTCAAGCGGTTTGTGACTGTGGAGTAAGGGACACCATCCTCTCATATGACAGAACTCATGACACAAGCCACTATTTAGGTGCGTAGCACGGTGCATCTCGTGAATGAAGAATAAGAAGAAGAGCATGTAGAAGAAGTGAGATTTCCCTCCAATAGAATGGTGCTTAATGAAGAAGGCATCAGATCTATTCTTCCACATCGATGTCTGGATGACTTCATCTCTTTTGAGGATAGAAATTTCGAATCGTCAAGACGTCGATGACGAAATGCTAACAGATCAACTTGGGATGGAGATAGGCGCATCTCCAGGACGCAGTCTACACATCAACTTCCTTTATTTCATCATAGAGATAGAGGGTTTTCTGAAGGAGACGATGGTTTCTTAGATGATGACTGTGATGATCATAGCGACGGTGCTCCACCATGGAGGCAGAGCCGCTAGCAATTGTCGAGCAAGTTTGATGTGACGCGGCTTTCAGCCTTTCATGAATGCACAAAAGCACCTGTTTTGGAACATTTGAGGCACTACGAACAACATAACCAGAAGGGTCTTGGCCAGACTATGCAGACAGCACAGGTCGATCATCGTGGGAATTTTTTAACCTTTTGTTCACGCCATCCAAGCGGATGAACTCTTAGCATTGTCCAGCTTGACTAGGCCTGCACAATGGCATAGACGATGGTAAGGTGTGGTTATATTGTAATTCGACATTGAGCCCTATAGTTTTTAGGCAGACAAAACAAAAACTCACTATCCAGTGCACTGCGGCTTCCGACGAGATCTTCTACATCACAGCCGTATACGCTAGTTGTGATATCACGGAATGCAAAAGCTTGTGGGAGTCCCTGATATCCTTGGCACATGACGTGGGTGAATGCAGATGGAAGATTTCTGGAGACTTAAACACAATTAGGAATGCTGAGGAGAATAGAGGAGGTACCACCCCTGAGTTTCAAGCTATGCAAGACTTCAATAATCTCATTGCTGACATTGACCTTCGTGAGGTCGCGTTCGATGGGAGCCAATTCACATGGGTGAACAAATAGTTGCACACTCCCACAGTATGGGAGCGCCTTGATAGAGTCCTTATCAATGGGAAATGGGCTCAAGATTTACCCAACATGAAGGTCACACACCTTACCAGATATAGGGTTTCTGACCAGTGCCCTGTGCTGGTCCACGTTGGTGATACGCAACTCAATAGGACTCGACCCCCTTTCTCCTTCTTGGTGACATGGTTGGACCACCCTAATTGTCTGGACATCATAAGGAATGCAGGGGACAAGCCATGCGATGGTCAGTCATCTTACATGCTCTTTGCTAGATTAACGCAGGTCAAACAAGCTCTGAAGACTTGGACCAGAGCCACGTTTGGGCTTATTTTGCAATGCAAGAGAGACCTCGAGGACATCATCAGTATTACTCAGATTGAGTTCGATGAAAACCCTTCACCGTAGAATGAGGCATTGCTTCTCCAAGTTGAGCATGAGCTGCAAGAGATTCTTGACCAGGAGGAGGCCTTATGGAAAGAGAAATCCAAGATTTCATGGCTAGACGATGGAGATAGAAACACAACATTTTATCATGTTGTGGTAAAGGTCAAGCAAAGAAGAAGGATACCCCCGATGATCTTGCTCCCAGACAACACGGCGACCAAAGATCCCCTTATGATGGCGCAAGCTGCTGCCAATTATTTTGAGCACCTCTTCTCACCACCGGGAGGCACCGACGACAACCAACAGCTCGAGTTCCTGGATGAAATCCCCACTGTAGTTAATTCAGAGGATAACATCATGTTGTCATATGCTCCCTCCGAATAAGAGATTGTCTCGACCATGAAGGAAATGAACTCGTCATCTGCACCATGGGACATTGTGAAAGTCGACTTCATGGAGGTTGCTAGAGCCTTCTTCAACAACCAACCATCCCATAGGAGTTTGATGAGTTGCTACATTGTCTTATTGCCCAACGTTGATCAGCCGATCAGTTTAGTAACTGCCTTTAGACCAATTTCAATCGAGAATGTGACTATGAGAATTCTCGCCAATGTCATCAACAGAAGGTTGAGATCCTTGATTTCCAAGTTATTTTCCGATACGCAAGACGCCTATGTCCCTGCAAGGGACATTGTGCATCACATTAGGCTCACCAAGGAATTAGTGCATGAAGAGAGGGGGCCAATTTCACAATGTTGTGCTTAAATATGACATGCAGAAAGCCTACGACCACGTTGATTGGGAGGTCTTGAGGAAGAACTTGGATAAGTTTGGCTTCTTTCTAGAAACGATCAGCCTTTGCCTTGAATCCTTCATTGCAAATGGGCAAGCGTCACTTTAGGAGAACATACGACATGTTTCTTTCAGATGCACAAAGGGCTTAAGTAGGGTAACCCTCTTTCTCCTTTTATTTTCATCATCTTTGAAGAAATTCTAGCCAAGAAGATGCACCGAGCGGTCAGTATGGGAGATATTGGTAGGTTCCGCACAAGAGGGTGTGGCGAGGCTCCATCCATCTTATTATACGCATATGATGTTATCATCTTCTTCAACACCAACCCCGCTTCCATCACTTGCGTCAAGTCCATCATCCGCGATTATGAGACTGCAAAAGGACAATCAATGAATAGATCAAAATCTGGTTTCCTTACAATAGGTATTTTCCAAGTTGTAACGGAGGACATTGCTAATTACCTCTACCTTTGAGCCGCAGAAGGGGGTATTACATACTTAGGCATACCCATCGTGTATGGTAGTGCCAGATTAGCAACCTTCAAGTATCTAGTTGAGAAGATGAACCGCAAGATCGCTGGATGGAAAGCAAGACTTCTTTCTTTTGCTGGGCACAGACTTCTGATCAAGAATGCTCTATCGTCTATCACCTTATATACAGCCGCATCGGTAGGCATTCCAGCTGGTATATGTGATCGTATTAAGGACTTAATGTTGCGTTTTCTCTGGGCTGATCGAACAAATTCTCGCCGCAAGGCGTGGGTCTCATGGAAGGATGTAGCCTCCCCAGTCTCCCATGGAGGTCTCGGCGTAGACTCCATTAGATGCACAACAAGATCGTATGTATACAAAGCTTGTTGGGAAATCATAGACGGAACCTCCACTTGGGCAATCTTTTGTAGAGATAAATATGCCAGCGCTTACTATCACAGATTAGGCTGCTATCCACCATACCTGAAACTCGGGGCCTCTGCATAGCCATTTTGGAAGCAAGTGTGGTGCACATTCCCACTGTTCTTACCGCACTACAGATGGATAATTGGTACTAGAGATATCTCCTTTTGGAATTCCAGATGGTGCAGTTCGCTCTTGGTAGAATTTGCTATCACATCTAACGATAGAAATCACAACTTCAAGGTCAAGGATTTTTGGATCGAAAACTTAGGCTGGGATTGGGATGTGTTGTCACAAATACTCCACCAGGATGGGGTCCAACTCCTCGTTGTATCTCATACCGCTATCATAGGTGACACAAACAAGATGATTTGGAGTCCTGCGTAGGATGTATACTTCTCCATTAAGTCGGTCAAGAATGCAATCCTATACCCTCATACATCGAGCAACAAACAATGGTTGGAAAAACTCTAGAAGATGGGAAATCCCAGGGCTAGTGCTATTCTTTGGAATATTGCACATGAAACTCTACAAACTGATGATAACATCCACAAATGTCAGATTCTAGTGGTCTCACGATGCTCCTGTTGTGACATACCCTCTTGCAAGTCCATGCACCATCTTTTTCTTGATAGTCAGCTTGCTCGTCACTTCTGGGACAAATACAGTGCCATCACCAGCTACGCGATGCCTGGATCACTCGAACAGATTCTGATGATATGTGGCAATTTGCATGTTTCAACCTCTCCGAGAAAGTGGATCGCAGATGAGTTATGTGCCCATATAGTGTGGACTATATGGCGCATATGGTGTGTTGCTAAGATGTATGGCAGGGTGTTACCATGGCCCCTGCAATGGAATCACATCTCCTCTTGCCTGAACCATTTATCTCAAAAAACTCATTCATTAAGATGGAAGATACATCCTTCCACAGAGAACTTGAGATCCATAACATCCGAGATCCGCAGACTAAACTCAAACGCATTCATATCGCAAGATGGCAACCCCCTGATGTAGACAACCTTAAACTCAACCTGATTATTGGACGTGCATCAAATTCAATGGGAGTTGTTAGGAGGTGGGAAGACGGCATCATTCGCAATTCCCATTCTCATGTGTGAATCGCTTTTCGGGTATGTCTCTGTGCAGATGACTACACCATTGCCTACATTCACGCATGCAATATTGCCCTCAAGATCGTCGATGATAAGAACCTTAATATCTCCATCATAGAGATTGATGACCCTTATGTCTTTGACATCATGTGGGGAAATTCTAAGGATCCATGGAAAGCTACTTAATTTACAAGGGAGATTCATGTAGTTCTCAAAGACCATGCCATTATAGGTTTCCTCATACCTAAGCCAGCTAATGCAATCGCAAGAGTGTTAGGTTTATGGGGAACAACCCTCAAAGACACATACATTTGCACTGAACATATGTTGCTACCCATGAGAGTGTGCGGTCTCATCATCACGGATAGGCGTAATGTTCCATACATCTTCTTCAGGCATACACCAGTTGAATGATGCAGCACATCGATCAACATGTGGTGACACGGAGTAATGCGCATACATAAGTTTTTTTTCTACTTTTGTATGGGGTAAAAAGTGAATCTGATGGGGGGTTCTTTAAACAGCGAGTTTATGAGCGAGAATTATTTGTACCCACAAAGAGGAGAGTGGGATGAATAGATGATCTCCTGGCTTTATGAAAAAAAAGTATTTCTTAAAATCATGCCTAAAATTAGTCAATCTTGATCTGCCAAATTTTATCAGTTTATGTTGAAAGTTTAAGAGCATGAGTACTATTATAATTTCCTTGAACTTGTCATCATTAACACAATTATGATTGATTTTATACTTCAAAAGAGATCTAATTGTTTGAAAAATAATGGGATCTAAGTATAATTGATCAAACATTAGTGTTGGTCTTTCAATGAATCTTTCTGTGTGAGATTTTCAATATTACATTCATGAGTTATTCATGAGAGGGTTCTATAATGGTTGGTTCAGTGATGTCTCTTAGTTATATTGATATCCATCCACCCTCATCCAACCATAAACCACTATTGAACTTGTAGACCAACTCATATTTCCACCTCATAGAAGTGCATAAATAAAGGAATTATATTTTTTCATTAGCATAGAAAAATAAATAGATAGATGAAAAGAATTTGAAATTTGCATTTGCATTTAGATTTCATTAATAACATGTAGATCAAATCATACCATGTGGTGCCAATGCTGGCTAAATCCTTGAGCACATAAATTGGAATGTGACCTTTTAAATCACTCTTTCACCTCTTATTCCATATGAAGCCTATAATTTAAGATATTATTTTATAAGGAATGAAAAGTTCATGATAGTCATTTAAAGGGATAAAAGAAAAAAGTAAAGTGAATAAAATAATAAGGAACTAGGAGGGAAGGATGAGAGTGTATTGGTCACAGTGATTAATGATTCCACAACATTCATGAACATAAGTGTGGAATCTAGCTTGACTCATGTAAAGCACATACCAACCACATACTCATAAATATGGTGAGGCATCAATATCATGTGCCACTAACTTCTGAATTATTAAATTAGTCACTAGGATCATTTTATTCATCCTATAATCTAGCATCATTTTTTATACATTTTGATCTAAATTTTTTGAAAGTTTTACTCAAGCAACATACCTCATCCACCCATTGTGTGATTGGTAGGATAACACCATGATTTTCACCTCATTCATGTATTTGGGGGTTATATAATTGTATATATTTATAATTTATGGTAATGTATCTATTGGAAATGTCATCGCAATGCACTCAAACTATTTTATATTGATCATGATTTTTCACCTACTCCAAATGACTTGTTCTCGATATGTCACTTTTAGATTATAACTCTTTTCATGGATTTATTGATTGATGACATTGAGTAGATCAATGTTTAGAGGTTGCTCGAGCCTCTATGAAACCCCTTCATCAGGGGGGGTTCAATTTTAGTATTATCTTTTATGGAGATATGTATTTTTGCTGACTGGTTTAACCAAATATAATAGTGGCCATTGTTGGAGGATGAAAACCAATCTAAGCATGGGAAAGTTTGATGCACTCACAAATATATCATTTTCTTTATTTGATTTTTTGTCATTTGACTTACATTTTTAGCACTGTTGTATTTTATTTAAAGTAAATGTTAATAAAAAAATGAATACCAGTCAGGCAGTTAATTCTAACATTTATAAGCAATAACAAAATCACTTGACTATATTTACTTGAGATTTTATAAATATGTTCTTATTCTAAATCCTATAGAATTTATTGACAAAGATTCCATGATTCCCAAGTCAATGCCATTGACACAGATAGCATAACATAGATACATGAAAGAAAGAGTTGATGCTCTCAACGTCCATGTCGGTTCTCTCATTGCATGCAGGTTTCTACAATAGAAAACCCATATGTGCCCTGTCTATACATCAAAAAGAAGGTTAATAGTATGAAGCTTATGAATCCTAGATTAGAAAAGTTAATTACAATCCAATGCTTTTTAAAAATGAAAGTAAACATCCATTTGAGGCCTAATGCCATCATTGGAATAATTGCAAGACGACTAGGAACAAAGGAGATAAGGAGAGAAGAGTATCTTGGCACCCATGGAGAAACTAGAGGTAGATTCAATGGGTGGAAGTAGATTAGAGATTCCTAGACCTTGTTTCTTTGTATTCTACACCATGTTTCTTCTCTACAATCATTTTTTATTATGAATAATGTCCTATGTTGTATTCATTTCATAGAGAAACACATATTCATTCGTAATTAATCATGGTTCTCAAAGATCTGGAGACACTCCAAAACTATGCCTACAAATATATGTGCATGGTCAAGTAATACAAGGCTACAAGAGCCCCACATTATCGATCCCATGGGGAGTTGGGACACAATGAATAGTTGTGACTATCACTAGGAACCTAGGTCAATGAAAGAGTTCAGTTTATTGCTAATTAAATAAGAAATTAACCAAATAAAATTTTCTAATGACGGTTTAACTTTTAGATTTAAATAACTATAGAATGTTAGATTCCCAATGAAAATCAACTAATGTTAGACTAGTAAATTTATTAATAGATCATGCAACATGGATACATGTGGCACTGTAGAGATATGTCCTGACGGATTAATGTAGTATCTAACTAAGAAAACTCCAACTTCTGTGGTGTTTTAAATTATTTTAAGATCTAATGTGACAAAGATTCACAAGAACGAGGCTATATCCATTGAATCATGACCTATGTTTATCGATGACATCAGATAAGACCTACATTTTCCAACCACAACCCCTATCTAACAAGTCTCTTGAAATAGTTTTAAATATTCATTCAAAATATCCATACAAGGAGTCTTCTATCCATAAAAACCAAAGGTCTGACAACAATATCATGTCATGTTACCCCCAGATTTTGGAGGATAGGGAATTAATTTCTCATAATCAAGGTTTTCCCTATACAATGAAGAGGAAGAATAAAAATAAACATAGGAACATGAGAAGATAATAAACTATATGGTAGAATCTAAGAAGAAGGGTCATGGACGATTTTATGTGTCTTCCACTGGTCAATTTGCCTTCAGATGCATGTAGGTGAGTACATAACCCTTTTCTCCTCTCCTCCTTGATCTTCTTACATCCAAAAATGTACAATATGAGATATCTAATCTATACGGCTTAATTAGGTCCTAAGTGGGATGTTTTGCAACTTAAAATCCCAATCATTGGATTCAAACAGGTCATTTTATCTGTGTGGTCAATACATGTATCTGGGGGTCAATGCATCAACCTAATTTGATATTGAATTTTGAATTTCAGAACCCTAGGTTGATATTATCGACATATGGTCAGTATAACAACCGGTGGCACTTGTACTCTTTATTAATGGGTTGTCTCAATCAGTAGTATCCACTATAAAGTTGATGTATCAAATATTTAGCAACAAAGTCTTACTTTTATGCAAAAAGCATGCATATATAATTAGCCAAGTATATATAGTCGCTTTATTGCAAGATTCCATATAAAAATGATAAACTGATGCAAAAGAAAGTGAATATCTATTTAGTGGAATATGCATGTAAAGAAATGCAAATAACGTCATTTTCCCATGAAAGTAACCTAAACATAATAGAGATAATAATGTAACTGTGTGCGCATCAAACTCCCCCAAGCTTAAAATTGTTTCTCATCTTTAAGAAAAAACTACTCCTAGATTTGGTTGAATCACTTAACAAGAAGACAAATCTTGATCAAAGATGAGACTCAAATGAAATTCTCCACCAAATGGGTCCCAAAGGTCCAACCAAATAGTAAATATATAGCTATTTAAAGCGGTCAATCACAAAATTCACAAAGAAATTATCAATAAAACCAACAAAGAAATGCAAGTCACTTGCAGCAAATGAAATACCATGATCATGATGAAGTACATTAAGTGCATTGTGGATCTCATTACACTATGTTATCTGATTCATATGAATGATGGGTAATCATATTGATAGCCTGCTAATAAGGAATTGGGTGGATGGATTAGGTGGATTAGTTAAACTTGCAAACCAATTCAGATCTATGATGCAATGAACACCTATGAGATGTATGACATGTTCGTAATGACTACAATGCGATTGTAGTGGTAAGTGATACATGCAATGAATTACCCATCTTACTGACAAGAATGTAGGTGGAGGGTTCTTTTCATGACTATCCATATTCCACACTTCTCTTAATAAGTTAAAGGACTAATAATGAATCATGATAATAGAAAACTTCCTTTATTGCTCTTTCTTCTCTTGTATTTCTTACATGGATTTTATAACATGTTCTTTCATAGCAATATGATTATTTATTTTTATGGGTTTTAATAAATAGTGGATGAGAAATTGCATATGATTCTCCCATTTTATATTAATTGTGTGTGAAAATATCTAGCAGCTACATCCTAAGTATGTATACAAAGATACAATCCATATGGAAATTATGCAATATAAATAAAATATTAGATATTTATTTTGATTTATTTTCTATACTACTATAATAATAAAATCATTTGCTATCATGAAACTCTACGTGGTGGAGATTTGAAATAATTAAGTCTAATGATGGTGAAAGAGTGGATGAGGGTGGATGGAGATTACTACAACAAAGAGACATCATGCGACCCAACCACGATAACATTTTATTGCTCTTAACTTGTGAATCATAGTCATGTTAAAACATATCCCCGATAAGTCCACAAAAGACAAACATTGATTTTTGATTATATGGACTCAAACCCTATTTATTTTCACTGATCATTAGAATTTAATAGAAGTGTCAAAATCCTTCAAAGTCATATTGAGACTGACAACCCAAGTCAATTATAATATAAACTCCTACTTTGAAGTGGTCAACATAATCTAACAAACAAATATGAGGAAGATTCATTTATTTTATGTTATGATAATGAGGGGAAAGTTGTACTCAAAATAATTCATGAAGTAAAATGACTCTAAGACAAGAAATAACAAAACAAAAGTTGTGAAGGACACAATATAAAATTCCTTTCCAGTCTCCCTCAATGTTAGGAATGCTTAGGATAGGACCTGGATAAGTCTACCCATCTTTGTGTAGAGAAGATGGAACATTACAACTTGAGCACGACTTCTGCAAAATGTCTGAGTGCAATTTTTTTGGTCAATTCTATTGACACTAGGGTTGATTCATTGACTTTATGACATTATACAAGACGCAAAAGATCATCGATGAATAGAATCTTGTATCTAAATTTATTCTAATATTATATTTTCCTAAAATTGGTAAACATGTAAATTATGAAAAAATGATAAATAATGTGTATGGGGGTGGCCTCCCACAATTTTTCTTGTTTACTATTCTATTCTTGACACCTATCACTAATCAAAATTTTTTGGGATGAAGTTATCTCCATATCTTCATTCTCAACAACTGGTTCCTAGAAACAATGATGGAAATTTTTAAATTCATGAGGCCATAATGTATGGTAAATATGCCATCTCATATGTAGATAATAAAAGCAATCACAAAAATGAATGATACTCAAGATTTGATGAGGGAGAGCTTTTATATTTAGGTATATTTGATATGAATGTTGTGTGATAATTGATGCTTCAATGTATCACTCCCTTCTACACATGATGGAGGGATTTTATGGATCATGACTTCACATTCCTCCTCTTCTAATAGTTCCATTCACCAAATTCATTCATATACTCACATATATACTCAATGTCATCATGATAATGCATATTACATATAGGTTCTTCTAAAAAGGGAGTGTGTAAATGGATCATATGGTGGGGAATTATGTGATGTGTAAAGTGGTCAGTGATTAGAAAGGTAGATTCATGCATCTATGACATTTATGAAAATTTTCACAATGAAAATAGAAAGAGTCACATGCAAAAAATAAAAAATGAAATAAGATATGAAAGGAACAAATAACTAGCTTAATAACCATGATTTCAAAAAATAATAATAAAAGAAGTAGATAGAATAATACAATGCTTGAATAAAGATAACGGTTGTATGAAATAGAAAAAAACTAGGAAAAAAAGAATTAAAGTATGATGGCATTGATTGGTTAGTTTAAGGTTTCACAATGCTTGTGGCTCCATTTACCAAACCCCAAACAATGACACCAAGAACTCGACAAATGAAAAACTATATGTGTAAACACAAATGTATGATCAAGTAAGGTAGGGCTACAACAACCCTAAGAATTGGTCCAATATAGAGTTGGGATAGTAGAAACTTAAATGACTATCATTGATCAGCGAGGTTGATGAAAATGCTTGAATTACATTCATAAATAACTAAGCAATTAACCTATAACGATTATCTAATGGTGGTTTACCTTTCATATTTAAAGATCTCTAGAATGTCAAATTTGCCATACTAATAAACTAGTGATGCTCAATCAATTTGTCACATATTATCATTGCAATTAGATAAAAGGTGCATTGCAAAGATATATCCTTTCTAACTGTAACATATCCAGCTATGATAATCCTACTTTTTTTGGTGTTCTATACTTGAATTAACCAATCATTTTAGAACTACATCGATTAATATTTGTAGGCTCAGTGCTATATTCATGCTTTTATGGCCTTCGTTTGAAAAGACATAAGATTAGACCAGAGTTCTCCAATTATAAACCCTATCTGGCACCTCAATTATAGTGATCCATAAAAAAATACAATTTAAATCATTTGTTTATAAAATCCAAGCTATGAGTAATCTATCAGTAAAAATGAAAATCTAGATAATAAAAGCTTAATTCTTCATAAATCATGATTTTCTCCATACAATAGAGAGGAAGAATAAAAATAAACATAGGAACTTGAGGAAAAAGAGGAAAATCTATGGCAGACCACAATTAGTTGGGCTAACGATTTTGGTGGCTTCCACCGGTCGATATGACTCCTGATGCAAATGGGTGAGAAAGTAGCTATTTTATCCCATCCTCATTTCTCTTGGCCATTCAAAAATGTTTGAAATGAGATATCCAACTTAGACCCCACAATTATGTCAAAATGAGATGTTTTACAAGTTTAGATCCCAAACGTTAGATCAAAATAAGTAATTTGTGTCCCAAGTTTCATGCATAGGATTGACACACCAACCTTGGGTGTTTATATGTTGAACTGAATTACTATCAAATTCTGAATTTTAGAAACATAGGTCGATACTATTGACAATTGGTACTTATGCACTCAATTATGAGGTTCTTATGGTTGATAGTGTCACCTATGACATTGATGTAACTACTATTTAAAAACAAAGTTGTATTTTCTGCAAAAAAATGCATCTATAGGTATCCTAAGTGTACATAGTCATTTTCTTACAAGAGTACTTAAAAATATGATAGTATTTATGCACACGAAAGTATGTCTCCTTTTAATGATATATGGATGAAAAAATATGCAAAATATGGTCATTAGGTACATAAAAATATCCTAAATAGATTATAAACAAAATGATGTCATTATGTGTGTATCGTCTAAGGGTAGCTTAGCATGAAACTATTACTAGTGTTCCAAATTTCATTTATATCTTATGAATGCGAGAGCTATATTATATGTTATATGCCACCCTTTTCGAAGCATTGACTAGTATTTGTTGCAGGATGACACTAATTTCTGATGGGTTTCTTTCAAGAACTCAAGTTTATAAGAGTACGGATGTAGCCTTATACTTGTGAGGTTCATTATAGACTTATGTCTAATGGATTTAGCTACATTTGAATTCCACATAATTAGGATTCATCACTGTGAGGTATGATATCACGACCGAGAAGGGCATTAACTATATTGTGCAACACTTATTCATACACTTCTAGAATGGCCTCAATTGTGTTGTATAACTATACATATTATGTGGGAATAGTACACTCTCTTTTTGTGGACGCCGACTGTCAAGTTGGTTGAGACTCGATGCTTAATTTTTTTTATGGGTGCAAGATGAATAGAATCTCATAGATTTCATTAAAAAGGGTTGATCTTTCAGTCAGTCGACCTCCCTCCAACCTTCTTACAAATAGGCATGACAATTGGTTGAATTTTCTTGAACTCAACCTGGTCCAGATATGCTCTAATCAAACCAAACTCAGCCTATAAAATATGTGTACAAAGTTTGATCCAAGATGACATGATCGGTATATCCCCACCTGAACACAACCGAACCCAGCTTGATCCAAAAAGTACTTAATTATAAATATTAGAAAAAAGATAAAAGTTGAGAAACAGGGAATCCAAGCTACCTTGATATGAACCAACTAAAAATAACATGGAATTTTAAAATTCAATTTTATCAGGCCAAGTCAGGTGAGGTTGGGTTTTTTTTACCATCCCTACTTATGAGCCAACTCATAGCCTAATATTGCATCAGCCACACCTCCCTTTTTTTTTGAATTAAAGTGAATATACATTAATTCGGATTGTTTCTTCATGGAGCAAAGAAAATATGAACTCATAGGTAACAACCGTGTATATCACACTATAACTGAACAACTATCTATGATTTGGCATACTCCTCCTTGGAGGCTCATAAGCATTGTACAAAAAAAACCTCTCAAACTCCAAAAGAAGAAGATGACACATAAAAAAAAACCTTCAAGCATTTTAGACTCAGTAAGCTCTAAACCTACAAAGGCCCATCACATCTTCTCTATTGAGTGGTACTCAACGTATATATTAGGAGGTCATAGTGACAAGCATGCTGGACTAGTGAGGATGTCATTTGGTTATTGTGTGGATCATCATAAAACTCATGCTCTATAGACGTGAATGGCACCTAAGTTTAAATAGAGACCTCTCTTTTCTCAAGGGTTTACAGAGAAGTCCACAAAAGATGTCAAATAAACTTGTTTTGTCCAACTCAAAGGTGGAAGGGTGAACTACATCATTCTATAGAGATTGCTCACACAATGTACTTATTGGATGTCACCATGTAGGTTGTTGATCCTACCCATCGAGGATGCAAACACCAACCAAATTTCTCTATTGTTATAGCGAATGAGGCCTGAATAGAAGAATGTGATGAGGAGGACCTACCTGTGATGGTGCCTCTGAAGTGGAGGTTGAGCTCCACTTGCTTGGTTCTAAAGGATTCCAACACATGGCCTTTGATCAGAATATGGTCATCCTCAAGGAAGGGAAGATGAAAAGGAGAAGTTCCTCAGGCCCTAGTCCTCCTAGTGAAGAGGATATGATGGTAAGCCTCGCTTAACACTCTAAATAGAATAGTGGCAAAAAGATGTCACTATGTGGGCATCCTCTAAGGGTAGCTTAGCATGAAACTATTATTAATGTTCCATATTTCATTTATATCTTATGAATGTGAGAGTTGTTTCTGTTGAATGTGATATGTCACCCTTTTCAAAGTATTAGCAAGGATTTTTTGTAGGAAGACACTAATTTCTATTGGGTTTCTTTCAAGAGAACAAGTTTATAAGAGTACATAAATAGCCTTATGCTTGTGAGGTTTTCTCATCATCGACTAATTTATAATGGTTTTAGCTAAATTTGAGTTCCACATAATTAGGATTCATCATTGTGATCTTTGATATTACAACCCAGAAGGGCATAATTATATTGTGCAACACTTATTCATACACTCTTAGAATGGCCTCATTTGTGTTGTAAAATTATACATATTGTGTGGGAATAGTAAAATTTCTTTTTGTGGACGTCGACCGTCAAGTTGGTTGAGACTCGATGCTTATTTTATTTTTGGGGTGCAAGATGAAGATAATCTCATAGATTTCATAAAAAGGTTGATCTTTTAGTCAGTCGACCTCCCTCCAACAGTCCTACAAATAGGCATGGTAGTGGGTTGAATTTTGTTGAACTTGTCCTGATCCGCATATGCTCATGAAACCAAACTCGACCTAGAAAAGATGTGTAAAAAGTTTGATCTAGGCCGAGCCGATCTATATATCCCCATTTGAACACAACTGAACCCTACTTGATCCATAAAGTACTTTATTATAAATATTAGAAAAAAAATAAAAGTTGACAAACATGGAATCCAAACTGAGTTGACAAGAAACAAATAAATTTAACATGGCCCTGAATGAATTGAACTAAATTTAACCAGAACAAACCTGAAACCTAAATAGATCCCAAAAGAATGAATTTTAAAGTTCAGTTCTATTAAGCCAGGTCAGGTGAGGTTGGCTTTTTTTGCCATCCCTACTTATGAGTCAATTCATAGCCTAATATTGTATCAGCCACACCTCCTATCACACCCAGAATTTTATTAAGTAGCCATGTGAATGGAAGTACTACTAAGAAAATTCTAGTTAAGTGAAATCAAGACAAGTGAGTCAAGTTTTACATAGTTTATCGTGTATTAGAGTCCAGTTATGCATATATCAAATCCAAGGACATTTTTTGTGAATTGATCATCACAGGATGCTAGAAAGATCATAATATAATTTAAGGTTGATTAAAATGATGATACTAATGTTTTATAGAGTTTGAGGACATTCTAATTATCAAGGGATTACATAACATACCTAAGAGTACCTTAGGCTTTTGGTAAATTAGACTCTCAAATTTATGTACTGATGAAAATTAGGATTGATTAGATGTTCTCAATGACATATAAGAGGTGACAAATTTGGTGATTCAATTTGTTGATATAGGTCATGAGACAAGTAAAATTGCATACACTATACTAGAGTAGTCTAGGCAGTGATTTAGGTCCTGAGAATTTTTTTAAAAGAAGGTAATACATATAGGAGTTTTTGGTCAAATTTTGGGATCAATCAAGATTAAGGGGTAGCCCAAGTAAATTATAAGAGAAAATCCAAGGAACATAGTATGTTAAGTCTTTTTGGCTTTGAACCTAGGAATTGGGTATGGAACCATTGGTTCATGACCCAGTTCATTTGTACATGTGACAGCTCACCTGATTGGAGTAGGTTTAATAGGAAGGAAATAGATGTATTGCAATCCCTCTTCATCCAGGACTCGGTCATAGTCCAAAATGGATCCGATCTCAATGTGGGTTCAAGAAGGAGGGAGGATATAAAGGAGCTCATGGTATTGGAACATCAACGTGATGACAACATCAGTTAGGGTTTCACCCAAGAGAGTGTAGAAGAAAAAAAGCTAGAGACGAGGAAGAAGTGGGTGAAGGTACATGGAACTGGATTGTGGTGGCTTTGAGAGGATCACACCACTAAGAGAGCCTCTTGGCTCTATCCTAGTGGCCAAGACTGGTGAGGACGAGGCTGCGCCGGGGTGAGGAGGCATCCTCTAAGCAAGATCCGATGTCTATATAGATAGTAGATTGCCTAGCCACCTGGGCGGTTTGCCATGTTCTTGCCGCGGGAAATAGGGGAGGCGAGCTCCAAGACAGGTTGTGCAATCAACTAGGTCACACCTGGGTTATATGTTTGTGCATGCCTCATCATCAAGGGGAGTCACAGCAGCGATGTGGCCTAAGTATGGTTGCCAAATCAATCCTTGATGGTCAGAGTTTGTTGAAGAGGAGGTCGATGCTCTAGTGCTCTATTTTCACAGAGAAATAGGGGAATCGCGACCCTGTGTCATGCCTCTATGAGAGAAGGAGGGGGCAGGTCAGGCACCTCCTTGCTGGGTTATCGAACATCATGCCTAATTAGCTTGAAAGGTAGAGAATAGCAAGGTAATTTATTGATCAGATTTTAACTGGTTATAAACTTTAGAAATTCATAGAGATTGCTCTGATTGTCAGAATAGGGTGTTTAAGGGCTCTTTGGAAAGTTTGAGATATGAAGAATGTTTTGAAGGAAATTATAGACTCTTAAATGGTCTAGATAAGGTAATTTAGTTTGAGGAAATGTTATATAAGTGGATTATGTGCATATATGTTGATACTTTGTTAAATTTATGTGATAGGTGTGAAAATCATTTTTGAACTTCAAGGAAGTGTTACACTACAAGTTTTAAAGGTATGATGCAATGAGAACTAATGATTTGGAGATTTGATTGTTCTTATATGACATTTTGGGTATACTTTTATACATTCCATAAGATTATGTAGGGTGTGATTAAGGGATAAAGATGACTCTAGAAGAGTATTTTTGTATATGAGAATACATTAAGATAAACCCTAGAAGTTAATTACACATTTACCTACATTGTAGTGGAGGGAATTATGAATAATAATAATTTTAGTCAGATGGGTTTTAATGATACAGAATGTCTTTTTAGGATTTAGACCCGACTAGAGGAATCCAAGATGAAGATTTTATTATTTCTGACACAGGTAAGCGGTTCATGCCCGTAAGTATTCATGTTTATGAAACTCAACATATTTTCATAAGGCTTCATACTTTATGTGATTCAGTGTTCTAAGATTTTATGTTAAGATATGCATGTAAGATTCTCATACATTCATAGGTATGTCCTTACATGTGCCTAATATCTCGAGAAGAGATATGTCATTAAGATTTACAAGAATGATAGAGACTCATGAACCAGTTTCATGAGAAAACTAATGGATCATGTTTCTATAAGAACTATTAGTAATGATTCATATTGATGATAAGACTACAAGATAAGATATGCAACCAAGATACTCATATAAGGCGGGATAAGAATGTATTAAGATTTCATGTTGAAACATGCTATAAAGATTTCTTATTTAGATTAACATCTAAGAACTAAGTGTTATTTAGATTTCTTAGAATGATTAAGATCTAAGAATTAACTACATGATAAGATTATAAGAGTAGAATGCATTAATTTATGATTCAGTTTGCAAGATAAGATTTTATATGATTCATGCTTAAGATTTAAGAGTTAAGCTTGCATGAATGTATTAAGATTCATGTTAAAATAAGACTTCATGAGACTTTCAAGAGGTTGAGTTATCATGTCAGAAATCATATTTTATATATTTACTACTTAAGTTACTTTTATATACTTAGTATTCATATACTCAGTTCAGATTATTTTCCTAAGCCATTAGACTTACATGTCATAAATCTGATATCAAAATTCAATTAAGTCATTCAATCAAACATGAGTTTCAAATTAAGATTTATCTAGATAATAAGAATATCATATTTTGATTCAGCTTTAGATTACTCAATATGTGGGTAGCCAAACATTTGATTAAGATACATGAGAAGGGTTTTAGACCCAATCTCAATTTTGTAATTGAGATTATTCGTATACAAATGTAGATTTAGATTTAGAGTTCAGTGCATGTTCAGTTCTCAATATTCAGTTTCAGATAAGTCCAGATTCTGAATTGAGTAAGTTTATACTTAAGATAATTAATTCTAAACCTTTACATAATATATTATATGATAAGTCCTCATTCAGAGAGTCCTGGGACGATTGAAAGGCATCTATTTCCAATTCAAAGGAGTGTTTACTCCATTTTAGAGGGCATGTTGTGCCAACAGAGGGTGTGTTGCACCATAGAGGACACTTTAGTGTCAACAGAGGGCATGTTGTGGCAACAAACACCATAGAGGACACTTTGGTGTCAATAGAGGAGGACTTATTGTATAATGGTGGCTACAATCAGATAAAAGTCATAAATAAAAGATGTCTTAGTTCAGAGAAGGTACATAATCTCATTTATAAGTATAATGAAATAGATTAAGACAAGAGAGACATGACTCAGGCCCTTTGCACAAGTCATGTGGCCCAGGCACCAGAGTGTAGGCCAATTCAGAGACATAGCCCAGGCCCAGAGTGCAGGTCATGAGACCCAAGTACCAGAGTACATGTCTCTAGAGAAAGATAAGTAAAAAGAAAAGAACTAAGTTAAAGTAAGAAGATATATTTATGTTTCAGATTTTGTAAAGTTTGTAAGGTTAGTTCTCAATATATAATGTTTAAGGATATTGTGTGGTATCTTATTTCATCAAGTAATGTCACAAGTACATAACCGGCCTTTAGTGTCGGTTATTTAAGGCCTTTAGTGTCGGTTTTAATGTGACACCTATGTGGGCGCCGCTAAAAGGTCAACTGTTAGGCCTCAGTTCTCAAAACGACGCCACAACCCTTCATGCGCCACCGAAAACGTGCCATCAGGGGGTATAGGCGTCGGTTATTAGCTTTGAAACCGACGCCATAAACCTTCGCACCACAGAAAGGGCGCCATCTGGGGCATTTTTAGCGTCGGTTTATTAGTGAACATCGATGCCATATCACCCTCTGCCACAGTCGTGCTGGCCAGCACGGCCGTGGTGTCTGGCCTGCTGCCACGACCGTGCTGGCCAACACGGCCGTGGTGTCTGGCCTCATTAGGGAAATCGACATCGGTTACTAGTAGGACAACCGATGCCAGAACCATTAGTGTCAGTTTATTATTGATAACTAATGCCACATCACATGCATTAGGCATCGGTATAATTATTTATCCGACGCTGTAATCATTTTTCGTCAGTTTTAAACAAATAATCGACGCCTATTTCAAGTTTTTTTTTCTTTTCAGTCTGCAGGCCTGTTGTGGCTGGTCGTAGGATGAGAAACCTGCAGTTCAGTTATGAACTACAGGTTTTATGACATCCATTGATATCATCCAACAACAGGCCACAAACCTACAAAATTAACAACATTAATTTTTACACATTTAGCAATCTGCAATTCCATTCAATTTTCACACATGTAGAAGCATTCATGTAGCAATTTGCAGTTCCATTCATTTTCACATTCACACATGTAGAAACATTCATATAGCAGCCAGCAGTTTCATTCACACATGTAGAAACATTCACACATGTATAAACATTCAGACACATGTAGAAACATTCAGACATGTAGAAACATTCACACATATTATAATTCAGAAATTCATTTACAAAATATCATTCTTTAGTCATTATTCGCTATCAACATCCCAATTATATGTTAAAACCCCCACTACTTGTATGGTTGTTGCACATTCTTCTCTTATATCATTTAATTCTGTCGTCGTATAGGGAGCATGTAGATCTGGTAAGGCCTTTCTTGTAGTGTAGTCAATTTTAAACACCTGCAAAGTGAATCATGTATATATATAATTAATAATATATAAATAAGATTTATATATTTCATATTATCTAATGAGACTATATATAAATACCTCAGGAATGGTATCGATGTCCACTGCGGTATATTTTATAATCATGTGCATAAATCGCATCACATAGTATGCACATGCCCATCCATTGTCTTATGTAGCACACTATAAATTGAAACATACAAAATATTAAAAAATACAACTAATTAAGCATTGTTCACATAAATAATATATACATTGCAGTCGGCAACTTACTTCCACATTTTTCTAAATTATTTGCTGGTTCTTTTTCCTAGGGACCTTTCCTCCAACCTTTTTGAACTCATCTAAACCCCTACATGTTAATGTAACATAGTACATTGCATAATTAAATAGTAATGTAATAACATATGTTAACGGATATGAAAATTAAATATTTCTCACCGGAATAATGCGATTTTCATTTTGTGTCCATATTTTGAATTCAATTTAGTCCCCTTAGGATCTAGATAATAGACAGTGAATGTCTCGGGGACAATAACTAGTAACTCCCAATGCATACCACTAAATGTAATTTTCTTAAGTCCAAATTATAAGCAAAGTAAACTTACTCCACATTGAATGGAGCTATTATCACCGTCTTCTTATTTTGTCCAAAATTTGTAAAAGCATCATAGCAGTATTGTTGAACTGATGTCGGGTCTTTAGCTACTAGACTAATTAAAGATGGAATAAAAAATCCTACATGTTCGAATGAAAAATATGCACATATCTTGTCTAAGTAGCTACAAAACATGTATTACGTATGCATTAATAAATAAGAAACCAGATCACCAGATCCTACACAAGGTATATGGATGTATAAAGAAGATCTCACCTTATCCATAGCTCTATCATAGATGTATTCAGCCAATCATATCGAAACAACTCTAAAATATCTTGTATAAATAGGTTGCTTTCGTATGATTGACCTGCAGCATCTACATCTATAGAAACAATTATAGGGCAATTTATATCATGTTCGCCTAACCATATTGACATACCCCTACAATTAGGACCTAACGGGATAGGTAGGTCCCGTGGAACCTAACTTGGTAATGTAGGAGGTGGAGGTGGAGGCCTAGATGCTCTGGGTGTCTTCTTTTTAACCTATATATATATATATATAATTTCAGATCAATTGACATCATATACACACACTAAAAATTTAACGTAATGTAAATTTACCATACAATTTCAGTATAGAGGACATCCGCTTTTAGCCACAATATCACTGCGCCTTCTGCCTCACCAAGTGTTTCACAATCTGGGTGGGCATATGGCAATGAAAGATCCATCCAATTGGGGAATATACATATCGGGCTCACATGAACCCAACCAGCTGGTAATGGAGACTCATGAAACATTTCTCCTGGTAGGGATGGGTAAGCCGACACCTCTGCAATGATAAATTATTTACTTTTTAAACGGCATGGCTTCAACCCCTACAAATTTTTGTGTAAAGAATGTTATATACATATATACATATCATCTTAAAAAGACTAGTTACTATGTCATAAAAATACTTACAGCATATGTGCTAGGTGGTGGGTCTACAGGATTACTCCCAACCTCTGCAGTAGGAGTAGAGCGGGACGCCATAGGTACTGTTTGCTGAGTGGTAGTCTGAGATGCCTGCCACTTGCTCATTGCTTCTTCGAGTTTCCTATCAACTAACTTATCTACCTATATATGGATAAAAGAAATGTTAGCTTCTGATTATTGAATTCTCTTTTACAGTAACATTATAAAGAATGAATATGTTACCTCTTCTTGTGAAAGTCCCACTTTTGGGACATGTTTGCGTTGGGATGGCCCAAAGAACGCTTTGATGCTCACACCAGCGCCTGCAGCCCTAACACGTCCAGGATGCTCTGGGTTACCCAGAGCAACTGTCACTTCATCCCTTGTGCCCTCAGGGATGAACTTGCCTTGTTTCCTTAGCTCGTGCAGCTCCTGCTAATCGCCAAAACAAAAATTTGTAATTAAGTTAACACCACAAATAATCAATATTCGAACGATTGCTCTAAGAGTTGTATTTTACCATTTTTGCAGCCGCCTCAGCAGTTGTGGGCTTCCTTATTTCTCCCTTCTTATTTTGCCTCCCAGCTATCCATACATCATGGCGAGGCAGAGGTATGGTATTTATAATAGAGGACTCCTGAGTAGTAGCAGACTGAGCAGTAGACTCAACCTGTAGTCTTTGGCGAATGCATGCATACCCCTTTGGACCCATTGTGTGGTCATGAACATTCAGTGCACGCCTTACCTTTTGCGCCTCACTGAGGGCCTAGTTAGTATGCACATTAATAATTTGGTTAGCAACACTAAATGATAATCTTGAATAGGTGAATACAACGTATATTAAACCGTGATATTATAGGTAGACAAGCGTTGAAACCGTGATATTATAGGTAGATACCACATCACCTTGGCAGGAGAACCAGTTTTGGACTCCCCCGAAGTCGTCAATTTATACCGTGATGCACCATATTTTGGACAATATTTCAAATCCACATAGTCCTTTTGAAATAATACATAATCATTCGGGCATGTGTGTATCTTCTTGGCATCCATTCCCATTGGGCACAACAATTTCTTTACCTGGTATGTTGAGATTGGCAGCTCGTTTCCTTCAAGAAGCATTTCTTTCAACAAAGACAACAATGACGTGGAGCTTTTGTCGCTCCATCTATTGTTAACTTTCAGCTTATACAATCTGAACACAGCGCTAAGCTTCGTAAACTTAGTACAACCTGTGTATAACGATATCTCAACATCATGCACAATGTTTCTAAAAATGGGAGGTGGATCGGTGTGCTCTACCCCACAACTATCTAGCATCGCATCAACGATGTCTACTGGAACTGGTTCATTCACATCTACATCATCGGAGGCAATTTCTTCTTCCACACAAGCACTGCTATCGACATCCATTGGTTTCGGGTTTGAAATCTCTCCATGCCAGTGTCATTCTGTATAGCCTTGTATAATCCCGTTGCACATGACATGACTTTTAATTTCGTCACCAGTGTTGACTTTCAAGTTGTTACCGCAATACCTACATGGATAGTAGAACCTATCTCCAGGTTGTTTCCTATGTTCCTCGGCAAATCTAATAAACTGGTCAAGACCAGATATAAACTCAGGGGTGCAGTGATTGCGAATGGACATCCATGATCTATCCATTCTATGATCAAAGAGAAAACAAGTATATATTACAACACGATTAGGGTCTAGGATTAGAGTTTTTGCATGGTTAAAACTTTAGGCCAACAAATACATGTGTTGTCATTCTTATATATAATAAATGTGTACCACCTATCTCATTCTTGAACACCTAATTTCACTAGTAAGTGTATAATGTGTATTGGGTTTTTAAGAAAATTTTGGCAGCATTTCCCTGATGTTCTCTAAGTACATATGTACTTAGAGAACAGCGGGGAAATGCTTCCGAAATTTTCTTGAAAACCAAATACACATTATACACTTACATCCTAAGTGAGATTAGGTGTTTAAGAATAGTCCCAAATCAGGGACTATCCAAGATTTACTCCTAATGAGTAAATCTTGGATGGGTTTCTAGGCCAACAAATACATGTGATGTCATTCTTATATATAATAAATGTGTACCACCTATCCCATTTTCGAACACCTAATCTCACTAGTAAGTGTATAATGTGTATTGGGTTTTCAAGAAAATTTTGGCAGTATTTCCCCATTGTTCTCCAAGTACAAATGTACTTAGAGAACAAATGGGGAAATGTTACTGGAATTTTCTTGAAAACCAAATACACATTATACACTTACATCCTAAGTGAGATTAGGTGTTCAAGAACAGTCCCAAACCGGGGACTATCCAAGATTTACTCCTAATGAGTAAATCTTGGATGGGTTTCTAGGCTAACAAATACATGTGTTGTCATTCTATAACATTGATTTCAACATTTTGAGTGTCCATGCATGTTCATCATCAAGATAAAGATTACACATAAATTAGTATGACCTAGGGATGGAGAGATTCATAATTGATTTCAAAATTTCAAACTAGCTCATGCATTATCATCAATCTACATCATACAATAGGGATTCATGTAGATGTTAGGGTGACACGTCACTACAAAATCAGAGATTTAATAATAGGGTTTTAATATCTTACATAGATTGATCACAAGATTTTAGCAATATGGTTAATTCAAGATTATGGTGAAATGTGTATTAGGGTTTTAATATCTTAATTCAACATGCATTAAAATTTACAGAGTTAGGTCAAGCATTAGTATTCAATTGCAAATGTATCTTCTTCTTCCTGCTCCCTCCTTACCAAATGGATAAAAGCAAGGCCACGACTGTGTGGGCTGGCTACGACCGTGGCTGTGTTGGCCTACCACGACCGTGTTGGCCAGCACGACTGTCGTGGTCGGCCAACACAGCCACGGCCGTGGCCATCCCACATGGTCGTGGCCTTGCTTTAATCCATTTGGTAAGGAGAGGAAGCAGGAGGAAGAAGAAGAGGGGACTGAAGAGAGAAGGAAGAAAAGAGGGGCATGAAGGAAGAAGAAGAGGGCTACCTACCAGCGTGGAGAAGAGCGGCAGTGGCGGTGTGAGAGCAACGGTGGTGAGAAGAGAAGGAGGCGGCGAGCAGAGCTGTAGGCGGCGGCGGTGGAGGTCGGCAAGCAGAGAAGCACCAGCAGCAGGAGAAGGAGGATGCGGCGGCGACGGTGAGCAGAGATGCACCACCAGCAGCGGCGGCGAGCAGCATGTTGACTGTGGGCAGGCGGGGGTGTCTTCGGGTGATTTTAGGCGAGCAGCAAGAATTCTCGTGATGAAACAGAAGAAAGGGGATGACTCAGGTGATCGCGGGTCTATTAAGTTTGTAAAAGGCGTCAGTTATCTACAAAACCGACACCTAAAATCTTAAGTGTCGGTTGATAGTAACAAACCGACGTCCAATTGGACATTCCTTTACCCTAATTTTTTTGGCGGGGACGGCGCGCGTACCCTTATAACGTCAGTTATGCTAAGACAATCGATGCCCATATTGGAACTTTTGGCACAAATTTTATCTTCATTCAGTGTCGGTTATTAGGTAAAACACCGACGTTGTATCTGATACTTTGGCACAATTTTTTTTGCTCGAAAAAATTGGATTTCACGGGCTATTTTAGGCATCGGTTGCTTTTATTCAACCGACATTGAATGAAAAGCGATATCCGTGTCTGGATGGTCTTCAAATATAGACGTCGGATGTCCTTATTAACCGACGTTTAATGTTAACAGTGTCAGTTTTACTAAAAAATCAAGGTCTCTAAAAGCGACGTTGAGCGTTGTTTCTATAGTAGTGTGTATATGTTAGAATACTCATACCACTTACACTAACAACCATTTCTCCAATGCATGGCTGGGGATGAGATGTCCGCAGGTGAGAGAAGGAGTAGAGTAGATTCTAGAGAATCAAGCACAAGGATAGAACATGACTCAATCTGGTGGGGTGCCAACTATAGGATGATCCTCAGGTTTATAGACTCAGCTATATGTTTTAAATGTTTAGAACTTTAGAGTAGAGATCAAGAAATTAAATGATTTTCTCATGTAATAACATTTATGTTACTTTTGTAAGAACAATCATGATAATGTTTTAATACTTCAGTTTGTATGATTGATTATATTGTTGTTATGAATGCTAGTTTTATGTAATGCTCCCTTGAGTACACGAGTTATGGATAACTCAGTGTTGCTTCCTCTATATGCATGTGTGTACTTAGGGAGGATGAGGTTGGCTTTTTTTCCATCCCTACTTATGAGTCAACTTATAGCCTAATATTGCATCAGCCACACCTCCCTTCTTTTTTAATTAAAGTGAATATGCATTAATTCATATTGTTTCCTCATGGAGCAAAGAAAAGCTGAGCACATAGGTAACAACCGTGTATATCACACAATAACTGACCAAATATATATGATTTGGTGTAGTCCTCTGTGGAGGCTCATAAGCATTGTACAAAAAAAACTCTCAAACACAAAAAAAAAGATGAAGGGACACGTATAAAACCCTCCAAGCATTTTAGACTCAGTAATGTATGAAGCTACAAAGGCCCATCACATCTTCTCTGTTGAGTGGTACTCGATGTGGAAATCAAAAGGTCATAATGACATGCATTCTTGACTAGTGAGGGTGTCATTTGGTTACTCACTGTGTGGATCATCGTTTAACTCGTGCTCTATAGATGTAAATGGCAAAGACCTTTTTTTGATAAGGAGGAATAGAGCAGTCCACCAAGATGTCAAATAAAATAGTTTTGTCCAACTCAAAGGTTGAAGGGTGGACTACATCACTCTATGGAGATTGCTCGCACAATGTACTTATTGGATGTCACCATGTAGGTTGTTAATCTTACCCATCAAGGATGCAAACACCAACCAAAATTCTTTTTTGTTATAGCGAATGTGGCCTCTAATAGAAGAATGTGCTGAGGAGGACCTACCCGTAATGATGCCTCTGAAGTGGAGGTTGAGCTCCACTTTCTTGGTTCTAAAGGAAGCCAACACATGGCCTTTGATTGGGAGATGGTCATCCTCAAGGAAGGGAAGATGAAAAGAAGAAGTTGATTAGGCCCTAGTCCTCCCAGTGAAGAGAATATGATGGAAAACTTTGCTCATCATCCTCATTTTGTCCCAGACAGAGAGGGATGATGTAGATCATTTGTCAATACACGGAGTGCATCGTTGCACCCAAAGATATTAAAAGATCAGTTAGGGAAACATTCTACAAAGGCAGCTAGCCATCAAGTCGGCCACTCACCCCGACTAGGCATTAGGTGTAGGAGGTCTTCAAGAGTCCTGGCTCCAAGCGGTGTTTCCATGCCCGTGACCAGCCAGTCTCTTTCCTACAGAAAATGAGCTAGATCCTCCTCAAACAAAATTTGGTCCAAGGTTTCCAATTTCTCATCCATCGCCATTGTGTGACATGCATCCCTTCTTTATTTTGAAGTTACATTGTGGGATACTAATTTTTTCCATCCCCCATTGGGCAAACCATCATAAAAGGTTTACAAAAAATGTTGTCACAATGCCATCATAGACCAGGATTGTAACTCCATGAAAAAGCAATCCCAGTCTCTGAAAAGCAATTATACCTCAACAATTGTCACTGTCTCACTACATGCTCTATATGTCACCCATCTAACATATACTAACCTGCTCATATCCATCGTGTATACCATTTTCTGGATGGGATATTCCCGTCCCCTTGGTGGGTAAAGAGTCACCTTCGTAGAGTTTATGATCTCATGTGTGCCAGATCTTGTCACACTTCCTTTATTCGTAGAGAAGTGAATCAGTTGGTTGTCCAACTGATTGAATACGGGGCTAGTCTAGAATAAACAAATGTGTTTAGAGACCTCAGATAAATGCCTCCCCCTGTCAGGGGTCTGTTCAGGTTAGAATCTTGAGGTATAGCATATTTGAGGCGGGAGACAGTTGTGGTTATGGTCACATAGATGTTTTTCTTTTATTGAGTCATGGTTAGGTCTCGAGTTGAGGATCCATTTTTATAGGTAGTTGGGTTCCTCTTGTATATAAAATCTTTTTTGGATAGCGGGATGAATAGAATTCCCCCATAATTTGTTAAAAAAACCGAACCGTGGATGGTATCTCCAACTCAAGAAAATGTAAAAAGACAATAACTCTACACCGTACTCAGCAAGACCGGTGCTCATGTTGTTTTCCTATACACATGTTGGAAATCCAGCTATCGTCAAACAAGGTATTCCGGATATAGAGACTTATCTATGTGAACCTTCAAGCTGGGATGGTCTCACCATCAAGTATCAACAATTAATGAATCATCGTTCTTCACATACTCCCTGGTAGTGTCTTACTACCCAAAGATTGAGCCCATACTTTGAGGCCTCCGTACAGTTTTCTAATCTACCTTTGCCTCTCTGAACCCCGTGAAACCAACTACCAACTCGCCTCCCGTCTACTCTGTCCAGTGCGCTTGGGCTTCTCCCATGAACGTGAAGTGAATCAAACGTGCAGCAATATCTATCATATCATTGATGAGTAGGGAAATAGGTAAGGAACAACCCCTGCATGGATTCCCTAGCCAATCCCATGGTCACGTCACATAGATTTAGACGAGGAGAGAGGAAAGAGGAGGGGCATAACTGTATGTAGTGTGGAAAGTATCATTGACCTCTTCTTCCCACCTCTTCTTGTGGGAATGGTACATTGTGATCTCTTACTAAATGCATTGACAAAATATTTTACTCTTTCATAAATAATCTTCCCTGATATAAGTTTAGGGGCACATTGTTCCTCATTAGATTCATTAAACGCTTTGTACAACCTTCGATAAGGATGAACTTTTGGAAGAAACCTTCGACGACCAAGATATACAATCTTGCCACCATGTTTTAGTTGGACTGAATCAATGTTTTGTTCACATATAGGGCATGCTTTGGATCCTTTTACACTGTAGCCACACAAATTCCCATATACTAGAAAGTCACTAGTAGTGCAAAATAACATAGCATGCAAATAAAATTTCTTTCTCTCTCTATGTGAAGCATCATAGGCCATCACACCTTCTCCACAGAGTTTGTTTAAGTCATCAATAAGAGGTTCAATATAATCATAGATATCATTTTCAGGTTGTTTAGGGCCCGATATCAACAACAACAACATCACGTACTTATTTTTCAGACATAGCTAGGAAGAAAGATTGTATATAACAATCATGACAGACCAAGTGGTATGTCAGCTACTCAATGTGTCATATGGATTCATCACATCGATACAAAGCATGAGTCTTGGATTCTAGACTTCTTCACCAAATTCAGTACAATAACTCAATCTTCTTCCACTATGGGAATCAAACACATGTCATAGAATCCCATCATTATTTTTTCCCTCTGCATGCCACCTTAACTTCTCCTCATGCATGATATTGGAAAACAAGCATTGAAACTGTGGTCTTATAAGTATAGACCACATCACCTAGTAGGAGAGCCAGTTTTGGAATTTGTCGAAGTTATCATTTTATACCTTGACGCCCCACATTTTGGACAATCTTTCAAATCGATTCCTTTTGAAATAACACACAATTATTTGGGCATGCATGTATATTTTTAGCCTTCATTTTCATTGGACACGTCATTTTTGTTGATTCGTGTGTTGAGATTGGAAGCATGTTGCCTTCAAGAAGAATTTCTTTCAAGAAAGACAACAAATATGTGAAGCTTTTGTTGCTCCATTTATTGTTAACTTTAAGAGTATACAATCTCAAGACAACTCTTACACTTGTAAACTTAGTATAACCTAAGTATAACAGTCTCTCAACATCATGCACAATGTTTCTAAACAAGGATGATGGATCAGTGTGCTCTACCCCACAACTATCTAGCATCACATTAACCATCTCTATTGAAACCAGTTCTCATTCACATCTACATCATCTTCGACAATTTCTTCTTCAATAGAACTACAACTATTGATCTACTAGTCTCATAGTAGGCATATCTACATGCCAGTACCATTATGTATACTCATGTACAATCTAGTTGCACATGAAATGTCTTTTGATTTCATCAATATTGTCGACTTTCAAGTTGTCGCTGCAATTTCTATATGGACAATAGAACCTATATATAGGTTGTTTCCTATATTCCTCTACAAATCTTACAAATTGATCAAGACCGGTAATAAACTCTGGGGTGCTGTGATTTGAAATGGGCATTCATGATCTATCCATTCTATGATCAAAGAGAAAACAAGTATTAGGGTTTAGCATTTACGATTTAAAGCTAAGGCTTTATAGATTAGGGTTTAGGGTTTACATGTCAGGATTATGGTTTATGATTTACAAATTAGGGTTTAGGTTTCAGTAATGAATGTGTCTACCACATATCCCATTCTTAAACACCTAATCTCACTAGTAAGTGTATAATGTGTAATCGATTTTTAAGAAAATTTTAGTAGCATTTCTCTACAATTCTCTAAGTACACCAATGTAGATGGGAAAATATCCACCTATATATGTACTTAGAGAACAAACGGGGAAGTGCTGACGAAACATCTTATAAATCGAATACATATCATATACCTACATCAATCCTAAATGAGATTCAGTGTTCAAGAACAGTCGCAAACCAGGGACTATCGAAGACTCCTAATGGGTAAATCTTGGATGGGTTTCTAGGCCAACAGATATATGTCCAAAATTAAGGTTTACAATTCATATAAATTCAGTGTATACAAACCTAGCAAAAGAAGATATATGTCCAAATTTAGGTTTATGGTCTAGAATTTGGGTAAATACATAACAATTTTAGTCTAAATCAAGCTACTTTAGGTTATCATATCAGTTCAGTTTAATTAATCAAATTGAACAACACAACCAAATATACAAGCACTTAAACATGAATTTCAATTATAAAAGAAATTACAAAACCTAATTATAAAAGAAATTACAAAACCCTAATTAAAACCATTATCAAGTTATAAATTTCAGGATACAAAATCGATAACTAAGGACATTTGGGGGGGACCATATTTTCACTGGGACATGGCCCGAACACCCTCTGTTGTCGGTTGAACGACAAGCACTAACACTATAGCTAACACTTATTTTGTAGTGGAAAGTGTGTACATCATCGTTTTTATTCTAGAGAAACCACCAACAGAGGTAATTTGAAGGTAAAATTTATTTTGCGGGAAAGCATTTGTCTTCAGTTTCCTAACAAAACGATGCTTCACTGAAAACTTTTTGAAGGTAATTTTTTTCCTAAAAATTGCATTTCACAGATTAATCGTCGATTTTGGGGCGTTGTAACTGACGACCCAGAAAAAATGGTACCCACACTTTTCTTAAACGACATGATTTTACCAATGGTGATGTTTGTTCTCTACCAACTGACGAGCTTCAGTGTCAGTTTTCTTTCTTCAGTGTCAGTTTTCTTTTGAAACCTACATTAATAAAAGTGACACTAAAGTCCCAATACACATGTTGAAAGTCCAATTATAGTCAAACAAGGTCTTCCGGAGATGGAGAATCCTCCGTGTGAACCTCCAAGCTAGAATCCTCTCATCGTCGAGCATCTAGAATCATCCTTCTCCACATGCACTCTCGTAACCGCTCACTAGGCAAAGATTGAGCCCATACTTTGAGGCCTCCATACGGTTCTCTAATCTACCTTTGCCTCTCCAAGGCCCGTGAAACCAACTACCAACTCGCCTCCCGTCTGCTCTCTCCAGTGCGCTTGCGCTTCTCCCGTGAACGTGAACTGAATCAAACGTGCAGCAGTATCTATCATATCATTGATGAGTAAGGCAATAGGTAAGGAACAACGCCTGCACGGCTTCCCTAGCCAATCCCATGTTCACGTCGCATAAGTGCATGTACTGCAGACGATCAGCAATCCCCCCTTGTCGCTATCCATGCGTGCCTCGGCAATACGCTCCACGCCCAGAATTAGCTGGTCACGCACCGTCAGGTGCTACGCGCGGCTAGTTGGGATGGGTGGGTAGTTTTGTGGGGGTGGGGGTGACGTGGTGAGATTTAATTGGATGATTAGGTGGAGATTATGTAATTGATAAATAAATTTGTTTTATTTATAACTTGTAAACCGTGATGAATTTTTTATCGAAATAAAAATTATTGGATTCGTTATGAAAAATGCATTCCAACAAGACTAATATTGATATATTTTTAACAATAAAAATAAAATGATATGAATAAGTTATTCTAGATGCCAATGAATCATTTTGGGCGTCAATTAACTATCTTTAGATGTCAATAGTCATTTATGAGTGTTGTTATAATTTTAAGTGTCAATGAACCATTTTGGACGTCATTAAGTGGTTCTTAGGTGTCAAACAGATCTATTTGGACGTCGTTATGTTGTTTTAGTTGCTGATACTTTATTTGGGCGTCATTTTAAACTTATGGATGTCAATGAACTATTTTGGATGTTAATTATCTTATTTGGCTTCATCTTTGTACTTTTGGGTGTCAATAAACTATTTTAGGTGTCAATTAACTATTTTTTGGTGTCAATAATCATTTATGGGCGTCATAACATCTAAAAATACCTTATTTGGGCGTCATTTTAAGCTTTTGAGTATTAATGAACCATTTTGGACGTCAATTACCTTATTTAGGCGTCATCTTTATACTTTTAGGTGTCAATGCACTATTTTGAGCGTCAATTAACAATTTTTGTGTGTCAAACAGACATATTTAATTGGGTGTCGTTATGTTGTTTTAGTTGTCAATATCTTATTTGGACGTCATCTTTATACTTTTGGGTATCAATGAATTATTTTGGGCGTCAATTAGCTATTTATGGGTGTCGTTATACTTCTGGGTATCAATGAACCATTTTAGACGTCATTAAGTGGTTCATATGTGTTAAATAGACCTATTTGGGTGTCGTTATATTATTTTGGTTGTCAATACCTTATTTGAACACCATCTTTATACTTTTAGATGTCAATGAACTATTTTGAGAGTCAATTTACCATTTTTTAGTGTTAATAGCCATTTATGGGTGTCATAGCATCTAAAAATAGCATCTTTATGTGTCAATTAACATATATATATATATATCATTTTTGTATTTTTTTCCCAAAAATATGTCAATATTAGTCTTGTTGGATTGCATTTTTCATAACGAATCCAATAGTTTTTGTTTCATTAAAAAAATTCAATAAGATTTAAAAGTTATAAGTGAAACAAATTTATTTACCTGTTTTATAATCTTAAAAACCAACCAATTGTAATCTGCTTTGGTAGTTGGTTTGAGCTAGTTTCAGGCGTGTGTGAAACGTAACCTGCGTGAGCAAGTTTAACTCCTCTCCACGCCTCACTTTTGTTCGCTTCCGTGACCCTGGTCGGAATCGGGATGGGTGCATCACCGGCTGCTTCCTTCTGGTTGCAGTGTACATAGGACGACGGCAAGGACCACCACCACCGGATCACGTTCTCCAACTCAGGCCCAGCTAGTTTGCACGTTTGCTTGCGTTTGGACTCTTCTTCCGCTTCCCCAGGAGCATGCATGTGTGCTCTCTCTCTTTCCCTCCCGCTGCCTGCCCATTACAGTGATCTGGTCAGAGAAGGAGCTGTTTCTATAGCTTTAGCTCTGTCAGTGTGTCCTTGTATGGACGTCCCGGGCGTAGCTGTCTTGCTGTCCTTTTTGGAACTTTGATGAGCTGAGAATGGTGTGGACTGTGGACGTATCAGGCGTACGTGCTGCTTTGGTTTGTTTGTGGAATCAACAATGTAGTAAATTTCCTTTGTGCCTATGATGCGCAGTAAAAAGAGTTATTGCCACCTCGATACTTCTCCCTTACAAAAACAAAGAGCCCCACCAAGCACGGGTACTAGAAATTTGCGTTAGAGATTAAACTAGTGAGTTCGATTCATCACATCCTTCATTGGACGAACGCGTATGGTACAAATAGTTTTTTATATAACCATTCGTATTACAAATGATGGATAAGTGTCAATGTAGTGAGTGGTTAAGAGAGCGGACTTCTTAGAGCAGATTTTTTTAGTTCGAAACTCAAGGAGTCGTAATTAATAATTTTTCTAATTTTTTTTAACAAAAGAAAGATAAGTGTATGCCTAACACATGATACAACTACAAGGGGCAAACACCAAGAGTGTCAATCGAGGCCCGAACGAGAAAAGAGGAAAACGAGTGACTTGGGAGTTAAAAGGACATGAAGGAAGTATTGGGACCTCAAATAAAGTTGTAACCGACCAACCCTATGCATGAGCAAAGTAGTAGCACGTGGGGGGTGGGTTCCTTAATATAGCCCTCACGAGCTTATAAAGAAACATCACACGCAACATCATTGTTATGCTAAAAAATAGTTATAGAGGACATGTCCATACACACAATTATCATCAACAAGCAACGTCGGGTTCCAGTGACGGAATTAGAAATCTACCATACAGGGGGCTGGGTTAGTATGAGTAATGAAAAATATTGACTATACATATAGACGGACAAAATAATACTTATCTAGGAAAAATAAAGAAAAATACTCCTAACATAATGTCTCATTGCCTTCAATACACAAAAATAAATTATTTATAAAAAAAATAAAAATCTAACATAAATGACATGTTATAATTCACTATATCAAAGTAATGTATTTGTTCTGACGTCTAGCATCATAAATAATACACTATTATCATGTCTTTTAGATTAAACAACTAGATGATCAACAACATAATCATAATTCACAGTCACTGATCAATGTGTATAAAATTAGTAATGCACAAGAAAAATACCAATTATACAGAAAACAAAAACAAACTCATCTTTTTCATGGAGAGCAAGAATCAAAATATAATATGACACCATCTCATGGATGGTGTCAAATTGAAAGATCCAAAAATATTTATAGCAGTCATATCTTATACTATAAACAATATAAGTATAAGGTACTAGGTAAAATTTATTTTAAGATCTTGAAAAAATGATTGGTATGAAGGAAACTTCAAAAAAAAGAAGGAAAACATTAATGTGGTTGTATAAATAAAAAACGATGGAAAAAATTGAGGAATGAAAAGTGAAGAGAATGAAGGGAAAAGATACATACATATATTTCTTATATTTAATCTAAAAGTTGGGAAAGTGATATGAAAGAAGCAATTATATTATTTTTATTGACTTTTATTTTACATGTGATTCTTTTTTTTCTCTCTATTTGATTAAAGTTATATCCTAAATATGGATTTTTCAATTTTTTCTTCTCCGTCTTAACCCACATGTTATTGTTTTTCCCAACTCTTTTTTTACCTTATGTCAAAGATAAAATTTGCTTGATCGAATTTTTTCTTTTCTTTTATAAATAGAAAATTGTTCATTATCTTCTTCGGTTCTTGTAAATTTTCAATAATTATTATTTAAATAAACCTTATAATATTTGACTATTATGTAAATAAAAGTATGTGAAATACCATGTAACACTAAGTATTATTTGCATCTATTTCTAAAGAGTACATTGATCTTTTCTTAAAGATTGGTTGACTAATAAATGTTTGAAAGGAAAATAGTTAAACAAAAGGTGATTAGTTGTGCATGTTGATTATGATTTTTTTCAAAGAGGATAATTATAATTGAATGTATTGACTCAAGTTATAGTTAATAATATTTTTCAAATACTGATTCAATAATATTGTATTATATTTTAATTAATATATCAATATGTTGCATGACATCTTTTTATAAGCTTCAGATTATGTATGTAATTTCCATATTTTAAGAAAATATGGGCTTATTAGTCTCTATAGAGCTCCTTTTTTAAATATGGGTGCAATCTGCATAAATCTCGACACAACTATTATGAAATTATTAAGTAAAATATACTAGAAGAGGAATCAAATATGTAATTTTTAAACTCATAATTGACAACATCTCTATTAGTACTATAAATTTTATGATTTGTGAGGAGATAAGGCACATGATATATAAATATATCAAGTGTAACCTCTAAGTAGTTCACACAAATAAAGGTGATAGAATTGGTTAAAAATGATAAGATTAAAATCGCATTTTATAATATATTTTCACAAAATACAAATTTTTACAAGGTATCATAGTAATAATAATAAAAAAATTGGAGAGGGGCTTTAGCCTAGGCAACCCCCCATATAGGTCCGCCCCAGTCGGGTTCAAATGTACACTTTCATTAACGAGTTGAAATTTTGAATAAATCAAGGATTCACAGCCTCCGTTAAAGTTGATGACACCTACCAGGTTAGCTGCATCAATGTATTCGAAGATAGTGAAGTCTCTAAAGCAGCCTTTACTTTGCAGTTGGACTGGCATCGCCTATAAGTTACAAAGGAAGCCATAGGTGTAGTACAATGTAAATATCAATTCAAGTATACTATTTGTCTTTCTTTCTTGTGTTGGAAACCCAATGATTATGTCTCATTCATATGTTGCTCATGATGTAAGCTGACATGGAAGTTGTAATTTTCCTATAACTCGAGTTGAAGCAAGAGTCTAAATCAAATAAATGATATAGAAGTATATAATAGTTTGTTGTATCTTGGTTGTTAGTGGCAAACAAATGTGCCCATATGTCAGTATAAAGACACTTGAAGAAAACAAGATTTCTTTCCTCACAATTTTTGAAGAAAGAGAGGCATGTAGATGTTCTATGAAACCCTCTTCTCATGCAATCAATGCCTAAATAGAGATTTTTCTTCCCCATCAATCATATCAAAATGTGGACATTTTTCTAGGACGTTCTATATTCTAAAAGTGTGAACCATACAAGAAATTGTGCCCATATGAGATATTAAAAAAATGTTGGCTTAGCTGATAGTGTAATCGGAACCCCACGTCCATCCTATTCAGGGTTTATCATGGTGCCTAATCATGGTTTATATGAAGTAATTAGTATGATTTGTGAGACCAATGATACCCAATTGTGTTTTAAGTTCATTATGTATCTAGGAGGGGAGTAGAGAGAGAGCTTGTTCAAGAGAGATGATTTTAATGTTGTTTGGAATTATATTTCTTGGCCAATATTTGTCTAACCCCTTCCGAGTTTAGATCAATTATCTAACCATAATGGTATAGGTACCCAACTATTGGCGTGAGTGTATATAGTGTTCAAATAAGGCTAATAAAATTGTTAAAATATATCATAAATAAAATCAATTTTTAGTTTTACTTTGTTTCCATGGAGGGTTTTCTCTTATACTATTTATCTCTAATGTTTTTAAATCAGCAGTGTCCCCTTTTTTAGTCAAAAGGGAGATCTATAAACTAGGACTAATGAGTGACCATATTTAAGGCAAAATTTAATCCAATTAATACATTTTTAGGGAAGTGGTAGACTTTAAAATGGAGGAAATTACTAAAAATATTATCAAATTATTTCTCAAAAATTTTGTTTCAAAACAAGCATATGAATTATTTTGAATTTTCACGCATGAAGAGTTTCATTTGACATGACGTCAATATCTTGAATTTTACATAGTTTAGTAAGTGTGTTTATGCTGAAAAATATGATCTATATGATGTTTCATCCTAGAGATGAGGACCTTGACTATGATTGTATATGAGTTGTCAGATTGATTAGTATGTATTGTCTAATATTTGTGGGGTTATCTATTTTGTTAATCAGTTTTATGTGAGCATGATTTAATTCCACCACTATAGAAATAGCTTATAACGTCACATTTAGAGGCGTCAGTTGTATCCAAAAAATCGACGCCTAAACCCTACAACGTCGGCTAAAAACACAAACCGACATCTATATGTGAAGACCGGCCAGCCACGGGTATCGCTTTTTATTTAGCGTTGATTGCTCAATAAGACACCGACGCCTAAAATCGCCCGCCAAATCCAATTTTTTCAGTGTAAAAAAATTGCCTCCAAAATTTCACATACGACGTCGGTTGTTTACCAAATAACCGACGACTAAAGATTTTTTGAGAGACAGAAATCGGCCCCATATTTGTCGTCAGTTTGCTTACAATAACCGACGCTGATGTGTGTTCGCACACTATCCTCACGAAAATTTTTACCCCCCAAATTTCCCAATTGACATCAGTTTTTTATGGATACCGACGGCTATGATTGTAACTAAAGAACATGTTTTTTTGTCGGCATATGTGGATAGGCGTCGATTTGTTTTGTAGAAACCGACGAAAAATATGTGTATAGACGTCAATTTTGGAATAACCGACTCCTATCTCCCACTTAAGAATCACAAAATGCCCCCCCTTCCCCGTTCTCTGTTTCATTCTCTACCCAACCTACTAACGCTCTGGTGATTTGTTCCTCCACTGCCGCTCTCCCTTCTACTCTAGCCACCGCCGTCGCCTCTCTTTGGGCTTCCTAGCCGCTGCCACCACCGTACCGCCCCCACCACCGGTGAGGAGCTGCGCTCACTGCCGGAAACCACACAACTGCCGCTGCCGCTGCGCTGAGGAGCCATGAGCTCACGCCGCTGCCTTCATGTACTTCCTGCTCTTCTTCTTCCTGCACCTCTTCTTCCTCCACTCATCTTCCTGCAATCCGGCCTACACCTCTTCTTCCTCCATTCTTCTTCCTACTCCTTCTCCCTGTTCGTCCTACTCCTTCTCCCTGTTCGTCCTACTCCTCTTCCTCTGCCACGAGATAGGGTTTGTTTGGTGGTGTTGGGGGTGAGTAGTGTATGAGAGGAGATTGGGATGGCTTTGTTGATGATGCGCTCTGCATTCGTGTGGCTCTCTTTGCTTGTTTGGGTGGTAGCCATTGCGCTTCATTTTGTATTTTTGTCGTTTATCCTCTCTTGGTTGTGAACTTGTGCTATTGTGGGCATTTGTGTTGTTTATGTAAATACGCTTGATTATTACTGTTAGTGATTTGAGGTTGTGGAATCATTTCATATGTGGTGGTTTCTATGCCTGTTTGTTTGGCGTGAGTTTATGTGGTAAGTTGTGCAGCTCTTAATTGCTTTGTGGTGTCTGGACCATTGGTAAACTTTCTCCTATGGGCTATGTTACTACCTCAGATTTAAGGTATGTGATGAGAGGACTGTTATGTTGGTTGCCTATTTGACCCCTAATTGGATATTGGGTACATGTTTCTACAATGCTATTAATTCTTCCTGCTCCTCTAAAATTGATGTATATTGACTCCTAATTAATACATTATAACAAAAGTGAATCGTACATTTGTGTTGTTGCAGGTGCGGAATTGAGTTGATGTGCTTGTGCTCTTGGGGCTAAATTGAGTTGTTGTGTCATCCATTTGTGTTGTTTACTTACATATATTTCTTCTTTAGTTTTCAAGTGAGGTATAATATTCTCACTATACCAATGTGCCATTAGGCTTTATTTTGATTCAAATCTTTGATATATGGAATCATGGTTTATTTACTGTTTAGTATTTACTGACAAGCATGATTAAATGATGTGACACAAAACTTAGGATATGAATGATGAAACTAGGATTGTAGGTATAAGAATGATAACATACATGTATTTGTTGGACTAGAAACCCGTCCGAGAATTACTCATTAGGAGTAAATCTTGGATAGTCCCCGATTTGGGACTGTTCTTGAACACTTAATCTCACTTAGGATGTAAGTGTATAATGTGTATTGGGTTTTTAAGAAACTTTCAGTAGCATTTCCCCATTTGTTCTCTAAGTACATGTGTACTTAGAGAATAGCGGGGAAATACTGCCGAAATTTTCTTGAAAACCCAATACACATTATACACTTACTAGTAAGATTATGTGCTCAAGAATGGGATAGGTGGTACACATTTATTATATATAAGACCTTAAACCCTAAACTTTTAATCATAAACCCTAATCTTTTAACCCTAGACCCTAATCTTTTAACCCTCTTGTTTTCTCTTTGATCATAGAATGGATAGATCATGGATGTCCATTCCAAATCGCTGCACCCTAGAGTTTATTTCTGGTCTTGATCAATTTATTAGATTTGCTAAGGAACATAGGAAACAACCTGGAGATAGGTTCTACTATCCATGTAGGCATTGCGGTAACAACTTGAAAGTCAGCATTGGTGACAAAATCAAAAGTCATGTCATGTGAAACAGGATTGTACAAGGCTATACAGAATGGTACTGGCATGGAGAGATTTCAAACCTGAAATCAGTGGATGTCGATAGCAGTGCTTGTGTGGGAGAAAAATTGCCTCTGATGACGTAGATGTGAGCGAACCAGTTCCAGTAGACATCGTTGATGCGATGCTGGATAGTTGTGGGGTAGAGCACACTGATCCACCTCCCATGTTTAGAAACATTATGCATGATGCTGAGATACCATTATACACAGGTTGTACTAAGTTTACAAAGCTTAGCATTGTGTTGAGATTGTATAAGCTGAAAGCTAACAATAGATGGAGCGACAAAAGCTTCACGTCATTGTTGTCTTTGTTGAAAGAAATTCTTCCTGAAGGAAACAAGCTTCCAAACTCAACATACCAATTAAAGAAATTGTTGTGCCCAATGGGAATGGAGGCCAAGAAGATACACGCATGCCCAAATGATCATTTATTATTTCAAAAGGACTATGTGGATTTGAAAGATTGTCCAAAATGTGGTGCGTCAAGGTATAAATTGATGACTTCGGGGGAGTCCAAAACTGGTTCTCCTGCCAAGGTGATGTGGTATCTACCTATAATATCACAGTTTCAACGCTTGTTTGCCAATCCGATAGATGTGAAGAATTTGAGGTGGCATGCAGATGTTATGAAAAATAATGATGGGATCCTACGACATGTGTCTGATTCCCCACAGTGGAAGAAGATTGATTTATTATACCCTAAATTTGGTGAAGAAGTCAGGAATCTAAGACTTGGGCTTTGTATAGATGGGATGAATCTGTACAGGACATTGAGCAGCAAACATAGCACTTGTCCCGTTATGCTTGTTATATACAATCTTCCTCCCTGGTTGTGTATGAAAAATAAGTATGTTGTGTTTTCGTTGTTGATATCGGGCCCTAAACAACCTAAAAATGATATCGGTGTTTATCTTGAACCTTTTATTGATGACTTAAAGAAACTTTGGGGTGAAGGTGTGATGACCTATGATGCTTCATGAAGAGAGACATTTCATTTACACGCTATGTTGTTTTGCACTGTTAATGACATTCCAGCATATGGGAATTTGTCTGGATATAGTGTCAAAGGATCTAAAGTGTGTCCTATATGTGAAGAGAACATTGATTCAATACCACTAAAACATGGCGGCAAGACTTTATATTTTGGTCATCAAAGGTTTCTTCCAAAATTCCATATGTATCATAGGTTGCGCAAAGCATTCAATGGATGAAATGAGGAATGGAGTGCACCTAAACCTATACCAGGGGAGGTTGTTTATGAAAGAGTAAAATACTTTTCCAATGAATTTGATAAGAGATCACAATGTACCATGGCCACACAGAGTGACAAATCTTTATTCAAGAAGAAGTCAATATTTTGGGATCTTCCTTATTGGAGTTCTTTAGCAGTCAGGCATTGTATCAATGTCATGCACGTTGATAAAAATGTATGTGATAGCGTCATTGGTACTCTGTTGAATATACCAGGTAAGACTAAAGATGGGATAAAATCTTGAATAGACCTATGTGAAATGAAAATAAGGAAAAAATAATAGAAGTAGTTAGTAGCGATCGGAGAACACACTTACCTCCCGCTTGTTACACGTTGTCTAGAAAGGAGAAGAAAGCTTTTTGTGAATGCTTGGTAAATGTTAAGGTGCCACAAGGTTACTCATCCAACATCTGTAGATTGGTATCAATGAAAATTCTGAAGTTGATAGGTATTAAATCTCATAATTGTCACACTCTAATGCAACAAATATTGCCCGTGGCAATTCATCTATATTGCTGAAGCATGTAAGGTTTGCAATCACCATACTTTTTTTCTTTTTCAATAGTCTGTGCAACAAAGTTATTGACCCTGATACTCTCGATAAATTGCAAAGAGAAGTGGTTGTTACCCTATGTCAGCTTGAGATGTATTTTCCTCCTTTGTTCTTTGATATCATGGTACATCTTGTTGTCCACTTGACTAAGGAAGTGAAAATGTTGGGATCAATTTTCTTGCATTGGATGTATCCCTTTGAACGATACATGAGCATTTTTAAAGGTGATGTTCGAAACTGTTATCGACCTGAAGGGAGTATTATTGAAGATTATGTGGTGAGAGAGGTTATGGATTTTTGTAATGACTTTCTGAGTGGTAATGACACTCCTGTTAATGACAAGAATATTGAGGAGTATTCCGACAAAGGAATTTTGGGATCACGAATGAAAATAATCATCCATGAGCAGTTGGAACAAGGTCACTTGTATATTTTACACAACATCGATGAAGTGAGTGTTTTTATCAAGGAACATACCAATTTCATCAAGAGACAATATCCTCGAGCCAATTCAATGTGGCTTGCTAGAGAGCATAACAAGACATTTATTAAGTGGTTTGAAGATAAAGTCTTATATCAACTATCTCAAACACCAAATAATCTTACTCAAACTATCAAATGCCTCGCCTTTAAACCAAAATTGGATGTTATGTCTTATGAAGGGTTTGACATGAATGGATTCTCATATTACACAAAGCATCAAGATGATAAGAGTGTCATCCAAAACAGTGGGGTCACCCTTCAAGAGTCTTCATTGTTTTTTGCAAGTGCAAAGGATAAGAGTCCACGTGAAGCTAAAATGTCATATTACGGTGTCATTGAAGACATATGGGAGTTTGACTGCGTAGATTTCAGAATTACGCTCTTTAAATTTAATTGGGTTGATAACACCAAAGGAGTTATAGTGGATGAAATGGGTTTCACATTAGTGAACTTTGAAAAGATTGGTGAGAAGGGTGAACCATTCATATTGGCATCACTGGAGAAAAAAGTATTTTATATCGATGATCCTGCAAATGATAAATGGTCGGTTGTTGTTCATGGTAAAAGATAGTTCATTGAAGATCCTATAGATGAAGAAGAGTACTATGATAAGTATAACGACTCCAGTCCATTCTCAGTTGGGTTGCCAACACCACTAAATATTGAAGCTAATGATGACTTGTATGTACACAGAGATCACAATGAAGGATTGTTAATTGAGAAAAAGATCACAATATTAGAGGCATGCATGTTTATATTTTTTATATGTTTTATTTTTCTGAATGTGAACTTTACAATGTTTTATTATCTTCTAGTTATGTCAAATGCTAAATGTTTAATTTTTTAATGACACTTTCAGATGGATGAGCATGAGCATGATGACCGTGATGATGATTATCGTGAGGGTGAGGATATCAATGCGCCGCCTCACAATGTAAGTTTTAAAAATATATCCTATATTTCTATCTATATGTCCATTTATAGTTATATCCTGTAAGTGTGTTTATTTTGTCAAATTTTAGGTTGATGATGTACCCCCTGAAGAACTTGGGGCACTTTATGAGCAGTAAAAAAAATAGAAAAAGCGAGGGGCATCATTATGATGAACAAGTTACTACAATAAAGGGCAATGGACCCAAACTGGCTGTGGATTTTGATCATGCAAGAAATCTAGTTAGAGTGAACCACAACTCTTTTATTTCATATCTTGGGGTTCTTACTCGTAGCCATTGTAGTCCTAATGTAGAATCTTGGCATAAAATTCCTAAGGGGAAGAAAGACATAGTTGGGAAGGAACTATGCACGAGTTATTATTATTTGCAATTCTATTTTGTAAATTACTAATTTTTAAGATACTAGTTAATAGCAATTCTATTTTGCAGAGTATATTTGAACGGGATGAAAAGCTACATTGTAAACGCGTGATGCAACGCTGTGGGAGGGTCCTAAGGAACTATAGGACAAATCTCACCCAAGATTACTTACGAGATGCTGAGAAGAGGAAGAAGCCAGCCAACCACTAAGCAATGGAACTACCTAGACCCCAATGACTGGGAGGATTTTGTTACCAAAAGAAAAACTAATGAATTCAAGGTATTAAGTGCCACTCCCAATTTAATTAATATACATTTGTATGTATTCACCTATTCAAGATTAAACTTTAGTGTTACTAACCAAATCAATGTGCTTACTAATAAGTCTATCAGCAATGCTCAAAGAGCAAGGCGTGCACTAAATGTGCACGACCACACGATGGGTCCAAAAGGCTATGCAAGAGTTTGCCAAAGACTACAGGCTGAGTATACTGCTCAGTCTGCTGCTACACAAGAGACTGTAGAGTCCTCTACTATTGGTCCCGCACCTCTACCTCACCATGCTATGTGGATAGCTGGGAGGCAAAACAATAAGGGAGGTATAACAAAGCCTGCAACTGCTGAGGTGGCTACAAAAATGATAAAATTCAACTCTTAGAGCAGTCGATCGATATTGATTATTGTTATTTTTACTTACCAATTTCTGTTGATGGCGATTAGCGGGAGCTTCACGAGCAGTCGATGAATTGACAGTTGCTTTGGGTAACCCAGAGCATCCTGGACGTGTTAGGGGTGCATGCACTGGTGTGGGCATAAAAGCATTCTTTGGGCCATCACAGTGCAAACTTGTCCCAAAAGTGGGATTATCAAATCTTGAGGTAACCTATTCTTTTTTTAGAATGTTATTACGAAAGGGAATTCAATAATCAAAAGCTAGCATTTCTTTTGTCGATGTATAGGTAAATGATTTAATTAATAAGAGAATCCAAGAAGCAATGGTGAAGTAGCAGGCGTCTCAGACCACCACTCAGATAATACCTGTGGCGTTCCACTCTTCTTCTACTGTAGAGGGTGGGAGTAATGTTGTAGACCCACCTAGCACGTCCACTATAAGTATTTTTATGACATAGTAGCTAGTCTTTTCAAGATGATATGTTTATGTATATATGTATATAACATTCTTTATGTAAATTTGTAGGGGTTGAAGCCATGTCATCTAAAAAGTCAAGAATACATCATTGCAAAGTCCGAGGCTTACCCACCCCTACCAGGGGATATGTTTCATGGGACTCCAGTACCATATGGTGTGATTCGTGTGAGCCTGATACATGTACTCCCCAAATGGAGGGATCTTCCATTTCCATATGCCCACCTAAATTTTGAAATGCTTGGTGAGGCAGAAGGCAGAGTGATATTATGGCCCAAAGCAGATGTCGTATATACTAATATAGTATGGTAAATTTACATTACATTAATTTGTTAGTGTGTATATATGAGTCAATTGATCTGAAATTATATATACAGGTCAAAAGGAAGACACTCGCTACATCTCGGCCTCTACCTCCACCTCCTGAAGTGGCTTCCAAGGGACCTACATGCCTCATTAGGTCCTAATTGTAGGGGTATGGCAATATGGATAGATAATTGTGATCCAAATTGCCCTATAAATATTTCTATTCCGGAGGATGCTGTAGGTCAATCATACGATAACAATCTATTTATACAAGATATTTTGGAGTGGTTTCATTTTGATTGGATGAATACATCTATGATAGAGCTATGGATATAGTGAGATCTTGTTTATACATCCATATACCTTGTTTTATATACAGTGATCTGGTTTCTTATATATTAATACATACGTAATACATGTTTTGCAGCCACTTACACACGATATGTATAGATTTTTCATTTTCCCATGTGGGATTTTTGGTTCCATATTTGATTAGTCTTGTAGATAAAGACCCTTCATCAGTTACTTCATACTGCTCTGCTACTTTTAAATATTTTGGTAAAAAAAAGAAGACGGTGATAATATCTCCATTCAATGTTGAGTAAGTTTGCTTTGCTTATAATTTGGACTGAAGAAAATTACATTTTTATTGTGGATTTTGAATTATTAATTTTTAACTTTCTTACCTCTAGTGGTAGGAATTGGGAGTTACTAGTTATTGTCCCCATGACGTTCACTATCTATTATCTAGATCCTGTGGGGAAGGAATTGAATACATTATATGGACACACAATGAAAAGGTCATTATTCCCGTGAGAAATATTTCATACTTTTATATCCATTAACATTTGTTATTACATTAGTATTTAATTATGCAATTTAATATGGTACATTAACATGTAGGGCTTTACATGAGTTCAAAAAAGCTGGAGGAAAGGTCCCCAAGAAAAAGAAATAGCCACTAATTTGGGAGAATGTGAAAGTAATTTCCTGACTCCAATGTATATATTATTTATGTGTTGTGCTCATTTGTATTTTTTGAATATTTTGTATGTTTCAATTTATAGTGTGCTACACAAGACAATAGCTGGGCATGTGCATACTATGTGATGTGATTTATGGACCCAATTATCAAACATGCCGCAATGGAAATCGATACCATACATCAGGTATTATATATAGTCTCATTAGATAATATGAAATATATCAACCTTATTATATATTAATAATTACATATATATATATGTCATTCTCTTTGCAGGTGTTTAAAACTGACTTCACTATAGGTCAAAAGTTATTAGATGTACATACTCCCTATACGATGGAAGACTTCAATGATGTAAGAGAATAATGGGCAAAAGCCCTACAAGTAGTGGGAATTTTTAAATATGATTGGTATACTGATGGCGATAATGACGATGATGAATAAAGAATAATATTTCTAAACTTTGTTCTCATAATTATTTTTGTGTGAATGTGAATGAATTTTTCTAAATTGTCATATGTGTGAATGTGAAGATGATCAATACATGAATGTTTCTACATGTGTCTGAATGTGAAAAGAGATGAAATGAATGGAACTGTAGGTTGCTAAATGTGTATGAAAATGGAGGAAATTTGAAATGGAACTACTAGTTTCTACATGTGTGTTATGAAAAATAATATGAATTAAATGTGCTTATACATGTGTGTGATCATAAATTATTATCCATCTTGTTAATTTTGTAGGTTTGTGGCCTGTTGTAGGTCGATATCAATGGATGTTGTAAACCTACAGTTCAGAACTGAACTGTAGGTTCTACATCCTGCTGACCAACTATAAAGCAGGCCTGCAAACTGATAAAAAAATCAGAACATAGGCGTCGGTTATTAGTATAAAACTGACAACAAAGACATACATCATCGATTATTAGTAAAAAACTGACGTCTATGTGGCTAGGTAGTGTCGGTTATATATAAAAACTGACACCGATGGTGCCCTTGCTGGCACATTTTATTGGTATAAAACCAACAACAAAGACATACAACGTCAGTTATTAGAAAAAAAACTGATGTCTATGTGGCTAGGTAGTGTCGGTTATATATAAAAACTGACGCCGATGGTGCCCTTGCTGGCGTGTTTTATTGGTGGCGGGAAGGGTTATGACGTCGGATTTTGTGAAACGCCGATATCTTTGACCTGGATATAGTGTCAGTTTTTATTAAATAATCGACACCTATAGTGCCCTTGCTGGCGCATTTTTGGTGGCGAGAAGGGTTAAAGGTTTTGACTTTTAGCAGTGCCCACTTGGGTGTCACTTTGAAACCGATGCAAAGGCCTTAAATAACCGACACTAAAGGTCGGTTTTGTACTAGTGTTCTGTGAGGTCAGTGAAACAATAGTACTCAAAGATCTCATAAAAATCTTAAAGGAAAATCTATTATAGTTTCCCAATGGTGTCCATAGAGGACATGCCAAAACCATCATGCTCCATATGTTTGTCAATACCAAGACTAAAGGTGGGATTTCTTTATTTTTCTGAACATAATTCTTGTATTAATTTATTGTTGTGTAAGATAATGTGTCTACAAATGATATTTACAATCAATAATGATGTATCTAGAGAAGGTGTGATTTTGGTTGATAAATATTTGAAGTATGGCATGATATGATTGATTATCTCTACTCTATTATGAGGTGTTTCTCTTTCACAAACAAGAGAGTAGATATGCTCATGTCTTTTATGTTTATTATATATTTTGTGTGAAAAAATTATGTTCTTTTCTCCTTCACTAAAAGATTGGAGCTTGGATTTTTGCTTCTAAAGAATCTCTTGATCATTATGATCTATTGTATTTGGTTCTTGGTATGATCAATTTCATATTTATTCTAATCCAATTGAGTTTCTAGATTAACTAGATGTTTCTTGAGGGATTTTGTTTCTTATGTATTTTACCAAAACTAGAACTGAAAATCTTTAGTTCTATCCTTAGGTTTCTGAGGCTTTCAAAAGAGATTTTTGGTTCTCGTGAGCCTTTATTAATGTGCCAATTAGATGAAAATAAATATGCATATTGGCTATTCTGTCCAAAATATTTTGGTTGTAAGTCCTTTTGCCCCTCTCAATGTATAAATTTGGTGTTAATTACGATAGATGTGTGATTCAATGTAATATGGGGTCCTGCAAGAGATGAACTAAGTGGGTAATGATCTTTTCAAAGGAAGTTGCATAGAAATCTATCCAAGATGGCCCATGATGAGCCTTTTGAGCATGTAAGTCGAGAGTTTCTAACATTAATATATGTTATGAATGTGTACAAATTTTTCATATAATGTTGATATTAATGGTTGGTATGATTGAATTGTGGATTTTCATAAATGAATGCAGTGTAATTGTACTCCAAATCTTTTAACCAAGGTTTCATATTTTTATAATTTTCTCGATTACGATGCTCTAGAAAAGTATACATTATTTTTGTAGCCTGGCTCTACATGGATCCAATGAAATACCATGAAATAGTTTTAGTATTAGTGATAATCAATTTATATTGAATATTATACTATAATATGATCAATATAGAGTAATCTTCTATCATCCCAACCCAGAAAGATGCATTCACTCACCCTATTGGTAGGGTTTTGGATCCAGATTGTGATCTGGTTGCCTTCAATGGTTATGAGTTGTTGGTGGACAAGAACTCTTTTTTTTATTGGATAGTAATCACTTACATTCTATTATCTTTAATGAAATGTATAATCATTTGTTTACTTTTAACTAGCACAATGCCACAAACATTCCAGAATAATATTTTCATAATGAAACATGATATTATGTAGTGGAACATTATAAAAGAAATAAAATACAAATAAAATTTAGTTGTTTATCTTCTAATGTTTATGGTCTATTATTATACTACTTCATATCTTCTCAATTCCATTCATCTCTATGTTATCACTAAGATCATTAGCAAACAAACTACCTATCTTATTTGAAATATATCAAAAGAGTTGATGCCTTTCCATGATATATGTTTGTTTTTTGGTGGATCTAAATCATGGAGACTGGCACTGTAAGAAAGGTTTATGATGGTCAGTTCTTGTGTTTTTACATATTTTTCATCAATGAGCTCATAGATCATCATCTTCGCTTAATCATCGACTTTATCTTGCATGTTGTATGCTATATTGTTGTTTCCTTTCCTTATTACAGGACCACCACCATACCAGAGGCTACTTTCTCTATTGCTTGGTTGATCTTCATTTAGTGGAGTGTTTGCTTCGGGGCTAGATATCGTGTCATGTTTTGTGTTTGGTGGTATTTTTTACGTCTATCTTGGCTTGAATTTAGGGTTTTTTTTCCTAAAGACTTTAATGGTGGGTTAGTGGTTATTGTAGTGTATCTTTTTTTAGGAGGTTATCATGGTATTACCCTTATGAATCCTAACAATCCCATATTTTAATGACCAATTTAAAGGAGGCAGTGAGCTTTGTTGTTTGACTTAGCTATAAATTTCATTTTAGTGTTATGTACTTTAGGGGAAACCCATTTGGAGGGATGGTCTAGAACATCATTGAAGGGTTTTATATGTGCAAAGGTTCTTCATTAGTGATACAGAGAGAGTAAATGTAATTTACAACCCAAACTTTGACTTTGTTAGGAATATGCAAGTACTTTGTGATTGATATTTGAAAAACGTTTAGTGTGGTTATATGGTTGGATGGAGTCCAGGTGGATATACTGGAGTTTGGCTCCCAGTGTTGTTATGATCAATTATTGTATGTCATCATCCCAAACATATATATGCTTCCCCAAGATGTCCATCTAGCCTTTTACGGAAATATGGCTACAAAATAGGCAACAAAAACAAAATTTTAATTACCATATTCCTCGTTGGATAGTAGATCTGTCAACAACTATGTAGTGAGAAATATGGTTTGCGAGGTCATACCTAGTCCTGGAGCAAGTCTAGTTACAATTCCCCCACTACGGTGTGTGCCTTTATTTAAGTCACATTGTGCTTCTTCTTCAGAAAGCACTCGAGTAGTCATCAGTGACAACCTCCTGGTGCAACACCATGGATAGAGGTTGATGGCATCCTCCTAGAAAGAAAAAACTCCTCTTCTCTAGAGTATTCCACACAGACCACCAGGAACTCTTGTCGTTCTATAAGAATAGACAAGAAGGAGTTATTCCTTTCTGTTGGTGTACTAGCACCAATTTGCTCTCCCATAATTGCTCCCTTTCTATCCCTCCTTTTATCGAGTAGGACTTGTTTGGGTTCTCTTGGTTACCACAACTAGAGAAGAAAATAATTTTCAGATCTAATTGATGTGTCTGAGAATTCCACAGTACCCTTCTATTTATAGGAAGGTTAGGGTCAGAGTTCCCAATCTAAGTGGGAGTGGGAGGGGCCATGATTTCTCAATTTTTCACATCTTGCAAGCGGAAAAACAATTGGTTCACATGTGAATCAACCGGTTGGAATGTGAGCCGATCGGTCAAACCCATGAATTGGTCATTTCGTCATGCTTCCCAATCAAAATTGTATTGGTGATTAATATCTAATTAATGCTTAACATGACGCCAACACTAATACTTGATGCAATCAAATTGATCAATGAACCAGACAGTTCATCATAAGAATCGGTCATTTGGGACCTTGAGCCGATTGCTTCACACAGTGAACTAGTTGGTTCATGCCTTAGCTCAATGAATTATTCAACTACTGTAATTTCAATCTACTTGACACTCCAAATGATAGATTCAACACTTTAACCGACTGATTCAGTGTCCATTCAGTCAATTGTTGTTTATATCGAATACCTAAACACTTTAGTAATCAAGTTAAACATCATTCATGAATAAACTCCTATTGCAAGTGTATCCTATGTGTGTGATCCTATAGGTTCCAAGTTACATTGGCAATGAATGTCAATAACTAATGTATGACATCACAAGAAATGAGTAGTATCTAGCAACACATCATTGCTACCCAAGTAATTAGGAAAGTTGGAGAACAACTTCAACCTATAATTTTTTATTGGTGTTACAATGTTTGTATAGTTCCTTTGTCACTGATATCCAAATTGAACTCAAGGCATGGAATTGTCATCCTCTTCAATGTTCAATCCATGTTCCTTGAACTAGAGCAAATTGTATGAGATATATGTAAGATTAATATCACATATTCACTCACATGTGCATGGCCATGCATTTCTCAATTTCATTTATCAAGTGGGAAGGATATCATACTCGTGTAGGAGGGACAAATCCCATCTACATCACTCACAGTCATTCCAATGTGTCATAGTGCATCCGATCATCACCTTTATGGAGACCTTTATTTAAGGTCACGATGAATGATGTCAAAGTACACTGAACGTCATGTGATGAGTGTAGTGATTTCATGTCTAAGAACCACAATCACGACCAACACTATGAGAGATGATTCTGATTACTGTAATGGCTTCCATGTGTCACTCTCATGGTGGGTCTATCTGATACATTGTTCTCTAACAAGTATTTGTGTTTGGTTTGATATCACATATCATGACTGATGAGATTTTGTCGTCAACCAACATACACTCTAGTCTTTTGTGTTATTGATGTCAATTAACCTTCCACAATAACAACTGACTAGGGACATAATGTGAATGTATACTCTTAACATCCGTATGATCTCATTATTCACGTCATCAACCCGAAGACATACCTCATTGAGTAATATCATTCTCTATACATTTATTATGTTACATCATTATCTCATAAATGAATAAAACATAATACATTGGAAGGTTGCCTTTATTATTAATGAAATCATTTACAAGATATGTCATTGGAATCATCATATGATTTTCTCTAAGGGCATACACACAAACAAGCCTAACCCACCTTTTATGGCCAATGATGCACCCTTTTCAAGTATCCATTTGGATCTATGGCCTAACATAAAACCCACGTAGTGAGGAATTATGATAGTAAGACTCATATTATGGTATATAGGAGTGTAATATGAGAAGGTGAGCATGAGTTGGATGTATGAGAGAATTTTAAGTGTGGTAAATGACATACCTAGTAATAAATGTCTCGGGCTCTTAGTGACATTAAATGATCTAATATATTTTATCTTCACATATTTGGAGAATGAGACAATGAGACTTTTTTTCAAAAGAACCATTATGTTACTCATGGAGGTTACTAGCACAGAAATGTTTGCCACCTTAGTACAACTTAGATGAAACTTATCATAAAACCTGTGTCTTCAGGGGATCTAGAGAATTGATGATGGCACTAAAGTCATCCAGTCTCTAGAGTATTCTAACGAGCGACCACCCCACCTTCCTCCTTCTCCTTCCCATCCTCTTCTAGATACAACCTCCTACTCCCTCTATCTCCCTCTCCTTTTTTCCTACTCCTATAAAAGGATAATAAACCCTAGATGTTCTCCTCACTTTACAACATCACTTATTCCCTCAACACAAGTTGTCCTCTCCTTTCCACTGACCACTCCAAACAAAAAGAAAAAAAATTAATCTAACTATATGGGAGGAAAGACACAACTCAAAGAATGCTCCCACTGACATATGTATCATCCTAGAAGGAAGTGTTGTCCACTCATTAGAGCTTTCCTAAATTATGGAGAGAAATGGAACTTTGTGAGGGACTGTCCAAAGCCAGAGAAGCATGCAACTCTAAAGGACAATGGCCATAGTGGGGTCACAAAGAAGATTCTGAGAAGGGTGTTCACCCTCAATGCTAAACCAAAAAAAAATCCTCTAAGGTGATCCAAGGTATGATGCCTATCTACACCATCATGCAAATGTCTTATTTGTTTCTGGTGCCTCATTTTTCTTCATATCTTACGCTTTTTCTAGTATGTTAGCACATGAGACATAATGTAAGACCCCTGACCTGGCTTAAGGCTTAAATATTCTTTTGTAATCTATTTGTGTGCTTAAAACCTTTAAAAAACCCTAATTTATGATTTGATATCATGAGACTAAGATATGTTTCAATTTTGGACCAATTTGGACACCATTTGATTGAGTCTTTGCAATTTATGTGCTTAAAAGGACTTTTATATAATTTTCTTATATCTAGGGTTTTATTTGTAATATTGATATGTATGTTGTGCCTCATATGTTTTCATAACATGTTTGAGATAGTTGCACCTTTGGGCACCTAGATGCATCGTCAGATGTGGGGTGTTCTCTAACTTAGGGTTGAGGACCTAGGGGTTTCCACCTAAGTACCTAACTCAATGGTTTCACCAAGTGGTGGTAGTATCTGATGGTTTCATTTGAGAGTGTGGAATCTGATGGTATTCTTGCATAGCATGATGATTTGATGGTTTCTTGTTAAGGGAAAACAATCTATGATTTTCCATGTGGGATACATCAACTGATGGTGGATTAGAGTTTACATAAGTGGCTATGTAAGGGCATGATCCAATGGCTCTTTTGATGCTAGAACTCGATGGTGCTCATGGGTTTGAAAACTTATAGTCCTTCTAGCATCATAAACCAATGGAAGGTTTGTTTTGCATGGATGAGAATGTTCAACCTTTTGACACATGGAAAACAAGCCTTCAATCCTCAACTCACCTTTCTCTCTAATCCTAACCTTATATACTCCTCTTCCTTCACACAAACGAGCTCTTCACACACCTTCATCTCTTTCTTGTTTCTTGAGAGGTACGACCATCATGCTTAGTAGACGAGGAAGAGCCTTTGAGGATGAAGCTTGGGCAAGCTTGATTGCATGTTTCTACAAGGTTTGGATCTACCCTCTTTTGGATTGTTTGGAGCTTCCTAACCTAGTTTATTCCATAAACAAGTAAGATCATCTTCCTTATATTAGTTTTTCTTGATGCCCTCCTTCTCCCTTCTTATTTGGGTGAATCCGTGGTGTTCTTGGTGGAATTTCAAGCATATGGTTGAAGAACATCTTCTTTCCTCTCTTTTATATCCACCTTGATATTGAAGAAAGGAGCCTTCTTGGAACATTTGAAGAGCCAAAGCTAGGATTTATCTTCTCTCTTTTAAGCTACCTTGTTATTTGGACGTTCAACAACCTCCTTGAGGTGAGTTATATAACTTTCATCCATTTCTTGCTTACTTTTAATTTTCTATTTATAGATCTTGTAAAAATGTAGTAACAAGTAGAAAGATGATCTTTTGGGTAAAGTTTGAACATATGTGGTAATTTTTGTGTAGACAAACCATATGTAGATCTTCTGCATGATCTTCTTTGGAAGTCTTCTATCTAAACCTTGTAAGTTTATCGACTGATGGGATCTTTGAGAGTGGAGATGATGGATTCTCCTTAAGTTTTATGAACTGATTTCTCTCTTGAATCATGAATCGATGGTTTGACTCCTCATCAGAAATGATGGTTGCTAATTTGATGTTTTTCCTTGTGCATTTCAAATGATGGTTTCATTAGTAAGAGAAACAAGGGTCTTGCCTATCTTGATAATCGATGGTTACCCTACATTCAAGAATCAATGGTCATGGTTGATACCTAAGATCGATGTTTTCATCAAGTATATGATCAGATGATTTCATTTGCAATTGAATTAAAGGCTTTTACTTAGAATAGAAGGTATGATTTCAACTAGTTTTCATAATTGATGGTTAACCTTATTCTTGACAAATGATGGTTTCAACTAGAGTTCACAATTGATGGTCTACGTGTTGTTCAAAACCAATGGTCGGCTTGATATTTACAACTAATGGTGTGCTTGTTGTTCACAACCAATGTCTTGCCAAATGTTCACAATCAATAGTTTTCCTAGTGTTCACAAATGATGGCTTGTCTATCTTTCACAACTGTTGGTGTGCCTATTTCACTCAAGTGATGGTTTGTCTATCCCTCACAACCAATGGCTTATCTATCTTTCACAACTGATGGCTTTACTACTTTATGGGATGATTAACCATCTAAGTTCAAGAAATGATGGCCCTACTAGGTACCTGATCTGATGGTTTTGTTTAGCACATGAGTGGAAGGTTTTATTAAGTCCTTAAGAAATCAGTGGGTCTATCTAATATGGAAACTGATGGTTATGCTTGTATGTGAATAGATGGTTTTGTCAGCGACAATGATTTGATGGTTTTCATAAGTAATGCTAATGAATTGACAATTTTCCTAGTATAACAAATGGATTGATGGTTATGCCTTGTGTAATGTATGAGTATTTTAACCAATGGTATTGCTAGTGACCTGATTCAATGGTTTTGATTTTGACTAACTACCCTAGTGATCTGGTGGTCTTTTTATCTCTAAGTGCTTCAATCATCTGATGTTTTTGGTTGGTCTAAGTATATCAATGATTTCATGAAAATTCTACGTATAAGAATCTATGTTTTTGGTCAAGTATAAGAATGAGTTATGTATGAAAGCAAATGAAGCAATGGTTTCCTTAATATCTACCTAATTGTGCCAATGAAATTATGGTTTTCCCATGTATTTCCTTGTGTGATAAAGAACTAATGGTTAACTGTGGTTTTGGATTTGTAATGCACATCCAATCTTCATTGTTGAATTACTCTTATAATGGTTGAATGGTCATAGTTTATACCTTTACCTTCCTCTAACGATTGAAATGATGAATAGACACAATTCATATTGCTAACAGTAATTCTTCTATGTTACCCTTAGAAATGACATAACAATTTCCTTATGAATTAACAAACCTTGATTATGGGTATAAAGGTGATAAGTGTGTTGATGACATGTTGAACCCTATGTAGTGCAGGGAAGGATAATGATGTACTTGAGGAAGTAATTTTGTTTTGACATAAATGGATTTTGGGCATGTTGTGAGCCTTGATGGAAATATAGTCTCTTCATGGATGGTAATGAACTAGTACCCTATGATGTTCTGATAAGGAATATATCTCATACATTTAATATCTTCTGGAGTTGTTATATATCAATGTTTTGTAGAAATAATTTAGGGTTTGTGTGTAACTTGATTGATGCAACATGAATTCACCCAATTGGAAATAACTAGTCAAGTGAAATCCTAATCATGTAGTGCCCTATTCCGTGGAACTATTCAAGTGTCAAAAAATGCTAGATAGGGAAATGAGTATTCCAGAAGGGAAACTCAGATTCGTATATTGTTGAGTATATGTTGGTGCATGGAGAGTATATCCTTATTATCCTAATCCCAAGGTTATGGAGAACGGTCAAGGTTGTATCTTAGATGAATATGAATATGTATATGTGATATGATTGAGGATAGATGTGGTTATACCGTGGATGATAGGGTTGAATATCCTGATTTCTAGTGTCATGTCATGTGTACCAAGGATAGACTAGGTTGATTGCAAATTGATTGATATGTCATTGTGGCAAACTTGTACTGACGGAGGGGAATAGATCTTAGGATTATGGCTCTCATAGATCTTGTACGAAACAAATTGCGAATTTGCAGTGGCCAGTTGGAAGTTTGAGTGATACTCCTCGAACTCCCTAAGGCTTAATAAAAGGTGTAATACAACCATGAAACATGTCTATTAGGGTTATGCATATGGAACCCAATGTCACTAATATATGATAATTAATACAAAGTATGCATATATTAGGGTAGTCAATTTCAACCTAGGGTTTCAGTCAACATGGTCACCATACATCACATACACCTTATCTACATGATTGAAGTCTGGGGTTAGGTTTCGTATATTTCATTCAACATAAGATTAGGGTTTATGGGTCCATGGCATAGTTAGGATCATATGTATCCAAAATTAGGGTTAACTTGTGAGTTACTAATATTATGTGCATTACATGTCATTAGGGTTCAAATGTGTGAACTACTCATGATATTCCCATTATATGTTCATTAGAATATAAACAAGCATGTTAGGGTATATCTCTAACCTCATTTGGTCAATTCTAATGATCGAGCACACTAACCTCCTATTAATGGAATTATGGTTTCTAGAGTCAAGACAGGTACTTCTTGGTATGTTACAATGCTCTTCAATCAACAAGCACATAATTGTCATCGATGGAGTAGAGTGATCATTGGTAAAATGGGGCAAAATTTCCATCAAAGGTAGATGCCATGTTAAGAATCAGAGGTTGTGAGTAGGAAGGAAATGGGTGTACAATACAAGGTTGGTCATCATTGTGTTAGTGCAAGATGGTCATAATGAGATGATGCTAGGCAAGGCTTCAGACAAGCTTTCTATTTTGGGTCAGCTACGGTCTAGCATCGATGTACATTCTTTCAGTCTGGAGCTAGACTTTTGTTGGAGGTTGGCACCAGAGTTCAACACTTGTTTATACAGAACGACCACATACGACCAACAGTAGGTTATACAAAAATTTCAATAGCTAGTCATCGTGAAATGTCATCGAACACCTCCACGGACCTGAGAGTACAGGGATGACTCTAGGACTCTACTACAAAAACCACCAACACAGCAGCATGTCCATCTCTTGCCTTCTACTGCTCTTCTTACTGCTCGGTCGCAACCTCACGACCACCATCACGTCTAGAGCGATCACCTAAAAAGGGTGTAAACTAGCAGGGTGAGACACATAGTCCCCACGAGAAACATAACTCCCCACCAAAACTATAAAACCTCATAAGGTTAACACAAATAACAACAGATAACTTGATAAAGTGTATAACAAGAGCAACATACTGAGCAGGGCTATTATTACCATCAAGCTTACCAAGATATCTGGGAGGCATATAACCAAGTATTTCTTTATGAAACATGATTGACAAAATAAGCTTTATAAGAACTTATTACAAGATATAAGGATCGTACACACAACTGCATAGTACAACTGGATCAGCTATATAAGCAAGGCCTCAATCAATGTTTAGTATTTTTCTCTAAACAAGATATACTATTCAGCTGGATTACATTTTATTATGCCCTGAGGAAGTGAGCCTTCCCTGCTCAAATCTAACCATTGGCTACGAAGCCCAATCTGGTGCCATACAAGGTCTAAGGAGATCCAGACTCCATGACCTCACCTTCTCATGGTCAGTACATGAATCATCAAGCAAGACCACAGTCTTATGCTTATAGGGCCTCATCCTCTGGGTCAGCTCCGCAAGATACCCATATATACATTCGAGCCATGAACACATCATGCTCATCATCACATATCCTGAGCCATGGGTCTGTTCACCATGCTCCATATATCCTGAGTCTGCAACCACAGCTGCACTCAAATCCTCCTATTTTAGGCTAGGGGAAACCTCACATATTCAACAATATGTGCTCCAGGTAATCCCACAGGATAAACCTGTTTCACCATCACCAAATACTGACGATGATGGATCTATGGCCAGGGCAAGCTACATGATATGTTCATCTATAATTAATTAGTATGTTTTAAGACAATTATTGAGGCAACCAAAGTATAAACATATCCTTATAGAATTATATCACTATTGCCATCATCATACTGCCCTGGGACCTCAATCCCTCATTATATCAACCACTGCCTCTTAAGGAATTATAATCATGCATAAGCATTCTGGGAACGCATCACATATCTCATCATTAGAGGATAACACCTCAACTAGGCACTCAGCCTTATATCAGGTCCTCAGACCTATCAGCTTGTTGTCTCATCACCACAGGGTGCTATTCAAGCACATACATCTCATAGTTCTTACCCGGCTATGAATCCACATGAAATACCTACATGGTTAGTATACACATCCATAGAGATAACTGAAGCCATCATGGATTAACATAATTATCATGCTATCAAGTATAAAGCAACATCCATGAGTATTTTACACGTAAGTTGTAGAAATCATCATTTTATTATCAATCATAAGCATATATCATGCCCCATACTTGTGATCATATGCATGTGTCACATTATCATGTGTAGCAACATCATATCCTTCCAAACTTCCTGGTTTACAACCGATCATTTTATCTCATTATCATATTTACATGATTCAAGGTGATTACACCATATCACTTGTGTTATCATTATTAGCCATATACATTCTGAGTTATCAGAACGCTCACCAAAGCTCCTGTAACCCTCACTATAGATATGACGGGCAACACCAACCCTCACCAAAAGATGTATCGACTAGGGTTTCCCAACCCTAAGCAAGCTCACCACCATATCAGACAACCCCATCACTTCACCTATTGTGCAACAAGAACCCACCAGCTCACATGGTGTCGGGCAACCAGATCCAAGGATGAATTGTGCATCATCAGCAGGGGTTGTCGGCCAAAGGCCTCTCATGCACACGAGCTAGGGTTAGGGATAGGGTTTCATGTCAGGAAGCCACCAACCTCATAACTCTCAAGGCCATAACGATCAAGGTCATGACGCCCAAGGTGCCTATCATCCAACCACCAAACCATGTCATCCAGAGGACCCTCATGACGGCCAAGGCATCGTGTCATCCATGGGCAAGATGACCACTAAGGTTTTACAAGAGAGCCTATCATTCAACTAGAGTTTAGGGTTTCTAATGGGAAGCAACTTCACTAGCGTTCAACGCTGGTATCGGCCAACAACATGGAACTCAAGCTCCACCTTGTAGCACCCACCATGCGCATGACAACAACCGATACCATGGCACCCCGAGAAGGCTCATCGCCCAACAAGATCAAACACATCATATTGGTCACCACTAAGATACTCACTAAGGTTCACCACTCACCCCATACCGTTCAACAGACCATCCTAACCTATATCGCCCAAGGCTTTCAACCAGGGATATCCACTTAGGAACTCCATCGGCCAAGGAGCAACATCTATAAGGTCAGGGCACATCACCCAAGGTCATCATCAAGGTCAAGAGGGCCATAACGGGCACCACAAGACTACTTCATATTGGCCAAGAGTTATCACAAGGTGTGTCGTGTAGAGCACACATCAAGGTGTATCGCCTAAGCTCCAACTCCCACTACTACAGAAATAGCATTCAATGTCACTTTTCTGGGCGTCGGTTATTAAGGAAAACCGACGCCTAACATATAAGGCGTCGGTTGTTTAAGCAAACCGACGTCTATATTCGAAGACCATCCAGACACGGGTACCGCTTTGTATTCAGCGTCGGTTGTTTATAACAAACCGACGCTTAAAGTCGCCCGCGAAATCCAATTTTTGATCAAAAAAAATAGTGTCATTTTCAGCGTCGGTTATGTAGGTATAAACCGACGCCTATGTGCGATGAAAATTTGCGCGAAAAGTGTCACTTTCAGCGTCAGTTATCCTTGTATAACCGACGCTGAAGGTGGTTCCCGCCAAAAAATTTCATGAAAATATCGTCCAATTGGACGTCGGTTGTTGCAAACAACCGACGCTAAAGATTTTAGGCGTCGGTTGTTGCTTTAGCGTCGGTTGTTGCAAACAACCGACGCTATTTGGGAACTTTATATCCCGCGATCACCCAACTCTTCCCCTTTCTTCTGTTCCATTGCAAGCCGATTTCCCTATTTCTCTCTGCCGCCGATTTCTTCTCCGGCGATTTCTTCTCCAGCGCCCCCTTCTCCAGCTATTTCTTCTCCGGCGCCCCCTTCTCCGCCACCACTCCTGCTACCTTCTTCTCTTCTCCGCGCCCCTTCTCTGCCGCCCTGCTGCTCCAGCGCCTGAGAACCGGTGCCTGAGAACTGCTACTCCAGTGCCTGAGAACCGGCGCCGCCACGCCGTCGCGCTGCCGCAACCACTGGACACCTGCTGCTCGCCACCGCTGGACCCCTTCTGCTGCTCGCTGCCGCTCCTGCCGCCGTTGGACACCTGCTGCTCGCAGCCGCCAATTGACACCTGCTCGCTTCTCGCTGCTGCCGCTCGTCACAGGTACCCTCTTCCTCCTCTTCTTCCACCTACGAGAGAGTAGAATGAATATGGATGTGTTTCTTTCATTAAACCCAGTTGTCGGGCAAGAGGGGCAAATGGAGGAAGCAAACAACAATACATTAGGGTTCTAATCTACCCTTTTGTCCTATATTTGATGCTTATTGTGCATATATGTTGAGTTTGGGACTTTAGTGATGGACTTTGTCCTAAGTTGCTAATTTTTATTCTAATATGAACTCTAGTCTCATCTATCCATGTTGCCTATAGTTTATAACATTGCATTGTGAATTATTGCATGTTTGAAACTATTAAATTCTTGATTTATTATTTAATAATGCTCTATAGATTAGGTACTTATCATGTCTATTAAAATCCTACCAGTATAATTATGTGATCCCAACATATTAAATTGAATTAGAATGATTTCATGAATTATAGGGTTTTAAAGTTGATAAACATGTACATGCGGAAATAGGGTTATTAAACCAATGGTTATAACATAGTATGATCTTAATCTGATCTGGATGTTCATAATAATGTAGTATGTTAAATATGATGATTAGGGATACATATAATGTCTAGTAAAGATTCCTAGACCTTTTGTTTGAAACTATTGATTTCTTGATTTATTATTTAATAATGCTCTGTTGATTAGGATTAACCATGTTGCCTGTAGTTTATAGACAATTATTATATATAAGAATGACAACACATGTATTTGTTGGCCTAGAAACCCGTCCAAGATTTACTCATTAGGAGTAAATCTTGGATAGTCCCCGGTTTGGGACTGTTCTTGAACACCTAATCTCACTTAGGATGTAAGTGTATAATGTGTATTGGGTTTTCGAGAAAATTTCGGTAGCATTTCCCCGTTTGTTCTCTAAGTACATATGTACTTAGAGAACAACGGGGAAATGCTGCCGAAATTTTCTTGAAAACCAAATACACATTATACACTTACTAGTGAGATTAGGTGTTCAAGGATGGGATAGGTGGTACACATTTATTATATATAAGAATGACATCAAATGTGTTTGTTGGCCTAGAAACCCGTCCAAGATTGACTCATTAGGAGTAAATCTTGGATAGTCCCCGGTTTGGGACTGTTCTTGAACACCTAATCTCACTTAGGATGTAAGTGTATAATGTGTATTGGGTTTTCGAGAAAATTTTGGTAGCATTTCCCCGTTTGTTCTGTATGTACATATGTACTTAGAGAACAGCGGGGAAATGTTGCCTAATCTTTTCCTAATATATACTTGTTTCCTAATATATACTTGTTTTCTCTGATCATAGAATGGATAGATCATGGACGTCCATTCGTAATCGTTGCACCCCAGAGTTTATATCTGGTCTTGATCAGTTTATTAGATTTGCCGAGGAACATAGGAAAAAACCTACAGATAGGTTCTACTGTCCATGTAGGCATTGCGGTAACAACTTGAAAGTCAACACTGGTGAGGAAATCAAAAGTCATGTCATGTGCAACGGGATTGTACAAGGCTATACAGAATGGCACTGGAATGGAGAGATTTCAAAATCTAAACCAGTAGATGTCGATAGCAGTGCTTGGGTGGAAGAAGAAATTGCCTCCGATGACGTAAATGTGAACGAACCAGTTCCAGCAGACATCGTTGATGCGATGCTGGATAGTTGTAGGGTAGAGCACACCGATCCACCTCCTATCTTTAGAAACATTGTGCATGATGCTGAGATACCGTTATACATAGGCTGTGCTAAGTTTACGAAGCTTAGCACTGTGTTGAGATTGTATAAGTTGAAAGCTAACAATAGATGGAGCGACAAAAGCTTCACTTCATTGTTGACTTTGTTGAAAGAAATGCTTCCTGAAGGAAACGAGCTGCCAATCTCAACATACCAGGTAAAGAAAATGTTGTGCCCAATAGGAATGGAGGCCAAGAAGATACACGCATGCCCGAATGATTGTGTATTATTTCAAAAGGACTATGTAGATTTGAAAGATTGTCCAAAATGTGGTGCGTCACGGTATAAATTGACGACTTCGGGGAAAACTGGTTCTCCTGCTAAGGTGTTGTGGTATCTACCTATAATATCACAGTTTTAATGCTTGTTTGCAAATCCGAAAGATGCGAAGAATTTGAGGTGGCATGCAGATGTTAAGAAAAATAATGATGGGATCCTGCGACATGCGTCTGATTCCCCACAGTGGAAGAAGATTGATCTATTGTACCCCAAATTTGGTGAAGAAGATAGGAATCTAAGACTTGGGCTTTGTATAGATGGGATGAATCCGTACGGGACATTGAGCAGCCAACATAGCACTTGTCCAGTCATGCTTGTTATATACAATATTCCTCCCTGGATGTGTATGAAAAATAAGTACGTTATGTTGTCATTGTTGATATCGGGCCCTAAACAACCCGGAAATGATATCGATGTTTATCTTGAACCTTTGATTGATGACTTAAAGAAACTTTGGGCTGAAGGTGTGATGACCTATGATGCTTCAGCAAGAGAGACATTTCGTTTGCACGCTATGTTGTTTTGCACTATTAATGACTTTCCAGCATATGGGAATTTGTCTGGATATAGTGTCAAAGGAGCTAAAGCGTGTCCTATATGTGAAGAAAACATTGATTCAATAAGACTAAAACATGGCGGCAAGACTGTATATCTTGGTCATCGAAGGTTTCTTTCAAAATTCCATCCGTATCGTAGGAAGCGCAAAGCATTCAATGGATGGAATGATGAACGGAGTGCACCTAAACCTATACCAGGGGATGTTGTTTATGAAAGAGTAAAAGACATTGTCAATGAATTTGGTAAGAAATCACAATGTAGTATGGCCACACGGAGTGACAATTCTTCATTCAAGAAGAAGTCAATATTTTGAGATCTTCCTTATTGGAGTTCTTTGACAGTCAGGCATTGTATCGATGTAATGCACGTTGAGAAAAATGTCTGTGATAGCATCATTGGTACTCTGTTAAATATACCAGGTAAGACTAAAGATGGGATAAAATCCAGACCGGACCTATGTGAAATGGGAATAAGGTCAGAATTAACAGAATTACGTGAAATGGGTAGTAAAAGAACATACTTACCTCCCGCTTGTTACACGTTGTCTAGAAAGGAGAAGAAAACTTTTTGTGAATGCTTGGTAAATGTTAAGGTGCCACATGGTTACTCATCCAACATCCGTAGATTGGTATCAATGAAAGATCTGAAGTTGATAGGTCTTAAATCTCATGATTGTCACACTCTAATGCAACAAATATTACCCGTGGCTATTCAATCTATATTGCCGAAGCATGTAAGGTTTGCAATTACCAGACTTTGTTTCTTTTTCAACAGTCTATGCTGTAAAGTTATTGACCCTGATACTCTCGATAATTTGCAAAGAGAAGTGGTTGTTACCCTATGTCAGCTTGAGATGTATTTCCCTCCTTCGTTCTTATATATCATGGTACATCTTGTTGTCCACTTGACTAGGGAAGTGAAAATGTTGGGACCAGTTTTCTTGCATTGGATGTATCCCTTTGAACGATACATGAGCGTTTTTCAAGGTGATGTTCGAAACCGTTATCGGCCTGAAGGGAGTATTATTGAAGGTTATGTGGCGAGAGAGGTTATGGATTTTTGCAATGACTTTCTCAGTGGTAATGACACTCCTGATAATGACAAGAATATTGAGGAGGGTAAAGGAATTTTGGGATCACGGGTGAAAGTAATCAGCCGTGAGCAGTTGGAACAAGCTCACTTGTATATTTTACACAATATGGACGAAGTGAGTGTTTATACCGAGGAACATACCAATTTCATAAAGAGACAACATCCTCGAGCAAGTTCAATGTGGCTTGCTAGAGAGCATAATAAGACTTTTACTAAGTGGTTTTAAGATAAAGTCTTACATCAACTATCTCAAACACCAAATGATATTACAGAAACTATCAAATGCCTCGCCTTTAAACCAAAACCGAATGTTATGTCTTATGAAGGGTTTGACATTAATGGATTCACATATTACACAAAGCGCCAAGATGATAAGAGTGTCGTCCAAAATAGTGGGGTCACTCTTCAAGCGTCGACTATGTACTTTGCAAGTGCAAAGGATAAGAGTCCACGTGAAGCTAAAATGTCATATTACGGTGTCATTGAGGACATTTGTGAGTTTGACTACATAGATTTCAAAATTCCGCTCTTCAAATGTAATTGGGTTGATAACACCAAAGGAGTTATAGTGGATGAATTGGGTTTCACTTTGGTGAACTTTGAAAAGATTGGCGAGAAGGGTGAACCATTCATATTGGCATCACGGGCGAAACAAATATTCTATATCGATGATCCTGCAAATGATAAATGGTCGGTTGTTCTTCATGGTAAAAGACAATTCATTGAAGATCCTATAGATGAAGAAGAGTACTATGATAAGTATGATGACTCCAGTCCATTCTCAGTTGGGTTGCCAACTCCACAAAATATTGAAGCTAATGATGACTTATATGTGCGCGGAGATCACAATGAAGGATTGTTAATTGATAAAAGATCACAATTTTAGAGACATGTATGTTTATACAAATGCTAAATGTTTGCCTTTTTCTAGTTAATACAAATGCTAAATGTTTGCCTTTTTCTAGTTAATACAAATGCTAAATGTTTGCCTTTTTAATGACATTTTCAGATGGCTGACCATGATGAGCATGATGTCCATGATGAGCATGAAGTCCATGATGAGCATGCTGTCCATGACGAGCATGGCGAGGATACCAATGTAAGTTCTAAAAACATATCCTGTATTTCTATAAAATTCATTATCTTCTAGTTATGTCATATATCCTATATTTCTATATTGGGCTAATTTAGTGTGTTTATTTTTGTCAAATTTTAGGTTGATGATGTACCTATACCCACTGAAGCACTGGAGCAACTTGATGCGCAGCACCAAACACTTAACAAGAAAAGGGGCATCACTCTGTTGAAGAAGTTATTAGCGCTAAGTGGTAGTGGATCCAAATTGGTGGTGGAGTTTGATAATGGAGGAAATGCAATTGGAGTGAACCGCAATAATTTTGTAAACTATCTTGGGTGTACCACTCGGAGCCATTGTGGTGTTAAGTATGATAATTGGCATAAAGTTCCTCAAGGGAAAAAAGACTTGATATGGAAGGATTTATGCGTGAGTTATTATTATTTGCAATTCTATTTTGTAGATTACAAATTCTATTATTTGCAATTCTATTTTGGATACTAGTTAATAACATTTCTATTTTACAGAATCTGTTTGCATTGGATGAGAAGTTGCATCATAAAAGTGTGATGCAACGCGCTGGAAAGATGCTTAGGAATTATAGGACAAATCTGAACAGAGAATACATAAAAGAGGGTGATAAGAAGAAGAAGTCAGCCCTTGAACAATGGAACTTCTTGGACAAAGAAGATTGGGACAATTTTGTTGCTTCAAGAAAATCTGAAGAATGCAAGGTATTAGGCGTCACTCCCAATTTAATTAATATACATTGTATTCACCTATTCAAGATTAACATTTAGTGCTACTAACCAAATCATTAATGTGCATACTAACTAGGCCCTCAGTGACGCACAAAAAGCAAGGCGTGCACTGAATGTGCATGACCACTTACCAATTTCTGTTTATGGTGATTAGCGGGAGCTGCACGAGCAGAGGAAATAAGGCACGTTCATCCCTCAGGGCACAAGGGATGAATTGACAGTTGCTCTGGGTAACCCAGAGCATCCTGGACGTGTTAGAGGTGTCGGCGCTGGTGTTGGCATCAAAGCATTCTTTGGGCCATCCCAGCGCAAACCCAGAGCGGGACTTTCTCAAGAAGAGGTAACCTATTCTTTTTTTAGAATGTTACTGCAAAAGGAAATTCATTAATAAGAAGCTAATGTTTCTTTTATCCATGTATAGGAGAATAAGAGAGTTGAGGATTTAGTTGCTAAGAAGGTCAACGATGTAGTTGCTGAGAAGGTCAAGGAAGAATTGCTGCGGTGGCAGGCATCTCAGGCTTCCAATCAGCCTATGGCGACCCACTCTTCTCCTGATGCACAGACTGCGAGTAATCCTGGAGACCCATCGCCTAGCACGTCTGCTGTAAGTATTGTTTATGACATTGTAGCTAGTCTTTTCAAGATGATATGTTTTCAAGATTATATGTATATATGTATAACATTCTTTACGTAAATTTGTAGGCATTGAAGCCATGCTGCTTAAGAATGCAAGACTATGTTGTTGCAGAGGCGCAGGCTTACTAGTCCCTTCCTGGGGCAACGTTTCATGGGACTCCAATGCCGCAGGGCTACATTCGTGTGAGCCCGATACATGTATTACCCGATTGGAGGGAAGTTGCGTTGCCATATGCCCACCCAGATATTGATACACTTGGTGAGGCAGAAGGCGGGGTCATATTGTGGCCCAAAGCAGATGTCGTCTACACGACTGAAATTGTAAGATAAATTTACATTGATTTAGACTGTTAATGTGTATATATGATGTCAACTGATCTAAAATTATATATACAGGTTAAAAGGAAGACACCAGGAGCACCTAGGCCTCCACCTCCACTTCCCGCATTACCAACTTGGGTTCCAACTGACCTAACATACCCGTTAGGTCCTGCTTGTAGGGGAATGGCATGTTGGCTACGGGCACATAATATACATTGCCCTATAATAGTTTCTTTAGATGCAGATTATGCAGGTCAATCATACGATAGCTCTTTATTTATACAAGATATTATTGAGCTGTTTATGTATGATTGGCTGAATACATCAATGATAGAGACATGGATAAGGTGAGATCTTGTTTATACATCCATATACCTTGTGTAAGATCCGGTGATCTGGTTTCTTATATATTAATGCATACGCCTATATGTTTTGCAGCTACTTAGTCGAAGATCATTGCAAACAATTTGCATTTGATCATGTGGGAATTTTTTATTCCATCATTGATTAGTTTGGTAGCTAAAGACCCTGATAATGTTCAACAATACTGTATAGATTCTTTTACAATTTTTGGTCAGCAAAAGAAGACGATAATAATAGCTCCATTCAATGTCAAGTAAGTTTACTTTATTTATAATTTGGACTTAAGAAAATTCCATTTTTATTTTGCATTTTGAGTTATTAATTGTTAACTTCTTACCTCTAGAGGTAGACATTGGGAGTTACTAGTTATTGTCCCCGAGACATTCACTGTTTATTATCTAGATCCTGCGGGGAGTACATTGAACACTAAAATTGAACACGTAATGAGAATGCCATTATTCTGGTGAGAAATATTTCATTTTTATATCCGTTAACATCTTTTATTACATTACTATTTACTTATGCAATTTATTGTGTTATATTAACATGTAGGGGTTTAGATGCATTCAAAAAGGCTGGAGGAACGGTCCCAAGGAAAAAGAACCAGCCAATAAATTGGCAGAACGTACACGTAAGTTCCCGACTCAAATATATATATTATTGATGTGAATTGTGCTTAGTTGTATTATTTTGTATGCTTCAATTTATAGTGTGCTACACAAGACAATGGCTGGGCATGTTCATACTATGTGATGCGATTTATGCAGATGATTATCAAACATGCTGCATTGGACATCGATAGCATACATGAGGTATTATATATAGTCTCATTAGTTAGTATGAAATATATCAATCTTATTTTTATATTATTACTTATATATATACATCATTCTCTTTGCAGGTGTTTAAAACTGACCACACTATAGGTAAACGCTTAAAAAATATACATGCTCCATATACGATGGAAGCATTAAATGAAGTAAGAGAAGAATGGGCAAAAGCCATACAAGCAGTGGCAACTGTAAGATATAATTGGGATGTTGATAGAGATAATGAATGATACTTTGTAAATGAATATTTCTGAATGTTAATACATGTATTTGAATGTTTCTATATGTGTGAATGTGAGAATTGAATTGATGTTTGAATGTATGTACTTGTGTGAAATTTTCCTTGTGACTTTTGTAGGTTTGCGGCCTGTTTGTAGGCTGATATCAATGGATGTCGTAAACCTGCAGTTCAGAAAACTGAACTGCAGGTTCTCATCCTGCTGACCAGCCACAGCAGGCCTGCAAACTGATATGAAAAAAAATAGAAATAGGCGTCGGTTATTTATAGAAAACCATCAACAAAGACCTACAGCGTCGGTTTTTTTTCAAAAAACCGACGCCTGATGTGGCCAAAGCAGTCCTGGAAATGGCGTCGGATATTCGTATCAAACCGACGCCTATTTAATCTATAGGCGTCGGTCTTTTGGTATATAACCGATGCCAAAAGTGTTCGCGCCACAGAAAATGGCATCATCTAGGGCACTTTATGCGTCGGTTATCTACTAAAAGACCGACGCTATATTCCATATAGGCATCGGTTGTTTAGTAAATAACCGACGCAGAAAGTGCCCTAGATGACGCCGTTTTCTGTGGCGCGAACCCTTTTGGCGTCGGTTATCTACTAAACGACCGACGCCTATATATTAAATAGGCGTCGGTTAAAAAACCGACGCCGAAGTGTTCGACCTTTAGCGGCGCCCACATAGGCGTCGGTCGGAAACCGACGCCAAATGGGGTTAAACGACCGACGCCAAAGTCCGTTTCTGTAGTAGTGTCCACAAAGGGTATTGGCCAAGCTCAACTAGGCATATCGGCCAAAGGTACAATCGAAGACAAGTTTATCGGGCAGCACTACTCCAAGGTCATATCGTGCAAGGCACAACCCAACATGGTCATCTTCAACCTCAAGCACAAGGGCACCAAACCCTAATTGATCAAGAAGACCAGCTCACCTCTCAACAACCAAGAGAGAGGGTTTTTGCACAACCTCTATCACAAATTTGGCAACCACAAGGATCAATCTCAACTTAGGTCATCACATATCCAAGAGCTCACCTCTCAAATCCATAGTGAGAGGAGGGTGTTGCCCAAGCAACTAGAATATAGGCTCACTTCTCAACTTAAATGAGAGAGGGGTATTTCCCACATCACTAGAGCTCAAACTCCCTTCTCAAAAACCATGGAGATAAAGGGGTATTGCCCCAAAAGAAACCCTAAACTATGGTTCAACCAACTATATCCAAAGATATATAAACCATCAACAACATCATGCTCACTATATCTGTAACATCCCTGACATGGTTATGATTTAACCCTAGGTGTTTTGATTATGAAAGATGATTATATGCTTAATAATATCTTGTGAAAAGTAATTAGGGCTCATGAGAAACTTATGTTTCAATTTTGGTCCTGTTTGGACAATGTTGAAGCAATGTTTGCTTATTTTAGACTAAAGTGCAAATTACCCAAGTTGAGGGGTTAAATTGCAAATTCTGAATGATAATATGTTCCTCATGTGTTGAAGCATCATGAGAATGAAGATGATGCAGAGGTATGGCTTGTGGTAGCCTGAGTACCAAGGAAGAGCTGACAAAGCAATGTTTGTGCATTAAAACCTAGTTTTGGTGTAAAGTGCAATTTACCCAAAACTTGGGGTTCAATATGCAAATTACCACTTCAATAAGGTCCCTAATATTTCTTGACATCATGTAGAGAAAATAAAATGAGATGGTCTCCTCATTTGAATTAAGTTGGAGGAGAGAGAATCTTGATATTAAAATAATCAAGATTTAATCCTAATTGAAACCCTAATTCAATTTAGGGCAAAAATAAATGTATTAATTAAAGGGCCTACAACCAAAATTAAAATGGTTGGATTCAGATGTGTGTGGACATCCTTGAGCCTTGCAAAGGCACGAGCATATCCTAAGGAGGTGAAACTCCACTCACCATTATTATAAGAAAAAGAATTTCCACTCAAATATGGATATTCTTATTATAAGGGTTAAGGTGCTTAATTTCTCTTCCTTAATTCTTGGATAATGGAAGGGAGCTCGGTGGGGATAGAGATGACTTTGCATACAAGAAACCAAGGGGGAGATTGTGGCAACAATTTTGGAATTAAAAGACTTTTATAAAGCATTTTTTCTCTCATCAATTTTCTTATAAAAGTACCCTTTCCAAGCCCAAACAAAGGCTTTTTCGACCCCACTTCTTCTCCTTGTTTGGAAACCGACCAAGGGAGATAAGGAGGACTAGGAGGACGACCTCCAACCTTTTGTTAAGGTTCTTGACTCTTTTTACCTTGGTTCCATGGTGGAAATCGAAAATAAACCATTGATTTCTTCTTATTTCGATCTCCTCTTCAACCCTAGCCAATCTTTTCAACCAAAAGCTTGAGGACGAGCCTATGGGGAGTTGCAAGAGATTCATACACCATTGTTGCCGTGATCTTGGAGCTTTGGAGCTCAATTGGAGGTGGTTTTTATAACTTGAACCCTTAATATTGTTATTTCAATCAATTCCTTATCACTTGATGATCCTTTTTACATTTCCAAAATTTGTTTTGGTTGATTGATGTAATCACCATGGAAACCACAGTAGGTTTCGTGAGTTCAGAGCTTGAAGATGATAAGCACGCACCTCTCCAAATATCCAAGGCAAATGGTTTACTTTTTGTTGCTCAAACGGTTTCCCAAACCGTTTGGGAGCAAACGATTTCAAACTGTTTAGAAGCAAACAGTTTCACAAAACCTCATAAGGCCAAACGGTTTCAGACCGTTTGGTGGTGTTGACCAGGGTTGACCATTTGGAGATCAGTTGAAAATAATTTAGGTTAATTATACATCAATTATATTCTATTATCTCCAATTGGTTTATGAGTTGAAGGTCCATCAATCACCAAAACCCTAATCGGGTTAAGTGCTGATTTCCAATTTGAATGAGTTTGAAACTTGGGTTGATTGGCCCAAACGGTTTCAAAACCATTTGGGGATCACCCAAACGGTCTCAAGACTGTTTGGTGGTCACTCAAGGCCATTTGGAGGTCTAGGGTTGAGTATGGTTAGGTGGTTGAAGATCAAAAGGTACTAAGTTGAAGTACAATCAAATGTTGATTTGGTGATCAATCCAATGAACGAAACCCTAATTGGATGACATGGATTCGGGTGATGAGATGGGAAAACGGTCTCAAGACAGTTTAGAGGTCATCCAAATGACCGCAAGACCATTTGGGGTCATGTCATGTCCAATTTGGATGATGGTCCAATAGTTTTAAAGAAACTAGTTACACATTGATTAATGTTGAAGGATCATCGATTCCAAACCCTAATCCAATTGATTCAAACCCTAATTGATGACTAATTGAGGATCAATTGAGGGTCAAATCAGTTGAAGGATGACCTACTCAACTCAATAAAAGTATGATGATAGGTCCAATTGATGATTGGTTACATGAATACAATGGTTGTTGGAATCAACATTGAGAACCCTAAACCGATTGGAGTAGTTGAGACCATCAATGGTCCATGCGGTTTTGAGGAGGTTTGGACCAAATGGTCTCAAGACCGTTTGGGAGCAAACGATCCCAAACCGATTGAGTTCACGCGGTTTCAAAAAGGTACTTTAGCAAACGATCTTGAAGGTCACCTTTAGCAAACGATCTTGAAGGTCACCTTTACCAAACAGTTTCAAACCATTTGAACTTTGAAAGACCAAGACCGTTTGGGGCCCAAGTAATCAAAATTGTTTGAGGATCAATATAGTTAATCCTTTTGGATACCTAATGTAATTGAGGACTCAATTGGTTAATCCACTTGGATACCTATTGTAATTGAAGATCCAATTGGTCAATTCATTTGGATACCTCATATAATGGAGGTCCAATGAGATTGAATCTCTTGAGAATTAAGATGATGATTGATCCATTGTTCCAATAATGATTATTAAGGTTAGGTATAAAGGTTGAAACCCTAAAGTACATAGAAGATCAATACCTTTAGATTAATTAACCCTAAAAGGTTATGAGAGTAATGTCTTAGCACAATATGTTAACCATGGTTGTATGTATTTGATTGAAGGGTTGATGTGACCTAATCAAGTTGGGAAGATGCTAGAAAGGAATTCATATATGAGTATTGATCATGTGATGATTAGGTTATGATCCTTAATAAAGAGATCATGAAACCCTAATCCAGAAGGTTAATAAACCTTAACCCTAGTTTAGGGTAACATAATGTAAAACCCCAATTATGGGAATAAAGAGTGAAACCCTAATTGGGATGAGTATCTCCAATTGATAGAAAAGGAGAAACCCTAATTGAGTGTGATGCCATGAAAAACCCTAATTGAGGGTGATGTCATGAGAAACCCTAATTAAGGGTGATGCCATGAGAAACCCTAATTGAGGGTGATGTCATGAGAAACCCTAGTTGGGATGAATAGTAAGTGAAACCCCAAAGCCCTAATAAAGGGTAAAGGTAGGTGAAATTCTAAATGGATTTATAATATTTAAAGCCCTAACCTTGTGTAATATGATGACAAACCAGAACCCTGATAATAAAGTAGTGGGTGAAATCTTATAAAGGTGAAATACCATAAATGATTGAGTATAGGAAACCTTATTGTAGGCAATGCCTTAACCTGAAATGAGTCCATACCATTAAAGGTAGTTGGACCATTCTTGTGTGTGACCTATGCACTTCATGAGGAGAGTGATAGGTTAATGGATGAAAGTATTAAGATGGGAAGTGCCTTAATACAAGATAAGCTGATAACTCAAGGAAGTTAGAGGTGATGAGGAAAGTGATATACCTTGATGCATTTCAAATCCAATCTATTTGGGTAAGGAACATATGAAGTGTGTTATGTAAATTGTTACAATAGAATGTAATGAGTTTGATATACCTTGACAAGCATAGGCTAATATACCTTGAGAATAAGGGTAAGCCAAACTATTGAGTATGATGTAATCATACCATGATAAGGATGAGGAATGAACTCATACCTTATACTGAGAATCATTTAATGATAAATTTTAAGAGTAATGAACATGCCTGAATTCTAAAGATGTGTAATGGCCTTATGAGCCATATGGTTAGATGTTGCCTAGTGAGAAGTGACAAGGTGTTTTATGGGACTTATGAGCTATGAGGATGGTTGTTGCCTAGTGAGAGGTAACAAAATGTTTTAAAGGTTATACAAGATTGATATAGTTCAATACCTAGAATAATAACACAAGATTGGTTAAATCCCAATACCTAGAATAATAACACAGGATTGGTTAAATCCCAATACCTGGAATAATAACACAGGATTGGTTAAATTCCAATACCTGGAATAATAACACATGATTGGTTAAATCCCAATACCTGGAATAATAACACAGGATTGGTTAAATCCCAATACCTGGAATAATAACACAGGATTGGTTAAATCCCAATACCTGGAATAATAACACAAGATTGGTTAAATCCCAATACCTAGAATAATAACACATGATTGGTTAAATCCCAATACCTAGAATAATAACACAGGATTGGTTAAATCCCAATACCTGGAATAATGACACAGGATTGGTTAAATCCCAATACCTGGAATAATGACATAGGATTGGTTAAATCCCAATACTTGGAATAATAACACATGATTGGTTAAATCCCAATACCTGGAATAATAACACATGATTGGTTAAATCCCAATACCTGGAATAATAACACAGGATTGGTTAAATCCCAATACTTGGAATAATAACACATGATTGGTAATAACCCAATACCTGGAATAGTTTCACAGGATTGACATAGTTTAATACCTGGAATAATAACACAGGATTGGTTAAATCCCAATACCTGGAATAATAACACATGATTGGTTAAATCCCCATGCCTGGAATAATTACACAGGATTGGTAATAACCCAATACCTGGAATAGTTGCATAGGATTGGTACAGTTCAATACCTGGAATAGTTGCACAGGATTGGTATAGTTCAATACTTGGAATAGTTGCACGGGATTGACATAGTTCAATACCTGGAATAGTTGCACATAATTGGCATAGTTCAATACCTGGAATGGATACACAAGATTGACATAGATCAATACTTAGAATGGTTACACAGGATTGACATCGTTCAATACTTGGTGTAACCCAATGCCTATAATATTTATATAGGATTGGTATAGACCAATGCCTGAATAAGACATGATGATGTACACTCTCATGTTCAATATAACCAAAAATCTATTTAGTAGATTGGCTAAGGCCAATAAGTTGAAAAAAGAATGTCTCATGGGTGACATATCAATATAATGAGTGTCACAAGAGAAGTTTGACATGATAGTATAATATGAAGGATAAATGATATACATGTTCTTCCTATTCCTTATTAAGAGAATAGTTGATCTATTGTTCTATCATAAATAGTTACAATGTTGTAAGATGAGAATGCTTTAAACTGCTTATCCTCTGCCCATTTTTATATCTTTCACTGCAATAATAATGTTTTGGCAGCGAGTTATATCTCCTGCTGGGACAATTTACAATTGTCTCACCCCCATGGGATCTAATGTTTTAGGTGGACATGGACAAGGAGGCGGTAAACTTTTAGCAGAGAAAGATCAGCAGCAACATCGAGGACAACAGTAATATCTCAGGAGGAGATATTGCATGTCTAGTCTTATAGTTAGAAAGTCCTATGTGTCGTCTCTGTACTCTTAGGTCCTCAGAGTCAGTAGTCAATATTTGAATCGATTTGAGATTTTGGCTTGATGCCTCAAGGTTTTATGTTGTCTGTATATAATGTTGAATAGAGCAGCTGATGTTGTAATCCTCGAGAAGAGATAGTACATGTTGTGTACTTATGGAACATAATGTAAATGTTATACTTTGGTTCTTGATGAAAAAGATTTCCTATGAATGGATCTCTTTGCAAAAAGTTTTAAATTTTTAGTGATTTTCAGTAATCTGCTGCAATTGATTCACTTCCGCTTAAGTAAATTTCATTTTTATAAGTTGGATGCCACAATTTAGTGGTATCAGAGCTCTAGGTTCGCTGAGTCTACAGAGACATAGGACGAAGGTATCGAGTCTGTTCTAAGTGTACTTCAGTGTATCTTATAGTGTCTTCTGCTTTTGCAGAAGAAGATATATAACTTAAAGATGTCTGAAGGACATGAAGAATACATTGCTGAGAGCAATGTTGCTGCACCAGTGAGTGGTGCAAGGGATCAGGCAAGGGAGGAACCAGTGCCTGAAAATCCCCATGTTGATGAAGTCATGAGAGGAAACCCAGATATTCATAATCTTTTTGGGAAACTCATGACCACACTAAGGTATATGGAAGACCAGATGCCAGCATCAACACCCAGGGCACCAATTCCCAATGAGGGATATGGGTCTGGTAAGACCTTTGAACGACTACGTCGTGTTAGAGCCATTGAATATTCTAGAACATCTGATCCAGCAGATGCTGATCTCTGGCTCACTGAGTTAGAAAAAGCCTTTAAGATCCTTGGTATCCCAGAGGCTGACAAAGTTAAACATGTGGTGTACCTTTTGAAAGGTAGTGCTGGACACTGGTGGACTATAGAAGAAATAAAAAGGAATGATGAAGAGGTTGGATGGGAGGAATTCCGTCGAGAATTCGTCAATAAGTATTTTCCAAAGACTTATTTAGATGAAAAGATCTCACCGTTTGAGAAAATATGACGGGGAGCCATGTCAATAAGTGAATTTGAGGTTAAGTTCATGGAACTTTTACAATTTTGCCCCCAAATGGCTGCTACTGAGGAGGAAAAGATTCAATGTTTTGAGAAAGGATTGAATGCTGAGATGTCCATTCCGGCATCTGCCCTAGAAACTAGGGAGAGGTTTGCCACATTTGTGGAGTCTATATAGAGGATAGAAAGATCTACGATAAAGAAACATGAGACAAACCTTAAAAGAAAGTCTACACAGTCACATGGACTAATGAGTAGTGGCAGCAGACAACCAAAATCTTCACCAGTCCAACCACAAAATAGTGCACCTATGTGGGGGTCATCAAGTTGGGGTCGAGCTTGTCACAAATGTGGATATCTAGGAAATTTTAGACAACAATGCCCAAGGAGAAACAGTGATATGACCCAGCAATCAAGGCATAATCTGCAAAACCCACAAGGACCTCAGTCCAGTGGAGCATATGGTAGAGGATATAGACAAGTGTTACAGTTTAGTCCATCTACTTCTGGTAGTAGAGGACAAAGGTAATAACAAATAACAACTAAGTCCATGTTCTGGGTTAAATAAGATGCTAGTTATCTTATAAAAGGTAGACTTGTCAAGATAGAACTTTCTATTTTGAGTTACCTTCTATTTCCTACTATAAGAAAAGTTGTTGTTGTTTAGTTCATCTGTATAATCCTTTAAGGATATGAGGAAGAGATAGTAGTATGAAAACTTGTGTTCAATTTAATATTCTTTTATATGTTTTGAAGTTTCTCTTTCTCCATTAAGAAAGGGAAGAGATGAAAAAGGAACTTAGAAGAAATCTGAGATATTAATTATATTAAATCTAAAGAGATGAAAAACATAGAATAAAGTAAGTGCATACTACTTGATCTCAGTATTTATATACCCTGGCCAGGTATACAACTATTGATGACAAAGTGAGTATGGGGACTCTTAGATTGTTATCTTTTTTATTTATCTGATCAAGTAGTCATTTTGAAACAATCTAATGAGTATCATGAAATCAGAAATATGGAATGAATAGATATGTCATACCCTAACCATAAGAAAGGGAAGTCTGAGATAATCTCAGATAAGTATGATGGCATGAGGAACTAAAAATATACCCCTCATAAGACAAGAATAAGAATAAGGGAGATGAACCCTATTCAATAAAGTTGTAAGTGTAATAAGAATCTTTTCCATAATGAGGAAATGGAAAATGAGATGAGAGCAAGAGATGATCATAAGACATGATAGATAATAATAAAGAAAAGAATAATGTTATGAGATCATCCTTATAGATTCCTGAGCTTAGGGCAAGGAACTTAGGATGAGATGAAGAGTAAATGGTTCATGAATAGTTGAAAACACAGGAATAAATAAGAGGAATATGAATCCTTATTTTCCTTCCTTTCAAGGACATGGCAATCAAGTGGGTCTTAGGACACTTGATGTGCATAAGATAAAAATGTTCATGTGATGGATACTTAGAAAAGTATCAGTTTACCTTGGAATTGGGTTAAAAAAAAAAGATATATGTAACAAGTAAAGTCCCCAAGATGAAATGAAGATAAATATGTGATGTGTATTTAAAAACATGTGATAGATACCAAGGCAAGATATTCTGGTATCTGAGAAATATCAGATGGTTGAATGTGTGAAATGGTCAACCATGAAACCAGATTAATCATGCAAAATAATATGAACATCACATATTAGGGGTTTATGCCTTGCATAAACATAACATTAATGAGAATGAACCATTTGAAGGAATAATTGTAAAATTATTCTAAGAAAAGTTTACCAAATTAAATCAACAAGTAACCTATATCTAAACAAGAAAAGTATTACCTGACACAAAATTAACTCCACAGTTGATAATGAAAGGACAGTGGAAATACATGGTGATGATCAAAGCTCTATGATGTCTCCACAATAATGATATGTTATGTGGAGAACTGATAGTATGATGAATGAATAATATATATCTCCTTTATCTGGGATTCCAGGGACGAAATCCTTGTTAGGGGTTTATAATTTGTAACATCCCTGACCTGGGTTATGCTTTAACCCTAGGTGTTTTGATTATGAAATATGATTATATGCTTAATCATATCTTGTGAAAAGTAATTAGGGCTCATGAGAAACTTATGTTTCAATTTGTTCCTGTTTGGACAATGATGAGGCAATGTTTGCTTATTTTGGACTAAAGTGCAAATTACCCAAGTTGAGGGGTTAAATTGCAAATATTGCATGATAATATGTTACTCATGTGTTTAAGCATCATAAGAATGAATATGATGCAGAGGTATGGCTTGTGGTAGCCTGAGTACCAAGGAAGAGCCGATAAAGCAATGTTTGTGCATTAAAACCTAGTTTTGGTGTAAAGTGCAATTTATCCAAAACCTAGGGTTAAATATGCAAATTACCACTTATTGTTTCTTGGAATCATGTAAAGTAAATAAAATGATATGGGCGCCTCATTTGAATTAAGTTGGAGGAGAGAGAATCTTGATATTAAAATAATCAAGATTTAATCCTAATTGAAACCCTAATTCAATTTAGGGAAAAAATAAATGTATTAATTAAAGGGCCTTCAACCAAAATTAAAATGGTTGGATTCATATGTTTGTGGACATCCTTTATCCTTGCAAAGGCATGAGCATATCCTAAGGAGGTGAAACTCCACTCACCATTATTATAAGAAAAAGAATTTCCACTCAAATATGGATATTCTTATTATAAGGGTTAAGGTGCTTAATATCTTTTCCCTTAATTCTTGGATAATGTAAGGGAGCTCGGTGGGGATAGAGATGACTTTGCTTACAAGAAACCAAGGGGGATATGGTGGCAAGAACTTTGGAATTAAAATACTTTTATAAAGTATTTTCTCTCTCATCAATTTTCTTATAAAGTACCCTTTCCAAGCCCAAACAAAGGCTTTTTAGACCCCACTTCTTCTCCTTGCTTGAAAACTGACCAAGGGATCTAGGGAGGACTAAGAGGACGACCTCCAACCTGTTGTTAAGGTTCTTGACTCTTTTTACCTTGGTTCCATGGTGGAAATTGAAAATAAACCATTGATTTCTTCTTATTTCGATCTCCTCTTCAACCCTAGCCAATCTTTTCAACCAAAAGCTTGAGGACGAGCCTAGGGGGAGTTGCAAGAGCTTCATCCACCATTGTTTCCATGATATTGGATCTTTGGAGCTCAATTGTAGGTGGGTTTTATAACTTGAACCCTTAATATTGTTATTTCAATCAATTCCTTATCACTTGATGATCCTTTTTACATTTCCAAAATTTGTTTTGGTTGATTGATGCAATCACCATGGAAACCACAGTAGGTTTCGTGAGTTCAGAGCTTGAAGATGATAAGAACATACCTCTCCAAATATCCAAGGAAAATGGTTTACTTTTTGTTTCTCAAACGGTTTCCCAAACCGTTTGGGAGCAAACGGTTTCAAACCGTTTAGAAGCAAACGGTTTCACCAAACCGCATAAGGCCAAACGGTTTCAGACCGTTTGGTGGTGTTGACCAGGGTTGACCGTTTGGAGATCTGTTGAAAATAATTTAGGTTAATGATCCATCAATTATATTTGATTATTTCCAATTGGTTTATGAGTTGAAGGTCCATCAATCACCAAAACCCTAATCGGGTTAGGTGCTGATTTCCAAATTGAATGAGTTTGAAACTTGGGTTGATTGACCCAAATGGTTTCAAAACCGTTTGGGGATCACCCAAACGGTCTCAAGACCATTTGATGGTCACCCAAGACCATTTTGAGGTCTATGTTTGTGTATGGTTAGGTGGTTGAAGATCCAAAGGTACTAAGTTGAAGTACAACCAAATGTTGATTTGGTGATCAATCCAATGAACCAAACCCTAATTGGATGACATGGATTTCGGTGATGAGATGGGAAAATGGTCTCAAGACCATTTGGAGGTCATCCAAACGACCTCAAGACCGTTTGGGGTCAGGTCATGTCCAATTTGGATGATGGTCTAATAGTTTTAAAGAAACTAGTTACACATTGATTAATGTTGAAGGATCATCGATTCCAAACCCTAATCCAATTGATTCAAACTCTAATTGATGACTAATTGAGGATCAATTGAGGGTCAAATCAGTTGAAGGATGACCTACTTAACTCAATCAAAGTATGATGATAGGTCCAATTGATGATTGGTTACATGAATACAATGGTTGATGGAATCAATATTGAGAACCCTAAACTGATTGGAGTAGTTGAGACCATCTTTGGTCCATGCAGTATTGAGGAGGTTTGGACCAAACAGTCTCAAGACCGTTTGGGACCAAACAGTCTCAAGACCATTTGGGACCAAACGAGCCCAAACCGGTTGAGTTCATGCGGTTTCAAAAAGTTACTTTAGCAAATGATCTTGAAGGTCATCTTTAGCAAACGATCTTGAAGGTCACCTTTACCAAACGGTTTCAAACCGTTTGAACTTTGAAAGACCAAGACCATTTGGGGCCCAAGTAATCAAAATTGGTTGAGGATCAATATAGGTAATCCTTTTGGATACCTAATGTAATTGAGGTCTCAATTGGTTAATCCACTTAGATACCTATTGTAATTGAAGATCCAATTGGTCAATTCATTTGGATACCTCATATAATGGAGGTCCAATGAGATTGAATCTCTTGAGAATTAAGATGATGATTGATCCATTGTTCCAATAATGATTATTAAGGTTAGGTACAAAGTTTGAAACCCTAAAGTACCTAGATGATCAATACCTTTAGATTAATTAACCCTAAAAGGTTATGAGAGTAATGTCTTAGCACACTATGTTAACCATGGTTGTATGTATTTGATTGAAGGGTTGATGTGACCTAATCAAGTTGGGAAGATGATAGAAAGGAATTCATATATGAGTATTGACCATGAAATGATTAGGTTATGATCCTTAATAAAGAGATCATGAAACCCTAATCCAGAAGGTTAATGAACCTTAACCCTAGTTTAGGGTAACATAATGTAAACCCCAATTATGGGAATAAAGAGTGAAACCCTAATTGGGATGAGTATCTCCAATTGATAGGAAAGGAGAAACCCTAATTGAGGGTGATGCCATGAGAAACCCTAATTGAGGGTGATGTCATGAGAAACCCTAATTAAGGGTGATGCCATGAGAAACCCTAATTGAGGGTGATGTCATGAGAAACCCTAGTTGGGATGAATAGTAAGTGATACCCCAAAGCCCTAATAAAGGGTAAAGGTAGGTGAAATTCTAAATGGATTTATAATATTTAAAGCCCTAACCTTGTGTAATATGACGACATATCAGAACCCTGATAATAAAGTAGTGGGTGAAATATTATAAAGGTGAAATACCTTAAATGATTGAGTATAGGCAACCTTATTGTAGGCAATGCCTTAACCTGAAATGAGTCCATACCATTAAAGGTAGTTGGACCATTCTTGTGTGTGACCTATGCACTTCATGAGGAGAGTGATAGGTTAATGGATGAAAGTATTAAGATGGGAAGTGCCTTAATACAAGATAATATGATAACTCAAGGAAGTTAGAGGTGATGAGGAAAGTGATATACCTTGATGCATTTCAAATTTTGGGTAGGAACATATGAAGTGTGTTATGTAAATTTTACAATAGAATGTAATGAGTTTGATATACCTTGACAAGCATAGGCTAATATACCTTGAGAAAAAGGGTAAGCCAAACTATTGAGTATGATGTAATCATACCATGATAAGGATGAGGAATGAACTCATACCTTGTACTGAGAATCATTTAATGATAAAATTTAAGAGTAATGAACATGCCTGAATTCTAAAGATGTGTAATGGCCTTATGAGCCTTATGGTTAGATGTTTCCTAGTGAGAAGTGACAAGGTGTTTTATGGGACTTATGAGCTATGAGGATGGTTGTTGCCTAGTGAGAGGTAACAAAATGTTTAAAGGTTATACATGATTGATATAGTCCAATACCTGGAATAATAACACAGGATTGGTTAAATCCCAATACCTAGAATAATAACACAGGAATGGTTAAATACCAATACCTGGAATAATAACATAGGATTGCTTAAATTCCAATACCTAGAATAATAACACAGGATTGGTTAAATCCCAATACCTGGATTAATAACACATGATTGGTTAAGTCCCAATACCTGGAATAATAACACAGGATTGGTTAAATCCCAATACCTGGAATAATAACACAGGATTGGTTAAATCCCAATACCTGGAATAATAACACAGGATTGGTTAAATCCCAATACCTAGAATAATAACATAGGATTGGTTAAATCCCAATACTTGGAATAATAACATAGGATTGGTTAAATCCCAATACCTGGATTAATAACACAGGATTGGTTAAATACCAATACTTGGAATAATGACACAGGATTGGTTAAATTCCAATACTTGGAATAATGACACAAGATTGGTTAAATCCCAATACCTGGAATAATAACACAGGATTGGTTAGATCCCAATACCTGGAATAATAACACAGGATTGGTTAAATCCTAATACCTGGACTAATAACACATGATTGGTTAAATCCCAATACCTGGAATAATAACACAGGATTGGTAATAACCCAATACCTGGAATAGTTGCACAGGATTGACATAGTTCAATACCTGGAATAATAACACAGGATTGGTTAAATCCCAATACCAAGAATAATAACACAGGATTGGTTAAATCCCAATACCTAGAATAATAACACAAGATTGGTAATAACCCAATACCGGGAATAGTTGCACAGGATTGGTATAGTTCAATACCTGGAATAGTTGCACAAGATTGGTATAGTTCAATACCTGGAATAGTTGCACAGGATTGGCATAGTTCAATACCTGGAATGGATACATAAGATTGACATAGTTCAATACTTGGAATGGTTACACAGGATTGGCATAGTTCAATACTTGGAATGGATACACAGGAATAATATAAGTCTAATGTTTGTACTAGTTGCACAGGATTGGTGTAACCCAATGCCTATAATATTTATATAGGATTGGTATAGACCAATGCCTGAATAAGACATGATGATGTACACTCTCATGTTGAATATAACCAAAAATCTGTTTAGCAGATTGGCTAAGGCCAATAAGTTGAAACAAGAATGTCTCAAGGGTGACATATCAAAATAATGAGTGTTACAAGAGAAGTTTGACATGATAGTATAATATGAAGGATAAATGATATACATGTTCTTCCTATTCCTTATTAAGAGAATAGTTGATCTATTGTTCTATCATAAATAGTTACATTGCTTTAAGATGAGAATGCTTTAAACTGCTTATCCTCTGCCCAGTTTTATATCTTTCACCGCAATAATAATGTTTTGGTGGAGAGTTATATCTCCCGCTGGGACAATTTACAATTGTCTCACCCCCGTGTGATCCAATGTTTTTAGGTGGACGTGGACAAGGAGGCAGTAAACTTTTAGCAGAGAAAGATCAGCAGTAGCATCAAGGATAGTAGTAATATCTCAGGAGGAGATATTGCTTGTCTAGTCTTATAGTTAGAAAGTCCTATGTGTCGTCTTTGTACTCTCAGGTCCTTGGAGTCAGTAGTCAATATTTTTATTGAATCGATTTGAGATTTCGGCTTGATGCCTCGAGGTTTTATGATGTCTGTATATAATTTTGAATAGAACAGCTGATGTTTTAATCCTCAAGAAGAGATAGTACAGATTGTGTACTTATGGAACAGAATGTAAATGTTATACTTTGGTTCTTGATGAAAAAGATTTCCTATGAATGGATCTCTTTGCA